>CM060912.1:547949659-550349659 GCA_030737875.1 Allium sativum | reverse complement strand
CACCCAAGAGTTTAGGGAAAACAAAACAAAACAAACTCTAGGTCAGTCATGGGACTGGTGTGAGTAAACTCCAACCATTTGTTTAACTTTCAAAATCCTTTCGAAAGAAATGATAATCGTAAGACCGATCCACACATAAACACGGATGGTTTTTACCTTACGATAACCAAAATATTTTTGATATCAAATCCAGTGATATTATAATAATGTCTACATCAAATAAATAGAATCTAGCGGAACGCTTGCATCTCACGCTCAATATATAATATAAAATCAAAAACCGTAGGGCTTTTATTGGAGATTGGATTTCCAATACGATAAGGTATGAGACCACCTTCCGATAGTGTATCTCTAGAGGCGAATACACTGGGTTTAACAAGAACTTCTTGCAACCCGGCCCACACATGACCGACCACTCATTTCGCTTGAGTGTATCGAATGTATATCACCAACGGTTGAGATCAGCAACCGTTTCCCGAAAGGGACAACATCGATAGATTAAAGAAGCAATTGGAATTTTCTCTAGATAGGTGATTATACATCCTAATGGGAGCGACCCACATAGCCATGCTGCCTGCCCGATTTTTGTCAATTCCCGGTTGTGAGGCTTGAGGATTGAATTATCTTCCAGAACATCTGGCCACCATTCACTTTGAATGCCACATCGTCAGATCCATCGGAAATCACTAATTGATTCCCACAAAAACACTCAGATTGTTAGGCTAAAGAAGTTTCCCTTCTTTGCCACCAACTTTGTACGTTTGAAGGAATCAACGTACGTAATCCCTTTGGAAATACTCTGTCAGACACTCGTCCATACAAGTTGTCCTATGTTTGGACAAACCGAAGGCACTGTTCTATTAATCCATCTTGGGAAATTTCTACCTATGGTTAACAGAACAGCCCTTGCATTTTACTCCATCTTCAATTTTCTTCCACACAAGTTGATTCATAATGCTTAAACCAATACGGAGTGGTTTTCAGATATTAAATCTGATCCCGGTCTCTCCATGTTAATAACGGAGGTATAAAATAAATCAAAAATTTGATAGCCGGTGATTTAACTATCAAAGAAAAATATGTGTGCAAACAACGATATTATTTCCAGATGGAAATTCTATCGATCAATCATCATTCATTTATCTCTTAGATTCACTTATCATTAGTTTATTCCCTTTTCATTTCTATATATTCGTAATCTCTTATCCCCTAGATTTAGAAAATATACTTTATTAACATTTGGAAACATTTCCATATTTGCTCACATTCCTTAATTTCTATATTAGAAACATTTCTGATTCTTATTTGAAAAACATTTCCAAAACGCTTTCATTAGATTTGAAATGATGTTTAACTAAAACATCGTTGTGCCAACTCAAACCATTTCACTTATTAACTAAATTCACTTAACTAATCTTCACTATCGAACCTTAACTATTCCTTAGTTAAAACTGATGTCAATCAAGTTGGGGTATAGTTACCCCTCAGACCTTAACTGAACAACAATTCTAACCTCGAAATAACCAAAGCTCACAACTTTAAACATAACATCGCTTACGCGACACTCGGATTCAATATAAGAATCCACTTCTTTTACAGAAAAATAATGATTATAACAGTAGCGTTATAATCGTTGTTTCCAAATATTTGATTTATAAAACTTTACTTTTAACAACAGCGTTACAATCGCTGTCTATAATTAAAGCACATTTATTATAACAATAGCATTAAGATTTCGTTATAACGACAATGTTAAAATCGCTGTTTAGATCTACAAAACATTTATTATAACAGCAACGTTAAAATCGTTGTTTGGATATATAAAACATTTATTATAATAGTAGCATTACAATCGCTATTTAGATTTTACTAACATTTTAACAAAGTTCAACATTGTCGAATTATAAGTATAAGCCTTTAGATTTAGCTTAATTTATTTAGATTCCAATCTTTGGGATAAAACCCATCGTTTCCCTTTGGAAACAATCTCCCACTTCCTTTCTCATTCAATTTCCCTTTTGAATTCATATTTCAAATTCTCCAAATTTTTCATATAAATATACTCATTTACGAAATACTTGCTTTATATCTTTATTCACTTCAAACGTGAATATCATTTCTTTTATAAAATCAAATCAGTGGATGATATTCCGATCAAATTTCCTTTCATACTTTTTTTCCCTTTCGTACAAAATCTCTTTTTATTTCCAAATATTTATAATCTCCTTTTTTTATTCCAATCATTTTTAAAACCTCTATCAAAATTTCCTTTATAATTTTCTAAGTTCAAATCTATTTTCAAATACTGGTTTCAAAACCAATTTCCACTTCTCTACATAAATCCAAAATTTGAATTTATATTCCAATGCCTCTAATGATAGTTAATTCAATTAATTTATATTTTCATTTATAAACAACTTCTAGATTCATCCTTTTGTACCAGTTTCCTATTTCAACTCTATTTAAAATTTCTATTTCTATTTTTGGGAATAAATTTTCTTTTAAAGTCTCAAACTCCTTTTCTATCTTCAAAATATTTTATGGTATTTAAAATACCAAAACTCTAGGGCCAGGGTAATTCAAACACAACATGATCAATAACCGATCAAATATCACATCATAGATCATAATAAAAAAATAAAAAAATAAATAAAATGTTGAGGAATCCAGTTGAATTCCTCCAACATGTTGCCCTACATCCAAAGATGTTAATCAGCATTAATAATATTATTTCACATCAATATGAAATATAAGAACTAATAAGTGATCAACGATGTAATCATATCAACCAATTTCATCAACTATTCAACCAAGCAACCATTGCACACTGGAAATAAATTTAAAAATTTCGTTTATGTAAAAATATAACGAAGCAGAGTTAGTGACTTTACTCACCTTGTTTCGCAGTTGATGATTCTGCTTCGATTTCATTTTAAAATCAAATGGACGATTGATTTTAACTCGAATTTCTAGTGCCTCTGCTCTCAGTTACGTCATTTAACCAACGAAGGCCTCGTCGCCATAATTATAATGTGATTGGTTTTATCGGATTCTGCTTTGATATGAAATAGTTGTATATTTTATAAGTTATTGATTGTAATAAAATTGTTTAATTAATTTAAACCTTGGTTGATTATTTTATTACCATGTCATTTGGCATATATAGCTTTTCCTTTTTCTGTCAGCTGAAGCTTCCCCACCGCACCACAACTGAACCAACTCCGTGATCCACATCACATCATCCTTCAGCTCCTTAAATCTAGAAATATTTTAAGTATCCTGTCCTTTATTAGCAATCACAAAATCTTCCACCATCAATCAACTCTATCCCCTCCCTCCCTTACGATTCCAACCAGCATCATCTCCATAGGGTAGTCTGCTCATGTGATCAAATTATAGTTAATTCAATAATCGTTTTAAATGAAAACTTAATATTATTTAATTATACCTCATAAATATGTAAAATAAGTGGATTAATCCACCCACCTTAACTGCTATCCTCGTCATCGTTCTATCAGAAAGAAAATTCGTAGCTGCTCCTACTCAATTTTCACTGCGCCATGCCTTTTTCATTTCTATCACCAGTGCAACCACTTCGCTCCACTAAATCGGGTGATAGCATCATCATCTGTCTCCTTTTCTCACTTTTCTCCCTCATGCAGCAACACATTCTACATTGTTGTCGTCATCAAAACAAGCTTTTCAACATTTTTTTTACGTTCTCTTCTTTTCCAATTACTCATGTATCAAACAGCTTCTTTTCACAGTCAGAACATATCCTCTATCTCTACATTATTTCCAACATCGTAATCACCATCCCTCCTTAATTACCCAACCCCAGTAAACACCTTTATTGCTTCACCACAGTCTACTGCCTTTGACGATCACACCCTTCACCAAACTCCATGGTTTTGATTCGTGGTACACTTTTCTCCAACGGTTCATTTGAAAACAACTCAGCATCACACTTCGAGGAGCTCGTACCCTTCACAACTCGCAGCGCCCCTTCACAGTCGGGGTTTCTGGCTTCACATAGCAAACAAATGACCACTGCATCACAAGTATTCCCCAAAATTACCTCATCCTCCCTTTAACACTGCGCCTGACTTCTAAATCCCCCTGCCGTAACCAAAATGACCCATCTCCTACTCAGTTCCGCCTGTAGCGAGCTCCAGTGTTTGCTGGAGAGAACGAGGACGTCCCCAGACTTCGATCGAGTTGTACAAAGGTAGTATCCTCTCAAAGCTTGTGTTGAAAGGAACTAATGAATTCAGAAATTTGGAGTTTTTATTAAAGATTTGATTTTTAATGGTTTCCTTAATCTTGCGTTTTTCACTGGAAGGGATGAGTTTTGGTTTCGAATGAACGGGCTGGAAAAGTAATTTGGGGATTAGGGATTCTTGGGGTCGGTCATTATATAGATTGAGAAGCGTGGTACTCACGGAACCATTTGGCTTGGCTATCACGGAAAGTAATGTCGTGGAAAGCACGACTTGAAAATAAAGACTTGGCACTCACGATGTCCACAACTCACCGAAGAAAATGATTTTATTTATTATTATATTGTTATTTCTTTATGTGTGAAGGTGTCCAAATAAAACAAAGTTAGCTGCCATTTTTGACTTTTGAAACCAACGTCCATGCCAAATTGGACCACATTATTGGATAGTGTATATTTCTTTTATACATATATAGCATGTCGGCACCCCTTACTTGACCAATTGCGCGTTCTATGCATTGATTTTATGGTGATTTGTCAGATTGAGATAAGCTAGGCCAGTTGCAATTTAATCAAACGGACCAGATTCTTGGTTTGTGGCTTATTATATACTTCTAATATTAGGCGTGCTATGTTTCTATGTTACACAGTTGTGTTTAGAGAGATGGACATGAATTGTTTTAAGTCACTCCCAAATATTTTATGCAACTACATATTCAATTATTGTCCGTGTGCGAAGCACGGGTCATTTCTTGGTGTATATTTAAGTCAGAAAAATATGGACACTCCCTTACATACTACTTTGTTTATAATTTAAATATAGATTAAGCGATTAAACGTCGTTTAATTAAATAAATTCCGTATAAATTTCCAATACATTATTTAATCCAAATTTAAATGTTCATAATAAAATACCTAAAAATTCGGGCCGTTACGTTCCTTCCCCCTTAAAATAATTTCGTCCTCGAAATTGCTAAGGTAGGAAAAGATCCTATATACCCTATTAACTAGGTCCAAAATTTCTTTTTGTTTACTTCTTAATTTCAGTTTAACTGGGCCAATTTATTTTAATTAAAATATTTATTTGTTCTCACTAACGAAAATTTTCAAAAATTCTGAAAATTTTCTAACACTTTAAATCCTGAAAAATTTCGGCAGCATTCCCTCTGCACGGCTCAATCGGTACAACCACAACTCGCCTTTCTAGGCCTTCTCCAATCCAAAAGAAAATCAAAAAGCCAAGCGGCTAGCCCCATAGGCTCATAAAACCATCAATACCCAAGTAATATTGTAAACATGTACCTTTTTATTGGGAATTCAACTCTATATCTTTCATTTGCTTCCATTTGATGCCTACTCAACAAATCTATTCCAATTGATTTCCGAATAATTAAACCCTTGGATTCCCAATTCATAATCAACTTTTGGATTAGTTTCCTTCCATTATATAATTCAAACTTGACTTCTATTTTTGAAATCCATTCACTTATCCTATTTGGGCTCAAAGATAACTTAACTCCAATTAACGACATCCAATATATATGTATTCAACTTGTTTCGTATAAGTTGAATCTATTTTAATAGCTCAAACCTCAAATAATCCACTATTACCCTATTAAGCCTCAATCGAGATTATCTCCATCTAATTCAATTTTATTTAACTTGACACAAATTAAATTCCAATCTATTTGATTTACTTTCACCATCTCCATTTATTCAACATATACAAGTTAAATTTTAATTTCAGAATTTAATTCCCCGGGTTTTTATTTCCAATCAGTTTGAAATCATATAATTATACACATACTTATAATCATCTTCAAATTCAAAACATTTGAATATTTAGAACATCTTGTCCTTTTCAAACAAATATTTCATTCCCAAATTACTATGGAAGTAATTCATCACTCGGAAACTTGAAAATGAATACTGATAATGTAGCGACCCATTATCAGAATTATTTTCTCGCCCCTGAAGTGATTTCAGTCCTTAATCACTTTCAAAAATCATTTGATAGATTCTATTTTCAAAACCCCTTCAAAATAATGTTATATTACCTTTGAAAATAGTTTAGAAATTATTTCTAAATATCCGGGATTTAAATTCAAATTATGATTTGAATTTAATTCTAGTTTATCTTGGTTATATAACCATTTCAATATTTTATAATTTCATTTGATTGTAATAACAATCAACACATTTATATACTATAATTCATAAATTATCCCTTTTATATCAAAATAAATTTTTGGGCAAAATTATTTCATTTACTCATTTTAAATCAATACTGCGTCGAATTGTTCTATTCGAGTGTTTAGAAACACTTATCGATACAGTTGTACATCCTGTATCGACCAGAATTCATAAACCACTCAACAAACCAATCAACACAATACAAAACAATTTTTCGTATCAAATCTACAAATACGCGCTCGTATACATACACACAAGCTCAATCTAGGGTATTACTAACCCCATCTCTATTGAGTCACGCCACAGAGCCAAGGTTATCACTCAACCATCAGCTCTGATACCAAATGTAATGGCCCAAATTTCCGTACTCTTTGAGTCGACTAATAACACCACACGTCCAACCCAAATTGCACAGAAATACGAATCATTACTAGAAAGAAGTTAGAGGATGAGAAATAGAAAGAAAGAAATATTAGAATAGAAGAAAACGAAGATCACAAATTCACAGCGGAACGAAAAAAATATATTAGATAACATAAACTTTGAAATACAAATCAGTAATTGTATATACATACCATTATCAGAGCACAACGGTTATCCCTGGAACAGTTATAAACACCTGTTTCTAGATACAACATAGTACACAGCGGAAATATGATACTCTATAGCTAACTGGTGAAGTCTCCTGCTTCGAACACCTCCAAGTGAATCTGTAACATCCCGACTACTTGACTGCCCGTACAGATTTGGGCACCCAAGAGTTTAGGGAAAACAAAACAAAATAAACTCTGGGTCAGTCATGTGATTAGTGTGAGCAAACTCCAACCATTTGTTTAACTTTCAAAATCCTTTCGAAAGAAATGATAATCGTAAGACCGATCCACACATAAACACGTATGGTTTTTACCTTACGATAACCAAAATATTTTTGACATCAAATCCAGTGGTATTATAATAATGTCTAATCAAATAAATAGAATCTAGCGGAACGCTTGCATCTCACGCTCCATATATAATATAAAATCAATAACCGTAGGGCTCTTATTGGAGATTGGATTTCCAGCATGACAAGGTATGGGACCACCTTCCGATATTGTATCTCTAGAGGCGAATACACTGGGTTCAACAAGAAATTCTTGCAACCTGGCCCACACATGACCGACCACTCATTTCGCTTGAGTGTATCGAATGTATATCACCAACGGTTGGGATCAGCAACCTTTTCCCGAAAGGGACAGCATCGATAGATTAAAGAAGCAAATGGAATTTTCTCTAGATGGGTGATTATACATCCTAATGGTAGCGACCCACATAGCCATGCTGCCTGCCCGATTTTTGTCAATTCCCGGTTGTGAGGCTTGAGGATTGAATTATCTTCCAGAACATCTGGCCACCATTCACTTTGAATGCAACATCGTCAGATCCATCGGAAATCACTAATTGATTCCCACAAAAACACTCAGATTGTTAGGCTATAGAAGTATCCCTTCTTTGCCACCAACTTCGTAAGTTTGAAGGAATCAACGTACGTAATCCCTTTGGAAATACTCTGTCAGACACTCATCCATACAAGTTGTCCTGTGTTTGGACAACCTGAAGGCACCATTCTATTAATCCATCTTGTTCAATTTCTACCTAGGGTTAACAGAACAACCCTTGCATTTTACTCCGTCTTCAATTTTCTTCCACACAAGTTGATTCATAACGCTTATACCAATACGGAGTGGTTTTCAGATATTAAATCTGATCCCGGTCTCTCCATACTGATAACGGAGGTATAAATAAATCAAAACTTTGATAGCCAGTGATTTAACTATCAAAGAAAAATATGTGTGCAGACAACGATATTATTTCCAGATGGAAAT
Source organism: Allium sativum (assembly GCA_030737875.1). Lineage (NCBI taxonomy): Eukaryota > Viridiplantae > Streptophyta > Magnoliopsida > Asparagales > Amaryllidaceae > Allium > Allium sativum. Next base: position 550,341,382 of record CM060912.1, on the reverse strand, counting down.
TCTATCGATCAATCATCATTCATTTATCTCTTAGATTCACTTATCATTAATTTATTCCCTTTTCATTTCTATATATTCGTAAACTCTTATCCCCTAGATTTACAAAATATACTTTATTAACATTTGGAAACATTTCCATATTTGCTCACATTCCTTAATTTCTATATTAGAAACATTTCTGATTCTTATTTGGAAAACATTTCCAAAACGCTTTCATTGGATTTACAATGATGTTTAACTAAAACATCGCTATGCCAACTCAAACCATTTCACTTATTAACTAAATTCACTTAACTAATCTTCACTATCGAACCTTAACTATTCCTTAGTTAAAACTGATGTCAATCAAGTTGGGGTATAGTTACCTGTCAGACCTTAACTGAACAACAATTCTAACCTCGAAATAACCAAAGCTCACAACTTTAAACAAAACATCGCTAACGCGACTCTCGGATTCAATATAAGAATCCACTTCTTTTACGGAAAAATATTGATTATAACAGTAGCGTTATAATCGCTGTTTCCAAATATTTGATTTATAAATTTTTACTTTTAACAACAGCGTTACAATCGCTGTCTAGAATTATAGCACATTTATTATAACAATAGCGTTAAGATTTCATTATAACGGCAGCGTTGAAATCGTTGTTCAGATCTACAAAACATTTATTATAACAGCAGCGTTAAAATCAATGTTTGGATATATAAAACATTTATTATAATAGTAGCATTACAATCGCTGTTTAGATTTTACAAACATTTTAATAAATTTCAACATTGTCGAATTCTAAGTATAAGCCTTTGGATTTAGCTTAATTTATTTAGATTCCAATCTTTGGGATAAAACCCATCGTTTCCCTTTGGAAACAACTCCCACTTCCTTTCTCATTCAATTTCCCTTTTGAATTCATATTTCAAATTCTCCAATTTTTTCATATAAATATACTCATTTACGAAATACTTTCTTTATATCTTTATTCACTTCAAACGTGAATATCATTTTTTTATAAAATCAAATCAGTGGATGATATTCCGATCAAATTTCCTTTCATACTTTTTTTCCCATTCGTATAATATCTCTTTTTATTTCCAAATATTTATAATCTCCTTTTTTTATTCCAATCATTTTAAAAACCTCTTTCAAACATTCCTTTATAATTTTCTAAGTTCAAATCTATTTTCAAATATTGGTTTCAAAACCAATTTCCACTTCTCTACATAAATCCAAAATTTGAATTTATATTCCAATGCATCTAATGATAGTTAATTCAATTAATTTATATTTTCATTTATAAACAACTTCTTGATTCATCCATTTTTACCAGTTTCCTATTTCAACTCTATTTAAAATTTATATTTCTATTTTTGGGAATAAATTTTCTTTTAAAGTTTCAAACTCCTTTTCTATCTTCAAAATATTTTACGGTATTTAAAATACCAAAACTCTAGGGCCAGGGTAATTCAAACATAACATGATCAATCACCGATCAAATATCACATCATAGATCATAATAAATAAATAAAACAATAAATAAAATGTTGAGGAATCCAGTTGGATTCCTCCAACCTGTTGCCCTGCATCCAAAGATGTTAATCAGCATTAATAATATTATTTCACATCAATATGAAATATAAGAACTAATAAGCGATCAACGATGTAATCATATCAACAAATTTCATCAACTATTCAACCAAGCAACCATTGCACACTAGAAATAAATTTAAAATTTTCGTTTATGTAAAAATATAATGAAGCAGAGTTAGTGAGTTTACTCACCTTGTTTCGCAGTTGATGATTCTACTTTGATTTCATTTTAAAATCAAACAAACGTTTGATTTTAACTCAAATTCCTAGTGCCTCTGTTCTCAGTTACGTCATTTCAACAACGAAGGCCTCGTCGCCATAATTCGAATGTGATTGGTTTTATCGGATTCTGCTTTAATATGAAATAGTTGTATATTTTATAAGTTATTGATTATAATAAAATCGTTTAATTAATTTAAACCTTAGTTTATTATTTTATTACCATGTCCTTTGGCATATATAGCTTTTCCTTTTTCTGTCAGCTGAAGCTTCCCCATTGCACCACAACTGAACCACCTCCATGATCCACATCACATCATCCTTCAACTCCATAAATCTTGCAATATTTTAAGTATCCTATCCTTTATTGGCAATCACAAAATCTACCATCATCAATCAACTCTATCCCCTCCCTCCCTTATGATTCCAACCAGCATCATCTCTATAGGGTAGCCTGCTCATGTGATCAAATTATAGTTAATTCAATAATCATTTTAAAATGAAAACTTAATATTCTTTAATTATACCTCATAAATATGTAAAATAAGTGGATTAATCCACCCACCTTAACTGCTATCCTCGTCATCGTTCTACCAGAAAGAAAATTCGTAGCTACTCCTACTCAATTTTCACTGCACTATGCCTTTTTCATTTCTATCACCAGTGCAACCACTTCGCTCCACTAAATCAGGTGATAGCATCAACATCTGTCTCCTTTTCTCACTTTTCTCCCTTATACAACAACACATTCTACATTGTTGTCGTCATCAAAACAAGCATTTCAACATTTTTTTTACGTTCTCTTCTTTTCCAATTACTCATGTATCAAACAGCTTCTTTTCACAGTCAGAACATATCCTCTATCTCTCCATTATTTCCAACATCGTAATCAGCATCCCTCCTTAATTACCCAACCCCAGTAAACACCTTTATTGCTTCACCACATTCTACTGCCTTTGACAATCACACCCTTCACCAAACTCCACAGTTTTGATTCGCGGTACACTTTTCTCCAATAGTTCGTTTGAAAAAAAACTCAGCATCACACTTCGAGCAGCTCGTACCCTTCACAACTCGCAGCACCCCTTCACAGTCGGGGTTTCTGGCTTCACACAGCAAACAAATGACTATTGCATCACAAGTATTCCCCAAAATTACCTCGTCCTTCTTTAACACTGCGCCTGACTCCTAAATCCCCCTGCCACAACCAAAATGACCCATCTCCTCCTCAGTTTCGCCTATAGCGAGCTCCAGCGTTTACTGGAGAGAACGAGGACGTCCCCAGACTTCGATCGAGTTGTACAAAGGTAGTATCCTCTCAAAGCTTGTGTTGAATGGAACTAATTAATTCAGAAATTGGGAGTTTTTATTAAAGATTCGATTTTTAATGGTTTCCTTAATGTTGCGTTTTACACTGGAAGGGATGAGTTTTGGTTTCGAATGAACGGGCTGGAAAAGTAATTTGGGGATTAGGGATTCTTGGGGTCGGTCATTATATAGATTGAGAAGCGTGGTACTCACGGAACCATTTGGCTTGGCTAGCATGAAAAGTAATGTCGTGGAAAGCACGACTTGAAAATAAAGACTTGGCACTCACGATGTCCACAGCTCACCGATGAAAATGATTTTATTTATTATTATATTGTTATTACTTTATGTGTGAAGGTGTCCAAATAAAACAAAGTTAGCTGCCATTTTTGACTTTTGAAACCAACGTCCATGCCAGATTGGACCACATTATTGGATTGTGTATATGTGTATATTTCTTTTATACATATATAGCATGTCGGCACCCCTTACTTGACCAATTGCGCATTCTATGCATTGATTTTATGGTGATTTGTCGGATTGAGATAAGCTAGGCCAGTTGCAATTTAATCAAACGGACCAGATTCTTGGTTTGTGGCTTATTATATACTTCGAATATTAGACGTGCTATGTTTCTATATTGTAACACCCCGTATTTTCTGAGAATATTAAAAAAAATGGTTAATTATGAAGAAGTTATTAAGCCTTGAAGTTCGTATGCATATGAGAGAAATATATATAGATATATATAAAAATTAATTAAATAAACATGCAAAAAAGGTTCAAAACAGTGAATTGGGAGGGGGAATAACCGAACCGGCCCATTTTTGAGGTCGACCCGAGCTCTGCTGGGTCGACTAGGGGTTAATCCAGGGTGTATGGCTGTCATCCCATGGGCCGATTCGCTCAAATACAGATTTTGCATTTGAATGGTTCTCATGATTCAGGGTTAATCTAATGGTCCTAAATAACTTCCTACACCTATATATACATCCCTAACCTAAACCTAAATCTCATATACAATTCTCTAGCCTCCATTGCTCTCTTCCTCTCTAAAAATAAATAAATCAATGGCGTCTCTACTCTGCTGAAACCTAAGCTAGGACTTGTGCTTCTTCTTCCTCCAATTCTGATTAGGATTAAAAGAGAACAACTACAACACCTTTTTGTTTTAGAATCCAACCAAGGCAAGTGCAGTTATTTTCCGATATAAACATTAATTCTGATTGTGACATGAATTATAAATCTGAATCTGAGGTTATATCTGTTCTGTTCTGTTTGGATCTATCTTATTTTGTATCTCTTTCCTCTTTCTGTTCTATAGCCAGGCTACCACGAGCCTGAGCCAATCTCATAAGAGATTAACATACGATAAAATGTTTGGGACAATAAAATGAATGATGCATTGTAATGACCCGCATTCTACGCATCGGGGGATCGTAGAATATTTATTTCTTTCCCATATGAAGTCGTATGGTCATGTAACTTTGGGAAACATCCATTAAAGTCATTTCCCATGTTCATGATTTTTGTCGATTTTTAAATGACCATTTTGCCCCTAGTTGGTACTGTTTTGGCCATAACTTTTGATTGGAAAGGAATTCTGACCTGAAACCACTTCCATTAGATTCGTTTGATGGTTTACCTTTCCGTACAGTGGTCATAATAGCCAAACGGACTTACCGTTTGGGAGATATGGCTGAAATAAGGTTTGAAGGGTGAAAAACTGCTTAACCGGGCCAAATCGGGTTATTAGTGAGTAGGCCCATAACCCATTTCGGGATTAGGTTATGGGGAGGCTGAAATGAGATAGAGGATCATTCCATTTCAGTTTTCTAGCCTCCACTTATCACCAAGGAACCCTAAAAATGGCCTCCAACCTCTAAATCACCTCCAAATCACCTTTTGGTCAAGGATTTGGCTTAGCAACCTCTAATCAAGGAAGATCTACACCAAAGCAACATTGGAACTGCTGTTTGGCATTGGGATTCATATCAAATCGGAGATTTATTTCAGATCTTAGTTTATTTTGTGGCTAAGGTGAGTGATTTGCATAGTTTTGCACTAATTATGGCTAATTAGGGGTGATTAGTGTTAATTAGCGAATTTAAACATGATAAAATTCTGGAAAAATGTTTATAAAATTCGGAATGATGTTTTAGACCTCTGACATGAATTTGGGCTAATTTGGTTGAGTTTTGCTAATCATATCATTAGTTTCACCTAAACATGCTTAAGGGGGAATTGTGAGATTTTGGGTATGTTTGATCCATTTTAACCTATTATATTGTTGTTTTGATGTTTATGGTTGACTATATATGTTTCTGTGACTGTATGGTATGCTTTGTGACTGATTAGAATAGTTGGAATGGTCGAAAACGCCGTCGAGGGGCGTAAACAACTCGCTGGACAAGGTGCAGGGATTCAGATTGGATAGGGGATTGAGGGTCGATCGGATCGCCCTATGGGATCGTGGGACATCACCACGAGTCAAGTCATCTCCTCCGAACCGAACTATCTGCGCAAGGCCCACGAGCACCAACCGTGAACTGCTACCCGATCCGTTCCACTTGTGCTTCGTATCACGATCCGACTAGAGGAAAGCAGCATCCACGATCCGATGCACAACGAGACGCCGATCCGAACCGGGGAGAGCCACGAGCTGAAGGAGCGCGATCCGAACCGTATGGGGTATTCCGATCCGAACTGAGGAGAGGAGCACGATCCGAAGCAAAGAGAAAGAGGACCGCGATGACGATCCGAACCGTGGCAAGCTGGAGACCTCGACCCGATCCGCCAGGGGTGATGACGACCCGACCCGATCCAGTGAAGAAGGAGCATTCTGGTCCGAACCAACCTAGTGTTGACCAATAACCCGAGATGCAAAGGTAGTCCAATATGGGAAGTTAGAGTTCAGGATCTAGTTGGGAATCGATGAGTTCGCTTCATGGTTGGACTTTGCTGCGGGACGTGTGCTAAGGAGTTGTCGACGTTCATAACTTCGATTCACCACTGAAAAGAAATGATGGGCTACTTATCAGTGCAGTAGGGTCATTATGACCCGAGGGGCAAGGTGATGGTAGCAAGACTACGTTATCAGTGCAGTAGGGTCGTTATGACCTGAGAGACAAGGTGATGCGTAGTAAGACTATGAGCCAGTGCAGTGGGGTCATTGCGACTCCATGGGGCAGAGTGGACATAGTAAGGATTAGTAAGGCTATGAGCCAGTGCAGTGGGGTTCTTGTGACTCCATGGGGCAAAGTGGACATAGCGAAGGATTTGTGGCTATGTTATCAGTGCAGTGAAGACATTTATGACTTCATGGGGCAGAGTGATCGTAGCAAGGTATGTTGGGTGATCGAAGTGGTGAATATCGTATGCTATACGCACTGAGTGAGAGATGTGAGGATGGATGCTATGTTTGATTGTTTGCCATCATTATGACATGCACACCTCCCCAACCTCCGTATCTTTATACCGTTTGATATGGTACCTTAGAGTGTTGTACAATATGTAGTGCTAACTCTTTGGTTGCAGGTCCAGGTTCAGGTATGTTTTAGTCTACCTGTTATTGTTCACTTTAGATGCTTATCGCTCATACCAGGCTTTATGTCTGACCCAGAGTTTTATGTCTCCTCTTATTACTCTGGGTGCTCACACAAGCAGACTAGAGACTGGTTAGCTGGTGATGCGCGAGTAGCTGATTCGAAGGCGGACAGGAGGCTTCCACGTATGATATATATATATATATATATATATATATATATATATATATATTCTCCCTGTGTCGTTGGTGGTCGCTACTTGGGCATTAGTAGTGTACCTCCTTTATCTTGCTTTTGTTTTGAGACAGTTTGAAAGTTGTAATAAGCTATATTTTGGATTTCCGCTGCTATGATGCTTAGTTCTGATTTTAGCTTATGCACTGTCTCTCCTGTTTTATGTCAAGTATGTTATTATTATATTTTGTTCTATGCGCTGTGAGACATTCTGCAGGTTCCTTGTATGTTCATTTCCTTCTTCCTTTTCCTTCCGACGACCCGTTCCGTGCTAACTGGACATGTGTACAACGCACTTTTGGAGTAAATGTCAGTTGGTGCGGGGCGGGCCGTCACACTTGGTATCAGAGCTCTAGGTTGCGTAGTTAACCTAGGGAAAGACACCAGGGAGAGATAGTACGTATATGAGAGTGCGTATTTGTGATTACTTTGGTTTTTAAAAGCTATGTATATATACTATTAGTAGTATAAGAATGAAGTCGCACTGCACTAGCACCACTATGGGGTCGTTAATCGTTTCCCTTTTTCAGATTGACGATGAGCCGAGACACGAGGGGTGCTGGTAGAGGAACCAACCAGGGGAATGCCGCTGACATGAGGGCGATGTTTACTAACCTCATGAGAGATATTCTTAGAGAAGTGCAAGGGGCAGTTCCCAATCCCGGAGTTGGTGTTGGCCCAGTAGTGCAGGCGCCTAGGGTCGATTTCGCCAAGTTGTGCAAAGATTACACTAACCTTGGCGGGAAGCCGTTCCACGGGACGGAGTCGGCCACAGATGTTCAAGATTGGATGGATAGCTGTGACCGTATGTTTGATGACTTAGGTCTTGAGGATGCGATAAAGAGAAGGCTAGCGTCTCGTCAGCTGCAAGGGCGAGCGATGAATTGGTGGAATGCCATTAGAACAGCTACTCCAGAAGATCAGGTTACTTGGGATCAGTTCAAGGCTCGCTTTAGCGAGAAGTTTATCCCAGCTGCCCAGAAGTCAGTATTGTTTAAGAGGTTCTTGGAACTCAAGCAGAACGAAAGGGCAGTTTCTGATTATATTGCTGAGTTCGATACTTTGTCGAAGTATGGACTGTCTCTCATTGATACCCCTGAGAAGAAGAATGAGAAGTTCATTACTGGTTTGGACGGATACTTGGGGGAAAGTCTTATCAACCACATCGATGAGACTTTTGAATTGATCGTGGGGAAAGCTTTGAGATCAGAGAGTCTTTACCCTAAGTCAAAGACTGAGGATGCATCTGCAGAAGGGCCAAAGCCGCAAGCAGGCGGTGGAGGCAGGAATAACTCTCAGAATAAGAGGAAGCAGGACCAATCTAAGGGTGGCCAGAAAAAGAACAAGAAGGATGTTGAGTGCTTCAGTTGTGGAAAGAAGGGCCATTATGCTAAAGAATGTCGGGCCAAGCCAGCGGAAAGGAAGTGCTACAACTGTGGTCAAGTGGGACATCATAAGGATAAGTGTCCGCAACCTCTTAAGGAGAAGTAGATTGTGAAAGCATATGCTATTGATGCTGTTCCTTCTTCGTCGAATGCCCCAACTGCGGCGGAGAAAGGAAAGAATGTTGTTATTCAAGGTATGCTTTCTATTTATGATATACCAGTTCGAGTTTTGTTTGATACTGGGGCTTCCCGTTCCTTCATATCTAGTGACCTGGTAGATAGGTTGGGACTGGAACCCGAGATAGTCGATAGACCATTGGTTGTGACGAACCCGATTGGTGGTTCGACTAGCCTTAGTATGATTTGCAGGAATTTGTTCTTATCGAGTCATGGATGTATGTTTGTATGTGATTGCTTTGTTTTGGGCTTTACTGGGTATGGCATTATATTGGGAGTCGATTGGCTCCAAAGATACGGGGTGGTGGTAGACTGTGAGGGCTTTTTGGTGACAGTGAGGGCGGATGATGGGCGGAGGGTAGTGTTTGGTAGTCTACCTAGTGATGGGGTTATGGCTAGTTTTGCAAATTCCCTCGACATCCCGCAGGATGAGTTGTCAGATGTGCCCGTGGTTGGCCAATATCCGGACGTCTTCGAGGAGGTGACCGGACTTCCACCACACCGAGAGATGCCAGACCTATAGTGATGCCACTTCGTCGTATGGCACCAAGGGAGCAGCGAGAGCTCGGGGTGCAAGTCAGCAATTTTTTGAAGAAGGGATTTATTAGAAGGAGTGTCTCCGAGTGGGGAGCACCAGTTGTGTTTGCCACTAAGGCAGATGGTTCCCTTCGTTTGTGTGTGGACTATCGCGAGTTGAATAAGGTGACGAGGAAGAATAAGTATCCTCTACCGCGGATAGATGATTTGTTTGATCAACTGGAAGGAGCTAGAGTGTTCTCCCAGTTGGACCTCGCGACAGGATTTCATCAGCTACGAGTAGCGGATGAGAGTGTTCCGAAAACGGCATTTAGGACGCCGTCTGGATTTTATGAGTGGTTGGTCATGCCATTTGGGTTGACCAATGCACCAGCCTATTTTGTGGATCTTATGAATCGAGTATTCAGAGATCAGTTGAATAAGTTTGTTCTTGTGTTCGTGGATGATATCCTTGTTTACTCAAGGACAGAGGAGGAACACAAGGCACACTTGAGGATAGTGATGGAGGTGTTGAGGAAACACCAATTGAAAGCAAAATTCTCTAAGTGTCATTTTTGGAGAAGGGAAGTGAGATTCTTGGGTCATGTTGTTTTAGAGAGTGGTATTGCCGTGGACCCTGCGAAGGTGGCTACGGTACAGGATTGGCCTACACCCAAGAATGCAACAAATGTGAGAAGTTTCTTGGGATTAGCTGGATATTATCGTAAGTTTATCCAGGACTTCTCCAAGATAGCAGCACCGTTGACTCAATTACTAAGAAGAATCAGTCCTTCGTCTGGGACGGAGTGTGTGAGGATGCCTTCAAGAGTCTAAAAGAGAGGTTGACGCGTGCGCCAGTGTTAGTCATTCCTAAAGGGAATGAAGAGATGACGGTATACACGGATGCTTGTGGTACCGGACTGGGTGCTGTGTTGATGCAAGGAGGTAGGGTTGTAGCTTATGCTAGTCGACAGCTAAAGCCGCATGAGAAGAAGTATCCTACCCATGATTTGGAATTAGTAGCGATCGTGTTTGCACTGAAGATGTGGAGACATTATCTCTTGGGAGAAAGATTCGAGCTGTTTACCGATCATAAATCGTTAAAGTATCTCTTCTCCCAGAAAGATCTGAATCTCCGTCAGCAGAGATGGTTAGAGTTCTTGGCTTCGTATGATTTTGATATCGCATATACACCTAGGAAAGGTAATGCGGTAGCCGATGCCTTGAGTCGGAGACATGCCAGCTTAGGGGCAATGTTTCTTGAATGGAAGCAACTGGAGTATATCGCGGGGTTTGATTTCAGACCAAAGTGCGAATTGGATCCAGTTATGCTAGCTAGTTTGACGATCAGACCCACTTTGATAGAGCGAATTGGTTCCAGCCAGAGGGACGATCCTAATCTATTGGAAATCATCTCCAAGTTAGAGATGGGTATCGATGAGGAGATGAATGTGTATGGGCTTGATCGAGATGGATGGCTTCGGAAGGATGGAAGACTAGTTGTACCCAACGTGAATGGTTTGAGAGATGAAGTGCTTAGAGAATGTCATCACTCAAAACTGGCTATACATCCCGGTGGTAATAAGATGTATCGAGACATGAAGCGGACTTACTACTGGGAAGGGATGAAAAGAGACGTTGGGAAGTTTATATCCAAATGCACGAATTGCCAGCTAGTTAAAGCCGAGCAAAAGAAGCCTAGTGGGTTGTTGCAACCATTAGAAATTCCCGAATGGAAATGGGAGCAAGTCTCGATGGATTTCATCGATGGTCTACCGAGGACTAGATCAGGATATGATAGCATTTGGGTAATTGTGGATCGATTGACTAAGAGTGCAAGATTTATACCAGTCAAATCGATCAGAACGGCCTCCAAGTTGGCAGAATTGTATATGAAGTGGGTAGTGAGATTTCATGGAGTACCCAAAAGCATTATGAGTGACCGAGACCCGTTGTTCACTAGTGGGTTTTGGAAGAGCTTACAAGAGGCTCTAGGGTCAGGATTACATCTCAGTACCGCATATCATCCTCAGACCGATGGTCAGACGGAGATGGTGAATCGTATATTGGAAGATCTCTTGAGAGCTTGTATATTGGATTTTGGTGGATCATGGGATGACCATTTGCATCTATTAGAATTTGCATATAATAATAGCTACCAATCCAGTATCGGTATGGCCCCATATGAATCTTTGTACGGAAGACCGTGCAACTCACCATCATGTTGGATAGAGACTGGCGAGAAGTTTGTGCTTGGACCAGATGTGGTGAGAGAAACGTCGGATAAGATTAAGATCATTCAGCAACGAATGAAGGCTGCCCAAGATAGGCAGAAGAGTTAAGCTGATAAGAGGAGAAGAGACTTGAAATTCTCCGTTGATGACTTGGTGTTCGTCAAGATCTCTCCGTTAAAGAGCGTGATACGATTTGGCAGGAGAGGCAAGTTGGCACCAAGATTTGTTGGCCCATTCCCTGTTCTTGAACTAGTCGGGAATTTGGTGTATAGAGTTGGCTTACCAGAGAAGATGGCGGGAGTTCACAATGTATTTCATGTTTCCCAACTGAGGAAGTTCGTTCACGACTCAAATGTGACTATTTCACCTGATCAGTTAGAGGACTTCGAAGTAGAACCCGAGGCGGTTGGGAACCGCAAGCGGATTCGTATTGTGGGGCATGATACGAAACAACTTCGAAGGAAGGCGGTGAAGCTAGTCAAGGTTCAGTGGGGCGAGAACGAGAATGATTGTACTTGGGAGACAGAGGAGAGTATTAGGAAGGCGTATCCAGAACTCTTTGTCTGGTAAGACTTACTTCGTAATTTAGTTTTTCCGCATGCTAGGATAGACTTGTTTAGCTAGTTTTGCATGTTTGATTGTTGTTTTATGATTGATGGGCATGCGAGACCTTTGTGTGTGTTTTGATTAGGGAATTTCGGGGGCGAAATTTCTTAAGTGGGGGAGAGTGTAATGACCCGCATTCTACGCATCGGGGGATCGTAGAATATTTATTTCTTTCCCATATGAAGTCGTATGGTCATGTAACTTTGGGAAACATCCATTAAAGTCATTTCCCATGTTCATGATTTTTGTCGATTTTTAAATGACCATTTTGCCCCTTGTTGGTACTGTTTTGGCCATAACTTTTGATTGGAAAGGAATTCTGACCTGAAACCACTTCCATTAGATTCGTTTGATGGTTTACCTTTCCATAGAGTGGTCATAATAGCCAAACGGACTTAACGTTTGGGAGATATGGCTGAAATAAGGTTTGGAGGGTGAAAAACTGCTTAACCGGGCCAAATCGGGTGATTAGTGAATAGGCCCATAACCCATTTCGGGATTAGGGTTATGGGGAGGCTGAAATGAGATAGAGGATCATTCCATTTCAGTTTTCTAGCCTCCACTTATCACCAAGGTACCCTAAAAATGGCCTCCAACCTCTAAATCACCTCCAAATCACCTTTTGGTCAAGGATTTGGCTTAGCAACCTCTAATCAAGGAAGATCTACACCAAAGCAACATTGGAGCTGCTGTTTGGCATTGGGATTCATATCAAATCAGAGATTTATTTCAGATCTTAGTTTATTTTGTGGCTAAGGTGAGTGATTTGCATAGTTTTGCACTAATTATGGCTAATTAGGGGTGATTAGTGTTAATTAGCGAATTTAAACATGATAAAATTCTGGAAAAATGTTTATAAAATTCGGAATGATGTTTTAGACCTCTGACATGAATTTGGGCTAATTTGGTTGAGTTTTGCTAATCCTATCATTAGTTTCACCTAAACATGCTTAAGGGGGAATTGTGGGTATGTTTGATCCATTTTAACCTATCATATTGTTGTTTTGATGTTTATGGTTGACTATATATGTTTCTGTGACTATATGGTATGCTTTGTGACTGATTAGAATAGTTGGAATGGTCGAAAACGCCATCGAGGGGCGTAAACAACTCGCTGGACAAGGTGCAGGGATTCGGATCGGATAGGGGATTGAGGGTCGATCGGATCGCCCTATGGGATCGTGGGACATCACCACGAGTCAAGTAATCTCCTCCGAACTGAACTATCTGCGCAAGGCCCACGAGCACCAACCGTGAACTGCTACCCGATCCAATCCACTTGTGCTTCGTATCACGATCCAACTTGAGGAAAGCAACATCCACGATCCGATGCACAACGAGACGCCGATCCGAACCGGGGAGAGCCACGAGCTGAAGGAGCGCGATCCGACCCGTATGGGGTATTCCGATCCGAACTGAGGAGAGGAGCACGATCCGAAGCAAAGAGAAAGAGGACCGCGATGACGATCCGAACCGTGGAAAGCTGGAGACCTCGACCCGATCCGCCAGGGGTGATGACGACCCGACCCGATCCAGTGAAGAAGGAGCATTCTGGTCCGAACCAACCCAGTGTTGACCAATAACCCGAGATGCAAAGGTAGTCCAATATGGGAAGTTAGAGCTCAGGATCCAGTTGGGAATTGATGAGTTTGCTTCATGGTTGGACTTTGCTGCGGGACGTGTGCTAAGGAGTTGTCGACGTTCATAACTTCGATTCACCACTGAAAAGAAATGATGGGCTACTTATCAGTGCAGTAGGGTCATTATGACCCGAGGGGCAAGGTGATGGTAGCAAGACTACGTTATCAGTGCAGTAGGGTCGTTATGACCTGAGGGGCAAGGTGATGCGTAGTAAGACTATAAGCCAATGCAGTGGGGTCATTGCGACTCCATGGGGCAGAGTGGACATAGTAAGGATTAGTAAGGCTATGAGCCAGTGCAGTGGGGTCCTTGTGACTCCATGGGGCAAAGTGGAATAGCGAAGGATTTGTGGCTACGTTATCAGTGCAGTGAAGCCATTTATGACTTCATGGGGCAGAGTGATCGTAGCAAGGTATGTTGGGTGATCGAAGTGGTGAATATCGTATGCTGTACGCACTGAGTGAGAGATGTGAGGATGGATGCTATGTTTGATTGTTTGCCATCATTATGACATGCACACCTCCCCCACCTCCGTATCTTTATACCGTTTGATATGGTACCTTAGAGTGTTGTACAATATGTAGTGCTAACTCTTTGGTTGCAGGTCCAGGTTCAGGTATGTTTTAGTCTACCTGTTATTGTTCACTTTAGATGCTTATCGCTCATACCAGGCTTTATGTCTGACCCAGAGTTTTATGTCTCCTCTTATTACTCTGGGTGCTCACACGAGCAGACTAGAGACAGGTTAGCTGGTGATGCGCGAGTAGCTGATTCGAAGGCGGGCAGGAGGCTTCCACGTATGATATATATATATATATATATATATATATATATATATATATATATATATATATATATATATATATATATTCTCCCTGTGTCGTTGGTGGTCGCTACTTGGGCATTAGTAGTGTACCTCCATTATCTTGCTTTTGTTTTGAGACAGTTTGAAAGTTGTAATAAGCTATATTTTGGATTTCCGCTGCTATGATGCTTAGTTCTGATTTTAGCTTATGCACTGTCTCTCCTGTTTTATGTCAAGTATGTTATTATTATATTTTGTTCTATGCGCTGTGAGACATTCTACAGGTTCCTTGTATGTTCATTTCCTTCTTCCTTTTCCTTCTGACGACCCGTTCCGTGCTAACTGGACATGTGTACAGCGCACTTTTGGAGTAAATGTCGGTTGGTGCGGGGCGGGCCGTCACATGCATGAATTGGGCATGAGCAATAGGTGACTAATTTGAGGAAAGAACATGGACTGTAGCTAGAACAAAATCTGAGACATATGACTGGACATGTTATATTGTATTGAACATATGATTTGAGATAAAGAGAATATCGCTTAGGCATAAAGATTTACATGAGAGTAGGGTATCTATTAATGTAAATAAACACCTAAGTAAGGGATCTTTGGGATATATGATATGCATAGAAATCGATGGCTATATTTGGTATAATTTATATAGGGATCTTCTGTACTATGCAAGTTTAATAAAAATTGAAACATATGATATATGGTAAATTTATGACCATAATCTGTGCTATGTAAATTTAATGCAAACATGGGGTATATGATAATATTGTGAATCAAGACTATTATTTATGCATGTGAACTTAGGCAAGATTTATAATTAGGCAAGATATGTTTGTGAAACTTTAAGAAATGATTAAATCTGTTATATTTGCCTAATTTGCTAGTTTTGTTACATTGCCTAATCTGCTAGTTATGTTATATTGCTTAATCTGCTAGTTCTGCTCTACTGCCTAGTCTGCTAGATCTGTTCCTCTGCCAAATCTGTCATCTGCTGAAAATGCTAAATCTGCTTGTTTGCTTAATCTGCTAAATCCGTTAAGTCGCCTAATCGGAAAAATCTGTTATCTGCTATATCTGTTGAGTTGGTATAATTAGTCCGCTAGTTACATAATCTGAATTGGCTATAGTTATGAATAATTGACATGTATAATGGGGCGTGGGTATAAATGGTAAATCATTAATTAATTGGCCGCAAAGATAAACATGGCTAACTCAAGGTTAGAATGAGTTTGCGGTGTAATTCTGCCCGGAACCGCCGGAATATTCCAGTGGTCACAAACAATAGGTTCTAATGTGAGAAGTTAGTCATAACGTGCTTGAAACCCGAGGTTAGACTCAGTTTGCGACAGAAACCTGCCCGGAACCAACCGGCCTAACCAGTAGCCGCAAACTGTCAGTCTAATGTGAGAGGTTTGGGCATTAATATTTAATTAATGAAAATCTGAGATAATTATGATGTCTAAAACGTGTTGGGTAAGGTTAAACCAATTGGACCAATGAATCTGATAAACCCTTTTCGTGAATCCATAGGCCCAATACAAAGTTAGATAATCTGTAACAAGTTAATCTGTAAGTCTGTTAATCTGTAACCAGTTAATCTGTAAGCCTGTTAACCCGAACATCTGATCCGTTAGTCTGAAAACCTGTTAACTTGATTGTCTGATCTGTGAACTAGTTAATCTAAACTTTGTATGTATGAAACTTGTAGACAAGTTAAGCTGAAATCTGTTAGTCTGGGGACACAAGGTTAGGAGGGAGTTTACTTGTGTCATCTGTTGTTTGGGACCCATATTAGTCAGTAACCCTTTCTGGTATCAAAACTTTGACCCAACAGTAGGTAGGGTCTGGGCACGCTTACTGAACTAGTTATAAGCGGTTCATTCTGATAATGGCGAGGGGTGTTGATGGTGCGTTCCATCCGGGTCATGTGCGTGCATGGATCCCGGTCTGCCTCTGAGGATGTAAGACGTCGTGACATCTGTAAATAGGTCTGTTCCAATTGGTTGTCACTTTAGGGAGTGATACACCCTACTGTGGGGCCGACACAGGATATTTATGTATTAGGGAGCCGATCTCTTGGGGTAGGATTTTAGGGTACACTTAGTTCTGTCTGTTTCTGTTGGTATCGTCTGTTTCTGTTGGGTGGCAACACCTGTCTGTTTCTGCGTGGTACCGTCTGTTCGGGTGGTAATGGCCCAATTACTAGTGTACACCTTATGCTACATTCTGCTTCTTTCTGTTTCTGATCGGGTGGTAAAGGCCCATTACTAGCGTGGAAATTATTCTGTACCCATTTCTGTTTCAGTTTAGACATTAGGGTGACACCTAATTCTGTTATACTAGTATTAGTGCAGAGAAGTGTAAAGCAATAGCTTATATCATTCTGTTCTTCTGTTATATCTTGTAGCGACCCGAACTTCCCCGGTCTCCGAAGAGATGAGAAAGACCGAATTACTGTGAGGACAAGACAAAATAGAACGCAGACGGAAGAACATTTCATTGTTATTACAACAATTACATCAGATACAAGAATATACAGAGTATAAATGAATAAATTACATTCGATAAATATCAGAGATTACAATAAATTACATAGTAGCGGAAAAATATACAAAACACAACTAGAAGGTGATATACGGATACAGAGCTTTCCGGATATCATTCCAGCTGTAAACCAGGATCCTGTGAATATAAATCTGCAAAACCAAAACTACTAGCTGCCTGTGCGGAAAATAGGGGCACCCAGAGTTTAGGTTAAAACAATAAACTCTAGGTCAGTCATGTGACTGGTGTGAGAATTAAAACAGTTATTTAAAGCTTTACTTTAAAAGAGAGTAATTCAAGGGACCACGACGTATAGCACGGAACGGGTTTCCTCCCAAGAATACCAGTGCATAGAATAAACAACGCAATGCTTTTTCGAAAAATGAAGCTATTATAAGACCCAGGTCCCATCACACAATGCAACGCAAGCCAGAG
The DNA here is from genome assembly GCA_030737875.1 of Allium sativum. NCBI lineage: Eukaryota > Viridiplantae > Streptophyta > Magnoliopsida > Asparagales > Amaryllidaceae > Allium > Allium sativum. The sequence continues at coordinate 550,324,136 of CM060912.1, read as the reverse complement.
GATAAGGTTTTACCTTATAACAGCCAAACATGCTTGGTACGTTTAAAACAAATCATTTGATACTATAATAAGTGTATAGTGTCAAAACAATTTCAATCATAAATATAAATCATAGACGGCATAGTATCCCATGCTACGATGTCGCCATACTAGGCTCTAAAAATAAAGCCGAAATATCTCGTATTGGAAATTGGATTTCCGTCATGAGTCGAGGCAAGGGGCAAGCTCCTCTCCGCTTCGAGACACTCTAGCAAATGCCTCCGGGTTACGCACTCTGGGCAACCCCGGATGCGGCTGGGCCGGTCCTCACTTACGTTAGAGGATTAATTATGCCTGAACACACGTTTCCCGGTCCTTACAGACCTATAATCGAGGCGCCTCATTCCAACAACCACAAAGGTGAAAAGTATATAAATGTCAGGGCTGGTAAGTCACTGACACCACCAAAGCTAGAAAGAAACGTCGTGCTCTCCCAGCGGTCCGTATCCCGTTTTTAACTCATACCGAGATGTGAGGCTCGCGAATTCACGTTATACACAAAGCTATGCCACAAAGTCCGTGCTTTGATCATCAACCACAAGACTTTGCTTTTCAACAGAAGCCTTGATCTATGCAACTCAGCATGCCACACTGGCAGTTCATGCCATGCAATTGATGTCCATTGATATACAACCTCTGAGCTCGTACGTCTCAGAGAAGGGCGTTAAGCAAAAGAATAAATTCTCCGCCGCCAAACAGATGTATATTTAATAGAAATCAATCAACACAGAATAAAATCCAATATCAGACACACAATCCATTTACAAGTCCGTTCTGGGTCTGAACGAAACTGGAGGCACTTTCCTCGCATTTCCATCCATCTCCAAGTACGTCTGGACGACCACCAACTATTTCCATCCTATTGGGTGTACAACCCAATCAGGATCGTCAGTAATTATCCAAACGATGTGAAGACTTCCGGTCTTCGACCACCGTCTTCATCTTCGACATATCGTCGAATCGGTTATTCAGAATGGGTGTAAACCCGGTCTTTCCGAACAACCCGTGTATATTGAAAACAAATGTTACACAAACACAACATACGCCTCATTCCAATTCATTAGTCACTAACCGCAAATTAGCAAGAGAACAATTTCCCAAACATTAACCCCGAAGGCCGAAACCAACATCAGATCAATACCCAGGAAACCATTCTTCTTAGCCAACCTACAACTAGTTTTTAAATTCCAAATTCTTAGAGAAAGGTTCCCATTAATTTTATCCAAGATAAATTCTTTAAAATTTATCCTGTAATCTTCCTTTGGATGTCGTTTCAAACCAAATTATGGTTTTTCTAAACTAGTCGAGATTAACGAATCACACCGAAGTAATTATTTATTTTATTTCCCAATCCCAACCTATTCATCCCATGAAGCAAAACTGGTAATACTCCATATCTAACACCACGGTATTATCGGTAAAATTAATTACCATTTCACGTTCAAATCTAATTAAAGATTTAACTATCGCTTTGGAGCAAAACTGGTAATACTCCATTCTCGCTCATTTCTAAATTTGATAATTTAGATTATAGATTCACATTTCAATCTAATTGCAGGTTCGTTAAAACTCCTTTTACTGGGTTAAAGAACTAGGTGTTATTTAAAACACAGTTCACGACAAACCCAAATCACATTCTATTTATTATCGGGTTAAAGAACTAGTGTTATTTAAAACACCGTTCACGATAAACCCATTTCAAATCCAATCAAATATATTAGAAATTCCGATTATTTAAAACCCCTTTTTAAATCTAATTTATTTATTTAAAAATAAAAACCCGGGTTTTAAATTGAGTTCAAACTAGTTCATTTTGATAAAAATCTATTTCTATCTTTTCAAATATGGAGTTTTTCATCCCAATTTTTCCCCAAATCATTTCTTATGGTTTTACACAAATTATTACTATTTTTAATAATTTTATTAAGGCCCATACAATCGATTTCCAACAATGGCCATCGAACTGCACTTACAGCGACCTTTTTCAAATTTGATTTGGACGTAACTCCAAATCCAACCGTTTGATTTCAAATTTCTAATATTCTTAGAAAGCTCTTTTCGATACGAACCCAACGGTTCCAGTTTTAGGAGAATCCGACGATCGGATCTCCCGTAATATCCGTTTGAAATAAATGGTCGAAATTCACGAACTGCCGCGGCGCGGCGCGTTCTATTCAGGCCATTATATTATATATATAATATATATAATATATATTTCGGCGATTTCAAAACGAATTATATAAATAGTTTTAAATTCGTTTCAAAAACAATTTCAACTTCCATTTCAATTCAAATCAAAATTGAATTCTTCTTTATAAATTCGTTTTAAATTCCATTTCTATTCAATTCAAATTTCAATTCAATTCGCTTTCAATTCAATTTGAATTCGTTTTCAATTCAATCCAATTCCAAAGTCGTTTTCTATTCGATTCAATTCAAATTGGTTTTCTATTCGATTCGATTCGTTTTCTATTCAAATCAAATTCGTTTTATATTCAATTGAAATCAAATTCGTTATATATTCAATTGAAATCAAATTCGTTATATATTCAATTGAAATCAAATTCGTTATATATTCAATTGAAATCAAATTCGTTATATATTCAATTGAAATCAAATTCGTTATATATTCAATTCATTTCGAAATCGTTATATATTCAATTCATTTCGAAATTGTTATATATTCAATTCATTTCGAAATCGTTATATATTCAATTCATTTCGAAATCGTTATATATTCAATTCATTTCGAAATCGTTATATATTCAATTTATTTCGAAATCGTTATATATTCAATTCATTTCGAAATCGTTATATATTCAATTCATTTCGAAATCGTTATATATTCAATTCATTTCGAAATCGTTATATATTCAATTCATTTCGAAATCGGCGATTTCGAAATCACTTTTCAATATTCATTTTAAAATGAATAAAATCGATATAAACATCGTTCACGTCAAAATGGCGCATCTCTATCAACACGGCTTCATATAATTCTATTTTCAAATATTCTATTTCAAATATTTCTTTTTCAAATATTTCCTATTCAAATATTTCTATTTCAAATATTTCTATTTCAAATATTTCTATTTCAAATATATCGTTCAACACATGACTAATCTCAACGGATGAGTACAGTCAACACATGAACCTTTATTTTATATTGAAAAAGTTGTAAATTTTATTATTAAAATATTTCGTTCAACACATGACTAATCTCAACGGATGAGTACAGTCAACACATGAACCTTTATTTTATATTGAAAAAGATGTAAATTTTATTATTAAAATATTTCGTTCAACACATGACTAATCTCAACGGATGAGTACAGTCAACACATGAACCTTTATTTTATATTGAAAAAGATGTAAATTTTATTATTAAAATATTCCGTTCAACACATGACTAATCTCAACGGATGAGTACAGTCAACACATGAACCTTTATTTTATAATATTCTTTATTTTTCAAATCGGAATGAGGCCCAATCAATCACCATACAATGTTAATTATATGGATTTTCATACATCACACGTATATAATAGCATTGAAAAATAATCAACCATCAACCAAGGTGCACTACACTGTATAAGCATCAAATATAGATATCTAACGCTTATAACAGCCTGTCAATCAATCGATCGACATATTTAATCAATCAGGATGAGTGAACTTTATATTTCATCCCAACACCCGTGTGGGGTTTCAAATCAACAAACACAGATTTTTATTTGTGCAGTTGGGCGATGTGTAAAATTAATCGACCCAATCAATGTCCTTCAAATAGGTGTACATAAACAAACCGTCCGGTTTGTAAATGAATATTTATTTATTCGCATTCACTATATTCATATTCAGGTTAAAAATTATATTTTTAACGATAAAACATTTTATTTCAACATATGAATTTCTATTCAGTTCATTCTTTAAATAAAATGATATTTTTATTTTTCTAACATATTTTAGAAAATTTCGGCGGCATAACGACACGATACTAGAAACGGGACGAGGCCTAGCCTTATCCCTAGTCTAGTGAAGGCCCACGCCATTCACACATCCATCAAATCAATTTCAATTCACCAAACAATTCAATTCAACCCAAATCATCTAACTACTTTATGCAACCAAACAAACAAGTCCATGGTCTGTGGACGTTTGTGTCGGGTGCTACTAAGCACCGTCTGCATCCTAGTATATATATATATGACTAGAAAAAGAAATGGAAGAGTGAGGAATTCTCACCGATAGCTATCCAAACATCTTGACTCTTCTTTGATAGAAATCTTCATCGTTATCGCCCTTTTGTCATCCTCGTTGCCCGTATTCTCTACATATGTAAAAATCGAATTTTACTTCGCTATTCAATATATAAAAATCGAATTTTTAATTTGCTATTCAATATATAAATCGAATTTTTACTATGCTATTCAATATATAAAAATCGAATTTTTACTATGCTATTCAGTATATAAAAATCGAATTTTTACTATGCTATCATATAGATAAAAATCCAATTTCCAAAAATATAGACTTCGCCTTTTCAAAAATATAGATTTCGCCTTTTCAAAAATATAGATTTCGCCTTTTCAAAAATATAGATTTCGCCTTTTCAAAAATATAGATTTCGCCTTTTCAAAAATATAGATTTCGCCTTTTCAAAAATATAGATTTCGCCTTTTTACATTTAAAAATATCGCCTGATCATATTTTTATAGTTCCTACTATGCAAAGATCATATTTTTATCTTTCTACAATATAAAAGATTATATTTTTAATTCTTTAAAAATATAAAAATCATATTTTTACTACTTTAAAAATATAAAAATCATATTTTTTTTATAACACAACTAATTTAAATAATTTTAAAATCAGATCTTAATCTATGATTATAATAAACCGAAAATAAAATAACTGTAAATAAATAAATAATACATACCTTAATTTCGGATTTTTTTTTTGGAAAGGGGGGAGGTGATGGTTCGTCAGAGGGTCGGTGGAGGTGCGGAAACAGGAGGAGGAAGGAAGAAGAGAGGGGCGGTGCGTCGGGAGGGGGGGTTTACTGCGTTGGTTGTGGTCATCGGGGGGGGGGGGGGGCGTTGGTGCAGTCGCAGGTGGTGGGGGAGGGGGTTCGGGCGTCGCAGTCGAGGAAGAGAAGGGGAGGAGGAGAAAGAAGAAGGGAGGACGACGCAGGGGGGCTGCGCCACCTCTGGCGGCGGCGGTGGTGGGCGGCAAGGGTTTCCCCCCTTTCCGTCGATCGCCTTTCTTTTTTTGTTTTTTTCATTCTGTAAAATCTATTGAAAATGAAAAGGGGGGGGGGGGGGGAGGCCAGAGCAGGTAAAAGGGGAGGGAGATATTTTTTTATATTATTTAATTAATTTATTTACTAAAAGTTGACTTTCACATAGGACCTCTAAATGAGGCCCACCGCCTGTCGTCCACAGCGTTTTACCCCCATTCCAAACACAATGGAATATGTATCGCAGACTAATTCGGTCGTTTCGATCAGTTTCCGTTGAATTTACATTTGAATCATTATATTGAATTTGAACGCGCATTTCAATTTACCGGGGTCACATACTAACTCGAAAAATTCCAGAAAAATATTTTCTAGTTTCGTATTGACGATACGGTCCTAACTAAACTAGTTTCGTCGAATTCTGAGACCGTTGGAAAAATGGCCAATTTCCAGTCGATTAAAATCAACTGAAACTGGTCAAACGCGTTTTCCTTTGCCACACTCACATATTGAATCGAAAAATTATGAAATTTGGAATCTAGCAATAATTTGACACTGCGGACCCAACAAAAGTGGTTTCGTCGAAATCCGAGGTCGTTTGCAAAATTCCCATCTTTAAGGGCCTGAATTCCATAGCGACTATTCAGAATTTTCAACTGGACATATCTTTTGATTCCCGCTATGAAATCTCAATTTTTCAGATTCGTTGGAAAGATATTATCAAATAGATCATAATGTTTTTGGTTTCACTAAAATCCGGATTGTTCTGCACCCAGTACATTCAATTGAAGTTTGAAATCGAATTATCGAACTACCGCGCCATTTTCAATTCTAATTATAATTATATATAATTATTTATATTCTAACGACGACGTATATAATATATACATTCTAATTATATTCAAAATGAATTTTCTCGTCGATTTTATTTAAAATAATATATTTTAAATATTCAAAATTCGCTAAAATTGCCGAAATAAAAATTTTAAACTGGCTCAGATTTTCCGGGTTATTACAATCTCCCCCACTTAAAACTTTTCGTCCCCGAAAAGGAACAAAGTCGAAAGTGGTTTGATTAATCAACTCTACGCTCGATTTGTCTTCCATTCTCCAACTTTTCAGTTTTTGAGAATTTTCAAATTTTCAAAAATTTGGCTAACACCCTAAATTTTCGAAAAATTTCGCCATAACCTCCCCTGCACCGGGAGCATCGGGGAATTTCAAATAGCTTCCCCGGTCTTTCTAATCTCAAAAAGAAAAAGAAAAAGCCAAGCGGCTAGCCAATAGGCTCATAAAATCATCATCACCCAAACAAAATAGTAAATTATGTAGTAAACATGTACCTATTTGTCGGGCAAACAAATTTTATTCTCTGCTCTAGCCTCCTTGCTGTGACCTGTTCAATGTAAGTATATGTATATGCAAGCAAATGCGACCAATTTTCAATACAGTTCAATGTTTGGTTCAATTAGGCTTAATGGTTCAAAATTATCAAACAAATCAACATTCAACACAAACATCAATCAATTAGTGAATTAGAGTTTCAAATTCATAATTTTGATACATATAAACGAAAATCATGTTTTTGTTGCCAATTCACAACAAAGTGTTCTAACTATATTAGTTTTGGTTCTCACACCAGCCTAATGGAAATATATAGAAAATCACACCTTCGTCACATGAACACAAATTCTGATGATGATATATCAATCATCAGAACCATCTCCGGGTGTCTAGGATGTGATTCTATATCTATCCAATATATTAAAACTTCGACTATACGTTCATGACGCGTATACGCGAAATCTATATATACTCGATTGTCCATATTCAAAATAAATAAATATTCAAATACGATTAAAATGGTTTAAATTTTCAAAACAAAATTGTTTTCATTTCGAAAATATACTCTTCACACCCGTTCTAGGATACTACTGATCCTATCTCTAACGAGTCATTCTAATTGGATATTACTAATCCAATATCTGATGAATCCTTTCGTATGGTTCTAATGTGTCTTGTTCTCGAGCTCTGTAAACCAAAGCTCTGATACCAAATGTAGCGACCCGAACCTCCCCGGTCTCCGAAGAGATGAGAAAGACCGAATTACTGTGAGGACAAGACAAAATAGAACGCAGGCGGAAGAACATTTCATTGTTATTACAACAATTCCATCAGATACAAGAATATACAGAGTATAAATGAATAAATTACATTCGATAAATATCAGAGATTACAATAAATTACATAGTAGCAGAAAAATATACAAAACACAACTAGAAGGTGATATACGGATACAGAGCTTTCCGGATATCATTCCAGCTGTAAACCAGGATCCTGTGAATATAAATCTGCAAAACCAAAACTACTAGCTGCCCGTGCGGAAAATAGGGGCACCCAGAGTTTAGGTTAAAACAATAAACTCTAGGTCAGTCATGTGACTGGTGTGAGAATTAAAACAGTTATTTAAAGCTTTACTTTAAAAGAGAGTAATTCAAGGGACCACGCCGTATAGCACGGAACGGGTTTCCTCCCAAGAATACCAGTGCATAGAATAAACAACGTAATGCTTTTTCGAAAAATGAAGCTATTATAAGACCCAGGTCCCATCACACAATGCAACGCAAGCCAGAGGATAGGGTTTTACCTTATAACAGCCAAACATGCTTGGTACGTTTAAAACAAATCATTTGATACTATAATAAGTGTATAGTGTCAAAACAATTTCAATCATAAATATAAATCATAGACGGCATAGTATCCCATGCTACTATGTCGCCATACTAGGCTCTAAAAATAAAGCCGAAATATCTCGTATTGGAAATTGGATTTCCGTCATGAGTCGAGGCAAGGGGCAAGCTCCTCTCCGCTTTGAGACACTCTAGCAAATGCCTCCGGGTTACGCACTCTGGGCAACCTCGGATGCGGCTGGGCCGGTCCTCACTTACGATAGAGGATTAATTATGCCTGAACACACGTTTCCCGGTCCTTACAGACCTATAATCGAGGCGCCTCATTCCAACAACCACAAAGGTGAAAAGTATATAAATGTCAGGGCTGGTAAGTCACTGACACCACCAAAGCTAGAAAGAAACGTCGTGCTCTCCCAGCGGTCCGTATCCCGTTTTTAACTCATACCGAGGTGTGAGGCTCGCGAATTCACGTTATACACAAAGCTATGCCACAAAGGCCGTGCTTTGATCATCAACCACAAGACTTTGCTTTTCAACAGAAGCCTTGATCTATGCAACTCAGCATGCCACACTGGCAGTTCATGCCATGCGATTGATGTCCATTGATATACAACCTCTGAGCTCGTACGTCTCAGTGAAGGGCGTTAAGCAAAAGAATAAATTCTCCGCCGCCAAACAGATGTATATTTAATAGAAATCAATCAACACAGAATAAAATCCAATGTCAGACACACAATCCATTTACAAGTCCGTTCTGGGTCTGAACGAAACCGGAGGCACTTTCCTCGCATTTCCATCCATCTCCAAGTACGTCTGGACGACCACCAACTATTTCCATCCTCTTGGGTGTACAGCCCAATCAGGATCGTCAGTAATTATCCAAACGATGTGAAGACTTCCGGTCTTCGACCACCGTCTTCATCTTCGACATATCGTCGAATCGGTTATTCAGAATGGGTGTAAACCCGGTCTTTCCGAACAACCCGCGTATATTGAAAACAAATGTTACACAAACACAACATACGCCTCATTCCAATTCATTAGTCACTAACCGCAAATTAGCAAGAGAACAATTTCCCAAACATTAACCCCGAAGGCCGAAACCAACATCAGATCAATACCCAGGAAACCATTCTTCTTAGCCAACCTACAACTAGTTTCTAAATTCCAAATTCTTAGAGAAAGGTTCCCATTAATTTTATCCAAGATAAATTCTTTAAAATTTATCCTGTAATCTTCCTTTGGATGTCGTTTCAAACCAAATTATGGTTTTTCTAAACTAGTCGAGATTAGCGAACCACACCGAAGTAATTATTTATTTTATTTCCCAATCCCAACCTATTCATCCCATGAAGCAAAACTGGTAATACTCCATATCTAACACCACGGTATTATCGGTAAAATTAATTACCATTTCACGTTCAAATCTAATTAAAGATTTAACTATCGCTTTGGAGCAAAACTGGTAATACTCCATTCTCGCTCATTTCTAAATTTGATAATTTAGATTATAGATTCACATTTCAATCTAATTGCAGGTTCGTTAAAACTCCTTTTACTGGGTTAAAGAACTAGGTGTTATTTAAAACACAGTTCACGACAAACCCAAATCACATTCTATTTATTATCGGGTTAAAGAACTAGTGTTATTTAAAACACCGTTCACGATAAACCCATTTCAAATCCAATCAAATATATTAGAAATTCCGATTATTTAAAACCCCCTTTTAAATCTAATTTATTTATTTAAAAATAAAAACCCGGGTTTTAAAATGAGTTCAAACTAGTTCATTTTGATAAAAATCTATTTCTATCTTTTCAAATATGGAGTTTTTCATCCCAATTTTCCCCCAAATCCTTTCTTATGGTTTTACACAATATATTACTATTTTTAATAATTTTATTAAGGCCCATACAATCGATTTCCAACAATGGCCATCGAACTGCACTTACAGCGACCTTTTTCAAATTTGATTTGGACGTAACTCCAAATCCAACCGTTAGATTTCAGATTTCTAAAATTCGTTAAAAAGCTCTTTTCGATACGAACCCAACGGTTCCGGTTTTAGGAGAATCCGACGGTCGGATCTCCCGTAATATCCGTTTGAAATAAATGGTCGAAATTCACGAACTGCCGCGGCGCGGCGCGTTCTATTCAGGCCATTATATTATATATATAATATATATTTCGGCGATTTCAAAACGAATTATATAAATAGTTTTAAATTCGTTTCAAAAACAATTTCAACTTCCATTTCAATTCAAATCAAAATTGAATTCTTCTTTATAAATTCGTTTTAATTTCCATTTCTATTCAATTCAAATTTCAATTCAATTCGCTTTCAATTCAATTTGAATTCGTTTTCAATTCAATTCAATTCCAAAGTCGTTTTCTATTCGATTCAATTCAAATTGGTTTTCTATTCGATTCGATTCATTTTCTATTCAAATCAAATTCGTTTTATATTCAATTGAAATCAAATTCTTTATATGTTCATTTGAAATCAAATTCGTTATATATTCAATTGAAATCAAATTCGTTATATATTCAATTGAAATCAAATTCGTTATATATTCAATTGAAATCAAATTCGTTATATATTCAATTCATTTCGAAATCGTTATATATTCAGTTCATTTCGAAATCGTTATATATTCAATTCATTTCGAAATCGTTATATATTCAATTCATTTCGAAATCGTTATATATTCAATTCATTTCGAAATCGTTATATATTCAATTCATTTCGAAATCGTTATATATTCAATTCATTTCGAAATCGTTATATATTCAATTCATTTCGAAATCGGCGATTTCGAAATCACTTTTCAATATTCATTTTAAAATGAATAAAATCGATATAAACATCGTTCACGTCAAAATGGCGCATCTCTATCAACACGGCTTCATATAATTCTATTTTCAAATATTCTATTTCAAATATTTCTTTTTCAAATATTTCCTATTCAAATATTTCTATTTCAAATATTTCTATTTCAAATATTTCTATTTCAAATATTTCTATTTCAAATATATCGTTCAACACATGACTAATCTCAATGGATGAGTACAGTCAACACATGAACCTTTATTTTATATTGAAAAAGATGTAAATTTTATTATTAAAATATTTCGTTCAACACATGACTAATCTCAACGGATGAGTACAGTCAACACATGAACCTTTATTTTATATTGAAAAAGATGTAAATTTTATTATTAAAATATTTCGTTCAACACATGACTAATCTCAACGGATGAGTACAGTCAACACATGAACCTTTATTTTATATTGAAAAAGATGTAAATTTTATTATTAAAATATTCCGTTCAACACATGACTAATCTCAACGGATGAGTACAGTCAACACATGAACCTTTATTTTATAATATTCTTTATTTTTCAAATTGGAATGAGGCCCAATCAATCACCATACAATGTTAATTATATGGATTTTCATACATCACACGTATATAATAGCATTGAAAAATAATCAACCATCAACCAAGGTGCACTACACTATATAAGCATCAAATATAGATATCTAACGCTTATAACAGCCTGTCAATCAATCGATCGACATATTTAATCAATCAGGATGAGTGAACTTTATATTTCATCCCAACACCCGTGTGGGGTTTCAAATCAACAAACACAGATTTTTATTTGTGCAGTTGGGCGATGTGTAAAATTTATCGATCCAATCAATGTCCTTCAAATAGGTGTACATAAACAAACCGTCCGGTTTGTAAATGAATATTTATTTATTCGCATTCACTATATTCATATTCACGTTAAAAATTATATTTTTAATGATAAAACATTTTATTTCAACATATGAATTTCTATTCAGTTCATTCTTTAAATAAAATGATATTTTTATTTTTCTAACATATTTTAGAAAATTTCGGCGGCATAACGGCACGATACTAGAAACGGGACGAGGCCTAGCCTTATCCCCGGTCTAGTGAAGGCCCACGCCATTCACACATCCGTCAAATCAATTTCAATTCACCAAACAATTCAATTCAACCCAAATCATCTAACTACTTTATGCAACCAAACAAACAAGTCCATGGTCTGTGGACGATTGTGTCGGGTGCTACTAAGCACCGTCTGCATCCTAGTATATATATATGACTAGAAAAAGAAATGGAAGAGTGAGGAATTCTCACCGATAGCTATCCAAACATCTTGACTCTTCTTTGATAAAAATCTTCATCGTTATCGCCCTTTTGTCATCTTCGTTACCCGTATTCTCTACATATGTAAAAATCGAATTTTACTTCGCTATTCAATATATAAAAATCGAATTTTTACTTTGCTATTCAATATATAAATCGAATTTTTACTATGCTATTCAGTATATAAAAATCGAATTTTTACTATGCTATTCAGTATATAAAAATCGAATTTTTACTATGCTATCATATAGATAAAAATCCCATTTCCAAAAATATAGACTTCGCCTTTTCAAAAATATAGATTTCGCCTTTTCAAAAATATAGATTTCGCCTTTTCAAAAATATAGATTTCGCCTTTTCAAAAATATAGATTTCGCCTTTCCAAAAATATAGATTTCGCCTTTTTACATTTAAAAATATCGCCTGATCATATTTTTATAGTTCCTACTATGCAAAGATCATATTTTTATCTTTCTACAATATAAAAGATTATATTTTTAATTCTTTAAAAATATAAAAATCATATTTTTACTACTTTAAAATTATAAAAATCATATTTTTTTTATAACACAACTAATTTAAATAATTTTAAAATCAGATCTTAATCTATGATTATAATAAACCGAAAATAAAATAACTGTAAATAAATAAATAATACATACCTTAATTTCGGATTTTTTTTTTGGAAAGGGGGGAGGTGATGGTTCGTCAGAGGGTCGGTGGAGGTGCGAAAACAGGAGGAGGAAGGAAGAAGAGAGGGGCGGTGCGTCGGAAGGGGGGGTTTACTGCGTCGGCTGTGGTCATCGGAGGGGGGGGGGGCGTTGGTGCAGTCGCAGGTGGTGGGGGAGGGGGTTCGGGCGTCGCGGTCGAGGAAGAGAAGGGGAGGAGGAGAAAGAAGAAGGGAGGACGGTGCAGGGGGGCTGCGCCACCTCTGGCGGCGGCGGTGGTGGGCGGCAAGGGTTTCCCCCCTTTCCGTCGATCGCCTTTCTTCTTTTTTTTTTCATTCTGTAAAATCGATTGAAAATGAAAAGGGGGAGGGGGGGCAGAGCGGGTAAAAGGGGAGGGAGATATTTTTTTATATTATTTAATTAATTTATTTACTAAAAGTTGACTTTCACATAGGACCTCTAAACGAGGCCCACCGCCTGTCGTCCACAGCGTTTTACCCCCATTCCGAACACAATGGAATATGTATCGCAGGCTAATTCGGTCGTTTCGATCAGTTTCCGTTGAATTTACATTTGAATCATTATATTGAATTTGAACGCGCATTTCAATTTACCGGGGTCACATACTAACTCGAAAAATTCCAGAAAAATATTTTCTAGCTTCGTATTGACGATACGGTCCTAACAAAACTAGTTTCGTCGAATTCTGAGACCGTTGGAAAAATGGCCAATTTCCAGTCGATTAAATTCAACTGAAACTGGTCAAACGCGTTTTCCTTTGCCACGCTCACATATTGAATCGAAAAATTATGAAATTTGGAATCTAGCAATAATTTGACACTGCGGACCCAACAAAAGTGGTTTCGTCGAAATCCGAGGTCGTTTGCAAAATTCCCATCTTTAAGGGCCTGAATTCCATAGCGACTATTCAGAATTTTCAACTGGACATATCTTTTGATTCCCGCTATGAAATCTCAATTTTTCGGATTCGTTGGAAAGATATTATCAAATAGATCCTAATGTTTTTGGTTTCACTAAAATCCGGATTGTTCTGCACCCGGTATATTCAATTGAAGTTTGAAATCGAATTATCGAACTACCGCGCCATTTTCAATTCTAATTATAATTATATATAATTATTTATATTCTAACGACGACGTATATAATATATACGTTCTAATTATATTCAAAATGAATTTTCTCATCGATTTTATTTAAAATAATATATTTTAAATATTCAAAATTCGCTAAAATTGCCAAAATAAAAATTTTAAACTGGCTCAGATTTTCCGGGTTATTACATATCTGCTACATCTGTTACAGTTATCTCTCATCCAGTTTTATTTTCATGTCATGTTATTATTATCTGTTCATAACGTAAAATCTCTGGACTTGCCAGACTTTTGTCTGACCCTTGTTGTTTCGCCTCCTTTCTTCCATTTCCCTCCCCCCAGGTTTTGTAGAAGGGAATACTCTAGCTTGATCCAGATTTCTTCCGCTTGCAGTGCTTAAAGTATGGCTTGTCTTCTTCTGTGGGGATTATGATTTTAAACTATGCATTCTGAAGGCTTTTGTACAAGACTGATATTTTGTACTTGAATTCTGATATTGTGATTTGAAAGGATGTAACCAAGCTTCTGTTGAAATAAAGTTATAAAATTTTCAAGTATTGTTTTATCTGTCTTGTAAGTTTCTGTTCTGTTTACTAAAATGCTCCACCAAAGTTAAGGCATTCCCTTGTGAGTGACCTTAACGGAGGTGGGGTGTTACACTTGGTATCAGATCTGAAGGTTACCAGATTGGGTAATGTTTTTGAAAACTATTTTCAAAAAGGTTTTGAAAGGAAGTATTTTTAAAAAAATAAAGCTTATTTTGAAAAACATGATCCCCAAAAGCCATATATCTTTCTTTCGATTCTTTGTTTTGAGTTCCTTCCTCTTTCCCTTTTGAATCTCTTCCTCCGCGTATAGATGCTTTTTCTAGGATATGTAGGAACTTCCGTGCGATGGGCGGAAAACCGCTTTATGGGACTGAGACGTTGTCGAGGCTAAAAGTTGGCTCAACGGAGTATAGGACTTGTTGGTACCTTTGAGATAGACGATGGGAGGAAGGTTCAACCAACTGCTTGGTTAATGAAAGATGAAGCTTCATTTTGGTGGAAGGTCACGAATGGAGAACGTACATGGGAGATATGGATAGGACACACGATAAGAAAGTGGATCCAAAGAAGGCCGCTTGCTTCAACTATGGTGAGATGCGACACTTCACTAGGGACTGCCCGAAGAAACGAGGGCAAGGGCAGAAGATAGGACCTACTTCTGGAGGGCAGGCGAACACTCTTGAGGCTAGTGGATAGGATAGAATTAGGAAAACTTTCTGTGAGAGGTTTAATTTCTTTATCTGATTGTTGAGTTAAAACTCTTTCTGATTCTGGCATTTTGATTCTGTAATCGATACTCTGCACTTTAATACTAGTATTGTTTCTGATTCCGCTGTAGACTCAAACCCATAAGGGTTATGACTCATCTGCTTGTGATAAATTGGGGTTTGAGAGATATCTGTGTTAGGCGTCAAGTAGGACGCATACATTCTGGGTTTTATCATGCGTAGTTTTCTAAGAATCATTAGGTAATCTGATCTGTACTAGTAGTTTGTAAATATCTGAATATCTCTGATAAGGTTAAGATTTCCAGTTTTGACATTGTCTAAAGCGGGTAATCCTCTGAGTGTCAATCTGATATTGATTTCGGTCTTTGGGGTTGATACTTAGGGGAATTATTCTCTCAACCAATGTCTAATGGGAACCAAGTTTTTGTTTTATCTGTACTCGCTTCCATCATTCGATTGTATCCTATCGATCGAATCTTCGAACTTTAGGTAGAAACTAATGGGTGTAAACAAGTGTTTGAGACATGTTATGTTTGATGGTTGCAAGTGGATGCAAGTGGTTGCTAGTGGTTTCTCGTGGATGCATACACACACACTAGGCACTAGATTGGCTCAAAAACATTCTCATACTGCATATGGATGTGTGTGCATTTTTCAATTTTTGTGGATGCAGAATGATTGACTCCTCACATGGATGTTGCATTTGGATGAATGGTTATGCACTCATATAGAAATGATGTGTATCAAATAGGATTTCTTGCATACATATTTGGACTCATGACACTAACATGATTCGCATTAAGGAGGTCAACTGGATCAGTAGGCCGCCTGATTTTGCATTAGATAAGAAACATATACACACACTTTGCATATGTTCATACGGCATTAGAAACCTTTTAAGGACAATGGATGCCTATGATTGAATGGTTGAGTAGATGGATGTTGGATGTTAGGATACATTCTTCTTAACTTGAAGATTTCGGAGACGAAATCCTTTAAGGAGGGGAGAATGTAACACCCCGTATTTTCTGAGAATATTAAAAAAAAATGGTTAATTATGAAGAAGTTATTAAGCCTTGAAGTTTGTATGCATATGAGAGAAATATATATAGATATATATAAAAATTAAATAAATAAACATGCAAAAAAGGTTCAAAACAGCGAATTGGGAGGGGGAATAACCGAACCGGCCCATTTTTGAGGTCGACCCAAGCCCCGCTGGGTCGACTAGGGGTTAATCCAGGGTGTTTGGCTGTCATCCCGTGGGTCGATTCGCTCAAATGCAGATTTTGCATTTGAATGGTTCTCATGATTCAGGGTTAATCTAATGGTCCTAAATAACTTCCTACACCTATATATACATCCCTAACCTAAACCTAAATCTCATATACAATTCTCTAGCCTCCATTGCTCTCTTCCTTTCTAAAAATAAATAAATCAATGGCGTCTCTACTCTGCTGAAACCTAAGCTAGGACTTGTTCTTCTTCTTCCTCTAATTTTGATTAAGATTAAAAGAGAACAGCTACAACACCTTTTTCTTTTAGAATCCAACCAAGGCAAGTGTAGTTATTTTCCGATATAAACGTTAATTCTGATTGTGACATGAATTATAAATCTGAATCTGAGGTTATATCTGTTCTGTTCTGTTTGGATCTATCTTATTTTGTATCTCTTTCCTCTTTCTGTTCTATAGCCAGGCTACCACGAGCCTGAGCCAATCTCATAAGAGATTAACATACGCTAAAATGTTTAGGACAATAAAATGAATGATGCATGAATTGGGCATGACCAATAGGTGACTGATTTGAGGAAAGAACATGGACTGTAGCTAGAACAAAATCTGAGACATATGACTGGACATGTTATATTGTATTGAACATATGATTTGAGATAAAGAGAATATGGCTTAGGCATAAAGATTTACATGAGAGTAGGGTATCTATTAATGTAAATAAACACCTAAGTAAGGGATCTTTGGGATATATGATATGCATAGAAATCGATGGCTATATTTGGTATAATTTATATAGGGATCTTCTGTACTATGCAAGTTTAATAAAAATTGAAAATATGATATATGGTAAATTTATGACCATAATCTGTGCTATGTAAATTTAATGCAAACATGGGGTATATGATAATATTGTGAATCAAGACTATTATTTATGCATGTGAACTTAGGCAAGATTTATAATTAGGCAAGATATGTTTGTGAAACTTTAAGAAATGATTAAATCTGTTATATTTGCCTAATTTGCTAGTTTTGTTACATTGCCTAATCTGCTAGTTATGTTATATTGCTTAATCTGCTAGTTCTGCTCTACTGCCTAGTCTACTAGATCTGTTCCTCTGCCAAATCTGTCATCTGCTGAAAATGCTAAATCTGCTAGTTTGCTTAATCTGCTAAATCCGTTAAGTCGCCTAATCTGAAAAATCTGTTATCTGCTATATCTGTTGAGTTGGTATAATTAGTCCGCTAGTCACATAATCTGAATTGGCTATAGTTATGAATAATTGACATGTATAATGGGGCGAGGGTATAAATGGTAAATCATTAATTAATTGGCCGCAAAGATAAACATGGCTAACTCGAGGTTAGAATGAGTTTGCGGCATAATTCTGCCCGGAACCGCCGGAATATTCCAGTGGTAGCAAACAATAGGTTCTAATGTGAGAAGTTAGTTATAACATGCTTGAAACCCGAGGTTAGACTCAGTTTGCGACAGAAACCTGCCCGGAACCAACCGGCCTAACCAGTAGCCGCAAACTGTCAGTCTAATGTGAGAGGTTTGGGCATTAATATTTAATTAATGAAAATCTGATATAATTATGATGTCTAAAACGTGTTGGGTAAGGTTAAACCAATTGGACCAATGAATCTGATAAACCCGTTTCGTGAATCCGTAGGCCCAATACAAAGTTAGATAATCTGTAACCAGTTAATCTGTAAGTCTGTTAATCTGTAACCAGATAATCTGTAAGCCTGTTAACCCGAACATCTGATCCGTTAGTCTGGAAACCTGTTAACTTGATTGTCTGATCTGTGAACTAGTTAATCTAAACTTTGTATGTCTGAAACTTGTAGACAAGTTAAGCTGAAATCTGTTAGTCTGGGGACACAAGGTTAGGAGGGAATTTACTTGTGTCATCTGTTGTTTGGGACCCATATTAGTCAGTAACCCTTTCTGGTATCAAAACTTTGACCCAACAGTAGGTAGGGTCCGGGCACGCTTACTGAACTAATTTTAAGCGGTTCATTCTGATAATGGCGAGGGGTGTTGATGGTGCGTTCCAACTGGGTCATGTGCGTGCATGGATCTCGGTCTGCCTCTGAGGATGTAAGACGCCGTGACATCTGTAAATAGGTCTGTGCCAATTGGTTGTCACTTTAGGGAGTGATACACCCTACTGTGGGGCCGACACAGGATATTTATGTATTAGGGAGCCGATCGCTTGGGGTAGGGTTTTAAGGTACACTTAGTTCTGTCTGTTTCTGTTGGTATCGTCTGTTTCTGTTGGGTGGCAACACCTATCTGTTTCTGCGTGGTACCGTCTGTTCGGGTGGTAAAGGCCCAATTACTAGTGTACACCTTATGCTACATTCTGCTTCTGTCTGTTTCTGATCGGGTGGTAAAGGCCCATTACTAGCGTGGAAATTATTCTGTACCCATTTCTGTTTCAGTTTAGACATTAGGGTGACACCTAATTCTATTATACTAGTATTAGTGCAGAGAAGTGTAAAGCAATAGCTTATATCATTCTGTTCTTCTGTTATATCTGCTACATCTGTTACAGTTATCTCTCATCCAGTTTTATTTTCATGTCATGTTATTATTATCTGTTCATAACTGAAAATCACTGGACTTTCCAGACTTTTGTCTGACCCTTGTTGTTTCGCCTCCTTTATTCCGTTTCCCTCCCCCCAGGTTTTGTAGAAGGGAACACTCTAGCTTGATCCAGATTTCTTCCGCTTGCAGTGCTTAAAGTATGGCTTGTTTTCTTTTGTGGGGATTATGATTTTAAACTATGCATTCTGAAGGCTTTCGTACAAGACTGATATTTTGTACTTGAATTCTGATATTGTGATTTGAAAGGATGTAACCAAGCTTCTGTTGAAATAAAGTTATAAATTTTTCAAGTACTGTTTTATCTGTCTTGTAAGTTTCTGTTCTGTTTACTAAAATGCTCCACCAAAGTTAAGGCATTCCCTTGTGAGTGACCTTAACGGAGGTGGGGTGTTACATATATTACACAGTTGTGTTTAGAGAGACGGACATGAATTGTTTTAAGTCACTCCCAAATATTTTATGCAAATACATCTTCAATTATTGTCCGTGTGCGAAGCACAGGTCTTTTCTTGGTGTATATTTAAGTCAGAAAAATATAGACACTACCTTACATACTACTTCGTTTATAATTTAAATATAAATTAAGCGATTAAACTTCGTTTAATTAAAAAAATTCCATATAAATTTCCAATACAACATTTAATCTAAATTTAAATGTACATAATAAAATACCTAAAAATTTGGGTCGTTACACTTCGTACCCTTTTCTTTTCAAGGGTATGTTCCTAACTTCTTTGTCCAAAAACTTTTATTCGTACTTGTCTATGTCATTAAGTTTATCCTATCGATCAAATCTTCGACCACTAAGTGGGGAACCAGTGTATGTAAACATGTGTTTGAGACATGTTATGTTTGATGGATGCAAGTGTTTGCTAGTGGTTGCTCGTGGATGCATACACACACACCAGGCACTAGATCGGCTCAATCACTTACATATTGCACATGTAAGTGTGTGCATATTTTTCTTTTTATGGATGGAAATGGACGTATCATCACATGAATGTTGCATTTGGATGGATGATTGTGCACACATATAGCATTTATGGGATATACTAGGATTACTTGCATACATGTTGAATTCATGGCACTGAGATACATTGCATTAAGGAGGTCGACATAATCAGTAGACTGCCTGATCTTTCGCATTAGTATAAGGACATATACACACACTATTACAAATGTTCATAAAAGTATTAGAAACCTTTTTAAGGACAAATGATTCCTATGATTGATGGATGAGTAGATGGATGATGGATGTTAGGATATACATTCTTCTTAACTTGGAGATTTCGGGATGAAATCCTTTAAGTAGAGGAGAATTTAACACCCCATAATTTAAAGAACACTATAATGATAAACTAAAGAATACTTAATTAAATATTCAAAATTAAGGAGAACGGACTGTACCGTTGCGTTCGTCTTGGAATTCTGCTTAAGATAGGCTCCAAGTTTGCGTAAAACGGACATCATATAGAGAAGTTATTAAGGTTTGAAGTTTGTATACATATAAGCAATATATATAAACAAACCAGTCCAGAACATTCAAAATAAATCAAAAATCGGGGGGGGGGGGGGCAGGAAGACGCGGGAAATCGGCCCATTGGGGGTTGACCCACACAAGGGGGTCTCGACCCTAGGGTTGACCCCACCCAATTCTGGGGCAGATCCATTCCCTGAACCTGGACTTGTTTCTTGACATGATTCGTTGACGGTAGGCAATAAATAGGACCTCATTTCTATTGTTCTATTCATCAAAAACAATGAAGACAATGAGTTGCTGCCCCATCTTAGATTAAATTAGCCTATTCTTCTGCAACAACGACTTATACGTATACAAGAATCTCTACTACAATATCAACACTCTTTTCTCAGTTCTTTTGATCCAGTATTTATGAGATTATGTTGCTTTTAGATATAAACATTTAATAAGTAATCCTAGGCCTATCGCTGTAATATGAGAATGAACAAAATTGGGAATGATAAATTAGGGCATAACTTGTATTGTAAAACATGACTGGGATTTGGGGGCATAACCTATACTGTGATCTAAGACTTTAATTTGGGGCATATCATACATGATGATTTATGACTTGAGGATAGGGGCATGAAAAACCTTTGATGAATATGAATAACTGCTTATGAATAAATATGCCTAAATTTACAGTAAATAGAAACTGTAATCGCACTTAGACACGAGGTTAGATTAAACTTGTGGTAGAAGTCTGCCCGGAACCGCTCGGCAAATCCATCATCCACAAGTGGTTGATTTAATGTGAGGGGTCTCGTGCGTAAATGTACATGTAACAGTGCTAAGACACGAGGTTAAGTCCAACTTGTGGTAGAATTCTACCCGGAACTGCCAGGCGTGTTCAACATCCACAAGTGGTCGACTTAATATGAGAGGTTTGGTGCATTAATGGGAAATGATAAGAACCTGTTAACCTATAATAATTAACCTGTTTAAATCTATGGGGATTACATGAACCTGTCAAACTGAGTACGGGTTAAGTAATCTTGTTTGAATCAATGAGGGGTTGAGTAAATCTATTAAATCTGTGGGGGTTATACAAACCCGGCAAACTTAACCTATTTTATATGTTGGGGTTATGCGGGCTTGTAAATCTGTCAGGCATAACTTGTCAAAATCCTAGTAGTGAGGATGCAAGCCTAGGGGGTGGCTTGTATCATCTGTTGTGTGGGATTTGTATCAGTCATTAACCTATACCGGTATCCAAAGGGGGACCCCGAACTAGGTAAGGGTCAGGGCATGCTTACTGAGATGATTATAAGAGGTCCATATGGGTAGAAGTGTCTGATAGCGTGTTCTGACGGAGCCATGTGCGTGCATGGATCCGCTTGCCTAGGAAAATAAGACGCTATAGCACCAGTGGATATGGTTGTGCTTATAGAGAAAAAAGGTTGCCACTTAAGAAGTGATACATTCTATTGTGGGTCCAGCACAGGATATCTATGGTATAGAGAGCCGATCGATTGGGGTAGAAATTAAGGTACATCTAGTTTATATGCGTGTCATGATGCTTTTACTTATTTATATGCTAAAAGTAACTGGACTCGCCAGATTTTATGTCTGACCCGTTTTGTTTCCTTTTCACCCTCTAGGTTCTCAGGGTAGGAATACTCAGGCTTGACTAGGATTCTATCTTCTTTTTCCACTTGGAGCTGCTTAGATGTACCGCTTTGATTATCTGTCTATCTTGCTATGGCTTTTTTTAGGGACTATGATTTATATTACTGTACTATGATGATTTCAGTACAAGGCAGATATTTTTAATTTGATGTAATGGATTTTCTGTATTTCAGACCTATGTTGTAACTGGATTTTGAACCACGGTGTTTTCTATTTGAATAATAAAGTTTTAAATTCCATTGTTATTTTATATCTGTCTTGTGATGTTTCTGTTTTTATTTACCTATAACGCTTCATAGAACTTAATGCATTCTGATCAGAATGACATTAACGGACGTGGGGTATCACAGGTAATTTTGTGAGAGGGGAAGGATGTATATCTTATGAACTAAACACACACGCGTGCGCTGCCTTCCTGGCCCGTACTGAACCGGGCCCTATTTGAGTTCAGGTCTACAATGATGCCTTATTTTTTCCGGAAACACGACTCTTTTCTATGAAGAGACACGACGTTTTCAGATTCAGACATCAACGGGAAAAGGAAAAGGTGCGGTCTGTTCTAGAGCGGGCGCGACGGTCTGAAGAGTTGCAACCTGCAGAAGCGGACGCGGTTTTTGGCAAGCGACAGTGACGAGCGAAGGCAACCTGTTAATGCAACAACGAAGAAAAATAGCGAGTGGGCACAACAAAAGGCGGTAGGTGCGACCTGTCAGGAAGATGAGATTGTTCGAAGGGGTGTGGAAGAAAATATAAATAGGGAAGAATACTGTTCCATCCGATTTTTCTAGTTTTCATCCGTCTTCTTCTATACTACCATTGCTACCTCTAATATAAATAACAGAGTTGATATACTCATTATAATCTTGTGCAGAAATTTTTTGTTCTATCTTGGAAAATTTTCAAGTAAAATTTTTATGGAAATTGCTAAGGTGTTGATGCCAAAAGGTGACACCAACACCCAAAAGTTGGATTTAAAGCATGAAATATGAGAAAATAACTGAAAATGCAAGAAAAGCAAGACAACGACATTTTTATAGTAGTTCGGCGTTAACGAGCCTGCATCCACTTTATAATCTCTCAATAATTTTAGAAAATTGGAGTTGCAATGAATGAGATTGCCAGAATCTCTAATATAACGCTATTTCTGATGATTATCTCAAATTACAGTGACAAATATAGCTAATATTTTGAGATGCAAGTGGTTGGAAGTCATGATTGAGTCGTGGAAAGCATGCACGGGCTCCCTGATTTGTTGCTCGGAGGTGCTATTTATAGTTTCCTCAGGTCCCGAGTCGACTAAGACACGTGGCAGTCTACCCGAGAATGTAAAAAGTATGGAGGAAGTCTTATTTTTGTGGGAGATGGCCAGTTTAGCTAGGCATGGACACATGGAGGTAGATGCTGGAAGAGGTCTATTAGCAGATATTTTCTCGGGTTGACCAGGCTTGGCTGGACTTGTCTCACTAGATATTTGGCCGACCCCAGACTTGGACGACCCGAGAAAGTAGACCCGGGACTTGCATCCCTCCAATCTAGTTCATCTTTGTATGGTATTCTCTGTTTGAGCCGAGTTCATTCGACCCTAGTTTGACATTTGTCTTAAATGATGATCTCTACCGACCCGAGCTCTGGTCGAGTTGGGCTTAAAGTGATATGTTGGTGACTGTGCTTAGTTTGTGGGAACCTTCATGCGTGGTAGGACCCACCTCGATCCAGGCTCCAGCCGGCCCGAGGTAGTATGCATTTGGAGTTGTTGGGATTGGACGAGCTCAAAGGTGATTGAGCGAATGCTCTGGTCGATCCGAGTGAATATGAGTTTGGTGTTATAGAGCTTGATCTATCCCAGGGTAGCTGATCCGGAGCTTGTTATATCTTGCTCAGACCAAGGGAAAGTCAGTTTGGCCTGGAGATGATGCTCTTTGCTTGGTGATGATTTTCAGAGAGATGAAGCATATTGTGATGTGCCTAGAGTCTTGACGGTTTGGCCAAAAGGCTGGTCAACATAAGGCAAGCGTCAAAATTTCATTTATTTAATTTATGGTGGCAAATCACCGCGATTTGTTTAATACTATACGGTAGTCTTTATATTTGCTATTATATCATTCACGCATAACCATTGTAGCATATGATGTTTCTTTATTTCGTACGTAGAAGGCTTGGGTCGAAAAGCCCACACCAAATAATGTACTTAACCCCTTAAAAAATAAAGTTGAGAGCGTATCATATTAAAAAATATTTAGTTAATGATAAATGGCATTCATAGTATCATATACATTAATATGATGTGGTATAAAAATATCTCTTAACATACATAAATTTATAATAAAAAAAGAGATTATTAAGGTTATGATGTTTTCTAATAAATGTATGGAAGTAAAGAAATATTATGGTAATTCAAACACTATAATTGTGTATCATTCATTTACTTCATCGCGTCCTATACATGAAAAGAAATAATGGATTGATGTGATTTAGAGTAAAATTCAAATCTGTATATACTATTGTAAAGGATGACACAATTCATATTTAATGGTCACGAACTAAATGGATATGATTATCATATAATTTGAGTTAGAACAAATGTAAAATTATATATTCTATGCATTCTGGTTTATCCAAATTAAGGACTTCTCAAGATTATGTAAAATTATATATTTTTATGAATTTAAAGACCATTGATTTGAAATGTAATCATTTAATGAGCTAATGGAATTTTTGAGAGAAAATGCGAGTTTTTCTCTTCCATTTCTCCAAAAAGTCAAAATAAAACTTGTAAATCATAATTGATAGTAAATGCAACAATGTTAATTTAATAATTAGTCTAGCATAAGTTGGGGCTTTACCGCCAATATGCGCAAAAAACCAGATAATATATTAGAAAATAAGGAATTATTGATTTGTTTAATTATAGATTTTACAAATAATAAAGACGTGAATTTCAAATTGTTATATCATGCAACTGATTTGTGATTGTTTATGAAATTAAATAAAAGCATTTAATGATTTATTTTGTTAGTGTTTCATTTCTCTTTCAATGGTAAGATTTAAATTGTAAGAATGGGGAGAAAAATGGCTAATTCACATGCATAGTTAATTAATATTTTTAATTTCTAATATTTAATGTGTAGTATATTACTTTTTTAACAATTCAATGCTAAGATGCTTTATTATATCAGTATTAAATGCATATAATCTGTTACTCTTCCGAAAATTGAATGTTAAAATGCCTTATCATATTTCAAGCATTAAATGCATATAGTTTGCTAACCTTCTAACAATTGTTTTTTAGGGGAAAAGCTAGCCCTAAAAAACCATCAATGTGAGGGTGAGGTAGGGTGGCGCTGCATAAAATAAGTAAAGTTGGGAAACTGCCTATTAAAGGTGGCTCACAATCAGACATAATATAGTAAAGCATAGTCGTAGCATCATAATCAGCAACAAAATAGCCTAAATGGCTCCAATAAGTAAATAAAATGGTAATAGAGACCCCGAAGAGCGTCATAAAGTCGGAGATGTATCATGAGGCAATAGTAGATTCAATATACTAACAGGAGCTAAGCTGGGTAACAGGGAAAAGACTATGATCTACAGGAGAGTGCCAACAAGTCCTAACAGGCCAGAGTATGCTAGAAATCGTAAAGTAGCCATCCACAACATGCTACAAGGTGAGAGGATGAAGGCATGCACCAGGTAGACAAGGATCAACATAAACCTGCAGCGACATAACATAGGAATCCAAGGTAGAAATTCCAGCTCCAACAAATGTGCAGAAAGTGAAATGGCCAGTAGTATGTGAAGAAAAAGCCATAAAAAAAGCGAAAGGCAAACATCAGAAAGTGCAGGAGATGTTGAAATCTGTGATGAATGATTCCATGAATCTATCAGATGGCCCAGAGTAAGGGGACGCGAGGAGCAAGGTTCTTGATATCCTCATGGATAAGATTGATGGTTTTGACCTGACCAAATTTTTTGTTGTCATATTGGAATTTGTTACGAGCGCACCAAATATGCCAACATATATAAGATGGAATAATATGAGCAAGGATGGCTCTAATATTTTCCCATGGGAGTTGGACCACCAAAAAGTGCATTGAGAGTTGAGAAACGCGGGAAGGGGTGGTTATCCCATAAGATTGCCGAAATGCTGCCAAATGAAATTTGCCGATTCACTGTTGCCAAAAAGATGAGGAATAGATTTGCAGTGCCCAGCAGAACAACAACAACATTTGGAGGCAAAGGCAGCGCCAAGTTTTGATATATTTGAGTCAATAGGAAGGCCACAATGAGTGAGCTTCCACATGAAGATGGATACTTTTGGAAGGATGTAGCGACCGCAAGTCATACAGAATGGGAGCCTGACGGGAGACCGGGGTCTAATGGCACCCCAATCTTTATTGATAGTAAAGCAATATTAGACCATAGAGGAGGTGTATGATTGACAATAACATTATAGAGAGCTTTGTTATTTTGCATACATTTCCATGTTTCACTAGCATAGCTGGGAGTGCCAATAAAGCTTCGTGGCCCTAGCCTACGGTATTTATGATGAAGGAAGATGGACCATGGAGAATCAGAATACAAAAAGTGGTGTCAGAGTTTGAAACAATAAGCCTTACAGACATCCCGGAGGTTCCGAAGGCCAAGGCCTCCCTCAGCTTTAGGGCGACATATGCGATCCCAAGAGACCCAATGATGTTTAAGATGGTTGTCAATTGACCCCTAGAAGAAATTAGAGCAGTCTCTGGAATTCGCAAAAAAAAGGACACGGTAGGCGCAGACAGAGTGAAGATATGAGAGCTATGGGAGCTCAAGATCGATTGAATGAGGACAAGTCTGTCAGCTTGAGATAGGATAGATCCATTCCATTTACTAATAATTTTGCAGGCTTTGACGATAGGCTATCTAAAGTAAATGTTAGTTTTACTCCCACGATAAAGTTGAACACCCAAGTAGGAGATTGGAAGGTGGTGAACAACAAAAGAAGTCTCATTCTGGAGCCTAGTTTTAAGGATAGTAGAGGCCCTAGACAAAAATATAATTATGCTTTTAGATGAGTTTATGAGCTAACTGGAGCATTGTTCATATTCCTAGAGGAATAGAACAAGGTTATGAATAGATCTGAATTGCCCATTTGTGAAAATAAGAATATCACACAACGTCATAGATGGCCTATTGCAACGAAAATCCAAGGTGTTGCCAGCTAAAATGTTGTCATGACTATGCTGATTTTTGTCTATTGCAACACACACTTGAATGTGTTAGCACATATATCAACAGGATGTTGCAGTAGCTATAAATATATTTTAATTATAAAAAAATACACCTCAGCGATCCACACCATTAGTTAAAACGAAATCTCAACCTTCCATCCACTATCTGATCCGCTACCTTTGTTCCCACTAATATTTTCATTCACGCGATCCATTTTGGTTTTGTTCTCCCCTGAATCTCCAATTAGGTTTTCATTTCGTTCTCCACCATCAAACGATTCTACATGTAAGAAAAAAAAAATTCAATCTCGATCAGCAAAACCGCAACAGGAAATCATCAAATCATAAATTGCGAAACTTGTTCTAAGCTAGAGAAACTGAAATTGGAATTCGCAAAACCGAATCATCAAATCGGAAATCTCGAAGGGTTCAAGGGTCTTCAGTCTTCTTCTTCTTCTTCTATTGTTACGGTTAGTAATTCAATAATTTGAATATGCATTAAATTTATTTGTAATGTATTTATAGTGGGAATTGTACAATCAGTGTTCGAATCAGCTGTATGGTGACTTAAATCTGGCTATTGTTGCTTTATCAGAAGTTATGTTTAAAGACAAGGTAACTATTAAATATTGTTCAACGAATAACTGACCTGGCCTATCCCATGGTTAACTAGGAAAATTTTGAATTTAAGTTCCATGTATAGTGATGCAATCTGTTTCGGCTCAATAATTTTGTGTCTTGTAGTGGATTTATAGATTATTATTTCTCTTCTAGCATCATGTCACAATAATTCTGAGATTTTTTTTCTTCCCTATTTCAAATAATTTTTGATTAGATTCATGTAGTGTAGTGAATTAGAGCAGTTCACTGTAAATTATTATTTAGTAGGTTTTAATTCAGTTGTTTACTGATAAACTAATGGAACTTGATTAGAAGAAATTAGCATACTATATGCGATTTTTAAAATTAGAAATGGGGGAATTGATCAATGACAATGACAAGAGCTGCTAGTGAAATGGAGCTTTCAATCCGACTATATGTTCAAATAATTATAGATTTAGGAGTTTGATTACCAAGTATGTCGCTGCATCTAAAAAAGTATCAAATTTTGATTTTCTCATTATGTGTCCCAAGCATTCTGGTTGTAATAAAAATTATCTCCTGCATAATAGGAGAAGTATGCAGATATTGCTTCATTAAATCAAAATTTGCTTTTAAAGAAACATAGGGATGATTTTGAATCTCTCAAAGGACAAGTAGCTGGTCGAAATATGGATGATGTTGATGAAGCAATCTCAATGGTTGGTATTCTTTCAATAACTCAAGTACTTAACATTTTTTTCCAAAGAAAAATAAAAATCGCTTGCCTATGTTCATTTTTTTTTCTTTTTTAGATTTAATTAGATTTTCTATTAAATATGGCTTATTAATGATACAACCTTGTTGCCGTGAAACATGACCTTATTATGAGTGATGGTCGATTTACAGTGTTAATAGTTGGCGGTGTTGGTTTATTAAATTATTCACTTAACTTTGGTTGGTAGAAGCCTTAGTTGTTCAGTTAACTAAGAGAGAAGTGGGGTTGCTCTTGGAAAAAGCTCTTGACAAGCCCTAGCTTCAATGCTTAATCAGGTTCTGAATAATAGAAACTGATCACATGATATGCATAACATTCTTCTATATACTTACATAATATTGTATTACTTTTTTTGATGATCAAATAAACAGTACCAAGTTATCAATAGTCAGCTCTAGTAAGGAAACTAAATTGGTTGATAAACAGTACCAAGTTAACCAAACATGATGGCCAAGTTATCCAAATAGTACCAATATAAACGCCACTGATTCATGTATCTAAAGGGTTTTGCATCTTGTAAACTCTGTTGGACCAATGAGATGTGGATGCATGTATGATCAATGATATACGGTGGTAACTAATGAAGCAACATCTGATCCCATGTTCGCTTTCCTTGCTCTTGTTTTAGTGTCAAAAGCGAACAGCCCAACCTGCAAAGAGTGGCTCACCGGTTGCAACTTCATTAACTGATCCCATTTCTATATCGACAGCTGCTTCATTGCTTCGATTTGTGTCCATAATAGAACAGTGGAACTGTAACAAAAGAAATGAGCAGTAGAGTTGTTGGTGTTTTGCAGAAAACTAACTTCGAACACAGAAATCCAACATGCATAAATAAATAGAGTTAAAAAAAACACGTGTAAACGCAAGAAATGCCAGCATGCATGAATAAATAGTAGGCACATTAAAGTGTTTTTGGAATTTATGACCTGCGGATCAATACTTCGATGGCACATTGATCAGAAGGACTGGCTCACATAGCTGTTGAGCTATATATATATTATGATATTGTTCGTTTTCTAAATGGAAGTCTCAGATGTGCTATGTTTGTTAATGTGGTGGACCTAACAACGCGAACATGAATTTTGGTAAGATATCAGCATATTTCATCACCATAAGATATTACAATGAGGCCCCTCTTGATGAATATGGTAATCATCTTCTTATCATCTATAGACATACATAAGTTTATCAATAAAATATTCTGTTACACTTGCTATTTTGGTAAACCAGGGTAAAAAAAGAAACCAAACTATTGATATTTGAGTGATCTGCACTATGTATTAATGCTTCCACAAAAATCGCTGCTTTATGGTGATTACTTGATCTAGAAACGAGGAAAAGAACTAGAGGTGCGACATTGGAAAATCACTTCCTTGACTCATCATAGTTTGATTTTCGATTATATCATTATTAGTTTACGGATGTTGAAATTTAGAGAAATCTTCTAAAGTCAAGGGTATCTCGTCATATTTTTTGGAGCAAGCTACTTTGAATGCAAGTGTTATTGTCGGTATCATTGTCAAATGTTTGATCTCGACTAATATAAGTGGATGAAGATTGAGCCTGGAATGTACTGTTGGTGCAGTACAAAGAAGTTGCACTCATAGTTCCTGTATTGTCATTGGCATATCTGGGCATTTGAGAGCTCTCATTTGCTTGATTATCTTTTAAAGCCGGAAATTTATGATCCATATTCTAAATTGCAGAAAACAAATTGTGGCAAAAGTTCAACTCAGAGGAAAGAAAATGAATGGCGTTAGGAAAGAGGTATCAAATACAAATAGTTGCTTCATAGTTTCCCTTTTTCCTTGTACACTTATACTATTGTTTGTTACTAAGAATTTAGTACTTCTACGTATATACAAAGATACAATTAGATCGAACCCTTCCAATATTAATCAAATCTAATGAAACATGCTAATTATTCACGCTTATTATGTTAAAACTCCATATATCCTAGTCAACGATGAAAAGATATGTCCATATTATCATTTTCCATGTCCATAGCATACTACTTGTTCTCATATCCAGTATCTCTTAATATTTCAGTTTATTCTCTAGAATTCCTATGCAACCCACCTATCGTTTATTTGTAATTCTACTAATCTCTACCAGTCTGTTTGCGAAGTGAAAGCCTCTATTAATGTTCAATACAAGAAACATTCATTTTAATTTGCTGGAGCTTCTTGACACCCTATCATGAGTAGTGGACAATAACATGTACTAATTTGGCTCAAATTTTTCAATGAAATTGGACCTTTTCTTATGTCAACCGCCCATTTATTAGTTTTTTTAGAATATTAAAGATAAAATATTCGCTTGCATGAACTGCTTGGGAAAAGGTAATTTTCAATCTTGATCCAATGCAAAAGAAGTTATAATCTTTGTAAAGCAGAGTTTATTATATTATGAATGTGTTATATACATACATATGGTCTCAAATAGCAGCGAATTTACCTGGGAGGACAGACAATGAGATCAAGAACATGCGGCGAATTTAGCAGCGAATTTACCAATTGTTCTCATTTAATAAGTGTATGTACTTTTATTGATATACGTAATGAATTCAGCTATTTTCTGTAATGAAGCTACTAATTCATAAAAGGTGTAAACTTGAATTGATTCTCTTAGTATGAGTAATTATGTTTGTTGTTAGTGAAATAGCGGTTACAATTATAATATTATGAAAATTTTGATTAATAGCAGTGAGGTAATTGCTTTTAGCAGTTGTAAAACAAATTTATACAACTACTAGTAATAGTTGTAAAAAAGGTTGACTTTATTACGAATGTGGATATAACTAGTGGCGCACGCCAGTTGTAATAGACATATTACAATTGTTTTTGGCAGTTGCGAAAGGGTATTTTTGTTGTAGTGGTCCTGTGGCAACACTTGTACTAATGTTGCCACAGGGTCATAAAGGTGTTGCCTTTAACTCTATAGCAATGCGGCAAAAAAGAAACACAAAGAAAGTGTTGCCACTAATCATTTTTTGCCTATAGAAACAATTTTTGGCACTTCATGTATCATTTCTCTAGTGTTGCAGTATGCAATCTATGGCGTAGTGTCGTCGGAAAAAGAAAGGGAGGAGACAAAGGGCGCTCCACTAGGAAGAGAGAAAGTCTGGTCTACCAGTAAGCATAAGATTGTGCAGACCACGATTAACCACCTCAGCGGCGAGGACGAATACGCTCGGCGAAAGGGGATCGCCTTAGCGAACTCCTCGACCGGGCGGAAAGAAATCTTTGGGGTAACCGTTAATGAGTATAGAGTACCAACAATTCGATATGAGTCTCCACCCCAAATCAATGAAGGCTTCACAGAAGCCGAACTTCCAGAGGACTTTGAGGAGAAAGAACCAAGAGAGACGATCGTAGGCCTTGGTCATATCCAGTTTAAGAACCACATTGGATCCTCTAACTTTATGATCAATCTGAGAAGCAATTTCCTAAGCTAGAAGAATGTTATTGGTAATGAACACTAAAATGAATTATTATATACTATATTTGATTTTTATCTTTAATTTAGTGGTTGATGTTTTCTTCTTCTTTAAAAGCTCAACTGTGTTAAGCTTCTTATGAATAATCAGCCACATAAGAAACTTAGCTTTAGGAGGAGCATTAGATTTCCAAAGAAACTTAAAAGGATATAAAGAAACACCAGAAAAATTAATGAAATTATACATAGAATTAACAGAGAACACTAATCTCCTATCAAAACCCCAACTAATAGAATCGTTATTCTCATCAAGATGGTAAAGATCTAACTTAGCTTTAAGTAAGGCTAATTGCCTTAACATTGCCCCTACTAATATATTATCAAAGGTAAACTCCCACGGGGGATCCAAATCACCTCTATAAACGTCAATAATTAAAGCATTCTTAAAGCAGCAATTATTATAAATTTCACTAAATTAAATTTTAAGAGGCAAATGAGAAATCCAAGCATCATACCAAAAGTAAGTAAGATTCCCACAATGAAAAGTCAACTTCCAACCTAAATTAAAAAATCAAAACACATCAGAACAGACTTCCAAAAATGCGATAATATATTAAGCCAACTAAAACTAGAACCAACAATAAACTCCCCCCCGCCCCCACCCCCAAAATAATAAAATTTGGAAATAATATTCTTCCAAGTAGCCGACACATCAGGGCATCTATATCTCCAAAGCCATTTGGCTAACAAGGAAGAATTAAAATTAAACAAATTAATGATCCCCAGGCCACCATCCTTCTTGGGCTTATAACACCTCCCAATTAACTAAACATTTAAAGCCTCTACAAAAAGAAATACCACCGAAGGAAATTACGCCTGATTCTGTCAATTTTCTCAATAACCCATCGAGGAAATCGATGAATAGCCATCTAATAAAAGGGAATAGAAGACAACACCGAATTAACAAGCACTAATCTACCAGCTCTAGTCAGGATCTATTATTTCAACCCGATAATCTATTATTGATCTTATCAATAATAACTAACCAATCATCCTTCTTAAGTTTCAAAGGCCTAATCTTAAAACCTAAATAATCAAAGGGAAATTTCATGACAGAGCAGTTCAAATTGGCAGCAACCAGAGACTCAACATTATCAAGATCGTTAAGGACCATTAAAGCACTCTTATCAAAATTGATTCTAAGCCCAGATAACATCTCAAAACAATAAAGAATAAACTTCAGAGCAATAATATGCTTGGGGAGGTGCGAGGAAAATAATAATGTATCATTTGCAAATTGTAAAATAGATAATTCATTATTAAATTCCTCATTACCAATACGACCTAAGACACCTAATCTAACAGCTCTCTTAATAATTCTAGAGAAAACATCAACCACTAAATTAAAGAGAAGAGGTGATAGGGGGTCACCTTGTCTAAGACCTCTCTTAGATTGGATCTTCTTACCCACAATCTCATTAACAACAATATGAGATCAATCAGATCTAAGCAAAAGCATGATCCAGTTGATCCAACTGATACTAAAACCTCTAGCAAGACACAACTCACTAATGAAATCCCAATCAATAGAGTCAAACGCCTTCTCAAAATCTAACTTCAAAATCGCACAAGTCCAATTATTTTTACAACAGACATTAATATATTCCTGCACTGCGGCCACTCCGTACACTATGTTTCTGCCTTTAATAAAAGCAGTTTGGGAACAATCAATGAGCTCGTTCAACTTAATACTAAGCATATTAGCTAGGACTTTGGAAATAATCTTGACGGAACAATTAATTAAGGAAATAGGCCTGAAATCCTTTAAAGAATTAGCACCTTCTCTCTTATGAATGAGAATAACATTAGCAAAGTTAAAACTTCCTAAACGTAAACTACAACTATAAAAATCATTAAAAAGGTTAATGATATCAAATTTCAGAACCTCCCAAAATTGCTTATAAAAAATAACAGAAAAACCATTAGTCCCAAGAGCTTTATCACTTAGCATATCGCAGATAGCATTCCAAATCTCCTGCTCAGTAAAAAGGCAAGTCTAAATCTCCTAACTCAACCTTAGAGTCAGGCGGATAAATGTCATTCCAACTAACATTAATCCTTCTCTTAATCCTAGCTCCAAAATTTTGTTTGTAACACCTAGTGAAAGCCTCATTTAATTCCCTCTGAATGGTCACTTCCACATCATTAATAAAAATAGAGTGAATCAAATTATCACGCCTCCTCTTATTAGCCACACTATGAAAAAAACTTAGTGTTGCTATCACCCTCCTTAATCCATTGAACTTGGGCCCTTTGCTTTCACATAATCTCTTCTTTTTCTAAAGTCAGCTTGAGATCATTCCTAAGGTAGCAAAGTCTATCCCTCTCATTGGGATTAAGGATCCTGGACTCACTGATCTTGTCTAAATCTAACAACTCACACATAATCTTATCATTCTTAATCCTAACACTACCAAAAATATATTTATTACAACGCTTAAGAAAAAACTTAACTTACCAGGCTTTGCAACAAAAATCTTCGTAGAAATACCCCTATACAAACTATTAAAATAGGACAAAGAATTCCACTTGACGGAAACAAGGTTAATAAAACTAGAATCTAATAACCACATCTTCTCAAATTTGAAACTGTAACTAATAGAAATATTCGAATCACATGTGAGAATGATAGGACAATGATCAGAATATAAAAACGGCAGACCTTTAACTCTACAAATAGCGAACCTATCATCCACCTCAGTACTAATAAAAAATCTATCTAATAAAGAAAAATAAGGACAATCTCTGACGTTAGACCAAGTAAAAGATATGTTGCTGAGAGGAATCTCAATCAAATTATTATCAGAAATGAAATCATTGAATTCCTCCATATCAGAGAAATCGCCTTCTCGAGGAGATCTCTCCCCTAGAAACCTAGTGACATTAAAATCTCCCCTACAATCCATTGATTAGGGATAAGACCCCTGAACTCAAAACATTCAACCCATAAGAGCCTCCTCTCTGCTTTAGTATGAGGACCATAAACATTAGAAATGCCTAACAAAGAGTTATCAAAAAGAGAGGCCAGAATAATGTGAAGAGAAAATAATTTAGGAATCTCCTGAATGAGCCTAAATTGATTATCCTTCCAACCAATCATAAGTCCCCCGGCACTGCCGTTGGCCGGGATACAAGACCAATTGTGGAAAAGAGACCCACCTAACCTCGAATAAAAACTAAGGTCAGGGTTCTCAATTTTAGTTTCCTGAAGCAAAACAATATCAACATGGTAATCTTTAAAAAAGGTCCTAACCTTAACACATTTTTTAGGATCGTTTATACCCCTAATATACCAAGTGACAATCCTCATCGTCTCAAAGAATGCACACGCTCTACTTCCCTACTCCTAATGTAATCTGCATCTAACTCAGCATCAGTAAAAATAAAAGCAGTATCATTAGCCAGCTGAAATAACTGACTAGACGGAAGGCTACTCAAGGCAAAAGGTGAATAATCGCTACCGTAAACAAGAACCATACCTAAGCCCAAACTCGAAGTGCTACTACTAGCACTCGAGTTTGGGAACCTACTATGAGATGTCGAAGACTAGGATCTAATTCTAGAGCTGCGACGAACCAATCCAGAAACGGGTGTTGCTCTCTTGCGTCCCCCCTCCTAGAAGAATAAATGGATACATCCCTATCCATAGAAGCCCCGTTACCAACCTCAAGCAAGTTATCACTATCCGAACCATCAAACTGGGCACGGGACATAAGCGTCGAACCAGACCACCCACTCTCCCCATGAAAAACACAAAACTCCGGACACAAACACAAAGAAAATAAATTCACACCAGAACCACTTCCAAGCAAAGAAACACGGCAACCAACAAAAAGAACTATAAGGCCACATATATCAACAACAAACAGTCAATTTGCTCCATTCCTTGCACGTCCTTTCCAGTTGTTAACCATCCCACTACCAGAAACTCCATCCGAGAAAACCTATCCTTCCACCAGAACAACCCTAGCGAAAGCAACAACACGTCCATCACTCAAACCAAGACAATCTTCTCTACCCTTCTTCATACCATCAATTGACCCATCCACGTTACCATACAAACCCCTGTGATTAACTGAAACAATACCAGAAGCAGCAATACAACTAGAAAGGCAACCCCTCCTAGCAACTCTCTCAAATGCCAAACTTCCAGAACTGGTCGTAGAGTTTACTTCCCCATGCAACCACGGCCGCCGAAGCACCTTATTATTACCAAAACCACGAGAAACTATACCTTGTCAGCCTCCACATGACCAAACCCCAAACCAGATTGATCTATCTCACTCCCAATCAACAATTCTTTATCACCCAATTGATTTAATAACACAAAATTATTAAAACAAAAAATATCCTCAGCCACCACCCAACCGTCCTTATCCAGACCACCATCAACTTCCAACACAGCTGCTTCAACAATAGGATCATACTCAAACAGTACGTTCGAATCAAATCGTGAAACGAATTCCTTCACATTGCAATCAATCATGTCAATTCCTGTCATCACCTCCTCTGACAATTTAACCCTCTTGTCCTCCAAAAACACAGCCGAGCAAGGATTAGATTGAATCAAACAATTCAAAACAAAAGGATCCAATAACATGCAGTCCACGTCCTTCCTATAAGAAACCCCAATAACTACACTCTTATCCACAATAGGTCCAAACGATTTAAAGATCATAGCAGAATCTTTAATCATACCACCAGTATCAACAGAACCCTCATAGGAATCGACAGTAGCACCAACATGAACCTTAACAGCCTCATCAGATTCAATCAGCAAAGATGTATCATCATTAATCCCCATAGAGTCACCATTAATCGCAACTGAACTCTGTCCAAATGCAGTATTCTGCACCTCCATTGTATCCAATCTAGGATCATAATTAATTTCTGAATTAATAACATCAAAGTGAGAAAAAATTTCATTCAACAGATGGAAACCTCTATCCTTCTTCACAGAGATAGAATCAGACAAAATGGACTTTAATCTCAGATAAGCAACACAGAAAGAAACAGTGTTTTCCATTCTGTCTAATGGCGCTAGTAATGGAGGGAATACACTATCCTATCTTGAATTAGGAGTGTTCTTTTTTTCCCGTAAAACACCATCTACCAATCCTTCCAAATGCCATCCCAAAACCAGCATCAAATAATCCCCATCCTTTTTTTGGTTAGAAACGGCCTGATCGAAAATATCGATGAACATACTCAATTTGCGGCATAACATCAAACAGTTAAACTGCACTAACTCAAGACGTGATTTCCCTCTAAAAAGAACTAAACAATGGAATTTGCGATGTCCAATTTTATTGCAATGGAAACAGCGAAACGATTCTCTGCAAAACCTCGTCAAATGATCAAGAGCACCACACCTAAAACATTTCTGAATCCCTCTGGATCGATCAAACACGGTCTTCTTCTGAGGCCCATTCTTTGATTGAACACGATTAAGAGGATAAGAAGACCTAACCACCTCAGCAAACAATCTATTAAAGACCAGAAAGGGAAATCGGATTTTAAAGGAAGAAAAACGAGAACAAGAATGCAGGATATTGGATGAAGAAGAAAATAAGCAAGAACCCACGTCCTCCATTGTTCAAAACATCTTTTGATATGATTATTTTCTCAAATATTAAAGTTAATTTCGAGTATAACAATCATGCATACATATGGATATTTTCAATAAGCATGCATTTATTTAATTCATTGTTCATTCTTTTTTGCTTAGTCGCATTGTGATAATATTAATCTCAAATGTATATTAAATTATGAATATCCATGTTTTCTTTTGGAGAATAATTATCATAGAGTTAATAAAGATAATTTTATAAAGATACTGAATCTATAAATATTTGATCGATTGAAAATACATGTTACAAAAAAAAAGTCTTATATTCTGCATTAATAAGTTTTTCTCTTCCATATAAACATTTTTATAAGACCTTATATTCGACATATCATACTATAAAACTACATATTTAATAAGTTTATTTAGCTTAATAGAAGAAGGTTGAACTAAATGTTGCATTTCTACATGCTGATATTATTTAAGCATTATCTATACAGATATTTTCTAGATATTTGTTTACATGTATTAAAATATATGACATGTTAATATGCTGAACATGACTGAAGATATAAAATTAAATATACTTTTCAAAGTAAATAATATGTTGAGGGACTAATAAGTTAGGTTTTTTCAAAATAACATGGCTTTTCATGAGAAACTAGAAATAATTATTCTTAAATTATGAAAAATTGTTATATCTCCGGGGTTCTTGCATGTAAAAAATTATGTAACACAATTAGTCAAAGGATGAACAATGTAAATTTAAAGGAAAAATTTGCTTCTTAATAATCATTAAGTATAATATTACTAATGATGTAAGAAGTTATATTTATACTTTTATTTACGAACGTTAGTATTTCTACAAGAATGTAGAATGGAAAGAGGATACACATCTATTATAGATCTAAATAACCAAGAAATTGATGAACTGAGAGGAGATATTAAAACAAATATGATCAAAGAGAAATTGATTATTGTATAAGGAAATTGATCTTTGAATTCTCAAACGAATAGATATCAAGTGCAAAGTATATTAAAATACGAAAAATACTCATTTATGGTATAATAGTAAATTATGATCGCAATTGCCCCTTTTAATTTTTGCGTTTATAGGCTTAACTGCTCTTACATAACCTCTAACCATTTTTTGTGGTGCTTTAAAAAGCACTACACAGATTTTTCTATTTGGTATAATTTTGAGTATTTTTTCTGTTATTTCATCCATAGTTAAATTTTGATGGTGCACTTGAGATGCGCTCTATGAATTCCACTGTTTAAGTGAGCTGATTTTTACTGCCCTCTTTATATATGGCTAATCTTGTAAGTGTTTGAGATTCACTTGGTGAAATTTTCCGTTTGATATGATTTTCAGGATCTTCGCTTTAATATCATCCATAAGCAACTTCGATGGTGCTTTAGAAGCATACTTGATAGATAGTATTATTTATTACAAATTTGATTTCTTTACTTTTATACGTTCTATAACCAAATTTGGTAGTTTTTATGAGATGCACCTGATGTACTCTACTATTTTTTATGAGTTTCAGCTTTGTTTTGTATAATCGTTGATGACCACCATACACCACTAGTGCTTATAACACACATTATTGCGTTGTAGAAGCAATCAATTGATGTAAAGCAATTGTCAAGAGAAATATATAGGAGAAACAAAGAAAATTTTAGAGAAGGGAAATGCAGGAGTAGAATATAAACACAATCAGAGGACATATAGTATATCTCACACCACATCAGATTGCATATAATAGTAATAATCACAGATATTAAATAGATGAGAAAGTAATAAAATAAATCACATAATCAGAGTACATAGGCTCATATAGTTATACACTATAGTAGCAGGTTTATACAAGTAGTAAATAAAGTCAAACTGACAAACTGCCTCTAAAAGAATACATAACACTGTCAAAGCTATACAGTGTCACTAAGCGGAATAAACAATAAGGACACAAGTACAAATATGTAAAATTTCATCCTCTACAAATCCATCAGCGCAGCTCCAAATAATACTTATACCTGTCACCTGACCTACTCATCAACATCGTCGATGAGCACCCATGGTAATAAGTGAGAAATTAAACCTTAGTTTAGACAACAGTATGGTACAAACGATAATAAATCTTAAAGTACTATAATAGTATATACAGCATGCAGAGTATGGAGAATCATACCCGTCCTTCCCCTACGTCCACAGAGTTAGCGTACAATAATCGTTACTTGCTATACCTTGATAAACATAATGTAAAGAGGGTGTTAAAGATGTCTAAGCACTAGGTGATGATAAACAAATGAACAAGCATAACATCCATCATTTATCCTCAACTTCATTCACTCAGTGCACTGTGTACATGATAATGTCTTCGTTCCTTGGTTCCTGAAGTAATGTCATTCAGTCGGCCAGGAACTAAACAGTACTAACGTACAATCCAAAGTAAGGACCCGAACATGGTCCAGGTAAAATATCATAAGTTCCTGAACTTGGAAACAATCTCTAGAACTTGGAGATAATCTCCCGAACCTGGAGATAAGGACCTGGACTTGGTCCAATGGACATCACACCCACTACCTCTTCTTCCCGAGTATCATCGAACATGCATATTAATGATCTGTTTTTTCATATGCAATCCACAATAGAGTCTATCCTAGGGCTGCTACTACCATGACTCCTCTTTAGCAGCTCCATCTTAGTCCATCATCCCTACTCTGGATCCTGGAATATCTCTATCCATTATCGAAGTCACCGCTTCCCATTTTTGAATCATAATTGTCGGATAATCAATCAATGCGTCGAATCATCACATCCTTTCCTCAATGCCAAACCTCTGATCGAAAAGCCACCAACTCAAAACCACTATCGAACTACTATCTTATCCTGCTACTAGTAATCGCATTGTCGTCGACGTCAAATTGATCAGAATGGACAATAATAATAGTAGTCAATATTGATCACTTCACTGTAACCGATAATGACTACTTAAATCATATATTTAACCAAAATTGGTTAAATATACATCCAGGGAAAACGTACGACACTCGTTGTGAAATCTAGATCATCACCACATCCATCCTCCATCTTCAGATCGACCACCAAGCTCTAGTGTCGCTTGGCCTTCAAAACCATCGCCTAGTTCCAATGCTACTCCATCGTCATCGAATCCAATCATGCGCCTCGAAGCTCCTTTGAGGATTTATTTCATCCGCTTGAGTTTATCATCCTTGTGCACTCAATCAATATAAAACGACATATGCATTTAACCGATAAGCACCCCAAACTCTAACAACTAAATTTCCTAATACTAGATCGCCTACGAATGGAGTTTTAAGTTAAACTAAGCAAACAATTCAACCACATAATTAATAGTCATGCAACTTTCTAAACTAGTATACGAACATCCATAACAACATTAGTAAATTAAATAGAACCTATATATGCAGTCAAAGTGAAATAAATGTCCAAATAACCGAAATTTAGTAATATGGTCGAAAAACATGCAATAGCTCATAAATAGGAAAATAACATGCACAATAGAGCACAACTAGGTAAAATGTCATAATCATGGTTAAAACTACTTAAATCACTTATTAATCTCTTTATTACGTATTTAGTAGGTCCAATTATCCTAACAATTACGTTTTATAATTAGAAATCAGTTTAAAACGTCAAATTTGTACTATACGAACAAATATATTTCAGTGAGAGAGACAACATCGCTTACCCCAACCAAAGTAGCCCAAACATATTCCACAGCATATAGCTCGTCAAAACAAGTCTTATGGAAGAAACGACATCCAAATCCGACCTCCTATGCAAAAGTCACGTATGGTATAAGTTTATGGATTAAATCAATAATATAATCGTTCATTTTCCAATTAAAATAACTTATCATTATTAAATAACTCTAACCCTTTCTCCACTATTCTTAATTGTCATGTACACCTATGACATTCATGTCCTTATTCCTCTAACTTATCTCTTCAATTCCACATATATACTTAACAAACCGAATATAGACTTCGTCGACAACTCCATCTTCGAAACCTCTTCACTTCGGTATCAAGAACTACGAACTTGATCAACTCCATGTAATTCCAATCTGGAGTTGTAGCCCCTATAGACAAAAATGCATTTTGTCATGCTCGATCAGATGGTTCCAAATCGTAGTAGTAGATGCACTTTTCGACTACGAGTTCAACGATCCTGCCCGCACCCGCACTTCTTAACTTCAACCATACGCCTCCAAAAATCGAACCCTTATCAATG
Source organism: Allium sativum (assembly GCA_030737875.1). Taxonomy (NCBI): domain Eukaryota; kingdom Viridiplantae; phylum Streptophyta; class Magnoliopsida; order Asparagales; family Amaryllidaceae; genus Allium; species Allium sativum. The sequence goes on along the minus strand of CM060912.1, from coordinate 550,282,009 downwards.
AGCTAAGGATGGTGTCTCCAGCAAAAATCACCGCACGTGTGAAAATGAACATAGGTTAGTAGAAAATCTCCCCACGAGTTCAACGAGATTTATCTCATGATTTTCCAATTGAGCAAATCTTTGTATTTTGATTTTAGAAGTAAGGGAAATCATAACCATTATCATTTAATGGAACATTAACATAGAAATGGGGGAGAAATGGTTTTGGGTCGAGTTCCACTATAGAATATGGGCCTTATTCATTTTATTAATTTATTCTTTAGTTATTTTATTCTCAAACGAGCCCAAAACCCTACGATCTCTACTCGAGACTGGCTGTCTATCGTTATCTATGCAAAAAATCCTTTAGAGAATAATGGAACTAGTTTGGAGACCAAGTTTGATTATATATAAAAGTCAGCGTTTAAACTAGAATTATACAATTAAAGTTCTTTATAAAAACCGACACACATTTTATTCATGTACGATCAAATGGTACATTCAATCCCTACAAAACTTGATGGTGAGCAACAACTCACTATCATGATTCCATAATATAAGTTTCATCGCAATCTAACATTATGCTATCGGAATGACTATTTATGCGTATTTCGAGATTATTTTGACTACTAATTGGTTTAAACTCGAAATATAGCAATCTTTATATTTATTCTTCATTAATGAATAATCCAAACTCAACAAAACTGGCCCCAAGTCCTGATTCGATCATTTTTCTAGAACTTCATTTTGGAGCCATTAATTAAATGATTAACGACCAATATTTAAATATCTAATCATTAAAGTACGGTCGTTACATAATCCATAGCCAGTTTTGATGATGATCTTAAGACGCACTTGATGGATTCCATCATTAGTACTTGAGAATCTGTAACCAAATGTAATGGTGCTTTTGAGGCACATTTGATAGGTTATATTATTTGATATACTCCATAACTAGTTTTGCTAGTGCTTCTGAGACATACTTGATGGGTATACCAATTTATCTTAACTCAGAGCAATTTTTGCTCTTTTTATAGATTTCATAACCAGTTTTGATGGTGTTTTAAAGTCATACTTGATGGATTCTATTTTTTTATATGCTCCATGACTCAAATTATAGATTATATTATTGGATGTAAATACGCCATACTAGTTTTTATGGCGCTATTGATATACACTTGATAAATACACCAATTTACCTTAATTTAAGTTCATTTGTCTTTTTCAATTCCATAATTAGAACTAGTGGTGCTTTTGAGATGCACTTGATGGGTTCATTGATTTATTTGAGGCATTGCCTTATTACTCATGTATAATTCATAGCTGGTATTGGTGTTACTTTATAGACATACCTGATGAATTATGCTTATTTATCTTGTGAGGTTGAGCTTTTGCTCTTAGTGGGTCCATAACCATTAGTGATGGTGCTAGTGTGGAGCACCTAATGGACACACCTACATTGGTGTGAAGGTAGACCACCTTCTATAAGAGACTTAAGCTTTCTAAAATGCTCATGAGTTCCAAAGGTAGGCACATGACCATTAAAAACGCATATTTATCGTGGAGTTAGTAGAAATTGGAAGTGTAATACAGCTGAAGAGATATAAAATTAAATCTTTGTTTTTCAAGAAGAAATTCACGACTTAAATTGAGTTTTCAACTCACTTATTTGAGCATCAATTCAATCTGATGACATTGGTGCTTACGTATGATACTTTTTTCTTATCCATGCTACGTCTTCTATGTTTTTCGTTTTAATTATTAGGGATTGTTGGATAATTAAAACAAAAACAAAGTCTTTTGGTCGTTGTTCTTTAACGTTCTTCATTAATAAGAAAACGATACCTTTAATGGAGGCTATCGATTTTGATTTACAATCTTATGTGAGAAAAAAACATTATACATTCATTACCTCTCTTTTACCTATATAAAAAGAAAATTCATAAAAGGCATGACCGTTCATTAATTGACTTATTATTCTTTATCAATTAGAAAACGTTATAGTTGATATATTTATTGAAATTAACTAACTTCGGAGAGGAGGAATTTCACATTTATTTTTATTCTCCTTGACTTTCTCTCTTCTATTGAAAGCCAAAACTCTACAGATTCTTGTCTTCTTCTTTCTGATTTCCTCACTTTAATTTTTTTTTTTTAAATTCAAAACTTTTTCTCAGCATTACCTAATGTAACATGCTGCCTTTCGTCCACTTCAAGCCGGTAATAAAACCAACTCGAACCGTTCGAAATGACAGAATGTTATTAGCTTCTAAGGTAAATAGAATAAATCACAGATCACAGACATAGAGTAATATAATATCTTGCCCCGGAAAATAAATAATAAAATAGTAGTTTATGAAGCTACTAAATAAAATTTTACAATAGAGTTTACATAAATAATACAACAGAAATCGAATACAATGATTTCTAATTCATAAATAAATAATAACTGTATGAAGCAGAATGACAAGAGCTGAACTTGAACAACTGAATAGGTAGATATATGTGAGCAGATCTTATATAAACTCCAAACTCCAAGGGTGAATCTCAAAGCTGTAATACTCAATCTGACCCGAGCAATAATGCAAAAAACAAAACAACTCGGGTCAGGACTAACATTCCCATGTAAGTAAATCAACTCAAATGAAATGTTTAATGAAATGCATCAGTAACTTAAAGGATGTTTGGGATCACCATCCTCTAAGGATCCGTTAAACTAATATCATATAATACAATACACTATTATAATAGCATCTATGGTTAAATATAAAATATTAAAATAGCGTAAGCGAGATTACATTTTTACCCTTACACCGTTTATAATACCGTAGTCTATACAGATACCGTAAAGTCCACAATAACGTAGTGGCTATCATAGGGCACTCCATAAGTACAGTACAAATCAAAATCGTAATAGGCTCGATCAGGATAATATGACAAGGCACACGAGGAATACCCACGGTAGGATTCTACCATGCACGCCCGTGACCGATGGAAACGCATAGCCGCGACTACCGCCCACCTCGGAACACACTCCAAAATCAAAGGTGCACCAACCAATTCACAAAGTAATAGATATGGGTTCGAAGAAGTGTATCCAATAGGAGGTGCTACCTCACTTAATCACGGTATAACACCTTTTTAGTCATTTTAATTATGACCAAAAGGTCAAAGACATCCATCATCGTTCTCTTTCTTCAACTCCAGTAATCTTCTCCAAATCATCCTACTTTATTTTGGAACTCTACCACGTACACAGTTGTTAAAGTGGTTTTCAGTATTGGCAGAGAGTATGACAATAACCGATCCCGGTCTCTTTAACAACTAATAGTTTACATTTTTCACCTTATAAGCAATCAAAAATCTAGTTTTACCTTTATAAGCATTCATTTAAGTCGATTCATAAAGTCCAACAATTCGGTTCAATTTTTTTTATATATATATATATAACAGTATTGTGCATTAAAGCTTAGCACCTACACTTAGCACCTAAATATTGTAAAATAAATCTATCATTGATACAAAGCCAAATCATTGATACAAAGCCAAATTTTCTTTCTAACCATATAAGAAATTGCAGTATATCCACGTCAATATTAATTTCTATATGTGGAAAATAAATTGAAATAATAGATCTATATGCCAAATATAAATGATCTTAGTTTTAAGCAAACCGCTTTGGAATGTAAAATTTTAATTACATAATAAAAAACTGAATGAATGCATTAGAACAAATGAAAAGGATAAACTAAAATAAATAGCAACTAAAATGAGAAGCGATATTAAAGAGGCAATTTGAATTTGTTGAAAAGATTTATTAGATCCTAATTTAAGTGACATTAAATGCCTGATTTATTGGGGGATATTAGAGAAAATAATAATTTTGTATATTTAAAAGATCCTAAGTAAGGGCATTTTGGGAAGTTCACGGTCGGACCAAAAATATGTGTTTCCAAGAGAATTATTAATAAAGATATATATATATATATATATATATATTTCAAATCACCACTTTTATTCAAATTAAGCAAACATATCATAACTTATATCTCATGTCGTACAATTCAAAAATCATTACATATAGTTTTGAATAAAAACTTATATTTCAATTCAAACAATTTATACCATTAAAACCATTCTTATAAATTCAGTTTAACAAATTTCTTAATTCAAACCAAACGATAAAAAAACAATTCTATATATAACCTATCATATTCAAACTCATATTAAATCAGTATAAAATCGGATTCATTTCATATCAGTTACAAATTCAAATAAAAATCAATTTTCGCAATTCAAGTTCATTTCTTATAATTTCAAATCAATTTGAATTCAAATTCACATCTTATACGAGTTCGTTGAATCAAGTATCGTTATATAAATTTAAATCTTTAAACCTTGAATTCACATCGCGGAAATCTTAACTTAACTACCTTTGAGTTTATTATTAAAGTATATAAAATAAAAAAATAAGTTTGAAAATAGATATATACATATAAGTTTACAAATTTATTAAACTTGACAGAAAATAGCTTTATAAACGTATAAGTTTAAAATAATATAAAATAATAGGTTTGGAAGAAAAAATTATTATAATATAAAAAGTTTAAAATACTTATATGATTAAATTATATGGTTTAAAATAAAACAAATTATAAGTAAAATCTTAAATAAATATTTAAATCTATGATTACTTATAAGCTCATTTTAAAACATATAATTTAAAAATTTATAAAATTTAAGTTTATAATCTTTAAAATATAAAATTTCAAGTTAATATTTTAAAACCAAATTTCCAAATCACTATACTTCGAAAACATGACCAACAATGTCCATATATAGTTTTCTACCCTATGGTCAAGTGATACGGATATTTATCATTTCAACCCATAATTTATAAAATTCTACGGGTCTATCATTTCAACCTGTAATCCCAAATAAAATCGCTTAGATATATCATTTCAACTCATAACGATTTTTTCCTTAATCTAATGTCCGTTCGGGTATGTATCATTTCAACCCTTAGTGGTTTTCTAAACTAGAGAAATTAATAAATATAGATCAACAATCACATAGCATCAATCACAAAATATATATCATCAGTGTACCCACGTGTCATACATGAAATGTGTATACATATCAGATAAAACAATTTCTACCGGCAATCCTATACATTTCATAATAGTTCATTTATGTTGATCTAAAATCCATGAAACAACGTACGTCAGGTGTGAGATAAACTCACCTTTCGTGGCATAGATCGGAGACAGCAATCGGATTGACGCGGAGTGAAACGACGATTTCTGAACATGATTCAGATGGATTCAACTCGATATCACTTAATATATATATTTATTTTATAAGAGAAGGCTAGGGTATTTCTCAACGCTTTGGTACGTTTATTGGGCTTTGGAAATGGTTTTCGAACTCAACACCAAACTCAACTAAAAAAAAATAAACATAATAAATATTTACAAAATATTATATATTTTTATATGTATATATAAATATACACAGAAGTTATAACATATATATATTTTAAACTTTGACGCATGTCAAAAAATAAATAAATAAATGTATATATACAGCGCGCACACCACTATCACACACACAAAAATTGTGTATATAATTTATATTTAGAACACACCGTACGATACATTAAAACTATATATGCTATAAATTATGTAAATATATGTATAGAACACACAACAATGATAAATATACATAACACTCTAAATAAAACACAACTTCACAGAACATTCTATTTTATTTTATATAAAAATTACTCACGCCACATCACATAAAAATAATAATCAAATAACTCAACACTATACTCACGCCTACACTTCACAGAACACACGCACAGTCATCTCACAACACACACAACAAAACAACTCGACACAGACAAATATATGTATATATATTGAAATACACATACACGCATTCAAACTGACGCACACACAATACACCACACCATGCATGCACACAAGCACACCAGGTCAGAGAAGGTCGGGAAAATGATGAAGGAGCACGGACGGACGCCAGCAGATGACGGTAAGAATTGGCAGCGGAAGAACTGCTGATGGGTAAAAGGAAGCAGAAGGGTTCGTGCGAAAATGATGTAGGAGAAAAAGAAAATGGTAGAGGAACTTTTATATATACACAGAAGAAAGCTGTTGCGAAGGAAGCGTTCACGAGGCTGGCATCTTTAAAAAATGAAATGGAAAAATAAGGAACGTTTGGCATAAAGGGGTTTGGAACATAAATGGAACTTAAAACATGGTGAAAATTGAATTGGAAGTGGGCATGCTGTAATGCAACTTTCAATTACATGCATGCATGGTTTTAGAAAGGGAAAACTAGCATTGAAAATATAATGGGCGTAAGGCCTCAAATAAAATAAAGAAAGAAATAGGCTTAAAGAAAGGGAATGTGCAATCCTAGGTTTTGGAAACAAAAATTTGTCTATCGGCCTTAGCGTCCTTTTGAGTTGGGTTTGCAGATCCAAAATGATTAGAAAAATATGTAAAATCGAAAAAGCGACACATCGAACTCACATGGCTAATTTTCAAAAATGAACTGTGCAGACATTTTCACAATTTCAGGGCGAAACGCGCACCGAAACCGACAAAGGAATTTACTGTGGTAATCGGTGTGACGAGACGGATACAACGGTATATAGCTTGCGGTGTCAGGGTGCTCTGTTCAAAAATGCGTTACAAACCCCTTTAAATGTAAAATACGGATAGGAAAACGGTGGTCAAAACGTCCGATTTTCACGAAACGAATTTCGTCGTTAGATTACTGACAATGAATAGAATATTTTTCATGTTTGTCGAAACTGGATTCGAAGATATTTTAAAATTGCTAAAATTTGAACTATTATGCGCAGTTTTGCACTTAAAATTGCACGATCGACAAACAGTCAAATTTTTCGATAAAATTTTCACAGCTGCTACATCTCACTATACATATTTCAAATTTCAAATCCCCGTTACGAAAAACCATTAAATTAAGGATAAAATTTCATTAATATTGAAAACAAAATATATAACGATATATGTTCAAATATTTCAATAAAAATTTAAGAAATAAAATTTCAAATCCAAATCAATATACTTGATAAAATAAAGTAAATTAAATAAAAACAAATATCTACTTGCACTATTAAAACATATTTATATCAAGCCAAATTAGTTATCTTATAAAATTTAAAACAATATGAGCCTTAAATTATAAATCAATATTATTATGTCAATAAAACCCAAACAAATAAAATAAACAAACCAAAAATTTAAATTAAATCATTAAATAAAATACACTAAAAATTGAGACTGTTACACCTAAAATTCTGGGTAGCGTCTAATCCTTCAACCTTTAGTGCATAAGCTTGAAGGATGGTTGTGTTAACCTTGGGAAGCATACGATAATTATTGATTGCACCATAATCATGCCGAATTTCGCTTTCAAGGTCATAACCTTATTCGCGATACAACTTCTTCACTACCTCTTTTTTGTTCACTACAATAAAAAACACTTTTCACAACAGGCAATGTCTGTTGTAGTAGACCAATTGCTACAGACCCGCGCGTGTTGGTATAATCGGAGTTGTAAAAAGTTTGCAACTGTAACGAACGCGAATTTTCGACCTCAAAAATCAACACACAACACCTTGTCGACTATTCAAGAATCAGAAATATCGGAACGTTAATAGAAAGAAGTTAGAGGGTGAGAAATAGAAAGAAAGAAAGTTAGAATAGAAGAGGAAAAAGAACATACAACACGAATCTCACAGCGGAACGAATAAAGTAGACTATATAAAATAACTCTGAAATACAAATTTGTACTTGAATATACATATCATTATCAAAGTACAGCACTTACAACACAACGAAAATAAACAATTGCTGTAAAATCCTGAAGCCTCCTGCTCCAAGCTCTTAGTATATCTGTAAAATCCTGAATACATGACTGCTCATACAAAATTGGGCACCCAAGAGTTTAGGGAAAACAAAACAAAATAAACTCTAGGTAAGTCATGGGACTGGTGTAAATAAAAAAATTAAAACAGTTTGAGAAAATAAATGATATCCCATAAGCCCAAGCCGTATAGCATGGAATGGGTTTTTCCCTTATGAGAATCTAGAACACTTGATTTAACTTCAAAATCCCTTTTTCAAGAAATGATAATCTTTATATCAAAACTCTTTTGATATTATAATAGTGTCTATCAACCACAAATAAATAATCATCTAGCAGAACGCTTTCATCTCACGTTCCACAAACATGATATATAATTAAAATCTGCGGGCGCTTATAGGGTAATGAATTCCAAATGGAAAGGCATGGGACCACCTTCCGATAGTGTATCTCTAGAGAGGAATACGTCGGGTTCAACAAGAACATCTTGTAACCCAAGCTAAACAAGACCGGTCACTCATTTCGCTTGAGTGTACCGAATGTATTATCACCAACAGCTGGGATCAACAACCGTTTCCCGAAAGGGACAGCATCAAAATAGTTTCAAGAAGTAAATCGAGTTTCTCTAGATCAGGTGACAATACACCCTAATTGGCAGCTAACCACTTAACTATGCGACCTACCCGATTTTATACCATTTCCTGGTTTTGAGGCTTTAGGCCACGCTTATCTTTGACAAATCACACCATTATTCACTTTGAATGTCACATCCTCATACCTGCCAAATCAAAAATTGATTTCCCCAACAATACCATGGGTATACAGCTAAGAGAAACAAATTCCTTTTCCACCAAACGTAAATACGTTTGAAGAGATAAACTTACGCGATTTGTTAAATATACTATGTTAGACATTCTTCTAGGTTGTCCTGGGACTGAACAAACCGAAGGCACTATTCTGTAAACCCATCTTAGGCAAATTCTACCTAGGATTTGTCAAAATAGCCCTTGCATAAACTCCGTCCTCAATTATCTTGATTGTATTTGATTCACAATGTTAATGCCATATGGAGAGGGTCTCAGATAATAAATCTGATCCCGGTCTCTCCGTATTGACGATGGAAAATGGTCAAAACTTTAATAGTAGGTTATTTAACTATCAAAGGAAACATCCATACACACAATGATCTTGTTTCCAAATGGAAATTTTATCGATCAATCACCAATCAACGTTTTTCTCTTTAAATTAATTTATCATTAATTTACTTATTTCCCTATTTCCTATTTTCAAATATTCGTGAATTCTTATTTTCTAAATTTAGAAAATATACATTATTAAATTTGGAAAACTTTTCCGTTTCACATTCACGCATCACTATCTTCCCACATCTATCAGTCTCTAACTGTAAACTAGTAAGAGAACAACTTCCTAAGTATAAACCCCGAAGGATGAAACCAACATCAGATCGATACCTAGAAAGCCATTCAACTCAACTAATTTCCAGTCAGTTTCTAATTCAGTAATTCCATTTAAATTCCTATTTCAAACCCATATTCATTTATAAATATTTTATTTGCAAAAATATTTACTTTAATCTATTTTTCACATAGAATGTGAATAACCTTCCTTTTATACAAACCAACAGTTTGATTTCGTACTTAAAAACTATATCTCAAACCCAAATTCTATTTAACTTTTTATTTGCAGAATTATCCATACAAATCTTATTTTTACTTCGAACACTTAATATCTCGTTCAAATTCCCTTTATAAATACCGAGTTCAAATTCCATTACAAATATCGGTGTTGAAATCGATTTTACTTCTCTATATAAATTCAGATTTTTTATATATCTAATTTATCCAATACTAAATATTTTACTTAATTTATAAAACATTATTTATAAATTAATCTTCCCAATTTATCTGTCAAAACAGATTTCTATTTGCAATCTACTTTAAATCCATCTTCTCGTAGTTCTTTATATCTCGCTAATTTTCTTTTATAAATCTATTTATTTCCCAAATATTTCCTTTTATAATTCTATTTATTTTCCAAATAATTCCTTTTATAATTCTATTTATTTTCCAAATAATTCCTTTTATAATTCTATTTATTTTATATAAGTATTTCATTTTCAATATAAACTTTGAAAATTCCCTTTTTCATTCCAGTACTTCTTATGGTATTTAAAATATCAAATAACAAGACCATTGTCATCATAATCAATCACAAATTATATATCACACAGTATATCATAATATATGGAAAAACCAGTATTATAAATGCTGAGGAATCCAGTTGGATCCCTCCAACCTGTTTCCCTGCATCACATATGTTAAACAATATAAATAACATCAATTTCATTTCAATATGAAATATTCTGATAAATAGAATCACTATTTGATTAACGATATATATATATATATATATATATATCACTAAATCTATCGTTTCAACCAATCCATTAGCAGTTCATCCAAACAATCAATACACAACAATCAACCATCATTATCAATTCTAAAAACACGTTATAAAAATATAAACTGATCATTAGTGAGATTTACTCACATTGGTTGGTTATCGTTAAATAACGATAAGTGATCGTTGACTCATATCAGGCAATTTTTTTGCTATAAATTATAACGAGCTCTAATTCACTCCCAATCAGCTCATTGTGAAGCGCTCGTCCATACAATCCCAACAGATCCAAATTTTCTTAATTCTGATAACGTTTGTACCAGATATTAACATTTTAAGTTCATATACTATTTTAATTTAAAATAAACCTAAGTTTAATTATAAATGGGCCTCACTATTTAAAACTTTGGCCCAAAGTCATGCTCACCGATCCAATTGACAGTAGCTCCTTCCCTTCCAAATCCAAGCACGCTGATGCTCCTTACGATGGACATTTCCACAATTACATCCACCCATAACTCGCTAATCACTTCACTAAACTTCAAACCGCAGTTACCATCTTCCATCTCTTCGACTCCTCTACCCAACTGGCTCCTTTATCCTTAACTCAAACTCAACATTGAAACCCAGACTTCCTGGAAACCTCATGTTGTACAGTACAATGATCGACATTTTTTGTTCAAATATTACGCCAAAATTTCACGTAGGATATCATTCACCATCACGAACTCAAATCCGATAACCATTCCTCACAATAAAGATTTAATCTCCCTCAAACGCGAATCCAAGGTCATGCACAGACCATTACATCGAGCAAAATGAACGTCGAGTTCCTCAAAACCTAGACTAGGTTGAAGCCCTTCCCCTTGTGAATCCAAATATTTCACTTATGTAATTTATAGGAATTAATATGGATTAATATAAAATTTTGAAGTTGAACTTTTTACTGTGGAACTTTTTCTCCTGTCGGCTTCATTTGGTTGACCAGAGATTGTGGAAAAAATTAGGTTTAGGTACCCTATTTGTAGGATAGGGTAGCTTACTAATGATGCTTCATAATTTAAATATTAATTTATATTCGATTTTTAACTCAATTTATCATTTAAAAATTCCCGTGATCACATACGATACCCAAATTTGACGAAAATGGACATACAACTATGGTTTGACATTACAGACCCAATGAAACTTGTTTCGTCGAATTCCGAGTCCGTCTTCCCACACAACGTTATTGACTGTTTTTCACATTTAAATTCCGCACGGCCACATACTGACTCCAAAAATCACGAAAATTGAAATCTAACAATAATTTAATATTTCGGATCCAACAAAATTAGTTTCATAAAAACAGAACTCGTTTTCTAAAATGGTTATTTTTAAAGCTCTAAATAATCCCATTTAAATATTAATATATTTAAAACAAATTAAATTAAATATTTATAAATTAACATTATCATATATATTCACATAGAATATAATACAGCTCCAAAATATTCCTATCTGAATTTATAACTCAACATTTCAAATCCAGATTAAATTAGTATTCAATTTATATTGAAATCCATTTATAATATAAATAAATCGTTATAAATTATAAAGGAATTCCATAGCAACTTTTCGAAAATTTGATTTGGACATAACTCACAATCTCGATTTTTCTCTTCCATTAGAAAAATATACTTCACCAGCTCCGAACGTTTCTTGTTTCACATAAATCCAGCTTAAAACGGATTATGTATATTCGTTTAAAGTTTGAACTCCCAAATTACGAACCGGCGTGCCATTTCGAGCTCGATTATAATTATAATATGAATTATACGTTCAGTTGACATTTATAAATAAATTCATTAATATAATTCAATTATAAAATGAATTATATTTTTAAATTGCCCGATTCACAAAATATTGTCAATTCAACTTAATTCCGATTATTTCGGAATTAAATATATTATTCTACTATTTATATTAATTAAATATTCAATATTATTTAAGTTTGGTCATTTTAAATTACCAAACCATTATTTAAATCATTAAATAAATTATTTATTATCCGTTAAAAATACGGGTCATTACAGCAACATTTTACGCGTGTTGCAATAAGATGTTGCATTACACTTTTTTGCAACAGGATTTTGCTGTTGCAACATATACTTTTTGTAGTGGTTCTTTCCTATTGCGGTAGACTTTTTTTGCAATAGGCTTTTGTTCGTTGCAATAAATCCTTTTGCAACAACATATACCCCTTGCAATAGATTTATAAATCTGTAAATTTTTTTTTTACATCTTATAGATACTACATATTGAATGTAAAAAAGATACAAAAAATGCTAAAGTGGGGGACTTACATCAAAAAACTTCAAATTCTAGAGCAACGGTCGTTTTAATAGTAGAGCCTCTCCTTTCCCCAAAATTTTGATTTCCTCTTCAATCCCTTTAATCGAACCAAACCCCGTTCCTCTCCCTCTTATAGTACCAAGTCCAGCATTACCTCTGCTCCCCTCAAGCCAACAGCCACTATGCGATCCTCCACCAGATCCTCCGAATCCTTTGCCACCATCCGAAACTCCTCTAACAATCCCCCATACAGAACCCACTCATCCTAATGCGATGGTCAATCAAACCTTAATCTTCTCCTTACCAACAGATCCGGCCACTCAAACCCTAGTTTCCCTTTTTTTGCCAACATCGGCCTCGCTGTCCCTAACCTCCACCTCGATGCCATTTTCCTCTGCTGTTTTACGACCATCCCCTAGCAATTCAGAGGTTTTACCTTCATCCAGTAACTATGTGAGCTCTCCACAATCTAACTATCTGGCTATAATCAACGCGCCTGGACTTCATTTACGCAGTGTCTGCCTTGCAACACCGGGAAGTACAAGGCCGTTGATCTAAAGCCAACATTTGAGAATGGAGCTTTGAAACATACTGACGCTGTAGTTGAAGTTGGAACAAAAGTTTGGAAAGAAGCTTTGGTAGGATTCTTTCTAGATAGGCCACTGTCGTACTCAACAGTTGATCAGAAATGCAGATCGGTTTGGAAGCCAAAAGGAGATCTAAAAATCAAATCTGACAGAGTTCTTTTCTTGTTTCACTTTACGTGCAAGGAAGACAAAGATAAAGCACTTATCGGTGAGCCGTTAATAATCCAAAGTAAATTATTCATCATCAAACCATATGATCCTAGTGTTAGCAATGTGTGTGGTATGAATAAATTGGTACCTATTTGGGTTTACTTCACCAATATTCCGTTGTTTTCCTGGTCACACTAAGGTATCAACTGGTTAGCATGTAGACTTGGAAAGCTAATTTGTATGGATGAAACTACAGAGAGATTAGAAAGATTACACTATGCCAAATGTTTGATTGAGATTAAACCGGATAAACCACTCATTGAAGACTTTCTAACTACTCTTCCAGATGGACGAACACAGAGGGTCAAAGTTAATTACTACTAGAGACCGCTCATATGCACTCAGTGTTGCGTTTTTGGGCACAAACTCGGAGACTGCGAAGTTTACAACCAAAGGAAAAAACTCAAGGAAATATCAATCAAGAACAACAAGACAAGAACAAGGATCAAGAAAAGAACAGTGGTATTAATAAGAGGAAGACACAAGTCAACGCTATGATGACTCAAATGGTCAAAGACAACGGGAATCATCAAGATAAGAGTAATCAAATAAGGAAGGAAGCACCATGGAAAAGAATAGAGAGGAGAAAAAGTAATTTTGCATTCAAAACGAATAGAGTAAACAACTACACAAGACAAAACATATCTCACAAGCCCATTTATAAAAGGAAAGAGGTTAGTTTGGCAGATTATATGCCGGAAGAGGGAGAAATTGAACTCAAAAATGCTTAAAAGAAACATGCTAGCAATTCCGTGATAGTGCAACCAAAAATTCTTTCCAAAAATAGCTTTAATGCCTTTTCTGATAACATCGGAACTGATAACAACATTGAGAACAATTGTTAGAAGTCCTCAGTTCGTAAGCAGCAAGTCCTAGCTTCTCAACAGCTGTCTTCTTCCCTTGACGTACCTCTGACCACTAATAACAACCAATCTAGCAATGCATTTGCAGGAGTACCTTTGAACCTGGTAAAGAATTCATTCCAAGTCAGTTAAACCCTAAAGATAAAGCCTATGTTACGGCAAATGAGAATAATCTCAGTGGTGCCAAAGAGAAGAAAGACAGTAGGGGAAAAGAGAACTGCGGTGAAAATGCATCAAATAACTTGCTAGCATCTTCTAGTTTAAATAAAACTAATGAATTTCCATATTCACTGATAAGAACTTTGAGCCAGGAATTCCGGCTATTATGCCTCGGCTTACCACCTTAAATGTTTGCAATACTAAAAGCAGTCTTGTATTATAAGCAGTAGCAAGAGGGAATGTGAATCTCGATATACAAGGAGAATCGATAGGAAAACAGAAAGTAGTTGAGAATTCCCAACCTGACAAGCTGACAGAGAATCTATACAACTCTATTCAACCACCTCATGGTTTTCTTGAAGCATCAAAATCGCAGTTGTTCATAATAGATCAAGGCAGCTCAGAAAACATAAAAGAAAGCAAATTTGACTCTCCAGTAGCAAGTGTCACTGGTGGAGTCGAGACGAACAAGCTGAAGACTAGATCCATGACAAGGAGTTCCGAAAAACATCTCGAATTTTATCAATATACACAACATTTGTAAATGGAATATTAGAGGTGCTCATAAGCAGATAAAGCTGGATAAATGCAAGTCAATGATTTTGAAATAAAATTTGTCGGCTATAGCAATACTGAAAACTAAACTATCTGAAGACCTTACTTTCAAAGCTGCAAGGTAAGTGAATCCTTCTTGACATATGTTACATAACTTAGAGCATGCTAGTTATTGTAGAACTATGGTTATGTTTGATCCCTCTATTCATCGTTTAAGTAAAATAAGTTCGTCTAGTCAATTTATACACTGTCAAAACATGCATATTCCATCCTCTACCATGTATTTTATTACCTTTGTTTATGCACATAATACTCTAGCTGCTAGGGAGAATTTATTTCAAGCCATGCCCTTCTTTAAACAGGATCAGTTCCCTTGATTAATTTGTGGTGATTTTAATAATCCGCTAAATCTTAATGATAGGGTAAGTGGGACTAGTGTTACTCTATCTGAAATCAGACATATTAGCACTGCCATTATGAAATCTGAGCTTATAGAAATTAAATCTAGTGGTCCTGAATTCACATGGAACAACTGTAATAGAAATGGTATCCGTACATTTTCTAAAATCGACCATTCTTTTTGTAATGCTATTGTGATGAATTCGTGGCCCAGTCTAGTTAATGAACTTGCTTTACCAATCCTTTCAGATCATTCTCCACAAATCTTACGTTTGAATGAGCGCTTTATGCATACGAAACCATCTTTTAAATTCTTTAATATTTGGACTTTGCAAAGTGATTTTCTGGACATAGTTAAAAGAGCTTGGGGTGCTGATTGTTATGGCAATCCTATGTATAAATTGTACAAGAAACACAAAGCAGTTAAAAATGAATTGAGAGTTTGGTTTGCCAAGCACTTTGGTGGTGGTAGCTTGAAGTCGCAAACGCTTGAAAGACAACTTGAGCAAATCCAATCAGAAATGTTACGTGATCGCTCAACACTACTCTACCATCAATAGAACACGACATATCCTGTCAACATCAGGAAGCTCTCATTATGGAATCCAAGACGAGGAAACAAAAGAGCAGAAACAAATGGTTTGAAGATGGAGACAAGAACACATCGTACTTTCATGTAGTTCTCAAAGCAAAGCAGGTGAGAGAAACGATTCACATAGTCACTAATCACCATGGGCAGGTACATACTTCTCTAATAAACATTCAACATGCTTTTGTTAACTATTATGATGAACTTTTTGGTAATAGCGATAACTTTGTGCCTCAAATTGATGACATTGATCCTATGTTATTACCTAAGATTAATCATGACATGAAAATTTTTCTTAGTATGTCTATTACTGATGAGGAAATTAAACTAGCTATTTTTTCACTCAGTAAGCATTCCTATGGAGGTCCGGATGGCATAAATGCAGTTTTTTACACAAAATGTTAGGATATAGTAGGAAAAGATGTTAGCATTGCTGTTAAGCAATTCTTTAAAAAGGCTAAGATGTTTACCTCTTATAATAATACTGTATTAGCACTCATTCCTAAAACTAAGAATGCTAACAATATGACTGCCTTTAGACCTATTTCTTTATGCAATACTATTTATAAATGTATATCCAAGATTATAGCTAGCAGGTTTAAGCATGTTCTCCTGCAAATGATTTACAAGAATCAATCTGCTTTTCTTCCTAGTAGGAACATTCTAGATAATGTTCTTATAGCACATGAATTATTGAAAGGCTACAATACTCGTAATATATCCCCAAGAGCTATGATTAAAATTGATCTTAGGAAAGCATTTGATACCATTCAGTGGACATCTATCATAAGAATCCTTAGTTACATGAACTTTCCTACTTGTATCACGGCTTGGGTTTACTCTTGTATTAGTACAGCTCATTTCTCAATCAATGTTAATGGCTCTCCGGTTGGATTCTTCGGAAGCAAGCAAGGTATCAGGCAAGGTGATCCTATTTCTTCCTATTTATTTATTACTGTAATGGAAATGTTAACTATCATGTTGGATAATTTAGTTGTGTCTAATCTTTTTGATCTCCAACCTAAGTGTTTAGATCCTTGTATCACCTCACTTATGTTTGCCAACGACTTGATAATATTCTGCAAGCCGAATGATAAGACGATAACCAATATTATGTCTACTCTTCAAAAGTTTTACAAGTTAACTGGTCAAAAAATTAACTACGACAAATCAAACATCATGATTGCTGGAGTTTCCCAAACTCATATTTCTGATATCCAAAGTTACACTGGTACCTCTTGTAGTGATTCCACTTTAACTTATCTTGGACTGCCAATGATATCCTCTAGAATCGCTACTCAACACTGTCTTCCTTTATTTAAGAGAATTACTAATAGATTTAATTGTTGGTCGAATAGCCTTCTTAGTCAAGCCGGTAGATTAACCTTGATTAAATCTGTAATTATTTATATGCAAGTTTATAGGTCGTGCACCTATTTACTACATAATATAGTACGAACTGCCTGCATGAGATTCCTGTGGAAAGCTAATATCCATGCAAAGTTCATTGCGCCTATATCGTATTCTAAACTTGCTAGACCTATAAATAGAGGTGGTTTAGGCATAATCAATATCAGTACTTGGAACATGGGTGCTTTAGCTAAGAACATTGATGACATTTTGAACATCACTTCGAGTCTTTGGGTCCGCTGGTCCATAAAATACGTTCTTAAAGATCAAAGTTTTTGGACTCTTAAAAATCTTCAGGGATTTAGTTGAACATGGAAATCAATTGACAAATTGAAATGTAAGATTTTACCGCATTTTAAATTTGGTTTTGCTGCTTTTTATAGAATTAATTTTTGGAAAGATCCTTAGTTAGAACATGGACTAATTTTAAATGACGATATGACTTTCCTTGAAAAGATAGGGTCTAGTGTGCATGCTAACACTATTGTAGGTGACTTGCTAGTTTATGACAAGCTCCGGCTGCCCAACACTGTATTTTGGAATGATCATCAACTCCAGATCAGAGACGCAAAGTATTACTATGTGGAATTGGAAAGGTGAGGGCTTCAAAATTAGCCAAATGTACCTTGCTTTATCAGACTTTACTTCTCTTTCTGTTTGCAGATGGTATAAGAAGATACGGAAAAGAGACAACAAAGCTAAAGAGAATATGCTCTTATGGAAGGTTATCAACCAAGCTATTTTAACCAAGGATAGACTCACGAGCCTTGGAATGGAAGTTCAGAATAATTTCAAGCTTTGTGGTGCTATCTCTGAAAATTTTCAACACCTCTTCCTTGAATGTACAATGGTAATACGTTTATGTGATGAAGCCATGCTTCAAATTGACCAATTTGACTTCCCACGTACAAGTCCTGAACAATGGAGCTATTTTAATACCAGAACAGGCACTAAAATACCTAGAGCGAGATTGATCAATTTCATACTCAAGAAAATGATGCACGCTATATGGACTGAAAGCAATACATGCTGTTTCGACACTGAGCATGTCTTCACTTATGCCCAATGGAAGCATCAACTTTGGCGAGTTATTACAGAGGGTTTGAAGTTCCTCAAATTTTCATATGATCCGGGAATTTTTGTGTAACTTAATAAACGAATTTGCTTTGTAATTTTCTGTATTTGTCTTCTTTAGTTAGTGGTTGGTATGCTTGTTTCCTCCATTTTCTTTATTGCTTTTCTTCTATCTTTGTTATCTTATAATCGTCCTAGCATATCAATAAAAGTGGTAGGGGTCCACTTAACCCCGTTGGCTTTGCAAAAAAAAAATGTATTCATTTTAGTAATAGTATATGTCACAGAATAAAATAAACAAATAAAAATTTTATTTTAACAAAGTTTTGACAGTACAAACAATTGCAAATTTTATTTTTTTTTACAATTTTCATACACCATTCATGTATAACAATTTTTTCTCTCACACAACACATTTTTTTCAAATAGAGTTTTTCTAATTATATTTCTACTCCATCATACATATATTATAACAAGAGAATAAATATCACCAGTTCACTAGAACAAATATGCAGTTCTGTCGATCATAAACATGCACATGCTTATCCAGGAATATGTATGTCATTCCAGCGAACTCTGCATCAAATAAAAACCTAGAACTGACAACACCTTCTATGCTTCCTTGCTACCCAATTATGTAAAATACTGCAAAATCTAACTTTTTTAACTGACTTTTTTTAACAAATCGATGATGCTTTCTTAACAAAAAAGAAAGTAAATTACCTGGCGGGAACCAAAATCTATTGCAGTGAACTTGTCCTTCATCTTGTACATAAGAATGTGCTGCTAACCAATACGATCATCATTTTCATAAAAAATGCGCACTTCGCAGAAGCACCAGCAAACCTCCAAGCAATGCTTCAGAATATGAGCACACCTTGATTAAACATATGTAGTTAAACAAAACAATAACATATATAATGATTAAACATATGTGGTTAGACAAAAACATATATAATGATTAAACATATGTAGTTAAACAAAAACAAAAACAAATTTAATGATTAAACATATGTAGTTAAACAAAAACAAAAACATATATGCATTTACTCTATGAAAATAAAAAATACTTGTCCATAGGCAAAAATCGAACAATTAAAACTAGCCAAACAATTTTCCACCAAAGGAAGTGATTAAAGCCATTTTGATATAAAAGGAAAAATTACACTCCAGTGAAAAATTAAAATTAATTACCTCAATTGATTGAGTATCAGCTACTGAGTCAAACATGAACATATGGTCAAGAATTGAAACTGAATTCGAAGATGTCTTTTGCAAAATCTGATCACTCTCCTCATTTTCTTTGTTTAATGGTCTCATCTTCCTTGGCTTTTGATATTTTCTCCTTAATATCAACAATAGTGTTCTACTAATGTCAAACAAATAATCAAAATATTAATAATTATTATATCTTATATTGGCAAAATATAAGTAACTAAATGAAAAGTAAAAAAAAAACTAAGATAGAATATAATGCACTTATGAAAAGAATTACAGTTATTTTGCATTTGAACATGCACCAATAGAAGGAAATTCTCTATCATTTGACCAAGTAAATTGTCTGTTAGTTAATTTAATTTCCATTATATTAAAATTAATATAAACTGGTCTAATTCTCCCATGGTTGAGAAATCTCCTTTATTAGGAATCTCAGACCAAAAAATGTAGTAACATTAAAGTCCGCACCTATAATCTATGGTCCTAGATAGTGTTCTATATTTCAAACACCCACTCCAAAGAACCTTACGGACAAACTAAAAATTATATCTATAAATATTAGGAATATTTAAAATGGAGTATATTTAAAATAAAATCATCATGTAGAGCCTTACTAAAAAAAAGAACCACTCGAGCAAGAACTACGACGAGTGCTTCTCTCACTGGTCTATCCTTACGTGAAAAAGAATCAAAGCCAGAATGAGATGCTGAAACGAGTCAACAACTATATTAGAACCCGTAACGCATGAACTAGCGAATCATATAACAAGACAAACACCAAGGGCAAAACCTTTTCAACTTAAATGAGAAACATCCCCATGTGAGTCAATTAAAGAAAGGTCACCAAACATCCTAAAATCAATAGAAATCAAACCAATATCAAAGCTATGAACTCGAGACCAATTAACATCCACCTTAACAACCTCCTGATCCAACAATAAAATTTACCTATCACTAAACCAATAATAGATTCACCAGGATAAAAAAATAATAGTCCAAAACCAATTCTCTATCTAAAACCATCATTTTTAGATGAGTCAATGTGATAACAACACAATGAACTCATTAATGTCAATGTGATAACAACACAAATTATGCATGCCTACTGATATCACATGCATAGATTTGCTTTTGAACATTACATGTAAAATCTCCTAAACTCCAAAAATCAAATCTCTCTCTCCACTTATATTCAAAACATCCAAACTAACTTCAATCATCTAGCTATCTACCATCTTAATAGAATGACCAATACGATATTTAATCAAATTAATATTAAACATATTCTTTTCCACAGTAGCATAACTCTATTAGTATCAACTTCCAAACCTTAACATTGAAGCCACTTTATCTACTTCAATTTCTCATAAATGAAAGTTACTCATTCCGTTTTGGGAGGGTGAAATATAAAGACCTTAATCATAATGTAGTAAATAAGGATAAATGCATTCAGCTAACATCCAACTTTACACATCCAATATAATACATGAGTACACTTGCTCCAATTTTAAATCTGGGTCTGCAACTTGTTCCACGCATTGCATTTTTCATAAAAAAATTACTGGCAACATAATATTATCATTCGCCTAACACATGTATTGCAAGCATGATGATGCAAAACACGCAGATCCAAACAAAACGATAGAATAATAATTCTTTGAACAACAAGCGTACAACACACATACAAAGTTGTATTGCAGCTATCTCACTCAAGCCAAATGTAGTCATTAGCATTACCTCTTTCAAGTTATCCAGAAGCTCACAATCATGGACTAGGACGTCATTCATGTTTTACCTTCTCTTCAGGTCATTCAGTCAACACTGTCAACTGCCTCTACAAAGCCATCCCTGTAAATTATAATCCAATCAGCAAATAATATCATTATTTATAGGCGAACAAATTCATCTTAAATGTCCATTGTCAACTTCATGATAATTGCTTTTCTAGAGCCTTTTTTTAACATATGAGAAGAACTCTAATGGAAGACCATGAGCTCCTAGTGGCACCAAATTCACACGAAACCTACCCCTATCTGTGCTGCAATATGATTTATGATTTTTTGTCAGAAACCTTGATAATGTGGCTCCAAATAAAATTTGTAACTATACTGCTTTTGTTTTGATGAAAAACTGGTTCAGAGATTCTCAGAAGAAAAAAATAGAAAAAACTTGAATAACGGCCGGAGATGCTGGTATCACCAACCCGAACTCCCTAAACTCCATCCGAATCAAAACTCCACAATTCCCGAATCACCTACATGCAATCACCAACCCAAACTCAATCCGAATTGCGATTAGCCTTAAGATGCTGCTGAGATCTCCCATGAAACTCGCGTATAGATGCTGCTAAGATCTCCCATGACATTGGGACTGAGATGCTGCTAAGAAGCGTGAAGAATGTGGAGAAGCGATAAATTGGGTTTGGAATTTAGGATTGAACAAGTACAGAAGGAAGATGCAATGAGCGATTTAGGATTTAGATTGGTATGGTGAAGAAGACGAGTAGCAGTAAGACCAATATGGGAAGTAAAGAAAACACAGATCCGACAGTTTAGAATGCGCTTTTAAAATTTTAGAAGGCAGTGAAATTGAAATTAGGGCGGACATCCAAATTTTAGAATCATTCTTTTTTTGCCTTGTAAAACCGAAAAATGCTAATGGTATACGAAAGTTTGATTATTCATTGGGGTTGTAAAATGCTAGTTTGAACGGTTGATATTTATTAAATTATGATTATAAATTTACGTATAGATAAAAATAATCTAAGATCTGAAATTGTAATTTATTCTAAAAGGTTCGAGTCTTAAGAAAAGCTTGTTATTGAAGACGAAGTAACAAACAACGAAAATATTACTTCAAGGTAAATAAAAACGTACATGTTAAAAGAGTCACACAAAAAATTCTACTAGTTTTTTAAATATTTTTTAGTTTTATCAAAATCTTAATATGTGAAATTTTTATTTTTGAATTTCCAGAAGGTTACAAAATTTTATTTTTGAATTTTATGAGTGCTTTAAATTATTGAATTCTAATAAATTAAATTATTAAATATTAAAAGCTAACTAATAAACATATTTATTAATTAAATATTAAATGTTCAACATTAATTAATACGTAATAATTATTGACTACTTAGTAATAGTTATATAATATTAGTCACCAGATTAAAAAATATATATTATTAATTACTATTTTTTATTCAGTTTTTCACATGAGTTATAAAGATAAGCATTAAAATATTCAAATGTAAAATATTTATTATAGCCTGTAAAGAAATGCAATTCTTAACAATGCATTTTTTGCAACCAGTAGAAAGCTTAATTGTAATTATGTTTGTTGCAAGTGGCGAGAAAAAGCAATCCTTATTTACTAGTTATTATTGATTACTTATTACTTTATGACTATAATTGAATGTTAATCAAACACAAATTATAAATTTTGTTAACTAGAAACTATTAATTAATTCATTAAAATACCTCTATCAAACAAAAAATATAAATTAATTCATACAAGAAATTATTATTAGCTATTAATTAATCCTTAATAGTAATATTAATCAATTATATATCGTTTATTTATTTATTATGAATTTATTAATTAATTATTATTTATTCATAGTATTTAAACATATTCATATTTCAAATTAATTATTAAATATTATCCATTAGTTTTATTATTAATTTTTCATTCTTTAATAATTAATTATTTATTTTATTATTTTTAAATGTTAATTATAATTATTTGTTAATTAGTAATTTTTATTATTTAATTATCAGTTATAAATATCACTTTATAACACTTAAATTTTATTATTAAAAAATAATTATTAAATATTAATCTTAATTATTATATAATTACTAGTAGTTAATCATTTAATAATAACTATTTAAAATTAATTAGTAAAAGAATCATTAAAAGCTGATGCTAATTTTTAATAGTATGTTTTTTCGCAACTGACTTTACCAGTTGTAAAAAAATACAGTTATTGCAAGTGGCGAAAACAGTTGCTAAAGATATTTATTTGCAACAGGCTTGGAAGCGCAGTTGCAAATAATATGTTTGTTGCAACTATGATGGAAGCATAATTGCTAAAAATATATTTTTGCAACTGGAAGGGAATCGCAGTTGCTAAAAATATGCTTTTCGCAACAAAAAAAAAGGTATGTTGCTAAATCTCATCTATTGCAACTGCTATAATAGGTCAGTTATCAAATATTATTTACTGCAACTGTCATTTTTCGCCTGTTGCAAATAGCTAGTTGCAATAGTGTATTTTTCTTGTAGTCCCTACATCAATTTTCTAGTGGAAACCCATTTTTGACATGGTAGGAAAAAATAAAGCACATGCAATCCATGCTTCTCAAACATCCACCTCAAGTTTTTATCAATTTATTTAAAAAGGGTACAAAACTAGTTTCTGAAACATGTGTGATGCTAAAAAGGGTTTCAGAAACCTCTTTAACCGAAAAAAAGTAAGACATAAACAAATTATTCGTTACAGAGTTCTTAAAGCATTTTGTCATAATTGGCTTTCAGAAACCCATTAATAGACCAGCAAATCCTCTCTTCTTCCCATTTCGCGGGCTCAATTTCCCATTTCACGGTCTCAATTGATTTTGTCTTAGCCGAAGGATAAAAAGCATCAATTCATCCCATTGTTCTTGGTTTCGGTCCTATTGAAGATGCCTTTATTATTTATATTCTTTCTTTTATGGTGAAATGCCAACGTGAAACAAATTTTGTAAATGCAACTAATTTATTATCAAGATCACATGAAGAAATAAAATAAATTAAGTGTTAAAGGCAGCCGATAGAGATATTATATCATATGTTACAAATAGGTCTAACTGCTACAATGCCCAGCTAGTTATCAATGCTCACTTGGACTAACATACTCAATACAAAGGCCCAATAACATAAAATTTATAATTTCTTAAAAATACCGATTATATAGCTTTGTAAATTTATTCAAGATTACTTTCTCTTTTTGCAATACTCTTCTGAAATCACTTTGTTGTAAAACTTTCATCAATAAAGATACAACAAATTCTTATATGGTATCAAAGTGCATTCAGCTTTACATCATTCACATTCCATCCAACCAAAAGAGAGAGTTCGTTTTAGGCCTATCAGAGTAATTTCACATCTTCGGTCTTCCTATCATTTGAGTTGGAAACTTATCATTTGAGAGTTAGCCTAAACGATTTAGATTTGTGCCTCGCCAGAAAATAGTACTGGCTGTAACAAAATGCGAATATTCAAGCCTGAGAAAATCAAATCAGAGAAAACCAAAATCAAGTCACTAAGAAGTCAGGAAATCAATTCAAGAAACTGCCTTACCAGTGTTTTTTATTAATTATTCTACCATTATTTGAAAAACAGTAGGTTGTAGTTATTACCTAAATTGTCTTCCCTGCTTTTGACATCTTGAAGAAGTCCTCTCCTGAATCAAATTCTACTCTCACAAATCCTTATCCTTTACTCAAGATTCTGCACCATGGGTGATGCTACACCGACAACAGAGTCTGCAGCATCTCAGAACCAGTCAACATCTCAGAATCAAGTATCAATCTTCATCACTGCAGTGGATCAACTAGTTAAAACTGTGATAAGTCCACAGAGTTTATGGAAATTTCAGATTGAAATAGCCAGTCAAGGATGTGGGCTCGAAAAACATCTATATGGTACTCTGTACATCCACCAAAATGCATCACTAATTAAGAAAATAGAATTGTTATTAGTGAAGAATACACTAATTATCACAGGAAAGATAGACTGATTAGTGCCTGGCTTTTATCAACTATTAGTAATAATCTATTGTCTCAGGCTATAAGGTGTAATACTAAAAATGAAATTTGGTTAAATGTTGAGAAGAACTTCAGTTCTCAGTCCTCGAAAAAGATCATTCATCAAGGGAGGAAAATAGTAACATGAGGGAATATTTAGCCAAGGTTAAAACAATCTGTGATTAACTAGAGGCAGCAAGGCACAAGGTTCAAGAATCTGAACAAGTTCTAACTATCTTAAATGTTCTTAGTAACGAGTATGAAGCAGCTGAAGCAATCATCTCATCACAAAAGGTGACTCCACCCATGGAAGAAGTCCATTCTGTACTATTGGCACATGAAGAAGGATTGGAAAGTAAAAGGCCTCAAGAAATAGAGTTAACCATCATCGATGCTGCAACAATAAAAACAAAGATCCAAGAACTAACTACCAGACTCAAAGAAGTGGTTACAGTTGAAGATCTAGAGGAAGAGGCAGAAATAACAATAATGGAAATTGACCTAAATGTCAATATGTGAAAAAATTGGCCATACATCATTTAAATGCTATTTCAGGTTTAATACTAATTTTACACCTAATCAGCCTGGGAAGAATCAAAGAAATGGAAATCCAAGTGATAATGTAGCTCATAAGCAACAAGAACAAAGCATGTAGAGTGTCAGTAAATCAAGCAATCAAACATAAATTGCTATGGTGGGGCACATAAATGATGAATTTGGTGTCTAGATTCAGAAGCAACAAATCATCAAACAAACAACTTAGACAATTTAAACGTGGGTTGCAAGGAGTACAGAGGTAATCAAACTGTGTGCACGGAAAAAGGTAAGCCTATTAAAATTACTCATAATGGCAGTGGTCATTCAAATGGAAATAAGAAACGGATCTTAAATAAGTTATTAAGAGTCCTTGATATTAAGAAAAATCTTTTAAGTGTGTCCCAATTTGCTCATGATAACCAAGTATACATTGGATTTTATCAAAAATATTGCTTGGTTAGGGACATACCTACTAAGAACATTTTACTGCAAGGTAATTAGGTGAAAGGGCTGTACAAGTTCACTCAAAATAACTACAACAACAATATGAAGAGAACCATGATGTGTAATCTCAATGAAAACAGTTTAGAAAAAGAAAACAATGCTTTCAATCTGTGGTACAATAAATGGGTCACCTCAGTACAAGTATTGTAAAACAAGTTCTTATAGAAAACAATATTAAATTTGATGATATATCATTGCCACATGTATGTACTTATTGCCAAATGGGTAAAAGTCATAAATTACCTTTTAACGATTCAGGCACTGAATACACAGGATCCCTAAGCTTGATAGCTACTGACTTATGGGACCCTGCACAAATTAGTTCAGATTATAGAAGTAAGTATTACATATCATTTGTAGATGCATGTAGTAGATTTACATATACTTTATGAAATCCAAGTATGAAACTTATGACATTGTAATACACTTTATTACACAGACTGAAAAGCAAATAAACTCACAAACGAAAATTATTCAGTTTGATGGAGGCGCTGAATTCAAATCCTTAAGAGACTATTTTCTTAAAAAAGGAATAGTTCATAGGAAATCCTGCCCATATGCTTTTGAGCATTATGGTCTTATAGAAAGAAAGCATATGCATGTTGTAGAATCTGGTTTAACACTGCTAGCTTGGGCCTCACTGTAAGAAAAATGATTTTTTTTGTAGCACTCAAAAACAACTACCAATCATTTTTGGTGGCGTTTCGATAATCATTACGAGAAAACATGCCACTAAAAATCGTTGCTAATTGGTTGCACTATTTTTAACGCCACTATAATTTCTTTTTTGTAACGTTTATTAAACGGCACCAAAAAAAAAATTCGTAGCACTTTATAAACGCCATAAAAAGCTTATAATGTTACTAATAAAATTTCCAATTTTACCCCTAGTTTACAGTTGTGTTTGTTCAACGCCACTAAATACATGTGTTGATGTACATGTAGAAGTCGTACATTAAACATATATTTATCGTAATGTCAAACAAAGGGTAAGTAGGTGTGTGTGTGTATATATATATATATAGCTATGTTTAAAAGCAAAAATCTTTCATGTATATCATTGTGTGTATGTGTATATATATAAATTATTGTCAAAGATCATAAAATCTTGTGATTTGAATCCCGATCAAACTTGAATCTCTCCATTTACGATTCGATTTTTACATTACGATTCAAACTTAGTTATAAAAAAGCACATTCAACTCAAGCTACCATATGTAATATACTTATTTAGATTCACAATCACTCGATAATGCTTTTAAAAAAAATAAAAATGAAATTGTGGGGAAAAAATTTGAGTTTTAAATTTAATTATAGAAAGTCAAACATCTAAATCAAATTTAAAGTGCATATGAAACCCATAAATAATGATATTCGGAAACTATGACTTACGGTTTAAAATCCGTTTCGATTTGAAATATAAACTTTACGATTTACGATTTAAAACCCATTTTGAAAACCTTATGTGTGTACATATTTATACACACATATGTATGTGTGTGCACGTATGTCTGTGTGTGTGGGAGGGGGGAGGGCAGCCTGGATTTACATGTTCAATTACAACAGGTATATGCCATATTTCAGTGTTCAAGTATATATATTCCTATACATGCAAATCAGATGGAATAAAATAAAATAAATTGACATACATATACACATTCTGATTGCAATGTAGGTATACCTGTTTTGAACCTATTTCTCTGTTCAGTTTCCCACATCAATTCACGTTTCTCTGGCCTCATTAATATCAATATCGAGACTGCAAATATGGTTCAGGTTCAACATGATCGTTGATGGCCTAACACAAATTTTGTAATCTCGGTTATTGATATTAATGGGACAAGAGACTAAAACAATTTGTCTTTATTTCTTTGGGTTCTCTTGAGCCAACAAAGAAATTTTGTATGAAATGTATCGGTTAAGTGTCACTCTTTTATACTGCACAATTTCAGTATTCATGTAGACTCTTATGCATGCAAATCAGATGGAAGAAAACAAATTAAATTAACATACATAAACACATTCTGATATACTTGCACAATATCACATATTGCAAAATTCATAATCTCCCAATTTATATGTTGCACAATTTTGTATACTGTGTAACTCATATATATATATATATATATATATATATATATATATATATATATGTATGTATGTATGTATGTATGTATGTATATCAATGTAATATGTTTGCTGCAAGTACTCAATCAAGCAATTTAAATGAACATGTTAATATTTAAAATCAATGTCCATATTAAATTCCAATCAGTATAGTTCAGGCAATCAACATATATGTACAAAACAGGTTCAAAACCCATTCGATTCAGATGCAAACACTAGAAATCAACACTGTTTGTAATTTTTTCTGGTATACTGTCAAAACCCAGAGTTCAAATCCCATTCGATTCAGAAGTAATTTAATCTGGTATACTGTCAAAACCCAAAGCACAAAAATAACTTCAAAACCCAGATATAAAACCCATTTACAAACACTGTTTGCAGAAATCAACTGTTTTGGTTTGTGGTTGCAGAAATCAACACTCAATGGATTTTAACTGTTCAAAACCCTAAACGATAAGATCCAAACAAAATTAGATAAATCAAGTTTGAATTTTTTTATCTTTCTAGCTTTACCGATTTCAGGATCTTGAATATAATTAGGTATTGAATCAAATCACTTTGTTGCATCGTTGAGATGAACCGCCTCTACTGGTATCCATACCAACGTTGAACGAGATTGTCTTTACAAAATCGAATTAAACTGAGAAATAATAAGCAGTAGATTGAAAGAGGTAAAAAGATAGGATTTTTTTGGAAAAAGGAAGAAAAGTGAACGAGGGTTAAAAGATTTGAAGTATGAGGGAATAAAAAAGGAGAATAGGTCAGTTATGTTTTCCTTGGACACACGAACTTGTGTTTACGAAGAGGTGGGAATGTGAACTTTTTTGCTGCGCTTACATTAGTACTAAAAACATTTTTGCTTGCATTTGATAATAAATGCCACTGATTTTTGCTAAAAAAAAATCATTTTTCTTGTAGTGCCTAGACGACATTAAAGTTCTGGCCTGAGTCCTTTAGTACTACTGTCTTCATAATAAATAGACTACCAACACTAAACTAAAGGAATTAGTCCATATGAAAAATTGTGTAAAACTAAACTACAATTACTTAAAAACCTCTGGATGTCTGTGCTATCCTTACCTAAGACCATACATTAGGCACTAGTTTGGATTCAGGTCAAAACCTTGCACCTTTACAGGATATGCATAGAATCAATAAGGTTACAAATGTTTAGATGATAGTGGAAGAGTTTTCATAAGGAAACATGTTGTATTCAATAAGAAAATCTTTCCCTATCATTTCGAAAACATTAAAACATCAAACAAAGTTTATGATACAAAAGTGTCCATACCACCATTACATGTTTATTCAGATCTGTTGAGTGCAGGAGACACTATAAGAGCTCATGGCAGGACAATATCAATGCCTAGTGACACTATTTAATCATCTTGTCAGTAAGAGATGAAAGACAAAGTGATGAGAAAAAAATGATCAAATGGAGAAGAACAACCTTGTTCTCAACCTCAGATAACATCCACTTACCCATTGATCACTAGAGCAAAAAGTGGAATTTTCAAACCCAAACTATACACTACGGTTACCATAGTCTATGAACCAACTAGCTATGATCAAGCTAAAACTGATAATAACTGGAAACAGCCATTGACGTATAGTATCAAGCTCTCATGCAAAATCAAGCATGGGAAATAGTCAAACGACCAATGAAAAAAAAACACCATTGTGTGTAAATGGACATGCAGGGTTAAAAAGAAAC
This sequence comes from Allium sativum, assembly GCA_030737875.1. NCBI lineage: Eukaryota > Viridiplantae > Streptophyta > Magnoliopsida > Asparagales > Amaryllidaceae > Allium > Allium sativum. Next base: position 550,251,623 of record CM060912.1, on the reverse strand, counting down.
CAGATGGTACAATAGACAAATATAAAGCCAAATTAGTGGCAAAAGCTCCTAGCAACAAGATTTTGATTACACGGAAACATTACCCCCAGTTATTAAACCCTCAATAATCAGGGTAGTCCTTACCATAGCAGTAAACAAAGGATGACAACTAAGATAACTCGATGTCAACAATGCCTTTTTAAATGGCATACTGAAGGAGGATGTATGTATGGAACAACCTCCAGGATACAATCATCAAACAGAATACATGTTCAAGCTTAAGAAAGGCATTTATGGGTTAAAGCAGGCACCTAGAGTATGGCTTAACAGGTTTAAAAATACATTATGCACAATGAATTTTCAATCTGTCAAATCAGACAGCTCCATATTCATTAAAATTAACATGAATTCCACCATATACATTCTAATTTATGTTGATGATCTTGTTATTATAGGAGATAACACTGAAGAAATCAAAAAAATTGTCAAGCAACTAGATGAACAATTTTTAGTAAAGGATCTAGGACATCTAAGCTATTTTCAAAGTATAGAAATAAATACAAGATCGTCAACATAGATTGTTCTTTCTCAAAGAAAATATATAGCAGAACTACTAGCAAAAACACAAAAATGAGTGATGCAAAGAGGAAACCAACACCCATGACGAGTAGCCAAGATTACTCTAAACACAGGGGAGAACCCATATATAATGCAAAATAATACATAAGTGTAGTTGGTGCTTTATAGTACACAAGTATCAGTAGACCAGATATTGTGCTTAGTTGTAACGACACAAGGATTTTAGACCTTGAAAATCAACATAAAACACAATGTCGACCATTCAAGCATCGAAAATACCATATCATCAATAGAAAGAAGTTAGAGGGTGAGAAATAGAAAGAAAGAAAATTAGAATAGAAGAAAAAGAAGAACACAATAGAACAAAATCAGGGTAAACACGAATCTCACAGCGGAACGACTAAAATATATTATATAATATGACTTGAAAATACAAAACTATATTTGTACTTGCATACAACCTCATAGTACATCACATATATATCGCAGCGGAGATAAACTCTACATATATCTCACATTGAAGCCTCCTGCTCCAAGCTCCTTCAAATGTATCTGTAACATCCCGACTACTTGACTGCCCGTACAAATTTGGGCACCTAAGAGTTTAGGGTATAACAAGACAAAATAAACTCTGGGTCAGTCATGGGACCGGTGTGATTAAACTCCAATCATCCGGTTTAACTTTTCCAAATCCTTTTCGAAAAAATGATAATTGTAAGACTGATGCACACATAAACACAGATGGTTTTTACCATATGATAACCATTTTTTAAAAAAATAATAATACTATTCTTATATTATAATAGTGTCTAATACAAGTAAATAACAATCTAGCACAACGCTTGCATTTCATGTTCTACACAAATAATATATAATCAAAACCATGGGCTCTTATTGGAGAATGAATTTCCAACAATGGCAAGGTATGGAACCACCTTCCGATCAGTGTACTCTAGAGGGGATACACTAGAGTTCAACCTGAACACCTTATAACTCAGCCACACATGAATGACTACTTATTTCACTTGAATGTTCCAAATATATTGTCACCTTGCGGTTGGTATACCAACATAGCCGTTCCCAGGAGATACAGAAGCGAAAAGAAGAACAATAATGAATATTCTCTAGATGGTGACAATGCAACCTTATTGGGAGCGGCCCACTTAGCCATGCTGCCTGCCTGATTTTTTCCATTTCCCGGTTGATGAGGCTTGAGAGCATAACATATCTTCTGATAGATCACACCTTCATTTACTTTGACTGCCACATCGTCACACCTTCCAAATTACAAATTGATATCCCAAAAAAATACCACGGGTATAAAGCTAAGAGAAACGAATTCCTCGACCACCAACATTAATACGATTGAAAAGATCAACTTACACGATCTATTAGGTATACTTTGTAAGACACTCGTCCATACAAGTTGTCCTGGGATGGGACAAACCGATGACACTATTCTGTAAATCCACCTTAGGAAATTTCTACCTAGGATCGCCAGAACAGCCCTTGCAAATTTTCGTCTTCAATTATCTTTATCATATTTGATTCGCAACGCTAATGCCCATACAGAGTGGTTTTCAGATAATAAATCTGATCCTGGTCTCTTCGTATTGACAACGGAAAAATGGTCAAAAACTTTGATAGTCGATTATTTAGCTATCAAAGGAAAACATCCATACAAACAACAATCATATTCCCAAATGGAAATTATATCGATCAACCATCAATCAATATTGAGCCTCTTTAAATTAATTTATCAATAATTTATTCATTTCCCAATTCCCCTTTGATGTTTTTACCCAAATATTTCTCCAACTCGTTTAGCCTCTCACGATTTCTAGAAAAACATTTCCATATATTCACTAATCCTTATTTTCCATATTTCAAAAATATACATGGTTAACATTGGAAAACATTTCCATATCTTATTCACACATCACTATTATTTCAAATTCATCAGTCCCTAACCGTAAACTAGTAAGAGAACAACTCCCTAAGCATCAACCCCGAAAGGCCAAAACCAACATTAGACCGATACTTAGAAAGCTATTCAATTTAAGAAATTTCCACTCGGTTTCTAATTTCCTTAATCCCATTTCTTATTTCCTCATTAAATCATTGCTTACACAACTCTCAGATTTAGTTAGCAATCCACTTCTTTAAGGGAGATTATTGATGATAACGATAGCGTTAAAATCCCTATTTCCAAAATATTAACTTTAAAATATTGCTCTTATTCACTTATTGAATAAAAAAACAAATAAATATATAAATCTTGATTAAACTCACCATTTCAGGTCAATCCAAATATCTAGGCTTTTGAATTTCTCACTTCAAATATTTACCAATTTCCTTTATAATCATTCCAATTTACAAAACATTTACTTTTAAATCATTATTCACTTTAAAATATGAATATTAATTATTATTATTTTTACAGAAAACTGGACTCGATTTATCAATCAAATCTTGATTTATATTTATAAATACCAGTACAGGTTCAACTCCTATTTAGCGGGTTACATAATAAATACGTATTCATATTCCACTTCGTAAACTCCATGTACATGTAAACTTCTTGTTAATTATATACCAACTTTATAACTTAATTTCCAGTACATATTCAATTATAATTCATTGGTTTCAAACCAGATATTAGCTATTTCAAATTCTAGAATAAATAATATATAATTTCTAAAAATAAATTATATTAATAACAACCAACATCGTCAAATTTTAACTACAAATCCTTATGGATTTATTTCATTTCTATTTCTATTTCGAACATCGAATTAATTTCATTGTTTTCTATTTGAAATGATTTCCCAATTTCCCCTTTATAAATTCATTCTTATATATTTCAAGTTATTTAACAATTATTACTATTCATTTTATTTCTAACATCGTTTGCAAACCAAACTACTTGTTTAATATAATTAAAACAAGTTATTATATTCTAGTCAATTTGAAATTCACTTTCTATTTTAAAAATAGATTTTTACTTTTTAAATCTCGAATTCCTTTTCCAATATATTCTTATGGTATTATATATCAATTATTTCAGGGTCAATATAATGTTATTTGAACATCCCAAAACACACAAATTTCAATACGTATCCTATGACCACACGATTCCAATGTGACAAACTGTTTGAAATTCTGATAGCGTGAGAGTGAACTATTAAGTTAACAAGTTAACTATTATTTAAATTAAATAAAACTTAAATATATATCCAGTTTTGGCTTTAAATATCCAAACTTTAAAACAAACCGCAGCCCAATATCCCAATTTCAAAACAACTGCACAGCAACAGTCATCCTCCTCATGAATCATCCCGCTCCAGATGGTAGCCAATAACCATTTTCGAAAGTTTTTATATTTTTTTTCTTTGCATTTCCTGGGGTTTACCTTTTCTATTTCGGCCCATACCCATTATGTATTCTCCACCGATCTTCCCAAATCTTCTTCCTCTTCAATTGTTTCTCCAACCCGTAGCTTTAACCAATCAAATACCTTTATCCCTACTCCCTTCGAGCTAAGCTCGATCACACTCCCTTACAAAAACAAATGCATCCCTGCTATGCATACACACTATATCTTGTTCTTCTTCCCACTAGAAAGCCGCAAGCTCCAGTTCATACTTCGAACACCATTGCCAGCTTTGCGTGCAAAGTTACTCTTCCATCCTTCATGAAATAATACGAAAAGACACACCATCACCACCCTTATTCCACCATGCTACTCCCTTTTGTTTGCTGCCAGTACCCATGCTACTACACACAGCTCGCAACACGTACGCCAGATCCATGCAAGAGCATTCACACCATCTTACTAAACTCCCTTCGTCCTCCTTAATTCTGAACCCCAGTATTTGCTGTTAAAATAAGATGCTAAAAACCATCGTCGAACTGAAAAAGACGTATGGCACTGGTGAGAAAAGAAGGCCTTGGGGATTGAAAATATTTTAAATTTTTCTGTGGAGTATCGATTTTTTTTCTTTTTCTTTTTGAGAATTATTTATTTTGATTTCATAATGGTTTCTAAACTCGCATTTAACAAAGGAGGGTGGCGGCTATTCTTCGATTTGGCTTGCGGAAAGAACGATTATTAGTGGGTATTTATAATGTGGAGGAACTTCATCGTTAAGTTTCAGTACAATGTAGGTTTAGGGTAGTCTGCTAAAGGGATGGTTATGAATTGAGTTTTCACGATCACAGGTAACTGGTCTTCTTCTACTATGCGCAATATATATAGGTAGGTGTGTGATCTTAGGTGTGATACAAGTTTGAAGTTTACTTATATATATATATATATATATATATATATATATATATATATATATATATATATATATATATATATATATATATATATATATATTCTCCATTGTTAAGGTTTTATCAGGTTACAGATCATTTAATGCAAAATAGGTAGGGTATTGGAATTTTGGAATTCAACGAAAGGGATGTGTGCCAGTATAAGTTCAAAGTTTGGTTTAACCTGTTTTCAAAAAGAAAAATCCCGCTTACATACGAGTTGCTACAGACACAAATAAAAGTACGATCGTGCTAAGCAATGTGTCACATTCTAAAAAGTGTAATTAAATAGACAAGATAACTTATTTTGTGAAATTCCAAAATGCTGATACAGGGTGTAAATCACGTTAAATGAAAAGTTGCTTATTTTTTCAAAATAAAAATTACAGAAAAATTCTATAAATTAAATTAAAAATACGTCCTAAAAATCTTATCCAAGTTCAAAACCAGTGATTTATTATATTAAATAAATCGGTATGGTTTATAAATGATTCCATAACGACTATTTGAAAATTTGATTTGGGCATAACTTACAATCTATAAGGCAAAATCTTGATTTTTCACTCCCATTAGAAAAAATACAGTTTAATAGATTCCAACGTTTCTTATTTCAAGGATATCCAGCTTAAAACGAATCCTGTATATTCATTTGAAGTTCATACCCCAATATTACGAACTACCACGACGTTACGAGCTCGTTTATAATTATATTATATTTAATACGTTTAGTCATTGTTTATAAATAAATGTGTTATCATAATTCAATTCAAGACTAAATTAAATCTATTAAATTATCCAATTTACACAATATTGCCAATTTAGCTACTTCCGACTATTTCAAAAATAAATTTTATTATTCAACTATTTATATTATTAAATATTAAAGATATTTAAATTCAATCATTTAAATTACCAAACCACTATATTAAAATAATTAAATAAATCAATTTTTAAATCGTTAAAAAATCTGGGACGTTACATTCCTTCCCCTTAAAAGAATTTCGTCCCCGAAATTACTAAGGTAGGAAAAATGTTACAATCCCTATTACTTGGTTAAAAATCATCTGTTTTACTCCCTAACACCGTTTCAACTCAACCAAATTATTTTAATTAAAATATTAATTCATTCCTACTAACGAAAATTTTCAAAAATTCTGAAAATTTTCTAACACTTTAAATTTTTGAATTTTTTTGCCTGCGTCTCTTTTGTACAACTCAATCAGTTCATCTATAACTCTCCTCTCTAGGCCTACCCAATCCAAAAGAAAATCAAATAGCCAAACAACATGCCAAACGTGCTCATAAATCCCAAAACTCATATAAAAATGTAAATGCGTACCTTTTTATTAGGCATTAAACTTTATCTCTTACATTTGCTACCCATTTCGGCATGTACCAATGCATTTCCAATTGATCTCCAATCAACTTGTCCTCAAACCAATACATTCACTTATATCCAAACCAAATTCTATTTCAAACTTCAGTTCCATTCTCAATCTCAATTCTTACTCAACAGTCCAATTCCATTCCAAATTATCTCTAATCCGATCCAATTATATTTAACGTAGTTTAAGTTAATTTCTACTTTATTTATTCACTTTTACCATTTCATTCTATTTAACTTTGTAACGTCCCAGAAATTTTGGCAATTGAATATGGAATTAATTAAAGAATTAATTATTAATAACACTACACCATAATGGCCATTTGGCAACTCTTATTTTTTTCAACTGCCAACACCTATATGTGTTGTAGACTAGTTACACTAATATGTGTTGCTATAGAAAAAATGTGTCATCAAAAATGTGCCAACACTTCTATGTGTTGATATGCCTGGTCAACTCTTCTTTTCTAAGGGCAAAAAGGTAAATTCTCATCCTAAGACCTAATCGATGCCTTCATCATTTACCCCCAACGCTTATTCCCCTTTCGGCCGCGCAATAAGCAAATAAAAAGAAAAGTGGACTTTGGAGGATTGATAAGCGATCCCTTCTCTAATCTATTTCGAACAGGTTTCGCTCTAGATAAATGATTTCATTATAATTCTCTGTTAATCCATTATTATTGTCATGTTTGTTGAAATCGATTCAATTTATTGTATAACTTCTACCCTAGGTATAATTCGATCTCGAATTCTGATGTGAAAGATATTTATCTTGTTGAGATAAATGTCATAATTCTGTATTTTCATAAATCTTGTCCACTCTAAATCATGTCCTATTAGTTACTGATTTGCTTTTCAATTTTCAGGTTGGGGCATATTGCTCACTCTCTCAGCTTTTAGATTATGGGGTATATTTGCATTCACTTCGTACGAATCTAATTAGGTTGCTAATCTACTGATAGTACCATATATATGAAACTTGACTTGGTTACCATTGACAGTCCAATTTCGTTTATGCTAAGCATCATCTAGTGAAGATTTCCCAAAAAAAAAAAGGCATTTACACGTTTGCTCATATTACTATGAAATTTTAGTAGGTGTATCTATGTCAACAAATTGTATTTTAGTTGAGCCTGGTTATGGGAATGCATGCTTTATTATTTTATATTAACTTTGTCTGCTAAAAAATATATTCACCTGATGACTAGAAGCTTATATCCTAGTCGTGAAGCTATGTTATGCACTGTTTAATACATGCTTAGAAATATATAAATGTAAATATGGGAAGTTAATTTTTCGTATCAATTTGTCTTCATTTCTAAACAGATTTCTTCCTTCTACTGCACAAAAGGATGAAGTTACAAAGCTCTAACAGGTTTTTTACAGTATCATTTCATCAATAGTGTTAGCAATTTTAATGGTATTTTAAGCTCATATGTCAGGAAAACTATAAAATGGCCCTTTCCAGGAAAACTATAATTCTTGTTAGAGCTCATACGTTTAATTTTAATGGTATTTTAAGCTCATACGTTAGAGGTCATATGTTAGGAAAATTAAACACATGCACGAAATTTATTCATGATGGCAACAAAGGGCCAATCAAAGATAAAAGCGACATATATAGTGCTAGAAAAGATAAATCATTATAATTCTTGACTATCTTATTAGGGAAGATGGAATTATACATATGCGCTCATACGTGTAGGGTTATGTATGGGTGCATGTAATTGGCATTTATCGAGTAGTTTACAGGTGACTATAAACATATTTTTCTTTGCAGTTTTGTATTGTCACATACACAAAAAAATAGTAGGGTGAACAGATAATTATTACCACGAATACAATGGTGAATAAACCCAGAAATAAATTGATGATATGAGTGTTATTTATATTAACAACAAGAATGAAGTATCCACAGGATACTTATAACTCTTAACCTGTCCTTCTAATGTTATTTTACTGCCTTTTCTTCATATACGTTATTTCTAGAAGATTACAATTTACAGTACTGCTTTGTTTTGAAATATGGAAGGCGTAGATGGGATAACAAGTTATGGGCTAGTTAGTTGCCAATGTACCAAACTAAGGCATTGACATTAATGGCACTGTCGGGGAATTTATTGAGGACAGGTGAGAAGAAAACATGATTTTTATTTTATTTAGTGATTATGGTGCTGTGAGATAGAGTTATAAATTCAGATATTCAATTTGGGTGGTCTAGACAGTTCCTTCTCTTCCAAGACACATTTGTTTGTTAACTTAGATATTTTAAAATTGAAAATTAAGCTGGACGTATGGTTTCTTTCTTCAAAATGGTTAGTTTTTGGAACAAACATTTTAAAATAATCAGTTAATTTTAAACATAAAAGATTAAAAAACGATTCTACATGAAAAACGATTCTAGAAACCTATTACACTAGAGTAAGAAGCTTTTTAAGTGAAAATTATCAACTTTAGATTACTTAAACATATTTACTCCATGACCAAGCCAATGAAATCCATTTTTTGCATCTCTTTGGATTGTTTGAGCAATGATATTTTGCATAAATTCCAGAGCAGTTCCTCCAAATTAGTTTAAAATTACCGGAGAAGTAATTTATATTTGTGATTGTTACTAAATTAATGCGATCAATTTAGTGTTATGCTTGCAATTAATAGTATATTACATCACTTTTGACGCTACATGATGCATGATATGTCCAGCACTCTATGAAAAAGCGCAATTGATCATCCTTAACTTTCAAGGATATAACATAAATTACACTTTACTTAAACTGATTAAATTGACATTTCATTAATCAGACAGTTGGCCTGTCTTGTAGCTTTTTTGTCCAACATTAGATTTAATGCAATAAGATCATTATTATCAATTTTATCAAATAGTCTATCTCACTATAGTTTACTTCCTTATTTCAATGACTGACAAATAACTTAAATATATGTTTTACCAAGCTAGAATGTGTCCACGTGTTGAACTAATATGGATATCATTTGTTAACTTTAGGGGAAAAAAATGTTGAGGTTGGTTTCCGTGATATAAATGAGTTGAGAATTGAGACTATCTAATCTTAATTGAAAAATATGTTGAGGTTGGTTGTTGAGAGTTGAGACTATCTAATCTTAATTGAAAAATATGTTAAGGTTGGTTTCTGCGATAGAAATATGTTGAGGTTGATCTGAACTGAAATGTTCACATGATGGTACATTGCAAGCACCCAGACTGTTTAAAAGCAATAAAAAGCAAAAAAATAAAATTAAAAACAGAGGTACAGGTTTTGTTTTTAACTGCTGAAAACTGAAAGCGAACCTACGTGAATCAAGGAATAGAGAGCTGTAAAAACTTCCATTCCGCTACTGCATTGTTTTCATGCCTCTTCTTTCTTGCACCACTATCATATTATTGGCATCACTATCATTTTGTGTTCATGCAACTCCTTTGAAACAAAAATTGTGGGATAATGTCAAGACAAAGTACAGATGAAATAATAATCAGTTTGCGCCAAAAATGAGTCGGCTCAATTTTTGTGCCAAAACTGAGCCTAGGCTCAGTAAAACCGAGCGGCTCAGGTTTCGCTAAAATTGAGCAGGCTCGGTTTATGCGCCAAAATTTAGCCTTGGCTCGATTTTCGTGCAAACTGATCTTAGGCTCAGTTTTCGCAAATAGATGGAATTCAGGACGTGCCTAGTCTTTTAGATATTGAAGTTTGTAGCATAGATGAAGCATGTGAAATTCTTTGAACTGGTAGAAAGAATCGATCTGTTGGTTCGACCAATGCAAATGAACTTAGTAGTCATTCTCACTGGTATAAATATTGTTCAAGTTATTAATTAAATATCATATAGTCTTTATCTCCATTTTTTTCCCTTCTGCATTATAGCCTATTCGGGTAATAACCAAAGTAGAAAATTTGTTTGATGGAGAAAGAAACAAAAGTCACATCTGGCCGGTTTTTAACTGGAAGTGAGAGAGTTGGGACCAAAATCAAAAACAGACGAAATGAAGTAGTGCATGTTATCTCTGTGCTTGGTGATGTTATTGTTGTGCTTTCCTCCAAGAATCCACATATACCACATAAAAACCCGAAACTTACGCATTTGCTTCAAAGCTCTTTAGGTGAGGCATTTTGTATATACACTTGCATTTTCTACTTTTGATATTTATTCAAATTGTCCATTGTCAAACAGTCATAGGAAGGGACTGCAAAACTCTTATGTTCACACAAATTAGTCCAAGCTCAGCGGACTGGAGAGAAACCATTAACTCACTTAACTTCGCAACCAGAGTGCGAGGTATTGAGTTTGATCCGGCAAAGAAACAGTCCGGAGCTGAGAGCTTTAAAGTCAGATAATTGGTATGTATATTAGGGAACTGGGCATATCTGATAATAATATTTCATTGCTTGCCTTTCCTAATTCATCTTTGTTAACAAATCAGGAATTAGAACTTCGATGACAAAAGGTGGAAACTACTAAACTAAGTGATAACTTGCGGTTGATGGAATGGAAATATGCAGTGGAGCAGAACACTTGCAAAAGGCTTCAAAAGTAGGTAAGCCACCATTGAAATATACACCAGTGGCAAAAAAAATAACGTATAATATCAATAAACTAAAATAAGAAAATAGCTATACCAAATCTGTTGAAAAAATGATTATTTTGACAAATAAATTGCTTGCTTTTGCTAATGAAATCAGAGTGTAGCAACATGGAACTGAAATTTTTGCATTACATAACCAAGTTAATCAAATTACTCTCAGTGTCATGTAAGAAAGCACCATGGGTTAAAAGGGAAGAAAAAACTCTATCTCACTTTGCTATAAATCATACAGCCTACTTTGAAAGAAAAATGGCGATGCGGTCTAAACAAAGGCAGAATGAGTAGAACACTAACAAAATGTATTCTTGCTTTTCTCAAGCTAAGTTTAAGTTTCATGTTTAATTCTTGTAACGCATTAAACATGCAATTTTAATATATTATAACGTCTACTTACAAAAAGATCATACATGCTAGATATTTAAGAGATCTAGTAAATGCAGTTTAAGTGGCACGTAGAACAAATTTTCCTTTGAATATGCCACTTAACATAAATTAATACATTAAAATTAAGTTTGTGAATATTCATATTAAGTTCTGATGACATTCCTAGCAAGATATCTCATACTTATTATATTTTGCAGGTGGTAGCTTTATTAGTAATAATGATAGTGGGGAACTATATGCAGGAAAAACAAGCTTCAATGTTGTCTTGGCTTCTATTTTGCTGCAACAAGAGACTTATTTTCGGATATGATATTGGAATTTCAGGTAAAACATCTTCTTCTTTTTCTATTATAAATAATGATATTTATTGCATATGCATGTTGACAGTTCAGTTTTGTAGATTGCTTGTGTGCATGTTTTAACAAATACTACAAGATTTCATCATAAAATGAACGTCAAATGCCATTGATTTCAGGCTTTGTGCCCATTATCTATTCAGGTCAATTATTCTTAGTGTGATATATAATATGCCGCATGCCTATATTTGTTTATATGACTCATTCTTGTTTCAACTATTATTTTTTTAAATGATAACCCTGTCATACTAGAAAATGATCCATGTTACATATTTGAGTGAATTGATGAGATAAGTCGGCAATTTCGAGGGCCTGATACTACTTCATGCTATAGATGATGAGAAACCATGGTTGATTTCCCCAATGTTCTCATATACATTGAATAAAACCTGCTCATTGCAAAAGAGGATATAATTAAACCATTTACAACTCCTAAGTTCCTATTCGTTTTTTGATGAATTTCAAGAACTACTACTATATATCATTATTTATTCATTAGATATATTCATACAAATAACATCTTATACTAATATCATTATTTGTTGGGCTTGAATCCCCTTAGTGCTAATACAAGAAGTTTTTTTTGTTGGACCTAAAGTCCAAGCTTTTGAAGTTTTTTCTTGCTCAGTATCGATTAGAAACTGGGCCGAAAGGCTCATTTTTTAAACTGAGATTTGCGCTTATCTCTTGAACTCAACAAATGATATTTGCGCTTATCTCTTGCTGTAACAACCCGGAAAATCTGGGCCAGTTTAAAATTTTTATTTTGGCAATTATAGCGAGTTTTGATTATTTAAAATGAATTATTTTAAATAATATCGGCGAGAAATTTATTTTGAATATAATTCGAACGTATATATTATATACGCGTCGTCGTTAGAATATAAATAATTATTTATAATTATAAATAGAATAGAAAATGGCGCGGTAGTTCGATAATTCGATTTCAAACTTCAATTGAATGTACCGGGTACAAAACAATCCGGATTTTAGTGAAACCAAAAATAATGGAATCTAATAGTGGATATCTTTCTATCGAATCCGAAAGATTAGGATTTCATCTTAGGAATGATAAGATATGTTCAGTTGAAAATTCTGAATAGTCGCTATGGAATTCAGGCCCTTAAAAATAGCAATTTTGCAAATGACCTCGGATTTCGACGAAACCAGTTTTGTTGGGTCCGTGATGTTAAGTTATTGCTAGATTCCAAATTTCATAATTTTTCGAATCAATATGTGAGCGTGGCAAAGGAAAACGTGTTTTGACCGTTTCAGTTGATTTTAATCGACTGGAAATTGGCCATTTTTCATACGGTCTCAGAATTCGACGAAACTAGTTTTGTTAGGACCATATCGTCAATACGAAGCTAGAAAATATTTTTCTGGAATTTTTAGAGTTAGAATGTGACCCCGGTAATTTGAAATGTACGTTTAAAATTCAATATAGTGATTTAAATGTAAATTTAACGGAAACTGATTTTAACAGCCGAATCAGCTGACGATACATATCCCATTGTGTTCGGAATGGGGGTGAAACGCTACGGACGACAGGCGGTGGACCTCGTTTAGAGGTCGTTTGAAAAAGTTGACTTTTTGAATTAAAATAAAATAATTAAATAAATAAATTAATAAAAATAAAACTCTCCCCCCTTAACCAGGCCCCCCCCCCGATATCCTCTCATTCCAGAAAAAAAAAAAAAAAAAAAGAAAAAAAAAAAAAAGCGGAGCCCTGAATCGCGTCTGACCAACGATGACCCGCCGCCACTCCGTCCCCGATCACCACCCTCCGCCGCTCGCAGTCGCCTCCCCCCAGCGATCGCTCTCCCTCCTCCCTCCCCTCTGTAAATCCGTCGCCCCCCTTTTCCTCTACTCGAAAACCCCAACCACCACCCGAAAACCCACCGCACCGCCATCCAAGGCCCTCCGCCACCAGTGAAACCCCTTCCCCCATCTCTTCCGCCACCGTGAGCGCCCCCTCCTCTTGCCTTAGCCGTATCGACGAGCCCCCCCCCTTGTAAGTTTACTGTTTGTTTTTTTCTTTTTCTTTTAAACTGTTTTATTTTATTTTACTTATGTTAAACTGATTTTATTTATTTTAAAAACCGATTTTTTTTAGATTTATAAAACTGATTTTGACTTTATTTTTAAAACTGATTTTTACTTTATTTTGTAAAGTGATAAAAATATAGTTTTTATATTTTTAAAGAATTAAAAATATAGTCTTTACTATATAGGAATATTAAAAATATGATTTTTATATTTTTAAAGTATTAAAAATATAATCTTTATAGGATAGAGAATATAAAAATATCATCTTTGTATATGTAGCGAAATAAAAATCTGATTTTTATTTTATATACGTTGAAATCAAGTGATGAAATTTAAAAAGGTGAAATCTTTAAATTTAAAAAGGCGAAATCTTTATATAGAAAATAGCGTAATAAAAATATAATTTTTATCTATATAGTAGCGAAATAAAAATTCGATTTTTATATATATAGTGGCTACGGGCGACGAAGCTGACGAAGATGCGAGAACGGCGAAGACTTCTGCAAATGAAGTGCCGTGGAGCTTGGATAGCTTTCGGTGAGAACTTCTCACTCAAAATTCTTTTTCTAGTTATATATATATACTAGGATGCAGACGGTGCTTAGTAGCACCCGACACAATCGTCCACAGACCATGGACTTGTTTGTTTGGCTGTTTGGTTGTTGATTGTGATATTGGTTTGAAAGTGGTTTGTGGTGTGAAAAATCGAATCGATAAATTGGTTAGGATTAGACGTGCGCCGTTATAAGGCGAAGGAGTAAGGCTAGGTTAGATTCTTACTCCAAATTTTGTGGTTTGCATAACGAATTGATTTGATTGATGTGTGAATGGCGTGGGCCTTCACTAGACCGGGGATAAGGCTAGGCCTCGTCCCGTTTCTAGTATCGTGCCATTATGCCGCCGAAATTTTCTAAAATAAGTTAGAAAAATAAAAATAGCATTTTATTTAACGAATGAACTGAATAGAAATTCATATGTTAAAATAAAATGTGTTATCGTTAAAAATATAATTTTTAACGTGAATGTGAATAAATAAATATTCATTTACAAACCAGACGGTTTGTTTATGTACACCTATTTGAATGACGTTGATTGGGTCGATAAATTTTACACATCGCCTAACTGCACAAATAAAATATGTGTTTGATTGTTTGAAACCCCACACGGGTGTTAGGATGAAATTTGAAGTTCACTCATCCTGATTGATTAAATATGTCGATCGATTGATTGACAGGCTGTTATAAGCGTTGAATATCTATATTTGATGCTTATACAGTGTAGTGCACTTTGGTTGATGGTTGATTATTTTCAATGCTATTATATACTTGTGTTGTATGAAAATCCATATAATTAATTTTATATGGTAATTGATTGGGCCTCATTCCAGTTTTGAAAAAGAAATATTTGAAATAGAATATTTGAAAATAAAGGAATATATGAAGCCGTGTTGATTAGATTGACGCCATTTTGACGTGAACGATATTTATATCGATTTTGAAAACGATTTCGAAATGAATTGAATTGAAAACGAATTCAAAATGAATTGAAAACGATTTCGAAATGAATTGAATTGAAAACGAATTCAAAATGAATTGAAAACGATTTCGAAATGGATTGAATTGAAAACGAATTCAAAATGAATTGAAAACGATTTCGAAATGAATTGAATTGAAAACGAATTCAAAATGGATTGAAAACGATTTCGAAATGAATTGAATTGAAAACGAATTCAAATGGAATTGAAAGCGAATTGAAATGAATTCAAATTGAATTGAAATGAATTCAAATTGAATTGAAATTCGAATCGAATAGAAATGAATTTTAAAACGAATTTATAAAGAAGAATTCAATTTTGGCTTTGAATTGAAATAGAAGTTGAAATAGGTTTTGAAACGATTTTAAAACTATTTATATAATTCGTTTTGAATAGAAATCGACGAAATATATATTATATATATTATATATATATAATATAATGGCCTGAATAGAACGCGCCGCGCCGCGGCAGTTCGCGAATTTCGACCATTGACTTCGAATGGACATTACGGGAGATCCGACCGTCGGATTCTCCTAAAACCGGAACCGTTGGGTTCGTATCGAAAAGAGCTTTCTAATGAAAATTAGAAATTTGAAATCTAACGGTTGGATTTGGAGTTACGTCCAAATCAAATTCGAAAAAGGTCGCTGTAAGTGCAGTTCGATGGCCATTGATGGAAATCGACTGTACGGGCCTTGATAAAATTATTAAAAATAGTAATAATTTGTGTAAAATCATAAGAAATGATTTGTGAAAGTTTGGGATGAAAAACTCCATATTTGAAAAGATAAAAATAGATCTTTATCGAAATGAACTAGTTTTGAACTAGAATTATAATTCTATTTATTTTTAAATAAATAAATTGAATTTGAAATGGTTTTGAAAATAACCAAAATTTCCAATGATTGCATTGGAGTGGATTTGAATCGAAATTGTCTTCGGAATATTTCGATGTTGGAATTCGTGATTATACAGGTGTTGTTATGGAAATTTGAAAGATATATATTTATATCGTTATTTCCAATACGACATTTGTTAGTCGTAGAATTCGATATTGAATATAAGCCGATATATTTTCTATTCAGAGCCTTGTATTGAATATCGAATGTGATTTGGGTTTGTCGTGAATGGTGTCTTCACTAACACTGTTCTTGAACCCAGTTGAGAAAAGATTAAATCTTTTTATTTAGATTTAATGAAGTGTACCAATTAAATGATATTTAATTGGAATTGAATTGGTATTGATTTTTGGGTTTATCGTGAACAGTGTTTTAAATAACACTTGTTCTTTAACCCGATAATTAATGAATGTGATTTGGGTTTGTCGTGAATGGTGTCTTCACTAACACTGTTCTTGAACCCAGCTGAGAAAAGATTAAATCTTTTGATTTAGATTTAATGAAGTGTACCAATTAAATAATATTTAATTGGAATTGAATGGATATTGATTTTTGGGTTTATCGTGAACAGTGTTTTAAATAACACTTGTTCTTTAACCCGATAATTAATGGGATGTGACTTTGGGTTTATCGTGAACCGTGTTTTTAAATGACACTGATTCTTTAACCCAGTCACAGATTAAAACTAAGTGGAGTTTTAATGAATCTTTAATTAGATTGAAAAGATCGAGAATGGAGTATCACCAGTTTTGCTCCAGGCGATAGTTAAATCTTTAATTAGATTTGAATGTGAAATTTAGAAACTAACTGGCGGTTAGCCAAGCAGAATGGTTTTCTGGATATTGATCTGATGTTGGTTTCGGCCTTCGGGGTTAATGTTTGGGGAATTATTCTCTTGATTAATTTACGGTTAGTGACTAATGAATTGGAATGAGGCGTATGTTGTGTTTGTGTAACACTTTTAGAATATATACGCGAGTTATTCGGAAAGACCGGGTTTATCCCATTCTGAATAACTGATACGACGATAAGTCGAAGATGAAGACGATGGTCGAAGACCGGAGGTCTTCACGTCGTTTGGGTGATAACTGATGATCTTGATTGGGCTGTACACCCAAGAAGATGGAAACAGTTAGTGATCGTCCAGACGTACTTGGAGATCGATGGATATGCGGGGTACTAGGTGCCTCCGGTTTCGTTCAGGCCCAGAACGGACTTGTAAATGGACTGTGTGTCTGACATTGGATTTCATTCTGTGTGACTGATATCGGTTGCATAGGATGGTTTGCCTGTGTGGCATGCTAAGATGCAAATGATCAAGGCTTCTGTTGAAAAGCAAAGTCTTGTGGTGATGATCAAAGCACGGCCTTTGTGGCGTAGCTTTGTGTAACGTTTACTTCGCGAGTTTCACACCCGGTATGAACCAAAAACGGGAGGGACATCAGGGAGGACTTGCGTTTCTTTCTAGCTAGAAGTGGCGTCAGTGGTTTTACACGCCCTGACGAGTTTGACTTATGTGGTTGTTGCAGTTGCGAGGCGCCTCGGTTATATCGGTTTCGGCCGAATGCATTCTGGTCGGCTGACGGACCAGACTTACACCCCATAGGGTGGGGAGACGTATTGTTCAGGCATAATAATCCACTCCGTGTGGACCGGCCCTGACGATCTAAAGGGTTGATGCGTTCTGATCCTGAGGGGCGGGCTAGAGCGTCTCGAATCGGTTGAGGACTATCTTTTGCCTCGGTTCATAGACGGAAATCCAATTTCCAAATACGTGACTTTGCGGTTTTAGTTGTAAACCTATATATGGCGACATAGTGGCATGGGACGCTCATGTCGCCTATGATTGATACTTATGATTTGAAGTTGTTTTATACACTATGCACTTATAAGAGTATCAAATGATTTGTTTTAAACGTATCCAGCATTCTTTGGCTGTTATAAGGGAAAACCCTATCCCCCGGCTTGCGTTTGCATTGTGTGATAGGACCTGGGTCTTATAACAGCTTCATTTTTCTTTATTTAGCATTGCGCTGTTTGTTTTATGCACTGGTATTCTTGGGAGGAAACCCGTTCCGTGTTATACGGCGTGGTCCCTTGATTTACCTAATGATTTAAAATAAAGATTAATAACTGTTTTAGTTCTCACACCAGTCACATGACTGACCTGGAGTTTATTGTTTTAACCTAAACTCTGGGTGCCCTTATTTTGACACGGGCAGCTAGTAGTTTTGGTTTTGCAGATTTATATTCACAGGATCCTGGTTTACAGCTGGAACGATATCCGGAAAGCTTTGTATCCGTATATCTCATTCTAGTTGTGTATTGTATTATTTTCCGCTGCTATGGATTTAAATGTAATTTAAATCTCTGATATTTCTGTGTAATATTCTTTTATACTCTGTATATTCTTGTAATCTGATGCATTGTTGTAATATACAATGAAATGTTCTTCTGTATGCGTTCTGCTGTGGTTTGTTCTCGAACTATCCGACGCTTTCCCTTACGGGGAGGTTGCGGGTCTTTACACGTGGTATCAGAGCTTTGGTTTACAAAGCTCAGAGAACAAGACACATTAGAAACATACGAAAGAATTCATCAGATATTGGATTAGTAATATCCAATGGAATGACTCGTTAGAGATGGGATCAGTAGTATCCTAGAACGAGTGTGAAGAGTATATTTTTAAAATGAAAACAAAGTTTTGTTTTGAAAATTTAAATCAATTATTCGTATTTGATTATTTATATTGAATGTGGACAATCCAGTATATATAGATTTTGCGTATACGTCTGATCCGCGTGTATTCGAAATTTTAATATACTGGATAGATATAGAATCACACTCTAGTCGCCCGGAGATGATTCAGATGATGAGGCATCATCATCAGTGTTTATATTCGAGCGACGAAAGTGAGATTTCTATATATTTCCTATTGGCTGGTGTGAGAACCAAAACTAATATAGTTGGAATACATTGTTGTGATTTGGCATCAAAACATAAATTTTTGTATATGTATCAAAATTATGAATTTGAGACTCTAATTCACTAATTGATTGATGTTTGTGTTGTTTGTTTATTTGGTTGATAATTGTGAACCATTTAGCCTAGTTGAACCAAATATTGAATTATATTGAAAATTAGTCGCATTTGCTTGCATACATGTATATCTTTTGAACAGGTCATAGTAAGGAGGCTAGAGCCAGAGAATAAAATTTGTTTGCCCGACAAATAGGTACATGTTTACTACATAATTTCCTGTTTTGTTTGGGTGATGATGATTTTGTGAGCCTATTGGCTAGCCGCTTGGCTTTTTCTTTTTCTTTTTGAGATCTGAAGGACCGGGGAAGCTATTTGAAATTCCCCGATGCTCCCGGTGCAGGGGAGGTTATGGCGAAATTTTTCAAAAATTTAGGGTGTTAGCCAAATTTTTGAAATTTTGAAAATTCTCAGAAACTAAAGAGTTGGAGAATGGAAGCCTGATCGATCGTAGAGCTGATTAATCAAACCACTTTCGACTTTGTTCCTTTTCGGGGACGAAAAGTTTTAAGTGGGGGAGATTGTAACAACCCGGAAAATCTGGGCCAGTTTAAAATTTTTATTTTGGCAATTATAGCGAGTTTTGATTATTTAAAATGAATTATTTTAAATAATATCGGCGAGAAATTTATTTTGAATATAATTCGAACGTATATATTATATACGCGTCGTCGTTAGAATATAAATAATTATTTATAATTATAAATAGAATAGAAAATGGCGCGGTAGTTCGATAATTCGATTTCAAACTTCAATTGAATGTACCGGGTACAAAACAATCCGGATTTTAGTGAAACCAAAAATAATGGAATCTAATAGTGGATATCTTTCTATCGAATCCGAAAGATTAGGATTTCATCTTAGGAATGATAAGATATGTTCAGTTGAAAATTCTGAATAGTCGCTATGGAATTCAGGCCCTTAAAAATAGCAATTTTGCAAATGACCTCGGATTTCGACGAAACCAGTTTTGTTGGGTCCGTGATGTTAAGTTATTGCTAGATTCCAAATTTCATAATTTTTCGAATCAATATGTGAGCGTGGCAAAGGAAAACGTGTTTTGACCGTTTCAGTTGATTTTAATCGACTGGAAATTGGCCATTTTTCATACGGTCTCAGAATTCGACGAAACTAGTTTTGTTAGGACCATATCGTCAATACGAAGCTAGAAAATATTTTTCTGGAATTTTTAGAGTTAGAATGTGACCCCGGTAATTTGAAATGTACGTTTAAAATTCAATATAGTGATTTAAATGTAAATTTAACGGAAACTGATTTTAACAGCCGAATCAGCTGACGATACATATCCCATTGTGTTCGGAATGGGGGTGAAACGCTACGGACGACAGGCGGTGGACCTCGTTTAGAGGTCGTTTGAAAAAGTTGACTTTTTGAATTAAAATAAAATAATTAAATAAATAAATTAATAAAAATAAAACTCTCCCCCCTTAACCAGGCCCCCCCCCGATATCCTCTCATTCCAGAAAAAAAAAAAAAAAAAAAGAAAAAAAAAAAAAAGCGGAGCCCTGAATCGCGTCTGACCAACGATGACCCGCCGCCACTCCGTCCCCGATCACCACCCTCCGCCGCTCGCAGTCGCCTCCCCCCAGCGATCGCTCTCCCTCCTCCCTCCCCTCTGTAAATCCGTCGCCCCCCTTTTCCTCTACTCGAAAACCCCAACCACCACCCGAAAACCCACCGCACCGCCATCCAAGGCCCTCCGCCACCAGTGAAACCCCTTCCCCCATCTCTTCCGCCACCGTGAGCGCCCCCTCCTCTTGCCTTAGCCGTATCGACGAGCCCCCCCCCCTTGTAAGTTTACTGTTTGTTTTTTTCTTTTTCTTTTAAACTGTTTTATTTTATTTTACTTATGTTAAACTGATTTTATTTATTTTAAAAACCGATTTTTTTTAGATTTATAAAACTGATTTTGACTTTATTTTTAAAACTGATTTTTACTTTATTTTGTAAAGTGATAAAAATATAGTTTTTATATTTTTAAAGAATTAAAAATATAGTCTTTACTATATAGGAATATTAAAAATATGATTTTTATATTTTTAAAGTATTAAAAATATAATCTTTATAGGATAGAGAATATAAAAATATCATCTTTGTATATGTAGCGAAATAAAAATCTGATTTTTATTTTATATACGTTGAAATCAAGTGATGAAATTTAAAAAGGTGAAATCTTTAAATTTAAAAAGGCGAAATCTTTATATAGAAAATAGCGTAATAAAAATATAATTTTTATCTATATAGTAGCGAAATAAAAATTCGATTTTTATATATATAGTGGCTACGGGCGACGAAGCTGACGAAGATGCGAGAACGGCGAAGACTTCTGCAAATGAAGTGCCGTGGAGCTTGGATAGCTTTCGGTGAGAACTTCTCACTCAAAATTCTTTTTCTAGTTATATATATATACTAGGATGCAGACGGTGCTTAGTAGCACCCGACACAATCGTCCACAGACCATGGACTTGTTTGTTTGGCTGTTTGGTTGTTGATTGTGATATTGGTTTGAAAGTGGTTTGTGGTGTGAAAAATCGAATCGATAAATTGGTTAGGATTAGACGTGCGCCGTTATAAGGCGAAGGAGTAAGGCTAGGTTAGATTCTTACTCCAAATTTTGTGGTTTGCATAACGAATTGATTTGATTGATGTGTGAATGGCGTGGGCCTTCACTAGACCGGGGATAAGGCTAGGCCTCGTCCCGTTTCTAGTATCGTGCCATTATGCCGCCGAAATTTTCTAAAATAAGTTAGAAAAATAAAAATAGCATTTTATTTAACGAATGAACTGAATAGAAATTCATATGTTAAAATAAAATGTGTTATCGTTAAAAATATAATTTTTAACGTGAATGTGAATAAATAAATATTCATTTACAAACCAGACGGTTTGTTTATGTACACCTATTTGAATGACGTTGATTGGGTCGATAAATTTTACACATCGCCTAACTGCACAAATAAAATATGTGTTTGATTGTTTGAAACCCCACACGGGTGTTAGGATGAAATTTGAAGTTCACTCATCCTGATTGATTAAATATGTCGATCGATTGATTGACAGGCTGTTATAAGCGTTGAATATCTATATTTGATGCTTATACAGTGTAGTGCACTTTGGTTGATGGTTGATTATTTTCAATGCTATTATATACTTGTGTTGTATGAAAATCCATATAATTAATTTTATATGGTAATTGATTGGGCCTCATTCCAGTTTTGAAAAAGAAATATTTGAAATAGAATATTTGAAAATAAAGGAATATATGAAGCCGTGTTGATTAGATTGACGCCATTTTGACGTGAACGATATTTATATCGATTTTGAAAACGATTTCGAAATGAATTGAATTGAAAACGAATTCAAAATGAATTGAAAACGATTTCGAAATGAATTGAATTGAAAACGAATTCAAAATGAATTGAAAACGATTTCGAAATGGATTGAATTGAAAACGAATTCAAAATGAATTGAAAACGATTTCGAAATGAATTGAATTGAAAACGAATTCAAAATGGATTGAAAACGATTTCGAAATGAATTGAATTGAAAACGAATTCAAATGGAATTGAAAGCGAATTGAAATGAATTCAAATTGAATTGAAATGAATTCAAATTGAATTGAAATTCGAATCGAATAGAAATGAATTTTAAAACGAATTTATAAAGAAGAATTCAATTTTGGCTTTGAATTGAAATAGAAGTTGAAATAGGTTTTGAAACGATTTTAAAACTATTTATATAATTCGTTTTGAATAGAAATCGACGAAATATATATTATATATATTATATATATATAATATAATGGCCTGAATAGAACGCGCCGCGCCGCGGCAGTTCGCGAATTTCGACCATTGACTTCGAATGGACATTACGGGAGATCCGACCGTCGGATTCTCCTAAAACCGGAACCGTTGGGTTCGTATCGAAAAGAGCTTTCTAATGAAAATTAGAAATTTGAAATCTAACGGTTGGATTTGGAGTTACGTCCAAATCAAATTCGAAAAAGGTCGCTGTAAGTGCAGTTCGATGGCCATTGATGGAAATCGACTGTACGGGCCTTGATAAAATTATTAAAAATAGTAATAATTTGTGTAAAATCATAAGAAATGATTTGTGAAAGTTTGGGATGAAAAACTCCATATTTGAAAAGATAAAAATAGATCTTTATCGAAATGAACTAGTTTTGAACTAGAATTATAATTCTATTTATTTTTAAATAAATAAATTGAATTTGAAATGGTTTTGAAAATAACCAAAATTTCCAATGATTGCATTGGAGTGGATTTGAATCGAAATTGTCTTCGGAATATTTCGATGTTGGAATTCGTGATTATACAGGTGTTGTTATGGAAATTTGAAAGATATATATTTATATCGTTATTTCCAATACGACATTTGTTAGTCGTAGAATTCGATATTGAATATAAGCCGATATATTTTCTATTCAGAGCCTTGTATTGAATATCGAATGTGATTTGGGTTTGTCGTGAATGGTGTCTTCACTAACACTGTTCTTGAACCCAGTTGAGAAAAGATTAAATCTTTTTATTTAGATTTAATGAAGTGTACCAATTAAATGATATTTAATTGGAATTGAATTGGTATTGATTTTTGGGTTTATCGTGAACAGTGTTTTAAATAACACTTGTTCTTTAACCCGATAATTAATGAATGTGATTTGGGTTTGTCGTGAATGGTGTCTTCACTAACACTGTTCTTGAACCCAGCTGAGAAAAGATTAAATCTTTTGATTTAGATTTAATGAAGTGTACCAATTAAATAATATTTAATTGGAATTGAATGGATATTGATTTTTGGGTTTATCGTGAACAGTGTTTTAAATAACACTTGTTCTTTAACCCGATAATTAATGGGATGTGACTTTGGGTTTATCGTGAACCGTGTTTTTAAATGACACTGATTCTTTAACCCAGTCACAGATTAAAACTAAGTGGAGTTTTAATGAATCTTTAATTAGATTGAAAAGATCGAGAATGGAGTATCACCAGTTTTGCTCCAGGCGATAGTTAAATCTTTAATTAGATTTGAATGTGAAATTTAGAAACTAACTGGCGGTTAGCCAAGCAGAATGGTTTTCTGGATATTGATCTGATGTTGGTTTCGGCCTTCGGGGTTAATGTTTGGGGAATTATTCTCTTGATTAATTTACGGTTAGTGACTAATGAATTGGAATGAGGCGTATGTTGTGTTTGTGTAACACTTTTAGAATATATACGCGAGTTATTCGGAAAGACCGGGTTTATCCCATTCTGAATAACTGATACGACGATAAGTCGAAGATGAAGACGATGGTCGAAGACCGGAGGTCTTCACGTCGTTTGGGTGATAACTGATGATCTTGATTGGGCTGTACACCCAAGAAGATGGAAACAGTTAGTGATCGTCCAGACGTACTTGGAGATCGATGGATATGCGGGGTACTAGGTGCCTCCGGTTTCGTTCAGGCCCAGAACGGACTTGTAAATGGACTGTGTGTCTGACATTGGATTTCATTCTGTGTGACTGATATCGGTTGCATAGGATGGTTTGCCTGTGTGGCATGCTAAGATGCAAATGATCAAGGCTTCTGTTGAAAAGCAAAGTCTTGTGGTGATGATCAAAGCACGGCCTTTGTGGCGTAGCTTTGTGTAACGTTTACTTCGCGAGTTTCACACCCGGTATGAACCAAAAACGGGAGGGACATCAGGGAGGACTTGCGTTTCTTTCTAGCTAGAAGTGGCGTCAGTGGTTTTACACGCCCTGACGAGTTTGACTTATGTGGTTGTTGCAGTTGCGAGGCGCCTCGGTTATATCGGTTTCGGCCGAATGCATTCTGGTCGGCTGACGGACCAGACTTACACCCCATAGGGTGGGGAGACGTATTGTTCAGGCATAATAATCCACTCCGTGTGGACCGGCCCTGACGATCTAAAGGGTTGATGCGTTCTGATCCTGAGGGGCGGGCTAGAGCGTCTCGAATCGGTTGAGGACTATCTTTTGCCTCGGTTCATAGACGGAAATCCAATTTCCAAATACGTGACTTTGCGGTTTTAGTTGTAAACCTATATATGGCGACATAGTGGCATGGGACGCTCATGTCGCCTATGATTGATACTTATGATTTGAAGTTGTTTTATACACTATGCACTTATAAGAGTATCAAATGATTTGTTTTAAACGTATCCAGCATTCTTTGGCTGTTATAAGGGAAAACCCTATCCCCCGGCTTGCGTTTGCATTGTGTGATAGGACCTGGGTCTTATAACAGCTTCATTTTTCTTTATTTAGCATTGCGCTGTTTGTTTTATGCACTGGTATTCTTGGGAGGAAACCCGTTCCGTGTTATACGGCGTGGTCCCTTGATTTACCTAATGATTTAAAATAAAGATTAATAACTGTTTTAGTTCTCACACCAGTCACATGACTGACCTGGAGTTTATTGTTTTAACCTAAACTCTGGGTGCCCTTATTTTGACACGGGCAGCTAGTAGTTTTGGTTTTGCAGATTTATATTCACAGGATCCTGGTTTACAGCTGGAACGATATCCGGAAAGCTTTGTATCCGTATATCTCATTCTAGTTGTGTATTGTATTATTTTCCGCTGCTATGGATTTAAATGTAATTTAAATCTCTGATATTTCTGTGTAATATTCTTTTATACTCTGTATATTCTTGTAATCTGATGCATTGTTGTAATATACAATGAAATGTTCTTCTGTATGCGTTCTGCTGTGGTTTGTTCTCGAACTATCCGACGCTTTCCCTTACGGGGAGGTTGCGGGTCTTTACACTTGCTGAAGCCTAAATTTGGACTCTGCAAACGATATTTGCGCTTATCTCTTGAACTCAACAAATGATCATCAAACATTTTTCTATGGTTTACACTTGTTATTTATCAGTTTTGCAATTTGTTATTTTTGTAAAAATGAGTGCATTATATTTTGTAGGCACATGTGGAGGAGGAGGAAAAAACAGAATTTGGAATGTAATGGCAACGAGGAAGTAAATATGTGTGATCTTGACAATGATCCTATCTCCGAAGTTTTTGGTTCTGATAAAAAGAAAAATTATTGTCGTGCATGTAACAAATATTTGAGCATTATGCAATTGTGACATTGTTGAATTTGAAATATTGGAAGCATGTAACAAATATTTGAGCATTATTTGAATGTGAAATTATTGAATTTGAAATATGGAAGTGTACCAAATCTTATATTGAATTGATATTTTGAATTATATACGTGATTGAAAATCATAAAGATTCGTTATATATACTCATAAGTGTTAGCAATTTATGTATGCCAACATTTATAAGTGTTAGTAGGATTATAATACTGACATTTATAAGTGTTAACATATCTTCTGGTTCCAACATTTATAAGTGTTAGCAATGAATATGTTTGTAACTCTTATAAGTGTTAGCAATGAATATGTTTGTAACATTTATAAGTGTTACCATATCTTATGGTTCCAACATTTATAAGTGTTAGCAACGAATATGTTTGCAACACTTATAAGTGTTAGCAATGAATATGTTTGTAACACTTATAAGTGTTAGCAGTTACTCTGTTTGTAACACTTATAAGTGTTACATGAAATTCCTCACAGGCCATTGGTGACACTTAAAAGTGTTACAGAAATTATTTGTAACACCTATACTTGTTGGGAATCTCCTGTTTTGGTGTAGTGTAACCAATTTTATATTGATACTGGGATTTTAAATTTTAAATTTTAATATATTGTTTTGTGTATGGATTGAATTCAATATTTAATTCAAATGATTGATTGGAAATCAAATATTTACTGTTGGATATTCGAATTTGAATTTGGTTGGATAATGGAATTGAAGATGAAATTCGATTGAGAAATAAATGGTTGAATTAGAAGTAATAATAATCGTTGCTAACATTAAAGTAAATTGGAAATTTTGTTTGTAGAAATATATGCAAAATCGTCTTATATATGTGTGTATAAAAAATTGAATTTAACGTTTCAAATTTGAAATGAACGGAGTTGTTTTGTGAAAAAACAAAATAAAATCGGTGAACCAATAAATAATTTAAAATTTAAAACAACGTCGTATACAGACGAAGTCGGATTACAAGCAGAATAAATTTATTGGATTCAGAATGCGAAGATGTAGAGGTACATTTAATTTTCGTCGCCTTTGGAGAATGTATTGGTGGTACAAATATTATGCGTTCGACGATAGTTCATGGTAAAGTTAATATCAAATTGCACCAAATATTACTTTCCTCGGATTATCTCACGTAGACCTATCCCCCTACCCTAAAATCTATGAGTTAACGCTATTCTTATCTTCCCCACCTCGCTTCTATAAAAAAACCACACTTGCCCCAAAATCTTTGAGTAGAAAAATCATTTTCTCTTTTTCATTATAATGGCAGCCGAATTAATCTTTTTCCCCAAATCATTTTAATGGTCGGAGCCTTAACAGCTCGTCCCTTTCTCTTTTAATTTTAGCCGATGATTACTATTTTCCCCAAAATCCAGAAAAGAGCTCGCTCCTAAAATCATTACGTCCCCTAAAATCTGTGGCCTTCGGTAATCACCACTCGAAGACAACCTCTATCATCGCTCCATCTAAAGCCGCTACCTCCCTTTCCCAAAGAACTATCGAGCCACCGGCCCTTCGAGTATCAAGGCCAACGGTCATGGCAAACCGCTCCCACCTGGTACTGCGCTGCAATGTTGTCGGAACCATTGATCTTCCGCACTGCCTTCGGCGTGCCTACTAGGTGCAGAAAAGTCTGCAGATTGGATGGCAGCTCTTTTAGCCTTGTCTTCATCCAAATTGACATCCAAAGGTGAGCATTGCTCACGATTAATTATTGGGTCGAGTTTATTATATTTCAGTAGCAAACTAAATATGGTAGTTAAACTTGGTTGCTTAATTTGGTTGCATGGTATATATGATTGTTGCTTGGGATGTATGTTTACATCTAAAATACTTGAATGACCATTAAGTGAATTAGAGTTGTCTACAAACAAAAGAAGCACATTGGTTTAAGATATATATATTGTTGCTCTGATTAAATTGGAACATGATTTTGTATTTGTTTTACTCAGTCGAAAACCCAAACATGTGTTATATATTAAGCTAAAACATGGATCTTGATTTCTGCACTATGTAAATGTTTGTCACAAATGTAACAACATGTTGCATTTCGTCCTCTACTTTGTGTTAATGTGGAAATACTATATAGCAGCTTACCCATACTGTGACGCATATATTTACTTTTTCTATAAAGACAAGAAAGAAAAATGATGATGAAAATGCTCATTTAGAACCTGTTTGTTTTGGGTTGTTCAGTTTGATTTAAGCTTGAGTCACTCGCCTACTTGAAATCCAAACATATTTTCGCTTTGTTTTGCGCGTCCGGGCAATGCTTACCTAAGATAGAGTGTACCTCAAATTTTTTTGACTTAGGAACCTGTTTAAAAAAAACTGGTACTACAGGGATGCTAAGTTTAATTCATGATCCATTGAAAAACATGAGAGACCAAGATGTTGGGTAGTCCCTAACCTTGGGGATGGTCATATCTGTTGCACATCCAATACAGTAAAGTAAGTATATGTTAATGAGTGCTTGCTTTACAGTACATCCATAATGGTTATGATATACAGTGCAGTCACATGCACT
The DNA here is from genome assembly GCA_030737875.1 of Allium sativum. Lineage (NCBI taxonomy): Eukaryota > Viridiplantae > Streptophyta > Magnoliopsida > Asparagales > Amaryllidaceae > Allium > Allium sativum. The sequence continues at coordinate 550,222,813 of CM060912.1, read as the reverse complement.
GAGGACGTAGATCGGGATTCACTTTCCATATATTGTTTTGACTTGAATATGCATTTTAACTGTGTCGTGCCATGTTCGACTAAGAAAAACATTTGGCTTCTATTTGTACCCTAAAACATGAATCTTGTGTTATTAAGTATCTTGCCATTCATTAAACTACAATGCAGTCTATCTAATTAACATAACTATGCACTATTATATCTAGTAGATGTATAGAAAAAACTTGATGACATGCATGTATTATAAACTATGCCTTGTATGCTTATAAGTCCAAACTTAATTGCCTTGCCACTTGCATGGATGGTTGTAATGTGTACTATGTGGAACCATGCAGTTTGGCATTCATATCAAAGGCTTGATACTACATCTGTTTTTGCTGAATTCATAAAGGCTTATACTACTTTTCTTTGGCACAAAAACATCTTTGGTAGTTGGTTAGTTCATCATTTCCTTTAACCAAGTAAACCTGTTGATTACCTGATAAAACTGGAACTGCTTGTCATATACAAAGTTTAGAGTTGATAAACTTTGGCATGTTTGAACTTCGGCAATTTGCATGCCATTTTATATGCAAATACACCATGTCACCTTGCTGTTGTAGTAGGAATCACATACTGCACCATTCCTGAAATGGTTAGATTAGGCCTTGCTTAAATTCACTAAAACCGGGACATTTTTCTGTTTCACCCCTGGCCATTTACTTGGTTTTGAATCTCGAATTATACTGTGTATTCATTATACCCTTGAGTTCCCATTGATATAATCTCTGCTTAATTTATGAATTGGAGAATGCCTTGACAATCTGCTGCATAAGTGTTGTTATTAAATGGTGTAGTTTGTTGTGCATTGGATCCAAGTTTACATCTTGTTTCCTTTTGCTTCCTTGCGTGACATACTGTGTACATAAATAAACACACCTGCTAATAATAGTTTTTAAAGTCATGACTTCAGATAATAATAAAACCTTGGGTTCTAAAGAAACTATTGTTGGATGCAACTCCTTCATTTTTGATTTTGACTTGCACCAAATTTAAAAACTGCTTCAAAGTTGCCTTATGCATTTCTCGTTCAACCAAGGCTTAACTTTGATATATATATATATATATATATATATATGCATGGTGGCCGATGCATATGTGTACATATGTACTATCGTATGTGTATATGCGTATCACTGGCATACGTATATTTTGTTTAGCATATATGTATGTGGTGGTCGATGTACACATATTTATACATATACCACTGTATGCGTATATATATGTCATCGATATATGTATATACATAAATTCATATGCTCTTCGGCCTTGGTTCGTCCCAAGTCGATATGTTTCATCTTAGCAGTTTTTCCATGGGATTGACTATTATATTTCAGTTTCTATTGAAATTAATTTACATGAACAAATGATTAATCCTGACTCGAGTGTTTTGTGTTTTTGCATGGAACGCTTGGGTCAAACCTGAGCAGTACAGATTTTAAAGATTACAGCTTAGGATTCAAAGATTGGTAAAGCTGGGGATCTGAAGGCATGCACACTCTGAAGTTATTAAACTAGTAAAGATTTTCCCTGTATTCAAATTATTTTTACATTCCACTACATATAAATATCTTGTATTCAAAATTATGATTAATAAATAAAAGTGTTGTTGTTTGAATACTATGTTATTTATTTATTCTGTATTTATGTGTGGACTCTATTTTAAACTCTGTAGTCTAAATAATGATCTGTCGATTTGGACATTTTAAATTGGTTCAATTACCAATTTGAAGCGGTCAAAATGGCGGGACGTTACAAGTGGTATCAGAGCTTTGGTTTAATCAAAGCTTAGCTTATCGGGTTGAAAACGAAAAGAATCCACACTAGAAAAGCGGATTTTGAAAATAAAATGGTTTCGAAATATAAATTGTGAAAATGAAAAGTTTTTGAATGGGGAATTATTTTGAAAATATTACATATTTTGAAAACAAGTGTTTTGAAACTAGTACGATGGAAACAAAAAGATTATTTTGAGATTCAAAATTTTCAGAATCCCTAATCTTCGAATCCAGGTCTACGAGGGTTGTTCTTCCTTAAGTCCCCTTAGGGTTGAATCTCTAATCTCTCATCGAATGGTATTTAGGGAAGATAAATATAAGGGAACCAAAAATTTAATGGTGTGTTTTAGTAATCATAGCCAAACGAAATTTATTAGAAATAAAAATTCAGATGGGAATTTGAATGAAAAAGAGAAAATTTGAAATTGTTTCAAAGATGAAACAATGAATTTAATTTCAATATTCATAATATAAGTTAATGGAAATAAAACCAAAAAGGTTATAATTGAAATTCGATTGTGTTAGATGATATTACTAATTTTTAGAACGTGGCAAGATGATTTATAATTGGGTTCAAACTATTAATGTATAATCGAAAACAATAATTCGATAGTGAAGTATGTTAACTAATTAACAAGAATTAAATTATGAACGAGAGTTGTAAATGGAGCGGAATGTGCTAGAAGATTTTAGAGAGACTTGAACAGATGTTCAAGTGAAACAAAAGCGAATTTGATGTGACGAGTTCAGATTTCGATAAAAGGAATAATATTTACTTTTTAGAACTAAATAACGATTGAAAGCAAATGTGTTGCAAACGAAATTGGAAATAGAGGAAACAGAGTTAACCACTACGGTGAGATTATTCTGAAGTTTAAAATATTTTCCGAAGTTCGGGATATGGTATTGATAATGGATTATTCAAAAAGAAGTTATTTATGGAAGGCAATTATGTCGAATTTCAGGAAAGTACCATTTACCTTCCATTTTTAATTAAAATTTAATACACTATTAATTTATTGTTTATATATTCAGATTAATGAATAAAGTATATTTTAAAGTTAAAAATCATGAAGGCATGAATTATTTTAAAGGAAATAATTTCTTAACTTGAAATCGGAAATTACGAGAATGAATGTTTTTTTGGTATTCGAAGTTGTGAATTTTATCTATTTCAAAGTTTATAATGTTGTTCAGTTAAGGTCTGAGAGGTAAATATACCTTAACTTGATCTACTTCATTGTTAACTAAGAAATGGTTAAGGTTCGATAGCAAGACTGGTTAAGTGAAGTAAGTAAATGAGTGTTAGGAGCTAAGTGAAAATAGCGGTGTTTTATTTAATATAAATAACGAATTTAGAAATTTTTCCCTAAGAATAAAGTGTATTTTCTATAGAAAATAAGGATTTGCGAATATATGGAAATGTTTTCCAATAAGAATTATAGGAAATAAATTTTATAATTTTCAAAAGACCGTGAGAGGCTAACAAGTTTTGATAAACCAAAATGGCGAAAACTAAAGAATAAAAAGACACATGACGAGAACGAAGAGCAGCAGAATGTAAGGAATTGCTTAAGCAATAATTTGATAAGAAATGGAGCTAAGAAAAATAGAAATTGACTAAAGATTGGTCGAGTTGAATGGCTCTATGGGTGTTGATCTGATGTTGGTTTCGGCCTTCGGGATTGATATTTAGAGAGTCTTTCACTCACTAATTTACGATTAGGGTTTGATGAATATGGAAGGATAGAAATGCATGATAACAAGTATCACCATTTGGTTAAGTACATATAGTGATATTTTCAAGAAATAAAAATAATATAAAGAGAATTGAGGAAAAGATAATGGTATGAGAAGATTTGTTGAAGATCGTAAAATTTCGGAAATTACAATAAATGAGGGTGATGAATATTATGGAGACAGTTATGCAAGAAGACAATCATCGACGATTGTAGACCCCAACGAATTAATTTTAAAAAAATTTGGAATACTATTTTTAGATGTGCAAATGATTTATAGGATGGTTGCTGGAATTTAAGCTATAACATAATGGAAATCGCGTAGATGATATCAACTTATGAATTGGTAAAGAAACGATGATTTGAAACTATGTAGGCATATTCTCGTCTTCCTTGCGAGTTATATCAAAATGCAATAGGAAATAATGAATTTGAAAGTATTAAGTCACTAAAATAAATGAAAAGGAACGTATTTCATTCAACCAAATAAATGATTGATGTAATTGAGGAAATCATTAGAGGAGATGAAAAGGCGTATTCGGAATGAAACCAGGGTGTTAAATAAATTGCATATCAATCTAGACTGCAATTAAGGAGATCGTTTGATTTGATTAGAGAATTCGATTTCGGAATATTTTGAAATTGATTTCAATTGTTTTGGAAATCAATATTATTAGTATATACAAATATTTTCAAATAGAAATTGTAGAGAAAAATCATTTTTATGGCTTTGCTGCTTATTTGTTTTGGAAAAACGAATTGATTTTTGAAGTATGGTTTAATATACAAAAAGGTGTATATAATTTTAAATATTTGAAACAAAATCCGGAGTTGATTTTCGAGTCGGGTTGGATGGTAATCCAATATATATTAAAATAATGAACTTGTATATCTTAAGAGATGTTTGGTGGGAGTAATGGAATTCGTGATTTCCAATGACTGAATTGAAACGTAAATTGCCGATTATTGAATAATTGAATACTTATCAATGAAAATTTAGATTTTAAGTTGAAATGAATTGGTCGACTATTTTAAAAAGCTAAAAATAAGAGAAAGATTTAAATAGTACTTGATTTTGAATTCGAGTTTATTAATACAAGGATGTATGAAATCTAATAGTTATAGATTTCAATGAAAAAGTTTAAATCGACAAGTTTGGAATTAAGTAATGAACTCAGTAATTGGAATTTGGGTTGTAACAAATAGATTCATGAATCTGGGTTTGAAAAGATATCAAATATCTAAACTGGTTAAGAGATCTAAACTAAATTTTAAAATTTGAATGGAATTTGAGGATATTCGATTTTAGATATTGGATATATAAGTTTCTGAAACTTGTATGAAAGATTATATGTGAGAATATATCGAATTCGATAGCTATTGATTTGGAAGGTAATGGTTTGAGATAAAATTTTATATAACAGAAGTTATATAAGAACGAAGGATTGAAAAATATAATTTGGAAAATGTGTTGAGAAAATTTTATAAGTACGAGATATGCGGAAGGTAACAGAAGTACTATATGTACATAATACTATATGTTTTCAAAGAAAAATAAGGAAAATACCTTCATTCTCCTCTGAATTTCGAGCTTAGTGAGATGTGCTGCTAGTGGTAATAGGTTGTCTGGACATAAAACTCGAGTTTTCTGGTTTCTTGGGGGAACCAAACGTAACCATTGTGTCTACTGCTATCTACTGTCGTGATAATGGTGTAATCCGTAGAGCTGTGAAAGCTTAAGGGTATGGATGTTTCCTGGGGGACCTAGGCATAACCATTGTGTACCTGTGGTCCACATGCCATATCTACAAGTGAAAGAGACGTAACCATTAGAGTTGCTAAAGGTAGGATGGAGCCATGAGATGTTGAGACATCTTAGTGATATGGAGCCACCTGTTTGATGCAACACTGAGTCATCGTGACTGGATTTGTCTTCACGAACTGATTTGTCCTCGTGACTTGATGTGACTTTGTGACTTTGTGACTTGATTGCTCCTCGTGATTTGATTCAACTTCATTAGATAATTTATTTCTATGACCCTAACATAGAGCAGTCAATGCTCAGCGACCTCGGTTTTTCTTTTTAATTCTTAAATATCTTCCATTGATCTGTCCATGACGAAACTCGCAAGGAAGTGATTTTCTACGGATACAGATGTTTTCTGAGGGATCCAGACGAAACCATTGTGTATCCACGATTCATGAACAATCAACATATCAATATCACATTGATACTTTCCATATTTGTTTCCTTCAAAAAAAAATTTTTGAAATATTTTCATTGGTAGTTGAAGCAAGGATATTTAGTACTTGGAGATTTTAGTCGTGCGCCTGGCCAGCGTATGCCTAACATCTGTGAGAACGACAATAAACTTGTCAAACTTCGAGTTATCAAATATTTTCAAATACATAATTTGAAATTAAAATAAGGAGATCTCAAAGTGTTTTCAAGTCCATAGCTTTAGAATGATAATACAAATATTTTTTGTCCGAATTTTATGTTATATTATAAAAGTGATAAAAGATTTCGAATTTTGGTAAAATGTCAAGTCGACAATTTGTAGCTTGAAGATGAAATGTAATTTACGCTCTTCAGTGAGTGTTGGGAAAGATTAAATGGATCGAATGTAAGAGATTTGATTAAACATGGAGTGTAAGGAATAAGTGGAACAACGGATAAGTAAATATTGACAGATGGGGTTTATAAAGAGAATTGGGATAATTTGAAATGCATAAACCCGACTAATGTTGGATTTGAAATTTAAAAAGAGAATGGTTTTGAAAAAGAAATTATATAATTTTGAATCGCTGAGAAGTTTAGATAAAATGAGAAATTGGGAAATATCTCAAAATATTTTGAGATAGAAGTTGGTCTGAGAAAAACTGAGTATAGTTCAAAGAGCATAGAAATAAATAAAATCAATTGGAAAATAAAGAAAATCGTGTTTGATCAAAATTGATCTCTAACTGTAAGAAAGGAAATCTGATTTCCGAATTATATGGATATAATGGATAAATAAAGGAGGCCGATAGTTAAATATCAATATTTAAAATTAGCCGTGGAAAAATTTCACACAAATATGAAATTTGAAGTATACGGTGGTACAACTCTGGTGATATCTCCTTTTCGAGGACGAATTTTTTTAAAAGCGGGAGACTGTAACATCCCAGAAATTACGGCAACTAAATACGAAATTAATTAAAGAATTAATTACTAATAATCAATTTTATATTGATACTGGGATTTGAAATTTGAAATTTTAATATATTGTTTTATGTATGGATTGAATTCAATATTTAATTCAGAACGATTAATTAGAAATCAAATATTTATTGTTGGATATTCGAATTTGAATTTGGTTGGATAATTGAATTGAATTTGAAATTTGATTGAGAAATAAATGGTTGAATTAGAAGTAATAATAATAATCGTTATTAATGTTAAAGTAAAGTGGAAATTTTATTTGTAGAAATATGTGGAAAATCGGCTTAGATACGTGTGTATAAAGAAATTGAATTTAACGTTTCAAATTTGGAAACGAACGGAGTTGTTTTGTGAAAAAACAAAATAAAATGGATGAACCTATAAATAATTTAAAATTTTAAACAAAGTCGTATACAGACAAAGTCGGATTACAACCAGAATAATTTTACTGGATTCAGAACGCAAAGACGTAGAGGTATGTATAATTTACGTTGCCTTTGGAGATTGTATTAGCGGTATACATGTTGAGCGTTCGACGATAGTTCGCGGTAAAGTTAATATTAAATTACACCAAATATTACCTTCCTCAGATTATCTCACGCAGACCTATCGCCCTACCCTAAAATCTATGATTTAACGTTGTTCTTATCTTCCCCATCTCGCTTCTATAAAAAACAATGCTTGCCCCAAAATCCTTGAGTAGAAAAATTATTTCCTCTTTTTCATTATAATGGCGACCGAATCAATCTTTTTCCCCAAATCATTTTAACGGCCGGAGGCCTAAGAGCTCGTCCCTTCCTCTTTTAATTTCAGCCGATGATTACTCTTTTCTCCAAAATCCAAAAAAGAGCTCGCTCCTAAAATCATGGTGTCCCCTAAAATCCGTGGCCTCCGGTAATCACAACTCGAAGTCAGCCTCCTCCATCGCTCCATCTAAAGTCGTTACCTCCCTTTCCTAAAACCTGTCGAGCCACTAGCCCTTCGAGTATCAAGGCCAACGATCATGGAAAACCGCTCCTACCTGGTATTGCACTGTAATGTTGTCAACACCCTCGATCTTCCGCACCGCCTTCGGCATGCCTACTAGGTGCAGCAAAGTCTGCAAATTGGATGGCAATTCTTTTAGCCTTGTCTTCATCCAAATCGTCATCCAAAGGTGAGCATTTTTCATGATTAATAATTGGGTCGAGCTTATTATATTTCAGTAGTAAACCAAATATGATAATTAAACTTGGTTGCTTGATTTGGTCGCATGGTATATATGATTGTTTCTTGGGATGTATGTTTATATGTAAAATACTTGAATGACCATTAAGTGAATTGGAGCTGTCTGCAAACAAAAGAAGCACATTGGTTTAAGATATATATTGTTGCTCTAATTAAATCGGAACATGATTTTGTATTTATTTTACTCAGTCGGAAACCCGAACATGTTTTATATATTAAGTTGAAACATGGATCTTGATTTCTATGCTATGTAAATGTTCGTCACAAATGTAACAACTCGTTGCATTTCGTCTCTGCTTTGTGTTAATGTGGAAACACTATATCGCATCTTACCCATACTATGACACACATATTTACTTTTGTTGTAAAGACAAGAAAGAACAATGATGATGGAAATGTTGATTTAAAACCTATTTGTTTTGGGTAGTTCAGTTTGATTTAAGCTTGAGTCGCTCGCCTACTTGTAATCCAAACATATTTTTTCTTTGTTTTGCACGTATGGGCAAAGCTTACCTAAGACAAAGCATGCTTCAAAATTTGTTGACTCAGGAACCTGTTTAAAAAAAAAAAAACTAGTACTGTTGGGATGCTAAATTTAATTCATGATCCATTGAAAAACATGAGAGACCTGGATGTTGGGTAGTCCCTAAACTTGGGGATGGTTATATCTATTGCACATCCAATACGGTAAAGTAAGCATATGTTAATGAACGCCAGATTTATAGTTGCTACACAGCAGTTATGATGTATAGTGCAGTCACATGCATTGAGGACGTAGATTGGGATTCAGTTTCCATATATTGTTTTGACTTGAATATGCATTTTAACTGTGTCGTGCCCTGTTCGACTAAGAAAAACATTTGGCTTCTATTTGTACCCTAGAACATGAATCTTGTGTTATTAAGTATCTTGCCAAACATTAAAATACAATGCAACCTACCCAATTAACATAACAGTGCACTATTATATCTAGAATATGTATAGAAAAACTTGATGACCTACACGTATTATAAAATATGCCTTGTATGCTTATAAGTCCAAACTTAATTGTCTTGCCACTTGCATGGATGGTTGTAACGTGTACTGTGTGGAACCATGCAGTTTGGCATTCATATCAAAGGCTTGATACTGCATCTGTTTTTGCCAAATTTATAAAGGCTGATACTACTTTTCTTTGGCACAAAAACATCTTGGGTAGTTGGTTAGTTCATCATTTCCTTTAACCAAATAAACCTGTTGATTACCTGATAAAACTGGAAATGCTTGTCATACACTAAGTTTAGACTTAATAAACTTTGGCATGTTTGAAATTTGCATGCCATTTTATTTGCAAATATTCGTGTTGCCTTGCTGTTGTAGTAGGAATCACATACTGCACCAATCCTGAAATGGTTAGATTAGGCCTTGCTTAAATTCACTAAAACGGGGGCCTTTTTCTGTTTCACACTTGGCAATTTACTTGGTTTTGAAGCTCGAATTATATAATGTACTCATTATACCCCTGAATTCCGACTGATACAATCTCTGCCTAATTTACGAATTGGAGAATGCCTTGACAACCTGCTACATGAGTGTTGTTATTAAATGGTGTTGTTTGTTGTGCATTCGATTCAAGTTTACATCTTGTTTCCTTTTGCTTCCTTGCGTAACATATTGTGTACATAAATAAACACACCTGCTAATAATGGGTTTTAAAGTCGTGACTTTAGAGAATAATAAAACCTTGGGTTCTGAAGAAACTGTTGCTGCATGCTGCTCCTAAATTTTTGATTTTCAATTGAACCACATTTAAAAACTGCTTCAAAGTTTCCTTATGCATTTCTCGTTCAACCGATGCATATATATGTATATACACACACACACACATATGCGTGGTGGCCGATGCATACGTGTACATATGTACTATAGTATGTGTATATGCGTATCATCGACATACATATATATGGTTTAGTACAGGTATATGTGGTGGCCGATGTACACATATGTATATATACCACTGTATCTGTGTGTGTATATGTCATCGGCATATATATATATATATATATATATATATATATATATATATATATATATATATTCATATGCTCTTCGGCCTTGGTTCGTCCCAAGTCGCTATGTTTCATCTTAGCAGTTTTTCCGTAGGATTGACTATTATATTTCAGTTTCTATTGAAATTAATTTACTTGAACAAATGGTTAATCCTGACTCAAGCGTTTTGTGTTTTTGCATGGAACGCTTGTGTCAGACACGAACAATATAGATTTTAAAGATTATAGCTTAAGATTCGAAGACTAGTGAAGCTGGGGATCCGAAGGCATGCATACTCTAAAGTTACTAAACTAGTAAAGATTTTCCATGTATTCAAATTATTTTTATATTTCACTATATATAAATATCTTGTATTCAAAATTCTGATTAATAAATAAAAGTTTTATTCTACTATTAAATACCGTGTTATTTATATATTCTGTATTTCTGTGTTGATTCTGTTTCAAACTCTGTAAGCTAAATACCGATTCGCCGATTTGGACATTTTAAGTTGGTTCAATTACCAATTTGAAGTAGTCAAAATGGCAGGACGTTACAAACTTCAAAAGTTAAATTTAAATTTCAGAATTCCAATTCCTGGGTTTTATTTCAAATTAGTTTGAAAATATATATATTTACATATAATAATAACAATTCAAAACATTTGAATTTTTGAACAACTTGTTTTCTCAAAATAATTCAAAACAAAATCTCTGATAGCAATCCGTCACTTAGAAACTTGAAAATGAACACTGGTGACGCTGCAGTCATCATTAGAATTATTTTCCAGTGACCAAAGTGAGTTCAATACAATATCACTTTCAAAATTCATTTTCAAACATTTACATTTTGAAATTATTTCGAAATATTGAAATATCCATCACAATAATTGAAAAACATTTTCAAATTCACCTAGGATCTTATATTTTCCATATATTAAATTCAAACCCATTTACAACACCTTTCCCAGTTCCTAGGATTTTAAGATTTAATTCCAGATTTAATTCGTTTGATTTTATATATTATATTAATACGAATTCTGATTGGTTATCTATAACCATCTCAATGATAATCTTATTCGATTATAATGCAACCAACACATCCAATATATATATTTATTTCAGTAAAAATACTTATTTTAGATCAAAATATACTTTAGGTAAAACTATTCCATTTTCCCTCCTTTCAAAAATATACTGTGTCGGTTCATTGAAATCGAGTGTTTAGAAACCCCTATCGACATTGTGGCGCCCCATCGTCGATCAGAATTCATAAGTCACTCAACCAATAAATTTCCACAATATAAAACATATTATATCAAATAAAAACTATGCTTTCCTATATATAAATATATACACATACACATACTCAAACTTAATCTAGAGTATTACTAACCCCATATTTATTCAATTACGCCACAGGGCCAAGGTACTCAACCTTCAACTCTGATACCAACGACCCAAAAAATTTCGACCCTGAAAATCAACATAAAACACAATGTTGACCATTCAAGCATCGGAAATACTAGATTACCAATAGTTAGAAGTTAAAGGGTGAGAAACAGAAAGAAAGAAAATTAGAATAGAGGAAGAAGAAGACATCAAAACAGAATCAGAATAAACACAAATCTCTCAGCGGAACGACTAAAATATATTATATAATATAACTTGAAAATACAAAACTGCATTTGTACTTACATACACCATCAGAGTACATCATATATATATATATATATATATATATATATATATATATATATCACAGCGGAAATAAACTCTACATATATCTAACATTGAAGCCTCCTTCTCCAAGCTTCTTCAAATGTATCTGTAAAATCCCGACTACTTGACTGCCCTTACTAATTTGGGCACCAAAGAGTTTAGGGTAAAATAAAACAAAATAAACTCTGGGTCAGTAATGGGACCGGTGTGAGTAAACTCCAATCATTCGGTTTAACTTTTCCTAATCCTTTTCAAAAAAATGATAATCATAAGACCGATCCACACAAAAACACGGATGGTTTTTACCTTACGATAACCCAAAACATTTTCAAAATTAGTACTATTATGATATAATAATAGTGTCTATTACAAATAAATAATAATCTAGTAGAACGCTTGCATTTCACTTTCTACACAAATTATATACAATCAAAACCGTGGGCTCTTATTGGAGAATGAATTTCCAACAATGAAAAGGTATGGAACCACCTTCCGATCAGTGTACTCTAGAGGTCTACACTGGAGTTCAACAAGAACATCTTGTAACTAAGCCACAATGACTGACCATTCATTTCGCTTGAATGTTCCGAATATATTGTCACCTTATGGTTGGTATACCAACATAACCGTTCTCGGGAGGTACAAAAGCAAAAAGATGAACAATAATGAATATTCTCTAGATGATGACAATATACCCTAATTGGGAGAGACCCACTTAGCCATTTTTCTTATCTGATTTTTATCATTTCTTAGTTGATGTTGCTTGAGGTCATAACGTATCTTCCGACAGATCACACCTTCATTTACTTTGAATGCCACATCGTCACACTTCCAAATCACAAATTGATTTCCCTAAAAAATACCCATATGTATAAAGTTAAAAGAAATGAATTCCTCCACCACCAACGTTAATACATTTGAAAAGATCAACTTACGCGATCTATTAAGTATACTCTGTCAAACACTCGTCCTTACAAGTTGTCCTGGAACTGGAAAAACCGCAGGCACTATTCTATAAATCCATCTTAGGCAATTTCTACCTAGGATCACCAGAACAGCCCTTGCAAAAACTCTGTCTTCAATTATCTTCATCATATTTGATTCGCAATGCCAATGCTCATATGAAGTGGTTTTCAGATAATAAATCTGCTCCCGTCACTCCATATTGACAACGTAAAAATGGTCAAAAACTTTGATGGTCAGTTATTTAACTATCAAAGGAAAACATCCATACAAACAACGATTTTATTCCCAAACGGAAATTATATCGATCAAACATCAATCAACATTAAGCCTCTTTAAATTAATTTGTCAATAATTTATTCATTTCCTAATTCCCCTTTGATATTTTTACCCAAATATTTCTCTAACTCGTTTAGCCTCTCACGATTTTCGGAAAAATATTTCCATATATTCACTGTTAGCCCTCTTTTTAGCAAAAGCCGCAACGGGTCAGATCAAAGCCCAAACGTGCAACCAGCCAAATTAGACAGATCGAACTCCAGGAAGTCCAGCAGAAGCTCGGTCCGAGGTAATCACGAATTGGGCCGAGCCAGTTCTCACGTAAGCCAATAGCTCACTCCGGAAGACTCGCTCTCCCAGTCGACCGAGAGAACCGCTCTCATATAGGGCATATCGACCAAATATTTCGAATCTGCACGGAAATATTCAGTTGAGCTGTTCAAATACTTAGCTCGACTTTCAAGGAAGAAAAAGCGGTCAACCACATCCGGGCAAAGCTCTACTTTTGATACACCTCACCATGGATGCCACATAAGCTGCAATTTCTGGGGATACTATTTATGAATTGTGGAATCAGTCTTCCAGCCGCTAGTTTATCCAAGGAATGGACTCCACGCGTCCAAGTCTTCCTAGAAAGGCCAGGCCACGTCACAATAGCCCAAGTCGCCATCTCCACCTATAAATATCTCAAAGCTTAAAGAGGAAAGAGACTTCTACTTCTTTCCGGAGAAACCTTTTCTGGAAGAGAAAAATATCCATCTTCTTTCTTTCTTTCAAACAGAAAAAGCATTGTACTTGTAATCCAAAGTAAAAATAATATATAAAGTAGACGTAGGCACAGTCTTTGCCGAACCACTATAAAAAGTCCATGCGTTTTCCCTGTTTTCTTTTACTTTTTCTGCATTTTATAATCAGTATTTGTGTGCTCTTCGCACGATTGGGGGTTGACCATCATTAGTGACCAACTTTTGATGTCAACACTTTGGCATGCTAGGTAGGGAGAGCACACTAACCTTCCTTCAGAGCATCCGCTCACCTCAGTCCATGGCGATCAAGCGAAAGAAAGAACCAACATCCTCTCGTCCCGCGAACACCGATGCAGCTGATACTAATGCTACAAAAGCGAGCCACGAGGCTTCCTCTCATGAAGATATGTCTCGATTTCTTACCCAGGACGACATGGATAAAATCATGGTCGAGTTCAGAGACCATATGAAATCTCAGGGTAAACTCCTCGAACGACAGCAACAGTTGATGGATCACCTTCTCGGTCGACTAGAGATAGGATTAAATGCTTCAGCATCAATTCTCCACTGGCCGGGACTGGGGTAACAGCTGATCTTCGGTCTGCACGGAATCAAGCCACTGATTAGACTACACCTTTATTTCGTCCTGGTTTGGTCCTACCAATCAATCAATCACAGCCAGGAGTATCGCTTCCAACGACCAGCGTGACCGTAGCTGTTGATTTGCAGGAGGTTGGCGATCGAGATCTAGGTCGTTCGAGCACTTTGCCTCCACTCTTGGAAACAGCCTGACCTCTCATACCAGTCGAGCAACCACCGAGTCCATCAGAATCAATGTCATTTCCATTATAGCCTAGAATCTTACTACAGACCACTCTAACCACTCTTCCCCCTCAACGAAGAGCTGGTGCAGCCTTCCCTCAGAACAAGGTAGGTCATTCTACCATATCGGTCCTCACCGTGGCAGAAGATGACGCTACAGTAGACCCTCCTAATCTCGCTCCAACCGGGGGCAACCCTGAGCGTCGAACATCACATGTTATGCTGGATCAGCCTAGATCCTCTGTCATGGGTACGGTTCGACCCAATACTCATCAGGTTCAAGAGGGGCCATTCTTTCCAGAACCGCCTACCGAAGCTCACCCTCACTCTCACCTTCACTCAACTCTCGGAGGCCGAGCCCAGCCAACGGCTGCCCTTCCGAGCATGCTTTTGCCAAATCCTCGCACCAAAGCTCTCCCGGATTCTGAACTAAACTCATGGCAACGACTCCTCGGAGATGGAAGCCAGCTTGCAAGTATCATCCAATGCTTTACTCGGAGCACTTCCTCACGGCAAGACATAGATAATGTCAATCGCAACCCCTTTACCAGGGAAATCAGAAACTCCTGAAACCCTCCGGACTTTTTAAGTTCCCAACTATCGAACCATACAATGGTCGCACTAATCCAACCATCCACCTCATGCGATACATGCGACATATGGAAGTACTTGGCACATAGACCAACGTCATGGCTAAGTGCTTCCCGCTCTTTCTCACAGACATAGTCGGAATGTGGTTTCGACAGCTAACAACGGAGTCAATCAGCAGCAGGAACACGCTAGTCACCCGCTTCATCGAGCAATTCAGGGTACATATCTCCTGACCAAAGAGTGTTATGTTCTTATCCACCATCAAGAAACGATTAGGAGAGAAGCTCAGATCCTTCCTCGAAAGGTTCAATGCGGCAGTAATGTCATTCGATCGACCCGAGTCATCGATGGTACTTATGGTCGCCATTGAAGGAGTTCAGAACCGGTCAGAATTCTCGATCTCTTTAACCAGAGATCCCCCTAAGGATATAATTGATTTCGATTCCTAGGCAATCCCTCCGACAAGAAGATGCCAACATTGAGATGGAGAGCCTAGAGGTCTTAGCCGCCAAGCAACAAGGTCCATCCAATAGCAACGGCCAGAATCAAGGAAGATGAAAGGCCCCGAAAAAGAGCGAGCGTCACGTGCGACCTCGAATCAAAAGTAAGTACAACTAGTACAATGAACTCAATTACTCTCTGCTCGATATCCACCTTGACATACAAGGTTCCCAGCCCACTCCGAGACCACCTCGACGAAAGCCAACCCAGATGGAGCTCGATTCCGGCAAACATTGCATATTCCACAACGTAGTTGGACATAGAACCAATGAATGTCGGCATTTGCGCTATCTCATCGAGGATCGAGTCAGAAAAGGGGAGCTACCCGAATATGTCAAGAATCGTGCCCCGGCCTTGCTGTCGCGATCTTCTGCCCAAGCTCCTCTGGTCGGTCTACGAGCTCCTAGAAACGGAAAGGACCCTGAGACTAACACTCACGGAATTATCATTAATTTGATTTTTTCTGATATATTTCTTTCAATAAAAAGGACACCTTAATGTACAAATATACGAGGTTAGGATTTAGATCCTAGGCATGCTTTGGAATCAACAACCGTCCTCTTAGAATTTCTTTTCTCTGTAACAATTATTTAGCAACTATGATTTTTTTTTCAAATATAGATAATGTTTGGGAAATTCTAAAGCCGAGCATGGATAATGCTCACCCCTTTTTTTACGCGGTCAGCGGGAAATCTTACCACCGTTTCTAAATACCTACTCCTCTAGTTGAGTGTGGTATATTCCTTTAAGACGAGTATGGATGATACTCGCCCCTTATTTTTCTACACCACGAGCGTTTACTGCTCGCTGGACACACTAGTCTAACATGAGTCGAGCATGAAAAACACTTTCCCTAAGCCGAGTATGGATAATGCTCGCCCTCACTAAGCCAAGTATGGATAATGCTCGCCCTCTCTAAGCCGAGTATAGTTAATGCTCGCCACTAAGCCGAGTATGGTTGCTACTCGCCACCCCTCAAAGCCAAGTGAAATAAAATGCTTGACCCATCAGCCTTCTCCAAGTCGAGAATGGTTTATTTTTGTCTTTGCAGAAACTAATTCTCATAAAGACGGTGATCATCTCGGCCTTAATGCGGTTCCCGATGGTTGTCGGTTTTCCGGCCTTAATACAACCTAATTCGGTTGTCGGTTTTTTGGCCTTAATACAATCATCGGAATTGTCAGGTTTCTGGCCTTAATATGGTCCGGCGCAACCGTAACTACTCGAACGATTGTGCTTCGCTTCATATTTCAGAACGCACCTTCCTCTATCGAAGAAGATGCATTCTGAGGGGCAAAGTGTTAGCCCTCTTATTAGCAAAAGCCACAACAGGTCAGATAGAAGCCCAAACGCGCAACCAGCCAAATTAGACAGATCACACTCCAGGAAGCCCAGTAAAAGCTCGGTCCGAGGTAATTACAAATTGAGTCGAGCCACTTCTCAAGAAAGCCAATAACTCACTCCGGAAGACTCGCCCTCCCAGTCGACCGAGCGAACCGCTCTCATATAGGGCATACTGATCGAATATTTCGGATCTGCGTGGAAATATCCAACTGAGCGGTTCAAATACTTAGCCCGACTTTCAAGGAAGAAAAGGCGGTCAACCACATCCGGACAAAGCTCTACTTTTGATACACCTCACCATGGATGCCACGTAAGCCGCAACTTCCGAGGATACTATTTATGAATTGTGGAATCAGTCTTCCAACCGCTATTCTATCCAAGGAATGGACTCCACGCGTTCAAGTCTTCCCAGAAAGGTCGGGCCACATCACAACATCCCAAGTCGCCATCTCCACGTATAAATACCTCAAAGCTTAAAGAGGAAAGGGACTTCTACTTCTTTCCGGAGAAACCTTTTCTGGAAGAGAAAAATAGTCATCTTCTTTCTTTCCTTCAAATAGAAAAAGCATTGTACTTGTAATCCAAAGCAGAAATAATATATAAAGTGGACGTAGGCATAGTCTTTGCCGAACCACTATAAAAAATATGTGTGTTTCCCCATTTTCTTTACTTTTTCTACATTTTATAATCAGTACTCATGTGCTCTTCACACGATTGGGGGTTGATCATCACTAGTGAGCATTAGAAAACATTTCCATATCTTATTCACGCATCACTATTCTTTCACGCTCATCAGTCCCTAACCATAAACTAGTAAGAGAACAACTCCTTAAGCATCAACCCTGAAGGTCGAAACCAACATTAGACCGATACTTAGAAAGCTATTCAACTTAACAAATTTCCAGTAAGTTTCTAATTTCCTTAATCCCATTTCTTAATTCCTCATTAAATCTTTGCTTACGCAACTCTCAGATTTAGTTTACAAATCCATTTCTCTAAGGGAAATTATTGATTATAACAATAGCATTAAAATCCCTGTTTCCAAAATATTAACTTTAAAATATAACTCTTATTCATTAATTGAATAAACACATATATATATATATAATCTTGATTAAAACGGAAAGCGAATAGTACCTTCTCGAATTCGATATAATCAAATTTCAATGTATAACTCTCTTTCTAATAATCTATATTCAAATAATGTTCCGAACTTTGGAATAAACTCGTCGTTTTAGATCAACTCGAATATCTAAATTCACTTTTGAATTTGTCACTTCATATATTTACCAATTTCCTTTATAATCATTCCAGTTTGCAAAACGTTTGCATTAAATCATTATTCACTTTAAAACATGAACATTATTTTTTTACTGAAAACTGGACTCATTTTATCAATCAAATCTTGATATAAATTTATAAATACCATTATAGGTTCAACTCCTATTTATCGGGTTAAATAATAAATATGTATTCATATTCCACTTCATAAACCCCATTAACACGTAAACTTCTAGTTAATTATATACCAAGTTTATAGCTTAACTTCTAATACATTTTCGATTATAATTTATGGGTTTCAAACCAGATATTAGCTACCTTGTCAAATTCTGGAACATATAATATATAATATATAATTTCTAAAAATAAATTATACTAACAACATCCGACATCGTCGAATTTTAACTACAAATCCTTATGGATTTATTCCACTTCAATTTATATTTCGAACATCGAAATAATTTCATTTTTTCTGTTTGAAACGATTTCCCAATTTCCCTTTCATAAATTCATTCTTATATCTTTCACATTATTTAATAATAATTATTATTCCATTTTATTTCTAACATCGTTTATAAATCAAACTAGTGGTTTAATATAATTAAAACAAGTTATTATATTCTAGTCACTTTGAAATTCAATTTCTATTTTAAAAATAGATTTTTCCCTTTTTAAAACTCGAATTCATTTTCCAATACATTCTTACGATATTAAATACCAGTTATTTCAAGGTCAATGTTATTCGAACATCCCAAATCACACAATAATCAATCACCAATTATTAGTCACATCATATAATGCAATATATGAAAAACAATAATATAATTGTTGAGGAATCCAGTTGGATCCCTCCAACCTGTTTCCTTGCATCCACAGATGTTAATCAACATAAATATCATTAATTTCATATCAATATGAAATATTATAACAAATAGACCTAGTATTTAACAAACAATTTTTATATATATATAACAATATATATTGTTCAACCAATTAATTCGCAAATCATCCGAACAACCATCACACACAACATTCAGTCATTACACATCAATATTAAACAACGTTTATAATATTATAAAACTTGACAGAGTTAGTGAGTTTACTCACATTAGTCGTTAATCGTTGAATAACAATTAATGTCAGTTGATTATATCAGACGTTTTAATCTGCCTAAAATTGTAATGTGCTACAAAGCTCTCCAAACCTATTTCAATATGCATCCTGTGACCACACAATTCCAACGTGACAAACCGTTCGAAATTCTGATAACGTGAGAGTGAATTATTAAGTTAAAAATTTAACGTATTATTTAAATTAAATAAAACTTAAATATATATCCATTTTGGGCTTTTACGATTTTTGATGGCCCAATATTCAAATTTAAAACTAACCGCAGCCCAATATCCTAATTTCAAAACCAACCGCACAGACACAGTCTTCTTCCTCATGAATCATCCCACTCCAGATGGTTTGCCTATAACCATTTTCGAAAGTTTTTATATTTTTTTTCCTTTTTTGTTTACATTTTTTGGGCTTTACCTTTTCTATTTTGTTCCATACCCATTATGCATTCTCCACCGATCTACCCTAATCTTCTTCCTCTTCAATTGTTTCTCCAACTCGTAGCTTCAAACCCATCAAATACCTTCAGCTCCTATTCCCTTTGAGCTAGCTCCATCACACTCCCTCAACAAAACAAATGCATTGCTGTTGTGCATACACGCTATATCCTGTTCTTCTTCCCACTAGAAAGCCGTAAGCTCCAATTCATACTTCGAGCACCATCGCCAACTTTGCACGCAAAGTTACTCTTCAATCTTTCATGAAATCATACAAAAAGACACACCATCACCACCCTTTTTTCACCATGCTACTCCCTTTTGTTTACTTCCAGTACCTATGCTACTACACACAGCTCACGAAGCGCACGCCAGATCCATGCTGTAGCATTCACACTATCTTAAAAAACTCCATTGAACTTAAAAAGACGTACGACACTAGTGTGAAAAGAAGACCTTGAGGATTGAAAATATGCTTGTTTTATATTTTTTTGTGGAGTATCGATCTTTTTTCTTTTCGAGAAGTATTTGTTTTGATTTCATAATAGTTTCTAAACTCGCGTTTAACAAAGGAGGGTGGCGGCTATTCTTCAATTTGGCATGCAGAAAGAATGATTATTATTGGGTATTTATAATATAGAGGAACTTCATCATTAAGTTTTAGTACAACGTAGGTTTAGGGTAGTCTGCCGAAGGGATGGTTCTGCGTTGAGTTTTCACGATCATAGGTAGGTGGTCTTCTTCTTTTGTGCAAAATATAGAAAGGTAGGTGCGTTATCTTAGGTGTGTAGAGATCCAAGTTTGGTGTTTACTTATATATATACGTATACATATATATACATACATACATATGTATATATATATATATATATATATATATATATATATATTCTTCATTGTTAATTCTCTATCAAGTTACAGATCATTTAATACAAAATAGGTAGGGCATTGGAATTTTGGAATTCAATGAAAGGGACGTGTACCAGTTATAAGTTCAAAGTTTGGTTTAACCCGTTTTCAAAATGAAAAATGCTGGTCACATACAAGCTGCTACGGATATAAATAAAAGTACGGTCTGTCAAGCAATGTGTCACATTCCCAAAAGTGTAATTAAATAGACAAGATAACTTATTTTGTGAAATTCCAAAATGCCGATATATGGTGTAAATTACATCAAACGAAAAGTTACTTATTTTTCCAAAATAAAAATTACAGAAAAATTCTATAAATTAAATTAAAAATACATCTTAAAATCTTATCCAAGTTCGAAAACAATGATTTATTATATTAAATAAATCAGTATGTTTTATAAATGATTCCATAGAGACTATTTGAAAATTTGATTTGGACTCAACTTACATTCTATAAGGTGAAATCTCAAATTTTCACTCCCATTAGAAAAATACAATTTAATAAATTCCAACGTTTCTTGTTTCAAAGACATCCAGGTTAAAACGAGTCCTGTATATTAATTTGAAGTTAAAAATCCAATATTACGAACTACCGCGGAGTAACGAGCTCATTTATAATTATATTATAATTAATACATTCAATCGTCGTTTATAACCAGATTCATTATAATAATTCTATTCTAGACTTAACTAAATCTATTAAATTATCCAATTTACACAGCCAATTCAACTATTTTCGACTATTTCATAAATAAAATTTATTATTCCACTATTTATATTAATTAAATATTAAAGATATTTAAATTTAATCATTTAAATTACCATACCACTATATTAAAATAATTAAATATATTAGTTTTTAAATTGCAGAAAAATCCGGGACGTTGCACAGTTTTAGCAAAGTTTGTCAATTTATGCAGGCAGCACTGAATACACGCTGGAGGATTGTAAAGAGAATACTAAGATATTTAAAATCTACAATGGATTATGGCCTCTCAATTAAAACAAATAACAGTTTAGACATAACTGGATTTACAGATGCTGACTGGGCACCTGACCCAAATGATAGAAAGTCGACAATAGGGTACTGCTTATGTATTGGACACAACATCGTGTCATGGTGCTTTAAGAAACAGTCAAAAGTATCTAGATCAAGTACAGAGGCAGAGTACAGAAACATTGCTAATGCAACTGCAGAGATAATGTGGCTAAAGTCCTTACTAAGTTAAACATTACAACAGAAAAATCGATATTATGGTGTGACAATCAGAGTGCCTTGTACATATCATCAAATCCTATACTTCTTTCAAGGACTAAGCATATTGATATTGATTAATACTTTGTAAGAGAGCAGGTTCTAAAAGAAGATATAGAAGTAAGGCACGTACCTGCCACTTACCAACGTTGCCGACATACTTACGAAGGCATTTTCATATCACAACTTCTTGAAATTTTGAGAAGATCTCAAGTCATGAAGATCGATAACAACATTATTCAAGCTGGTTCTACCAAATCTAGTTCAAGCATTCAACTGTCCAGGAAACAACAGAAAGAAACAAGCTTTATACCTAAGCTTCACAGAGGCAAAATCTAGCTGAGATAGTAAATGAGATTGCTGATTCAAAAGTAATCTCCAACATTTTGGAGGCAAAATCGAAAGATCACTGCAGAAGCAGCCATGAGAGACAAAACCCAAATATCAATTTGAGGAGGCGAAATAAAATGAATGAAGGGTTAAAGGCAACCGATAGAGATATTAGATCATATGTTACAAATGGGTCTAACCGCTACAAAGCCTAATCAATTATCAAAGCTCACTTGGACCAACATACTCAATACAAAGGCCCAATAACACAGACTTTGTAATTGCTTATAAAGACTAATTACGTAGCTTTGTAAATATATTCGAGATTACTTGCTCTTTTTGCAATACTCTTTGTAAATCACTTTGCTGTAAAATTTTCATCAATTTATCAGTAAAGGTACAACAAATTCTTATAAGAATTAGGGGTTTTTTATAATTAAAATAATATTTTTCAGTGATTCATGTTTAAGATTTTGAATAGAATGAAAGTTTCTTAAAAATATAAAAAAAACGCGTGCATAAAGTTAAATGATGTAAGACCACATCCATTTAATATTAGAAAATTTTAAAGAAATTAGTATGAGATCATGCATAAAGACTTTTATGCTGTAAGCAATTAGTGAGAGAACTTGCATTGAGACCTTTATTAGGTGCAGAGTTAGGAGGCGCGGATTCTCTCGCATGCAACCATGTTGAAATATTAAATAAAATATAATATTATGTTGAAATTAAAAAACAAAGATGATATTATATTTACTATAAAATAAAATAGTGAGAAATAAGTGCGGAGATAAGTCATAACAACCCTTGTTTTTAAACTCAAAGATGTAACTGCAAAGTACAACAGTTACCTCAGAATTATCTTTCGGTAACAAAGTTGAGTTCAGTTATATTAAAAAATAAAAAATAAATAGAGGAGTTATAAACTACATTTAATATTCCTAGGCCTTAGCTCATTTGTTTGACTATCCAGAAGCATCTAATGTAAACTCATAAACTCGGTGTATTTGAATGAGTACCAGGGTTACCAATAATAAAAAATGAGCTAGAAAAAAGTCTGATACGAAGCAATATATACTCTAAACATAAAAGACAGTAAGACCATGCAGGATGAAATGAATTTCCCCCTCACTATAAACAAAATATATTCATCCTAACATCTATAAACTCATGCATGCACATATGTCGTATGCTTTAGTAAGGCTGCAACCAAAATCAAATCATTCAGGAAGTCATACAATAATCCTTCTCTTCTCCAATGGAAAACCAAAACATTAATCCAGGCATGACCCGTGGGCAAAGTGAATAAAAGCTATGGCTTTGGACCCATTTAAAACTTGGGCTTCGAAGTGTAAACAAATAAGATGCAACAATTTGTGATAGACGCCAAAGAAAACCATCGTACAAAAGTAAAAGTAAACACTATGCACAAGGGAGATGAACATGAACATCAATTCATTATTTTTTTTCCTTTAATTCATAACACCTAAATTTAAAAATCACTAAGAAATATGATGAATTCCTAATTTTCAACATTTGTTTTCATAATTTTGGTTAAAGCCAAAGGTAAGTAATTTGCATTTTTAGTGTTTTAAATATTTAATCATTGAGCAGTGAGGACTTGAGGTTTTTTTCCTGCTGAGTAAAAGTATTGTGGTGTAGAAGTATAAAACTATAATGAGTGATGATGTGATAGTCTGAATCTGATTTGAAAATGAAAATATGAAATTAGAACAGCCTATATGCTAATGCTACAACAGCACATGTGGACTAGCTATATTCAGGATTATTGTAAGCTTATTGTAATATTGCAAAATAATTTTGTAGAATTCAATGAAATTTGCTCAAATTACAAATAATATTGCCTAATAATGAGATTAGTTCAAATCACTAAGTATATTCAAATTACTAATAATGTTATCGGCATAATATTTCTATAATATTGCACAATTAATTTGTATCATTCAATGAGATCATCACATATGGTATATTCAAATTGATTTATGAAATAACTGATAATCGTATAACAATGATTTTTTTAATAGTAGTTAATGAATGTTTAATAGTTAGTCAACTTGTTGATAAATAACTATGTTTTCATGGAAAGTTGTAGTTAAAGTTTTTTAGTCCAATGGATTAGCTTAACAAATTGCTTTAAATTATCATTGAAAACACCTCTAATAAATTATAACTATTGGTGTGACCAGTCGTAGGAGTTTTCTGTATGAGGGCCTCGTTTTCATTTTTGGTTTATTACCAAAACTTCTAGAACCAACCATGCGTGTCATATTAACAAAATGTTTGGTTAATGATAAGTGTCATTCATAGTATCATATACATTAATAAGACGCGGTATAAATTATCTCTTAGCATACATAAATATACAATAGAAAAGATATTATTAAGGTTATGATGTTTTTTTAGTAAATATATGGAAATAAATAAATATTATGGTAATTCAAACGCTATAATTTTGTATCATTGATTTAGTTCATTGCGTCCTATACATGAAAAGAAATAATGGATTAACGTGATTTAGAGTAAAATTTAAATCTATAAATATTATTGTTAAACATGACACAATTTCATATTTAAAGGTCACAGTCTAAACAAATATGAATTATTATATAATTTGAGTTGGAGAAAATGTAAAATTATATATTTTATGCATTCTGCTTTATCCAGATTAAGGACTTCTCAAGATTATGTAAAAAAAATTTTTTTTTTATGAATTTGAAGACCATTGATTTGAAATGTAAGCATTTAATGAGCTAATGGAATTATTGTGAGAAAATACAACTTTTGCTCTTCCATTTCCTGAAAAAGTCAAAACATAACTTATAAATCATAATTCATAGTAAATGCAACAATGTTAATTTAATAATTAGTCTAGCATAACTTGGGGCTTTACCTCCAATATACACAAATAAGCAAATAACATATAAACAAATAATAAAATATTGATTCGTTTTAGTTATAGATTTTACAAACGATAAAGACGTGAATCTCAGGTTGTTAAATCATGCAACTGATTTTGACTTGTCTTTGAAACTAAATAAAAGCATTTAATGGTTTATTTGGTTAGTATTCCATTTTCCTTTCAATGTAAGATTTAAAATTGTAAGAATGTAGAGAAAAATGATTAATTCACATGCATAGTTAATGAATGTTTTTAATTCTAAAACTAAAAGTGCAGTATGTAACTTTTCTAAACATTGAATGCTAAGATGCATTATTATATTCTCAAAATTAAATGCATGTGGTCTATTATTCTTCTAAAATTTGAATGCTAAAATGCCTTATTGTATTTCAAGCATTAAATGCCCACAGTTTGTTACCCTTCTAGCAGTTGAATGCTAAAATGCATTATTATATAGTGTGTATGATTTTTATCTTTTGATATGATTGTTTTCTCTAATATTTAAAGTTAATTTAAAGTACAGAAATCATGCATAAATATGGATATTTTTAATAAATGTACATTTATTGAATTCATTGTTCATTCTTCTTTGCTTAGTTTTTTTTTAGAAAGACAAGCAAATTAATATTCACATTAAAATCGGTTACAAAGAGCTTACAAGATATCAACACAACTGCACTATAGCTATACAACACCCTCTTTACACTCGACTACACAGAATTGAGAAAAAACCAATGAAAGAATTACAATTGAAATCCATTAAAAAAACTCAAAACTGCAAGTCACATTACTATTACACTCTCATTCTTCAGTTACCAATCAACATCACTTGAATGACTACCTTAAAAATGAACTGGATGAACATCTTGCACTTCATTAAGAATCTCAAACTTCAGGTTACATCTCTTTAGTTAAATATACATCTATCAATAGCAACCTATAACTTCTTGCGTGCTATATGCCACAATATTCACTGGCACATGAACAACAGGAAGGATAATATTCAAAAATGCACCACAATTACCAATAAAATGCACAAAAATACTACTGACTTGTACCAAAACATGAACCAAACCTAAACAACATTTAAACTGGATTTCTCCTAGTATGTCTTGGTGGAAATTTCATAAAGTTCGGAAGAAACTCTTTAAGCGTATAGTCAATACCCTCGTCCAAATCATCACCATTACACTCAGTAGCCTTCTTCTTTCCAGCTTGCCTCTTAGCTTTCTTAGAAGTTGTTTAAGTAGGAGCCGAAGAAGGCAGGGTAGAGTTAGATGGTGAATTAGATGGTGGTGGCAAAACAATATGTGGAGGAAGGGTTAGATGTGAATACGGTGAATTGCTAGAAGCAGAAGAATTAGTAGGTTTAGAAGAAGAAGTATTAGCGTTGACAACTTCGACAACATTACACTTTGAGGAAAACTCTTGAGCATGTATGTTTTCATTTACCTCATCAACACCTTCCCAAAATTTCCCTGATAACCGTGTTAGAGAAGTTGATGAGGGACCTGATGATGAAGACTTAGAATGAAGGTTAACCTGAGCTTTGAGAGATGTGGTAGGAGCATTTGAAGTGGATGGTAGATTTTGAGAAGGAGAAACAGCCAAATGAGTGCTTGAAACATGCACGTCAGAGATAACCTATTTCCTTTTCTTGACAGTTTGCATAGAAATATTTCCTCCATTGAACAAACTTCCTAAACCAAAATCAACAACCTCTTTCTCAACATTGATAAACTGATTTCCAACTTAAGAAATATTTACTTCAATATTAGAACCATTAGTAATCCGATTACTATCAACACACTTATCATTTTCCTGTCCTGATTGATCAACCGTTTTAACCCCAATATTACATTCAAAGTCCTTTCCAACTTCATAAGTATCTTCATTAAAAACCTCATTAACTTGCGCATTCCTATTAATATTAGTTGCCCGATTCCTGTCACAATCTTCACTTTCTTGTACATTGTTTCCAATAGCATCACCAACATTATCCTCTTTGCTAAAAACATCCTCTTTACCCCCAGTATTAACATCCTCATTTAAACCTTGACCTGCCACTGTACTGTCTTTACAAACCTCAACATTTAGTACATAAAAATTATTTGAACTCACATTAACCACATTTGATTGATTAACATCATTTTTTTACTAACATTTTCACTTCTCCTCTTCCAAATTTTCCTAGGCTTAACAACATTCCAATTATTGGCTTTAACCTGAGAGATATTCTTATTGTTATGTTGACCAAAATAACCATTATCTCTAACTTGAGGATCCTCAAAGCAATCATTATTTGTGTCCACATTATCCATCTGAACATCAGGGTTAAAATCACATTTTTTAGAATCATGACCATACCCTACAGATAGTAGAAATACTTGGCTTCCAATCATATATAACCTTAACAGGAGGACAATTTTCACCTAATCCAACAATAAGCTCAAAATCATCAGATGCTACAATCAAAGCCTTAGCGTATCTAAATATCTGCATTCTTTTTGTACTACTATCTAAACATATATACTTCCCAATATTACATGCAAGCCAATTAATTCCTAGAATTGTCCAAAGAATGATAGGAATCCTATAAAAATGCACCCAAACAGGAACTTTCTTGATTGGTGATTGAGCATTACCAATAGAGGGATCCCAATTTGTTATGATAAACATACAACCTCTAATAAAAATAGGATCTAATTTAAGAATTCTTTCTCTGTTAATGTCGCTAGAAAAATCAAAATAGAAGTGAACACCATCTGACTTTATGTTCACATTACCTTCTAATTTCCAAAATCTTAAAAGAAAATTTACCACTGATGGATATGGATGGTTGCCATCCAAGAAGAACCCTACCAAGAAGTTGCTCCAATACTTCAAGCCTTCGAACATAACATTATCAGGATTCTTTTTCGGCAAACCATCCCTAGGAAAATCAAAGTGTTGAGGTTTGAAAACACCTGCGTTCCTTGAAAGAGAATTGAATAGCGAAGCATAGTCAACTTTCATGAAGGATGGAAAAGAAGCTTTAGGCTAAGTATGATTTTCAGAATTAGGAGTATTAGAGAAATGTAAATACAGCTGTTAGGTTACACGTGTTATCTCCTGTTATATGATGCATTGGACCAACGCATATGAGGACTGGGCCGAACTATTAGCCCATGTAAATGCTATATAATCATCTGTACATTATTTACAAACCACTTAATAAAAATACAATTCATTCTGTTATCAATACTTTAATATGGTATCGGAGCAATAATCTGCTTAATTAACAACAAAATCAAATCTGAGGAAATTGCTTATCTTTTCAGCGATTCAACTAGAGGGGATTGATTCAAGATCAATCGTCATCATTAGGCCTGTGCCATCCACGCACAGCTGATCAAGAGATCATCTGCACCGGTTGCAACAGTTGCCTTCAGCCTCGTTGTTTTCATCACCGCTGCGTCATCCTAGAATCATTGAATACAAGAATAAATTCCTGTATTCAAGCGACCTGGTATCGCAACGTCTTTTCAGAGCAGTTCTTGAAAGCATTTCATCACCATGCTGTCCTCAATCATCAAATACAAGAATAAGATCTTGTATTTGGATAATTTGGTTTCACAAGTGATTCCTGAAACAGTTCTTGACTGTTCTTTCCCACTGATATTCCTCTCATCATGGCTGGAACACCAACATCACCAGCGTCTGTGGCAAAAACAGGCCAATCATCAATTGATCTGACGCAAGAATCAATAAAATCTATAATTAAACTGCAAAGCCAACTTATCTCAATACAACTCGATGAATCAAATTTCTTGCTCTGGAAGCTGCAGATCGAAACAGCAGCAAAAGGCTATGGGCTCGAAGAGCACCTATATGGGACAAAGATGATTCCTGCAAAATATATAAGAGATGCAGAGGATAAACTCATACTAAATTCAGAATTTACTACATACCAGAGACAAGATAATTTGATCAGTTCTTGGATCATGTCATCAGTGGGCGCACATTTACTACCCCAACTGATTGGTTGCAATTCCTCGCATGAAATTTGGTCTACATTACAAAGAATTTTCACATCACAATCCTCTGCAAGGGTCCTACATTACAAAAGACAACTCCATAACATCAAGAAAGAGAACTCCACTATGAATGACTATCTCATGAAAGTAAAGAACTTATGCGATCAAATAGCTTGCACTGGTCAAAAGATCACAGAAAATGAACAAGTTCTCTACATCATAAGTGGTCTTGATGATGAGTATGAAGCAGTTATTGCATTCATAGAGCCAACTCCTTCACTACAGAACGTATATTCAATGTTATTAAGTCATGAAGGCAGAATTCTACAGAAAAAGGAAGTGAATACTGAAATCAACTTGACCACTAGCAAGTTCAAGAACCAAGAACAAGGAAATAATTCAAAAAATCAGTCAAATACATACCAAAGAGGTGGACAACCTGGCAGAGGAAGAGGAAGATCTGGCAGAGGCAATAACAACAAACCAAAATGTCAAATTTGTGACAAAATTGGGCATACAGCAAACATATGCTACTTTAGATTTAACAGCAACTTCAATACTGGTCAAACTGCCAACAACAATTGAAATAATCCTGCAGCAAACATGGTTAGCAACCAAAGTGACAATAAAACTTATCAAGAAAATGGAAATGAGGCTGCCAGTATCTCAGATATACAAGATGATACCTGGTATCCTGATTCAGGAGCCACAAATCACGTGACTAACAACCTAAGCAACCTCAATCTTGGCAACAGAGAGTATAGAGGTAAGCAATCTTTATCTATGGGTAATGGCAACACTGCATACATCACCCACACTGGTCACACTAGTATTAAGGGTACAAGGCAAATATTTCTAAATAACCTATTAAGGGTGCCCAATATAAGAAAAAATCTTATAAGTGTGTCTTAGTGTGCTAAAGATAATAATGTCTCATTTGAATTCTATCCAAATCAATGCTTGGTTAGAGATCTTCTAACCAAGAACATCATTTTGCAGGGTAGTGAACAAAATGGACTTTACAAGTTTGATGTTGATTCAAGAAATTGTTCTGATTCTAATCAAGTTTATGGATGTAATGTGACTGAACTGAAAAATGATGAAAACTGTAAGATCTTTGATATATGGCACTGTAAGCTAGGTCATCCTAGCATGAAAATTGTTAAAAAAATTCTCGATAATAGTGATATTGCAATCAGTATTCCTGACCATTACTTCTGTTCATGCTGTCAACTAGGAAAAAGTCACAAACTGATGTTTGAAAACTATAAAACATCTTATACTAAACCACTTGAACTAGTTGCAGTGGACCTATGGGGTCCAGCCCCAGTGAACACTGATTACAAATATAGCTATTATATATCATTTATTGATGCGTACTCAAGATATGTGTGGATTTATTTTATGAAATCAAAATCTGAGACCTACAGTGCAGTTATAAAGTTCATCACAAATGCTGAAAATCAGTTAAACAACAATGTTAAAGTGATTCAATCTGATGGAGGTAAAGAATTTTTGCCCTTAAAGGAATTCTTTAATAAGAAAGGTATTACACATAGATTGACCTGCCCACATACCTCTGAGCAAAATGGTCTTATAGAAAGGAAACATAGACACATAGTTGAGACTGAATTAACACTGCTGGCACAAGCATCAATGCCACTTAAATTTGGCCTGATGCTTTTGCTACAGTAGTGCATCTCATAAATAGGCTACCAACAAAAGTGCTTGGTTTTAAAAGCCCTATTGAAGTCATCAATAATGTTAAACCAAATTATAATGAACTGAAGGTGTTTGGGTGTCTATGCTTCCTTTATATAAGGCCTTATAACTCACACAAGCTTGATTTTAGATCCACACCATGTACCTTTCTCGGTTATGCTCCTAACTATAAAGGTTATAAATGTCTAGACAGTAATGGCAGAATTTATATATCAAGACATGTTACTTTTAATGAAAGAGCATTTCCTTTTAGCAAAGAAGAGTACAAAACTACAAAGAAAGTGTATAATCCAAAGGTATCTATTCCTAGTATACCTGGCCTTCGTGAAGAAATCATTCCAGTATATAAGCAGAGCAACACATAGCCAAGACAAGTGACTACTGATGATTCAAGCTCTCAACACACATCTTTCAGAAATGAAACTACTCAAGGGTCAACTGACACATCTGAAAGCTCTAACAAAAGTCCTCAAAAGAGTGTTAGTGACAACAATCAAGAGAACACTATACCACAAGAGAGTGATCATAACAGAGAGGATACTACTGCTCAAGTTCAGAATAAGCATCATATGACAACCAGGGGCAAAAGTGGCATTTTCAAACCCAAAGTGTTTCATATTGAGGAATCTCTTGATGAGCCATCCACTTATCATCAGGCAAAGCTGAATGATAAGTGGATGGGTGCCATGCAAGAGGAATACAATGCTCTAATAAAGAATAATACTTGGACAAATGTGTCATGTCCCAAAAACAAAAACATTATAGGATGCAAGTGGACTTTTAGAGTTAAAAGAAATCCTGATGGTTCAATATCTAAGTATAAGGCAAGACTAGTGGCTAAAGGATATTCACAACAGTAAGGAATCGATTTCAAAGAAACATTCTCACCTGTTGTGAAACCTACCACTATAAGAATAATACTAACAATTGCCTTACACAAGAACTGGGCCATCAAACAATTAGATGTCAATAATGCCTTTCTAATTGGTGTTTTACAGGAAGAGGTCTACATGGATCAGCCTGAAGGCTTTAAGGTGCAAGGAAAGGAAAACTTTGTGTGCAAACTCCGCAAAGCAATTTATGGTCTCAAACAGGCTCCACGAGTTTGGTTTGACAAACTCAAGTCAACTCTCTCAAAACTAGGCTATACTCCCACAAAGGCTGACAACTCCCTATTCACTAAGTTTTTCAACAACACTGTTACCTATATACTTATTTATGTCGATGATTTTCTGATTACAGGAAGCAGTATTGAAGAAATTCAAAATGTTACCAAACAGCTAAATAAGGAATTCTCAATCAAGGACCTGGGGGACTTGTTATACTTTCTTGGGATTGAAGTCATCAGAAATCAAAATGATGAGTTACAACTAAATCAAAGGAAATACATCAAAGAAATTCTTACAAGATCAAACATGGACAAAGCAAATCCACTACCAACCCCTATGGTCAGCAACATACAAATCAGTAAAGACAAAGGTGAATCAATTGATAATGAAAGACAATACAGGAGTATAGTAGGGGCTCTTCAATATGTTACTATTACAAGGCCAGATATCACCTATAGTGTGAATAAAGTCAGCCAATACATGCACAAACCACTCAGTGATCATTCGGTAGCTGTAAAGAGAATACTAAGGTATCTAAAGGGAACTATTGATCTATTCCTAAGCATGAAGAACAGCAAAACTTTAAATCTAACAGGCTATGCAGACTCAGACTGGGCAAATGATAAAGATGACAGAAAGTCAACATCAGGTTATTGCATATTCCTTGGTAAAAGCCCTATATCATGGTGTGCAAAGAAATAGTCAACTGTGTCAAGATCAAGTACAAAAGCAGAGTACAGGTGCATAGCAAGTACAACAGCAGAACTAATGTGGATTCAATCTCTCCTAAGTGAACCACAAGTCAAAATTAGTGGCAAGACTACCATTTGGTGTGACAATTTAAGCGTTATAGCTATTACTGAAAACCCAGTTCTACATTCAAGGACAAAACATATGGAACTGGACATCTACTTTGTGCGAGAACAAGTCATGAAGGAAAAAATTGTAATTAATCATGTACCTTCCTCTTACCAAGTTGCTGACAACCTGACGAAGCCACTGTCAAAGGTGAACTTCATAAAACATAGGGAAAGCTTAAGCATCCGCAAATCCATACTCAGATCTGATTTCACCAACAACGAGGAACAGCCAAAAGTAAATTAGAACCCTAAGGACTGTAAAAGCTCAAACTCCCTGCAAAATCAAAAGAAAAGGTCTATCAATGACCTAATCGCACCAAATAAAGCTGACAACAGAAGGAATCAGACTCAAATTAACTATGGAGACATAGCTTCTTTATCAGAGAAGAAAACTAGAGCCGATTCCTCAGAAAACTTCAAGGAGCTCGCAAAGATCTAAGGAGATCGCTGATTTAAAGAGATCGCTTTACCATCCGCCATTTTTTTTTATTGAGCAAACCCTAACCAATGCGTTAGGTTTGAGGGGGGATATTAGAGAAATGTAAATACAGCTGTTAGGTTACACGTGTTATCTCCTGTTATGTGATGCATTGGACCAACGCATACGAGGACTGGGCCGAACTATTAGCCCATGTAAATGATATATAATCTCCTGTACATTATATACAAACCACTTAATAAAAATACAATTCATTCTGTTATCAATACTTTAATAAGGAGGAATTGCAGAATCGATATGTGAATGATTAGCAGTTGGAGGAGCATTCATAGATCTGGAATTACCAAGATCAGGAAAAGAGAAATTAGCCTTAAGATTTGCGAAGGAGGGGTTTGTAAAGGGAAAGTTGACATAAGAAGGTGGTGGATCTGGGGGAATAGGCAGAGAATTGCGAGAAGGGAGAGGAGGGAAGGCTACATCGAAGTCATAGGAGTTGAAAGAAGGGAGACTGGTTATCGTAGTCGCCATTAATGAGCTTCAGAAATTTCAGAAACTTTCAAATCATTGACTTGCTCTTATTTGCTTAGTTGCATTTTGATAATTTTAATCACAAATGTATTTTAAAATATGAGCATCCATGTTTTCTTTGGAGAATAACTATCATAGACAAAGAAAATTTTATAAAGATATTGGAACTATAAATATTTGGTCGATTGAAAATACATGTTACTAAAAAAGAAAAAGTTTTGTGTGTTGCATTAGTATGTTTTTCTTTTCTACATAAGAATTATTATAAGACATTATATTTGACGTATCATACTATGAAATTTCATGTTTAATGAGTTTATTTAGATTGATGGAAGAAAGGTTGAATTAATTGTTGAATTTCTACATGCTGATATTATTTAAGCATTATCTTTATAGATATTGTCTGGATATTTGTTACATATATTAAAATACATGACATGTTAAAATATGTTGAACGTAACTGAAGATATAAAATTAAATATACTTTTAAAAGTAAATAATATGTGCAGGGCTAGGTCTTTTTGACTTACATGGATTTCATAAGAAACTAGAAATTGTTATTCTTAACTTATGAAAAAGTATTTTATCTCTGTTTTCTTACATGTATAAAATTACATAACATAATTAGTCAAAGGATGAATGTTGTAAAATATAGGGAAAATTATGATTCTTTTAAATCTTTAGATATAATATTACTTATGATGTAAGAAGTTACATTTATACCTTTATTGGCGAACATTAGTACTTCTACAAGAATGTAAAATGGGAAGAGAATACACATCTATTTTAGATCTAAACAACAAAGAAATTGATGAAATGTGAGAACACATTAAAACGAATAGGATCAAAGAGAAATTGATTATCATACAAGGAAATTGATCTTTGAATCCTAAAAAAGAATGAACATCAAGCGCAGAGTATAGGAAAAATGAAAAATACTCATTTATAGTATAATAGTACAATATGATTCCAATTCTCCCTTTTTATTTTTGTGTTTATAGGTTTAACCACTCTTCCATAACCTGTAACCATTTTTTATGGTGCTTTAAAAATCACTAGACTGATTTTGCTACTTGGGGCTTTTCTGCTTTTATTTAATCCATAACCAAATTTTGATGCATGGTGCACTTGAGATTCGCTTGATGAATTCTACTATTTAAATGAGTTGGTTTTTACTGCCTTTTTTACGTATGGCCAATCTTATTAGTGCTTTTGAGATGCACTTGGTGAATTTTCCGTTTGCTATGATTTTGAGGATCTTTACTTTAAAATTATCCATAAGTAACTTTGGTGGTGCTTTAGAGGCATACTTCATCGATAGTATTATTTACTACAAATTTGAGTTTCTTTACTATTATATGTTTTATAACCAAATTTGGTAGTTCTTATGAGTTGATGAACTCTACTATTTCTTATGAGATTCAGATTTGCTTTTATATAATCTTTGACGAACCGCCATAAACCACCAGCACTTATAACACATAATATCACACTATACAAGCATCTAATTGTTGTAAAGCGGTTGTCAAGAGAAATATATAGTAGAAAAGAAAAGAAGAAAATTGAAGAGAAGGGAAATGAAGGAGTACAATATAAACACAATCACATGACATATATTATATCTCATAATGCATCAGATAACGTATAATAGCAACAATCACAGATATAAAACAGAAGAGACAGTAATAATTAATAAACCACATAATCAGAATACATAGGCTCATATAGTTATACATAATAGTAGCAGAGTTTATACAAGTAGTAAATAAAGTCAAACTAATAATCTGCCTCTAAAAGAATACATAATACTGTTAAAGCTCCACAATATCTCAAAAAAAAAAACAATAAGGATACAACTATAAATATGTAAAATGTCACACTTTACGAATCCACCAGCACAGCTTCGAATAATACCTATACCTGTCATCTGACCTACTCATCAGCATCATCGATGAACACCTAGAGTAATAAGAGGGAAATAAAACCTTGGGTCAAACGACAGTCTGATCTGAGTGATAAAAAATTTCAAAGTACTATAATACTTGTAATTGTATATACGACATACAGAGTATGGAGAATCAAACCTTTTATTCCCCTGCATCCATGGAGTTGGCATATAACAATCGCTACATGTTATACCTTGATAAACATCATGTAAAAAGGGTGTTATAGATGTCTAGCCACTAGATGATGACAAACAAATAAACATCATCAATCCTTACTTCATTCACTCAATGCACTGGATATATGATAACGCCTCCGTTCCTTGGTTCCCGAGGTCATGCCATTCAGTCGGCCAAAAACTAAACAATACAAATGTACAATCCAAAGTAAGGACCCAAACATGGTCCAGGTGAAATGTCATAAGTTCCTGATCTTGGAAACAGTCTCCAGAACTTGGAGATAATCTCCCGAACCTGGATATAAGGACCCAGACTTGGTCCAATGGACATCGCACCCACTACCACTTCTTCCTGAGTACCCGTCGAACTTACATATTAATGATCCTTTTTTCACACACAATTCACAGCTGATTCTATCCTAGACTACTACCATGATTCCTCTTTAGTAGCTCCATCTTGATCCATCATCCCTACTTTTCATCCTGAAATATATCTATCCATCATCAAAGTCACCACTTCCCATTATGGAATCACCATTGTCGGGTAATGAATTAATGCGTCAAAGCACCACATCCCTACCTCATGCCAAACCTATGATCGAAAAGCCACCATATCTAAACCACTATCGAATGATTATCATATCTTGCTCCTCGAAATCACATCGTCGTCGATGTCAAAATGACCAAAATGGCCAACAACAGTAGTAGTAAATGTTGATCACTTCATTGTAATCAATAATGACTTGTTGGATCATATATTTACCAAAATTGATTAAATAAACATCCAGGGAAAACGTCCGGCATTCATTATGAAATCTAGATCATCAACAAATCCATCCTCCGTCTTCAGATCGTCCACCAAGCTCGAGTGCCGCTTGATCTTCAAATCCATTACTAAGCTCCAATGCTCCTCCATCGTCATCGAATCCAATCATGCGCTCTGAAGCTCCTTCGAGGGTTTATCTCGTCTGCTCGTGTCTATCATCGATCCTTTTGCACTCAATAGATATACAACGATATGTATATTTAATTGATAAGCACCTCGAACTCTAACAAACAAGATTTCCTAATAACCGATCGCCTACGAAGAGATTTTTAAGTTAAACTAAGCAAACAATTCAAACACACAACTAATAGTCATTTCTAAATTAGCATACAAACACCCATAACTGCATTAGTAAATTAAATAAAACCCATCTATAGTAGTCAAAGTGAAATAAATGTCTAAATAACCCAAATGTAGAAATATGGTCAAAACAACATGCAATAGCCCGTAAAAGGGGAAATAGCACGCACAATAGTGCATAACTAGGTAAAATGTGATAATCGTTGTTAAAACTTTAAAATACTTAAATCACTTATTATCTTTTTATTACTTATTTAGTAGGTTCAATTATTCTAACAATTACGTTTTATAATTAGAAATCAGTTTAAAACCTCAAATTTATACTATACGAACAAACATAGTTCAATGATAGAGACAATATCACTTACCTCAACCAAAGTAGCATAAATATGCTCCACAACGTAGTGCTTGTCAATACAAGTCAAATGGAAGAAACGACGTCCAAATCTGACCTCGTACGTAAAAGTTACATAAGATATAAGTTTACAGATTAAATAATATAAGCTTTTAATTCCTAATTAAATTAACTAATCACCTTTAGTTAACGCTAATCTTTTCTTCTCCATTCCTAATTGTCGTGTACACCTGTGCAATTCATGTCCTTGTTAAATTTAGGTGATACAAAATAACAAATTGATTGGAACAAATTTGCAAAAAGTGGAAAGTAAATATTTCTATAATGGGAATGCATTGATTTTATTTGATGAGATGGTAGAGAAATGAATGAAGGGATTAATTTCTTCATCTATGCAAAAGAAATAGATTGATTTACTTTCTATCTTTGCACATTTGTTGCTATGGTAAATTTTCCTCCATTATATTATTACCATATGTTGGTAATGTAATTGATGACTCACATGGATTTGCACTGGCTATATATTGAAGGGTAGAATTTAGTGTAAACCCATCCTGGCATGAAACCGGTGATCCCCAATGGTGTCTTTTCTAGTTAATCCTGCTTGAGTTTTTATATGTAAACTCTTATTTTGTAATCTCTTGTAATTCTCTCATGTGAAATAAAATCTCTCTCTTTTGGACTGGACGTACACTATCTCGATGATAGTGGAACCAGTATATATATTGTGTGTCTCTTTGTCTCTGTTAAAGTTATTTACTATTTTGTTGATGTAACAGAATAATTGCCTAATACATTAGATTGATGTTCAATTGGCAAATCTAGATCTTGTTTATTATGCTTCTGCATTCGCGCAATCTTCTCGCATAACAGATTGGTATCAGCGCGAGGCGATTTTTTTTTTAAATTGTGCTTCAATTATTTCTACAAAGGTTGATAGATTCAGTGGTAATTATGCTATTACTATTTTGGGAGTAAAGGAGGACTTTGATGGAGGAGATTATGTTGAGAGTGAAGAGCGTTCCAATCTGGGAACTTTGACGTGATATGGAGTTTACTGTGTTGAAGGGGCTATTGGATTTGGGAAGTTTAGATCATGTTTCTGACATGGGTCTTCATGTTTATGATGCTCGAGGGATCGAAGATGATCAAGAAGGTAGCTTAGATCAAGTGATAGACGGGTGTCGAGACAGAGATCATTGTGGTTTAGACATGTGTCTTCACGTTGATGATGCTTGAGGGATCCGGGGTGATCGAGGAAAGAGCTCAGGTCAAGTGTTAGATGGGTGTCGATGTTATTACAAGCACTTTTAGACCGTTGGTTTATGTTCAGTGCAACTCATGGTGGTAGATGCATCTTTTGCAGGTGGTGGGTGAAGTTTGTAATAACTAAGTGGCAGGTAAGAGATTTTTTTTGTGCGTACAGAGATTTGGATTTTGGCTCTGTATTTGAATTGGTGATTGAGAGAATTACTTTTGGCCTTGGTGGTGTTGAGATTACTTTGGTGTTTGCCTTCTTTTTTCTTTTGAAATTTGCAACATTTTGTTGGCGGGCGGGGATGTAGTCTGAGCTCGTTAACATGGTGTGATGGGGGGTAGCTTTGCTGAAACCCATTAGGCAAACATTCATTTTTTGGTTTCTATCTCATGGTGAGATTTTGATTGAAGGTGGAGTTTTGTTAAAGAGTTTATGATGTGAAGAGAATTTGATTCAAGATGGGGTGTTGCAGATATGTGATTTTGCATCAAGGTCGAGTGTTAAATTTAGGTGATACAAAATCACAAATTGATTGGAACAAATTTGCAAAAAATGGAAAGTAAATATTTTTATAAAGGGAATGCATTAATTTCATTTGATGAGATGGTAGAGAAATAAATGAAGGGATTAATTTCTTCCATCTATGCAAAAGAAATAGATTGATTTACTTTCTATCTTTGCACATTTGTTGTTATGCTAAATTTTCCTTCATTATATTATTACCATATGTTTTTAATGTAATTGATGACTCACATGGATTTGCACTCAAGATATGTTGAGGGGTAGACTTTAGTGTAAACCCATCCTGGCATGGAGCCACTGATCCCCAATGGTGTCTCTTCTAGTTAAGCCTGCTTGAAGTTTTGATATGTAAACTCTTATTTTGTAATCTCTTGTAATTCTCTCATGTGAAATAAAATCTCTCTCTTTTGGAATGGACGTATATTATCTCGATGATAGTGGAACCAATATAAATATTGTGTGTCTCTTTGTTTCTCTGTTATAGTTATTTACTATTTTGTTGATGTTGTAGAATAATTGCCTAACATATTAGATTGATGCTCAATTGGAAAATCTAGATCTTGTTTATTGTGCTTCTGCATTCGCGCAATCTTCTCGCATAACAATCCTTAACCCTCAAACTTCTCTCTTCGATTTCACATGATTCACTTAACGAAATTGAATACAGACTTCACCAAAAACTGCATCTTCGAAACCTCTTCACTTCGATACCAAGAACTACAAATTTGATCAACTCTATGAAACTCTGACTTGGAGTCGTAGCCACTCCACAACGATGAACACATTTTTCCATGCTCGTTCGTATGACCCCAAATCGGAGTGGTACGACTAGGCATGTCAATGGGGCAGGGTGGGCACACGTAGTAACTCCCATCACTCGCCCCGTTACGTTTTTCCCCCGTGCCTGCCCCATGCCCGCACAGATACCCATTAAATGGATTTTAAACAAGTTGCGGGTATTCACGGGTATTCGCTGGTATCCATGATATTTTATTCAATATATTTCTTTAACCATCTATTGAAATTGTTTAAAAATACTTATGTTTGGTTAAAAAAACAAATTAGACTAGGCATGAACTTTGGCAACGCGTTGCTTGGATTTGGCAACGTATTGATATAAACAAGTGAGAAGGAGAGAAGCAAGAACTTTGGCAGGATGTGTTGAATTTACTAAAACGTGCAGAAGGTTTGGAGAGAATTAAGAAAAGACGCATTGCTTGCTGGATTGGAATTTGAAACAATTAATGAGAAAATTAAGAATTTCTAACTAGGTACACATATATATATATATATGGTTTTAATTAGCAGCATGCATAGTTATTACAAATATCAACGACAGCTTATAAATTGTTAAATAAAAGCATGCACACAAATACCCAATAGACAACAACAATAATTTTTGCATTGGCAAAAAATCACATGCAATACGGGTATGTGTATCCATGGACATGGATATCGTAATATCTGTACCCCCAGTAGTTAATGGATATTTAAAAACCCATTTATTTTACCTGCAGATACCCATTTAACTATCCGTCGCATGCCCATAACGGATTTTATCCGTAGCTAACCGTGTGTACGGATTTTTTTTCCATCCCAAGGTACGACTACGAGTTCAACGATCCTACTCTCATTTCCTCACTTTGACCATACGCCTCCAAAAATTGAACCCTGGTCGATGAGCTAAGGACAACGACTCTAGCAAAAATCATCGCACGTGTGAAAATTAATATGGGATTGTGGAGAATCTCCCCACGAGTTCTATGAGATTTATCTCATGATTTTTAGTTGAGAAAATCTTTGTGTTTTGATTTTAGAACAAGGGATATCATGGCCCTTATCATTTAATGGAATGTTAAGTTGGAAATGGGGGAGAAATTGCCTTAGATTGTGTTCCACTATAGAATGTGGGCCTTATTCATTTTATTAATTTATTCTTTAGTTATTTTATTTTCAAATGAGTCCAAAAACCCATTATCTCTAATCGAGACATGCCTTCTGTCGCTATCTATGCAAAAAGGATTTCTGAGAATAATGGAACTTGTCTAGAGATCAAGTTTGATTGTATACAAAAGTCAGCCTTCAAACAAGAATTTTGCAAATAGAGTTCTTTATAGAAATTGACAAACGTTTTGTTCACGTACGATCAAATGGTACATTCAATCCCTACGAAACTTGATGATGAGAAATAACTCACTATTATGATTTCATAAATATAATTTTCATTGCAAACCAATATTGTGCTCGTGAAACGACTATTTATGCATATTTCGATTCCGTTTTGACCATTAATTGGTCCAAACTCGAAATATAGTGATCATTATATTTATTTATCATGTAACGAATAATACAAACTCAATGGAACTGGGTTCGAGTCCTGATCCGATCATTTGTGAAGAATCTCATTTAGAAGCCGTCACTTAAATGGTTAATGATCAATATTCAAATATCAAATCGTTAAAGTACAATCATTACATAGTCCATAACCAGTTTTGATGGTAATCTTGAGACACACATAATGAATTCCGTCATTTGTCTTTGTATAATCTACAACTAGACGTGGTGCTTTTGAGGCACATTTGATATATTATATTATTTTATATACTATACAACTAGTTTTGGTGGTGCATTTGAGACGCACTTGATGGTTATATGAATTTATCTTAACTTGAGCCATTTTTTCTCTTTTTATACATTTCATGACCATTTTTATGGTGCTTTTGAGTCCCACTTGATGGATTCTATTTTTTTTATGCTTCATGACCACTTTTAACAATGCTTTTGTGTCACAAATTATGGATTATATTATTTGGATGTAAATACACCATACCAGTTATGTGGTGCTTTTGAAATGCACTTGATAGGTATAACGATTTACCTTAGTTTGAGTTCATTTGCCTTTTTCAATTACATAACTTGAACTGGTGGTGCTTTGAGATGTACTTGATGGATTCATTGATTTATTTGAGGCATTGCCTTATTACTCATGTATAATTCATAGTTATTATTGGTGATAATTTATAGGCATACTAGATGAATTATGCTTATTTATCTTGTGAGGCCGAGCCTTTGCTCTTAGTAGGTCCATAACAATTGGTGATGGAGCTAAGGTGGAGCACCTAATGGACTCACCTACTTGGGTGTGAAGGTAGATCTCCTTTTATGAGAGACTTAAGCTTTCTAGAACGCTCATGAGTTCCAAAGGTAAGTGCATGACCATTAAATACACATATTTATCGTGGAGTTAGTAGAAATTGAAAGTGTAATACAAGTGATGAGATATAAAATTAGATCTTTGTTGTTCAAGAAGAAATTCACTACTTAAATTGAGTTTTGAACTCGCTTCTTTTAGTATCAATTCAATCGGAAGGAACTAGTACTTATGTATGATACTTTTTTCTTATCCACACTATTTTTCTCCATCTTATTTGATTTTCATTTTAATTTATGGGGATTGTTGGATAATTAAACAAAACCAAAGTCTTTTGGTTGTTCTTTAAAATCCTCATTAACTATAACTAGTGTGTAACCCGTGTGTTGCACACGATAATATTGTTAAAAATAGTATTTATTATTTTAATATTAAAAAGACAACTTTGTTATGCAATATATAATAAATTTTGATGTGAAATACATAAACTATTAATTAAATTTACTATTTTTGTTTGTGTGTTTATGTTATATAGCTTTATATAAACAATATGTATGTATGTATGTGTATTTGAGAATTTTTTATTCATTTTTTTAATATAGGTATACATGTTGAAACTGATGTATGTTAATAATAATTGAAAGTATAAAGAAAAGTAATGGAGATAAGGAGGAGAGATGCAGTAGAAATATGTATTATTAATTGTAATTTTTCTCATACAAGAAAGAAATACAAAGCAAGAGAATATATAATAGATTGCCCAACGTTTGGATGATAAATTTAAGGAGGAACGGTCATGCTATAATTAAGGGACTTTCCTGTAAAGACCTAATGTTCACATGCTAAATAAAGAGCTTAAATTAAGGAGCAACGGTCATGCTATAATTAAGGAGTGATGTATGGTTAAGTGTGAAACCAACATTAACTCCCCTCAAACAAAACTAGGTTTTTTCTGTCTTCTTCATTTCGTCCCCGTCGCTCACTTTTAATTCCTCCTTTAGTCTTATAAAATTCTTTGTCGATAGCGGCTTTGTAAGCACATCAGCTCTCTGATAATATGCTGGGATGTGGCATACCATTAACTTTCCATTTTTGGTTCTTTCTCGTACGAAATGTAGGTCTATCTCGAGGTGTTTTGATCTTGAGTGCTGAGTTGGATTGAGAGACAATGATACTGTCCCTCTATTGTCGCACCAGATGACTGATTTTCTTTTAGGAGTGCAACCTAATTCGTGTAGTAGTGACTCAATCCACGAGATTTCAGCGGTGGCGCTAGCAAGAGCACGGTACTCCGCTTCAGTGCTTGACCTCGATGTGGTTGTCTGCTTCTTGGTGCACCATGAGACAAGATTTGTGCCAAGAAACACGCAGTATCCCGATACGGACCTTCTGTCATCAATGTCATTAGCCCAGTCTGCGTCACTGAATCCTTGTAAGCTCATTTCTTTATCGGCAGTTATTGTTATTCCATGGTGTCTAGTTCCTTGCAGGTATCTCAACAACCTCTTGACGGCTATCCAATGTTCAGATAACGGATTTTGCATGTATTCGCTTAGTTTGTTAACGCTATAGCATATGTCTGGTCGTGTAATTGTTGCATATTGTAATGCTCCAATTATACTTTTGTATTGAGTAGCATTATTAATGGCTTCACCTTTAAATTTAGATAGGCGTGAACTGCTGGTTATTGGTGTTGGTAGAGATTTAGCTTGATGCATGTTGGCCCTTTGTAAAATTTCAGCAATATAACTCTGTTGAGATAGGAACATTTCATTTTCATTTCTTTTGATTTGAATCCCTAAGAAATAATTTAATTCGCCAAGATCTTTGATGGCAAAGCTTTGGTCGAGAACTTTTATGATCCTGTTGATTTCCTGTGTGTCATTCCCTGTTATTAGCATGTCATCCACGTATACAAGGATGCATACGACATTTTCATTATCCTTTTTCATGTATAGGGAGTTGTCATTTTATATTTGTGAGAAACCAATTCTAGATAGGGTTAGCTTTAACTTTTCATACCATG
The DNA here is from genome assembly GCA_030737875.1 of Allium sativum. Classification (NCBI taxonomy): domain Eukaryota; kingdom Viridiplantae; phylum Streptophyta; class Magnoliopsida; order Asparagales; family Amaryllidaceae; genus Allium; species Allium sativum. The sequence goes on along the minus strand of CM060912.1, from coordinate 550,178,341 downwards.
CCCTCGATGCTTGTTTGAGGCCGTATATAGCTTTGTGCAGCTTGCATACTAAATGTTTATCGCCATTGTTAATCTCATATCCCTCTGGTTGTTGCATATAGACTTCTTCAGTTAACTCGCCGTTTAGGAAAGCATTATTCACGTCTAATTGCTTGATATTCCAATTTTTACACAAAGCTATAGTCATAATGATTCTAATTGTTGTGGGTTTTATGACTGGTGAAAAAGTCTCGTTAAAATCGAATCCAAACTGTTGAGCGTATCCTTTAGCGACGAGTCTGGCCTTATATTTGTCTGTGGTCCCATCTGCCTTCCTTTTTATTTTGTATGTCCATCTGCATCCTATGACGTTATTGTGAGTGGGTGGTGCAACCAAACTCCAAGTTTTATTTTTCATTAATGCCTCGTATTCGTCATTCATAGCTTGTTTCCACTTTTCAGATTTGGCTGCTTCACTACAATTTCCTGGTTCAACCTCATTCAACGATAGATTATATACCTTGGGTTTGAAAATCCCATGTTTTGATCTAGTCACCATATGATGTCCGGTTTGTGTTTCTTGTGCTTGAGGTTGATGGTCTGCGTTGATTCTGTCACTGTTGCTTTCCTCGCTTTCATGTTCTTGCTGATTACTGTAAGTTTCTTCATTGTTACCATCGTCTGCGTTTGTTTGAGTATTGCTTGTATGTGTGTGTATGTTGCATGTGTCATGTCCCTCTTTGTTGTTGTTACTGTTTGTCTCTTGCTCCATCAGTGGTGGCATATTGATAACTTTGATTTCATGATCTTGTCTGCACTCTTCCTTTGTAGCTTGTTTATCTGCATATGGAAAGACATTTTCATCAAATATGACATGCCTTGATATATAAATTTTTCCATTTTTGGCCAAGCATTTATAGCCCTTTTGATTTTGTGGGTAACCAATAAAAATGCATGGGCATGATCTCATGCTAAGTTTGTGCGTGTTGTAGTCCCTTAGGCATGGAAAGCATAGGCACCCAAAGTTCTTCAATATTTTATAGTCTGGTTTTTCATTGAATATCATTTCATGCGGGGTTCTATTGTTCAACACTTTTGTAGGTAATTTATTTATGAGATACACAGAAGTGTTGAATGCTTCATTCCAATATTTCATTGGTAATGCCCCTTGTGATAGCAATGTTAAACCAGTTTCAACTATGTGTCTGCGCTTTCTTTCGACCAAACCATTTTGTTCAGATGTGTGGGGGCAGGTTAGCCTATGTCTTATCCCCTTTTGGATGAAGAATTTTGTGAGTGGTTTGAACTCACCCCCCCATCTGTTTGTATAGCTTTTACATTGCAGTTGGTCTGTTTTTCAATAAAAGTTATAAACTGAATTATTGTATTGCATGTTTCTGATTTGTTTTTTAGCATGTATATCCAGTGTATCTTGAATAAGCATCAACGAGGGATAAATAGTACCTGCGTCCTTGGTATGAGTTTAGTGGTGCTGGTCCCCACAGATCAGCTGCGACAAGCTCCAGGGGTTTGTTGTACATGGTTTCAGACTTACTAAAAGGAAGTTTGTGACTTTTGCCAAGTTGGCAGTGTGTGCAAGTGTGTTTCACAGGTACATTTTCAAAATAAATGCCATTATTATTTAAAACATTTCTAACAGTTTCCAAACTGGGATGACCAAGTTTCATATGCCATGAATCAACTACATTATTGTTATCATCATTACATACATTATTCCTATTATTAAGGTAATCATAATTGCTACCGCTACTGATGTCTACGTTGTTGCACCATATTTCTTTATTCAAAGCGTTCCCAGTCTTCAAGTTGCCAAATTTGTATAGGCCATCATGAAGGTCACCCTGCAGTAATATTTCTCGACTTAGGAGGTCTTTGACTAGGCAAAACTTGGGGTGAAATTCAAAGAAGACATTATTATCTTTAGTAAACTTAGAAATACTTAATAAATTTTTGTTAATAGTGGGAACTCTAAGTAAATTGTTTAGCATAAGTTGCCTTTTTCCCTGCATGGTACCTTTACCTATGTGTGTGATGTTGGCAGTGTTGTCGTTACCCATGTGTAGTGATTTCATACCTGTATAACTTTTGCTTCCAATGTTTAAGTTCTGAAGCCTATTTGTGACATGGTGTGTGGCTCCAGAGTCTGGGTACCACTCGTCCAGTTCATCCTCATCAATTATGTCTTCATTGCTGGTCTGACCTTTGCCTTTGTCAACAATAGCGCTTTTGTTATGATTGTCCATGACAACCATGTTTGCTCTTGGTGCTTGGCTATTTTGGTCTATTTACGGTCCACTGTGGTCGCTATTATATCTGAAATAGCAGCGGTTCGCCATGTGTCCAAATTTTTGACAAATTTGGCACTTCACCCTGTTGTTGTTGTTTCATCTGCCTCGTCCACGACCTCTCTGTGGTTGATATGCCCTCTGGGGTTGGTATCCCCTCTGATACGGGCCTTCTTGTTTATTTGAATTACTGTTCCTATGAATTTGCTTGTTTTTAGCCGCAACATAATTTGCAGAGAAATCGCCTTGTATAGCTTTCCTTTGGTCTATTCTCCCTTCATGGGCGAGGAGTGCAGATCTGACGAACTGTAAGTCAGGTAATGTTTGTTGAGTCGCAATAACCGTAACTAATGACTCATACTCTTCGTCTAATCCGCCAGTAATGAACAAAATTTTTCATTATCACTTATTTTGTGTCCTACTGCATTCAGTTTGTCACATAATTTTTTTATCTTGCTTAAGTATTCTTTCATGCTCAAGTCCTCTTTCCTTAAGTTTTGTGATTCTCTTCTGTATTGCATCACACGTGCGGCTGACTGTGAGCTGAAAATCTGCTCTATAGTGGTCCATATTTCATATGATGAATTGCACCCCACGATTTGTGACAGTAGATTCGGACTAATAGATGATAGGAGCCATGACGATAGCAAACTGTCTTGTTTTTGAAAACGGGTATAGTCGGGGTTTGGTTTTGTGTTTCCCCCTTGATCAGTCATCATAATTGGTGGAATAGATAGCGTACCATTTATGTAATCTTGTAAAGCGTATCCTTTGAGTGCGATTTCAATTTGATATTTCCATAATATGTAATTATCTTCATCCAGAGATGTGGTAATAACTTGGCTTTTTGGTTTGATTAGGTTGTGCCAGTTTGGTGGAGCATCATGGCCCATGCTACCAGAGACATTGGAGGTGGCTTCGTTGTTATTTGTCATGGTTGTTCAGAGGTCTGCGAGGTAGGGAACTGCAGCTGAAAACCTGAAGAAAAAAGTGGTTCGACAGACAATGGAGAAAAAGGACTTTCAGTTCAGTGTTTAAGCCTTTCGGTGGTGGTGCTCTAATACCAAATTGAAAGTATAAAGAAAAGTAATGGAGATAAGGAGGAGAGATGCAGTAGAAATATGTATTATTAATTGTAATTTTTCTCATACAAGAAAGAAATACAAAGCAAGAGAATATATAATAGATTGCCCAATGTTTGGATGCTAAATTTAAGGAGCAACGGTCATACTATAATTAAGGGACTTTCCTGTAAAGACCCAATGTTCACATGCTAAATAAAGAGCTTAGATTAAGGAGCAACGGTCATGCTATAATTAAGGAGTGATGTATGGTTAAGTGTGAAACCAACATTAATAATCTATTCGAAGAATTAACAAATATTATTTGATAGAATTTGTTTAAATAAGTTAAATGTAAAATTACAAAGTTAGTTTAACTATATAGCATAACAAGAAGAATAAATTTTTTTTGCAAGAGATATATATAAATTTATTGTGGAATTATTGATTTTCAAAAAGACTTCTAATATATGGTAAATGCTTGATATAAATGTTTTGTAACTAATTTACAAATTAACTTTGTCATTATAAACATAGTTCATGTTATGTTATTTATACATATTTATAGTTGTATAGAAAACTACATTTTATAATACGAATATACATAGTAAACTTGACGTATTCCTTTAAGAACTATTAGAAAAATGGGCTATATACTCTTTAAAGATTATTTAAATAAATATAATTTAAGATTTCATGAGTGGTTTAAACATATGGATTGAAATATAAAATATCACTAAAGAATCGAGGTAGCTTAGCAAATAATTGTCGATATGTTAAAATGCAGGTGTTTAAGGCAACAATTGTTTTCTTCATGAGATAAATCTATTTAGTTAAGTGTATAATATATTAATTTCTTTATTATTGTTTACATATATTACTTAAATTGTGTAATTTATTTAACGTTACATATGTTGTACAATTTAAAACATCACACTTGGCATTAATTAGATGATTTAACAACAATTTATTGAATGGATTCATTTATTAAATTCAAAATCACATAATTAATTTAAACATATTGACTTAGATGTACAATGTTAAGTGATATTGTGAAGTGTTTTGTAAATGACTAAATAGATGAAGTGTTTGACATTAATATTACAATGCAATACATGGTAAATATACTGACGTAAATGAGTTCAACCTTGAACTTATGATAGTGATCTTATATGTATAATTTATGTTATGTGATTGATGTGTTTATGTACTTGATTTTTTCGTTTTTATTAATATGAATATGATTAAACCTGATGTGATTTATTAGGTGAATCGATGAATGGTAGTTTACTAAAGTTATTTAAATAATTTTAATATTATGTAGTTAAATATAAAATATGATACTAAATGTAAAATGTTAAAAAAGAATTGAAAGAGACTTAAATAATTTAGAAAATTTGAAGTGTCTGTATTTAGAGCCAAAAAACATAATTTTATTTTAGTATTTAAAAGAAATATTAGCTAATTAAATTTATTTAAATTACTTAAATTTTGGATTTTGTAATTAATTTAAGTATGTGGACTTAAATGTAAAATGTTAAGAGCTAACTGTTAATAAATAAATTATTGAACTTTGAAACAGTCATATTAAAATGTAAAATAATAGAAAAAGTAATATAATGTAAGAGAAATACTAAATAAATGTAAAGTGATAGACTAATTTAAAAATAATATATCTATAGAGAATTAGTTAAGGAGAAGAAAGAAAACTCCTAGCATTAATGGGAGGACTCTAAAAGGTTCTGCTTTACTATTATTTAATAGATAAGAAAGCGGTGTCTTTAGTGGAGGCTATCAATTTTAATTTATGAGCTTATGTGAGAGAAAAACATTGTACATTCATTACCTCTCTTTTCTCCGTCTAGAAAAGAAAAATCATAAAGGGAAAGACCTTTCATTAATTGACCTATTAAGCTCTTTATCAATGAGAAAACGTTATCACTGATATATTTATTGGCATTAAATAACTTCAGAGAGAAGGACAATAATTTTTTAAAAATTCAAAACTTTTTCTCTACATACCTAAAATTCTAGGCAACGTCTTCTATAAATCTCTAATCCTTCAACCTTGAGTACATAAGTTTGAAGTATGGTCGTATTAACCTTGAGGAGGAGACGATAATTATTGATTGCATCATAATCATATCGATTTTCACTCTCAAGGTTGTGACCTTAACCTCGACACAACTTATTCACTATCTCTTTCTTGTTTCTACATCAATTTTTTAACATCTTTAGTGGTAACCCATTTTTGACATGGTAGGAAAAAAATAAAGCACAAGCAATCCATACTTCTCAAACAACCACCTCAAGTTTTTTTTTTTTTTAGTTTATTAAAAAAAGGTACAAGACTAGTTGTGAAACGGGTTAGGATCACCTGAACCGGGGAACCCCTGGTCCCCTGGTCCATGTCAATGAAAATCTCTCGTTTGGAAGATTTTGCATTTTGTCCCTCTGAATTCAACCCGAATTTCCGGAGGCGAAGTGCAAAATTCTCCAAATAAGGAATTTTCATTCGTCCGGACCAGAGGAGCAGGAGGTCTCCGGTCCAGACGATCCGCTTCCATTTTGTCATAATTGGCTTTCGAAACCCATTTATAGACCAGCAAATCCTCACTTCTTCCCGTTTCTTGGGCTCAATCAATGCTGTTGTAGCAGGAGGATAAAAAAGCATCAATTCGCCCCCATTATTCTTGTTTTTGGTCCTATTGGAGATGCCCTTATTATTTTTGTTCTTTCTTCTATGGTGAAATGCAAAGCAAAACGCAGAGGTGAAACGAATTTTGTAAATACAAATAATTTGTTATCAAGATCACATGAAGAATTAAGGAATTTTCGATAATTAAAATAAATATTTTCAATGATTCATGTTTAGATTTTGAATAGAATGAAAGTTTCTTAAAAATATAAAAAAAGTGCATGCATAAAGTTAAATGTTTAGCATGAGAACTTGCACGGAGACTTTTATGCGGTAAGCAATTAGTGTGAGAACTTGCATCGAGACTTTTATCAGATGTGGAGTAAGGCGTGGATTCTCTCACATGCAACCATGTTGAAATATTAAACCAAACTTTAATATTATGTTGAAATTATGAAACAAAGCTGATGTTATATTTGTTGTAAAATAAAATAATGAGAAAATAAGTGGGGAGATAAGACATAACAACCCTTGTTTTTGAACTCAAAGATGTAACTGCAGAAGTACAGCAGTTACCTTAGAATTATCTTTCGGTAACAAAGATGAGATAACAGTTATATTTAAAAAAAGTTAAAACAACAGAGGAGTTATCAACTAAATTTAAAGAGCACATCATAACAATTCAAATTGAACAGTTTAATGTAAACTCACGAAAAATATTCTTAAGCCTCTTGCTGATCATCTTTAGTTCATTTGTTTGACCATCCAAAAGCATCTAATGTAAACTCATAAACTCAGTGTATTTGAATGAGTACTCAGGGTTAACAATAATAAAAAATGAGCTAGAAAAAAGTCTGATATGAGCGAAGCATTACTCTAAACATAAAAGACAGCAAGACCATGCAGCATGAAATGAATTTCCCCCTCGCTATAAGCAAAACAGTTAACATATGTAAACTCATGCATGCGCATGTGTCTTATGCGCGAGACCGAGTTTGTTGATTCTGCGGTGTCACGGTGACCTCGGCCACCGATTGGTGGAATTCAGGAGATCTCATACAGGGCCTCCTCTATCCACCAATCGGAGGTGTCAACAAACTCCTACTGCTTATGCGTGCAGTAAGGTTGCAACCGAAATCAAATCATTCAGTAAGAAATCTGATAAGATGCAACAATTTGTGATAGACGGCCAAAGAAAACCACCGTACTAAAGTAAAAGTAAACACTCGACACAAGGGAGATAGACAACAATTCTTTTTTTTTTTTTTTTTCCTTTAGTTCATAACACTTGAATTTAAAAATCACCAAGAAATCTGATAAATGCATAATGTTCAACATTTGTTTTGTTAGAAAACTGGAAGGAAAGATTATAGCATCATGTTAAATTCAAAAATGATATTTTTTTACGTTTAAGGTAAAAAAATATTTAGTCTTTATTTTTACTAAATTTATATACTAAGAACTTCTGTTTTATAAAATATCAATATGATCTGCATGCTAAAATTAATGGCAAGTAAATGTCTTTGATTTTAAATTAAGTGACTAACATTTTTAACACAAATTAGTTTCTAAATGTACTTTATGTGAATAGTTGTTTGACTTTAAATATTCTTACCGAAGCAGTAGTTGTTTATCAGTATTGACTGTATATACTATTATTGACTAAAGATTAAACCAACCCTGGAATCGGCTTGGCTATGCTGTGAAAGCAATGGTTTCTTGCTAACTACTGGGCTTAGGAATGTGAAATGAGAAAGAATGCAAGTAAATGACATTAATACAGAATCAGTAAGGTGGTTTATTTCCGCTATGAGATCCGTTGCTGTATGCTTATTTTATATTTACTAGGAATTATGAGAGAATAATAAGAAATAATGCATTTACGACCATCAAGTTAGCTATCCAAATCCAACAAAATTTATAGATTTCAATCAATATATATATTATCGTCTATTCAAAATTTAAGCTCGTTCCGACATTCGTAGAATAATATATTTGATGTTTAAATTTAACGGTTCAATTAAATGTCTAAACGGTGAATAATTGAGTTAATAATTTGAAAACGTTACGAATACCAAAGCAATCTTAAATTTTGGATAGATGATAATATATTAAATAATGTTAATGGCAAACCCGATACATTTCTCTCATATTATCACAGACCAAATAAACAGACGAACCCAGTTACAAGGATATGGGCTGCCAAATATACTTAAGCCCAATATTATAATTCATTCAGTTTGTAATCTATTTAAGCAACATTGTACACCGTAATTCATTCATTTGAAATAACAAAATTTCCTCTGCGTCTCTTCATTCAATACTTTTGTATCATTCTGATCAAGATAGAAATAATACACATTTCTATCATTAAATTCTTTTATGGTATCAGAGCCTTACGGCTAAACAACAAAATCTGAATCACATCTCCAACAGAGTGTGACATTACATCCATCAGAGTATCTTCATCACTTGGGTGATTCCTCTCATCAAAGCTCTCACTTATCACTTGAAAGTTGTTGTGGTTATCAAAAACTGTACCTCGCCAAGAAAATTACTGGTTGCATTTGATCTTGATAATCAAGGATCACCAAGACCAATGCCTCGCCAAGCAACTTCTAGCTGCAACAGTTTTCGACAACCAGTTGAATCAGATTAGGAAAATCAACCAAGAAATCAATTTCTTTTCCTTTTTCTTCTTCTTTTTTTTTTTTTTTTTTTTTTTTTTTTTTGCATGGTCGACTAATTTTTATAGTGGACCAACCACTTTTTTTTAGAAAGAAAGTTAAAAAGGGACCCTGCACAGGCACAGAATCTCAAGCTGGTTTGAAGTGCCAGCACACTGAACAGTTACAAAACAAATGAAAAACTAATGCAACCATACAATAGAGTCATCTAACAAACAAAATCTACCCTCAAGAAGGAGAATGAAGGCAGCATACCTGACAAAATCAACAGTAAAATCAATAACACCAAAGCAGAATAAAAAACTCTGCACACCTAAGCAGCAGAACTCACATCAACTTCAAATGGATAAACGCATCCCTCAAGAGGGAGAGGCCAGCAAACCAAATGGAAGAACAGCTTGGGCAATGAAGGCAACAATCCTTGGAGCAAGGTTAGGAACATAGTGATTGGAATCCGAAGTATACAAGTAGGATCTATCCCAGGATGTTTCTGTTAAATTTAGGTGATACAAAATCACAATAGATGGGAAGTAAATATTTATTTAATATGGAAATGCATGAAGTATTAATTGCATTTGCATGAGATGGAAAGAAATAAATGCAGGCATTAATTTCTTCCATCTATGCTAAAGAAACAGATTGATTTACTTTCCATGTTTGCACATTTGTTGCAATCGTAATTTGTCTCCATTATATTATTACCATATATTGGTAATTTAATTGATGACTCACATAGATTTGCACTGGCTATATATTGAGGGGTATACTTCATTATAAATCCATCCTGGCTTGGAGCCACTGATCCCCAATAGTGTCTCTTCTAATTAAGCTATTTGAGGTTTGGATATGTAAACTCTTATTTTGTAATCTTTTGTAATTCTCTCATATGAATAAAATCTCTCTCTTTTGGACTGGACGTACACTATCTCGATGATAGTGGAACCAGTATAAATATTGTGTGTCTCTTTGTGTCTTTGTTATAGTTATTTACTATTTTGTTGATGTAACAGAATAATTGATATAAGATTAAATTGATGTTCAATTGGCAAATCTAGATCATGTTTATTGTGCTTTTGCATTCGCGCAATCTTCTCGCTCAACAGTGTCATCAATAACAGTTCTATTCAAGTCCCCCAGCAGCCCTTCGATTGCAAGATAAAAATCTCCATCTAAAATTTGATAGTGTAACATACGATGTTCTCCAATGTCACTAGAAACAAAATGCATGTCCAATATTCGATTGTAAGAAATCAATTTCAGGCCACCAGAAAATCAAGAATCAATTCAAGAAGAGCTGCCATACCAGAGAAACTCATAAACTTTCTTCATTATATGAAAATCAACTGGTGGCAAATTCTACCTGAATTAGAAACCCAATTTTAGCATTCTGAATTTGATCACAGTGAATTTCCTATCCGTACAATCATCTACTTTTCTGATTTCATTTCTGTCATCATGGGTGAAAGAACCCCCGTAATACCATCTGGTGAATCTCATGTCCAATCGTCAACCTCTGTTGATCAAGACATCAATAAGTCCTGAAAGTCAGTTAATTACAATAAAGCTTGATGAAACCAATTATTTACTATGGAAATACCAAATAGAGACAACTATTCAAGATTATGGTTTATAGGGCTACATATATGGTACGTTATTTATCCCTTCCATACATATTACTGACTAAGAAAATAAAGTTGTACCAAATGAGGAATACATATGGTATCATAGACATGACAGACTGATTAGTGCATGGTTTCTATTATCTACTAGCAATAATCTGATTTCACAAGTTATTGGATGTTAAACTTCAAATGAAATTTGGACAAATGTCAAAAAGAATTTCAATGCTCAATCTGCTGCTAAGATAATGCACTATCGTAGACAAATACAAAATGCTAAGATAACAATACTATAAGAGAGCACCTGTCTAAAATGAAGACTCTCAGCAATCAACTTGAGGCTACAGGTCAAAGATTAACTGAATCAGAAAAAGTTCTGAACATACTAAATGGTTTACGTAATGAGTATGAAGCTGTGGAAGCTATAATATCATCTCAAAGAGTTACTCCACCTCTTGAGGAAGTACACTCAATTTTGCTATCACATGAGGCAAGACTTGAAAGCAAGAAGCCTCAAGAAACAGATCTTTCCATTAATTATGCCAACAACTATGGAAATAAAGATCAAAGATCCAATCAGAACTTTCAAAGAGGAGGTTTTGGCAATAGAGGAAGAGGCAGAAGTAGGAATAATTACAACAGACCAAAATGCCAAATTTGTGAAAGGATTGGTCACACTGCCTTGAAATGCTACTTAAGATTCAATCAAAATTACACACCCAACCAAGCAGGAAACAATCAAAGAAACAATAATGCAAATGCAAATGTGGCTCAGGTACAACATGCACAGACTAATCAACATGATGCTAAGGCTAACAACAATGAAGAAATTGCAAGGGCAGATCATATAAATGATGAATCATGGTTTACAGACTCCGGAGCGACTAATCACTTGACAAACAACCAAGAGAATTTGAATCTTAGTTGTAAAGAGTGCTAAGATAATCAGTCTATTAGCATGGGCAATGGTAAGTCAATTTGCATTACTCATACAGGTTGTGGTAGTTTAAATGGAAATGAAAATTTAATTCTGAAATTTTTATTAAGAGTTGCTGATATAAAGAAAACCTGTTAAGTGTATCGCAGTTTGCTTAGGAAAATCAAGTATATTTTGAATTCTATCATGAGTACTGTCAAATCGAAGACATACTGAGTAGAAAAATCTTATTACAGGGCAGTGAAGACAAGGAGTTGTACAAGTTCAACTCAACCATCAACAGTAATAAAGAAATTGTAATCTCAGTGAAAACAATTCTGATAAAGCAACAAATGTCTTTGATATATGGCATAATAAACTTGGCCATCCTAGTAAAGATGTTACTAAGAAAATTCTTATAGAAGACAATATTAAATGTGATGATGTGTCTTTACCATACATATATATGTATTGTCAAATGGGTAAAAGCCACAAGTTACCATTTACTGATTCCTCTACTGAATATTCAAAACCATTGAATTCAATTACTACTGGTCTTTGGGGAGCAGCACCAATTAATTCAAATTATGGATATAAATATAATATATCCTTTGTAGATGCTTATAGTAGATATACTTGGATATATTTACTGAAATCAAAATCTGATATTTATAACACTGTAATACATTTCATTACTCGGGCACAAAAACAAACCAATTCTCAGGGAAAAATATTCCAATCAGATGGGGGCACCGAGTACAAACCATTGAAGGTGTACTTTCTTAAAAAGGGAATTATCCACAGGACTACATGCCCACATACATCAGAGCAGAATGAGCTTGTGGAAAGGAAAGATAGACATATTGTTGAGACAGGTCTAACCCTATTAACTAAAGCAAATATGCCACTGAAATTCTAGTCTGATTCCTTTAAAACTGCAGTTTATTTGATAAACAGACTACCAACTAAGATACTTAAAGGAAACAGTCCACTACAGAGGCTATTTGAAGTAAAACCTAACTATAATTACTTGAAAACTTTTGGGTGTCTATGTTATCCATACCTAAGGCCATACAACAAACACAAGTTTGATTATAATCAAAACCTTGTACATTCTTAGGCTATGCCGAGAATCGGAAAGGATATAAATGTTTGGATAATAGTGGTCACTTGTTCATAAGCAGGCATGTTATTTTTAACGAGAAAACTTTTCCATATAATGATGAAAATTTCAAAACAACTACCAAGTTATATGATGCAAAAGTTTCTATTCCTCCCATACTTGTGTATTCAGAATTTCTAAGTGCAGGTGATTCTGAGAAGACACATGCATAAACAACATTACCCACTGATAATACTGTTCAATCATCAAGCCAAAACAGAATCTCACCTGTACAATATGTCAACGAAGAAAGCATTATAAATGAACATAGTGCTGATCAAAACAACAATACAGAAGAGTCAGATGAAGAAATACAACCTACAACTCAGAATCAAGCTAAACCCACTCACCCAATGATCACAAGAGCCAAAAGTGGTATTTTCAAGCTACAATTATATACATCTCACATGAATCATGAATAACCATGTAAATTTGTTCAATCTAAATCAGACGTCAAATGGGTCAAGCACTACAAGAAAAACCGCATATAGTGACGGCCGAATCCGCTTCTAATCCGTCGCTAAATTGAACTTAGCGACGGATTTCCTACATAACACGGTGGTCGGTAAAAACCATGATGGTAATTGTGTCAAATTTTGCGGTGGAAGTTAGTGTGAGTTTTCTGACAGTTTTCCGTCATTTTACTAATTATATAATAAAAATAAAATTTTATTTATTAATTTAATTTTAATTTATTTACCGACTATTTACCGACGGTTAAGTAATTTATAATAAATTATTATTTATAAATGGCGTTGGTAAACCTTTACTAATTGCCAAGGGATTAGAGACGAATTTTAATTTGTGTAAATATTTAAACTAGCATCATCTGCAGGTAATCTGTCGTTGTTCCCATTCTAATCTGCAAAAATATATATATATATATATATATATATATATATGCACATTCATATATATATGATAAATACATACATGTATATTTATCGAATTAATATCAATCAACTATGAACATTAAAATAAAGAGCATATCCAAAAATACAAAGATAAATTTGCAGTTATGATTTATTTCTTCGTTCGGTACATTCAACTTTGATGACTATGTATGTCTTGAACTTTTAAATATGTCAAAGAATAAACTAGTAATATACATTTAAACAAAAGCATTTTGATCGATAACCACCTAACATTACACATAAAATTACAAGACACTGATGTTCTATTACCATCCAAAGAAGTTGCTTTGTGACTTGGGATCTTGCTTTTAATAGAACAACAAATACAGTAACTCTTTCATTTTGTGCTTTCGTACCTCCAACATGTAAAGCTGTCTGTCTCCCTTTTTCAGTCCCAAGTTCTTGAAGCATTAGCTCTACATCACCTAAGATAAGCAGTATCATGTCAACTATAGCTAAATTCATCATGAATTCATTGGACGATAAAAACATGAATCTAAAAATAAATAAAAAAGACATGAACTTGACAGGAAGTAGAGAAATAAAAACATTTTATACAAGCAAAATTATGCTATTAAGATTCTGTAATACAATTTACACAAACATTGCCATTTTGTTTGTAAGCAAGGCCACAAGCATTATATAAAAATGGCGCAAACCAATATAAAACTTGTATCGTTACCATTTTAAACAATAAAAATTGGTTAATACTGAAATTATATGAACATTTGATGTTAAAAAATGGTTACAATATTTACATGTTACATCGTTACCTGACACCTTCACTTTCTTTAATCTTAAAACCAAGGGCAGCTGCATCACCTATAATGAAATATTCATACAAAAGATTAATATTTATCTGGAACAAAATGTTTAGCTGCTTTCTTGAGTGATCCTAGATTTGTTATGTCTTTTGCCTACACATGAAAAAAGAACATCAGCCATAAAGGAGTAACCGTGATAAAAAAAACAAAACAATGATAAACCTCTTCTCTTTTTTTTTTTGCTTCAATCTTGGAATCACTGAGGATTGTTTTGAGTTCAATAGTATCTACTGCATAAAACTTGTACAGCCAATTAAATAACTCAAATATTAATCTATGTATCCAATAATATATTTCATTACAACACCGCATATTATATAATCAGCCTGACAATCATTAGGCTTCCATTCATTTTTCTTTCGGTCGATCTAGAAGCTGAATAGCAGAAGGATATATAAGGAAAATGCAGAAAATGGTTTCAATTAGATTGGAACTATATGCCCTTTTTTGCACCACAAATCAAAGACATCAAGTTTTAGATTTCACGCAGCAAGAAAGGGCATAATGTGCACCTTTTTAGGATCATCCCTTTTCATGCAACTGCAATTTTAGTATATGGCAATACTAAAAGGGCAAATAACACATACATTTATGTGCATCTGTTTTATTATTCATGGCTTGATCAAATTAACTGAACAAAACATAATCGTATAATCACAAGAGAGGAAGTATAAATTCTCAAGTGAAGAAAGTGAAGGGCCAATTTTATATAAGCGTCGTATAGAATGTGTTCTATTATAATACAGTGGGATGGTAAAGGAAAAATATTGATCATTAGCAGATCTAGCCTTGAAATAAACATATTAAAAACCATTGAAATTCGCTTTGACCCCAACAAGTTATACTTCATTTTCATCACTATTCTAAATCAGAAGTATTCATATAGTTATTTCTAATCTAAAAGTTCATCCTGGTGCTCAACAACATAAATTAGTAGATTTCAAAATAATGCTCACATAATGAATCTTAGCTTAATATATAAATCTGATCAATAAAAATATAAATAAACAAATCTAGTACTAACCTTGAGTGGAGATTTATGTTTGGAATAAATGAATGATAGGTTTCCCTTCCAAAAACTCACAAATCACCTCCAAAATTTAAGTTGTATTAATTGAATTAAGCTAAAACCTTATTTTCTTTAAATTGAATTACCGCATCCTTTTGTAGATCTGAGGTTTGATTGACCACCATCAAATATACAAAGGGAGAAGTAACATAAGAAAATCAAAACACATAGAATAGAAGAGATCCAAAATCAAACAAGAAGATCAGAAATACATTAGTTGTACCTCTCCAGCTTTATTCAGTCTCGAATAAATATATTGCCTTCGAAAATCGACTGTAAGCCTCAAAGAAATGAATCTCAAAACCATGCTAGATCTGACTCCAAGGATCATTTGAGCTTCAGTAATAAAGCGAAAAGTAGTGACTCGAATCAGATCTGAGAAATAACAATCGAGAGAAGGAGATGGTGAGCAGACATCAAACCAACAGGAGGGGAGAAAGCTAAGATTGTAATGAAGAGAGGTAGTGATGAAGAAAGGCAAAAGAGAAGAGAAACAGATGAAAAAATGAAGGCGATAGAGTAACCCTAGTCTCCCTTTCCAATGGTTTCTATCGCCAATTTTTTCGTCCGCCATTTTTTTCGCTTTTTTAAAAGCTCGTGAAGATTGTGGAGGGTAGGATTTGTGCCGGCTGTGTTTTCCTGTAAGGTGAAATTGTATCTTACTGGAGCCAATTACCGCCTAAATTTAAGTCAAAAATTTGAATTTGGAGCTAAAAGTTTTAACTTGCACCAAACAAAATTTAGTGTAAATATTATATGTGATTTACTAACTATTAAAAATCAACCATAACAAAACATTAAATTTAGTTACTGAATATAAACAATAATTATAATTTATAAATTATTTATTTGTAATCATTTATTATAAATTGTGGATAACTAACCCTTCTAAGTTTTCAACTATAAATTATTAATTACCATTTATAAATTATTTAACTATATTTTAATATTTGTTATTAACTTTAAATTATTTGTTACTATAATATTTTAATAAATATATTTAATCTTTTTAATTACCATAAATAATAATATATTTAATCTTTTTACCGTAAATAATAAATATATTCAATCTTTAACTTATATTTATGTACTATATATTTAAGATGTTGTTACACTCAAACAAAAAAGAACTAACAAAATAATTATCATAAGTTATTAATGATTATTAATTATCATTAATTATGAATAGTTATTTTTATATGGCACCCATAATTTATGAATAAACATTAATTATTGATCATTAATTATGTGCACGCTTTTAAAAATTATTTATTAATCTTTGATTATTAAAGATTACATGTTAATCTATATTATTAATTATTATTGCCTCTTAATTACTTAGTAAGTATTAATTAATCAATACTAACTATTAAATTTTACTTACAATTAATAATAATTATTTATTTTTTGTTATTAATATATTATTACCATTGATTATTTAAAATTTGTATTCTTTTAATTTTTTAATTAATACATATTTAACATAATTATCAATTATAATTATTAAATTTAAGATACTAGACATTAAATTTTACTTCTTAATTACTAAAAATTACTTATCAATCGTTGATTATTAAAAATTACTTATTAATCTATATTATTAGATATTATACCTCTTAATTATTTAGTAATTATTAATTAATCAATAATGACTTTTGAACTTTATTTACTATTAATAGTAATTATTTATTTTTTGTTATTAGTATATTATTATTCACACTAATTATTTTAATTTTAATTTTACTTATCAATTAGTTATTAAAAACACAAAAGTAAAACATTTTAAAAAGAATACACATACTAGTAGGGATGGCAATGGGGCGGGTCTAGGGTCCAAACCCGCTTGACCCGCCCCTGTTTTGACCCATTTAGACCCACCCCATAGGGTCTTCGGGGCGGGTAGACCCGCGACCCGCTTTTGGAGGTCCGGGTCTAGGGTCGGGTCTAGGACATGACTAACCCGCCCCAACCCGACCTGCATGATTGAAACATCATTAAAAATCTTTGTAACTATAATGATTTTTTGTTAATCTTCTTAGATATACATGGTTATAACTTGAACATTATATTTTTCCAATCAAAAAAACTATAAAATTTTCATATTGTTAAGTTGCATCAATGATAACCATATAATAACAATTGCATACATTTTGAACTATTATCTTACAACTCATTTTATTAAATGCTCTTATCCTTGTGAACACATTATAATGTGTATATAATTTATCATTTAGTGGTAAAAATATAAGTATATAAATTTATGTACATTAAAACGCAATATCACTGGGTTGCGGAGCGGGTCGGGTCTACCCTGACCCGTACGGGTTTCAGGTACGGGCGAAATTCCAGACCCGCACCGGGTCCACAGGGCGGGTCTGGGGCGGGGTTCGAAAAGTCCGGGTTGGGTCTGGGGCATGAGAAACCCGCCCCATTGCCATTCCTACATACTAGTCCCTTACAAATCCCTTGAAAACCTGCTGCAAAATAGCTTCAAAAAAACATGATGGTAAACTTCCTCAAATTGCAATAGAATTTAGCGACGAAAAAATGATGACGTTAAGCCGTTGCAATTTGCTATGGTTTAGCGACTGAAATCAGAACTTGACGGTAATATTTTAAAACAAGTTAAAATAAAAAATCCAAGAAAATACCCTTTACAAATTCCACGCGAATCCGTCGCTAATTTGCGATGGAATTTTCCACTCCTAAAAATCTATCGCTATTTGCGGTTTTTCTTGTAGTGAAGGCAAGGGATGCTGAATATCAAGCACTTATACAAAACCAAACATGGCAGCTTGACCAACCACCTTAAGATAAGAATATTATAGGGTGTAAGTGGACATATAAAATCAAGAGAAAAGTAGATGGGTCCATTGAGAGATACAAGGCCAGATTAGTTGTTAAAGGGTTTACTTAACAACAAGATTTTGACTACAAAGATACTTTCTCCCTAGTGGTTAAACCCACAACTACCAGGGTCAGACTCACAATTGCTATCAGTAAAGGGTGGCAACTTAGACAACTCGATGTCAATAATGCATTCCTTAATGGCATACTCAAAGAGGACGTGTATATGGAACAACCACAAGGCTATGTTACAAATCCTGATCTAGTGTGCAAACTGCATAAAGCCATCTATGGACTTAAGCAAACACCTAGGGTATGGTTTGATAGATTGAAATCAGCATTAGGGAAACTGGGATTTCAATCTACCAAATCAGATAATTCACTTTTTATTAAGTCTAATAACTGATATACTATATATATATATATTCTGATATATGTTGATGATCTAGTTATCATAGGGAGCAACAACTCTGAGATCAACAACCTAGTGCAGTACTTAGACAAGCAATTTTCTGTTAAAGATCTTGGAAAGCTAAATTATTCTCTGGGGATAGAGGTTGATTCCAAAAGCTCAAAAGAAATATATATGTACACTTCTAGCAAAAACTCAGATGAGTGAAGCAAAAGGACAACCTACTCCAATGGCCAACAGCCAAACTCTATCTAAACACAGGGGAGAATCCATATACAACTCAAAACAGTATAGAATTGTAGTTGGTGCATTGCAATATGCAACAATTACTCGACCTGACATATCATACAATGTTAACAAGGTCTGTCAATTCATGAAGGACCCATTGGATATACATTGGAAAGCAGTAAAAAGGTTTCTCAGATATTTGAAATCAACTTTAAACTATGGTCTCACAATAAAAGCATGCAACAAGTAAATATTACTGGATATGCAGTTGTTGATTGGGCATCAGATCCAGATGATAGAAAGTCAACTACAGGGTATTGTATCTACATCGGAAACAACATAGTTTCATGGTGTTCAAAGAAGCAAGCCATTGTATCTAGATCAAGTACTGAGGCAGAATACAGAAGTATAGCTAACGCTACAATAGAAAAAATGTGGCTAAACTCTCTACTAACTTAGTTAAGCATCAACACAGACAGATCTATACTATGGCGTGACAATAATAGCGCCATGTATATGTCAGCAAACCCAGTTTTACATTCGAGAACAAAACATGTTGAAATAGATCTCAACTTCGTTAGATGTAATGATCCGCATTCTACGTATCGAAGGATTGTAGAATATTTATTTTATTTACATACGAAGTCATATGGTCGTGTAACTTTGGGAAACGACTATTGGGGTCATTTCCCATAGTCGTTTCCCACATTCATGATTTTTGTCGAACTTTAAATGACGGTTTTGCCCCTAGCGAATCTTGTTTCGCCTATAACTTATGATTAGTAAGGAGTTTTGACCTGAAATCACTTCCATTGGATTCGGATGATGGTTTATCTTTTCGTAGAGTGGTCACAATAATTAAATGGACATATCATTTGAGAGATATGGCTGAAATAAGGTTTGGAAGATGAAAAACAACATAATTGGGCTTAACAGGTTGATTAGCAGCTAGGCCCATAACCATTTTCGGGATTAGGGTTATGGGAGTGCTGAAAAGAGTTGGAGAATCATCTCCTTTTAATTTTCTAGCCGCCACAAACATTCCTTGAACCCTAGTAATGGCCTTCATCTTCTAAATCTCTCTCTAATCACTTTTTAACCCCAAATTAATCAAATCGACATCAAATCAAGTCAAAGTAGCATCATATTCGAGGTAGAGCTGCCGCACCACATTAGAATCCGAGCCAAATCAGAAGAAGCTTCAGATCTATAATTAATTATTGGCTAAGGTGAGTGATTAACATGTTTATTCATTAATAATGGCTAATTAGGGGTGTTAGTGATAACTAGCGAAATTATGACTCAGAAAATTATGGAAAAATACGCATAAATTCTAAAATATTATTTTATGTCGCTAGTATAAATTTGGATTAAGTTTGTTAATCCTATTGTTAGATATGGTTAAACATGATTAAGGGGAAAATCATAGATTTGGGTATGTTTGATCCCAAATAACACATGTGATTGATGTTTTAATGTTTTTGATTGATTACACGTTTTATTACTGCTGTTTGGTATGCTTTGAGATTGCATAGGAAAGTCAGAATGGTCGAAAACATCGTCGTGTGGCGTAAATAACTTGTTGGAAGAGAAACAGGAATTTGGATCGGATCGGATTGCGCTCGCCACCCCGAACCGATCCGAGCTCGCCACCCCGAACCGACCCAATCTCGACAATTCGAACCGAACCGCTCGCACTCAAGCACCATGAGCCACCTGCACCCACGAGCCAACTGCACCCACAAACCAACCCACGAGCCAATGAGGCATAACGACCCAATGGAGCACCACGGGCATCGAACTGACCCGGTGGAAGGACTCGACCCATGAACCGATCCGGAGGGGTAGGCATTAATGAACCGAGCAAGAGAAGAAGTGCACGAACCAACCTGGATGGGGAAGCCCGACCTAGTGGGGTGATCACGACCCGACCCCACTGATGACTCCAAACTGAACCGCCTTCTTTACAAACTCACGAATCGAATGGAGACCGAACCGGAGAAGACCGAAACCCGAGATGCAAAGGAAGTCTAAATGAGAAATTATTATCAGGATCCAGATGGGAACCGATGAGTTAACTTCTAGGGTTGGGCTTTGCTACGAGATGTGTGCAAAGGAGTTATCGATATCTATAACTTTTGTTCACCAATGAGAGAGGAGGCATATAGACGAACCAGAGCCAGGGCTGTATGGACTGGTTAACTCATTAGTGTTATTGACTATGGACTAGTGCAGTGGGGTCAGTGTAACAATTGTACGGGGTGGGACTCCGTCATGGCCCCAAAGGGAAAGTGGTCGTAGTAATAGTTGTACAGAGTGGGACTCTATCATTGCCCAATGGTTCTAGTGATCAAAGCGGTGGATATCGTATGATTTACGCACTGAGTGAGAGATGTGAGGATGATTGCTATGTTTGATGTTTGCTATCACCATGACACGCACATTCCCATTTTTACACTATATGTTAGTGTTACCTTAGATTATTGTACATCTTGTTGTGCTAACTCTTTGGTTGTAGGTCCAGGTCAGGTATGATTAATTATACCTGTTATTGCTCTATTTAGCGGTATAGATTTGCTATCGCTCATACCAGACTTTCGTATGACCCAGAGTTTTGTGTCTCCTCTTATTACTCTGGGTGCTTCTAAACGAGCACACTATAGACAGGTTAGGTGGTTATGCACGAGTAGATGTCCGGAGATGAGCTGGAGGCTTCCACGTACTATATATATATGTGTCCCCTTTCTTTGGAGAGGAGCTGTAGACAAGTTAGGTGGTTATTCCCTGTGTTGTTGTTGGTCATTGCTTTGGGCATTAATAGTGTACCCCTTTCATTTCCTTTTTAGAGATAGTATTTTGAAGTTGTAATAATGGTTTGGATCATAAGTTGTATTTTGGATTCCACTACTCTGATGGATATTGTTTAGTTTTCAGCTTATGCACTGTCTCACCTGTTTTATATCAAGTTATGTTATTATTATATTTTATTCCATGCGTTGTGAGACATACTGCAGGTTCTTGATGATTCATCGTTTAAACCCCTTTCTTTTGGCGACCGTCCCATGCCAGTCGGGCATCAGCGCAGCGCATTTCAAGGGAAATGCCCGATGGTGCGAGGGAGGGGGGGTCATCACACTTGGTATCAGAGCCTATGTTGCGCAGTTAACCTAGGGGAAGACATTAGGGAGAGACAATATACATATATAGGAGCGCGTATTTGTGATATTTTGGTTTTAAAAAAACAATATATATATACTATTAGTATATCTAAGGATGAAGTTGTACTGCATGGGCACCATTAAGGAGATGGTTAATCGTTTTCTCTTTACAGATTGAACGATGAGCCGAAATACGAGGAGTATGGGTTTAGGGGCCAACGATGGGAATGTCCATGATATAAGGACGATGTTTACTTCCTTCATGCGAGAGATGCTCAAGAATGCACAGGGAGCAGTTCCTAACGCAGCTAACGGTGGTAGTGCAGTAGTGCAGGCACCTAGAGCCGATTTCACCAAGCTCAGCAAGGATTATACTAGTCGTGGTGGGAAGTCATTCCATGGAATGGAATCGGCTACGGTGGTTCAAGATTGGTTGGATAGTTGTGAGTGCATCTTCGAGGATTTGGGGATCGATGATGCAATGAAGAGGAAGCTAGCATCATGTCTACTTCAAGGACGAGCAATGAATTGGTGGAATGCTATTAAAGCAGCTACTCCCGAGGATCAAGTTACTTGGAATCAGTTTAAACTCGCTTCAGTGACAAGTTTATTCAAGCTACTTAGAAATCAGAATTGTTTAGGAAATTTTTGGAGCTGAAGCAAAATGGTAGGGCAATCTCGGAATACATTGCTGAATTCGATACCTTATCAAAATATGGATTATCTCTTATTGATACTGCTGAGAAGAAGTACGAGAAGTTCATAACTAGCCTGGATGGGTACTTGGGGGAAGACTTATAAACCATATCGATGAGACATTCAAATCTATTGTGGGAAAGGCGTTGAGGTCGGAGAGCCTTTACCCTAAGCCAAAGACTGAGGCTGGTGTTACATCTGTAGAGGAGACTAAACCGCGGGCAAGCGGTGAAGGCAATAACAATTCTCAGAATAAGAGAAAACAGAACCAATTCAAGGATGATCAGAAAAAGAAGAACAAGAAAGATATCGAGTGTTTTAGCTGTGGCAAGAAGGGACCCTATGCCAGAGGTTGTCGAGCGAATCCAGACATCAAGAAGTCCTTCAACTATGGCCAAGTGGGACATCTCAAGGAATTTCCCGTAACCCCCTAAGGAGAAGCATATCGTGAAAGCATATGCTATCAACGTTGTTCGTTCTTTGTAGAATTCCCCAACTGCGGCGGAGAAGGGAAAGGGGTCGTTATTCAAGGTATGCTTTCTGTTTATGATGTTCCTGTTCGAGTACTGTTTGATACCGGGGCTTCCCATTCCTTCGTATCTAGTAACCTGGTAGATAGGTTGGAATTGAAACCCGAGATTGTCGATAGACCTTTAGTGGTAACAAACCCGGTCGGTGGTTCGACTAGCCTTTGTATGATTTGTCGTAATTTGGTTTTATCGAGTCATGGATGTGTGTTTGCTTGTGATTGCTTTGTTTTGGGCTTTACTCGGTTTGGCATTATTTTGGGAGTCGATTGGATCCAAAGGTATAGGGTGGTGGTAGACTATGAGGAGTCTCCGGTGACCATCAGGGAGGATGATGGGAGGAGGGTGGTATTGGGTTGCCTACCTAGTGATGGGGTGATGGATAGTTTTCTAAAGTCCCTCGACATCCTGCATGATGAGTTATCAGATGTGCCTATTGCTGGCGAGTAATCTGACTTCTTCGAGGATGTGACCGAACTTCCGCCAAACCGAGAGATCGAGTTTCAGATTGATTTAGTGAAAGATGTCAGACCTATAGCGATGCCTCTTCATCGTATGGCGCCAAGGGAGCTGCGAAAGCTTGAGGTGCAAATAGACTATCTTTTGAAGAAGGGATTTACCCGAAGATGTGTTTTTGAGTGGAGAGCACATGTTGTATTTGCTACTAAGGCCGGTGGTTCCCTTCGCTTATGTGTAGACTACCGCGAGTTGAACAAGGTGATTAGGAAGAATATGTATCCCCTTTCACGGATAGATGATTTGTTTGATCAACTGAATGGAGCAAGAGTGTTTTCCCAGTTAGATCTCGCGAAAGGATTTCATTAGCTCTGAGTAGCAGCTGAGAGTATACTTAAAACGACATTTCGGACGCCATCTGGATTTTATGAGTGGTTGGTCATGCCATTCGGGTTGGCCAATGTACCCGCATATTTTGTGGATCTTATGAATAGGGTCTTCAGGGATCAACTAAATAAGTTTGTTCTTATGTTCGTGGACGATATCTTGGTTTACTCGAGGATAGAGGAAGAACACAAGGAACATCTGAGGACAGCGATGGAGGTGTTGAGGAAGCACCGACTAAAAGAGAAATTTTTTAAATGTCGCTTCTAAAGGAGGGAAGTGAGGTTCTTGGGCCATGATTCTTCAGAGAATGGTATTGCCGTGGATCCTGCGATGGTATCTATGATGCATGATTGGTCTTTGCCCAAGAATGCAACGGACATGAGAAGTTTCTTGGGGTTAACTGGATATTATCGCAAGATTATTTAAAACTTCTCCAAGATGGAGGCATCGTTAACTCAGTTGACCAAGAAGAATCAAGTTTTTGCTTGGGGCGAAAGGTGTGAGAATGCATTTAAAAGTCTAAAGGAGAAGTTAACGTGTGCACCAGTGTCAGTTATTCCTAAAGGGAACGAAGAGATGATAGTATATGTGGATGCCTATGATACCTAACTAGGTGTTGTACTGACTCAAGGAGGTAGGGTTGTGGCTCATGCTAGTAGGAAATTGAAACCACATGAGAAAAGATATCCTACCCATGATTTGGAATTGGTAGCGATCGTGTTCGCATTAAAGACATGGAGACACTATCTCTTGGGAGAAATATTCAAGTTGTTTACCGATCATAAGTCATTTAAATCTTCATCAACAGAGATGGTTAGAGTTCTTTGCTTTATATGATTTCAATATCGCATACACACCCGGGAAGGGCAATGCAATAGCTGATGCATTGAGTAGGAGACATGCCAATTTGGGGGCTATGTTTCTGGAATGGAAGCAACTGGAGTATATCGCGGGATATGATTTTAGACCTAAATGCGAATTGGATCTAGAGATGTTAGCAAGTTTGACGATCAGGCCGATTTTGATTGAGCGGATCGGCTCAAGTAAGAGGGACGATCCTAACCTATTGGAAATCATCTACAAGGTAGAGATGGGTATTGATGGTGAGGAAATGAACAAGTATGGACTTGATCGAGAGGGATGGCTTCAAAAGAACGGGAGACTAGTTGTACCCAACGTTAATCGATTGAGAGATGAAGTGCTTAGAGAGTATCATCACTCGAAACTGACTATACATCCCAGTGGTAACAAAATGTAACGAGACATGAAGGAGAGCTACAACTGGGAAGGGATGAAGCGAGATGTTGGGAAGTTTATACCCAAGTGCATGAATTGTTATTAGTTAAAGCTGAGCAAAAGAAGCCTAGTGGTCTGTTAAAACCATTGGAAATTCCCGAATGGAAATAGGAACAAGTCTCAATGGATTTCATTGATGGTTTACCAAGGAGTAGATCTGGTCGCAATAGTATTTGGGTGAATGTGGATCGACTGACCAAAATTGCAAGGTTTATACTGGTCAGGTCGAATAAAATGACAGCTAAATTAGCAGAACTGCACATGAAGTGGGTAGTGCGATTTCATAAAGTACTGAAATGTATTGTGAGTGACCGGGATCCATTATTTACTAGTGGGTTTTGGGAGAGCTTACAAGAGGCTTTAGGGTCAGAATTACATATCAGTACCGCGTACCATCCTCAAACCGACGGTCAAACAGAGAGGGTGAATCGTGTATTAGAGGATCTCTTTAGAGCTTGTATATTGGATTTTGGGGGTTCATGGGATGACCATTTGCATCTGGTTGAGTTCGCATATAATAATAGTTATCATTCTAGTATTAGTATGGCTCCATTTGAAGCTTTGTACGAAAGACCGTGCAACTCACCATCATGTTGGTTGGAAACCGGTGAGAAATTTGTTCTTGGGCCAGATATAATAAGAGAAACTTCAGATAAGATCATGGTTATTTAACAGCGAAAGAAGACTTCCCAAGATAGGCAGAAGAGTTATGCTGATAAAAGGCGAAGAGATTTAAGACTCCATTGACGACTTGGTATTCGTCAATATTTCTCCGTTGAAAGTGTGATTCAGTTGGTAGCAGAGGTAAATTAGCACCAAGGTTTGTTGGTCCATTTTCAGTTCTTGAGCAAGTGGGAAATTTAGCATATAAAGTTGGATTGCCTGATAAGATGGCGGGAGTACACAACTTATTTCATGTTTCCCAACTAAGGAAGTTCGTACATGATTCTGATATGAATATTTCACCAGATCAGTTGGATGATATCGAAGTAGAATCAGAGCCATTTGGAAACCGTAGAACAATTCGTATTATCGGACACCATACGAAGCAGCTTCGAAGGAAGACGATGAAATGGGTTAAGGTCCAGTGGGGTGATAATGAGAATGACTGCACTTAGGAAACCGAAAAGAACATAAGGAAGTCATATCCATAGCTCTTTAGATGATAAGGTTTTAATCGCGATATAGTTATTCCCTTATTAGTAAACTGCATGCTAGGATCGGCTAGTTGTGTTATAATGTATGTTTGATTGTTTGTAAATGGCTGACAGACATGCGGGGAACCATTGTATGTTTTGGTTAAGGAATTTCGGGGGTGAAATTTCTTAGGGGGAACAGTGTAACGACCCACATTTTACATATCAAAGGATCGTAGAATATTTATTTTATTTACATACGAAGTCGTATGGTCGTGTAACTTTGGGAAACGACTATTGGGGTCATTTCCCGCATTCACCAATTTTGCTGAATTTTAAATGATCATTTTGCCTCTGGCAAATCTTATTTCGCCTATAAGTTGTGGTTGGTAACGAGTTTTGACCTGAAACCACTTCCATTGGATTCAAATGATGGTTTTCCTTTTCGTAGAGTGGTCACATTAATCAAACGGACTTATCGTCTGGGAGATATGGCTGAAATAAGGTTTGGAAGATGAAAAACAACATAATTGGGCTTAACATGGTGATTAGTAGCTAGGCTCATAACCCTTTTCGGGATTAAGGTTATGAGAGGGCTGAAATGAGTTGGAGTAATCTCCTTTCATTTTTCTAGCCACCACAAACATTCCTTGAACCCTAGTAATTGCCTCCATCTTCTAAATCTCCCTCTAATCACTCTCTATCCTCAAATTAATCAAATCTACATCAAATCAAGTCGAATTAGCATCATATTCGAGGTAGATTTGCTGCACCGCCTTGGGATCCGAGCCAAATCATTAGAAGTTTCAGATCTATAATTAATTATTGGCTAAAGTGAGTGATTAGCATGTTTATTCACTTATTATGGCTAATTAGGAGTGATCAGCAATAATTAGCAAAATTATGACTCAATAAAATATGGAAAAATATGTATAAAATCTAAAATGTTATTTTATGTCGCTGGTATAAATTTGGGTTAATTTGGATTAAGTTTTCTAATCCTATTTTTAGATATGGTTAAACATTGTTAAGGGGAAAATCATGGATTTGGGTAAGTATGATACCAAATAACACATGTGATTGATGTTTTTATGTTTTTGATTGATTACACATGTTATTACTGTTGTTTGGTTTGCTTCAAGATTGCATAGGAAAGTTATAATGGTCGAAAACGCTGTCGTGTGGCGTAAATAGCTTATTGGAAGAGAAGCAGGAATTTGGACCGGATCAGATCGTGCTCGCCACCCCGAACCGACCCGAGCTCGCCACCCCGAACCGACCCGAGCTCGACACCTTGAACCGAACTGCTCTCACTCGGTCACCACAAGCCTTTTGCACCCACGAACCGACCCACGAGCCTTTGAGGCGCCACGACCTAGTGGAGCATCACGAGCACCGAACCGACCTGGTGAAAGGACTCGACCCACGAACCAATCCGGAGTAGTAGGCATTCACGAACCGGGCAAGAGAAGAAGTGCATGAACCGAACTAGATAGGGAAGCCCGACCCAAACCGGTGGGTTGATCATGACCCGACCCCAACGATGACTCCGAACTGAACTGCCTGCTTCACAAACTCACGAATCAAATGGAAACTGAACCGAACCGAAGAAGACCAAAACCCGAGATGCAAAGGAAATCTGTAACACCCCACTCCCGCTATGATCACTCACTAAGGGAATGCCATAGCATCGGTGGAGTATTTTAGTGAATATAGAATAGAAAAATTACAACAAGACAGATATAAATAGTACTTGAAATTCAAAACATCATCTCATAACAGCGGAAGTAAAACATGTCTGGTTACATCATAAAACCACAATAAAAGTCAAGTACAATATCCATCAAAATAAAGAAGTACATAATCCCACTCTCGTACAATAGCCATGACAAAAGAAAAGATAACTGGGTAGCTGGAGCTTTACATCTATCCAAGCTCCTAAAGACTGGAACAGCAATCCGATCAAGCTCCACTACTGCTAGGATCCACCGTAGGACCTGAGGGTTGGGAAAAAAAGATAAAAACAACGGGGTCAGACATAAGTCTGAGCGAGTCCTATAACTTTAACAATACAATCGTTAAAGTAACCATAGAAGACATAAACTGATATACGGTAACTAATGGGGATGAATGGCTACACTAAGCAGTCAACTAAACTAAGATAAAAGATAAAGACGCATCTACCCTTCCAAAGGTAAATTACTAAACTGCACCACACCGGTCGTTCCTAACTTAAAGGTTGATCCCACCCATGGACTTATAAAATTAACTTAATAGTTCTCGCGTACCCTAGGTGACTAAGTAGACGCCACGGGGCCCTACAATCCACTAGGTGTACACACTACTCCCCATTCGATCGGCTCCCTAACGTAGATACCCGTGCTGGCCCCACCGTGGGGTGTACCATTCCCTAACGTGGCAACCTGATAAAATTAACGGTGCACGGCTTATATCTACACGATGCAACAACGTCTTATTTACCAGCCCTGGTCCACACACGCATATGAAACCCGTTGGTCATGCGTTGCCACCGCTAACCCATTTTGGCCTCTTATAGTCAAGCCCAGTATGCGTGTCCCGTCCTCGACATGGGTCGATCCCACTAAGATACGTATGGGTTACTGGTTGAAATGGGCCCCCAGCACAAGCCATCCCCCTAAGCTTGGCCCACACACTAGTGTTTCCCACTTAACCCTTTAATCATGTTTAATTACATGTTTCATCTTGGTTAAGTATTTTATTATATTTTCTATTGGCAACCACTAGCAATTTCCACATACCACCCAAGGTACCCACTTAACCCCCATGCCCCACTACATGATTATCTGGTTAAGTGTTTCTTAATTGATTAACACCGTAACCGTGTAAAGGACCCCTCACATTGGACCGTTATTTGTAGATGCCTGGTTAAGCCGGTAGGTTCCGGGCAGTCTTACACTACAAACGGGTCCAACCTTGTGTCATTTACCCTTGTTACGTATTTAATTTATGATTAAGACCCCTCACATTGGACCGTCATTTGTAGATGCCTGGTTAAGCCGGTAAACTCCGGGCAGTCTTACACTACAAACGGGTCCAACCTCGTGTCTTAATCGATTAATTACTCCTAATTAATCTCCCCCATAATTTGTGTTAATTATCATGTTTATTTTAGGAATATGGGTACACCTAACTTAATAGGCAAATTCCCAACTCCAAAGTGTGGGTACACCTAACTTAATAGGCAAATTCCCAACTCCAAAGTGTGGGTACACCTAACTTAATAGGCAAATTCCCAACACATAGTATGGGTACACCTAACTTAATAGGCAAATTCCCATACTATGTTCATTTATTTTATGTTATGCATAATTATATTAATTTCACACAATCTTATTAACATATGCATTTAATTAACCCCATCGTTCCCACGTAATTTCGTTCTCATGACATAACACATATAAAAGGTGTCAACTTGCATATGTATGAACATGTTTCAAAGGTGCCATCTTGCATATTAACAAACACATAACTTGCATATGAACTTGCATATAATCTTGTATAACATGTCACATAACTTGCATATTAACTTGCATAACATGTCACATAACTTGCATATAATCTTGTATAACATGTCACATAACTTGCATATAATCTTGTATAACATGTCACATAAACTTACATATTAACAAATACATGACTTGCATATAATATGTCACATAACTTGCATATGAACTTGCATAACATGTTACATACTTGCATATGAACTCATAAACTTGCATATGAAGAAACATACAACTTGCATAATTATCATACATGTAACTTGCATATTATCATACATGTAACTTGCATATTAACATATGATCACAAAGCACAAAACTTGCATAATGCATGTCATAAAAAAGAGACAAACTTGCATGTCATAATGTATGCATAAAATCAAATACTTAGCATGCATGAAATCAAATACTTAGCATGCATAAAATCAAATACTTAGCATGCATAAAATCAAATACTTAGCATGCATAAAATCAAATACTTAGCATGCATGAAACCCATCACTTAACTTACATAAACCCACATACTTAGCTTGCATAAACATAGGGTTAACATTAAACATAGATTAGCAAACTAACATCATATCATATGACTTAAAACCCATTAATCCACAAATAAAACCATATGATCTCATCATATCTCATCTACTTAGTTTAGCAATTGATCATTAAAGTGATAGAAACTCACAACTAGCAAATTTGCACTCCAAATGAAGAAGATTAAGATGCTTAGAATGGATTAGAGGTTGATTAGAGAGTGATTAGCTTGCAACCCTCTACATAAATTAGTGGAGGCTCCTTCTAAGATTTAATTTGGCGGCATGAAGCCCTCAATTCTATTTTTAGTATGGATTAGGGTAGGTTTAGGGTGTATTTATAGATTAGGTGAGTGTTTTAGGCCCTTAGATTAACCCTAAATTAGATTAGGACCCTTAGATTTCGGAACTCTCCAGAAACCAGCCCTAAGACCAGGCCCAAACCCCAAACTGGTGCACCCAACCACAGAACTCTCTAGAAACTGTGCAGGTTTTCTGTCCCGACCTGGGCGCACTTCCCAAGTGCGCCAGTGTATTTTTGTACTGGCGCACTTCACAAGTGCGCAAGTGCATTTCTGGCCTGTTTCGGGTTTTTCTGCCTAACTTCGTTCGTCCATATCTCTTTCATACGGTACCCGTTTTACGCAAACTCGGACTCTATTTCGCGTATTTTTCCGAGACGGACGCAATGACGAAGCCCGTTTCCCCAGATTCTCACATCTGAGATTAATTATACTTTAATTACTAACCATTAGTGTTAATTGAAATTCAGGGTGTTACAAAATCCAAATGAGAAGTAATTACTCGGGATCCGGATGGGAACCGACGAGTTAACTTCTAGGGTTGGGCTTTGATGCGGGACGTGTGCAAAGGAGTTATCGATATCTATAACTTTGGTTCACCATTGAGAGAGGGGGCATGTAAACGAACCAGATCCAGGGCTATGTGGACTGGTTAACTCGTTAGTGTTATTGACTATGGACCAATATGGCCGTATCAGCGTAATAGTTGTACGGGGTGGGACTCCATCATGGCCCAAAGGGCAAAGTGGCCGTAGCAATAGTTGTAATGAGTGGGACTCCTTCGTTGCCCAGTGGTTCTGGTAATCAAAGCGGTGGATATTTTATGCATTACGCACCGAGTGATAGATGTGAGGATGATTGCTATCACCATGACGCGCACACTCCCATTTTTACACTATATGTAAGTGTTACCTTGGAGTATTGCACATCCTGTTGTGCTAACTCTTTGGTTGTAGGTCCATGTCAGGTATGATTACTTATACCTGTTATTGCTTTATTTAGCGGTATAGATTTGCTATCCTCATACCAGACTTTCGTCACATCCAGAGTTTTATGTCTCTTCTTATTAATCTGGGTGCTCTTAAACAAGCAGATTAGCAAAAGGTTAGCTGGTTATGCACGAGTAGTTGTCCGGAGACGAGCAGGAGGCTTCCACTGCCATATACATACATTCTTCCTATGTTGTTGTTGGTCACTGCTTTGAGCATTAGTAGTGCACCTCTTTCATTTCCTTTTTAGAGACAGTATTTTGAAGTTGTAATAATAGTTCGGATCATAAGCTGTATTTTGGATTCCGCTACTCTGATTGATATGGTTTAGTTTTCAGCTTATGCAATGTCTCGCCTGTTTTATATCAAGTTATGTTATTATTATATTTTATTCGATGCGCTGTGAGATATACTACAGGTTCTTGATGATTCATCGTTTCAAACCCCTTTCTTTTGTCGACCGTCCTGTGCCAGTCGGGCATTGGCGCAACGCATTTTAAGGGAAATAGCTAATGGTGCAGGGGGAGGGGGTCACATTAGAGAACAAATATTAAAGGGTAAACTAGAAGTTCGACACATACCTGCCACTTACCAGAGGGCTGACACTCTCACCATGCCGCTGTCGTATTAAAACTTTGTCAAGTTCAGAGAGTTCTTGAAAGTAGAAGAGCTCCAAGATGAACAAGAAGAATCACCAGTAAAGCAACAAACTTCATGTAGCGACCCAAATTTCTGGTATCTTTTAGGCTGACCAAACAACACCAGTCCAACAGAAGTTGTATTGGAAACCCAGATGCCAATAGAAAGAAATTAGAGGATGAGATAAGAGAGAAAGAAATATTAGAATAGAAGAAATAATAAGAGGAAAATACGAAAGAATCAGAGTCCCACATCGCAGTGGAACAAATATAATATAGAAATAACTTTTATTGAGAGCTTATAAAATACTTACAATCATCAGAGTACATCAATACATCTGGACAGTTATAATAACCTGTCCTTATATACACCACACAACGGAATAATTACCAATACATCCGAACTCCTACAACATGTCTTCTGAACTTCGTAGTGTCCAATAACCTGAACCTGTACAACCCAGGCTAACCCGAGCATTACAAATACCGGGTCAGTCTGGTGAACCAGAGTGAGAAACCCACTAAGTTTATATAACATCCGTCTTGATTTTAAAGTCAAGAATCCTTTTAAAAGAAAAGGATAATAGTAAGACCAGCCCACACATAAATACAGACGAGTTTACCTTACTATAACCCAAAAAGAACATTTGGAAATCATATATATTATCTGGTATTATAATAGTGTCTAAATACAAATAAATATCAGTCTAGCGGAACGCTTGCATCTCATGCTCCACATATATATAGTATACAATCAAAATCGCGGGCTCCTATTGGAGATTGGATTCCGACTATGACAAGGTATGGTACCACCTGTCGATAGTGTATCTCTAGAGGCGAATACACTGGGTTCAACAAGAAGTCTTGCAACCCGACCCGCACATGACCAACCACTCATTTCGCTTGAGTGTATCGAATGTATATCACCAACGGTTGGGATCAACAACTATTTCCATAAAGGCACAACATCGAAATAGATTAAAGAATCAAACGGAATTTCTCTAGATAGGTGACTATACACTCTAATGGGAGCGACCCACATAGCCATGTTGCCTGCCTGATTTTTGCAATTTCTCGGTTGATGAGGCTTGAGGCTACGTTTACTTACCAGCACATCACTTTGAATGCCACATCGTCAGATCCCTCAAATCACTAATTGACGTCCTCAAAAATACACTGGGCACTTTTGAAGAAATCGATGTACGTGACCATCTGTAAATACTCTGTCAGACACTCGTCTATACAAGTCATCCAGGAACAGGATGAACCAGAGGCAATCTCCTACCGCATCAAAAGGATCAGTAGCGAGAAGTCCTTGCAACCCGCAAAATCCCAACCACGATTGAATCACAGTTCAAAAACCTCTAGTAGCTAGCCAGAGAAATTCAACAGCAATCCTTCCGCTTATGAAGATCCACGGTCTTCAATGCCCCATCTCGACCGTCTTCTAATATCTCTAGCATTTACATATTTGCTGGTCAGAATGGTTTTCAGATATAAATTCGATCTCAGCCTTTCCGAACCAACAATCGATTTGGCCAGATTTTGATAGTCGGTGTTTTAACTATCAGAATAAACAACCATCATCCATAGAGAAAAATGGATTCACTGGTCCAGTATACAGCGTCTGTTGGCCTCTTTAGTTAAATAGTCGTTAATTTGATTTCTAAAAACTTTCGACATTTGGATTACTGCCTTTCCAATTTTTTTTCAACTTAAAATAAGTTTAAATAGGTTTAATTCAAATTAACGAAGTAAATGATTTAGGAATTAT
This sequence comes from Allium sativum, assembly GCA_030737875.1. NCBI lineage: Eukaryota > Viridiplantae > Streptophyta > Magnoliopsida > Asparagales > Amaryllidaceae > Allium > Allium sativum. Next base: position 550,144,248 of record CM060912.1, on the reverse strand, counting down.
TCTCCAAATATAATCAATGATATTTTCTGGAATAGAAAATGGACAATAAAAGTTGGAAATTCTTATTTGCATATTTTGTCTTGTTATTTTCTTACAAGTAATGGCGTTTAACATTTGAAATTTGCATTTCAAACATATTTTTAATTCACATAAGTATGGAATTGCATAGACTTATAAATAAAATGATAATTTACAAAGTGTGACAAAGGTTATAAATTGCAAATAAACGTCATATAAACAAACTGACAAATGGAGTAAAAATACCGTGTGCGATGTACATGCCTTAATTGTTCAATTATAAATGTCAGTCACAACTGAATAATTTACCGTGTGCGACGCACACACTTTAGTTGTTCATTTATAAAAGAAAAGAAAACCTTTGGGTTTAAACAGTATAATCATATACCCTTCACAGTATAGAAAATAAATTATACTCATTCACTTATTCCCAGAAAACTTAAAATCTTTCAAATTATCGTTCATGATATTCTTTACGGAAATATTTATTTTAATCACTTCCACTATCCTCATTTCTAAACTAATATCATCCTTGGATAATCATGAAGTCGTTACAAGCTGGGGTATTTTATTTACCTCTCAGACCTTTAGACGACAACACTCTCATCTTCAGAATAGATAGAAGCTGATCAACGAAGTCTCATTCTATCATTTTCCCCAACACTTATATTCAATTTAGAATCCCTTTCTAAACAACCACTTATCTTAGTTTTGTTCAAACAACTCCTTTCACATTTGAATTATTCATCTCTAGATCTTTATCATTAGATTTTCACTTTTAAAACTAGTTCAATCCACTAAGGTTTCCGTTCGATTTCAATTCAAATCAATCTTGTTTAAAACTTTCCTTTTTTATAGTTCCTTTACGGACCTAAATCCAAAATCCAGTTCATATAAATAAGAGAATATCTATCCAAATCCCTTTTAATTATAACCAAGGATTTACTCAACTAATCCCCTTTATCACCATTTCCTTTTTATTCTGATTTTTCAAACATCATTCACTTTAAAAGTTAACATTATTCTTTTCATAAAATCCTGGACTCGATATATCAAACAACTTGGTTTTACTTTGAAAACACTATTATATATTCAAATCTTGTCTATCGAATCACATTATGAATACGTATCCGTAATATACTTTAAAAATCATGTTTACGGATCAACTTCTTGTTAATTGTCTAATATCTTTTACATCAAATAATTTACTTCATTATCGACTATAATTAATCTTTTGAAAGGTCAAATAAAATCAACAATCCAATAATAGTTTTTAATAATCAATCCTCGTACAAGTAGTCGATTTAGTCATTTCAACATAGTTACTTTATTATCCATTTTATGCTTCATTATTTCTTTAAATTAAATTTCATTTGATTTAACAATCTAATTTAATAAGTCTCATTTAATTGTTCATTGGAAAAAAATTAATCTCACATTTATCCATTTGGTTAATCACCGCTCATTTGCTTACAAAAGTCAATAACATACAAAGCTTGTCTTATGTATTCGTTTTAAAATTACAAGATAATTATTTATTTCCTTTAATACTTCATTTAAAAATAATCTACATGAAATAGATTTCAAAACTATTCTTTAGTTATAAAACAAATTTTATAACTTTCTTTCTACTAATTCACCTGACGGTAAATCAATCTTTTATAAAATGATTCATTTACAGGCTATCTGCCGATAATTACCCAATCAAAACCACTCATCGGTTGATATCACACCAGTGTTAAGTTTTGATTCAACAATCAACGATCAATCAGATTGATTAATAGTTTGTATGAGTAAATAATATATATTTGAGGAATCCGGTTGGACCCCTCCAACCTGTCCTTCTGTAGTGACCCGAAAATCCGGACCAATTTGAGCTGACTAAATAACACAAGTCCAACCCCAAATTGCACTGGAAATTCAAGAAACTAATAGAAAGAAGATAGAGGGTGAGGATAGATAAGATAGAACTAGTAGAATAGAAGAATAAGAAGAACATCATCATCAGAGTAACCCGAATCTCACAGCGGAACGAATAAAATATAACATAACTTTTGAAATACAAAGTTATAACTGTTTATACATACCATTTTCAGAGTACAACATATAACATCACAGCGGAATAAATAATAGCTATCGACTGCTGAAGCCTCCTGCTCCAAGCTCTCCAAGTGCATCTGTAAATCCCGACTACTTGACTGCCCGTACAAATTTAGGCACCCAAGAGTTTAGGGAAAACAAAACAAATAAACTCCGGGTCAGTCATGTGACTGGTGTGAGTAAACTCAAATCATTTAAACAGGTATATGATATCTCATAAGACCACGCCGTGAATACGGAACGGGTTTTTCCCTTATGAGAATCCAAACATCTTTGAAAAAGCAATATCATTCTGATATTATGATAATGTCTAAATACAAATAGATATCAGTCTAGTAGAAACGCTTGCATCTCACGTTCTATATATATAGTATACAATCAAAACCGCAGGTGCGTATTGGATGATTGGGTTTCCAACTATGACAAGGTATGGAATCACCTTCCGATCAGTGTACTCTAGGAACGATACACTGGAGTTCAACAAGAACATCTTGCAACTCAGCCACACATGACCGACCACTCATTTCGCTTGAGTGTATCGAATGTACATCACCAACGGTTGGGATCAGCAACCGTTCCCGTATATATATATGGGACAGCATTGATAGATTTAAGAAGCAAATGAATATTCTCTAGATAGGTGATTATACACCCTACTTCGGTGCGACCGACTTAGCCATGCTGCCTGCCCGATTTCTGTCATTTACCGGATGTGAGGCTAGAAGCTATGCTTACTTTCCATTCATTTATAACACGATCACTTTGAATGCCACATTATCAGATTCGTTAATCATTTAGTTGGATCTGCACAAATAGATTCTGGATATTATGCGAAGGGAATAAATCCGTTGGCCACCATATATATTTGTACAGTCCGACCCATTCGATCATTGGAAATACTCTGTCAGACATTCGTCCATATACGTTCGTTCTGGGACTGAACGAAACCGAAGGCACTATTCTCTAAATAGGACAGCCCTTGCACTTTACTCCGTCTTCAATTTCTTCATCGTATTTGATCACAACGCTTATGTCGATACGGGGTGGTTCTTCGGATAATAATCCAACCGGTCTCTCCATATTAACAACGTAAAATGGTCAAAACTTCGATAGTCTGTGATTTAACTATCAAATGAAAATATGTCGGTGTACAAACAATGATCTTAATTCCAAATGGAATTTTCGATCCAATCATCAATCATATATATATATATATTCATATTTTCTTATTTTCTAAAACTAGGAAATATACATTTTCAACATTGGAAAACATTTCCAATCCTCATTTACGCATCACTATCATTCCACAACTATTAGTCCCTAACTGTAAACTAGTAAGAGAACAATTCTCTAAGTATAAACCCCGAAGGCCGAAACCAACATCAGATCGATACTCAGAAAACTATTCAACCTACTAATCTCTAGTCAGTTTCTAATTTTTGTTTAACTTCACTTCTAAATTTCTATATTCGATTAATCCCTCTTGATAAACTACGTTTGACTAACTCCTTTTGATAAACTACGTTTTCCGTTACAACTATTTCCCTCTTTTAACGTTTACTTACCATTACAAATATTCTCTATTTACAACTTCTATTTACCGTTACAAATATTTCCTATTTACAACTTCTATTTACCGTTACAAATATTCTCTATTTACAACTTCTATTTACCGTTACAAATATTTCCTATTTACAACTTCTATTTACCGTTACAAATATTCTCTATTTATAACGTTTTATTTATCTTCTAAATAAATATTTCTTCTTTCTATTTATTTTCTAAATAAATATTCCTTTTATAAGATCCTATGATTTTATAAATACTTCCTTTTTATAAAACCGTGTTCGTTTCATAAACCATTTCCTTTAAAAAAATCCTATGATTTTATAAATACTCTATTTTCAAATTGTTTTCCTTTTTATAAAATCGGTTGATTTTATAAAACTCCTTTGTTTCAATATACATTGAAATATTCCTTTTTCCTACTCAGGGTTTCTTATGATATTCAAAATATCAAACAACGATGATCAATATCGTTCTAACATCCATAATCAATAACAGATTATAAATCACACATATATCACAATATATGAAAACAGTAAAATAATTGTTGAGGAACCCAGTCGGATTCCTCCAACCTGTCTCCCTGCATCCACAGATGTTACACAGTATAATATACATCAATTTCATTTCAATATGAAATATTCTACTGGACAGAATCAATATTTGATTAACGATATAATATACGACTATATCTACGTTTTCAATCAAATCTATTTAACAGTCCGGTTTAACAATCAATATACAGCAGTCAATAAATAAAGTACAATTTATATTAAAATATAAATTGAGGAGAGTTAGTGAGTTTTACTCACATTGGACGATCATCGTTAATAACGATAACCATCGCTTGATTCAGACGGACAATTTATTTTGTTATAAATTGTAACGAGCTTCGATTCATTTTCAGTCAGCTCCATGGTGTAGCCTTCGTCTGTACGATCCTATCGGATCCTGTTTGTTCGATTCTGAAAATATAGGATCCTATTATTAATATTTTAAACAACTGCTAATTTAATTATATTTAAAATTCTTAATTACTTAAATTATAAGCTAACTAATTACTAATTTAGGGTTTTATTTTATCTAATTACATTAGTTAATAAAATGGCCGATCCAATTCTTATCCCCCATTCATATAAACTCTTGAGTCCCCTTACTGCAAGTTCAACCGGCCCTTAAGCTACATTTAAAATAATTAATCACTAAATCCTATTTAGTCCAACTTAATCATGTTTTTTTTAGGCTTTAAAAGGACTAACGATTATCGCTATCTTTCCGGTATAACTGTGTTTAACTAGCAACTTAATTAACGTTTTTAAATCTAATAGCATTTTATATTCGTTAATTACAATATAAAGGAATTGCCGACACTCCTTCCTGTTGTTTGGCTCCAAAGCTCACCGTCTTCTGAAAGTCTTCACACTGGTTTTCCCTTTTGTTTTTCTTTTCGGTACTCAGACAATTCGACGTCACTGTATAACCCTCCCCCAACACATAACTTTTCTTCCCTTTTATAATACAAACTGCACCCTGTAGCTTTCCTCTTCTTGAGTAGAAAACCGCACTGCTCCAGACATAACCCAACACCACCGTTGACGCACTTACACTCCACCTTGTATAAACGAAAATTGGTCCTCTTAGATAAGCTACTTTCTTCATTTGCAGTATTCAACTGCACAAAACAAATGGCCATTTCCATTCGTTCTTTTCGGCTTGGCTTCACATTTCTCCACAACTTCATACTCACAGCAAACCATATTCTGCCTCCAATATTCACGCCCTGGATTCGAACTGCATCAACTCTTCATCCTCTCGAACAACTATTCACCCAAAACGCCACCTCGACATCACCTTGACAGCTCACGACGACCCCAGGCAACTCAACATCAACTACCAACGTCGATCCCTCCATCCCCCTTCGAATCCGAGTCCACTGCCATCTTCAGTTAGTCCAAAACATCATCGAAGAATCGAGGAACCGAAGCCCTAGCTCACGATTTCCAAACCCACCGCAAATAAATGGAGTTCGAACTCCATGAAAACCGAACCTGCTTGTAGCGAAGCTCGCTCTGAACCCATATGAACGTATTTTAGGATATATAGATTTTGATTTGGGATTTCTTTTGATTTTATACTTGCGATTTTCATTTGAGAATGGTGGCGGCGGAAAGTTTGCTGAAGAGAACGATATTAGGTCTTAAGGAAATATAGAGGGGGTATTTATATAGGTTGAGAATACTTTGTCCTCAAGTAAGAATAAATGTATGATATAGGACAGCGCTACCCCTTAGGCCTGCGTTTACATTTAATGCATATAAGTCTTTGTTTCGAGTTGTCACTTCTGGTTGTACGTGATGGGGTATTAACTTAGGGGTTAAGGCATAGATATTTAATAAAATATACTCACTGTCCATTGTTGGTTTCGCTTATACCACGGATGCTATGAAAAATGACAAGTCTTCTATGCGCTAAAGGCACGAGGAACAACCATTCAGCACTTAAAACATATAGGAATATCTCGTATGGTTACTTGTAGATTTCTGACCTATGAAAGTATTCTCCTGTAAGCACTTAAAAGTAGTATATCCTATGTTAAGAGCGTTAACACTTGCATGTTTCGTGGTGTAGGAAGAAAAACAAAGGTCCACGATACAAGTGAAATCATATATTGCATTTAGTTTCAAACTTTAGTGCTTGTTTTTATTATATTGTGTACCTCGCTATACAAATTTCTGTCCATGTATGAACTGCTATGGACAAAAATAAAAATATGTTCGTGATCAGCGATGTGCTACGATCTCAGAAATATAATAATATCGGTAGGTGGACTCATATTTTGAAACTTCAAAATGTTGATTTCAGGGTGCGAAATACTTCAAATAAAAAGTCGCTTATTAAATTAATTAAAAATTACAGTAAAATTCTAAAAATTAAATTATCACTACTTCCCAAAAGAACCTTGTCTAAATTCAAACCCGATCTCTAGTTATATCAAATAATCTGTTATGGTCGATAAACGATTCTATAGCGACTATTTTAAAATTTGATTTGGACATTTCTCAAAATCTACATGACGAAATCCTAATTTTTCTCTTCCCCTAGAAAGATATAATCCACCAGCTCCACACGTTTCTTGTTTCACAGAAATCCGATTTAAAACGAATCCTGTACACTCAGTTGAAGTTTGAATCGCCAAATTACGAACTGCAACGCCATTTCGAGCTCGGTTTTAATTATAATATAATTATACGTTCTAACATCGTCGATTAATTAATATATTCGTTATTTAAATAATTAAATAAGTTCATTATTACACCGTCAAATATCCGGGTCATTACATTCTTCCCCACTTAAAATAATTTCGTCCTCGAAATTGCTAAGGTAGAGGACGACCCTATCTACTGGATAAATATTTATCAGTTTACCCCTTTACTTCAGTTTCAACTGAACTAATTAATATCGACTAAAATACAAATTTATTCCGACTAACTAAAATTTTCAAAAATTTTGAATTTTTTTTCTAATGCCATAATTTTTCAGAAAATTTCGCCATAACCTCCTTTGTACTGGTCGATATGACAAACCACAACTCGCCTCTCTAGGGCTTCTCCAACCCAAAAGAAAATCAAAACGCCAAGCGGCTTGCCAAATCAGCTAATAAATTCCAACTCATATGAAATATAAACTTGTACCTTTTTGCTGACCATATCATTATACCATTCCCATTGGTTATCAACTTCGTATATACCATGCCATTCCAATCAAACTCCAATCAGTTTAATCTCATCTAAATCATTTGGTTATATCCAAGTCAAATTCCACTTCAAGTTCCATTCTTGATTCTTAATTCTTATATCGTAAATCAACTTACTCGATATCCTTCCAATATAATTCCATATTATATATAACCTTGTCCAAGTTTAATTCAAATTTATTTATTCACTTTTATTATTCTAATCCATTTAACTTCATAAGTTAAATTCAAATTCCAGAATTTAAATTCCTGGGCTCATTTCAAATCAATTTGAAATCATAATACCAATTCAAAACCTTTGAATTTTTAAACACCTTGTTTTCACAAAACAATTCGAAAATAAAACCTTTGGTAGTAATCCGTCACTTATAACTCGGAAATGAACACTGATGATGTCGCGATTCATCATCAGAATCTATTTCCGGCTATTGAAGTGAGTTCAATATTATATCACTTTCAGTTTGAAAAACGTTTTCAATATCTCCCAGGAACTTAAAATTTCCTTATTTTAATTCCTGATTCTGATTTAAATTTAGATTTTATTCATCTTATTTCAAATACTTTACTTATATGAATTCTGATTAGTTATTTATAACCATTTCGCCTTTATAATCTTATTCGATTATACTATCAACCAATACAACCAATTATACTATGTTAATTTCAAAGCATATCATGTTGGTTCATCGTGTTCGAGTGTTTAGAAACCCTTATCGATATTGTGGTGCCCCACCATCGGCCAGAATTTATAAGCCACTCAACCAATAAAGCTCCACAATATAAAACAAGTTTTTATATCAATTAACAAATACGTTCACTCGTATATATACACTCAATCTCAGTCTAGGATATTACTAATCCCATCTCTACTGAGTTACGCCACAGAGCCAAGGTAATACTTAACTTAAGCTCTGATACCAACTGTAGTGACCCGAAAATCCGGACCAATTTGAGCTGACTAAATAACACAAGTCCAACCCCAAATTGCACTGGAAATTCAAGAAACTAATAGAAAGAAGATAGAGGGTGAGGATAGATAAGATAGAACTAGTAGAATAGAAGAATAAGAAGAACATCATCATCAGAGTAACCCGAATCTCACAGCGGAACGAATAAAATATAACATAACTTTTGAAATACAAAGTTATAACTGTTTATACATACCATTTTCAGAGTACAACATATAACATCACAGCGGAATAAATAATAGCTATCGACTGCTGAAGCCTCCTGCTCCAAGCTCTCCAAGTGCATCTGTAAATCCCGACTACTTGACTGCCCGTACAAATTTAGGCACCCAAGAGTTTAGGGAAAACAAAACAAATAAACTCCGGGTCAGTCATGTGACTGGTGTGAGTAAACTCAAATCATTTAAACAGGTATATGATATCTCATAAGACCACGCCGTGAATACGGAACGGGTTTTTCCCTTATGAGAATCCAAACATCTTTGAAAAAGCAATATCATTCTGATATTATGATAATGTCTAAATACAAATAGATATCAGTCTAGTAGAAACGCTTGCATCTCACGTTCTACATATATAGTATACAATCAAAACCGCAGGTGCGTATTGGATGATTGGGTTTCCAACTATGACAAGGTATGGAATCACCTTCCGATCAGTGTACTCTAGGAACGATACACTGGAGTTCAACAAGAACATCTTGCAACTCAGCCACACATGACCGACCACTCATTTCGCTTGAGTGTATCGAATGTACATCACCAACGGTTGGGATCAGCAACCGTTCCCGTATATATATATGGGACAGCATTGATAGATTTAAGAAGCAAATGAATATTCTCTAGATAGGTGATTATACACCCTACTTCGGTGCGACCGACTTAGCCATGCTGCCTGCCCGATTTCTGTCATTTACCGGATGTGAGGCTAGAAGCTATGCTTACTTTCCATTCATTTATAACACGATCACTTTGAATGCCACATTATCAGATTCGTTAATCATTTAGTTGGATCTGCACAAATAGATTCTGGATATTATGCGAAGGGAATAAATCCGTTGGCCACCATATATATTTGTACAGTCCGACCCATTCGATCATTGGAAATACTCTGTCAGACATTCGTCCATATACGTTCGTTCTGGGACTGAACGAAACCGAAGGCACTATTCTCTAAACAGGACAGCCCTTGCACTTTACTCCGTCTTCAATTTCTTCATCGTATTTGATCACAACGCTTATGTCGATACGGAGTGGTTCTTCGGATAATAATCCAACCGGTCTCTCCATATTAACAACGTAAAATGGTCAAAACTTCGATAGTCTGTGATTTAACTATCAAATGAAAATATGTCGGTGTACAAACAACGATCTTAATTCCAAATGGAATTTTCGATCCAATCATCAATCATATATATATATATATATATATATTCATATTTTCTTATTTTCTAAAACTAGGAAATATACATTTTCAACATTGGAAAACATTTCCAATCCTCATTTACGCATCACTATCATTCCACAACTATTAGTCCCTAACTGTAAACTAGTAAGAGAACAATTCTCTAAGTATAAACCCCGAAGGCCGAAACCAACATCAGATCGATACTCAGAAAACTATTCAACCTACTAATCTCTAGTCAGTTTCTAATTTTTGTTTAACTTCACTTCTAAATTTCTATATTCGATTAATCCCTCTTGATAAACTACGTTTGACTAACTCCTTTTGATAAACTACGTTTTCCGTTACAACTATTTCCCTCTTTTAACGTTTACTTACCGTTACAAATATTCTCTATTTACAACTTCTATTTACCGTTACAAATATTTCCTATTTACAACTTCTATTTACCGTTACAAATATTCTCTATTTACAACTTCTATTTACCGTTACAAATATTTCCTATTTACAACTTCTATTTACCGTTACAAATATTCTCTATTTACAACTTCTATTTATCGTTACAAATATTTCCTATTTACAACTTCTATTTACCGTTACAAATATTCTCTATTTATAACGTTTTATTTATCTTCTAAATAAATATTTCTTCTTTCTATTTATTTTCTAAATAAATATTCCTTTTATAAGATCCTATGATTTTATAAATACTTCCTTTTTATAAAACCGTGTTCGTTTCATAAACCATTTCCTTTAAAAAAATCCTATGATTTTATAAATACTCTATTTTCAAATTGTTTTCCTTTTTATAAAATCGGTTGATTTTATAAAACTCCTTTGTTTCAATATACATTGAAATATTCCTTTTTCCTACTCAGGGTTTCTTATGATATTCAAAATATCAAACAACGATGATCAATATCGTTCTAACATCCATAATCAATAACAGATTATAAATCACACATATATCACAATATATGAAAACAGTAAAATAATTGTTGAGGAACCCAGTCGGATTCCTCCAACCTATCTCCCTGCATCCACAGATGTTACACAGTATAATATACATCAATTTCATTTCAATATGAAATATTCTACTGGACAGAATCAATATTTGATTAACGATATAATATACGACTATATCTACGTTTTCAATCAAATCTATTTAACAGTCCGGTTTAACAATCAATATACAGCAGTCAATAAATAAAGTACAATTTATATTAAAATATAAATTGAGGAGAGTTAGTGAGTTTTACTCACATTGGACGATCATCGTTAATAACGATAACCATCGCTTGATTCAGACGGACAATTTATTTTGTTATAAATTGTAACGAGCTTCGATTCATTTTCAGTCAGCTCCATGGTGTAGCCTTCGTCTGTACGATCCTATCGGATCCTGTTTGTTCGATTCTGAAAATATAGGATCCTATTATTAATATTTTAAACAACTGCTAATTTAATTATATTTAAAATTCTTAATTACTTAAATTATAAGCTAACTAATTACTAATTTAGGGTTTTATTTTATCTAATTACATTAGTTAATAAAAAGGCCGATCCAATTCTTATCCCCCATTCATATAAACTCTTGAGTCCCCTTACTGCAAGTTCAACCGGCCCTTAAGCTACATTTAAAATAATTAATCACTAAATCCTATTTAGTCCAACTTAATCATGTTTTTTTTAGGCTTTAAAAGGACTAACGATTATCGCTATCTTTCCGGTATAACTGTGTTTAACTAGCAACTTAATTAACGTTTTTAAATCTAATAGCATTTTATATTCGTTAATTACAATATAAAGGAATTGCCGACACTCCTTCCTGTTGTTTGGCTCCAAAGCTCACCGTCTTCTGAAAGTCTTCACACTGGTTTTCCCTTTTGTTTTTCTTTTCGGTACTCAGACAATTCGACGTCACTGTATAACCCTCCCCCAACACATAACTTTTCTTCCCTTTTATAATACAAATTGCACCCTGTAGCTTTCCTCTTCTTGAGTAGAAAACCGCACTGCTCCAGACATAACCCAACACCACCGTTGACGCACTTACACTCCACCTTGTATAAACGAAAATTGGTCCTCTTAGATAAGCTACTTCCTTCATTTGCAGTATTCAACTGCACAAAACAAATGGCCATTTCCATTCGTTCTTTTCGGCTTGGCTTCACATTTCTCCACAACTTCATACTCACAGCAAACCATATTCTGCCTCCAATATTCACGCCCTGGATTCGAACTGCATCAACTCTTCATCCTCTCGAACAACTATTCACCCAAAACGCCACCTCGACATCACCTTGACAGCTCACGACGACCCCAGGCAACTCAACATCAACTACCAACGTCGATCCCTCCATCCCCCTTCGAATCCGAGTCCACTGCCATCTTCAGTTAGTCCAAAACATCATCGAAGAATCGAGGAACCGAAGCCCTAGCTCACGATTTCCAAACCCACCGCAAATAAATGGAGTTCGAACTCCATGAAAACCGAACCTGCTTGTAGCGAAGCTCGCTCTGAACCCATATGAACGTATTTTAGGATATATAGATTTTGATTTGGGATTTCTTTTGATTTTATACTTGCGATTTTCATTTGAGAATGGTGGCGGCGGAAAGTTTGCTGAAGAGAACGATATTAGGTCTTAAGGAAATATAGAGGGGGTATTTATATAGGTTGAGAATACTTTGTCCTCAAGTAAGAATAAATGTATGGTATAGGACAGCGCTACCCCTTAGGCCTGCGTTTACATTTAATGCATATAAGTCTTTGTTTCGAGTTGTCACTTCTGGTTGTACGTGATGGGGTATTAACCTAGGGGTTAAGGCATAGATATTTAATAAAATATACTCACTGTCCATTGTTGGTTTCGCTTATACCACGGATGCTATGAAAAATGACAAGTCTTCTATGCGCTAAAGGCACGAGGAACAACCATTCAGCACTTAAAACATATAGGAATATCTCGTATGGTTACTTGTAGATTTCTGACCTATGAAAGTATTCTCCTGTAAGCACTTAAAAGTAGTATATCCTATGTTAAGAGCGTTAACACTTGCATGTTTCGTGGTGTAGGAAGAAAAACAAAGGTCCACGATACAAGTGAAATCATATATTGCATTTAGTTTCAAACTTTAGTGCTTGTTTTTATTATATTGTGTACCTCACTATACAAATTTCTGTCCATGTATGAACTGCTATGGACAAAAATAAAAATATGTTCGTGATCAGCGATGTGCTACGATCTCAGAAATATAATAATATCGGTAGGTGGACTCATATTTTGAAACTTCAAAATGTTGATTTCAGGGTGCGAAATACTTCAAATAAAAAGTCGCTTATTAAATTAATTAAAAATTACAGTAAAATTCTAAAAATTAAATTATCACTACTTCCCAAAAGAACCTTGTCTAAATTCAAACCCGATCTCTAGTTATATCAAATAATCTGTTATGGTCGATAAACGATTCTATAGCGACTATTTTAAAATTTGATTTGGACATTTCTCAAAATCTACATGACGAAATCCTAATTTTTCTCTTCCCCTAGAAAGATATAATCCACCAGCTCCACACGTTTCTTGTTTCACAGAAATCCGATTTAAAACGAATCTTGTACACTCAGTTGAAGTTTGAATCGCCAAATTACGAACTGCAACGCCATTTCGAGCTCGGTTTTAATTATAATATAATTATACGTTCTAACATCGTCGATTAATTAATATATTCATTATTTAAATAATTAAATAAGTTCATTATTACACCGTCAAATATCCGGGTCATTACACCTTCCCTGCATCAAAATAGGTTATCTAAAATTCAATACGGCAATGATAAACAGAATATAAACAGTTCAACTAATAACAACCAACAAATGATTAATAACACCCAATCAATCATTCAATACATTTATATAAACGTAACCAACAAGGTAAGTTACCCCGCTTGGAATCTAATCGTTAAAATAACGATTTAATCTGATTAAATTAAACAAACGTTTAATTTAATCCATGAATATTCAGCACACATGTAAACAGTCATTTAATTATCAACCATTAGCAACCATTGCACACAAAAATAAAAATTCAGTTTATATTAAATATAAACGGGGTAAACTGAGTGAGTTAAACTAACCTTGATTTTATTCGATATTGAAATAATTCGTTTTTTTTAAAACTCGGAGCTGAGTCCAATTCCATCCAATCCAGCTTCATAATGCTACGCTCATTGATGCGGTTCCGTTCCTTGTTTGGTCTGGTTATGTTAACAGATGAGAACTTTACATATATTATACGTTCATGTTTTATTTTGAGTTAATTAAACTTTAATTAAATAATTATCTTACTTTAATTATACCATAACTAATCAGCTCCGTTCAATATGGTTTAGGCATGGTAAAATTTTAAGCATGTTATACATATAGACGCATTTGAACTGGATTAGGGACATACGTACGTAAGGCATATATCATGTTGTAATATATGAGTAGGCATATTCTTTTGGGTCACATTAAATATTAGGCACATTTCTCCTACCTGCTTGTTGCACTTAGTCTATCACATCATCCTCTCATAATTAGAATTTGGCATATATTTGAACAGGGTTAGGAATGCTTTAATAAATCAGGTCACTTATCCATATACTGGGTCAAATATTATAATAACCACGTTTTCTACATCTAATGTTAAACATTATATTCATCATTATGCGCGATGAAAACAAAACTAAATTTGGCACTCTATAAATTGTATTAGGCGGCAGTAATATTAATTAGGCATATTCAAATTATCATTAGGCACTTACGTTAAATAGTATAACTTAACTGGGTTAGGCATTTTAACTAAACAGATTAGGCAAAAGAAACGTAATTAGGCACAATTAAGTCATCTCCTACCTTTCGCATGTTCTGTCTTCCCCGGTCTTGTTCCACGTCCTTCCCCACTTCACCGTTCCAACCTCCTATGCATAGCCTCCCCCACGTCAGCTTCTCTTCCGCATGAACTTGTTCAAACCCCACAAGGCCATGATCCCTTCTTGCGTGTGTATTGTCCCGAACCCATGCACACATCCAATAGCCGCAACTTCCCCATTCCATAAAATTTCCATACAAACTTCTGTGCTTCCTTCATTTCCACTTCATGCTCCACCATGTTTCCCCTCCTGTACGTTGCCTCTCTTCACGCAATGCGTAATGCTTCTCCTTGCTGTCATCTTCTTCCTTTTCTTGCTACTCTCGTTCCAAGCTCGGTTGAAATGGAGGCTTTAGTTTCAATGATAGTGGAGATTCAATAAATCCTTGGATGAAGCTTTCGTTGCTTGCAGAAGGATGAAATGATGGGTTTTCATTGTTTTGGAGTTGTTAAAGAAATGAGGATGGCGCATATGTTTATAGTAGAAGAAAGTGTGGATACCACGCTATTGGAAATTATATTTTATTGGGCGGCTTGATTGCCACGGTGAGAAAGTTTGGCCTCAAAGGAATGAAAGAGCGTGGCTTGCAAGGAATAACAGTGTCCACAGTGTTAGGAAACCAACGAAGCAGCAGATGACAGAATGAACCAGGATTATCTTTGAGGCACGTCGATCAGACGTTGTCTTCAAGAAGTTGATCGCCCCTACTACAAAGTAGATTGCTGAAGGGTTTGACGGCGGCACTTCTCCAGGATACAACAAAGATTAGTTTTCGCAGTTAGCAATGGACTGCAAAAATGTGGATTAGTATATTTCTGAAGAAAAGAGAAGGGAAGAGATCGAAAAGAAAAAGTAATCTGTTTGGGCGTAGAAGCAGGTTTAAATAGAGGCTGAGAAGGCATTTCGAAGGGACATAACGTTTTGAACGGGCGCATCGTTTAAAAATCAAAAATCACGACAGTTGGCCAACAGTCGAACCCGATCCGTTTTAATCACGTACGCTCCACGTGCCCCAAGTGCCCAAGTGCCATCTTTGACCTTTTAATATGATCTTATATATATAGGCCCAAGCCCATATGTGCATATCCTTTAGCCCAATTCTTTTCATTTCACAATCTTATAACAACGACTCTTAATATATAAGTAGGAGTTGTTTATGATATTTGCCAATGTGGGACAAATAATATTTCAATCTTCCCAATAATCCCCCACTAGATTGTAATATTATACTTATGCATCCACGAAAGTACCTTTCAGTTTAAACTTTCGTGTTAGTTTAAATATCTAAACCTTAACAGAATTTTTGGTAGCTAATAGCTTAAACCAAAATCCTATTTGTTAAAGGCGAGATATCTAAACACATAAGTATGTATTTCTTCTAGAAATATATCTTATGATCCTAATTGATCTTCAACATCCCCTGGTATTCGTGAACATAAGATTAACTTCTAAACTTATTGAAACTTTGTTTCTTATGTTCATATAGATATCAGTTCTAATCCGTCCTTGTTACTATGGACAAACAGATATCTCTTAACGTAACATATAAACATTTAATAATCAATGTTTATCAATTGCCTAACTGCAACTTGTTATTACCCTTTAAACCTTAGGCTAAGTGACATAAGGTTGGGTTCCTATTGCAGGTAATCAGAAAGGTTTTAGACCCATCCCCCAACTAGTTGTTTTAATCATTTCTCTAGGTAATCCTTTAGTTAATGGGTCTGCCAAGTTTTTCTTGGATCTAACATATATTATGGTAATAACTCCATTCATAATTAATTCCCTGACATATGCATGTCTCAAGCTTATATGTCTAGACTTTCCATTATAAATTTTATTATAGGCTCTAGACATAGTAGCTTCACTGTCACAATATACAAAAATGGCTGATGATGGTTGTGGCCACAACTCTATTTCCGTTAACAGATTCCTTAGCCATTCTGCTTCCGAAGCCAATGCATCCAAAGCAATAAATTCCGCTTCCATTGTAGAATGTGTGATAACAGTTTGTTTCTTGGAAGCCCATGATATAGCACCGCCTCCAAGAGTGAAAATACATCCAGGTGGTTCCTTTATTATCATTTTTAGGGGTTGCACCACTTGCATCTAAATATCCTTCTAGAACTGCTGGAAAGTTTCCATAGTGGAGTCCTAACTTAATTGTTCTTTTAAGATAACCTAGGACCCTACCTACCGCTTTCCAGTGCGCAAATTCAGGATTACTTGTGTACCTTGATAACCTACACACGGCATAAGAAATATCAGGACGTGTGCAATGCATGACATACATGAGACTTCCAATGACACTTGCGTATTCTAGTTGAGCAATAGCTCTTTCTAAGTTTTCAAATATTTTAACAGAAGAGTCATAGGGGCTACTTGCTTCTTTAATATTTAAATGTTTATACTTGAAAATTAAATTTTCAATGTAATGAGATTGGCATAATGCATAACCCCCATCGTATTTCTTTACTTTAATGCCTAGAATAGTGTCAACTTCGTTTAAATCTTTCATCTTGAAACACGATGTTAAATATTTCTTCGTCTCATTTATGCCTTCCATATTAGTTCCAAATATAAGCATATCATCCAAATATAGACAAATTATGACACCATAACATTCTGTGAATTTTGAATAAATGCACTTGTCAGCATTGTTATGCTTGAAGCCATTCGACAAAATTACAGAATCAAATTTCTCATGCCATTGTTTTGGTGCTTGTTTTAGCCCATATAAAGACTTAATTAATTTACAGACTTTATTTTCATTTCCAGTCATGACAAAACCTTCAGGTTGTTCCATGTATACTTCCTCATCTAAATCACCATTAAGGAAAGCGGTCTTGACATCCATTTGATGCACATGTAGCCCATGAATAGATGCAAGCACAAAAAGTGTTCTTATTGATGCCAATCTAGCTACTGGAGCATATGTATCAAAATAATCTATGCCTTCTTTTTGTTTGAAACCTTTGGCTACTAGCCTTGCTTTGAAAGTTTGAATGGACCCATCAGTATTATATTTTCTTCGAAATACCCACTTACATCCAATTGGTTTAGATCCAGGAGGCAAATCCGCTAGAACCCAAGTATTATTAGCAATAATTGAGTCCATTTCATCTTGTATTGCTTCCTTCCAGAAAGCAACATCTCTTGAGGTCATTGCTTCCTTAAAAGTTTTAGGATCCTCTTCATTATTCAAAATGTAAACTGTAACATTTACAATTTCAGTTCTATTTCCATTTACAAGATGAATCACATCATCAGGTGCTACAAAATCAGGATCTAATCCTTTGCTTTTCCTTGTTCTTTTGCTTCTTCTTGGTTCTTCAGGTATATTCGTATTCTTTAGTTTATCAGAAGAAGTATTCATGTTATTTTCTTTGTCTTTATCATTGATAACTTGTGTAGGATATGAAATATGTGTGGAATCACATATAAATTTATTTTCAATGAATTCGACATCTCTTGAATCCACAATCACATTAGATTTGAGATCTAATAATCTATATGCTTTTGAATGTTCAGCATACCCTACAAATATACTTTTCAGAGCCCTTGGTCCAAGTTTAACTCTTTTTGGATCTATGATTCGATAAAAGGCTAAACATCCCCAAACTTTAAGATATTTCAAACTCGGTTGCTTGCCTTTCCACAATTCATACGGAGAAATCTTGGTCTTCTTTGATGGGATTCTATTATGTAAATGACATGCTGTCAGAAGTGCTTCTCCCCATAAATTTATATTTTGTTTAGCATTCAAAATCATGGCATTAGTCATTTCCACTAATGTTCTATTTTTTCTTTCTGCCAAACCATTTTGTTGTGGGGTGTAAGGTGCTGTCGATTGGTGGATTATGCCATTTTCTTCACAAAATGATGAGAATTCATTTGAAAAATATTCTCCACCTCTGTCTGTTCGCAACACCTTTATTTTCTTTTCCTTCTGATTTTCAACACTAATTTTGAAACGTTTAAACATTTCAAATGCTTGATCTTTTGATCTCATCAAATAAACATGTGTGTATCTAGAGTAATCATCTATAAATGTGATGAAATATCGATTGCCCCCTCTAGTCAACACACCATTTAATTCACATATATCCGAATGAATTAGTTCGAGTAGTTGAGTATTTCTTTCAGATTTTGGAAATGGCTTTTTACACATCTTTGCTTCAATGCTAATCTCGCACTTCAATTGTTTTATAAGATCACAAGAAATCAACCCTTCTTTAGACATATATTGCAAAGATTTAAAATTTAAGTGAGTCAATCTATTATGCCATAAATGAAATGAGTCAACGGTATAAGCAAACTCGTTCATTTTATTAATACTTAGTTTATACATTCCATTACAAGCATAGCCTTTTCCAACAAACTTCCCTCCTTTAGACATAATCAGACTGTTACCATCAAGAACGCATTTAACACCCTTATTACAAAGAAGATATGCAGAAACTAAGTTCTTTCTAACATCCGGAACATGCAAGACATTTTGGAGAATTAGTTTCTTTCCCGAAGTGAACTCCAATTCAACTGTCCCTTTTCCAACAACAACGGATGTAATGTGATTTCCCATAATCACCTTGTTGTCATCAGAAACCTTTTCATAGAACTTAAACATGGACTGGTTATTACAGACATGAATAATGGCACCAGAATCATACCACCAATCCATCTCTTTTAAATTATCAGCCATGTTTAACTCCATTGTCGTGTCAGTATCCAACTTGGTTATCATTGCAATGATTTCAGATTCATTCTGTTCAACCATGTTGGCGGAGTTTGCGTTCTTTTTTCCTTTTTGCTTGGTTTTCTGTCTTTTGTAAAACCTGCAATCACGTTTAAAATGTCCTGGTTTTCCACAGAAATAGCAGTCTCCCTTCCCTTTGGCTTTGTTTTGATGGTTGTTTCCGCCGTCTCTCTTTCTTTTCCAGATTCCTTATGCCCCTTGTCATTATCGACAATATTCACATCAGATTCAAAAACTTTCTTCTCACGAATTCTAGTTTCCTCTTCGATACGAAGATGTTTCTGAATCTGCTCCATTGAGAAGTCTTCTGACGAGTGCATAAGTTTCTTTCTGTAATCACTCCAACTTTGCGGGAGTTTAGCCATGATAGCCCCAACCTGTAATGCTTCAGGGTTGCTTATTTTGACATCCTTCAGTTTGTTGAAAATAACTTGTAGTTCGTGTACTTGATCAAGAATAGAAGTATTGTCAAGCATTCTATATTCAAAAAATTCGAAAATCAGAAACTTATCTGCTCCTGGTTTTGCGTTGCTGTACTTTGATTCCAGAGTTGCCCAGATTTCCCTTGGTGACTTGACAGAAGTAAAAAGATCATATAGGCGATCAGATAATGTATTGAGTATGTGCCCTCTGCAAACCACTTCATCTTCCTCTCGTTTTTTGCGTTTCTCAATCAGTTCTTGACTGTCTTTGTCGGTAGGTGGAGGTATCGGTTGTAGTTTTGGATCAAGGACGTATGCAATTTTGAGGGTAGTAAGCAAGAACATTATCTTATCTTGCCACCGCGTATAGTTAGTGCCATCGAAGCGATCAAGTTTTGTAAACTCCTGATTCATGATTTTGTATGTGGATTCAGAGGCCTTCGCTGTCGCCATTATCAACTTCTTGAAATTTTTAGGAAACCAACGAAGCAACAGATGACAGAATGAACCAGGATTATCTTTGAGGCACGTCGATCAGACGTTGTCTTCAAGAAGTTGATCGCCCCCACTACAAAGTAGATTGCTGAAGGGTTTGACGGCGGCACTTCTCCAGGATACAACAAAGATTAGTTTTCGCAGTTAGCAATGGACTGCAAAAATGTGGATTAGTATATTTCTGAAGAACAGAGAAGGGAAGAGATCGAAAAGAAAAAGTAATCTGTTTGGGCGTAGAAGCAGGTTTAAATAGAGGCTGAGAAGGCATTTTGAAGGGACATAACGTTTTGAACGGGCGCATCGTTTAAAAATCAAAAATCACGACAGTTGGCCAACAATCGAACCCGATCTGTTTTAATCACGTACACGCCACATGCCCCAAGTGCCCAAGTGCCATCTTTGACCTTTTAATATGATCTTATATATATAGGCCCAAGCCCATATGTGCATATCCTTTAGCCCAATTCTTTTCATTTCACAATCTTATAACAACAACTCTTAATATATAAGTAGGAGTTGTTTATGATATTTGCCAATGTGGGACAAATAATATTTCAATCTTCCCAATACACAGTGTCCACAGATTTTTTTATAGATTGAAATATATATTATTGTAGTCACTGCATTGCTTTGTACTAGCTAAGTCAGGGTATATTTTATTCAGTTTACAAAGTGGGGTGTGAGAAACTAAAATGGCAGTGGAAGAGAATAAATTAGGTTAGTTAGTCTTGGGTACGCTTCGTATCGCTATTTAACGTGAACCGTTAAAATCATACGTGGCATGCAAACTCCAAAAATTACAAAAATGGAAGTCATGGTATAATTTGGCATTGCCGTCCTAATGGTACCAGTTTCGTTGAAAACGGACTTCATTCGCCCAAATAGCATGTTTTAATTCAAATTATAACCATCGGTTCAACCTTAAATTTTGTCAATCGACAAATTTACTCCATTTGGCTTAAAACTGGAAATATAGCAATAATTAATTGTACGCATTCCAATAAAACCTGTTTTGTTGGAAACAGAGGTCGTTTGAAAAGAAAACTATTTTTAAGGCCTGAAATATCGATAAAATATATTTAAATTCAAAAACAAATTTCTATTTATAAAATAAATAAATTATTATTATTGTATTTAAAATTCATTATATCTCCAATATAATATATAAGATGCATTTAAATATTCCAATTTAAATGGCAGAAAAATCTGGGACGTTACATTCTTCCCTTCTTAAAAGAATTTCGTCTCCGAAATTAAGAGGTAAGAAGAATGCACCAGACCCAACTATTTTAAAATAATTACTTTTGAATTATTACCAAATTAAATTCAAACTCTATATAATTTTCGAAAATTTCGCCAGCATCTCCTCTGCACGGCTCGATCACAACAACTACAACCGCCACTCTGGGCTCAGCTCCTCTAAAAGGAAATAAAAACCAAATTGCTAACCCAGCTCAGGGTATAAAATAAATCACCCAATCAATATATTAAGGTTTACCTATTTGTCGGGCAAATCAATTCCAATTCTGCATCAAATCAACGAAATGCTTTTCGTCTGTACTTCCAGTCTGTATGACCAAATCATCACCACCGCCTCCTGAAATCTGCTCTAAACTCTACTCACAATGCAAATGATAATCCAAGGTTAAAATAATTTAATTCATTCCATAATCGATTTTATTCCCAATTTATTATATTGGGATTTAGTTTTGATCCATTCAACTCCTTGTCGACTCATTGGATTTGATTAAACCAACTAAGATTCTATAAATCAAACATTTCACAATCAAACCAACTTATATTATATTTACTGGTATGCATTCACTTTGGTTTACCATACATTAATTTAAATCGATTTATATTTGATTGATTTCCAATTGGTTTCCAAATCCCAAATTTAGTTAGTTTCAATTCCACTTAACCAGGTTAAGTTTCATTCTCATATCCAATTTAATTTGACTAATTGATTTTTTCTAATCAATTCAGTTCTATTTCAGAATCCAGTTTCAGAATTTATTTTAATTTCAAATTAAAACTCTCACTTGATAATTTCATATTGAAATCTCTCCAGTTCTATTAACCATTTCAATTCTTTACTCAAGTTGGTAGCAGTTTATTCTGATAGAATATCTTTTATCATTACGAACTTCAAATATTTCATCCAAAATTATTTCAAATCATTTATTATGATTTTACATAATTTATTCAGACTTTTAATAATTTTAATAAAGCCCTTGCAGTCGGTTTCCAATGCCCTCCACCGAACTGCATCCATAGCGATCTTTTTCAAAACTGATTTGAACATGTCTTAAAATCACACTGTTAGACTTCAATCTCTTATTATCATTTGAAAGTTCTTTTCGATACGAACCCAAAGGTTCCTGTTTTAGGAGAATCCGGCGGTCGAATCTCCCATTACGTCCATTCGAAGTCGATGGTCCGCGAACAGTCGCTACGCGATACGTTCTATTCAAACCATTTAAATATATAATATAATATATTCCGTTGATTTTCTATTTCCCAAATTTTTGTTATTCAGTTTCAGTTCCAGGTTAATTCTCATCTCCATATTGATTTGACCAATTGGTTTATAACCAGTTTAATTCTATCCAATTATCCAATTCAATTGGCTAATCGATTTCGCTCAATTAGTTCAATTTCACTTCATAATTCAGTTTGAATTCCAAATCAAACCAAGCAAGACAATCCAAATAACCAATATTACTATATTATAGAAAATCATATCCTTTTTCTATAAAAATGTACTTTGGGAAAAATTATTCCGTTTACCCATTTTATAAAACAGTATTGTGTCAATTCTCAGTTCAGTACGATTTCCAAACATTTGAACTGATCAATCAACGCAATACAAAACATTTGATATAAAATTTACAAATACGCTCTCTCATATATACACTCAAATTCAATCTAGGGTGTTACTAACCCTATCTCTATCGAGTTACACCACAGAGCCAAGGTTAATACTCAACCGATAACTCTGATACCAAATGTAGCGACCCAAATTTCTGGTACCTTTTAGGCTGACCAAACAACACCAGTCCAACCCAAATTGTATTGGAAACCCAGATGCCAATAGAAAGAAATTAGAGGATGAGATAAGAGAGAAAGAAATATTAGAATAGAAAAAATAATAAGAGGAAAATACGACCGAATCAGAGACTCACATCGCAGCGGAACAAACATAATATAGAAATAACTTTTATTGAGAGCTTACAAAATACTTACAATCATCAGAGTACATCAATACATCTTGACAGTTATAATAACATGTCCTTATATACACCACACAGCGAAATAATTACCAATACGTATGAAGTCCTACAACATGTCTTCTGAACTTCGTAATGTCCAATAACATGAACCTGTACAACCCAGGCTAACCCGAGCATTACGAATATCGGGTTAGTCTGGTGAACCAGAGTGAGAAACCCACTAAGTTTATATAACATCCATATTGATTTTAAAGTCAAAAATCCTTTTAAAAGAAAAGGATAATAGTAAGGCCGGCCCACACATAAATACTGATGGGTTTTACCTCACTATAACCCAAAAAGAACATTTGGAAATCATATATATTATCTGATATTATAATACTGTCTAAATACGAATAAATATCAATCTAGTGGAACGCTTGCATCTCACGCTCCACATATATAGTATACAATAAAAATCGCAGGCTCTTATTGGAAATTGGATTCCGACTATGACAAGGTATGGTACCACCTGCCGATAGTGTATCTCTAGAGGCGAATACATTGGGTTCAACGAGTATGTCTTGCAATCCGACCTGCATATGTCCGACCACTCATTTCGCTTGAGTGCATCGAATGTATATCACCAACGGTTGGGATCAGCAACCATTTCCCGAAAAGGGACTGCATCGAAATAGATTAAAGAAGCAAACGGAATTTCTCTAGATAGGTGATTATACACTCTAATGGGAGCGACCCACATAGCCATGCTGCCTGCCCGATTTTTGTCATTCTCGGTTGATGAAGCTTGAGGCTACGTTTACTTACCAATACATCACTTTGAATGCTACATCGTCAAATCCGTCAAATCACTAATTGACGTCCTCAAAAATACGCTGGGCACGTTTAAAGAAATCAATGTACATGACCATCTGGAAATACACTGTCAGACACTCGTCCATACAAGTCATCCAGGAACAGGATGAACCGAAGGCAATCTCCTACCGCATCAAAAGGATCAATAGCGAGAAGTCCTTGCAACCCGCAAAATCCCAACCACGACGGAATCAAAGTTTAAAAACCTCTGGTAGCTAGCCAGAGAAATTCAACAACAATCCTTCTGCTTATGAAGATCCATGGTCTTCAATGCCTCATTTTCGACCGTCTTCTGATATCTTTAGCGTTTACGTACTTGCTGGTCGGAATGGTTTTCGGATATAAATTCGATCCAGGTCTTTTCGAACCAACAATCGATTTGGCTAGATTTTGATAGTCGGTGTTTTAACTATCAGAATAAACAACCATCATCCATAGTGAAAAATGGATTCACTGGTCAGTATACAGCGTCAGTTGGCCTCTTTAGTTAAACAGTCATTAATTTGATTTCTAAAAACTTTCGACATTTGGATTACCGACTTTCCAATTTTTATTCAACCTATAATAAGTTTAAATAGGTTTAATTCAAATTAACGAAGTAAATGATTTCGGAATTATTCTCCAAATATAATCAATGATATTTTTTGAAATAGAAAATGGACAATATAAGTTGGAAATTCTTATTTGCATATTTTATCTTGTTATATTCATACAAGTAATTGCGCTTAACATTTGAAATTTGCATTTCAAACATATTTTTAATTCACATAAGTATAGAATTGCATGGACTTATAAATAAAACGATAATTTACAAAGTGTGAAAAAGGTTATAACTTGCAAATAAACGTCGTATAAACAAACTGAAAAACGGAGTAAAAATGTCGTGTGCGACACACACGCTTTAATTGTTCAATTACAAAGGACAGTCACAACTGAATAATTTACCGTGTGCGACGCACACACTTTAGTTGTTCGTTTATAAAAGAAAACAAAACCTTTGGGTTTAAACAATATAGTAATATACCCTTCCTATTGGTTAAAGATCATAGTATAGAAAATAAATTATACTCATTCACTTATTTCCAGAAAACTTAAAATCCTTTGAATAATCGTTCTTGATATTCTTTACGGAAATATTTATTTTAATCACTTCCATTATCCTCCTTTCTAAACTAATATCATCCTTGGATAATAATGAAGTCCTTACAAGCTGGGGTATTTTATTTACCTCTCAGATCTTTAGATGACAACACTCTCATCTTCGGAATAGATAGAAGCTTATCAACGAAGTCTCATTCTATCATTTTCCCCAACACTTATATTCAATTTAGAATCCCTTTTTAAACAACCACTTATCTTAGTTCTGTTCAAACAACTCCTTTCACATTTGAAATATTCATCTCTAGATCTTTATCATTAGATTTTCACTTTTAAAACTAGTTCAATCCATTGAGGTTTCCGTTCGATTTCAATTCACATCGATCTTGTTTAAAACTTTCCTTTTTATAATTCCTTTCTGGACCTAAATCCAAAATCCAGTTCATACAAATATGAGAATACCTATCCAAATCCCTTTTAATTATAACCAAGGTTTTACTCAACTAATCCCCTTTATCACCATTTCCTTTTTATTCTGATTTTTCAAACATCATTCACTTTAAAAGTTAACATTATTCTTTTCATAAAATCCTGGACTCGATATATCAAACAACTTGGTTTTACTTTGAAAACACTATTATGTATTCAAATCTTGTCTGTCGAATCACGTTATGAATACATATCCATAATATACTTTAAAAGTCCTATTTACGGATCAACTGCATGTTAATTGTCTAATATCTTTTACATCAAATTATTTACTTCATTATCAACTATAATTAATCTTTTGAAAGGTCAAATAAAATCAACAATCCAATAATAGGTTTTAATAATCAATCCTCGTACAAGTAGTCGATTTGGTCATTTCAATATGGTTTCTTTGTTATCCATTTTATGCTTGGTTATTTCTTTAAATTTAATTTAATTTAAATAAATTTCATTTGATTTAACAATCTAATTTAATAAGTCTCATTTAATTGTTCATTGGAAAACAATCAATCTCACATTTAAACACTTGGTTAATCACTGCTCATTTGCTTACAAAACGCAATAACATACAAAGCTTGTCTTATGTATACGTTTTAAAATTACAAGATAATTATTTTTTTCCTTTAATGCTTCATTTAAAAATAATTTACATAAAATAGATTTCAAAACTTTTCTTTAGTTATAAAACAAATTTTATAACTTTCTTTCTATTAATTTACATGATAGTAAATCAATCTTTTATAAATGATTCATTTACAGGCTATATGCCGATAATTACCCAATCGAAACCACTCATCGGTTGATATCACACCGGTGTTAAGTTTTGATTCAACAATCAACGATCAATCAGATTGATTAACAGTTTGTATAAGTAAATAATATATATTTGAGGAATCCGGTTGGACCCCTTCAACCTGTCCTTCCCCATATCAAAATAGGTTACCTAAAATTCAATACGACAATAATAAACATAATATAAACAGTTCAACTAATAACAACCAACAAATGATTAATAACACCAAATCAAGCATTCAATACGCTAAACGTAACCAGCAAGGTAAGTTACTCCGTTTGGAATCTAATCGTTAAAATAACGATTTAATCTGATTAAATTAAACAAACGTTTAATTTAATCCATGAATATTCAGCACACATGTAGACAGTCATTCAATTATCAACCATTGCACACAAAAATAAAAATCCAGTTTATATAAAATATAAAAGGGGTAAACTGAGTGAGTTAAACTCACCTTGATTTAATTCGATGTTGAAATAATTCGTTTTTAAAAAAAAAACTCGCAGCTAAGTCCAATTCCATCCAATCCAGTTTCATAATGCTACGCTCATTGATGCGGTTCCATTCCTTGTTTGGTCTGGTAATGTTAACAGATGAGAACGTTACATATATTATACATTCACATTTTATTTTGAGTTAATTAAACTTTAATTAAATAATTATCTTACTTTAATTATAACTTAACTAATCGGCTCCATTCAATATGGTTTAGGCATGGTAAAATTTTAAGCATGCTATACATATAGACGCATTTCAACTGGATCAGGGACATACGTATGTAAGGCATATTTCATGTTGTAATATATGAGCAGGCATATTCTTTTGGGTCACATTAAATATTAGGCACATTTCTCCTACCTGCTTGTTGCACTTAGTCTATCACGTCATCCTCTCATAATTAGAATTTGGCATATATTTGAACAGGGTTAGGAATGCTTTAATACATCAGGTAACTTATCCATATACTAGGTTAAAGATTATAATAACCATGTTTTCTACATCTAATGTTAAACATTATATTCATCACTATGCGCGATGAAAACAAAACTGGATTTGGCACTCTATAAATTGTATTAGGCGGCAGTAATATTAATTAGGCATATTCAAATTATCATTAGGCACTTATGTTAAATAGTATAACTTAACTGGGTTAGGCATTTTAACTAAACAAGATTAGGCAAAAGAAACGTAATTAGGCACAATTAAGTCATCTCCTACCCTTCGCCTGTTCTATCTTCCCCGGTCTTGTTCCGCGTCCTTCCCCACTTCACCGTTCTAACCTCCTATGCATAGCCTCCCCACGTCAGCTTCTCTTCCGCATGAACTTGTTCAAACCCCACGAGGCCATGATCCCTTCTTGCGCGTGTATTGTCCCGAACCCATGAACACATCCAATAGCCACAACTTCCCCATTCCATAAAATTTCCATACAAACTCATGTGCTTGCTTCATTTCCACTTCATACTCCACCATGTTTCCCCTCCTGTACGTTGCCTCTCTTCACACAATGCGTAATGCTTCTCCTTGCTGTCATCTTCTTCCTTTTCTTGCTACTCTCGTTCCAAGCTTCGGTTGAAATGGAGGCTTTAGTTTCAATGATAGTGGAGATTCGATAAATCCTTGGATGAAGCTTTTGTTGCTTGCAGAAGGATGAAATGATGGGTTTTCGTTGTTTTGGAGTTGTTAAAGAAATGAGGATGGCACATATATTTATAGTAGAAGAAAGTGTGGATACCATGCGATTGGAAATTATATTTTATTGGGTGGCTTGATTGCCACGGTGAGAAAGTTTGGCCTCCAAGGAATGAAAGAGCGTGGTTTGCAAGGAATAACAGTGTCCACAGTGTCCGCAGATTTTTTTTATGGATTAAAATATATATTGTTGTAGTCACTACGTTGCGTTGTACTAGCTAAGTCAGGGTATGTTTTATTCTGTTTAATGAGTGGGGTGTGAGAAACTAAAATGACAGTGGAAGAGAATAAATTAGGTTGGTTTTTCTTGGGTATGCTTCGTACCGCTATCTAACGTGAACCGTTAAGATCATACCATGGCACGCAAACTCCAAAAATTACAAAAATGGACGTCATGGTATAATTTGGCATTGCGGTCCTAATGGTACCAGTTTCGTTGAAAACGGACTTCATTTGCACAAATAGCGTGTTTTAATTCAAATTATAACCATCGTTTCAACCTTAAATTTCGTCAATCGACAAATTGACTCCATTTGGCTTAAAACTGGAAATATAGCAATAATTAATTCTACGCATTCCAATAAAACCTGTTTCGTTGGCAACGGAGGTTGTTTGAAAAGAAAACTATTTTTAAGGCCTAAAATATCGATAAAATATATTTAAATTCAAAAACAAATTTCTATTTACAAAATAAATAAATTATTATTATTGTATTTAAAATTCATTATATCTCTAATATAATATATAAAACACATTTAAATATTCCAATTTAAATGGTAGAAAAATATGGGACGTTACATTCTTCCCCTCTTAGAAGAATTTCGTCCCCGAAATTAAAAGGTAAGAAGAATGCACCAGACCCAACTATTTTAAAATAATTACTTTTGAATTATTACCGAATTAAATTCAAACTCTATATAATTTTCGAAAATTTCGCCAGCATCTCCTCTGCATGGCTCGATCACAACAACTACAATTGCCACTCCGGGCTCAACTCCTCTAAAAGGAAATAAAAACCAAATTGCTAACCCAGCTCAGGGTATAAAATCAATCACCCAATCAATATATTAAGGTTTACCTATTTGTCGGGCAAATCAATTCCAATTTCGCATCAAATCAACTAAATGCTCTTCCTCTGTACTTCTAGTCTGTATGACCAAATCATCACCACCACCTCCTGAAATCTGCTCTAAACTCTACACACAATGCAAATGACAATCCAGGGTTAAAATAATTTAATTCATTCCATAATCGATTTTATTCCCAATTTATTATATTTGGATTTAGTTTTGATCCATTCAACTCCTTATCAACTCATTGGATTTGATTAAACTAACTAAGATTCAATAAATCAAACAGTTCACAATCAAACTAACTTATGTTATATTTACTGGTATGCATTCACTTTGGTTTATCATACATTAATATAAATCGATTTATATTCGATTGATTTCCAAATCCCAAATTTTTTTAATTTCAATTCCACTTAACCAGGTTAAGTTTCATTCTCATATCCAATTTAATTTGACTAATTGATTTTTTTCTAATCAATTCACTTCTATTTCAGAATCCAGTTTCTGAATTTATTTTAATTTCAAATTAAAACTCTCACTTGATAATTTCATATTGAAATCTCTCCAGTTCTATTAACCATTTCAATTCTTTACTCAAGTTAGTAACAATTTATTCTGATAGAAATATCTTTTATCATTACGAACTTCGAATATTTCATCCAAAATAATTTCAAATCATTTATTATGATTTTCCATAATTTATTCAGACATTTAATAATTTTAATAAAGCCCTGGCAGTCGGTTTCCAATATCGGCCACCGAACTGCATCCATAGCGATCTTTTTCAAAACTGATTTGAACAAGTCTTAAAATCACACTGTTAGACTTCAATCTCTTATTGTCATTTGAAAGTTCTTTTCGATACGAACCCAACGGTTCTTGTTTTAGGAGAATCCGGCGGTCGGATCTCCCGTTACGTCCATTCAAAGTCGATGGTCCGCGAACGATCGCTACGCGATACGTTCTATTCAAACCATTTAAATATATAATATAATATATTCCGTTGATTTTCTATTTCCCAAATTTTGGTTACTCAGTTTTATTTCCAGGTTAATTCTCATCTCCATATTGAATTGACCAATTGGTTTATAACCAGTTTAATTCTATCCAACTATCCAATTCAATTGGCTAATCGATTTCCCTCAATTAGTTTAATTTCACTTCATAATTCGATTTGAATTCCAATCAAAGCAAGCAAGACAATCCAAACAACCAATATTACTATTTTATAGAAAATCATATCCTTTTTCTACAAAAATATACTTTGGGAAAAATTATTCCATTTACCCACTTTATAAAACAATAATGTGTCAATTCTCAGTTCAGTACGATTTTTCAACATTTGAACTGATCAATCAACGCAATAAAAAACATTTGATATAAAATTTACAAATACGCTCTCTCATATATACACTCAAACTCAATCTAGGGTGTTACTAACCCCATCTCTATTGAGTTACACCATAGAGCCAAGGTTAATACTCAACCAATAGCTCTGATACCAAATGTAGCAACCCAAATTTCTGGTACCTTTTAGGCTGACCAAACAACACCGTCCAACCCAAATTGTACTGGAAACCCAGATGCCAATAGAAAGAAATTAGAGGATAAGAAAAGAGAGAAAGAAATATTAGAATAGAAGAAATAATAAGAGGAAAATACGATAGAATAAGAGTCTCACATCGTAGCGGAACAAATATAATATAGAAATAACTTTTATTGAGAGCTTATAAAATACTTACAATCATCAGAGTACATCAATACATCTGGACGGTTATAATAACCTATCCTTATATACACCACACAGCGGAATAATTACCAATACGTTTGAACGCCTATAGCACGTCTTCTGAACTTCGTAGTGTCCAATAACCTGAACCTGTACAACCCGGGCTAACCCGAGCATTACAAATACCAGGTCAGTCTGGTGAACCAGAGTGAGAAACCCACTAAGTTTATATAACATCCATATTGATTTTAAAGTCAAAAATCCTTTAAAAAGAAAAGGATAATAGTAAGACCTGCCCACACATAAATACGTATGGGTTTTACCTTACTATAACCCAAAAAGAACGTTTGGAAATCATATATATTATATGATATTATAATGGTGTCTAAATACAAATAAATATCAATCTAGCGGAACGCTTGCATCTCACGCTCCACATATATAGTATATAATCAAAATCACGGGCTCTTATTGGAGATTGGATTCCGACTATGATAAGGTATGGAACCACCTGCCGATAGTGTATCTCTAGAGGCGAATACGCTGGGTTCAATAAGAATGTCTTGCAACCCGACCCACACATGACCAACCACTCAATTCTCTTGAGTTTATCGAATGTATATCACCGACGGTTGGGATTAACAATCATTTCCTGAAAAGGGACAGCATCGAAATAGATCAAAGAAGCAAACGGAATTTCTCTAGATAGGTGATTATACACTCTAATGGGAGCGACCCACATAGCCTTGCTGCTTGCCCGATTTTTGTTATTTTTCGATTGATAAGGCTTGAGGCTACGTTTACTTACCAGCACATCACTTTGAATGCCACATTGTCAGATCCGTCAAATCACTAATTGATGTACTCAAAAATACACTGGGCACGTTTGAAGAAATCAATGTACGTGACCATCTGGAAATACTCTGTCAGACACTCGTCCATACATGTCATCTAGGAACATGATGAACTAAAGGCAATCTCCAACCGCATCAAAAGGATCGGTAGCGAGAAGTCCTTGCAACCCGCAAAATCCCAACCACGACTGAATCACAGTTTAAAAACCTCTGGTAGCTATCCAGAGAAATTCAACAACAATCCTTCTGCTTATGAAGATCCACGGTCTTTAATGCCCCATCTCGACTGTGTTTTATATCTCTAGCGTTTACGTATTTGCTGGTCGGAATGGTTTTCGGATATAAATTCGATCCCGGTTTTTTCGAACCAACAGTCGATTTGGCCAGATTTTGATAGTCGGTGTTTCAACTATCAAAATAAACAACCATCATCCATAGAGAAAAATGGATTCACTGGTCCAGTATACAGCGTCAGTTGGCCTCTTTAGTTAAACAGTCGTTAATTTGATTTCTAAAAACTTTCGACATTTGGATTACCGCCTTTCCAATTTTTATTCAACTTATAATAAGTTTAAATAAGTTTAATTCAAAATAACGAAGTAAATGATTTCGGAATTATTCTCCAAATATAATCAATGATATTTTCTGAAATAGAAAATGGACAATATAAGTTGGAAATTCTTATTTGCATATTTTATCTTGTTATATTCATACAAGTAATTGCGCTTAACATTTGAAATTTGCATTTCAAACATATTTTTAATTCACATAAGTTTAGAATTGCGTAGACTTATAAATAAAACGATAATTTACAAAGTGTGACAAAGGTTATAAATTGCAAATAAACCTCGTATAAACAAACTGACAAAAGTAAAAATACCGTGTGCGACACACACGCTTTAATTGTTCAATTACAAAGGACAGTCACAACTGAATAATTTACCGTGTGTGACGCACACACATTAGTTGTTCGTTTATAAAAGAAAACAAAACCTTTGGGTTTAAACAATATAGTCATATACCCTTCCTATTGGTTAAAGATCATAGTATAGAAAATTAATTATACTCATTCACTTATTCCCAGAAAACTTAAAATCCTTCGAATTATCGTTCATGATATTCTTTACGGAAATATTTATTTTAATCACTTCCACTTTCCTTGTTTCTAGATTAATATCATCCTTGGATAATCATGAAGTCGTTACAAGCTGGGGTATTTAATTTACCTCTCAGACCTTGAGACGACAACACTCTCATCTTCGGAATAGATAGAAGCTTATCAATGAAGTCTCATTCCATCATTTTCCCCGACACTTATATTCAATTTAGAATCCCTTTTTAAACAACCACTTATCTTAGTTCTGTTCAAACAACTCCTTTTACATTTGAAATATTCATCTCTAGATCTTTATCATTAGATTTTCACTTTTAAAACTAGTTCAATCCACTAAGGTTTCCGTTCGATTTCAATTCACATCAATCTTGTTTAAAAATTTCCTTTTTTATAATTCCTTTTTGGACCTAAATCCAAAATCCAGTTCATATAAATATGAGAATACCTATCCAAATCCCTTTTAATTATAACCAAGGTTTTACTCAAATATTCCCTTTTATCACCATTTCCTTTTATTCTGATTTTTCAAACATCATTCACTTTAAAAGTTAACATTATTCTTTTCATAAAATCCTGGACTCGATATATCAAACAACTTGGTTTTACTTTGAAAACACTATTATATATTCAAATCTTGTCTATCGAATCACGTTGTGAATACATATCCATAATATACATTAAAAATCCGGTTTACGGATCAACTGCTTGTTAATTGTCTAATATCTTTTACATCAAATAATTTACTTCATTATCGACTATAATTAATCTTTTGAAAGGTCAAATAAAATCAACAATCCAGTAATAGATTTTAATAATCAATCCTCGTACAAGTAGTCGATTTGGTCATTTCAACATGGTTTCTTTGTTATCTATTTTACGCTTGGTTATTTCTTTAAATTAAATTTAATTTAAATAAATTTCATTTGATTTAACATTCTAATTTAATAAGTCTCATTTAATTGTTCATTGGAAAACAATCAATCTCACATTTAACCATTTGGTTAATCACTGCTCATTTGCTTACAAAACTCAATAACATACAAAGCTTGTCTTATGTATTCGTTTTAAAATTACAAGATAATTATTAATTTCCTTTAATACTTCATTTAAAAATAATCTATATAAAATAGATTTCAAAACTTTTCTTTAGTTATAAAACAAATTTTATAACTTTCTTTCTATTAATTTACCTGACAGTAAATCAATCTTTTATAAAATGATTCATTTACATGATATCAGTCGATACTTACCCAAGCAAAACCACTCATCGGTTGATATCACACCGGTGTTAAGTTTTGATTCAACAATCAACGATCAATTAGATTGATTAATACTTTGTATAAGTAAATAATATATATTTGAGGAATCCGGTTGGACCCCTCCAACCTGTCCTTCCCTGCATCAAAATAGGTTACCTAAAATTCAATACGACAATGGTAAACAGAATATAAACAATTCAACTAATAACAACCAACAAATGATAAAAAACACCCAATAAAGCATTCAATATGTTTGAATAAACGTAACCAACAAGGTAAGTTACCCCGTCTGGAATCTAATCGTTATAATAAGGATTTAATCTGATT
Source organism: Allium sativum (assembly GCA_030737875.1). Lineage (NCBI taxonomy): Eukaryota > Viridiplantae > Streptophyta > Magnoliopsida > Asparagales > Amaryllidaceae > Allium > Allium sativum. The sequence goes on along the minus strand of CM060912.1, from coordinate 550,109,332 downwards.
AAATTAAACAAACGTTTAATTTAATCCATGAATATTCAGCACACATGTAAACAGTCATTCAATTATCAACCATTAGCAACCATTGCACAAAAAAATAAAAATCCAGTTTATATAAAATATAAACGGGGTAAACTGAGTGAGTTAAACTCGCCTTGATTTTATGCGATGTTGAAATAATTCGTGTTTTTTAAAAACTCGCAGCTGAGTCCAATTCCATCCAATCCAGCTTCATAATGCTACGCTCATTGATGCGGTTATGTTCCTTGTTTGGTCTGTTTATGTTAACAGATGTGAACGTTACATATATTATACGTTCACATTTTATTTTGAGTTAATTAAACTTTAATTAAATAATTATCTTATTTTAATTATAACTTAACTAATCGGCTCCGTTCAATATGGTTTAGGCATGGTAAAATTTTAAGCATGTTATACATATAGACGCATTTGAACTAGATTAGGGACATACGTACGTAAGGCATATTTCATGTTGTAATATATGAGCAGGCATATTCTTTTGGGTCACATTGAATATTAGGCACATTTCTCCTACCTGCTTGTTGCACTTAGTCTATCACGTCATCCTCTCATAATTAGAATTTGGCATATATTTGAACAGGGTTAGGAATGCTTTAATACATCAGATAACTTATCCATATACTAGGTCAAAGATTATAATAACCACGCTTTCTACATCTAATGTTAAACATTATATTCATCATTATGCGCGATGAAAACAAAACTGGATTTGGCACTCTGTATTAGGCGGGAGTACTATTAATTAGGCATATTCAAATTATCATTAGGTACTTATGTTAAATAGTATAACTTAACTGGGTTAGGCATTTTAACTAAACAAGATTAGGCAAAAGAAACGTAATTAGGCACAATTAAGTCATCTCCTATCTTTCGCATGTTCTATCTTCGCTGGTCTTGCTCCACGTCCTTCCCCACTTCACTGTTCCAACCTCCTATGCATTTCCTCCCCACGCCAGCTTCTCTTCCACATGAACTTGTTCAAACCCCACGAGGCCATGATCCCTTCTTGCGCGTGTACTGTCACGAATCCATGCACACTTCCAGTAGTCACAACTTCCCCATTTCGTAAAATGTCCATACAAATTCCTGTGCTTCCTTCATATCCACTTCATGCTCCACCATGTTTCCCATCCTGTACGTTGCCTTTCTTCACACAATGCGTAATGCTTATCCTTGCTGTCATCTTCTTCCTTTTCTTGCTACTCTCGTATCAAGCTTCGGTTGAAATGGAGGCTTTAGTTTCAATGATAGTGGAGATTCGATAAATCCTTGGATGAAGCTTTCGTTGCTTGCAAAAGGATGAAATGATGGGTTTTCGTTGTTTTATAGTTGTTAAAGAAATGAGGATGGCGCATATATTTATAGTAGAAGAAAGTGTGGATACCACGCTATTGGAAATTATAATTTATTGGGTGGCTTGATTGCCATGGTGAGAAAGTTTGGCCTCCAAGGAATGAAAGAGCATGGCTTGCAAGGAATAACAGTGTCCACAGTGTCCGCAGATTCTTTTATGGATTGAAATATATATTATTGTAGTCACTGCGTTGCGTTGTACTAGCTAAGTCAGGGTATGTTTTATTCAGTTTACAGAGTGGGGTGTGAGAAACTAAAATGACATTGGAAGAGAATAAATTAGGTTGGTTTGTCTTGGGTACGATTCGTACCGCTGTTTAACGTGAACCATTAAAATCATGTCGTGGCACTCAAGCTCCAAAAATTACAAAAATGGACGTCATGGTATAATTTGGCATTGCGGTCCTAATGGAACCAGTTTCATTGAAAACGGACTTCATTTGCATAAATAGCGTGTTTTCATTCAAATTATAACCATCGGTTCAACCTTAAATTTCGTCAATCGACAAATTTACTCCGTTTGGCTTAAATATGGAAATATAACAATAATTAATTGTACACATTCCAATAAAACTTGTTTCGTTGGAAATGGAGGTCGTTTGAAAAGAAAACTATTTTTAAGGCCTGAAATATCGATAAAATATATTTAAATTCAAAAACAAATTATTATATCTCCAATATAATATATAAAACACATTTAAATATTCCAATTTAAATGGCAGAAAAATCTGAGACGTTACACTTCAAGTCAAGAGACAGATCTGAAACTACACACAGCTCAAATTAAGCAAATTCAAGTAAGCTAGAGTCTCTAAAGTGAAGAAATATGTGAAATTTGACAAAGAATCAAGTGAATCGGGGAAGAAAGAGGAAGAAAGCTCTCGAAGAGCCGCCATGAAGAATCCTAACTCACGTATCGGCTTGAAGGGGGAAATAATGTTATAGGCAATCCTGATACATTTTTCTCATATTATAACAAACCGAACAAACAGACGAGCCCAGTTACAAGGACATGGGTTGCTAAATATACTTAAGGCCAATATTATAATTCATTCGGTTTGTAATCTATTTAAGCAACATTGTACATTATAATTCATTTATTCAAAATAACAAAATTTCCTCTACGTCTCTTCATTCAATACTTCTGTATCATTCTGATCAAGATAGAAATAATACACGTTTTTATCACTAAATTCTTTTATGTGGATTGAACATCTACAAAATCTTGTTGAATTTAGATAAGTATAGATCAGGGTAGGGTAGGGGTGCTGCATATATATATATATATATATATATATATATATACATATATATATATATATATATAATGACCAAAATTCTAATTATTTCCATATCCTTTGGAGTGGCGAAGCATGGGTTATGTAATGACCTGTCTTTTATGTTGTCCCGAATGCTAAATATATAAAATCACTCGAAGGAATAAATAACACACAATGTAACACCCCACCTCCGCTAGGGTCACTCACAAAGGGAATGCACTAGTTTTGGAGGAGTGTTATCGAGGTAAACAAACACAGAAATTTTACAAGACAGAACATAGATAAAACAGCGGAAGAATCAAAAGATAAATTTCATTACTTTCAAAAAAAAAAAGTCAAAGCCTTTTACATCCAAAGTACCAAATAGCCAAAGTCATTATTTTCCATTACAACAAATTATGTCTTGCATAAATAAAGAAGCATAATCTTAAAACAACAAAAGTAGCTTAATTCCCCAAAGGTAGCAGAAATGCAGCCATAGCATAGCTCAAGATCAAACCGTACATGAGCTAAACTGAAAGCAAGCGAAATCCAAGATAAGTGCTAGAGTTTTCTCCTTGAGAACCTGGGGGGAAACGGAAGAAAAAAAGGCAAAAGAAAACGGGTCAGTCATAAAGACTGGTAAGTCCTAGTGACTTTCAGCATAAAAACAGGTAAAGGTAACATGACATGTATAAACTGGAAGTAAACATAACGATGATGACAAGATGGGCAAGATAGACCAAGATAACATGATAAATCAAGTATAAATCAGGTATAGCATCGCATGTCCAAGGTTCGCTTCACCAACTGTACTAGAATCCCAAACCCATGTCTTATATTAATCATAAAATAATACGTTGGCCCAATATCATGAAATGACCTATTACTAGGTCCAACAGAACGATCCACTAATCGATCGGCTTCCTACAAGTCCTAGATTGTCATGTGTGCCTGTGTCAAACGGCCCTATCACGAATGTAGTCACCTGTGCTAGGTCTACCATAGGGTGTATCAAGCCCTATGGTGCCAACCACCGAAACGAATCAAGCATGCACAGATAAACCTATTGATGCCCAATACCTGCTTTTTCAACCCCGGACCACGTGCACGACCATAGCCCGCCTGAACCTACACTGGCGCAAAAACACAGTCGTCGTTCTGGTCACTTACAATCAGCCCAGTAATCGTGCCCCACCCTGCCTAGTTCCAGGGTACCATGATACATCTAGTGGGTTACTGCTGAAATGGACCGCGTAATTAGGGTTTTCATTCAATAGGTTAAGTGTTGTCATTTAAATTCGTGACTTAACCCTTATCAGTATAACATGTCAAGTTGGTTAAGTGTTGTCATTCAAGTTCGTGACTTAACCCGCCTACGAATCATGTATCAAGTTGGTTAAGTGTTGTCTTTCATGTTCATGACTTAACCCTATCATGTGGCATTAATTCATTAATGCACCCCAACCTCTCACATCAGACCTGTTGTTGTGGTCACTGGATATGCCGAGCGGTTCTGGGCAGAATTACACCACAACTCAGTCTGACCTCGGGTTTTCAAGTGCGATATGACCAACTACCCACATTGGATCCTATTGTTTGCAGTAACTGTATTTGCTGGGCGGTTCTGGGCAGAATTACACTGCAAACTCAACCCAACCTCGAGTTGGCCATTTTCAAGTTTATTCTAGTGTCATGTCCATGTTCAAGATTCATGTCAAGTTCGTGTCAAGTTTCATGGCGAGTTTTACGCCAAGTTTCCCGTAATTACCAATTTTTCCCAACGTTACCCCGCCTAAATATTAGGCTAACAATCTTAGCCTAATTTTCCGTCCGCATGATTTTTGACATATAATATTAGGCTAAAAACTTAGCCTAATCTAACATACACAAAATTTGCATAAAGAAATTCATTAACATGAACATGACATAGGTGTAAACTTGGCATTCTCGGCATAGTCAATATGAACACCATAGGTGTGTACTTGCAAAGTAATCAACATGAATCATAGGTGTGATCTTGCAACGTAGACTAAATCAACATACATATATGTGAATTTGCAACATAGACTAAATCAACTTACATATATGTGAACTTGCAAATCAATCACGAGCATATGAATAAGTGTGAACTTGAAATATGACATAGGTTTAACAAATACACATAAACATGTAGATCTAACATGTGGTCACATATGTGATATGATTTTACAACCTAAAACTTGCATAACACGATAAACTACACAACTTGTCATAACAGGTTATACTCCAATATACATATGAATAGACTTATTCATTAATTCCCAATTCAACATGATAATAAAATAGAATATCATTCAATTTCACATATAACATAATAAACATTGTTCTATTATCAATTTATTTCCAAGGCATAACATAACTGAATAAATTGAGTAAAACATCGCAGGCATATAGATCTGATAACATTATGAACATGAAAAGGTTTGAATAATAATCTAGGTTCAAGAACATGGATAGATCTAACTTAAATAGAAAATTCCCCAAAATCAAGATCCAAGGACAAATAAAAAAATAGGTCTGAATAGAAAATCAAGCTTAGATCCAATTTCATAGTCATAATCCTAGGCAATAACCTCATGGTCATGAGTCATAGGTGATTAGCCATAATTGTCCTTGTCATAGTCATAGGCAATAGTCTTATGTTCACAGTCATAGGCATAGGCATAGTCTTATGTTCACAGTCATAGGCATAGGCATAGGTATAGTCTTATGTTCACCTTCATAGTCTTAGGCCATTAACAATAGTTTCAACGTCATAGGCATAATAATGTTATGGACATGAGAGAGTCTGATTTACAACATGAATAGGTCCAAACTGATTTCATAGTAATATTCCCAAAAGTCAAGAACCAAGATGAACAAGAATAGATATGAATCATACATAATTCCAATTCTTATTTATAACATGTTCATATTAAGTTTATAGTTTTTATCCAAAAGTAACTTGAACTTACTGATCATGGTCTAAGAAGTTTAGATGCAGAAGTTAAGTCTAGAAATTAGTCGTTGAATTGTTGAATTGTTGAATCTTGCTTTGATTATAGAAGCAAATCTCCAATATGAAATTCCTAGCCGTAGTCTTCAAGAAATAATCTTCGTGTTTTAATTTAATTTAATTTAGAGGAAGAAGAAGAAGCCATGTCTATCAAGAATTTGTGCAGCATAAGGTTAGAGAAGAATGGTGTAAAGAGAATGAGGCTAGGAGGCTGTTTATATAGGATTAGGCAGACGAATCTGGACAAAAAACGAGATCAGATACATCAGAATGCATCAGATTCAGAAAATGGGTTCGGGAGGCAGGTCGACCCCCAGGTCGACACTATGGTCGACCTTGTCCGTGGGAGGTCGACACTATGGTCGACCCCTGGTCGACCTGGTCCTGGGCGGGAAATTTCCCGCCAGCCTGTTCTGGGTTTTGAATTCGAATTTTCGAGCAATTTTCGATTCTGAAAATTTCTGAAACTTCGGTGGGTCATATCTCCCTCATACGGACTCCGATTTTCGAAAACTCGGACTCGTTTTCAAGCAGAATTTCGAGATGAACGCAATGACGCAACCCATTTCCCTTGATTCTTATTTAAAAATTAATTCTGCCTTGATTTATGGTTTTAACACGTTATTAAAATTCGAGTTGTTACATTCTCCCCTCCTTAAAGGATTTCGTCCCCGAAATCTTCAAGTTAAGAAGAATGCATCCTATCATCCAATCAACCATCTACTCAACCATCATCCACAAGCAACCATTGTCCTTAAAAGATTTCTAATGCTATATGAACATATGCAGAAAGTGTGTGTATATGTTCCTTATCTAATGCCAATGATCAGGCCTGATTAATCTTCTTAATGCAAAATATGTTTAGTGCCATGAATCCAACATGTATGCAAATAGTCCTAGTCACATAAACACTATATGTGTGCACAAACATCCGTCCATATGCAACATTCACATGATAACACATTCAATTTCACCCATAAACAAGTATAAACACTCATGCATATGCAGTATGAAGATGTGTTTGAGCCGATCTAGTGCCTAATGTGTGTTATGCAACCACGAGCAACCACTTGTGACCACTTGCAACCATTTGCAAACATCAACCATAACATGTTTCAATCACATGTTTACATCCAAAAGGGTTCTACCTAAGGTTCTCAAGATAGGATTGAGAAGATAAGAAAGATAAAACAAAGCATCTAGGAGAAGAAGTTAAAGATGTACCCCCAGAAGGTCCTGCTTGCGGGGCTTGCCCTTGCTTCTTAGGGAAGTTCTTGCTGATATGTCCAGTATCACCACACTGAAAGCATGCTCCCATCTTCATCTTCTTCTTTCTACAATCCTGGACTATATGCCCCTCAATACCATAGAAGTGGCATTTTCTTTTCTCAAATGTCTTGTTATCATTATTGTTGTTGTTGTTGTTCTTGCCTCCTTCTTGGAGTCTACCTTCTTGTTTTGAGACTCATTTGCCTTGACCTCCTTCTTGCCATTCTTGTCTTCTTAGTTTAAGAGAGCCATGTCCACTAGCTTTTCGTAAGTAGCACCCATAGGTACGTGGGTCATAGCCAAGCTGTGAAGTGGCTCATTCAATCCTTTGACAAAGCGGAGAGCCTTCTTATGAGGGGTATTCACTAAGTCCAGTCCAAATCGAGCCTGCTGATTGAATTGATTGACGTACTCCTTGACCGTCATACTTCCATGCTCAAGAGATAAGAACTTTTCCAGCTGTAGACTTTGTTCGGCTTGTGAGAGGAATTTCATCTCAAACCTTATCCTGAAATCCATCCATGTTCCAACCGGCCTCTCGGCGTTAGTGACTTCCCACCAATAGGAAGCTACGTCTTTGAGCAACCATACTGCCAACTGTACCTTCTGCCTATTGTCCACCTCGAAGATAACGAACAGATCTTCAGTTTCTTTGAGCCAATTCCTCGCTTCTATGAATGATTCAGTTCCCTCGAAATCCTTTCCACCCATGGCCCTAAATCTTTACAGATCTTTGAGAAAGCAATTGCACGAGGAGGGGGCGGAGGAGGAGGAATCGCTGCAGCTGGAGGAGGAATATCCGCTGGGCCTGCATCGTTGGCCATAGCCTCTAAGTACCTCCTGAACCAGCCAGGTATTGGCATGCCCTTTGGAAAGTTAAGATTCCCAGACATGCTGAAATGAAAAAGAAGAGACTCAAACGAGGGAACAAAGGATAGTGCTAATGGCCTTTGGGGAATAGCCTTTAAATAAAACAAGACTTTTCTTGAAAAATGCTTCTTTGTAAACGGTTTTGAAAATAATTTTAGAAGGTTTTAAAAACTTTTGCCCAGTCTGGTAACCTTCTGCTCTGATACCAAATGTAACACCCCACCTCCGCTAGGGTCACTCACAAAGGGAATGCACTAGTTTTGGAGGAGCGTTATCGAGGTAAACAAACAAAGAAATTTTACAAGACAGAACATAGAAAAAATAGTGGAAGAATCAAAAGATAAATTTCATTACTTTCAAAAAAACAAAGCCTTTTACATCCAAAGTACCAAATAGCCAAAGTCATTATTTTCCATTACAACAAATTCTGCCTTGCATAAATAAAGAAGCATAATCTTAAAACAACAAAAGTAGCTTAATTCCCCAAAGGTAGCAGAAATGCATCCATAGCATAGCTCAAGATCAAACCATACATGAGTTGAACCGAAAGCAAGCGAAATCCAAGCTAAGTGCTAGAGTTTCCTCCCTGAGAACCTGGGGGGGGGGGGACGGAAGAAAAAGAGGTGAAAGAAAATGGGTCAGTCATAAAGACTGGTAAGTCCTAGTGACTTTCAACATAAAAATAGATAAAGGTAACATGACATGTATAAACTGAAAGTAAACATAAGGATGATGACAAGATGGGCAAGATAGACCAAGATAACATGATAAATCAAGTATAAATCAGGTATAGCATCGCATGTCCAAGGTTCGCTTCACCAACTGTACTAGGATGTGAAACCCATGTCTTATATTAATCATGAAATAATACCTTGGCCCAATATCATGAAATGACCTATTACTAGGTCCAACGGAACGATCCACTAATCGATCGGCTTCCTACAAATCCTAGCTCGTCATGTGTGTCTGTGTCATACAGCCCTATCACGAATGTAGTCACCTGTGCTAGGTCCACCATAGGGTGTATCAAGCCCTATGGTGCCAACCACCGACACGAATCAAGCATGCACAGATAAACCTACTGATGCCCAATGCCTGCTTTTTAAACTTCGGATCACATGCACGACCATAGCCCGCCTAAACCTACACTGGCGCACCAACATAGCCGTCATTCTGGTCGCTTACAATCAGCCCAGTAATCGTGCCCCACCCTGCCTAGTTCTAGGGTACCATGATACGTCTAGTGGGTTACTGCTGGAATGGACCGCGTAACTAGGGTTTTTGTCCAATAGGTTAAGTGTTATCATTTAGATTCGTGACTTTACCCTTATCAGTCTAACATGTCAAGTTGGTTAAGTGTTGTCATTCAAATTCGTAACTTAACCCGCCTACGAATCATGTATCAAGTTGGTTAAGTGTTGTCTTTCATGTTCATGACTTAACCCTATCATGTGGCATTAATTCATTAATGCACCCCAACCTCTCACATCAAACCTGTTGTTGTGGTCACTGGATATGCTGGGCGGTTTTGGGCATAATTACACCACAACTCAATCTAACCTTGGGTTTTCAAGTGCGATATGACCAACTACCCACATTGGATCCTATTGTTTGCAGTAACTGGATTTGCCGGGCGGTTCCGGGCAGAATTACACTGCAAACTCAACCCAACCTCGAGTTGGCCATTTTCAAGTTCATTCTAGTGTCATGTCCATGTTCAAGATTCATGTCAAGTTCATGTCAAGTTTCATGGCGAGTTTTATGCCAAGTTTCCTATAATTGCCAATTTTTTCCAACGTTACCCCGTATAAATATTAGGCTAACAATCTTGGCCTAATTTTCCGTCCGCATGATTTTTGACATATAATATTAGGCTAAAGGCTTAGCCTAATCTAACGTATACAAAATTTGCATAAAGAAATTCATTAACATGAACATGAAATAGGTGTAAACTTGGCATTCTCGGCATAGTCAATCTGAACACCATAGGTGTGTACTTGCAAAGTAATCCACAAGAATATCACTGGTGTGATCTTGCAATGTAGACTAAATCAACATACATATATGTGAATTTGCAACATAGACTAAATCAACTTACATATATGTGAACTTGCAAATCAATCACGAGCATATGAATAAGTGTGAACTTGAAATATGACATAGGTTTAACATATACACATAAACATGTAGATTTAACATGTGGTCACATATGTGATATGATTTTACAACCTAAAACTTGCATAACATGATAAACTACACAACTTGTCATAACAGGATATACTCCTATATACGTATGAATAGACTTATTCATTAATTCCCAATTCAACATGATAATAAAATAGAATATCATTCAATTTCACATATAACATAATAAACGTTATTCTATTATCAATTTATTTCCAAGGCATAACATAACTGAATAAATTGAGTAAAACATCGCAGGCATATAGATCTAATAACATTATGAACATGAAAAGGTTTGAATAATAATCTAGGTTCAAGAACATGGATAGATCTAACTTAAATAGAAAAATCCCCAAAATCAAGATCCAAGAACAAATAAAAAATAGGTCTGAATAGTAAATCAAGCTTAGATCCAATTTCATAGTCATAATCCTAGGCAATAACCTCATGGTCTTGAATCATAGGTGATTAGCCACAATTGTCCTTGTTATAGTCCTAGGCAATAGTCTTATGTTCACAGTCATAGGCATAGGCATAGTCTTATGTTCACAGTCATAGGCATATGCATAGGTATAGTCTTATGTTCACCGTCATAGTCTTTGGCCATTAACAATAGTTTCAACGTCATAGGCATAATAATGTTATGGACATGAGAGAGTTTGATTTACAACATGAATAGGTCCAAACTGATTTCATAGTAATATTCCCAAAAGTCAAGATCCAAGATGAACAAGAATAGATATGAATCATACATAAATCCAATTCCAATTTATAACATGTCCATATTAAGTTTATAGTTTTTATTTAAAAGTAACTTGAACTTACTGATCGTGGTCTAAGAAGTTTAGATGCAGAAGTTAAGTCTAGAAATTAGTCGTTGAATTATTGAATCGTTGAATCGTTGAATCTTGCTTTGATCGTAGAAGCAAATCTCCAATATGAAATTCCTAGCCGTAGTCTTCAACAAATAATCTTCGCGTTTTAATTTAATTTAATTTAGAGGAAGAAGAAGAAGCCATGTCTATCAAGAATTTGTGCAGCATAAGGTTAGAGAAGAATGGTGTAAAGAGAATGAGGCTAGGAGGCTGTTTATATAGGATTAGGCAGACGAATCTGGACAGAAAACGAGATCAGATACATCAGAATGCATCAGGTTCAGAAAATGGGTTCGGGAGGCAGGTCGACCCCCAGGTCGACACTATGGTCGACCTAGTCCCTGGGAGGTCGGCACTATGGTCAACCCCTAGGTCGACCTGGTCCTGGGCGGGAAATTTCCCGCCCAGCCTGGTCTGGGTTTTGAATTTGAATTTGAATTCGAATTTTCGAGCTGTTTTCGATTCTAAAAATTTCTGAAACTTCGGAGGGTCATATCCCCCTCATACGGACTCCGATTTTCGAAAACTCGGACTCGTTTTCAAGAAGAATTTAGAGACGAACGCAATGGCGCAACCCGTTTCCCTTGATTCTGACTTAAAAATTAATTCTGCCTTGATTTATGGTTTTAACACGTTATTAAAATTCGGGTTGTTACACACATCACCCCAACATATGATATATAGAGACAAAGATTCGTCTAAGCAACTTTCTATTTGTTCATACTATTTTTCTGTGTCAATGTTACATTCGGCTTCTATTAACTTGTTGTTAGCCATATGAATCAATTTGAGCTTTCTTCTCCAACAATTATAAGGGTTGACATACTTTTAAAATTGGTGACGTGTTGGCTAATTAATTTTATCACTGAACGACACCAAATCTGTATCAAATTTGAAAGTTGAGACTCCACTTCAATGTTTTCATAACCCGACCGTGGGTAAAAGCGTGAGGACTCATGGTCCAAGATTTTGAAGGCCTGACCGGTCGAACCGTCAAAAACCGCACATACTTGTTAATGTGAATAATTAAGTTTTATGTATACTCAAACAAATGAATAATAAAATTTGAGAGTCATCTATTTATTCACTAGCATTAATAGATTGCATTATATAATTAAATGGTAAGGGAACAAACAAACATACATGTTTTCTAGTTAGAAGTGGTAAAGTTCACGGTTTAGTTGTTGGAACAGTTATGATTTTTTGAAATATTTTAGTTGTTATTTTCAAAACAAAACAAAAGATTAAGTGATTAGAGAGAATCACACAATGAGAAGTAGGGAAAAACATAAAACCATGGTATAACCCTGTAAATTGAAGGTTGGACCGCTAGTTTGAAAGTCTGACCAGGGTTCATGCATGGATGAAGTCTGATTGAGTTTCGCGCCGTGATGGTCCAAGGTTCAGGGTTCTTTGAGATTGGTCCACGGCAGAGTCGGGTTATGAAAATCCTACTTCACCCGGGGTGAGCATTCGGTCGGTTCGGTTGGTTTTATGGTAGAAAAACTCAAACCAAATTAGAATCGAAATTTTTCAAATCGAACTGAGCCGAACCAATCTAATATTGGTTAATTCGGTCGGTAACCGATTTAACTGAACTTGAAAGATGTGTTATTATTTAAATGATGAGTTCACTAAAAGTAAAATATAAATTCATGTTTCGAGAAATTTTATATAGTAAATTTTATGTTTATAATAAAATTTGATCTATTTGCAACACATGTCTTTGTATTTTATCACTAAACCAATTATAAAAAGCACTATAATACTATAAAATTAATTAATAACTTAAAGGTTCAATTAATTCGGTTAAACCAATAACCAAAAAATATATTTTACAAGCTGAATTGAAACTGATTTAGTTTTAAAGCCGAACTGAACCAGTTTAGTTGGTTAATTTGGTTTGAACCAAGTATTACTCACCCCTGGCTCCACCCTCTGAAATTTTAAAGCCTCATTTTCAAGGCTTCATTATTAGATCCGTCAATTTTTATAAGCGTAGTCAAACATTTGTATTATGCAATTTGCACTTGTTTCCTTTAGAGGTGGCTCTTATAGTGTTATTTTTATGAAGTTTGGGCAACTATTCATTATTTATTTTTGAAAATTAGTATTGTTTAATGATTTTATTTGACACCCAATTATTACGTTATAACTTATAAGATCAGCAAAATCCCACTGCTGTGGTGTTGTTATTTTTAAACTATTTTTGGATAATTTTGTTTCTTTATCTGATCATGTTTTCCCAAGGGATGGGAGGGGATGGTTATGTAACCGCGATCGGATCAAAGACCTCCAACTCCATCACACGGCTCACGCATATGATGCATCACGCATATTGTTGTAACAAAATAAATCCGTTAATGTTACTCATATTTACACACTACTTCAATTTATGTAGCAACAAGTGCGAACCCATGCTTCACACACGGTCTTTGTAAATAAAAGTGATAAATATAAAATTTCAATATCAATTAACATAATTAGAATATATAATCCAATAATGCTAACATCCTAGTGCACGTTTGTATGCATGGACGCATATTTGTGTTAGAAACATTCAGTAACATTCTCCTTGCGTATTTTGTTAGAAACACGTATTTGTGCTTGTGTGCGAAATGAAGGACTTGCTTTACGTAAATTATGTATAGCTTATGGGTGATTCTTATTTAGTTGCATCACAAAGTATAATACTTTTAGAGATGTTCTTGCATGAAGAGAAATAGATATTTTTGGCACGTAAGTTATTCTTACCAACTTTTCTAAAAAATGAACAACAATCATTAACTAAAAATGTGCTTAAATTATTTCAATGGGAAAAAATATAAAATTAAAACTTATAATTGTACTATACAACAAATATTAAAATCAATTGTACGCCATCATTACCCTCGAAGCGTCACATTGTTAATAATACCAATTTCCTTAATTTAATGAATATTAATTAAATCTATTCAACTACACGATGATATTATTTAGTATTACGCTAATTTAAAGTGGAATTAACTTAAAGAGTTAAAATTGATAATTAATTGAATAAATTGTATTATGGGCTAGCTAAAATTTAATTGGTGAATATGTACACTATAATTTAAAATGTGTTTTAAATAAGGACTTTAAGTTCATTTTGATTTGCATACGACTATTGATATGCATATAAAATTCCAATACTAATTAAAATAAAATGGGCATTACGTGAAAACCAATATACATTTATTTTTATATGTAACATAGGAGTAAATTATTGAACTTTTTTAATTTGAGTTCAAATGAAATAGAGAACGAAACACAATTACTGCTATGAATTATAATTAGTATATTTATATCCTTATTCCAATTTGAATTAGAGAAATAATTATATGTTGGTTCTATAACTAATACTCTTTTATGCTAACTAAATAACTTAGTACCATTAAGACAAACTTAATTTCCTAATAATAAATTAAGTTAATATTAAAGATAGAACAATATGTAAGCTAGATTAGTTTTCTTCTAATAGTGGACGGTCCATTATAAAACCGTATGTAACAATTATATTATTTGTCAAGCTCCTGTAATATTTGTATTTATTATAATAAAAAGTGTTATGTATCACTATAAAAACCAGTCCACTATGCCTAAAAAAAAGTGAGTATTAAAGATAAAACAATATGACAATACATATTAATAATACTATCAACACGCAAAAAAAGTAACAAAACGTTAATAAATGTTAAAATTGACAAATTACATGTATTCTCTGTTAAATTTATACACAATACTGTTAAATGCAATGTGAGAGTAGGCCCAAACCAATAAATCAACATAAAACATGCATTATGTAAGAACACATATGTGCTCATGATTACATGCAATGCAAAAATAAATGGTGGTAAATGTTTGTACGTGAGTTTATACAAAATGGAGAATGAAATACGTCTATCAACCATAATGACACATAAGTAATATATTTCTACCAAATCAATATGAATTTGAGAAATATTTATATATTAGTTATATAAATAATGCTCTTTTATGCTAATTAAAATAATGTCATCAACATATGCTCTTAACATATGCACAACCAAACACAATGTGAATTGTATAAATAAAATAAAAAAATACCATGTGTACACAATCCAATTAAGTCCAACTGTCGCACAAAACAAATAAATGAGTAAATAGATTTAAGTAAATTTGATACAAATGACATGTCAATTCCATCAAATAACTTCAATTAAGTAAATATAAATCCAAAAAGAATGCATTACCTTATTTGAATTATATATTCATTTTGTAATTGATCTTGAAATGCAAAACAAAGCATAAATTTTTTCCAACCAATTTGTAAACAAAGTTAGGTCAAGCAAAATAAATCATGACATAGCATCTGTATATGGAAAGAAAACTTTGCAATTATTAGCAATGTTTAAAACACAATATAACATATACTCTGTGCATTGACATATGCAGTTAGGCAGAGAATAGACAATCAACACTGGTAAGAGTTTTCATTCTTCTCCAAAGCTTTGACAAACATCAGCATATTTAACCTACACATGAAGCAAAGATGTGAAGAAGAAATGAAATTTTCAGTCTTGTGCATAGCTAATCAAAATGTGAATCAGTTGGTAATGAAAAATGATTTTTAAGAAAGCATAAAAAGTACATGTACAGACTTAGCATATGTTCAAAGTCAAATTTGGAAAAAATTGCGTCTCAATTTGAGAATTTAGTCCAAAAAAAGGCTGATGTGCTATGCAAATAATTTACAAAGAACGTGATATGGTTTTTCTACCTTTTTAAAGTAATTTGGATGATAAGTTGGGTGAGAAAATGATAAATATTATTTTATTAAGGTTATTCTCATTTTGTTTGTCATTGCTCTTTGATCTTGTGCCAACTCTCTATTTTCCACTCTTTCCAATTGTGCAATTGTTTTTTTTTTTTTTTTGCATTATCTCATTTTGCGTTACACTATTTAATTCAGTTTGCATTTTCTTTGCATTACTCAGTTTTATGTTCTTTTTATTGCACTGCTCTTTGCATAATATATCCACATTTGTTTTTGTCACATTTCATAGTTGCATCATATTCGGAAAAAAAAAGAGCACATAGTATTTTTCATTTCAACTGTACAGTTTTTGTTGTTTTCATTTACAATTCACTGCTTTAATTACATCTTTGTTTCCAACATTCATTTACAATTCTATTCCCAAATTTCATGTACATCTTAGTGTTTTATATTTGTCTCTTGTTTTGCATTTCTCTTTCCTTCACTTCATTGTTCATAGTTTCCATAACCTCTCCTCAACATTCCATATGCTGTTAACGATAAATTTTTGTTAAGGAAAAGGGTAAAATACACAATTAGCTTTACCAATCATTATAAGATTTTGTTTCTGTCATTGATTGAGTACGTAAGTGCATCCAAGAATCTAGTGCACTTTCAGTTGGTGCTAAAGTATATTCTAGGTTAATGTCAAATGGATTAAATTTATGTCATCAAAGTTCTATGTTAACAAAAGCACGCTTAAGCGATTTTTGCAACTACATCCCTTAATTTTCTGAAATGCCGAAGGCATAAGCGATCAGCGCTTAAGCCTTCCTCGCTTAAATTTAAGCACTTGTATAGCATTATTAGGCGATGACTTATTTGTATAATAGTTAAGCATCGCTTAAGAGCAACTTAAGCGCCTTTAGTTATAGTTTGATTGTGCATGGATCTAGCGCTTAGGCAACGCTTAAGCACCGCTGAAGCACCATTAAGCGAAGCGAGCCCTTCATCATCTTGCCTCGCTTGGCACTTAAACATAGCATGAAAAATTAAAAATTAATTTTGAAGTAAATTTCCTGTATGTTTCAAATAGTAAGAAAACAATAATTTGTTGAAGGGGTAACTTAATTACAAAATTTTCATCATACAGATCGAACATCCATACTGTAACGAATAGAGAAATCGTGAACCAAGCCTAGTAGGTAGTATTTTTTGTGGAAATATTATTACCATCATTTCCATTATATAATAAATAACATGTTGGTTACAAATTTTTGCAATAATTTATCAAACAAAAGAAAACTCGAAGTCTTAAGCAATGTCAATATAGTTATGATGCTTGTCTGTAGCTCTGGCCACTAAAATTCAGCAGCATGAAGAAACCCAGTATATGTGAACGTACCTATGGCAGTAGCTTGATTGATGCAGGCTCGAATCATAGGATAATATTCCGCTGTTGAACTTGTATGAGCCAAGCGCAACGAGAGAAGTTCTGCTGCAAAATGTTATAAACTATAAAAGATGAAAATACATAACTGAGAGCCACTTTTAGCCACATTCTATTAAAGATATCACATTATATATTATAAACTATATGTAAAAATGTAAGATAACTTTTGACAAAGAATAGTTGTATATTTCCCGTTTATAAATAAATATGATTTTAGATTATAGTTTTCTTTAATAAGAACATGATGAACAATAGTCGTTTATCTGTTTATCTAAGAAACTAAAGAATAAAACTACAATATCAATGAATAGAGATGTCACCTGGTTCTCAGTAGCGATAGATGGGGATTTTTCATCAGAATTTTCTACAAAAACGTGACAGCCTACTACTACCATTAACATGGCAATGCATGAAGAAATACAATCGATGTGGGATGTGGCAAAAAGTGGTCGTGTGTAAACATACCTACATAAGCACAGATTTAATATTCAACATGATATGATATCAAAATATTTTTTCCACGTGTGATATGTAAACTTAAATTTTATTTGTTTGCCACTGTGAAAAAAAGACAGATGAATCACTGTAACAACCCGTAAAATGCGAGCCAGTTTGAAATTTTTATTTTGGCAATTTTAGCGAATTTTGATTATTTAAAATGAATTATTTTAAATAATATCGACGTGAAATTTATTTTGAATATAATTCGAACGTATATATTATATACGCGTCGTCGTTAGAATATAAATATTTATATATAATTATAAAAGGAATTGAAAATGGCGCGGTAGTTCGAAAATTCGATTTCTAATTTCAAATGAATATACGGAATTCAATATAAGTCAGAATTGAACGAAACAAGAAATATTTGAATCTGTATAGCTATATCTTTGTAACGAAGTTAACAAACTGAGATTTCATCTTAGGAATGAAAAGATATGTCCAGTTGAAAATTAGAAATAGTCGCTGTGGAATTTATATATATTTTTATATATATAAGGCCCTTAAAAATAGCAATTTTGCAAACGACCTCGGATTTCGACGAAACCAGTTTTGTTAGGTCCGTGATGTCGAATTATTGCTAGATTCCGAATTTCATAATTTTTCGAATCAATATGTGAGCGTGGCAAAGGAAAACGTGTTTTGACCATTTCAGTTGATTTTAATCGACTGGAAATTGGCCATTTTTCTAACGGTCTCAGAATTCGACGAAACTAGTTTTGTTAGGACCGTATCGTCAATACGAAGCTAGAAAGTATTTTTCTGGGATTTATAGAGTTCGTATGTGATCCCGGTAATTTGAAATGTACGTTTAAAATTCAATATAAGGATTTAAATTGTAAATTCAACGGAAACTGATTGTAACGATCAAACCAGCTTACGATACATATCCCATTGTGTTTGGAATGGGGGTGAAACGCTATGGGCGACAGGCGGTGAGCCTCGTTTAGAGGTCGTATGTGAAAGTCAACTTTTTAATAATTAAATAAAATAATAATAATAATAATAATCTCTTCCTCTATATTTCTGCCCCCCCCCCCCCCGTTTCTATTTCAGTTCAGAGAAAATAAAAAAAAAACAGATCTCGACGCGCCCTCGCGCCGCCCACCGCCTGCGCCCTCGCGCCGCCCACCGCCTGCTCCGCCTGCCCCCTCGCGCCGCCCAAGCAAGCGCCGCCACCTCCTTCTCCCGCTCAGGCGAGAGCGAACAACCCTAGCCCCCCGGTCTGGAAAACTGAAGCCGCCGCCCCCTTTTCCACCATGCGCCGCCAGTGCCTCGATTTCCCCCCCTGTAAGTTTTGTTTTTATTTATTTATTTATTTATTTTCATTTATTCACTGATTTTTATTTAAAATATGAAAACTGATTTTTATTTAAAATATGAAAACTGATTTTTATTTAAAATATGAAAACTGATTTTTATTTAAAATATGAAAACTGATTTTAGTTAAAACTGAAAATTGATTTTAGGATAAAACTGAAAACTGATTTTAGGATAAAACTGAAAACTGATTTTAGGATTAAAACTGATTTTAATTTTAAGTTAAAAGCAAAGGGTTTAAACTTTAAAAGGATCGGATTTGTAGAAAAGATAAAAATCATATTTTTATATATTGAAAGTCGAGATAAAAATCATATTTTTATATATTGAAAGTCGAGATAAAAATCATATTTTTATATATTG
The DNA here is from genome assembly GCA_030737875.1 of Allium sativum. Lineage (NCBI taxonomy): Eukaryota > Viridiplantae > Streptophyta > Magnoliopsida > Asparagales > Amaryllidaceae > Allium > Allium sativum. The sequence continues at coordinate 550,090,056 of CM060912.1, read as the reverse complement.
AAAGTCGAGATAAAAATCAGATTTTTATATATTGAACTTTGAACTAAAAATCAGATTTTTATATATTGAACTTTGAACTAAAAATCAGATTTTTATATATTGAACTTTGAACTAAAAATCAGATTTTTATATATTGAACTTTGAACTAAAAATCAGATTTTTATATATTGAACTTTGAACTAAAAATCAGATTTTTATATATTGAACTTTGAACTAAAAATCAGATTTTTATATATTGAACTTCGAAAGAAAAATATAGTTTTTATGTTTTGAACTTCGAAAGAAAAATATAGTTTTTATGTTTTGAACTTCGAAAGAAAAATATAGTTTTTATGTTTTGAACTTCGAAAGAAAAATATAGTTTTTATGTTTTGAACTTCGAAAGAAAAATATAGTTTTTATGTTTTGAACTTTGAAAGAAAATAGAATTTTTATATATTGAACTTCGATAGAAAAATAGAATTTTTGTATATTGAACTTCGAAATAAAATGTGATTTTTATATATTGAATAACATAGTAAAAATTCGATTTTTATATATATTGAATAGCGAAGTAAAAATGTGATTTTTACGTATGTAGTGAAAGCAGCAACGAAGGTGACAAAAAGGTGAAACGACGAAGACTTCTGCAAAGGAGTGCCGTGGAGCTAGGATAGCTAATCTGTGAGAATTTCTCACTCTTCAATTTATTTTCTAGTTATATATATACTAGGATGCAGACGGTGTTTAGTAGCACCCGACACAATCGTCCACAGACCATGGACTTGTTTGTTTGGCTGTTTGGTTATTGATTGCGATATTGGTTTGAATGTGGTTTGTGGTGTGAAAAATCGAATCGATAAATTGGTTAGGATTAGACGTGCGCCGTTATAAGGCGAAGGAGTAAGGCTAGGTTAGACGCTTACTCCAAATTTTGTGGTTTGCATAATGAAATTGATTTGATTGATGTGTGAATGGCGTGGGCCTTCACTAGACCGGGGATAAGGCTAGGCCTTGTCCCGTTTCTAGTATCGTGTCGTTATGCCGCCGAAATTTTCTAAAATATGTTAGAAAATAAAAATATCATTTTATTGTGTAAATGAATTGAATAGAAATTCATAGGTTGAAATAAAATGTTTTATCGTTAAAAATATAATTTTTAACGTGAATGTGAATAAATGAATAGTTATAAACAAATCGGCCGATTTGTTTGTATATACACTGATTTGACTAATATTGATTGGGTCGATAAATTTCACACATCGCCCAACTGCACAAATGAAATCTGTGTTTGATTGTTTGAAACCCCACACGGGTGTTGGGATGAAATTTGAAGTTCACTCATCCTGATTGATTAAATATGTCGATCGATTGATTGACAGGCTGTTATAAGCGTTAGATATCTATATTTGAGGCTTATACAGTGTAGTGCACTTTGGTTGATGGTTGATTATTTTTCAAGGCTATTATACGTGTGTTGTATGAAAATCCATATAATTAACTTTATATGGTAATTGATTGGGCCTCATTCCAGTTTTAAAATAGAAATATTTTAAATAGAAATATTCGAAATGGAATATTTGAAAATATCAATATATGAAGCCGTGTTGATTAGATTGACGCCATTTTGACGTGAACGATATTTATATCGATTTTATTCATTTTAAAATGAATATTGAAAAGTGATTTCGAAATCGACGATTTCGAAATGAATTGAATTGAAAACGATTTCGAAATGAATTGAATTGAAAACGATTTCGAAATGAATTGAATTGAAAACGATTTCGAAATGAATTGAATTGAAAATGATTTCGAAATGAATTGAATTGAAAACGATTTCGAAATGAATTGAATTGAAAACGATTTCGAAATGAATTGAATTGAAAACGATTTCGAAATGAATTGAAAACGATTTCGAAATGAATTGAATTGAAAACGATTTCGAAATGAATTGAATTGAAAACGATTTCGAAACGAATTGAATTGAAACGAATTCAAGTTGAATTGAAAGCGAATTGAAATGAATTCAAATTGAATTGAAATTTGAATTGAATAGAAATGAATTTTGAAACGAATTTATAAAGAAGAATTCAATTTTGCTTTGAATTGAAATGGAATTTGAAATAGGTTTTGAAACGATTTTAAAACTATTTATATAATTCGTTTTGAATAGAAATCGACGAAATATATATTATATATATTATATATATAATATAATGGCCTGAATAGAACGCGCCGCGCCGCGGCAGTTCGCGAATTTCGACCATTTATTTCAAACGGACATTACGGGAGATCCGACCGTCGGATTCTCCTAAAACCGGAACCGTTGGGTTCGTATCGAAAAGAGCTTTCTAATGAATGTTAGAAATTTGAAATCTAACGGTTGGATTTGGAGATACGTCCAAATCAAATTCGAAAAAGGTCGCTGTAAGTGCAGTTCGATGGCCGTTAATGGAAATCGACTGTACGGGCCTTGATAAAATTATTAAAAATAGTAATAATTTGTGTAAAATCATAAGAAATGATTTGTGAAAGTTTGGGATGAAAAACTCCATATTTGAAAAGATAAAAATAGATTTTTATCGAAATGAACTAGTTTTGAACTAGAATTATAATTCTATTTATTTTTAAATAAATAAATTGAATTTGAAAAGGGTTTTAAAGATAACCAAAATTTCCAATGATTGCATTGGAGTGGATTTGAATCGAAATTGTCTTCGGAATATTTCGATGTTGGAATTCGTGATTATACAGGTGTTGTTATGGAAATTTGAAAGATATATATTTATATCGTTATTTCCAATACGACATTTGTTAATCATAGAATTTGATATTGAATATAAGCCGGGATATTTTCTATTCAGGGCCTTGTATTTAATATCAAATGTGATTTGGGTTTGTCGTAAATGGTGTCTTCACTAACACTGTTCTTGAACCCAGTTGAGAAAAGGTTAAATCTTTTTATTTAGATTTAATGAAGTGTACCAATTAAATAACATTTAATTGGAATTGAATTGATATTGATTTTTGGGTTTATCGTGGACAGTGTTTTAAATAACACTCGTTCTTTAACCCGATGATTAATGAATGTGATTTTGGGTTTATCGTGAACCGTGTTTTTAAATGACACTGATTCTTTAACCCAGTCAAAGATTAAAACTAAGTGGAGTTTTAATGAATCTTTAATTAGATTGAAATGATCGAAAATGGAGTATCACCAGTTTTGCTCCAGGCGATAGTTAAATCTTTAATTAGATTTGAACGTGAAATGGTAATTGAATTTACCGATAACACTGTGGTGTTAGATATGAAGTATTCACAGTTTTACTTCATGGGATGAATAGGTTGGGATTGGGAAATTATAACAAATGATTACTTCGGTAAGGTTCGCTAATCCCGACTAGTTTGAATTGATATTCAAAAGTTGATTAAAGAATAAATTCAAGAATTTATCTTTGATAAAATTAATGGGAACCTTTCCCTATGAATGTGAAATTAGAAACTAACTGTCGGTTAACTAAGTAGAATGGTTTTCTGGATATTGATCTGATGTTGGTTTCGGCCTTCGGGGTTAATATTTGGGGAATTATTCTCTTGATTAATTTACGGTTAGTGACTGATGGATTGGAATGAGGCGTATGTTGTGTTTGTGTAACACTTATTTAAAATATACGCGAGTTATTCGGAAAGACCGGGTTTATCCCATTCTGAATAACTGATACGACGATAAGTCGAAGATGAAGACGATGGTCGAAGACCGGAAGTCTTCACGTCGTTTGGGTGATAACTGATGATCTTTATTGGGCTGTACACCCAAGAAGATGGAAACAGTTAGTGATCGTCCAGACGTACTTGGAGATCGATGGATATGCGGGGTACTAGGTGCCTCCGGTTTCGTTCAGACCCAGAACGGACTTGTAAATGGACTGTGTGTCTGACATCGGATTTCATTCTGTGTGACTGATATCGGTTGCATAGGATGGTTTGCCTGTGTGGCATGCTAAGATGCAAATGATCAAGGCTTCTGTTGAAAAGCAAAGTCTTGTGGTGATGATCAAAGCAAGGCCTTTGTGGCATAGCTTTGTGTAACGTTGATTCGCGAGTTTCACACCCGGTATAAACCAAAAACGGGAGAGGACGTCAGGGAGGGCATGCGTTTCTTCCTAGCTAGAAGTGGCGTCAGTGGTTTTACACGCCCTGACGAGTTTGACTTATGTGGTTGTTGCTGTTGCGAGGCGCCTCGGATTGATCGGTCGTTCTCGAACCGATGGAGTCATTTAGTTGGCTCGTTTACGCCCCATAGGGCGGAGAAACGCATGTTCAGGCATTTTAATCCACTCCGTGTGGACCGGCCCTGACGATCCAAGGGTCGATGCGCTCTGACCCTGTGGCTCGGGCTAGGCAGTCACGAAAACGGTTGAGGACTATCTTTTGCCTCGGTTCATAGACGGAAATCCAATTTCCAAATACGTGACATTTGCGGTTTTAGTTGTAATCCTATATATGGCGACATAGTGGGATGGGGCGCTCATGCCGCCTATGATTGATACTTATGATTTGAAGTTGTTTTATACACTATGCACTTATTATAGCATCAAATGATTTGTTTTAAACGTATCAAGCATTCTTTGGCTGTTATAAGGGAAAAACCCTATCCCCCGGCTTGCGTTGCATTGTGTGATAGGACCTGGGTCTTATAACAGCTTCATTTTTCTTTATTTAGCATTGCGCTGTTTGTTTTATGCACTGGTATTCTTGGGAGGAAACCCGTTCCGTGTTATACGGCGTGGTCCCTTGATTTACCTAACTTTAAAATAAAGATTAACTGTTTTAGTTCTCACACCAGTCCCATGACTGACCTGGAGTTTATTGTTTTAACCTAAACTCTGGGTGCCCCTATTTTGACACGGGCAGCTAGTAGTTTTGGTTTTGCAGATTTATATTCACAGGATCCTGGTTTACAGCTGGAACGATATCCGGAAAGCTTTGTATCCGTATATCTCTTCTAGTTGTGTATTGTATTATTTTCCGCTGCTATGTATTTAAATGTAATTTAAATCTCTGATATTTCTGTGTAATATTTATTCATACTCTGTATATTCTTGTAATCTGATGCATTGCTGTAATATACAATGAAATGTTCTTTCTGTATGCGTTCTGTTTTGTCCTGTTCTCAAACGATAGGGGGTTTCGAACGGTCTGGGTCGGTTTAGCGACTGGTTCGGACCGAGCGAAATTCCTTGCCGTCACAGTTGGTATCAGAGCTTTGGTTTACAGAGCTCGAGAACAAGACACATTAGAACCATACGAAAGAATTCATCAGAAACTGGATTAGTAATATCCAACGGGAATGACTCGTTAGAGATAGGATCAGTAGTATCCTAGAACGGGTGTGAAGAGTATATTTTTCAAATGAAAACAATTTTGTTTTGAAATTTGAACCATTTTAAAACGTATTTGATTATTTATTTATTTTGAATATGGACAATCCAATATATAAAGGTTTTGTATATACGCGTCATGAACGTATATTCGAAGTTTTAATATACTGGATAGATATGGAATCACATTCTAGTCGCCCGGAGATGGTACTGATGATTGTCATGACATCATCAGTATTTATGTTCGTGTTTCGAAGGTGTGATTTTCTATATATTTCCATTAGGCTGGTGTGAGAACCAAAACTTATATATAGCTAGAATACACTGTTGTGAATTGGCATCAAAAACATGATTTTTGTATATGTATCAAAATTATGAATTTGAAACTCTAATTCACTAATTGATTGATGTTTGTGTTGTTTGTTTATTTGTTTGCTAATTTTTAGCCATTTAGCCTAATTGAATCACATATTGAATTATACTGAAAATTAGTAGCATTTGCTTGCATATACATAAATATCCTTGAACAGGTCATAGCAAGGAGGCTAGAGCAGAGAATAAAATTTGTTTGCCCGACAAATAGGTACATGTTTACTACATAATTTCCTGTTTTGTTTGGGTGATGATGATTTTGTGAGCCTATTGGCTAGCCGCTTGGCTTTTTCTTTTTCTTTTTGAGATCTGAAGGACCGGGGAAGCTATTTGAAATTCCCCGATGCTCCCGGTGCAGGGGAGGTTATGGCGAAATTTTTCAAAAATTTAGGGTGTTAGCCAAATTTTTGATGTTTTGAAAATTCTCAGAAACTAAAGAGTTGGAGAATGGAAGCCAGATCGAACGTAGAGCTGAATAATCAAACCACTTTCGACTTTGTTCCTTTTCGGGGACGAAAAGTTTTAAGTGGGGGAGATTGTAACAACCCGTAAAATGCGAGCCAGTTTGAAATTTTTATTTTGGCAATTTTAGCGAATTTTGATTATTTAAAATGAATTATTTTAAATAATATCGACGTGAAATTTATTTTGAATATAATTCGAACGTATATATTATATACGCGTCGTCGTTAGAATATAAATATTTATATATAATTATAAAAGGAATTGAAAATGGCGCGGTAGTTCGAAAATTCGATTTCTAATTTCAAATGAATATACGGAATTCAATATAAGTCAGAATTGAACGAAACAAGAAATATTTGAATCTGTATAGCTATATCTTTGTAACGAAGTTAACAAACTGAGATTTCATCTTAGGAATGAAAAGATATGTCCAGTTGAAAATTAGAAATAGTCGCTGTGGAATTTATATATATTTTTATATATATAAGGCCCTTAAAAATAGCAATTTTGCAAACGACCTCGGATTTCGACGAAACCAGTTTTGTTAGGTCCGTGATGTCGAATTATTGCTAGATTCCGAATTTCATAATTTTCCGAATCAATATGTGAGCGTGGCAAAGGAAAACGTGTTTTGACCATTTCAGTTGATTTTAATCGACTGGAAATTGGCCATTTTTCTAACGGTCTCAGAATTCGACGAAACTAGTTTTGTTAGGACCGTATCGTCAATACGAAGCTAGAAAGTATTTTTCTGGGATTTATAGAGTTCGTATGTGATCCCGGTAATTTGAAATGTACGTTTAAAATTCAATATAAGGATTTAAATTGTAAATTCAACGGAAACTGATTGTAACGATCAAACCAGCTTACGATACATATCCCATTGTGTTTGGAATGGGGGTGAAACGCTATGGGCGACAGGCGGTGAGCCTCGTTTAGAGGTCGTATGTGAAAGTCAACTTTTTAATAATTAAATAAAAAAATAATAATAATAATAATAATAATCTCTTCCTCTATATTTCTGCCCCCCCCCCCCCCCGTTTCTATTTCAGTTCAGAGAAAATAAAAAAAAAACAGATCTCGACGCGCCCTCGCGCCGCCCACCGCCTGCTCCGCCTGCGCCCTCGCGCCGCCCACCGCCTGCTCCGCCTGCCCCCTCGCGCCGCCCATCGCCTGCTCCGCCTGCCCCCTCGCGCCGCCCAAGCAAGCGCCGCCACCTCCTTCTCCCGCTCAGGCGAGAGCGAACAACCCTAGCCCCCCGGTCTGGAAAACTGAAGCCGCCGCCCCCTTTTCCACCATGCGCCGCCAGTGCCTCGATTTCCCCCCCCCCCCCCCCTGTAAGTTTTGTTTTTATTTATTTATTTATTTATTTTCATTTATTCACTGATTTTTATTTAAAATATGAAAACTGATTTTTATTTAAAATATGAAAACTGATTTTTATTTAAAATATGAAAACTGATTTTTATTTAAAATATGAAAACTGATTTTAGTTAAAACTGAAAATTGATTTTAGGATAAAACTGAAAACTGATTTTAGGATAAAACTGAAAACTGATTTTAGGATTAAAACTGATTTTAATTTTAAGTTAAAAGCAAAGGGTTTAAACTTTAAAAGGATCGGATTTGTAGAAAAGATAAAAATCATATTTTTATATATTGAAAGTCGAGATAAAAATCATATTTTTATATATTGAAAGTCAAGATAAAAATCATATTTTTATATATTGAAAGTCGAGATAAAAATCAGATTTTTATATATTGAACTTTGAACTAAAAATCAGATTTTTATATATTGAACTTTGAACTAAAAATCAGATTTTTATATATTGAACTTTGAACTAAAAATCAGATTTTTATATATTGAACTTTGAACTAAAAATCAGATTTTTATATATTGAACTTTGAACTAAAAATCAGATTTTTATATATTGAACTTTGAACTAAAAATCAGATTTTTATATATTGAACTTCGAAAGAAAAATATAGTTTTTATGTTTTGAACTTCGAAAGAAAAATATAGTTTTTATGTTTTGAACTTCGAAAGAAAAATATAGTTTTTATGTTTTGAACTTCGAAAGAAAAATATAGTTTTTATGTTTTGAACTTCGAAAGAAAAATATAGTTTTTATGTTTTGAACTTTGAAAGAAAATAGAATTTTTATATATTGAACTTCGATAGAAAAATAGAATTTTTGTATATTGAACTTCGAAATAAAATGTGATTTTTATATATTGAATAACATAGTAAAAATTCGATTTTTATATATATTGAATAGCGAAGTAAAAATGTGATTTTTACGTATGTAGTGAAAGCAGCAACGAAGGTGACAAAAAGGCGAAACGACGAAGACTTCTGCAAAGGAGTGCCGTGGAGCTAGGATAGCTAATCTGTGAGAATTTCTCACTCTTCAATTTATTTTCTAGTTATATATATATACTAGGATGCAGACGGTGTTTAGTAGCACCCGACACAATCGTCCACAGACCATGAACTTGTTTGTTTGGCTGTTTGGTTATTGATTGCGATATTGGTTTGAATGTGGTTTGTGGTGTGAAAAATCGAATCGATAAATTGGTTAGGATTAGACGTGCGCCGTTATAAGGCGAAGGAGTAAGGCTAGGTTAGACGCTTACTCCAAATTTTGTGGTTTGCATAATGAAATTGATTTGATTGATGTGTGAATGGCGTGGGCCTTCACTAGACCGGGGATAAGGCTAGGCCTTGTCCCGTTTCTAGTATCGTGTCGTTATGCCGCCGAAATTTTCTAAAATATGTTAGAAAATAAAAATATCATTTTATTGTGTAAATGAATTGAATAGAAATTCATAGGTTGAAATAAAATGTTTTATCGTTAAAAATATAATTTTTAACGTGAATGTGAATAAATGAATAGTTATAAACAAATCGGCCGATTTGTTTGTATATACACTGATTTGACTGATATTGATTGGGTCGATAAATTTCACACATCGCCCAACTGCACAAATGAAATCTGTGTTTGATTGTTTGAAACCCCACACGGGTGTTGGGATGAAATTTGAAGTTCACTCATCCTGATTGATTAAATATGTCGATCGATTGATTGACAGGCTGTTATAAGCGTTAGATATCTATATTTGAGGCTTATACAGTGTAGTGCACTTTGGTTGATGGTTGATTATTTTTCAAGGCTATTATACGTGTGTTGTATGAAAATCCATATAATTAACTTTATATGGTAATTGATTGGGCCTCATTCCAGTTTTAAAATAGAAATATTTTAAATAGAAATATTCGAAATGGAATATTTGAAAATATCAATATATGAAGCCGTGTTGATTAGATTGACGCCATTTTGACGTGAACGATATTTATATCGATTTTATTCATTTTAAAATGAATATTGAAAAGTGATTTCGAAATCGACGATTTCGAAATGAATTGAATTGAAAACGATTTCGAAATGAATTGAATTGAAAACGATTTCGAAATGAATTGAATTGAAAACGATTTCGAAATGAATTGAATTGAAAACGATTTCGAAATGAATTGAATTGAAAACGATTTCGAAATGAATTGAATTGAAAACGATTTCGAAATGAATTGAATTGAAAACGATTTCGAAATGAATTGAATTGAAAACGATTTCGAAATGAATTGAATTGAAAACGATTTCGAAACGAATTGAATTGAAACGAATTCAAGTTGAATTGAAAGCGAATTGAAATGAATTCAAATTGAATTGAAATTTGAATTGAATAGAAATGAATTTTGAAACGAATTTATAAAGAAGAATTCAATTTTGCTTTGAATTGAAATGGAATTTGAAATAGGTTTTGAAACGATTTTAAAACTATTTATATAATTCGTTTTGAATAGAAATCGACGAAATATATATTATATATATTATATATATAATATAATGGCCTGAATAGAACGCGCCGCGCCGCGGCAGTTCGCGAATTTCGACCATTTATTTCAAACGGACATTACGGGAGATCCGACCGTCGGATTCTCCTAAAACCGGAACCGTTGGGTTCGTATCGAAAAGAGCTTTCTAATGAATGTTAGAAATTTGAAATCTAACGGTTGGATTTGGAGATACGTCCAAATCAAATTCGAAAAAGGTCGCTGTAAGTGCAGTTCGATGGCCGTTAATGGAAATCGACTGTACGGGCCTTGATAAAATTATTAAAAATAGTAATAATTTGTGTAAAATCATAAGAAATGATTTGTGAAAGTTTGGGATGAAAAACTCCATATTTGAAAAGATAAAAATAGATTTTTATCGAAATGAACTAGTTTTGAACTAGAATTATAATTCTATTTATTTTTAAATAAATAAATTGAATTTGAAAAGGGTTTTAAAGATAACCAAAATTTCCAATGATTGCATTGGAGTGGATTTGAATCGAAATTGTCTTCGGAATATTTCGATGTTGGAATTCGTGATTATACAGGTGTTGTTATGGAAATTTGAAAGATATATATTTATATCGTTATTTCCAATACGACATTTGTTAATCATAGAATTTGATATTGAATATAAGCCGGGATATTTTCTATTCAGGGCCTTGTATTTAATATCAAATGTGATTTGGGTTTGTCGTGAATGGTGTCTTCACTAACACTGTTCTTGAACCCAGTTGAGAAAAGGTTAAATCTTTTTATTTAGATTTAATGAAGTGTACCAATTAAATAACATTTAATTGGAATTGAATTGATATTGATTTTTGGGTTTATCGTGGACAGTGTTTTAAATAACACTCGTTCTTTAACCCGATGATTAATGAATGTGATTTTGGGTTTATCGTGAACCGTGTTTTTAAATGACACTGATTCTTTAACCCAGTCAAAGATTAAAACTAAGTGGAGTTTTAATGAATCTTTAATTATATTGAAATGATCGAAAATGGAGTATCACCAGTTTTGCTCCAGGCGATAGTTAAATCTTTAATTAGATTTGAACGTGAAATGGTAATTGAATTTACCGATAACACTGTGGTGTTAGATATGAAGTATTCACAGTTTTACTTCATGGGATGAATAGGTTGGGATTGGGAAATTATAACAAATGATTACTTCGGTAAGGTTCGCTAATCCCGACTAGTTTGAATTGATATTCAAAAGTTGATTAAAGAATAAATTCAAGAATTTATCTTTGATAAAATTAATGGGAACCTTTCCCTATGAATGTGAAATTAGAAACTAACTGTCGGTTAGCTAAGTAGAATGGTTTTCTGGATATTGATCTGATGTTGGTTTCGGCCTTCGGGGTTAATATTTGGGGAATTATTCTCTTGATTAATTTACGGTTAGTGACTGATGGATTGGAATGAGGCGTATGTTGTGTTTGTGTAACACTTATTTAAAATATACGCGAGTTATTCGGAAAGACCGGGTTTATCCCATTCTGAATAACTGATACGACGATAAGTCGAAGATGAAGACGATGGTCGAAGACCGGAAGTCTTCACGTCGTTTGGGTGATAACTGATGATCTTGATTGGGCTGTACACCCAAGAAGATGGAAACAGTTAGTGATCGTCCAGACGTACTTGGAGATCGATGGATATGCGGGGTACTAGGTGCCTCCGGTTTCGTTCAGACCCAGAACGGACTTGTAAATGGACTGTGTGTCTGACATCGGATTTCATTCTGTGTGACTGATATCGGTTGCATAGGATGGTTTGCCTGTGTGGCATGCTAAGATGCAAATGATCAAGGCTTCTGTTGAAAAGCAAAGTCTTGTGGTGATGATCAAAGCAAGGCCTTTGTGGCATAGCTTTGTGTAACGTTGATTCGCGAGTTTCACACCCGGTATGAACCAAAAACGGGAGAGGACGTCAGGGAGGGCATGCGTTTCTTCCTAGCTAGAAGTGGCGTCAGTGGTTTTACACGCCCTGACGAGTTTGACTTATGTGGTTGTTGCTGTTGCGAGGCGCCTCGGATTGATCGGTCGTTCTCGAACCGATGGAGTCATTTAGTTGGCTCGTTTACGCCCCATAGGGCGGAGAAACGCATGTTCAGGCATTTTAATCCACTCCGTGTGGACCGGCCCTGACGATCCAAGGGTCGATGCGCTCTGACCCTGTGGCTCGGGCTAGGCAGTCACGAAAACGGTTGAGGACTATCTTTTGCCTCGGTTCATAGACGGAAATCCAATTTCCAAATACGTGACATTTGCGGTTTTAGTTGTAATCCTATATATGGCGACATAGTGGGATGGGGCGCTCATGCCGCCTATGATTGATACTTATGATTTGAAGTTGTTTTATACACTATGCACTTATTATAGCATCAAATGATTTGTTTTAAACGTATCAAGCATTCTTTGGCTGTTATAAGGGAAAAACCCTATCCCCCGGCTTGCGTTGCATTGTGTGATAGGACCTGGGTCTTATAACAGCTTCATTTTTCTTTATTTAGCATTGCGCTGTTTGTTTTATGCACTGGTATTCTTGGGAGGAAACTCGTTCCGTGTTATACGGCGTGGTCCCTTGATTTACCTAACTTTAAAATAAAGATTAACTGTTTTAGTTCTCACACCAGTCCCATGACTGACCTGGAGTTTATTGTTTTAACCTAAACTCTGGGTGCCCCTATTTTGACACGGGCAGCTAGTAGTTTTGGTTTTGCAGATTTATATTCACAGGATCCTGGTTTACAGCTGGAACGATATCCGGAAAGCTTTGTATCCGTATATCTCTTCTAGTTGTGTATTGTATTATTTTCCGCTGCTATGTATTTAAATGTAATTTAAATCTCTGATATTTCTATGTAATATTTATTCATACTCTGTATATTCTTGTAATCTGATGCATTGCTGTAATATACAATGAAATGTTCTTTCTGTATGCGTTCTGTTTTGTCCTGTTCTCAAACGATAGGGCGTTTCGAACGGTCTGGGTCGGTTTAGCGACTGGTTCGGACCGAGCGAAATTCCTTGCCGTCACAATCACATACATCATTCTCATTATAAACGACAATGGTGATTTAGGCCAATGGCTGTCGAGCTAGAGACGTATGAGTTAGAGCAACTCCCTTAGTTGCCAAGTGGTTACTGATCGAATACATAAAGTATAAAACTATTAATGATTTGGTTGAAACTGATTATGCATGCACTAAAATAGCAATTCTGAAATAATTAAAAATATGAAGTAATGGATATTGCAGTTTATAATTCATAATTTTTTCCGTTAGCAAGCAATTTCTGCAAAATAGATGTGGAGCATGTGATAGCTATCCCATTTGGTTTTGGTGCCCATGCAAACTTGGACAATGCACCTACACCCATAGGCATTCTAATAGCATCCACTGTAAAAATGGAAAAACTACTGCAAGGAAATAAATTTTTGAGAAAACAAAAATGCACTTAATAATAGCATAATGTTGAATAATGTAATGGTAAAAATACAAATGATAAATAGTTCTTCAAAATCTCCAGATAAACACAGTCGACTATATCAGTTTCGACTTTTACAGTCAGTGGACTATTAAACATTGTATTAATTATTGGACACATTAAATAACAAAATACACAATTACTCAATTTATAATAATAGTTATGAAGTAAAATGATTTTCATTGCCGAGAAAGTTATCAGATTCTTTTTACTAAATAGCTACTGATTTCATTTCAAAAAATAACAATTTCGAATCATGACATGATTTGGAGAAAAATAATCTTGTATGAAAGCATGTAACTTGATAGAAGATATACATTTATCATTTTGTAGAGTTACATCTCGTGAACTACAGCCCTCATCTATAATTAACATAGAAGGGTTTGTCATTTCCAAGGAAACGTTTGCTTCATCAAAACTCTGCAAAATATCAATTATCTTGTTAGATAATGATACTGAAACAATTATCAAAATCAAGGTATCTGGTAGCTTTACAAAATCAAGTGACCTAGGAGTGTAAAATCTTGAGAAACTCCATTTATACTAAGCTTTTTAAAAAATTTACCCATCGATAAACCACTTACGTTAAATATATAATATATAAATGTTGCAAAATAGAGTGTTCTAGGACTGTAAAATGCCTGGAAGGTAATGAACATAAAACAATAAGTAAAACAAGCGTATGATAGTACCAACATGTACCGACATTAACGGTTTGTCACTCCCAATGGTAAGTCAGTATGAATAACTTGTTTTTACTAATAAGACAGACACTTCATGTTTTTGACATCAACTTCACATATGCATATAAATTGATAAAAACTTAGACTTGAACTTAAGTAATGAAATTGCAGTTATTAAGAGATCCAACACAAACAATAAAAAAGGTTAAATTGCAGAATGTATACATTGACCTCTGTATCAAGAAAAAATTAAGGATTTCCCATGGTAAAAAAAAATGTAGTTAATTAATCAGTTTAACGAATGCAATGCATTTGCAGGAGTGTTAATATTGGTCAAAGTTCCCACATAAACTAAAGGATTAATTTTATAGGTTTACATAATTGGAATTGCTTAAAAAATATTGTGCAACTATTATGAAAACAATGGTTTTAACTTAATACTAACTAAATTAAGTAAAAAGATGTAGATTTCCACTAACTGACTACACTTTACAGTGTGTGGTCTTACATATGTCAATCTCAGAAAAGATAAGTTCAGCAAAGACGATCGAAATAATCCTACCTTGAACTGATTGAGAAGCAATTTCTACGAAATAATTTTTGAATGTTTCCGTACAATAGCTATTTTCCGTTAACGAATGTCTCGTCGATCACCAAACCACTACAGCACGCAGATGATTCCAATACCCTACTAGAACAATGGGTTATGGTTGAATACGGTGAATGTATAGACAAATTGAATAAAATAGTGAACTGTGGAAAAGTTACAAACGAATATAAGCATAGGAAAACAGGCAGAAAATAAAATACAGCAAATTAACCGGATTTCGTCAGAATTTCGATTTGACGGCCTCCATGCTTTAGATCTGGTTCGATAATGACCATGTACGATTGGTTTGAAGGGTGATGGTGTATAGAGGCAGACATGGGTTATGAAGAAGGATCGTTTGATTTAGAGTAAAAGGCGTCAAAAAATCTCGAAGTAGGGAGAACACGCAGATGGAGAGAGGAAGGGGAAAAGATAACGGGTAAAAGGGTGGATCGGGGACGGTTCAGTTTATGAAATATACCTGGACACCTTCAGAGGCACCCACCGACGTGAGGGATAAGCGTGAGGTGGAAATATGAAAGATGCACCGTGGACAAAGCCTCGTCGATGAATTGTGTAGCGGAAGCGAGAAACACTCCGGAGTAAGGTAAGACGAAAATGGGTGGAGAGATATACACAGTTAACGTCTTGACGTTAGGTTATTAGAAGCTGTTCGGTACAAATGGACGCGAACGAAAGGGATAAGCAATGAATCGGGGGGGTTTAATTGATTTCCGCTGGAGGAAAAAAGGGAAGAGGAGATTAGGAAGAGGGGAATTTACCGATTTCGATTGAGAGAAATGGGTAAGATGAGATTGGTGATGCTGAGGTGAAAAAATTCAACTGAACGAAAAAGGACGAAGAGGGGAGTATCAAGAGTAGAGGATGGAATAATAAATACGGAGACGGTTTAGTTTGAATAAGCCAAGAAGCACCGTGAGCTCTCCAAATCAAACTCAATAATTATAATATAGTATAGATAGTATAGATGTGGTACTTTAGAAATTCAAACCATTATTTCTTATTAACAAGATACGAGATAATTCTAACATTAACAACATACGAGACAATTCTAACAGTATTGATTCGCATCCCTTTGACTATCTATGCACAATTTCTTCCAAAATATTGAGCGATGTGGGACTTTACAAATTCAAACTTTTATTCATTCTTAACAACACACGAGACAATCCTAATATACGGTGTATTGAAAATTCTTTGTAAGTTGCTTATAAGTACTTTTGAATTTGATCCTTTTCTCACATAATAAGACAAGTTTTCCGTATAATAATATGCATGCTTTATTTGATAATACACTCTTGAATTCGATCATTTTCTCAGATAAGAAGGAAAGTATGTGACCGAATAATGTCATTCTCTCACTCTTGAGCTGCAGTTTGTTTAATTTTACTAATATTGTTTAAGAGGAATATTGTAGGAAAATTAGGTTAAATTAAAGAGGTTTTTAGTTTAAAAGGACAAACTTAAAGAAAATTTTGGTGAAAAGCGTACAAAGTTTGGTTTTTAAGCATTCTTCATGCCGAGGGAAAAAACTGAATTTCGGGCCTGCACTGGGTTGCATTCTTCATCGCTTCAAAAGAAAATTACAAAAGCATCTATTCGGATTGATACTTATTATATTTGATTTAGTAGACAAATTATTATTCTCTGTTTAAATGAGAAACATTGCTGCAAGAGAGGCGACTGTTGCTAACAGTCCTGCCCCCCCCCCCCCCCCCCCCCCCGAGAGGAAATCAGGGGGGCCGAGTAATTTTATTAAAAAAAATTAAAATAAAAAAAGGCGGACCCCACTATTTTATCTCTGTGTAGGGTCCGCGAGTGTGGCACAGTCGCACATAATAGACAAATTATTATTCTCTGTTTAAATGAGAAACATTGCTGCAAGAGAGGCGACTGTTGCTAACAGTCATGGGCCCCCCGAGAGGAAATCAGGGGGGCCGAGTAATTTTTAAAAATAAAATAAAATAAAAAAGGCGGACCCGACTATTTTATCTCTGTGTAGGGTCCGCGAGTGTGGCACAGTCGCACATAATGCGACTATGCCTAGCATTTGTGAAATTACAAACTTTTGGTTCTCGAATTTTTAAAGCTTTTAAGTGTGTAGTTATTATACAACACTGATGCAGCTATATCCATTGTCTAATTTTTCATTATTAATGAACTATATAACCGTTACGTGATTATTGTTTTTTTGGTCATTATTAGTAAGCCATTAGTCATGAGATTGGATTGACAAAACCACAAGTGAAGTTAAAATACTGGCTATAATGAATATCTAAGCTGGCTAGAGGGATATATCGGAAAATGTAACATGAGAACATGATAAGCAATTATCAAAATTTTACCTTTTATACTAAAACAAGTTGACCGAATATTTTGAAAATATTTCAACTATGAGGTATTATTACTCTAAATTCTTACATTACTTTAACTTTGTAAATGCACTCTAAAATGGGATGCTATAGACTAATATCTTCTGTAATGTTTTCATAACTGGACCGTGAATCAAACCGTGATGACTCAGGGTCTAAGGTTCTAATGGTCAAACCGTCAAGAACCGCACATGCTTGGTAATAGTGAAAATATTAATAATCAAGTTTTATGTGTAGTACTCTAACAAATGAATAATAAAGTTTGAAAATAATCTATTTGTTCACTAATATTAATAGATTGCATAATATAATTAAATAGTAAGGGCATAGACAAATACACATGTTTTTTAGAACGAAATAGTAAAGTTTATGGTTTAGATGTTGGAACAATTATGATTTTTTTAAAACATTTTAATTGTTATTTTCAAAACAATACAAAGGATGAAATGATCAGAAAGAATTACACAATAAGTACGAAAACAAAAAACCGTGGTTTAACGTTGCAAAAGTAAAGGTTGGACCGCTGGTTTGAAGGTCCGACCAGGGTTTATGCATGATTGAAATCCGATTGAGTTCCACGCCGTGATGGTCCAAGTTTCAGGGTTATTTGAGGTCAGACTACGACAAGGTCGGGTTATGAAAACATTGCTTTCCTGTGTCCAGTACTCTAACGACAATCTTGGTAATATAACCCATATTGGAACTGGATTTGAGAGATGTTTATGAAGATCTTCTCCTACAGACCATTGTTTTATCATCGTCAGTTGCTTGTTATAGAAATAAGGCCCGCCTCTCAAAACTCGATCACAATCATCTTTTCTCTCGAATGTAACTATAAAGAACCCGTCTTCTCGAGCATAAATTATAAAATCACCAATTGGACTCCACAGTTTATGAACATAAGCTTTAAGAAATGGGTAGTGGGGTCTGGATCCTACAACATATATTACTATGACAATTTTCCATTCTTGTCTCCCTTTTCTTTTTGTAATAAACTAGGGTACATGAGTGCACATGTCTTATTTTGATATTCATCAGAAGAAAAAATTGAAGAGGTGTAGAAATGGGAACCTGATTGCCCGCGACAACGTCTTTCCAAGCCTGACTAGTATGCGCTCAATGATTCCGCCCAGTAGTGGCAGAGGCAGCATCTGTCTCTTTCCATACTCTGCTAGCATTTGAAAGAGAATACCTTCCAGAGTTAGGACTGTCTATATCCGCTATTACCTGACCATATGCACTTGCACCAAACCTGGATGGATGGTTAACATTTTCTGTTTTAGTTACTATGTATGTACTATCTCATACTGACGTTTACTATGTATACAGAAACTACCTCATCCATCTTTCAATTCTGTCAACTATCTCATAGGATGCAAATAACAATTATTGTTTATTTTTTGTTTTTATAGCAATGTCTACTAGGGATGGCAATGGGCGGGCGTCGGTAGTACCACCCCATCACCCGTCCTGTTAGGTGTTTTTCCCCTGTGCCCGGTCCATACCCGCACGGGTACCCATTAAACGAGTTTTTAACAAGTTGCGGTAATGACAGGTACTCGTGGGTATTCATTATATTTATTCAGTTTACTTTTTAACCGTTTATTGAAATTATTCAAAAGTACATATGGCAAAAAATCTAATAGACTAATGCTCAAATGCTAACCTCAAAATACCAATACATATTTAAACCAACATCCAGAAAAGAAGAGAACAACAAAAATATCCATCAAAATATCAACAACCAGTTATAAATTGTTGAGTAAAGACATGCACACAAAAACCGAACAGCCAACAACAATGTTTTTTGTATTGATTATTGATAATAAATCACATTCAATATAGGCATGGGTACCCACAAACATGGATATCTTACTGTTCGTACTCGCCCTATTAATTAACGGATATTTTTTAATACCCGTTTATTTCACCCATGGATCCCCATTTAACTATATGCTTCATGTCCATGACGGATTTTACCCGCGGATAACCGTGGGTATTGATATTTTTGCCATCCCTAATGTCAACAAATACTACTAAGAAAACTGATGGACGAGATTCTATGTCAAAAATTGATGGACATCCTCCAAAAATATTAAGGTAGTGTTTGGTTTAAAATATATTTTGAGTTTTCAATACCAATAGTAAAAAAAAAAATTAAAAAAATTAGGGACGATGGAAGAAGTAAAAGGGATGATTGAGGGAGCCGCGTTAAAGAGAGATGGATGACGGAATAATATATTATCTTTGTCTTGCATTGATTCTCAAAATAATAAAAACAAATAAAAGTTGTTTTCAATTTTGTGTGTTAACTTTGTTTTCTAAAACAACCGTTTTTGGCGTTATGTATGTATTGTTTGCATTTTAGTGTGGACGAAAACTAGACACTAAAAACCATAAACCAAACACCGCCTAAGTTTACCTGAAATGGCTTAGTTGTTAGTCCCTATGCAACTCAATTTCATAGTTCATGAGGACTTATTATTGATCAAATTTGCTATGGAAACAGATTCCAAAAAACTATAAGGATAATATATTTGAAGGAATTTATTGGTAATTAAGATTTGTTTTAACATATTAGACTTAACCTCTCAACATAACATGATTATTTTGTTGTAGTCAAATTTATAACGATAGTTGCAGAAAAAACACAAAGTGCCACACTATGTTAATAAAAGCATTTAGAAAACAATGCCAGAGATGTGGAGAGGGCATAAGAAAACTTTGCAAAAAAATTATTTAGATATTAAATCAACATAAGGTGCACAACAAAAAATATTCCCCCCAATATATAAAAAAGGAGGATTGAGAGGAATTTTGCTGTAATGATAACGACTAGAATCAAAAAAGGTTAAGAAAGACTAATAGTTTGAACAAGGAAAAACGTTTGTGAACATACAAGAGGTCGTAATAGTGCTGCAAATGCGAAGATATAATGGTATGCATATTGTAGTTTATTTGTTTATATGAAATTTGTGTGTTCTATCATATGCCTAACTAATCCACGGTAACTTGCTGGCTGTTTTAAGAATATGATGTCGTGATTATTTTTGAAGTTAATGATTAGAGTTCTGGAATTCATTCGTTTTGTTTTAAATAGGGTGACCTCCAGTTTTGGCTGCGGGTTCCAATAAGCCACAAATATTGTGGCTCATATGCCTTTTTTTGAGAATCTGACAGCGACATGTATATATATACATACATACATACATACATACATACATACATACATACATATATAAAGGAATGTCACATTATGTAATGTGGTTCAGATAGAGACCTAGAAACATTATTATTTTTATAACTAAAAATGAGAGATTACAAAATGATAGAGATTTCAATTAAAAAAAGTACTTAAGACAAAGATGTTGTTTGAAAGAATGAGCACAACTTGAGGTTTCTTTAAATAGGAAGAGAATGGATCTGAGTTTTGGAAAAAAATGAAATTGATTAGGAAAGCAAAATCAATTTCATACAAATATTTCTATTTTCCCAAGATATGATTTTGCCTTTGATTTAACATGGATATCTTTTTTCTTCTATGAAACGATGCACAAATATATTATCCTTTATTGTATTTTTGATCAGTCGATTAATTAAACTAATTGATTTGTTTCCATTTCTTTTATATACTGGTATATTTGAGACATATTCTCAACACTCCACCTTGATTTAAAATATTCATATCTCTCTCACATGATTTTAATCATCATCTATGAGTTGTTGGGTCAGCGCCCCGTAACACTAAGTAGTTGGTCCTAAGCTAGTCAAGTTCGAGCAATGCTCAAACTTATCTTTGAGAACTGACTTAGTCATCATATCCGAAGGATTATCAATAATACTCACCTTACAAATTTGATCTTGCTTCATTCTTCCTCAAGCATAGGGAAGAACCCTCGACATCAACGTGCTTTGTACGAGAACTGTAACTTGATTCTCTACGAGATAAGTCGCACTCTGAATGTCTTAAAATAGCTCTATTGCTGCGTAGTTAAAGCGCTTAGTGTTCTATAGCGGAGGAAAACCAAAAGGCTACAGCGGAGATAAAGCGAGGAAATAGCACGAATAAAACGGAGATGTTAAAAAGTTCATTAGATGTAAAACTAGATATTTAAAATTAATTAACTATCATTCTCACAAAACTTATGTAGAAGAAACGAATGCTAGTTAATATTATATAACAAAATTAAAGAATATCATGGTGATGCACACTAGATTTGATTATTATTATTATAGATTTGTACCTTATATAGAGAACTTATGCCTTAATATTAGCTTTTTGCACTAAGTTTTTGATCTGTTTTATAAGAGAATTTGTGAATCATCCTTTATATACTAATAATCCTAAAGAGGGTGCCAAATAACTTTTATTTAGCGAGTGCATCACAAAATAGCAGGACTTAAGATCTACTGTTCATCAACGCTAAATTGAAGTAACATAGCGCCCGGAGAGTGCTACAGACTATAATAGAAATTTTGTCGAGTATTAAATGCATAGCTTTATTGTCCGTTGCTCCGTAGAAAGATCATCCAATAATCCTTCCTTAGTTGCTTCCACAATTAATATTAGTTCTGCTTCGGCAGTCGACAATGTTACCATAGGCTGCAGCTTTGATCTCCACGAAAACGATCATATGACAAGTATAAAGACATAGCTCGATGCTGACTTTTGTCCATCTCTCTCCAGCATAATCTGAATCACATTAACCTCTAAGAGAGATGTTGTCGTCTACCTCACCATACATCAAGCCAACAGATGAAGCCACGAAGATATCCGAGTATGCACTTTACCGCTTGTCAATGTTCTTTTCCTTGATTAGACATACACCGACTAATAATGCACATTGCATTGGACAAATCTGGTCTCATGTACACGATCGCACACATGAGACTACCCACAATAGTAGAATAAGGTATATCATCCATATACCTTTTTATTTTCTTTCGATGTGGGAGATAATTCATTAGATAACTTAAAATGAGAGCCTAATGAAGTGCCAACCGATTTAGTTTTCTCCATACCAAATCAAGTGATCACCTTCTCGATGTACTATGCCTAAGTGAGTTTTAACTCTCTCCGCCTTCTATCTCTGAATATCTCCATACCTAGAATTCTTTGTGCTTTTCCTGAATCCTTTATATCAAACTTTTTTCCAAGCTCTACTTTCAAATCTGTAATTTAACCATACTCTAGGATGCAATCAACATAAAACAATAGATAAACCATATCTCCATCGCACCTCCTAAAATAGACACAATGGTCTTTCAAGCTGATAGAATAACTTCGTGAAAGCATAAAGTTATCAAATCTCTTATATCATAGTCTAGGTGATTGTTTCAATCCATATAGAATTTTTTTAAGTTTACAAACATAATTTGACATGCTACTATCAATGACCCTAGATACCACAAATAAATCTCCTCATCAAGACCACCATACAAGAATGTATTTTGACATCCAGTGGCTCAAGTTCCATATCAAAATGGGCAATTAATTCCAAAACAATACGAGTGGATGCACGTCTAACAAATGGAGCAAAAATACCATGATACTCTACTTCCTTCTTCTGAACATACCCCTTTGCTACTAATATTGCTTTGTATCTGAAATCATTAATGCTCCCATCGTTCAACTATAGATCCATTTACATCCAGTTGCTCTCTTATTAGAAGGAAGAGGCGCCAAATCCCAAGTATAATTTC
The DNA here is from genome assembly GCA_030737875.1 of Allium sativum. Classification (NCBI taxonomy): domain Eukaryota; kingdom Viridiplantae; phylum Streptophyta; class Magnoliopsida; order Asparagales; family Amaryllidaceae; genus Allium; species Allium sativum. The sequence goes on along the minus strand of CM060912.1, from coordinate 550,067,103 downwards.
CCTACAAAGATTCGATCTCCTCTTCCATAGTAACTAACCAACTAAAACTAAAACTAATGAAATAACAACTCTTTAATCTTTGGGCGCATCATCGACAATAACCAATGCATACATTGCCATGTCATCGAAGTCAATGTCCTCGATGCTCATTCCAACAAAATCATCAAGCCATCTAAGCTTCTTTCTATACCTAACAGGCCTAGTCTCTAAACGAGTTCCACCTTGAGTCTAATTGTAACAACCCAAATTTTAAACAATAATTAATGGATTAATTAATAGAGGAATAAACTAATATTTTATTAATGAGAAAAATATTGAGAATTGACAAAAATAGATTCTTCTATTGCGACCATTACAAAATTTTGATTCAGATAGACTTCTAGTTTGCGTAAATCGGACCAAGTATGAAAAAGTTAGGATCAAACGAATTTTAAACAAAAATTAATAAAAAATAAATAAAGAAACGATAAATGGGCGACCCAGCCCTTAACTAGGTCGACACATGGGTCAACCCAAGTCTAAGTTGGGTCAACACTTGTGTCGACTCGTGTTTAAGGTGGGTCAACCCACCTTCGACCCGGTAGAAGCCTAAACCAGGAATGTTTTGTGTATTTTATTCCTTGTTGACTCAGCATGACATGTCTTCAACGGTTTGATTTTATAACCTAATATCCTATGGTTTAGATTTATCCTAACTTATCTATAAATAGGATAGAAACCTCACCTTTTTCTTACACACAAACATTTCTTCATCTTATTCCTACTCTAAGTTACGTTCTAAATAAAATTAAGAAGATGTCGAGGTGCTGCCAGAACATAGATTGAAGAGATAATTCTTATTTTTCTTCTACAACTATTATAAAGGCCTTTTCTGGAACTACAACAATTGTATGTGAGTCTTACTGTGATTTTCAGATTTCTTCTAAGTTAGTGTTAAAATAGGTACAATAGTTGTTGTAGTAATCTAAATAAAAAGAATTTTGATAGTAAATATATATTGGATATGAAAAGTAATAGTGTTTATAAGTTTATTCTTATATGTTATTGTTCTTTTAATACTGTCGATTACCTATTCATTTTTCAGTTATTATCAGTTTATAAGTACATCTTTCTTCCTTATCCTTTTTCTGTCATTGTTTTATTTACAGTCATATTATGCTTATTTTAGGGGTATTTTACTGTAAAGGTCTTCTTTGGTTCAACAATAAGTTTTAAGAACACGACCCTACGTTTATTCTTTTCCAGGACATTAAACATGAGACGCCTCATTCTTCGATATGTTATTTTGTTTCATCGTTCTGCCATTTCTCACTCAAAGTTCTAAGCAAAACGAAAATTAGGTTTTTACCAAAAATTGATCGATTTCCCTTCATTTTCATCTAAATTCAGTTGCGATCGTTTTCATTTCCATCCCCTCTAATCGATTGTCATTTTTCAGCTGAATCTATTTCTAATCATTTTCAATTAAACCTACGATTTACTTTTGAGTTGCCTTTTAGTTACGACATTAGCTACACGACATCTTCTTTTTTGATTACTAAACAAGTAGATTTTCTTTATTATTCATTTGTAAGCAACTTTGATAAACCCTAGTTATCATAGTTTTTGTAGTGCATGTAAAGTGTTTTTTTTTGTGTGATTATTTTAACCTAATATGAAACTCTATGATTAATTATACATAGTTTGATGTTATTCTATTCAACTTATTAAGAAGAAAAGTGCATTTATCTTTCCAGTTCGTTATTCATTTAAGAAGAAAAGTGCATTTATCTTTGCTGTTTGTTATCATTCACGTTTATCTAAGTTGAACTATAGCTAGAAAAGATAAAAACATGTTCGATTTTTATCTTTAGCATCATCAATCTATTTTCTCTAGTTGCAAAGCAGGTTCATATGTTCATTATACATCCATGCTTACTCTTATTGTTATATATCAGTAAATAGTTGCATAATCATTTCAATGTTGTACATATATTTGATTCAATAGTCAGAAAAGATAAATGTTTATCTTTCAAGGTAAATGAGCCTATAAGGAATTTATTGTTAATTAACTGTATGTGATTACAAACTTATAAATTGCTCTAGTTGCAAAACTGAACTTATGATTACAAAATTGCATTTTTGTAATTAACAATTTTTAAATGTTTAGTAGAATATCTTATTTTATTTCAGATTTAAAAAAGATAATTGCATCTATCTTTTCAATAAAAAGATACTGTTTTATATTTGTTATATCTACTGAATTTCACAAGTTGATATTATCTGAGTATCTATGTCCTATAAAGCATTTATATTTCATTATTTATGTTAAACCACTGCTTTATGATTATTTTGGCACAATAAAAATTTGGACTATATTATCTCACACTGAAATTCACGGTCATTAAAGAATTTTCACAATCTATCTATTATATTATATGAAAGCACAACCTTTCCTCAGAGTCCTTTCAGTTCCACTTTTGTCAAAAAATTGAGATTGTGCCATCTGTCCCACGTATCGATCGTTCGGCCTCAGGTTCTCACCGCCTCGAATACCACGTGTTTCCAATTATCGCATCCATCAGCAAATCCTCCTCTTCTCTCCTCATTGTATATCGAATCTCGAATACCACGCGTTTCCAATTATCGCATCCATCAGCAAATACTCCTCTTCTCTCCTCATTGTATCCACAGATAATTTTGCCCCAAATTCCATAACCCTGCTGAATCGACCGTCACTTCGCCCTTTTTCTCTCGAACCTCCAATCGGTTCCTTGCCCAGTGGCTGCGCCGCAACCATCAGTCCTCCCCGTTCCGCTTTGCGCTAACGTCGGCAGGACCCAGTCTTCTTCTGCGTCTCGAATCTGATGGTTGTCGTACCTACCTTCGTCCGCCTTCTGCTTCCAAGATCTCGCAGCCGATCCCCTTCCGTTTGCGCCTTGGCCGTCCTTCTTCTCCACCCTGCAACAGGTACAAATAATTATTCATCTACTTTATCCGACATTGTTTTCGCTTGCTGCATATAAATGGATTATATAAATGCATATAAATGGATCAATTCTCCGCATTTATTGATCTTTATCCCTGTACACTTTCCAGTTTTTTCTAAATTTGATTGTTCATTGTTTTGTTGACATTTATATACTGAAAACAGATAGAATTTAGATTTTAAATGCATGACAAAATAATTTTAACTATATACAAATAAATATATGGCAAACCATCCGTTCCTTTAATTTAAGAATAATATATTTGTAGAAGTAATGTAGTTATTTGTAGAAATAAAATATTTGATTATATTATTTGTAGAATAATATAATTTAAACATCAAATATATGACAATTATTCACCTTTCACGACCATTGAATGCTTACATAATCTTTCCATTTATGCAAACAAGGGTACAAAGCTTAAAGTTGTCTGCGACATAAGGCTTCAATGATTTACCACACATACCCATATTTCCCATATTACTGCTTTTTATCAATTGAATATATATACAAGTGAAGTTGAGGTAACTTCGTTTTGTGAATTTTTGAAGTTTTCTGTATTTAACATGATAATATGAGCTGTATATTGTGAAACAAGTTTTTATTACAATGTGCTCATTTTTGTTATCGTTGCCACTAAATACATGTGAGATCACTGGCCATTTTAAGGTTGTAAACCAAGTTCGTCACTGCTGCTTTTTATTCTTAAATGAGATATACAACTTACAATGCCGTGCAGTAGTAGTTACTCTTTGATATTATCTTCATTTTATTTTGGAATTTCTCATAAATTTACTAATATATTAACTGCTACATATAATGTTCAGCTGTTTTGTCTTTATTCGCTTCATAGATATCCTACTACATTCTCGCTTCTCTTTTAACTATGTTCCTACCATTAATAAAATGTTGTCCAAAGAATAAATAAAACACTTAATAATCTTTATTGGATTGCAAAATCATTTGTTTTATTCTAACAATGCTATGTTATTATTTGAACCATTTGGGCTTGAATCTACGCTACTTTGTTGTTTTGATCATGTTCTTTTTCCAAGAACAGCGACAATCCATTCAAGAATTGTACTATGTATTTGCATAATTGAAAGCTATTATAATGACTCAACTTGAGTTTTCCCTTTGGACCATTTTTTTGGTATGTACAGTCTGTACTTACTAAATGTCACTAGCTGATATAGCTGAGGTAAACTGGAGTCATAAACTGGGTATAATGGAATATCTAATGTTGGATTAAAGAAAAAGGAAAATGATAACCGCTCTGCTTATTCATTTGCCATAACCTTATGCTCACCGCTATTGTATATGGCATTGCTTAAAACCTGTAATGCCTTAATAGGATGGAAGTTAATTATCCACTTTATTCACATTTTAAACAAAGCAAAAAGACTCATACAATGCATGTGTCTTTTTGATCTAGATAGAATGATGAATGATTTATTATGTAATGTGTAAGGGCAATAAAGATCACATGCTCATTAAAAGTGAGCACATTGTATTTAGTATCAATCTCAATAGTTATATACATGTACATATGGTCAAACCATGTGCTCTGTATTGAAAAATGTAAGATGTAATTTCCTTTTCTTTCGTATAGTTCGTACATTAAAAGGAAGCAGAGACTTTTTTGTTGGATGAAGGTCCAAACAAATAGCATTAGAGTATCACGACACTTCCTAAAATAATATGATTGAAGTGCAGCAAGAGGTTGGATATAAAGTGAATAATTAGGTTTTTTCTTCTTCTCATATTTAGTATATTTTCTTTTGTAATATTTAATAATTATTAATTGAGTATTTATTTTTCATATTTTACATGTAATATTTGTTATCTAATAGTCAACATAACGATTAACGATATATAATTATTAATTCGTAGTTAACTTTTTTGTTGAGTTACTTTGCTTACCTCCGAATTATAGTGCATGCTTTCTCTTTGCAACTGAAATTTCTAACTTCTAAACTCTTCTCATCCAAAACATAACATAAGTTTTATGAGAAGCATGTAAAAAATAAACATAACAAACATAAAAATGCAAAAAGCTTTTCAAATAGTATATATATATTTTTTAGTTGGAAAAGATGACTAAATTTAACATCAAGCAAATGATGAATAAATTCAATACAAATCAAATTGTACACATTCAATGCATGATATCACAAGTTATGTTCATTTAGATTTTTGTTTAATAATTGATCTGCCGATTTATAGGCAAAATGTATATTTTTCTACTACGCCTTCGTACTCTTTTTCTTTTCACCAGTGCACTAGCATTTTTTTCTTCAATGATGCATCATAATTTCTTTCTAACTATGTATCATTAGTTATTATTGTTGTGCAAAAATTGCACAAATGCGGAAGCGATGCTAAAACGGATCTAGCTTGTCGATTAGTTATCAACCACTAACTCAATAAAAATAATCACCAAACAAAAAGAACAAAAATAGAAGAGGAGGAGAAGACACAAAAGATTTAACGTGGTTTGGATATGAATATCCTACGTCCACGGAGACCCAACAACTTCTTTATTTCTTTACTTCAAGAGAAGGTTACAAAAATGAGAAGAATTACAACAAAAAACTCAATACTAATTCTCACCCTATAATAGATACAGAAAATAGTGATCTATTGAGGAATAATATGGAGAGATATATTTTCTTGTGATGATACAAAAGTGAGAAAATGACTTCATATATATATATAGGAAGAATAGAGAATTCTAGAAGATAAGGATGAAAATGTTTAGGAATTTCCTTGATTTTATCCACCACAAATCTTGCGCATTAATTTGGTTTCCACCTATATAAATTCTTCATTGATTCCCCAAATCAATTAATTGTTTCCCATATTTGGCTTGATTATGGGAACAATTAATGCCTCTCTCACCCTACCAATTCTTGATTGATTCTTTAAATCAGTTTCCTTCTCTATATTAATTTATTTCCCATAATTGACTTGATTATGGAAACAAATAATGCCTTCTCATTAATATATTTTAATCGCCAAAATTTAACACTCCACCTCGATTAAATATATTCATCAGTCACCAAAAATCAACAAAATTGTTGGGTCTATGCCATCTAGCTTAATGTGAACTACTTTGGGCAATATTGCCCAAACAGAGCTTCCAAATCTTTCCCAAGCATAAGAAAGATAATATGCACATCAACAAGCAAAATACATATGAACAAATATCAAAATTCTTCGGAAAATCCGATGAAGGAGACAAACTTGTAGATATAGAAATCTGAGAGACTAATGGAGATATCATAGCGCGCTTCACCTTCTCCATCCTACATTGAGTGAGGACATACTCAATATTATCTACTTCAACCTCCTTTTCAAGAATTTTACTCGACTTCACCAAGTCTACCTTATCAAACTCAACACCAAGCTCCGCAGCATTCAAAGCATAAGATGAATAATCATCATTACAAATATGCTTACCAATAGGGCCAACTGAACTAAAAGGCCTTAACTGCGACCGAGCTCCACGTAAAGTCTGAACCTTTGAAATATTCTCATCAACCATGGTACCACCGGAAATACCACTTTCTATCTGAATATGGAAACAATCTGATGACTCTAAATGTGTTTTGGGATTTTGTGTCCTCCTAATGTCATCACTTGATAGAGGCTCCACATTCAATAAGGACCTCTCATCAAATATTACATGTCTGCTAGTCACAATTCTCTTGGTTGTTTTGCACCACAACCTATACTTCTTCATTCCTTCTCCATAGCCTAACAAAATGTGCTTGCTTCCTCTAGGCTTCAGCCTATCATGTCTCTCATCTTCTAAATAAGCTGAACAACCAAACACTTTAAGGAATGAATAATCAACATACTCTCTTTTCCATACTTTTTCTGGGATCTTCATATCTATGGCAATAGAAGGTATACGGTTGATGAGAAATACTGCCATAGATATCACATCTGCCCAAAATCCCTCTTCTAGACCAGCAGTCAGTCTCAAGCTCATAGCTCTTTCCCATAATATCCGACACATGCTCTCCGCCACTTCAAAAGAATGTGACTTCGTAGAAAAATCTCTAAGTACAACATGCTCGGACGCACAATAATTAGTGAATTCTTGTGACGCAAATTCACTACTATTGCCAACTCTAAGAACTTGCAGCCGCTTTCCTGACTTCTTTTCAACTAAGATCTTCCACTTCTGAAATTGGGCAAATATTTCGGATCTAGTCTTCATGAAATAGACCCAAACCATACGCGAGAAATCATCCACAAATATGACGAAGAAACTGGTTCCACCTAAAGATGCAATTGGGGTGGGTCCCCAAACATATGAATGAACATACTCTAGAAACTCTATAGCTCTAGGTCTTCCAACATCAAATGTGACAAGCTTCTTCTTTCCAAAAGAACAATCTTCACAAGAGCTAGGCTTTAATTGAGAATCAACAACAATTAACCTATGCTTCTTCAATACTTCCAGGCTCTCCTCATCAACATGACCTAAATGAAGATGCCATAATTGAGTAGAATCTAGAACACTACAATCAGTAGAAACTACTGAATCTCCAAATACTGTCTCTCCACGAAGCATATAAATATCATCGACTCGCACCCCTTTCATCACTACTAAGGAACCATTCGCCACTCTTAAATTCTCCCCATCTATTATTATCTTCATACCTACCTACTCAAAGCTCCAACTGACAACACACTCTTTTGCAGCATCGGAACATGTCTAACATCCGTGATAGTCCTAATAACACCATCATGCATCTTAAACCTCACACTACCAACGCCCACAACATGACAAGATGTGCCATTCTCCGAATGAACTGCTCCGCCATCAATTTTCTCATAACTGACAAAACAGCTCCTATCTGGCGTCATATGAAAAGAGGCTCCAGAATCAATCACCCAACTTGTACTCTCTAAAGGTGGAATGGTGGCTGAAAATAATGATGTATCACTATCACATCTATCTGCATCTGATCTAAATGTTGTCTGAACTGAAGCTTTCTCTTTCTTCTCTTTCTTCTTTCTCAGGGCTGAACAATTTCGTATAAAATGTCCCTTCTTCTTACAATAATAGCAAGCACCTCTTCTAGAACCCAAGAAGTGGAATCTATGCATATCTCCTCTAAGGCGCTGCTGCATCTTATCTCTTCCTCTAAGTGAATGAAGTTGTTGCTGAAGAACACCGTCATTAGTCTTCACTTTGACCTTCCATGTCCCAAAAACTTCTCTTATAACAAATTTGGTCACGACATAATTTTTCATATAACTACTAGAAGAATTAGCCATTGGTAACTAATCTAGAACAAGACAGCTAGCTCCGATACCAAACTGTTGTGCAAAAATTGCACAAATGCGGAAGCGATGCTAAAATGGATCTAGCTTGTCGATTAGTTATCAACCACTAACTCAATAAAAATAATCACCAAACAAAAAGAACAAAAATAGAAGAGGAGGAGAAGACACAAAAGATTTAACGTGGTTTGGATATGAATATCCTACGTCCACAGAGACCCAACAACTTCTTTATTTCTTTACTTCAAGAGAAGGTTACAAAAATGAGAAGAATTACAACAAAAAACTCAATTCTAATTCTCACTCTATAATAGATACAGAAAGGGATCTATTGAGGAATAATACGGAGAGATATATTTTCTTGTGATGATACAAAAGTGAGCAAATGGCTTCATATATATATATATAGGAAGAATAGAGAATTCTAGAAGATAAGGATGAAAATGTTTAGGAATTTCCTTGATTTATCCACCACAAATCTTGCGCATTAATTTGGTTTCCACCTATATAAATTCTTCATTGATTCTCCAAATCAATTAATTGTTTCCCATATTTGGCTTGATTATGGGAACAATTAATGTCTCTCTCACACTACCAATTCTTGATTGATTCTTTAAATCAGTTGCCTTCTCTATATTAATTTATTTCCCATAATTGACTTGATTATGGAAACAAATAATGTCTTCTCATTAATATATTTTAATCGCCAAAATTTAACAATTATGTCCGAGCCAAATTTATCCTCGCGTCTTTATACCTTCACGGAATAGGGAATTTAGATTTTTTTCCCTTCATATTTGATCAATATTTCTCTCTATTCAACATACTCAAATGCTTTATTGTACATGTGATTTTGTAGATTATGATTTATTTCAAGCATGATTTTTCATTTTTTTTCTACATCTAACTGTTAACTTTATCTTATCTATTTATATTTTGGAAAGTAGGATTTTGTTGACTAACATACAAAGGTATACTTTGATTAACTATGAAATTACATTCTTAAAGTCATTTGAGTTTTCAAATTCATTTTTTTTTTAGTTCAAGCTTTCAGTTCTGCTAGCCGAGTATGTTTTGTCATAATTACGAGCTAAGAAAGATTCTGTTAACACTGCCTATTCTAAATATGATTTAAATGGTATTTTTTTAGCTGAGACATTTAATTGTAAAATCATTCATTCCTTAATTTGTAGAGATGATATAATTAAAAAAAAAAGTCTCCTTTGGGAAAGACAGTCAATTGTCATGGCTTAACGTAATTTATAGACATGTGTTTATCTAACTTTTAGATTTTACGTTTTTGAATAAAAATAAAACATTTTGATGACTATGTGCCATGTAACGCACCATTTGATGATAAGTCTTATCAACATGAATAGTTTGATTCAAAATTAAAAGAATTATGACCTTCAGCTTTTGGTTAATACATAGAATTATACTTTTGTAGTAATTATATGTGTCTATTATATAAGTTGAAATCTTGGTTAATCTAAGTCGAAGAGAAGGTTTTTTAAGAATTTAGCATATATTTTTGTAACTTGGTAAAATTAAAGAACACTATTTTTGTCATTTAAAAAGAAAATGGAGGCATATAACATATTTTCACACATTATTAGCACACTTTCACTTCTGCTGTTCGCAGATGGACTAATTTCCAAATTGATAAGAACATCGTCAAGCACATAATTAACTGTGATTGTCAAGGATATGGAACATTAAAGTCAATGAAAGATCCTTCATAGTGAACAAATTGGTTTCTAGGTTTCTCTTTTATGGTATGTTAGGGACTGTATGTGAGAGTATTTTTACTTGGAAAGAAAAAATCAAGCTTGAAGTCAGTAATTATTATCCTCTATTTATTTATGTCCTTTTTCAGTATTTCTTCTTATTCTATATTACCTTCAGATGCACTCACTATTCCTTATTTTTCTTTAAGGGAAATATATTTTTATGGTAGTATCACATATTTTCAATATTCTATATTTGAATGACATTAGATATATTTATGGTATATTCTTGCTATGCTTGTACTTATTATCGACTTACTTTCAGTCAACCAAAATATCATCTTCCAAAATTTGTGGATTTAAAATAAGATATAAATTTGGATGACATTAAATATAATTTATAGCATTCTCTTACTATTTTCACAATTTCCATATCAGCTTATTTTTCCATGTATAAAAATTTAACCTCCCATGATTTGTGTTTGTCCAGTATGATTCATATTTGAATGACACTAAATACGGTTCATATTATACTCTTAACAGTTAAACTTTTTCCATGGTATAATAATGGTAATGACAGATTTATTACAAACTTACATTTCCCTTCATGCTCCAATAAAGCTGCCAACCTTCTCTTCATTTAGAAGGATTGAATGTATATAACCCATTTTGGTGCATCGTTGCCATCGTTCGAAAGGTATGGAGTGCTTTCAGTTTATTGATTCAAAGTTACTCATATAGAGGTCTTAAAAGTTCAGTTTTTATTGAGTTCTTTGTGTTCTATTTTCAGTTTTAATTAAAAACATGCCAAAATATAAAATATCGAACTGATTATGAAATTCGAAATGGTATAGCTCCTGTTGAAAAATTGTTAATTTTCAACTAGGAGGCCATGAACATGTAGATTCAGCAAAATCTTTTTATACAGTTGGCTATGTCAGCAGCTACATCAATAAATATTGCCTTAGACATTGTAGGATGATTGGCTTGGATGGCCTGCTGTCCTTGCATTTTGCATAATTGGATTATTAATGCCTCATCTTCCGTACTGTTGTTTATTCCATATTATTATCATGTACCAAGCTTCCAAACATCTTATTGAACTTTGCATTTTTATATTGTCTGATTTTTATTACTCACCGTGTTCCATTGTGTTCTACAGGCTTGACAAAAGGTGCTTTTATTTTATTCACTTGAACGCTTGCTTGCTATATCCGACATGCATTGGACATGTAAGGTATATTGTGCTTCATTTTTGAACAGTAGGTTCACATGAAGCTTTTACTCTTGCATATTTAGGGAATTTTTAACTTTTAAGTTAGTGAAGATTCTCTGTAATACGTCTTCTTTTTGTTAAATTGGCACATGTCAAACACAATTACTTAGCTAGGTAGTTGGAACATCTCCATGATGGCCAATTCGGAACAACATCTACATCCAGGGCCGGCCCTGAGCTGGACGAGGCCCTAGACGGAAAAAAAAGAGCCCTAAATTTTTTGGCAAAATATGAACAAAAACTATGAACTCATGAGATGTAGACGCCAGGAATCGAACCTAGGTTCCATGATACACAAACAATAATGTTACCACTGCACCAACTGGGATTATTTAAGCTATGTTAACTGTACATCTTTTAGGCCCCAAACTTCCTTGTTCCTCCTCCACCCGGGCCTGAGGCCCTAGGCGACCGCCTGGGTCGCCTTGCCCCAGGGCCGGGCCTGTCTACATCCCGATATGAATAAGGAGGTACTACATATGACTTCAACATCAATCAATACAATGGCCTTACCTCTCCACTACATTTGCACTAGGAGGTGGAGTTTACATAATTCAATCCCTTTCATGAGCTTCAAGTAGAAGGAAAAATAATCCACATATATGGATCAGTAAGTGAGTTTTTATTTGTCGATACAACTACAACACTGCTTGCATTATGTGATATAAAACAACTAATTTGAGCAACAGGTGAACACGTATGTTACATTTACATCAGCTTGCCTGTTAAAAAGAGGTGTCCTACTCAAAGCAAACCGATTGAAGGTAGGTTTTCAACCACAAACGTAAATTCCCCTTAGTCGTCAAGGTATATATTAGGGATGGCAATGGGGTGGGTCTAGGGTCCAAACCTGCTTGACCCGCCCCTGTTTTGACCCATTTAGACCCGCCCCATAGGGTCTTCGGGGCGGGTAGACCCGCGACCCGCTTTTGGAGGTCCGGGTCTAGGGTCGGGTCTGGGGCATGGTTAACCCGCCCCAACCCGACCCGCATGATCGAAACATCATTCAAACTCTTTATAACTATAACTATTACTTGTTAATCTTCTTAGATTTACATAGTTATAACTTGAATAGTATATTCTTTTAATTGAAAACTATAAAATTTTCATCGTATTAAGTTACATCAATGATAATCATACAATAACAAATGCATACATTTTGAACTATTATCTTACAACTCATTTTATAATATTCTCTTGTCATTGTGAACACATTATAATATGCATATAATTTATCATTTAGTGATAAAAAATATAACTATATAAATTTGTGTATACTAGAACATAATATCACCGGGTCGCGGGGCGGGTCGGGTCTACCCTGACCCGTACAGGTTTCGGGTACGGGGCAAAATTCCAGACCCGCACCGGGTCTACGGGGCGGGTCTGGGGCGGAGTTTAAAAAGTCCGGGTCGGGTCTGGGGCATGAGAAACCCGCCCCAACCCGCCCCATTGTCATTCCTAGTATATATCTTACGTCATCTCTTCTTGCCAAATACAGCCACCCAAATCTTATATCTGTGATGTGGACTAGCAGGTGGACATTCAATTCCAGTTTCGCTTATGAATTCAGTTAAGGTACGTACATATTACATCTGGCATGGTTTTTATAACATTCATTGTTGTATGTTCATTCATAGCATGCACAATCGTTAAAAAAATAGCCTTTTTTCGAAATTCGTATAAGCTTTTATAATAAAGTAGAATTATTTTCAGCAGTTGTTAATTTTATTTACTATAATATTCATGTTTATTTATGATCTAAATTACTCAACCGTAATTCTTAATTTGGATTTGCATTTCTACGATAATATAGTTCGCATTTTATATAGTAAGCAGTAACTGAATTTTCAATATCTTATTAGCAAGATGGTCCTTTTTCCAATTCTTTAGGCTATGTCTGTTTTCATTACCTAATTAAAAGCCGAACTATTATGCGCTGCTTTGCGGATATTATTTTATGACACATTTGATTTAATGATTTTGTCGCTTCCATGTTTCTGGAACTGTAGCAATAATTTTTTAAGTACAAAGATTTATTTGTTTGCATAATATTGTCCTTTCTTCAACAATTACATTCGACAGCAATGCTCAAATTTAAAGCTGCTATATTCATACCTCAAAGTTGCAAAAATGCAACATTAACAATTTGAGATAATTAACAGTACTTGATAAATTAAGTTTTATGTAATACAGGTAAGAAACTTTGGACGTGCATTGGTTCAAGGCTGCTGCAAAATTTTGAAGTCAAGAGTTGCTAATGTTCCAAGGTAAGAGATAAGAAGAGGCGGTTGCAAACGCGAATGCGAGAGTGCATGCTGCGAAATGTTGAAAACCAACGTTGTTGGACTAGGAAGCAATATGGTTAGCTTCTCAATAAGGTAATTTGTTGGTTAGCTAATAATATTTATTACTTCTATTTTGGAGAAACAAATTATAATAGTTCTCTTTGTACATTACATTTGTCCAGTCTGAAGTGGCACAGTTAATTCATCTGTATTTTAGAAAAGAGAACAAGTACAAAAATTGCATCACCCTAGAAATATTCTTCGTATAGTTCAAGTAAGATGTAGACCCTACTCTTTTATTTTTGTATCATTGTAATGGATAAATTGTTTTCATAAACCAACGTTTGTAAGGTAAGGTAGTTTGTTAGTCAACTAATACTAATTATTAATTATATTTTACAGAAACAAATTCTTTTGTCATCTCTGCAGATTAGATTTGTCCATCCCAAAAGTCCAAGCAAGATGCAGACTCTACGCTTTTCTTAATTGTATCAATATAACGAATAAAACCTTTTCTATTTGAAATACTTCAGTTCGGTCAACGTGACTTCGAGTAGAGTGCAAGCTAGATGCTTATCAAAATGGCTGACATGCTATGTCAAGGTAGTGGAGTGCAGCGGAAACGTCCCACGTGATCCACACAGCATGATACATTATCCGTAATGTGTTGTCACAACAGTTTAATATTTGGTTGCATTGGGTATATTTGTAATTCAGTATTTGTCTACTATTACATGATACTGTGTTCTATAGAACTGTATGTACTTGCTTGGTCTATAAAATAAACTGAAAATATTATCAGCTTTGATTTATGTACAAGTTTCCATATCGACGTCGTTTTCTACCTGTTGGCACTTAGTGTGTATTCTTTAACCCATGCACTTATTATATGCAACAACTATACGAGTTTACACAGCAAAGTGTTGAACTTTATTCGTTGGTTTAATTATGTGACTTTGCTTAGTTATTACGTTTTTATCCGTGCTTTGCCCGTACTCTGTGGAAACATTATTTATGCTATGCCATTTTTAACATCTACAGCACAATTAACCGGTATATTCCTAGATTTATCACAAAATGTTATTTTTTATTTTTTACAGTAAATTTAAATTATTCATTCCAAGTTCCTGTAATCAAATACTATACAAATTTTTTAGTGCAACCTTAATGCAACAACCCGTGCGCGTAGCACGGGTTCGCACTAGTCATTCAATAATATCACAATCATTCAAGTACTTGAATCAATGACTAATTCTAACAACATTTATTTTACTGAATATTCTCATTGTTATCCATAGTTTTGGTGGCCATTCAAACTAGCGTTAGTCTAATTATATTTATTTTATTTTATTGAAAATATAGAAATGAAATATATTCAATGATGTTAATTCAAAATTTCTTGATATATTGTTATGTTATGTGCATATTGAAGATTTCTTAGCTTCTTAGTTGCTTATGCGCACATAAATTTTATATGCACTGAAATATTTTTATTCAAAAAAGTTTGTAATGCAAAAAGTATGTACCATACACAAACAAATGAGTAACTATGTATAAAAAAATGAGTGCTTTTTTTATGTAAATTATAAATTAGGTCCATATGTTATGTAATAATTTTAAATTATGAATAAAACAACAAACTTGTTTAACATGTAGCACTTATTCTTAAATATTATTAAGCATAAATATATAATTAAATTCTCTGCACATAAAGCTAAAAGTATTTATCCTTTTTATCAGTTTAATACAATAACATGTTCTTTGACATATGAATCAGCATTAAGTAGTTTATATTCTGCTAGTCAACACTTTTTCAACAACAAAGGTATTAAAAGATAATTGCGTTTATCTTTTCATGTAAAGGCACTATTTTATGTTTGTTGTATCTACTAAATTTCGTAGGTTGATATCATCTGAGCATATATGTTCTATAAGGCATTTATGTTTTATTATTTATGTCAAACCATTGCTTTTTGATAGTTTTAGCACACTAAAAATTTGGATAACAAAAGATGAAACTTATTTCAATACAAATATTTAAGTTAGAAAAATACAAAAATTAGCTGAAAATGATTTATTTAGATTCCTACAGTACATGCTAATCAGTTGAACATGAGCTTCTTATTTTTCCATATCTCAATATTACCATAAGTACTGCAATATATCTAAACTATAAGGCAAAATTAAAAGAATGTATAAAAATAATAATCAAACTAAATGATTGTATATCAACATAAAAATGCTTGATTAAAATATACGAATATTAAAAACTAAATGAAAATGATAAAGGACTTTATCATTTTTCAAAACCATAAATGAACTTTAACAAAACAATCATGAACTAACAACTGAAATGAATAATGCTGCTACGTTTATCATATGTCAAATTTTGAATGAGAAAGTTAAAAGATGAATGAAAATGAGAAAACTTTATATCTTTTTTTGTATTCTTTTGGCTATTTTTTTGTTTTGAATTAGCTTTTCTTATACTATATTTTGGCAACTCTAATTACAGCATTTTAATAATGAATTGTAAAACTGAATTTTTACATATGCTTGAATGAACATAAAAAATTCCTTTTTTAATCCTCAAGTAATTAATCAGTTCTTTTATACAGGAGTGGCTGTGGAATTTTTTGACGTTAATCATGCAAGCAATAACAAAAGGAATGCAAGTAGTAACAAATTTCACTTTACCAGATGTTCAACAGTTGAGAACACAGACTGCTACAAATATTATGCATGATGATCCTTATAACTGGACCATTAATAAGTTATGTTCATCATCTACAACTACCATCGTTTAGTTGTTCATTCCAACTTTTGTTTAGTTGTTCATTGTTTAGTTGTTCAGTTGTCCATTTTTTAGTTGTTCATTTTTTAGTTGTTGTTCAGTTGAGAGCACAAACTGCTGCAAATATTCTGCAGTAACAAACTCTATACCATTGTTTAGTTGTTCATTCCAACTACTGTTGATTTCAATTGTTTTGTTTATTTACTATTTTCACTTGTTGTTTCATAAAGTCATAAAGGCATGTCATGATACCTGTTTTATATGATACGAGTGGTGAGAAATATGTATAAATAGCAAGTGTCACTGAAATGATAAATGTATGTATCTTTCTTATGTTCTATTGTATTGTACAGCCAATACATATCAACAACTTCATTGTATATCCTATACATTTGGTTTTGTTATGGTGATGGCGTTTACTAAGTGAAAGTCACAATGAAACGGATGGAAGTTTATTTTTGAAGTTTATACATACTCATAAGCTTAGCAGACTCATAAGATTGCCCGGCAGACTAGAAAGAATATATGTTAAACTTTGAAATATGCTAAACTAGAAGGATCATCATGAAGTGGAATTTAATATCTACAGACATACACACAAAAGAAAAGAAAGTAAATATCAATTCTGAAGTGGAAAAGGTAACACAAGAATGGTGACGTAAATTACTTATTACATGCATAAAATAATGCAACTTTTTGCGTGTAAGATTGTAAATCTTCTCGTTAAAAAAACATTGTTTATTTAAAAAGATAAATATATTTATCTTTTTTGTCTACTTTTTGTATAAAACTAAATGATAAATATATTTAAAAAATGATTGCTTAATACTCTAACAAAATTTGAAGTAAAAAGCTATTGTTTATATGTTTTCATTTAAAAATACAACATCTCTTTAAAAGATAAACATGTTTATCTTTTTAAACAACTTCAATTATGGCTTCAAAAATATTAACAATTTATAAAGATAATTGTTTTTAAACATTTCTTCCATAATAATTTAACAATACTTTTATATTAAAACTAACTTGTATGTATGACTGTGTAAAGACAACAATTATTTAAAAAGATAATTCTATTTATCTTTTTCTTCTTTGTCATTAAAAATTGATTAAAATGAAATATTTATTTACCATTATACCTTAATATGAAAAAAATAGCAAAATTTTAGATCGAAAAGCACATGTATAAATTACTTATTATATGCATAAAATAATACAACTTTTTGCATGTAAGACTGTAAATCTTCTAGTTAAAAAAACAGTGTTTGTTTAAAAAGATAAATTTATTTATCTTTTTTTGTCTACAACTTTTATATTACTAAGAAAACACAACAATACAAATGATAAACATATTTAAAAATAAACTTGTTTCCATGTGATTAGTGTTCACTCCAACTAGTGTTCTTCTTATGCAGTCGAGCATATTTACCAAATTTACGGATTAAACCCCCTCCTTCCTTTCCATGTAATTATGTTTCAATGTTTCTAGAGTATCCACTGCTAACTGTTTAACCTTGTTTTTGAAACTAGTCTACTTCCAAGCTTTCAGTATTCAACCAAGACTCTCCTTTTGGCATTCACCATGAAGCAAGCAAGGCCTCGTCTTATCTGAACATATTGATGATAACCAAAAAGCTTTTTTAGCATTCCCGAAAATACTGTAAATTCTATTATAATGGAAAGTTCTACAAAATGCATTTCGCAATTAGGATAATATATACGCGAAAGTTATCATCAATTCATCAAATTGTTTCCTATGCAATTGATTCATCAAGAATGTGCATCATTTTCATATTCATGATATGGAATTAAAATCATAAAATAAAAACCCAATGAAAAATATACTTCGATAAACAGTGAAGAACTAACAGCTGAAGTGTGAGTAAAATTTATATGAAATTAGTTATTTCAATAAGAATTCTACAGGTATCATTTTAATATTAAGTGTTACAACAGTCATATAGCCCCCCATTAAGCACTTCGCTAATCCATTTGTTATGAGTCCGAAGATTATACACTTTGGAAACTGACATTGTTTTAATAGAATCCTCCATAATTTCTTCCAAACGGCAATCTGGATCTTCATTGATATCTAAATGATTAGGCAGCCCTAAATTTTCAGGCAGTTCATCTTCAACCCATGAATATTGGCCTAGTCTATCATCATCTGTATCGGCCTCATATTGTAACAGCGTCACTCCTATATTATAAGAAAACACGCATTTATCATTTCATTATATGTCTAATCTATCTCATAAGTATAGGGGCGTAAATCGGTTGGACCGGACCGGACGGAGGTGTATTCAGTTTATGCCCTTAAAAAAATGGACCGAACACAGACCTGACGAAATTTTTTCTCGGATAAATTTCGTTGTCCTAATTCATGTCCTAAATAAAATCGATCAGACATGGACATATATTTTTTGAACACGGAAACGAACGGATCCAGTTGGACATGGTTGTTTATATCACAATTTATACATTTTATTAGATTTTGTCTCAACTACATACTGGATTACAAGTAATCCAGACGAATTCAAACGAACACGGACTAGACGTGATTTTTTTTTTACACATTTTTTGTCCTAACTCATGTCCTAAATGAGAATTGGACGGACTCAGACGATCGTATTTCGGTCACGGACATGAACGAACGTTGGACATTCGTACAAAATTTACAGCTCTACATAAGTATCATATATACACAGACACATATATCTAACCAAAAGAACGTACCCATGTTCTACTCCAGAGTGCAGCAGACATTTTGCATCAGTGTTTGCGACACTTGATTGTTCCTCTCCAGAGCACAAATGCTTTTCATCAGTATTTGCAACAATTGATTGTTGTCTTTTTCGATATCTCTGAAAGTTATGCCGGTAAATAGGAAATAACAAAAGCATTCTAAACTAGAATCCATTTAAATAAAGTTAAGTAGTTACCTATAGGCGAAAAAATAGCTTGAAGAACTAGAACAAAAGCAACGGCTAAAAAAACATATCTTCCAACCCACATATTATTCGTTATATCATCGTCCTCCCTCATTTCAATAATTGCCAATTTAATCAACAAACATATCAAAATAATAATTATGTGAAACAATAAGAGTAATTATCTTCCCAAAATCTAACAGAATAATTGTTGCAGACAGAATTTATTTTCATTGGTTGAAGTCTAATCATGCAAGTACTCTTGAATTTAGTTGCATTATCGCAACCTAAAATTCAAGTAATTCAACCATCAAATTGTTTAAAAGTTAACTTAGCACAAAAAAATATAATCTATGCTCAGGATTAGACTTAGAAAACAACCACAGGCATGACATAGACTGAAGAAAATAGGTACATAATTTCTTTTATTATCAAATTACCAAACACAAAGATACAAATGATAAATATATTAGAAAAACACAATAATACAAATGATAAAACATATTTTTTAAAAGACAAACTTTTTTATATTTTTAAACTACTTCAATTCTAGCTTGAAAATTTTTAACAGTTTAAAATTGTAATTGTGTTTAAACATTTCTTCCTTAATAATTTAAGGATACTTTTGTATAAAAAAACTACATTGTATGTATGATTTTGTGTAAAGACAACAATCATTTAAAAAGATAATTCTATTTACCTTTTTCTTCATTATCATTATAAATTATTTGAAATGATAAATATATTTATCACTATACCTTAATATGATAAAAAATAACAAAATTTTAAATTAGAAAACACATGTGTAAATTACTTATTATGTACATAAACGACTAACTTTTTGCATGAAAGATTGTAGATCTTTTAGTAAAAATATAATGTTTGTATGTTTTTGTACAAAAATACAATATTTATTTGAAAAGATGAAGTTATTTATCTTTTTTGACAACTTCGATTGTAACTTAAAATATATTAACAATTTAAAATCAGATTAAAAGTGTGGGCTTTACTATCAACCTACCCAACGTATCCCCATAAGATCCTATTCTTCTTCTCCTGATCATAAAATGTCATTGACGCATAAATCTTCCATAATCATACCTCAACCCAACAACAACGTCAATAGTATCATCATCCAGAACCTCATTAACGTCTATAGTATCATCATCCGGAACCTCATTACCTCTACCTTAACAACAATACTTCACCATCCTAAACAACCTCATTACCCCTACCTTAACAGAAGTACTCCATGCCTTCAAACTAAACATCCTATCTCTTCAAACTTCACTTGCAAATCCTCCACCTACAATTGCCACACCCACCTGAAGTTGTCGCTGCCACCTACTCCTTACTTATACTATCTCCCTTACAACATTCAACTCCTTCCTCTAGTAACCACCTGCATTGCAACTCATATTCACATACCGCCTCCTCACCAACCCATCTCAAAGCACAAAATCAACTTAAACTTCTATGTCAACATCCAAAACGACTGCATTACTATCAACCTGCAACTCTCCTACGACTACCATTCAATCCTGAATCCTTTAATCCTCCAATCATAGCAACCTGACACCATAAATATACACCCAAAACTCCGAATCCACTATTAAATGCGCATATACATGCATCCACGCGCAAGCCAATACACACATTACATAAAAGTGCACTTTAAAACGTATAAACAAAGATAAAAGAAGATGGCTTCCTAATAAAATAGCATTTTTTTCAAAAAGATAAAAGGATTTATCTTTTCTTTAAAAAAATTGGTAATAACCTAGAAAGATCTATCTATTCCTTAGAAAGTTAAAACGATTTATTTTTTCTCAAAGTGGCAGCCATCAAAATACTGCTTCGACCTTTCAAAAAATTTGCATCCAAAAATACCATAGGCCGACCACACATAAATCTGAAAATGCATCCCTCATAGCAAACAAATACTCTCTCAAATTGGTTAGTCTCTGGATCCCCTTCCATACTTGAATATAAACTTGTTTATCAAACAGTTTAAAAAAGATAAAAGCAATTATCCTTTTCAGTCCTACAACATACGTTTTGTTATTCGAACAAACATTATTATGACTATACAAAAACAACAATCAAATACACTAAAAAACAGTAATTAATATAGCACATCACACATGTCAATTCTAAATTTTGATTTATATGCCAACGTTGTCTATATGGGAAAATAATAAATCCAACGCACAAGTAAAAAAAAAGTTTTTAGTTGTTCCTTATATTTAAGAAAACGTCAAATTAATGCCATATAACATTACTGATCAAACCAAACACACTGTAAATCTATAGAAACCTTTCGTCCACGATAACAATGTACTAAACAAATTGCCTACTAACAAAATAGTAAACCCACTTATCTTTTCCATAATACATTTCCATCATAATACTTTTCCAGTCATCCATGTTGAATTCAAAAATCCAATGTCATCCATATATGAATTACCTATGCTTCTATAAATTAACAATTGCACAATATTTTATAAGACAAACACCATACCTTTCACATATCTGATCAAATAAATGACTACTTGAACTTTGAATTTCATTTCACTTTGATAGAACTATAGAAACCAGAAAAATCAATAACAAAAAACAGATAATGATGTCACATACGACAATTTAGGTTTCAACTAAAAACTGAAAATCACCTGATAGAATTATAATCGAAGATTCAATTTAAAATGATGAAAACCACCTAATAAAATTGAAAAAAAAAACTAAGAAAATTGCCTCTTCAATTTCATGAAGTAATAAAACTGATTTCGAATTTCATAATAGAAATAAGAACGAAAATAATGAACCTCACCTGGTAAAATTAACAATCACAGAACGAAATCGAAATCGCCTAAAGATTTTGATAAATTGAGGATATCGAATTTAGAAAACGCCGCCTGATAAAAATGGAGAGATCGATTGTTTTGAACAAGGAAAGGGCACGCGACGTTTTGTCCTGCAAAATAATTATTTGAAAGCCGCGTCCCGCAAAATAATCAAGATGTGCTAAGGAGCCCTTACGGCAAATTTCCACCTTATTTTACCAGTTTGCTCATATATGAGTTTGGTTATATTTCTCCTTTTGCTTTTATTTTGTGCTAAGCTATCATGATCTAGACTTCCCCGATCCCTAAAGAGATGAAGGAGCCCGGATTGTGTTGAGAACATGACGCATCAGAACATAAACATGAGAACATTTCATTGCCATTACAACATTTAACATCAGAGTACAAGATTATATCAGAGTACGAATAAATATTACACAGCGGAAAAATAATATCAGATATTAAAATATACAACAGTGAAAATTTAAGATGTATAAATATAATGTACAATGGAAAATACATCAACTAGCACAACTGAATGAAATATACGGATACAAAGCTTTAAGAATATAGCTCCCGTTGTAATCTAGAATCCTATGAAAAGAATATCTGCGAAAACCAAAACTACCGACTGCCCATGTGGAAAATATAGGCACCCAGAGTTTAGGTGAAAACAATAAACTCTAAGTTAGTCATGTGACTAGTGCGAGAACTTAAAATAGCTATTAAACCTTTACTTTAAAATAGGGTAATTCACGGGACCATGCCTTATGACACGGAACGTGTTTACTCCCATGAATACTCTGAAATAAAACACTTTATAAACAACGCAATGCTTTTTTGAAAATGGAACTATTATAAGACTTACGTCCCATTACACAATGCAATGCAAGCCGAAGGATAGAGTTTTCCCTTATAATGGCTTACAATCCTCTTTTATTATCACTTGTGCTTAGTGTAAAAATCATCCCTCGGAAATAAATATGTCAATCATAGCAGACGTAGTGTACTACGACTACATACATAGGTTAAAATTAAAAACCGCAAAGGTTCGTATTGGAAATGGATTCCATCAATGATTGAGGTTGTCTTGCCATCACTATATTGAATCCAAGACTCGAAATAGAAATCATATTGATGTGCATTCAATTATTACATTAAATCTAAGGCTCGAAATAGTGATTCCATATCGACAAGCATTCAATGTTCACATTCATTGCCTTTTTAGGGGCGAATCTATATCCTTCACAGCTCTCAATGGAGAATCACCTTAGCGAGCTCCCAGATCCTATAGATCCTTCACGCTCACAATGGAGTCACCCTTATCGGGGCTCCCAGATACCAGATTCCTTCTTGTCATTTATTATCCGACCTCAATCATTCACGAGTTGTGAAACTCGTCGAAGTCCCCTCTCGACACACAAAGCTATGCTATATTAAAGTTATGCTTTGATCATCATCCACAAGACTCTACTTTTCAACAAAAGCCTTGATCCATGCAACTCAGCATGCCACATTGTCAATCCATACCCTACCATTGATTTCCACCAATATATAACCGCTAAGCTCGTACGTCTCAGAGAAGGGTGTTAAGCAAGAGAATAAATCCTCCTCCGCCACCAAACAAATATATATTTAGCAGAGATCAACGAATACAGTATAACGGAATACAACGTTAGACATACCATACATTTGCAAGTTCGTTTTGGGTCTGAACGAAACCGAAGGCACCTTATTCCTCGTCCCATATGTCCAATACAGGAGAAAGGCCCTCGCATACCCGATCGATCTCCGAGTACGTCTGGATGATCGCCACTTATTACCTTGTCTTGGGTGTACGGCCCAATCAAGACATCAGTAATCATACATTCGATGTGAAGATCTCCGGTCTTCAACCACCGTCTTCAGCATCGACTTGATCGTCGTACCAGTTATTCAGAATGGGTTAAACCCGGTCTTTCCGAATAAATCGCGTATCTTAAAATCAAGTGCTATAAGAACACATCATACGCCTCATTCCAATTCAGAATATTCTTTTATTCAAATATTCACATCTTAGGGAAAAGGTTCCCCTAAATTTTATCAAAGATAAGTTCTTTTAAACTTATTCTTTATTCTTCCTTTGGATGTCATTTTCAAAAGATTTTATATTATATTTTCACAACTTAAACCAAACTAAGGTTTATCAAACTAGTCGAGATTATTGAGCCATACCGAAGTAATCACTTATTTTATTATCCCAATCCCAACCTATTCATTCCATGGAGCAAAACTGGTAGTACTCCATATCTAACACCCACTGTGTTATTTGTAAATTTAATTACCAATTCTCATTCAAATCCTATAAAAGATTTAACTATCGCGTGGAGTAAAATTGGTGGTACTCCATTCTCGATCATTTCTTGAATTCGATAAATTTAATTAGCCCATTCTCATTTCAATCTAATTAAAGATTCATTAAAACTTAGTTTTAATTTCAAAAATCATTATTTAATGATTATTCAACTTTAGGAAAATTTATCATGTCTTTAACTGGGTTAAAGAACTAGTGCCATTTAAAAAACAATTCACAATAAACCCAAATCATCTTCCATTAACTATGGAATCTTCATGGAAAACAGATCAATATATAACCGATATAAATTTCCGTATCAGACTAATAATATAAAGGGAATAACGACAAAGCCTTTTAAATTTCATAAATAGTAACGGTTTTCATTCACAGAAGCTTATCTCGATTATTATTAAATGAATTTCATTCAATTCCAATTTAATATGTTAAATTGGAAAACTACACTTTGGAAAAATTCCATTAAATCTTAACAAAAAGATATATAAATTCCAAATCATATCTTCACTGTTAATTGGGTTTTAAGAACAAATGTTATTTAAAACATGGTTCACAATGAACCCAAGATCATCTTCCATTTATTTCCAATTTATAATTATAAATTGGAAAACTTCACTAAACTTAATTAAAAGATTTATTCCTTTTTCAACGGGGTTTAAAAACATTGCTATTTAAGATACCATTCACGAAAAACCCAAAATCCAATTTGATATTAAATACAAGGCTCTGAATAAAAATAATATCGGCTTTTATTCAATATCAAATTCTGAAACTACCGGATATCTTATTGGGAATAACAATGTCTGTATCTTCCAAATTCCTCAACAATATCCGTATAATCATGGAATCCAATATCGAAATATTCCGAAGATTATTTCCATTCAAATCCATTCCAATTTTTATATTGGAAAATTCTGGTTAGATTAAAACTCATTCGCAAATCCAATTTATTATTTCTAAAAATAATTGGATTTTTATTCAAGTTATTAACTAGTTAATTTAGATAAAAATATCATTTATCCTTTCAAACTTGGAATTTTTCATCCAAAATCTTTTCAAATCATTTATCATGATTTTACATATTTTTTGCCATATTTTTAATAATTTTATTAAGGCCCTTAAAGTCGGTTTTCAATAACGGCCCCTGAACTGCATCCATAGCAACCTTTTTTGAAATTGATTTGGACATATTTTAAAATATAACTATTCAAATTTAAATTACATATATTCATTTGATAGATCTTTTCGATACGAACCCAAAGGTTCCAGTTGTAGGAGAATTCGACGGTCGGATCTCCCGTTATGCCAATTTGAAGTTAATGCTTGAATTCGTGAACGGTTGCTGCACGGCGCTTTCTATTCAAGCCATTTAAATGTATATAATATATATATCGTCGATTTCCATTTAAAACATTTTTTATATTGCTTATAAATTCATTTCAAAACAATTTCAACTTCATTTTCAATTTTAAATCAAAATTAAATATTATATATCATTATAATATTAAAATGAGAATATTTTCAAAATATCAGATTTTGAAATCAAACCTTTTCGATATTCATTATAAAATCAATAAAATCGACAGAATATTCCGTTCGAGTTAAAATAGCATATATATATATATATATATATATATATATACTTAAGTTGGCTTCATATTCATTTAAGTATTTTCGTGTCCATCCAAAATCGGACATCAAAATCATATTTTGATTTTTCACTGAATATTATTTTAAAATATTCGTTATTTCTGAATTGGAATCCAAACTCCAAATCAGACCCAAGGACTGATGTTCCTAACTAAATACCCTCATTCCAAACACAATGGGATATGTTTCATAAACCAATTCGATCAGTTTTATCAAAATTAAAATATAAATTAATATAACGTTCAATATTGAATTTCAACGTACATTTTAATTCACTGGGGACACATACTGACTCCAAAAATTACGAATATTGAAATATGGCTATGTTTTGATGATACAGTCCTAAAAAAAATAATTTTGTCGAATTCGGAGACCATTTGCAAAATGACTATTTTTAAGGGCTATATGTATAATGAAATATAAATAAAGTCCATAACGACTATTATAAATTTTAATCTGGACATAACTTATAATTTATAAAGTGAAATCTCTATTTCTTACATTCTCTAGAAAAATACAATTCAAAATATTCCAACATTTCTTGTTTCATTGAATTCTGATTTATAATGAATTCTGTATATTCAATTGAAGTTAAAAAACAAATTTTCAAACTACCGCGCCACTTCGAGTTCGTTTTAATTAGATTTTAAATTTATACGTTCTAACTATGCTTTAAATAAATTTAAATCATTAATTCTCAAATTAAATCCTATAAAATATTTAATTTCCATGAAAATCAATAAATAATAAATTTTAAATTGGTTCCAAAAATCCGGGTTGTTTCATAAGCCTAAGCCAATGAGGGTCTAGCCCTTTTTCCATTAGAATTGCGTAGAAATTGGGATAAATTCGAATAATGTTTAATGTAAATAAGAAGGAGATTTGGGCATATTGGAATATGAGAACCATTGACAGTATAATTGGTGTTGTTATAAAGGAATAATTGTAAATATGTTAATCTGAATACGTTAATTATATATTAAGTAGACGTGTCATTGGTAAACAAGTTATTTGATATTGATTTGTAGATATGATAACATGATTGTAACAAACCCGAATTTTCGACATTTAAACATATACATTTATCGCTAAAATAAGCATTTATAGTGGGGTTCGATATAAGATTTGAAGTTTATTTGTTTTGAACATAGTTGATTATATTTGGAATTCAATGTGTAAATTGGATGTCAGGTTTTGTTTTGAACCTGTAAAGAGAATTCCTTTGTAGATTGAAATTTTATATGGATAATTGTCAAAGAAAAGCTAACGTATTAACATTTGCTAGAATTTTTGAACTTATTAGAATATTTCTATTTTTGATTTAGTTAAGTTGATGTTGGAAAATATGTGTGTGTGTGTGTGTGTGTGTGTGTATTTGGGTCTTGACATAAGATTTAGAGTTTATCTATTTTGAATGTAGTTGAGTTTATCTCCAATCCTTTTATAAATTTATAAAACGGTTGACATTATTAACAAATTTGTGCTTGTAGCCTTGTATTCTTTCCATTCAATTTTTAATGTAGATGGTTGTCTAAATTAAAATTTGAATATAAATAATGTGCCTACGGTTTTATTTGTATATCTTGTTCTTCGTTGTATCCTAACTCTTTGTATTTATAATATCCTACTTTTGGATTTAATTAATTATTATGGTATTTAACTTTCTTTGGCTTATACTCTTATTTTATTTATTTTGACTTATCTATTGTATATTAATTTTATTTGACTGCCTTACCTTAAATATGTTTTCTAAATCATTTTTATTTAAATTATTTTACTTGGATTTAATGAGATACTAAATTTTGTGTTTAGCTTATTATATAGTTTTGTTGCTTAAATTCGTTCGCATAAAATTCTATTTTGACTATCTTTATTTAACAATTTATAGTATGGAAAATAGGCATAAGGACAAACTTTGAAAAAAAAAATTAGTTTAAAGGACGTCAAGTTTTATTTTTAGGCTGAAGGACAAACTTTGAAAAAAATTAGGCTGAAGGACAATGCTAAATATAATTAGCATTTTCTGCAGTGTAAAACTGAATAATGCTAGTACATTTAGCATTTTCATGTAGTATAAAAAACTGAATATAATGCTAATTACATTTAGCATTTTCCTTCAGCTGAATTTCGGTTCAAAGTTTGTCCTTCAGATTAAAAATAAAACTTGGTGTCCTTCAGCCTAATTTTTGGGCAACGTTTGTTCTTCTCCCTAATTAACTCTTTAACTTTTCTATTTATTTCAACTAGTAAGAAATTGTATTTTGTCCAAAAAACTTAGATTTTTTTACTTAAACTATTTTCCTACATCACCTTGTTACTAATAAATTGGTCAATTTATTTCAGATGGCAATACTTGGAGTACGGTTACGCTAACAAAAGCAAAGAAATAAATTATGGAATAAAATTCGCATATTTTGGCGTTAGCATTTAAATTTATTTTCCGGTTAGTTATTGAATTTATAACGCATTTAAAACCAGTAGACAACGTCGTCCGTTTCAACCGTAAATCATTCGCTAAGTAATATTTGTTCAAACTGTGTTTTTACGTGGTGTTCTAGCCTAATGTTGGATAACGGTTCACTAATATCTCCATTTAAAACCATTTTTAGGCATCAGCCCAATGTTTTGAATTTGAAACCATATTTTGTATAATCTTTGCCAATATTTGGCTACAACACTGTGCTGGAAATTTGGCCATGGACTTTGCTTGTTCAACCGGCGTGAAAAGCGGTGGAAATGCACGGAGCAGTAGAAAATAACGCGATTCAGGGGACATAATGGTAAATAGACAGCAAATATCATGAGGATGACTTTAAATCATGTGGTTCTCATTGCTTCCGCACTATCCCGGTTAGCATTTCACCGGTTGAAACAGCAATGTCGTTTTGCCATTTGCCTTTGTTGCTCTGTTTCGATGAACACGTGTTGTTCTTTAACGGCTGTTGGTCTCCTACGATGTATTATAAAATAGTAGGCCTTTTACTGTCACACACAAACATAAACAATGTCACTCCACTTCATCTTTAAAAGCCGATGATTCCTCTTCATCCCCAAATCAAAAATTCACCTTGTTCCCAAATTAAAAATCATGTCCACTGCATAATCAAAACAACTTTGCCCAAATCGATTTATAATGGTCGAACGTCCTCTCCGCACCTTCGATCCACAATTGCTCGCAAGCAACCACCAGTAGTCTCCTCGCCGACTCGTTAGTCCGTCCTCCGCC
Organism: Allium sativum; assembly: GCA_030737875.1. NCBI lineage: Eukaryota > Viridiplantae > Streptophyta > Magnoliopsida > Asparagales > Amaryllidaceae > Allium > Allium sativum. The sequence continues at coordinate 550,037,749 of CM060912.1, read as the reverse complement.
TTGAACCCGTGAATGGCCTCCGTAAGCTGGCTCACCCCTCAAGCGTACCCAGTCCGCCACCATCTACTCTGCACTGAACCCCATGCAACCTGAACGCCTCCGCTGACCGCAAAAGCAGGAGGACAGTCTTCAACCAATGCCAGCAACTGCTGTTGTTTTGAGGACGTGCTTCCGTAGGACCACTAAGTAGCCGCAGCCCTGTTGTCGCCACAGCATGGCACCAGTTGGCGAAGCTCTTCACGGTTACATTCCGACAAGTTAAAGTCCCATTTTCTTTTCCCGTCACTGTCTCAATGTAAGTTTAACTTACGATTTTATTTATCGAAAAAGCTAGAACAACCGGGAATTGATATGTCAGAAAACGCGGCACTAACAGGAAACGTTGGATCATTTTCCACCCATGAATTGCGTGGCTTCTCTACCGCATGATTTCAGATTCGGTGATTTTCACCGCTTATTTTTCGGTTGTTCTAGCACTGCTCTTTATTTATTGCAAGTTACCTAATTGGTTTACACGGATATCATTAGTTGTAGATGGTATTGCTTTCCTTTTTTTTCTAGTGCTGTCTTGAAGTGATTCGGTTGGCTGATTTTAAGTCTGCATACTTTTAAGTGTCATACTGTGCAATTATTTCGGGGCCTTTTATACCTGTTTCCTCTCCAGTTGTTTAGATTGGAGCGTTCGGAACCTATACAGTTGTGATGGGCTAGTAATTCTCTTTGAGTGGCACACCGCATCTAGTCCCCTTTAGTTGTTAACTCGAGCTCCCTTTTGTTTACACATTCAGATTCACTTTGGACCAGATCTGTTGTTATGTGTATTTACTTAAAATTTCCACTTTTTAGCCTCATTGTTCACCCCATCAATTTGCACTACTAAATATATTTGATTGGAAGTCTATGTTGTCTCAAAAATACATGCATGCATAACCCAGCTGTGTCGTAGTTATGCCCACCTGCCCGAGGATTAGAACCCCAATTTTTAGGCACCATTCACACATATTGCACCCGACAAACATGAATCATGACTCCAATATTGTGCCCCTTTTTGTACCCTGCATAAGATCTCACATATTTGTAACTAGAAACTTTAATTATGTGTAAATAGGTTGCGTTCCTACTTTCTTGTATGTAAGAATACTTGAAATAGTACACAATGCTTGTCGTACTTGAAGGGTTTCGAAGTTAATGGACTATAATATACTTAACACCTATTGACCCACTCCCTATTGCCATGTTGGCTCACTCCTATTACCATATGGTAAAAGGCAGAAGTATTCCCATGCCTCGCTTGAACCTGTATGTTACCAGTTTTGTTGAACCTGAATCGCATGTTGTGTGATCATATACCGAAGTTAATCTCGCATGCATGCTTTCGTATGCCAGTTCATTCATTTGTCACTACATCTTAAATTCACCATGCAATGGGATACCCTTTTAGCGGCTACACATGCTAATAATTGACACATGCGGGTTGCTCTGGTTCATTTTGACAAACATGTTTTCAGCAGTACTTTCATGGGTATTGTACTCGAATTATTTAGTAACTTGTTAGGGTTAAACTAATTATATTTATGTGTTTATCGAGTTTTGCTAACTTGAAATAAGTTTAATCCTAACTCGGGTGTTTTGTGTATTTTGCATGGGACACTCGGGTCAGGCCCTAAGTGTTCTAGCTTATAGATATCAGCTCACAATCCAGAAAGGACGTGGAGATGTGGAACGCTCGTGTGCGCTAAGCTTAACAAAATGTAAATATTCAGTCGAAAATTTATGTATGCATTATATAAATTTTCCGCTGTGCAAATATTGTATACAACTCTGATTTTAAATGAAATTTTATTCCGCTGCAGTTATTGTACTCTATGATTCTTTATTAATTCTGTTTAAACTGTGTAAGCCAATAAACATCTGTCGTTTTGGACGTTTCGAATTGGTCTAAATACCAATTTGAGACGGCCAAAATGCCAGGTCGTTACAGTTGGTATCAGAGCTTTGGTTTATACAAAGCTTGTCTTACTTGGTTTAAAAACCTATTAAAGATAAGGTAGAAATACCTTTGAATGAGCGGAATTAATGCTAGAATCAACGGATTTCCAAAAAAAAAAGGATAAAATTTTTGAAAGAAATTTTTGAAAATGAAATCTTTGGAAGTGATTTTAAAAAATAAAGTATTTTTAAAAGAGATTTTGAAAATTGAATATTTTGAAGAAAATATATTGGGAAAAGTTCCTTTTTAAAATCCCCACTTAAAAATGTTCTTTGCGATTAAAAAAAACTTCAAAGTCCAGCAGCGAATTGTTCGAAGTTATCGAGAAAATAAGGGTGAATGAATTGGCTTTAACAAGTGTTTTAAAAAAATCTCACAAGCGGTTTTGAAGGGATTTGATTGAGAAAGGATGGAAAAAGAAAAAAAAAGCTTTGAGACTGAAATGGAAAATCTCAAGATAATTGAAATAAAAGTTTTAGAAACCTGTATATGAACGATTAATTCAAGAACTATTGTTTAAAAGAAATTTTGTTGAAAATCAAGTCGAGTACTAAGTACGGGTTTTTCGGAAAGCACATTAAACACTTGATAAATTGGAACTTGACTTTGGACGATACTCGATTGAGGAACGATGGTTGAAATATGCACTGAATCGGAACTGAGATTGATTGGGATCGGGTTGAAATTGGTATTTATTCCTTTTAATATGTTTGATTTTGTTCTGTTAAATTTAATGTATTTTGCCAACTTCGAAGTAGCTATTTTATTTACTGTTTTCTTAGACTTGCATTTTGTACCAAGCTTTCTACTTTACTTATCTTAACCATTTCATTTGGTATTTAGCTACTGTATATTTTACCAATCTTTCTACTCTCTAAATTAATTATATTTAATCATTTTGTTTAAACTTATTATTTTACTAAAATTGTATGTGTTTAACTTTATATAGTACATTCCTTATTTTGCTTGAATTCTTTTGTATTTATGATTAATATTATATTTGTACTTAACCATTTATTTTCTTACTTGAACTCTTTTATTAAATTATTTGTATTTGTTTTATGTATTATATCCTTCGTTTGTTCTAGCTCTTTGTACTTATGACATTCTATTTTGATCTAATTATTGGTGCATAATGATTTATGATATTTTACCTTTTTATTTTAATCCGTTTTATTAAGCTTATATTTTTATTTACCCATTTTGTACTAAAAATATTTATTTTATTCAAATTAATTTTTCTGTTTTACTTTAACTTTGTTTTCCTAAATTTTCGTATACTTAAACTATTCTCCAAATCATTTCGTACTAAATCATTTAAACTATATTATGTAAACATATTATCTTCTCATTTAATCTTATTTTATTTCAAACTTAATATTTTATTTACTATTTGATAAAGATCCGAACAAGATTAGTCCGAACGATTGAGTGTGAAGTTAATAAATGACAGTCATTGCGTGTAACCCAAATCAAATATGATGTTTTGGATAACAAATTTGAACATGGAATTAGATTTGAAGTGATATTGGATACCAAATTGATTTAGAAAAACTATTCAGGAACTGAATGGAATTTTCCCAAGCCTCGAAACTTATATGAAATATAAGGAAGGTGAAATTTTGACGATGCATGTAAGTGAGCGCATGTATTAAGTAATCTTAATTAAGATAATCGCATTTATTCGAATTATAATAAATGTCAAAGTGGGGGAGGAACTACTTTTCCCCTACTGAAATTATATGAATGAATTGAATAGAGATTACTTGACAAATAATCACTTATGACGCGAAGAAAGATGGAATTTTGAAGAAAGATTTACTCAAGAAAGAAATTAATGAAGTTATCGAGTATCCCCTGATTGAACTGCCAAAATTTATATTCTTGTATGCATTTGATTTTTCCCATCTTGACATTCTTTGCTCGGTTAGACATTGAACTAAACTATATGGTTTTGAGCACCTTTATGTTGTAAATTTAGGTGAGTATTTTGAAAGCAAATCGTTTATTCTTGAGTAGTGTCATCCATATCTGTTATCTTATGAACTTGACCGCACTCTGATTCGAATCGATATACCTTTTGATGCTTATTCGATATCGAACTTCTATTTTGAGCACATGGAGTTTTGACTTGGTCCATGTATACCCTTCGTGCCGTGTGGAATCGTGTTTGAATTCAACTAGATAATTTTGATTTGTCCATAACGGAACCTCAAGAAATGATCTCTACATAATATTTAACTGTTATCCAACTTACATATTGGAGTTTTGACTCCTAAGTTCGGTATTCTTCTAGCTCGAATTTCGTACTTCAGCTTTTTCTCTGGATTTCATTTCTTACTATTAGCTTCGGGTTTTCGTATTCAACAATCTCCATAGGATTTGTACAAGGCAAGGTGGATATGAAAGTATGGCAGAGCATCGGGATCGATGCTTTGGAACGACTTGCGCATGGAACGATTTTCCGTCTTTGAGCATTTTTGTATCCTCGGGTACGAAAACGAGGATTATTGAATATGGCTTGGAGTTTGAAGATTTGGTTAAGGCATGGAATACGAAACGGAAAAGTGGCTTAGCATTCTTGAATTTTCTCTAAGGCATGGGGGCGTTAGTTTCACATTTCTTATCCCTAGGATATAAATACATAGCAAATGGATTTGGCTTCGGGATGAGGAGTGTTTCGAGGAGACGAAGCATTGCTTTTGGCCAAATCCCCTGGTCAGACCATCCCTAGGATCGGTACCGACCCCGGTGTACGAAACTTTGGGGATAGGAAGTACATATCCCCGTTCCTATAAATACCTGGTCACTTGGCTTATTTTCTAATTTCTTTTGGCTGGGTTGCTGCACTTGAGATTCTTGACTTTGAAGCTTTTTACTAGCTTTCTTCATGGCTATTTGGACTTTGGAGGATCTCACGGACTTATAAGGTTCTCCTTGAAGATCTTCATCATCATCTTGGCACTTGGTTTGCTATCTTGGCATATGATTGGGTTCTTGGACACAGTTGGGCATAGCTTCACATGGAGGATTCTCTTGGACATAGAAGCTCTTTGGACGTAGGTGACATACTCTCAGGCATGTGGACTTAGGAATATAATTGTCAGCATTTCACAAGGACTTTGCCATTTCTACTTTCATAGTTTCGTAAACATAAGAAGTGGAAAGAGGATTGTATTTGTAATTATATATTATAACATACGAGCTAACTCAGTGTGGATGTAGGCATTTCTGCCGAACCACTATAAATCTTGGTGTTAACTTTGTGTTTGGACTCTTTTTGGATTTACTACATAACTCGTACACGTCAGGTGAATGCGTGTGAAGCAAACAAATTCACACGTCAACATTTTGGTGCACCAAGAAGGGGGATCATGCTATATATGGATTTGGATTGCTAAGGAAATAGATTACTCTTGGAATTATATGGATGATTAAATGAAAACAAATCAATTAATCCCAATCGAAAGGAGCGGAAATGGAGGAAGGTCAGAAAGTTTCCTCTACTGGACATCCGTTGATTTACATGACTCGAGATGATATCGATGGAGTGGTTAAGGATTTGACTTTGCGGTTGGAAAGGAAGGAAGAGCATTTCAAAAGGCAAGAAGTAACGATGAATGCTCTTATAACTTAGATCGAGGGGTTCAGAGGGTCGTGGGTCTAGGAAATATTGCGGGAATAAATGCTAGTTTTCCTCAAGGTATGACTCGGGACTTGGGCGCAATTCCCAAAAGTCAACCCCAAGTCGATACCAGTCCTCGGATCGATACCGACTCGGCTAGACTCGAGGACAACACCCTCAATTCCAATGGAGGTATCGCTCAAGAGGCTTTGGTTGGTCAGGTTTTGGATTCTAGAGTTGGTAACGTTGCTAATGTGGCTCAATCATTGGTGCGTGCGTGTTTGGATACAGGAACTCCCAAGGTTCCGAGAGTTGGATTTATGTCAGTGGAAGCACCTCAGGTTAGGATGGATCAAAATATTCTTGTTGGGGCTCAACAGATTGCTAATTCTAAACTTGACACCGGAGGCACGGTTATAGGATTGAACGACTGGAGTTGTTTTCTTGGAAATTGTAATGGCCCTGCAGGTTCGATGCCCGAGTTTCGATAATAATACATAAAACCCGTATCAATTGCCAAAACCCAAGTATCGAAAACACCAGATAGTTAATATAAACAAATTAGAGGGTGAGATTAGAAAGAAAGAAATATTAGAATAAGAGAAGAAGAACCAACACAATGCAGAGTCTCACATCGCAGCGCAACAAAATATAATATATAATAAATCTTTATTGAGAGCTTGAAAAATAAACTTACAATCATCATAGTACATCGATACATTTGGACGGTTATAACCACCTGTCCTCATATACAACACACAGCGGAATAAATACTAATATGTATGAACTCCTTCAGCAGGTCTTTTGCACTTCGTAGTATCCAATAACCTGAACCTGTACAACCCGGTCTAACTCGAGTATTACAAATGCCAGATAAGACACGGTGAACCAGAGTGAGAAACCCACTAAGTTTTAAGGGTAACATCCAACTTGATTTTTAAGTTTAACTAATCTTTTCTGAAAAGAAAGAATAACCGTAAGACTGATCCATACATAAACACGGAAGGTTTTTACCTTACGATAAACTAAAACATTTTTGAAATCATATCTTATCAGATATTATAATAATGTCTAATACAAATAAATATCCATCTAGCGGGACGCTTCCATCTCATGCTCCACATACATAGTATACAATCAAAATGGCGGGCGCTTATTGGAGATTGGATTCCGACTATGACAAGGTACGGAACCACCTGTTGATAGTATAGCTCTAGAGGGGAATACACTGGGATCAACAAGAACATCTTGCAACCCGGCCACACATGATCGACCACTCATTTTGCTTGAGTGTATCGAATGTGTATCACCAACGATTGGACTTATACCACCATTTCTCAAAAGGGACAACATCAATTAGATTAAAGAATGAAATTAATTTTCTCTAGATAGGAGATTATACACCCAAATTGGGAGCGACCTACTTAGCCATGCCGCCTGCCCGATTTTTGTCATTTCCCGGTTGTGAGGATTGAGGTTTGAATTTTTTTTTTTTTTTAAAAAGCTCACCACCGTTCACTTTGAATGCCAGATCGTCAAATCCATCATAAAATCACTAATTGATGTTCCCAAAAATACCCTGGGTTTAAGCTAAGAGAAGGTGTCTTTTTCGCCACCAATAGAAATACGTTTGAAGAAATCAACATAAGTGACCCCTTTGGAAATATTCTGTTAGACATCCGTGCATACAAGTTGTCCTGGGACTGGACAAACCGAAGGCATTCTCCTACTGCATCCTTGAATTATCCTATGGATCAATAGCAACTAGTCCTTGCAAATCCGCATATTCTATCATGACAGAATTATAATCAAAATACTTTGGTTGCAATCCAGAGTAATTTATCAAGTAGCCCTTCCATTATGAACCATGGTCTTCTACTGCTCCGTCTTCAATCTGCATCTTCGACGATTTCATATTCGCTAGTTTGGAATGGTTTTCAAATATAAATTTGATCCTGGTCTTTCCATACCAACAGTCGTATAGGTAAGACTTGATAGTCGGTTATTTAACTATCATATAACATCCATTCGACCATGAAAATAAAATGAGTTCACTAGTTCAGTACTGCCCATCACTTGTCCTTTTTAATTTAAAAACTAATTAACTTCTTATCTTTCAATATTTTTAAAACATAGTATTTACATCTTATTATACTATAGGAGTATTTTCAATCCCTTTTAAACGCATTGGAATTCAATTATATATATACCAATTTTGGTTTCAACACTTTCACGTAAACATCATCACGAAATCACTTTGGTTTTAATTCTCAAAAACAATAACTAACACTTCCCCTTTTAATAAACTTATTCAAACTCATCTCATAAATTTCTTAAGTCTCGAAAATATTGTTATATTTTCAGAATCTCTTTCAATTCTCGTTACTTCAACATTCGTTAGTCCCTAACTGAAAACTAGTAAGAGAATAACTCCCTAAATATCAACCCCGAAGGCCGAAACCAACATCAGCTCGATACTCAAGAAGTCGTTCAACTCAACTAATCCCCATTTAGTTACTAATTCCTTAACTCCATTCAAATCTGCAAAACGTTTGTTTTAAACCATTTTCTGCTTTGAAATCTCATTTCAAATTCCATTCACTTTACTTAACCTCATTATTAAGTAACATCAACTTAAAATCAATGTTTTAGCCTCACACTCTCTTATAAACCTTAGCTTTAAATACCCTTTTACCTTGATTCCTTTTTTACTTAATTCAACCCTTAAGTAAATATTTATTTTAAGTTATCACATTCACTTAAAACCTCTTTTATAACTTCACTTATAGAACTTGGGTTAATATGAAAGTCGTTTATGACCTCCTTTCGCAATTCAACTTGATTCCTTTTCAAATTGATTATATACTTAAATGGATTTTATTTACAAAATAATTACTTAAATTATCATTCACTAAAATAATATTTTACTTCATCATTAACTAACACAGAAGTAGTTTATTTCTATATTAACTAAAATCTTAGTAAATATCTTTTAAAATCTTATTAAAATTGATCAAGTACACGTTAAACTATTTCATTAAATTAATTGATAACAAATCAATTAAATAAGCAATTCCAGTTAAAACGGTCGATCGAGTTAGTCAACTCATAACCCGATATTCCTTTAACCAGCCACAATTAATTCCTCCTTTAAATTAGTTAATAATATAAATAATTCCACTTAATTGTTTCTTAGAAACAATTTACCCAACTCTTGACCTTTACATCAATTTCAGCTCATTCGCTTATAAATCTTGTTAACATAAGCAATTTTCTTTATAAAATCATTAAATGAATTACTTATAAACTTAAATAATAAATAATGAATATTCATTTCATTTTCATAAACTTTTATTCAAAATAAAAGATTTCAAAATCTATCTTCAGTTATAAATTTTTTATTTTATAACTTTGTTTCTGTTGATTTACATAACGGTAAACGATTGATTTATAGGCCATACGCTGCCAGTTACTCAACCAGTACTGCCCATTGGTTTGAACAAAACAAACATTGAATTACTAGTCAACAATCCATAACCAAATCAATCATCCCATCAGAATAGTTCCTATAATGATAATATAAAAATAAATAACATTTAATATATTTGAGGAATCCAGTTGGATCCCTCCAACTTGTTTTCTCAGCATCCAAATAGGTTATCTCAAATAATATCATTCAATTCAATATTCAGTTGAATTTTTCAATAATTAACCAATAAGAGTATCTCAACATCCAATTACAAATTTTATTCGTTTATATTATTATAAACGTTACCAACATGGTAAAATACCTTAATTGGTTACCATCATTAAAAATAACAATTGGTTTTTAATTAAATTAAACGAACGTTTAATTTAATCAGTTCAGTAAATATAAAATAATATATTTAGTAACCATCCAACAGTAAACAACCATAGCACAAACCCGACTTATATAAAATATAAGTGGGATAAAACTAAGTGAGTTGAACTCACCTCGATTTCCATTCACCGTCGAAACAGTTTGTTTTAACTAAATTAAACAAGTGTTTAATTTAATTAAAACTACCAGCTGTGTTCACTCTGTCCGTTCCAATGCTCCTTGTTTTGGTCTGATTCCGCCACTATATGGTAATGTTAAAAATTCACATGCTATTCACCTCTTGATTTCGTTTGTTAACGTTGGTTAGGAACCTTAAAAAAAACCGAACTAGGCACATTTAAATTGTTCTTCAACATGCCATATCTTTACGTTCGAAATTGTTAATATGAATTGCAACCGGATTTGGCACATTAAAAGACATGATAATGATTTCACTTACTTTAATATAAACGAGGTTAGGACCTCTTAAAAACGACTAGGCATATTTAAAATTCAATGAGGCATAATTCAATCTTACCCAGGTCTTGTTGAAATTCTATTTCTTCATGTTCATTTAAGAAGAATAAGGCTGACTTGATTTCTTTATCAAACCCAGGCCCAACGAATTTTTGATTAACCACATACAAGCCCGACCCCATCCCTTTCGTTCAGCATTTACTTCGTCCTACTCCTTCGTTCAACATAGTTCACCAACCTCACCTTCCATTTCCTTAATCCGATCTTACATCCTATATTCACTTTCATTTAAAAACCATGGCCCTGATCCACATCTTTCCTCCCTATGTTGTTCCATTCCTTTCTAATGCCATGTTCACCCATGACCCATGCAACCCTATTCCCTGATCCTTACCGAACAGCCGGCCTATGTCAGAGACCCACGCCCACCTCTCTCCTACCTTGCGACTTCAGCTTCCAGTCCTCTGGCGAGACCCCCTTCTGCTCTTCGTTCACTTTGGACATCACTAAATACAAACGAACACATGCATGAAAACTCACATACCCATACTAGCTTCCGGCGAGGAAGAACTCACTCACCCATTAACAGAAAAACATGCACCCTTGCCTGCACCGTCGGGCCGTTTGCTTCTAATGAGTTTTGGTTTTAATTTCTTTTTGTTTGCAGAGTTTGTGATTGAATCAATGAAAGGAATCTTAATAATGTAGGCAAAAAGCAAGCTCTGTTGTTTTGTTTCTTTACGAAATGAAGACATTGTCCCATATATATATATATATATATATATATATATATATATATATATATATATATATATATAGGCCTAAACACCTTGGTGAGCACGACATGACATATGTAGGTATGTAGGCTGTAGAAGGTAGGCATTTGGTGTTGTACATGATTCATTTCCTTAAGGGCCAAGTTTGGGTTAAAAAATATTGTATAGGACATTATAGGTAGGTCTGTAGATAGCTGTGGTGTGTTTTCAATTTCAATCTTAGCATGTTTTGTATTGTAGGGTAAAAATGTGGGAAAGTCAGTACGTTTGGGTAGGAATAAATAGCTGTGTGTTATACTGGTAGGTCTACTGATTTTTAGTTGCTTAGAAATTAAGAAATGAGATAGTGTGTGTACGTGTATCCTTTCTTAGCTTTAAGTATTATATTATTTATTTTATTTCGTTATGGTACGATTAGTTTATATAACCAATATTTACCGCTGACCATTATTTATTGGTAACCATAAAATTCAGGTCGTCACACACATACTCCAATTGCAATGAAAATGGATACACCGCTATTTCTCAACGTTCCAGTTCCAATGAAATTAATTTCATTGAAAACCAACTCTGTTTGCACAACAATGTAATTTTAATTTATCGATTCACCTTTAAATTGCACGCACAGATAAGGCAACTCTGATTGTCTCCAAACTGGAAATCTAATAATAATTAGCTATACGTATTCCAATAAAGTTTGTTGAAAACGGAGGTTGTAAAAAAACAGTTATCTTTAAGGTCTGATAAAATATAATTAAATCTAAAACAATTCTATTTAAATAATAATAAATTATTATCGTTGCATATCTCCAAATGAAATATTATACAGCTTCAAAATAAACCAATATATATATTTTAAACTCAATATTATATAATTTCAGGTTAAATGATATTCAAATTATATTAAAAATCTTATTTAATTTATATAATAAACATTATCGTTTATAAACGATTCCACAACGACTATTCAAAACTTTGAATTGGACATAACTCACAACCTATAAGTTAAAATCTCCATTTTTCTCTCTCATTAGAAAAATATTATCAAATAGATTCAAATGTTTCTGGTTTCAAAAAAAAATCCGACTTAAAATGGATTCTGTATATTCATTTTAAGTTCAAATCATAAATTATGAATTGATGCGATGTTACGAGCTCGAATTAAAATTAAATATAAATTATACTTTTAAACTTTGTTTAATAAACGAATTATATATATTATAAATCCATATATAATTCCAAATCTATATTTAAATAATAAAATATATTAAATATATGACCATCAAAAATACGGGATGTTATATTCCTTCCCTCTTAAAAGAATTTTGTCCCTAAAATTACTAATTAGGAAATTGCTACAAATTCCATTATCTTTTACAAAATTCAACTAGTTTTAAAATGAAAAACAATTCATTCAACCTTTTTATTAAACCTTTTATGTATTATATACAATCTATCTAACAAACAATCAAGAATCAATACACAACCATAATAAATACGCAACCAACTTAACTAAACCAATCAATTTATAATTTACTCACTTTCCAAATTCCAAATTGATTTCATTTTACTCCAAAATCCATTTTAACTCCAATATCCATTTTTAACTTAATCAAGTAAAGTTCCAAATCCAAATTCAATTAACTAATTGAATTTTTAACTATTTCATGTCCATTTCATAATCCAAGTTCTGATTTATTTTAATTCCAAATTGAATTCTCCTTTATAATTTCATATTGGAATCATCTTTTGCGGTATTAAACCATTCCAATTTGATAATCCAATTTGAATTTTATTCAAATCAACCGAACAAACCAATAATCAATAATTCGATAAAATTATTTCTATTCTATATAAAAAAACAATTTAGGTAAAATTATTTCATTTACTCCCTTTACAAAAGAATATCGTGTCAGTTGCAAGTTCGAAATCGTACTGATCAAATAACACAATACAAAACATTTTATAAAATCTACAAATATGCACTCATATTTATATACACTCAAACTCAATCTAGGGTGTTGCTAACCCCATCTCTATCAAATTACACCACAGAGCCATGATTATTACTGAACTGTACACTCTGATACCACTGTAGCGATCCAACGGCTTTGATGCCCGAGTTACGATAATAATACATAAAACTCGTATCACTTGCTGAAACCCAAGTATCAAAAACATCAGATAGTTAATAGAAAGAAATTAGAGGGTAAGATAAGAAAGAAAGAAATATTATAATAGAAGAAGAAGAACCAACACAACGCAGAGTCTCACATCGCAACGGAACAAAATATAATATATAAATAAATCTTTATTGAGAGCTTGAAAAATATACTTACAATCATCAGAGTACATCAATACATCTGGACAGTCATAACCACCTTTCCCCATATACAACACACAGAGGAATAAATACTAATCGTCTGAACTCCTCCAGCACGTTTTCTGCACTTCGTAGTATCCAATAACCTGAACCTGTAAAATCCGGTCTAACCCGAGTAATTACAAACGCCGGATCAGTCTGGTGAATCAGAGTGAGAAAATGACTAAGTTTACAGGCAATGTCCAACTTGATTTTTAAGTTAAACAAATCTTTGTTCAAAAGAAAGGATAATCGTAAGACCGATCCATACATAAACACAGATGGTTTTTACCTTACATGTAACGAACCAGAAATTTTCGGCATTTAACTTTTGTAGTTAACCTGATTCAACATTGGAAATTTATTTATATAGTCGATATTCAACTTTATTTTAATCTAGTTTGTTTTCAAAATTTTGTTTTGAATTATTTTGTAAGTTGAAAAAAATATTTATCTTCGAATTTAACTTGGACTTGGTATTTCAAAAAAACAATTTTGGTATAATTTAAAATCTAGTCTCTTTAATGTAGTTTTAAATTGATTATTGTAATTGTAAATTTAAATTTTTTATATTTTATCTAATCGTTTTGTTAAATTGAACATTGGTAATTTAAAATAATCAAAGCATTGGTTGAGGTTTTTTTTTTTTTTTTTGATTTAATCATAATTTAATTTGTTTAGTTGATTTTGGATTTATATTAAATTTTGAAATATTATTTGACTTAAAAATAATTGTAATATAAACTATTTAACTTAAATTTGAGATTTGTTTTAAATAAAATTTTGTATGCATACTTAGTGTACGGTATATGTATTTGGAAAAATTAACAAATGCATGTAAATTGGTTGCCCCTTGTTTGCGTGATTCTGAAATTTTTAAACGGGTCCCTTTTTTTTTTTTTGCTTTACACCGTGTCCTTTCTTTCTCTATTCTCATTTTCTTTTGACAGCCGCGAGTTTTCCCAATCCCTGTTTCAATTAATTTTCTCAGCCGAAATATTTCTAATTCTCAAATTAATCTCCAAATGAATCGATCCTCCCCATTTTCTTTTGCCGAAAATCTCCTCTTTCCCCTCTCCAATTGTGAAGCAAGGCTTCATGAATCGAAAACCGCCGCCAATCAGCAGACCCATCGCTCCATCAGTCTTCCCTTCGCACCACTGACCCGCTTGCCACATCGTAGTCCGCCTCCATCCAGCAGCCCGGTGCTCCTTCGCCCTAAACGTAGCTCCTCTGTGTCCTCCTCCATACACCCGACAGGTCTCCGTTCCCAACTCCGAAGCCTACGCCCGAATCTTGAGCTACCCTGTGAGCATCCATCACCTGAGAGTTGTCCTTAGCCGCGCCTCCATTCACCCAAACCCGAACGACGTAACTGAACCCGCGTCGCCACCGTGAAGCACTGCGTCGCCACCATTTCTTCCCCTCCGCTGTTCCCGTCGTCTGCCTTCCATCTTCGCTAACAAATGTAAGTTTACCTTACGATTAAACGTATTTGAAGTTCGCTACATTGTATTCACCAAGTATAACGGTTTGAGGACTTTTGGCTACTGTATTTTTGTTGTTTGCTTGACAGTCTTGTTTGGGGTATACAATGCGCTCCTTGCTTCCAAACATTCTGTGTTGACCCGCATGAACTTTGGCCCATTTTGACATAAATATAAACACTGTCGAGTTGTAGAAAACTATGGTGTCAAACGTTAGCAAATTGTTTATATACTTGTGGTTCCAGGATGCATGCATGAAATGGTTTATGATTTAGAAGAATATAGCAGTTTCCTGCATGCCAAAACATTTCACCCAAGGGGTTGTCATCTATATTTGTGGCACTGTCACATTTCATATACATATTGTTGTTGCATTTTAAACTGGCAGTTCTTGATTAAATTGCACAATCATCTCATTGTTATAGTTTATGCATTTAGAAGCTCATAATTTTTTTTTTTCAGTAGATTATTGTTTCTGTGTTTGTCATGTTGATTCACCGGATCCGTCGCTATTGTTTTAAGCTCCTCATCATTGCAATCACAAAATGCATTTCACCTCACACTTGTTTATATAAGAAAGACCTTGTTTGCATTTGTTGTTGAATCCTTGTTGCTCTGAATAGATATTTGTAGTGGGTGAGATATGGTCATGAGTCATATAATATATGGTTACAAATATCGTTACTGACTAAAAAGAAATGGGAAAATATTGGGATGACTATAAATATTTAAATCGTTGGATTTGGTTTAGAAGCCTTGACAGTGGACCAACCTAATAGTATGCTGAACCTTTCCCCCCTTTATTGTATATGGCCTGCACTACTTTGGGAAAGGCATTTATGCATTTTTGAAACCGAGACCCAAGTTCACTTCTTTGATTTGTCCAAATTTGCGTCACTGAGTTCTTAGAATTTTTGTTGGCACCATATTTTATTGGTAGCTTGGCCTTTATATGTTTTCAAATAATCATGCAAGCATAGGCTACAGCTCGAATACTTCACCGCATTCAAGGATTTTATGCTGAATGTAAATTCTGTAGTTGATTTTGACACACTTGAATACCGAACTTTAGTCATTGAACAAGGTTGTGCCTTACGTTTTCTATGTTTTACTTCAGTTACATTAGTTGAAGACTAAATATTTAGCAAAGTTATAGGCTGTTTATTTTGGCCATTGTTCTCATGTTGTCACCTTACATAATTTGACGGGGTTGGCTTGTTTAGTGTTGAAACTATCTTTAACTTACATGCATATTAGTGTGTCTGCAAGCGTTATCTGCATGCATAGGCCCAAATTCTGTTTTGCTGGGATGCTTTTCAGTTCGTTTTGTTGTAGTATTCCTTTTATATGATCTCTACTTTGCAATGAGTTGTGCCTCCCACAATTCTGCCTTAGATTAACTCTGTTAACATACACCTTTTGCCTATGCTTGTTTTACTTTGACATTACTGGTTCATGCATGAAATTTAAATTGCACATGCATCTAGTATTTGCCGTACAAGTTTTACGCTATAATGATGGCTCACTGTGTTGCATCTTTGGTCTAAACAATATACAGTTGCATGCGGTGTTCTCCCATTCCTTATGATTAAGCTATTGCATGCTTCTTGTCTCACCATAATTTATATAGTTGGCTACATTTCAAGTCTAAGCCATTTCTTGACCACGAGATATAACACTCTTTATTCTTCCCGCATTCTGTTGTTGACACATGCATATATATATATATATATATATATATATATATATATATATATATATATATATATATATATATATATATATATATATATCGTTATGCTAATGTTTCAACAGTTCAGTTATACTTGAGATTGTTTTTTTTGTATTTTGAGATTAAAATAATTATATTTAGTGTTTAACGAAGTGTGCTCACTTGAAATAAGTATAATCCTGACTCGGGTGTTTTGTGTATTTTGCATGGGACACTCGGGTCAGATTCTAAGTGTTCCAGGCTTAGAGTTCAGCTCACAAAAGAGGAGAGGAACGTGAAGACGACACGCAAAGATGCATGCCGCTCTACGTTCGCGCTACACTCAACAAAGGTGTAAAATATGTTCATTTAAAATTTATGTATAAATTTACATTATTCGTCCGCTGTGTAAATCAACTGTAAAACTCTGATATTTCTATAAAATTTTGTTCCGATGCAATATTGTACTCAGTGATTCTGCATTTATTCTATTTAAACCGTGTAAGCCAAATAACAATCTGTCGTTTTGATCATTTCACATTGATTTAAATACCGACTTAGAGCGGGCAAAATGGCAGGTCGTTATATTACGATAACCTAAAACATTTTTGAAATCATATCATATATGGTATTATAATAATGCCTAATACAAATAAATATCAATCTAACGAGACGCTTGCATCTCACGCTCTACATACATAGTATACAATCAAAACCACGAGCGCTTATTGGAGATTGGATTCTGTAACACCCTGTATTTTTTGTGAATATTAAAGTAACGAATTAAAAAATACTTAATTTTAAAAGTGGGAATTAAGGGAAAGGGTTACGCCATTGCGTTCGTCTCGGAATTCTGCTTGAGAAAGAGTTCGAGTTTGCGTGAATCGGACTCCGTATGAAGAAGTTATGGAGTTCAGAAGATTTCAAGTTCAAGTAGAAAATAAATATAAATAATAAAAACAGTTCAAAATTCAAAATCGGCTGAGCGGGACGTTTCCCGCTCAGGGTGTTGACCCCCCCAAGGGGAGTTGACATAGATGTCGACCCCCTATAGGGGAGTCGACATAGGTGTCGACCCCCCTATAGGGAGTCGACCCCTTTCAGATCTACTTTCTATGACGAATTTCGACAGTCCTGAGCTGATGTGGCCTTCTCTGATTGGCCAATGACGGATTTCTAAGGTATTAGGGCATATGTGTCATGCTACGGTTGGCTGGATGACACATCTCTTTGGTTTGATGGCTCTGATTTCTTCTAGACTTATCTAAAGGCTAGAATTTAACATAGACTTTTATATAATCACCCCAAACCTCAACCCTAGAACTCATTCTATGAAGTCGTCATGATGTTCGTCTATAAACTGGCCTATCCTCCATCCATCTACCCCAAACTAGAGAATCAAATTCAAACTAGGAATCAATTAGAAGAACTAGAAAATCAAACGTCTACATCAAAGGATAGCTTTTGAAATTCAGAAATCAGATCCCAGAAATCAAGATCTGTCCTTTTTCTGTAAGTACAGTTATTGTTTAGATGTGAACACCTAATAAGAAATCATGACTGTAATAACTGGATCTAGAACTATGCCTAACACTATTCGTGCCTATCCTTTTGTCAATTCTGAATTGCTTATGCCTATTGGACTGTTGTGACTAACATAGGAAAAATCTATCATGCCTATTGGACAGTTGTTACTGACATAGTAAAACCTACCATGCATATTGGACTGTTGTGACTGACATAGTAAAATCTATCATGCCTACGAGACTATTGGGACTGATACCATTGAACCTATCATATTGTATTAAAATTGTGGTTCTTTTATGTATGTAAGTTACATACTAAGTTATGTTCATACATGTCATATGTTTAGATCCAAGCTAGTACCCATGTTTAAGATCTATATAAGTTCATGTTTATACAATTAGACTTATGCTAGTTCGCATGTCAATTGGATCTAATTTAAATGCAAGATTACGTTTATATGCTTAATTAAGTTTATGTTGAATTTATATTACACATATTGATTTATGTTGTTTTATGCCTGTTGGAAGTTTACATGTCTCTTTTCTTTTCCCTTTTTGTTTATGAGTTAGGCTAATTTGCGAGTCTAACGTTCTATGTGAATTGTGCAAACGAATATCGGGGGAGACGTTGGGGGAAAATATTAAATTACATGCTATTGGCATAGATTGGCTCATAATCATGTAAATGATTAGTAGCATTAAATGGCATAATTTGAACATAACTTAGAGGGTAAATGGGACATGACTTGATTTGACAACACTTGTGGATAATTTACATATAAACATGAATGGTAAATAGGTAAATTATTTAAAAGATGAATATGCATAACCCGAAGTTAGATTGAGTTGCTGTGTAAGACTGTCCAGAACCGCCTGACACATCCAGCGTCCGCAATAATATAGATCTAATGAGTGAGGTTAGCGCATTAAGCCCGAAAAACCCGAGGTTAGATTGTGTTGCGGTGTAAGACTGCCCGGAACCGCCCGACACATCCAGCGATCGCAACAATACACATCAAATGTGAGAGGTTGGTGCTTTAATGAATGAATTAAAGCTAAGGAACAGACAGAATAAGAATGGTAGGGTTAAGTTAATTAAGGCAACACTTAACCAATACAACATGTTAATCAAACAGATGGGTGAGGTTAGGTAAAATGGAGAACACTTAACCGTTACAACATGTTGATTAGGAAACCCTAGTAACGGGGACCCATTTCAGCAGTAACCCACATAGATGTATCATGGTAACCTGAACTAGGCAGGGTGGGGTACGATTACTGAGCTGATTATAAGCGGTCAAAATAGCGGTAGGGGGTGCAGCAGTGTAGTTTCGAAGGAGTATAGGCGTGCACGTACTCCGGAGTGGAAAAGCAGGCACTGGGCATCAGTAGTATACACTGTGCGTTTTGAATTTGTGTCGGATTGCCACCATAGGAATTGATACACCCCATGGTGGGACCAGCACAGGTACCTACAATCAAGCAGGGCCGAATGACACAAGTAGCAAATGCATGCGAGTAGAAGCCGATCGGGAAAGGGATCACTTTGTTATGAACACATGATGGTAATTGAAACATTCGTAATTGGTGCAGAGAAATAGAAATGAGTGCGATAGTACATTCAGTTTATCTTGCCTTATCTTATGTTATCCTATTTCAATGGTATTGTCCTATGTTCGGTTTATTCATGTCAAGATCCTTTTACCTGTTTACATGCTGAATAATCACTGGACTTACCAGACTTATGTCTGACCCATTTTCTTTCGCCTTCTTTTCTTCCGTCCACCCAAGGTCCGTAGGGAGGGAATACTTCAGCTTAGTGCACACCTTTTCGAGCTTGAAGAGAGTAGATGTATTGCTTGGATTCTCTTTTCTTGGGCTATGGCTGTGGTTACACTTTTGTTGGGGATATATGCTTCTTTACTTCTATTTTATGCTTCTTTATGTACTTGGAGAGTAAAATCAAGACAGATTATTTGTTGTAATAATTTAGAAGTTGGATTTTGAGACAATGCTTGAAATGTTTTGACTGAACCACGCTATTTAATAAATGTTTTTCAGTTTTCCGCCGTTCATATGTCTGTCTTGTAAATTATCTTTGTCTTTTACCTAAAATGCTTCACCAAAGTTAATGCATTCCCTTTGTGAGTGACCTTAACGGAGGTGGGGTGTTTCACTTGGTATCAGAGCAATGGTTTACCAGATTAGATAAAAGTTTTGAAAACTATTTTCCAAAAAGAAGTTTAAAGAAGAATTTTCAAGAAAAGTGTTGTTTTATTATAAAGGCATAATCCCCAAAGCCATATGCACTATCTTTCTATTCTTTGTTTTGAACCTTTTCTTTTCGTTTCAGCATGTCTGGGGATCTTAATCTTCCTGAGGGCGTACCGGTACCTGGTTGGTTCAGAAGGTACCTGTAGGCTAGGGCTAATGACGCAGGCCCAACAGACGTTCCTCCTCCCCCAATTGCAGTTGTTCCTCCTTTTCCTCATGTGAATGCTTTCTCCAAGATATATAGAGACTTTCGAGCTATGGGTGGAAAGAACTTTAATGAGACCGAGTCATTTGTGGAAGCAAGATGTTGGCTCAAGGAAACAGAAGATTTGTTTGTTATTTTCGAAGTGGACGATAGGCAGAAGATACAATTGGCTGTATAGTTACTTAAGGACGAAGCCTCTTATTGGTGGGAAGTTACTAATGCTGAGAGACCAGTTGAAACTTTGGAGGTTTCAGAGGGAGATTTGAAATGATGTTCCTCTCGCAAGCTGAGCGAAGCCCACAGATGGAGAAGTTCTTAGCACTTAAACAGGGAAACCTATGGGTTAAGGAATACGTCAACCAATTCAACCAGCTGGCTAGATTCGGAATTGAGTTGGTAAACACTCCACATGAAAAGGCTCTCCATTTCGTGAAAGGGTTGAATGAACCACTGCACAGCCTAGCTATGTCCCATATACACATAGGTGCGACTTTTGTGAGACCGGTGGACATGGTACTGTTATAGGAGGAAGACAAGGGTGGCAAGAAAGAGGCAAAGGTGGATGAACCTCTGGACAAGAAAGTGGAGGGATCGCAGAATAAGAAGACGGATTCCAAGAAAGGTAGGAAGAATAACAAACACCATGACAAGAGGAAGTGTAAATTTTGTGGCATACCTGGACATCTGATTAAGGACTGCAGAAAGAAGAAAAGGAAGATGGGTGGTTGCTTTCAATGCGGCGAGACAGGGCATATGGCTAAGGATTGCCCAAAAAGGAAAGGGCAAGGGGAGAGGACTGGACCCACTTCTGGAGGACAAATTCACGCTTTTATGACACCTCCGTCAGAAAGAGGTAGAAATATTTCTGTTGAGAGTTTAGTTTATCTTTCTGATAATCCAGTTCGTACTCTTTTTGACTGGCGCATCATATTCTTTTATATCTACGACTTTAGTTGAATCTCTGCACCTAGATACCAGTATAGTAGAGGATCCCATGGTTGTTTCAAATCCAATTGGGGGCTCAGCTTATTTGTCCATGATTTGTTTGGATTTGGAAATTTCTATACTAAGCGTTGGGTTTAGATGTAATGCTTATGTTTTGTGCTTCACGGGCTATGGGTTGATTCTAAGCATGGATTGGTTATCCAGAAATGGTACCATCCTCGATTGTGAAAAGAGAGTGGTTAGGCTTATGACTTGCCTCAGTAACACTCTCGAAATCTCTTATAATCCCATGAATTCTGTCATGCTTAGGTATCTAGAATCTCTTGATGCGTCTGTTGAAAACTTGCAATCTATTAGAGTAGTCCGTGAATACTCGGATGTCTTTGAAGAGGTGAAGGGCTTACCTCCAAAGCGAGAGATAAACTTCTTCATATACCTTGTTGACAATGCAAAACCTGTTGCCTTACCCGTTAGACACATGGCTCCAAGGGAAAGGAAAGAGCTCAGCAAGCAAGTTAAGGAGTTTCTTGAAAAGGGGTTCATAAGGTGGAGTATTTATGAATGGGGTGCTTCAGTGGTGTTTGCAACCAAAGCAGATGGTTCACCTCGCATGTGCATGGATTATGGGGAGCTAACCAAGCTGACTAAGAAGAATAGGCACCCACTTCCTAAAATAGATGACTTGTTTGTCCAACTCGTAGGCGCCTCGATTTTCTCCCAATTAGATCTGGCTACCGGGTTTCATCAGCTAAGAGTGGCTGAAGACAGCAATGATAAGACTGCGTTCAGGACACCAGATGGTTTCTTCGAATGGCTTGTCAGGCCTTTCGGCTTGACAAATGCACCTGCCCATTTCGTAGACTTGATGAGTAGGGTGTTCAGAGAGTTCCTTAATAAATTTGCAGTGGTCTTCGTGGATGACATTCTGATTTTCTCAAAAAATTAGGAAGAACATGCTCTGCATTTAAAAGAAGTTACTGATACTCTTCGTGCACACCAGCTGAAAGCAAAATTCTCCAAATGCCATTTTTGGAGAGAAGAAGTAAGGTTTCTTGGACATGTGGTGTCCAAAGAGAGAATAGTTGTGGATCCCGCAAAAGTAGTTGTGGTGTAAGATTGGAAGATCCCCCGGAATGCAACCGAAGTACGAAGTTTTCTCGAGCTAGCGGGCTTTTACAGAAAGTACATTAAGGGCTTCGCGAAGATCTCAGCTGTAACACCCCATATTTTTAAAACGGGATATAAGAGATAATTAAAGAATAATTAATCTTTGAAATAAAAATTAAGGAAAATGGGTTATGCCATTGCGTTCGTCTCGTAATTCTACTTGAGATAAAGTCCGAGTTTGCGTAAAACGGATACAGTATGAAGAAGTTATGGAGGTTAGAAGATTTCAGTTTAAACCATATTTAAAATAAAATATTCAAAACAGCGAAGACGGGAGGAGGAAACGCGGAACTGACCACATTTGGGGTGTCGACCCGAGACCTGCTGGGTCGACAACTATGTCAACTCAGGCTCTTTGGAGTCGATACCGGGGTCGACATAGGTGTCGATTCCCCTGTAGGGGTCGACCCCATCAACCAGATCTGGGTAGTGACGATTTTTGGTGCCTTAGGGCATATGTGGCTTGCTCTGATTGGCCCGGTGAGGTGTCTTTCTGACATAGATGGTTTAGATTGTCTTAGATGAATCTAAAGGCTCTAACTAATCCTATACTTCTATATATACATTTCTAAACCTAAACCCTAATTCATAACAATTCCTTATAACGCATCTATGCTGTTGAACTCTCAATTCTCTTAGCCGCTGCCTCAAAAACCTAAATCATATTAGAAGTTCTTCATCAACGATCAACTTTGAAGATTAAACAACATCAAATTAGAGTTTCTACAACAACAACGATTCAATTATCTTTTCTAATCCAAGAAATGTAAGTTCATGTTATTTTAAGATTTAAATACCTAATAATAATCTTGGCGTGTAATAAAATGAATCTAAGTCCATGTTTGATGATGAGACAATCTTTTCAGATTTATCCCTATCTTTCTATTGAATCTATGATTTTACATGCTTAAGAATTTATTATATCAATTCAATTGTGCCTATCTTTGTTGAACGTCAGATATATAATCCTTTTAGGTTCATGATGTTATTCATATCCGATTTATATGTCTACGAGGTTATTTCTATCAGTTTATTTCAGATCTATCTTTGTTATACCTCAATTCTAACGGATATGTAATCCTCCTAAGTCCATAGTGTTATATTTGACAGATCCATCATTATAATGCCTATTTTTATGCCTATTCTTAGTTTATGCTCCTTCTCTCTCTCTCTCTCTTCCCATATTTCCTTTTTCATTTATGAACCCGGGTTACCTTCGAACCTAGGCTGAAATCGCAAAATACGAACGATTGGAATACGGGGAATATTTTGGGTAAATAATTGGCATAATGTATATGGTGAAATAATTGGGCAATTATATTCGGTGAAATTGTTGGACATAATTTGTAACTCATGATTTGGGCTATAAATATTATTATTGCGAACTTGGGAAAATTGAAATATTAAATCTTGATTGGGCGGAAACTGTAAATTGGAATATTAAATCTAGATTGGGCACAACTATTGGTTGGGATGCCAAGCATAATGTATATTGCGATTTTGGGGCATGACTATTATTACAAATTTGGGAAGATTGGGTGTAACCTATTTTGAGTAATAACTTGTAAATTAATTTGTTGAGCATAACTTGGGAATTAGAACATGACTAGTTTTGTGAATTTGGGATAATTAGCATAAAAAATATAGACTTGGACATGTATAGTAAACATGTAAATTGGCTAAAGATGAACGTGCATAACCCGAGGTTAGATTGAGTTGCAGTGTAAGACTGCCCAGAACCGCCCGACACATCCAGCGACCGCAACAATATAGATCTAATGTGAGAGGTTAGCGCATTAAGCCCAACACCTGAGGTTAGAATGAGTTTACAGTAGAAGTCTATCCGGAACCGCCCGGCACAGCCGGCAACCGCAAAAAAACAGTTCTAATGTGAGAGGTTGAGGCATTAATGAATGAATTAATGCCAATGTAACATGAAAAGTGGTAGGGTTAAGTAACATAAGAGGGCAACACTCAACCAATGTAACATGACAAGTGGTAGGGTTAAGTTACACAAGAGGGCAACACTTAACCAATATAACATGACAAGTGGTAGGGTTAAGTAACACAAGAGGGCAACACTTAACCAACGTAACATGACACGTGGTAGGGTTAAATAACATAAGAGGGCAACACTTAACCAATGCAACATGACAAGTGGTAGGGTTAAGTAACACAAGAGGGCAACACTTAACCAATGTAACATTACAAGTGGTAGGATTAAGTAACACAAGAGGGCAACACTTAACCAACGTAACATGACAAGTGGTAGGGTTAATTTACACAAGAGGGAAACACTTAACCAATGTAACATGACAAGTGGTAGGGTTAAGTTAACACAAGAGGGCAACACTTAACCAATATAACATGATGAACGAGTGGGGTTAAGTTAATGGGAAACACTTAACCAATAATACATGATGAACGAATGGGGTTAAGCTAAGGGGAAACACTTAACCAATATAATATGATGAATGAACAAGGTTAAGTTAATAGAAAACACTTAACCAATTACAACATGATTGAATGAGAAGGGTTAAGTTAATAAGAAACACTTAACCAACATGACATGATGTGTGGATGGGTTAAGTTAACTTGAATGGATGGAAAACACTTAACCAATTTGGGGGGTATACGAATAGATCCTAGGAAACCCTAGTAACGGGGACCCATTTCAGCAGTAACCCACAGAGATGTATCACGGTACCCTGAAATTAGGCAGGGTGGGGCACGATTACAGGGCTGATTATAAGCAGTCAAAATAGCGGTAGGTGGTGCAGCAATGTAGGTTCCGGCGGTGTATGGGCGTGCACGTACTCCGGAGTGGATAAAGTAGGCATAGGGCATCAGTAGTATACACTGTGCGTCTTGAATTTGTGTTGAGTTGCCACCATAGGAATTGATACACCCTATGGTGGGAACAGCACGGGTATCTACACGCAAGAGAGGGTCGTGACACAAACACAAGGAAAATTAATACAAGTAGGGAGCCGATCGATAGGGTAGTAAGGGTACATCTAACATCTTCATGGTAACTAGGATGATTGAGGTAAGATCCTCATACTAGATGTACACTTGAAGGCTACCACAATTGCGGGGTTGAGATCACCTTATTTTATAACACAGGATACTAGTTGGGACACTAGTAGGGGATAGGGATCCTTTTTCACATGATACTATTTGGGACACTAGTAGGGAATACGAATCGTTCTATAAAAGACACTAGTTAGGATGCTAGTTGGGTGGTGTAGAGAAAATAGGAAATTAGAGAAAGAACCGAGGCACATTCATTGTATCTCACCTTGTCATATCTAACGATCATCAATTTTTGTCTTGCTATGCTTATCATCATGGTAATGGTCTGGTATCCAGTTTATTCATGTCATGATGCTTTTACCTATTTACATGCTAAAAGACACTGGACTTACCAGGCTTTATGTCTGACTCTGTTTTGTTTTGCTTTCTTTTCTTTCGTTTCCCCCTCCCCCCAGGTTCACAGGAAGGGAATATTACTACTTAGCTCAGTTTTCTTTCCAAGCTCGAAGATAGTGGATGTATTGATTTGAACCATCTTTTCCACTGCTATGGCTGGCTCATGCTTTATTGGGGAATATCATTGTCATTTTGTGCTTCTTTATTTTGTTAAACAAGACAGATGCTTTGTTGTAATGGGTATTGTAAAACAATCTTTGTACAAGCTGTTTTACCAAGCTGCTGTTTCATCAATGAAGTAAAGTTTTATTTACTTCCTGCTGTTTAAATTTTGTCTGTTTTGTAATTTATCTGTTCTACACACTTATGATGCTCTACTGAAGTTAGTGCATTCCCTTTATGAGTGATCTTAACGGAGATGGGGTGTTACCCGTGGTATCAGAGCTGAAGGTTACCAAAACAGATAAAGGATTTTGAAACCCGTTTTCAAAAACATTTTTATAAAGAATTATTTTCAAAAACATGTTTTAAAGAAGCATTTTTCAAGAGAGAAGTATTGTTTTTAAAAGGCATATTCCCCAAAGCCATATGCGTTATCTTTCAATTCTCTATTTGAATCTCTTCTTCCTTTCTTTTCGTTATAGTTTCGTAGGCATACGGCATATGTCGAGGGCGAAGTAGTGCCCAACCTCCATCTGTAGCCACAGTAGTTTCACTTGCGACTAATTTTCTTTCAAGCCTTGTAGGTTGCCATGCGATGGAGGTAGTTTCGAGGAACTTGTCAACAAGCTACACAAGGATAGTAAGGATGAGAATAAGAAAGTTTAGGCTAAGAAGCACAAGCCCAAGGATAGGATGCTTGTTGATATGGCTTAATCCACGCAGAAGAAGAAAGGTAAAAAGAAAGAGTCCAAAGTGGAGGAATCACAAACGAAGGATAAAAATATAAGAAGGGTGGAAGAAGTAATAGATCCCGCAACAAGAGGAAGTGTCTTTTCTGTGGTATAGCGAGTCATTTAATTGTAGGAAGAAGAAGATAGGTGGTTGTTTTCAGTATAGTGAAGTAATCTTATCAAGGATTGTCGAAGGACAAGGACAAGGGCAAAGGACATAATCTTCTAGCGGGCAATTGCATGCTCTCACTGCTAGTGTACCTAAAAGAGATAGGAACGTTTCTGTTGAAAGTTTAGTTTTTCTTTTCAAGCATCCTGTTAGAACATTTTTCGATTCTGGTGCTTCACCTTTTCTATCTGCTTCCGTAGTTGAGTCTCTGCACCTTAGTACTTGTATAGTCAAAGATCCCATTATTGTCTCAAATCCAATTGATGGTTCGGCTCATTTATCTATGATTTGTTTGGATTTGGGAATGTCTATACTAAGCGTCTAGTTTAGATATAATGCTTATGTTTTTGGTTTCATGGGTTATGGGTTGATTCTAGGGATGGATTGGTTATCCAGTAAGGGTGCCATTCTCAATTGTGAAAGGAGGGTAGTTAGACTTTTGACTCGCCTCGGTAATACCCTCGAAATCTCGTGTAACCCTAAGGGTTCTTTCATGCTTAGTTACCTAGAATCTCTTGATACATCTGCTAATAATTTGCAATCTGTTTAAATAGTCCATGAGTATCCCGATGTCTTTGATAAAGTGAAGGGTTTACCCCCAAAACGTGAAATAGATTTCTGCATATACTTAGTTGATAACGCCAACCCAGTTGCATTACCCGTACAACACATGGCTCCTAGGGAGAGGAAGGAGCTCAGCAAGCAAGTTAAAGAGTTGCTTGAGAAGGGGTTTATTTGGCGAAGTATTTTTGAATGGGGTGCTCCAGTAGTGTTCGCTACTAAGGTAGATGGTCCACTTTGCTTATGCGTGGATTATAGAGAATTAAACAAGTGACTAAGAAAAATAGGCACCCACTTCCAGGAATAGATGATTTGTTTGACCAGCTTGTAGGATCGTTTGTTTTCTCCCAACTAGATTTGGCTACAGGGTTTCATCAGCTAAGGACAATATAGATAAGACTGCTTTTAGGACCTTTGACGGTTTCTTTAAGTGGCTCGTTATGCCTTTCGGTTGGACGATGCGCCCGCTTATTTTGATGACTTAATGAGTAGGGTGTTTAGGGAGTTCCTTAATAAGTTTGTAGAAGTCTTCATGGATGGTATCTTGATTTTCTCAAAGAACGAGGGAGAACATGCTTTGCATTTAAGAGAAGTCATGGATACACTTCGAGCACATCAACTTAAGGCGAAGTTCTCCAAAATGTCATTTTTGGAGAGGAGAAGTAAGGTTTCTAGGACATGTGGCATCCAAAGAAAGGATAGCAGTAGATCCCGCAAAAGTAGTTGCAGTGCAAGACTGAAAGGTCCTAAGGAATGCAACGGAAGTAAGAAGCTTTCTTGGACTAGCGAGTTAATATAGGAAGTTCATTAAGAACTTTGCGAAGGTATTAGCCCCACTTACTGGATTAACGAAGAAGAATCAAACCTTTGCTCGGGATATTGATTGTGATGTCGCTTTCCAATGATCGAGGAGGGCTCTTACAACGGCTCCAGTTTTGACTTTTACCTTACGGTAGTAAAAGGTTTACGGTATACACGGATGCATGCGGCACGGGACTAGGCGCCATTTTGATGTGAGAAGAAAGGGTAAGGTCGTAGCAGATGCCTTAAGAAGAAAAAGGTTGACTTCAAGTCCTCTTTATGTGAAAAGGAAAAATTCAGAATACACATCAACCTTTGATCTTAAAACCTTTGGTTAAGTTAGTAGTTGGCATCGCTAGGAGTAGACCTACGCTTTTGGATCAAATGGGGATTTCACAAAGAAAAGACTCTCAGATAGTTGACGAAATAGATAAGTTAAGACTGTCAGAGCACAATGGAGTGAAGCTCAAGAAGATGCGACTTAGAAGACTGAAGACTAGATACGCGCATCATACCCTTTTTAGGGTATATTCTTGATCTCTCTTTTTCTGTAAAGTTTATTTGCATGCCAGTCTTTATCTTTTAAGTATATCCTCTCGGTCCTATCCTCGATCCTTAGGTAGAAGCCAATGGATGTAAACATGTATTTGAGACATGTTATGTTTGGTGGATGCAAGTGAATGTAAGTGTTTGCTCGTGGATGCATATACACACACTTTAGGCACTAGATCGGCTCCGTCACTTCCATATTGCATATGCATGAGTGGATTTTTTTTATATATGGATTGAAACTTGATGTTTTATCATATGGATATTGCATTTGAATGTATAGTTGTGCGCTCATATAGAAATGATATGTATCAATAGGGTTCTTTTGCATACATAATAGACGCATGGCACTATCATGAATTGCATTAAGGAGGTCAACTGAATCAGTAGACCGCCTGATTTTGCATTTGGGTAAGAACATACACACACACTATGCATATGTTCATGAAAAGCAATAGAAACCTTTTTAAGGACAATGGATGCCTGTGATTGAATGGTTGAGTAGATGTATGTTGGATGGTAGGATATACATTCTTCTTGACTTAAAGATTTCGGGGATGAAATCCTTTAAGTAGGGTGGAATGTAACACCCCGTAATTTT
This sequence comes from Allium sativum, assembly GCA_030737875.1. Taxonomy (NCBI): domain Eukaryota; kingdom Viridiplantae; phylum Streptophyta; class Magnoliopsida; order Asparagales; family Amaryllidaceae; genus Allium; species Allium sativum. Next base: position 550,008,357 of record CM060912.1, on the reverse strand, counting down.
TTAAAACGGGACATAAGAGATAATTAAAGAATAATTAATCGTTAAAAGAAGAATTAAGGGAAACGGGTTACGCCATTGCGTTCATCTCAGAATTCTACTTGAGATAGAGTCGGAGTTTGCGTAAAACAAATACAATATGAAGAATTTACGGAGGTTAGAAAATTTTAGTTTAAACCATAATTAAAATAAAATATTCAAAACAGCGAAGGCAGGAGGAGGAAACACGGAATCGACCACGTTTGGGGTATCGACCCGAGACCCGCTGGGTCGACACCTGTGTCGACTCGGGCTCTTTGGGGTCAACACCGGGGTCAACATAGGTGTCGACCCCCCTGTAGGGGTCGACCCCATCAGTAGATATGGGCAGTGACGATTTTTGATGTCTTAGGACATATGTGGCATGCTCTGACTGGCCTGGTGAGGTGTACTTGTGACTTGGATGGTTTAGATTGATCCTAGATGAATCTAAAGGCTCTAACTAATCCTATACTTCTATATATACATCTCTAAACCTAAACCCTAATTCATAACAATTCCTTATGGCGCATCTATGCTGCTGAACTCTCATTTCTCTTAGTTGCCGCCTCAAAAACTTAAATCATATTAGAAGTTCTTCATCAACGATCAACTTTGAAGATTAATCAACATCAAGTTAGAGTTTATGCAACAACAACGATTCAATTATCTTTTCTAATCCTAGCAATGTAAGTTCATGTTATTTTTAGATTTAAATACCTAATAGTAATCTTGGCATGTAATAAAATGAATCTAAGTCCATGCTTGATGATGAGACGATCTTTTTAGATTTATCCTTATCTTTCTATTGAATCTATGATTTTACATGCCTAAGAAGTTATTATATCGATTCAATCATGCCTATCTTTGTTGAACGTCGGATATATAATCCTTTTGGGTTCATGATGTTATCCATATCCGATTTATATGTCTACGAGGTTATTTCTATCAGTTTATTTCAGATCTATCTTTGTTATACCTCAATTCTAACGGATCTGCAATCCTCTTAGGTCCATAATGTTATATTTGACATATCTATCATTATAATGCCTATTTTTATGTCTATTCTTAGTTTATGCTCCTTCTCTCTCTCTCTTCCCCTATTTACTTTTTCTTTTATGAACCCGGGTTACCTTTGAACCTAAGCTGAAATTGCAAAATACGAACGATTGGAATACGGGGAATATTTTATGTAAATATTGGGCATAATGTATTCGGTGAAATAATTGGGCATAACATATTCGGTGAAATTGTTGGACATAATTTGTAATTTGTGATTTGGGATATAAATTTTATTGTTGCGAACTTGGGGAAAATTGAAATATTAAATCTAGATTGGGCGGAAACTGTAAATTGGAATATTAAATCTAGATTGGGCATAACTATTGGTTGGGACGCCAAGCATAATGTATATTGTGATTTTGGGGCATGACTATTATTGCAAATTTGGAAAGATTGGGTGTAACCTATTTTGAGTAATAACTTGTAGTTGAATTTGTTGAGCATAACTTGGGAAATAGAACATGACTCTTTTTGTGAATTTGGGATAATTAACATATAAAATCTAGACTTGGACATGGATAGTAAATATGTAAATTTGCTAAAGATGAACGTGCTTAACCCGAGGTTAGATTGAGTTGCGGTGTAAGACTGCCCGGAACCACCCGGTACATCCAGCGACCGCAACGATATAGATCTAATGTGAGAGGTTAGCGCACTAAGCCCAAAACCCGAGGTTAGAATGAGTTTGCGGTAGAAGTCTGCCCGGAACCGCCTGACACATCCATCAACCGCAAACAACAGTTCTAATGTGAGAGGTTGAGGCATTAATGAATGAATTAATGCCAATGTAACATGACAAGTGGTAGGGTTAAGTAACACAAGAGGGCAACACTTAATCAATGTAACATGACAAGTGGTAGGGTTAAGTTACAAAAGAGGGCCATTTAACCAATGTAACATGACAAGTAGTAGGGTTAAGTAACACAAAAGGGAAACACTCAATCAATGTAACATGACAAGTGGTAGGGTTAAGTAACACAAGAAGGCAACACATAACCAATGTAACATGACAAGTGGTAGGGTTAAGTTACACAAGTGGGCAACACTTAACCAATGTAACATGACAAGTGGCAGGGTTAAGTAACACAAGAGGGCAACACTTAACCAATGTAACATGACAAGTGGTAGGGTTAAGTAACACAAGAGGGCAACACTTAACCAATGTAACATGACAAGTGGTAGGGTTAAGTAACACAATAGGGCAACACTTAACCAATGTAAAATGACAAGTGGTAGGGTTAAGTAACACAAGAGGGCAACACTTAACCAATGTAACATGACAAGTGGTAGGGCTAACTTACACAAGAGGGCAACACTTAACCAATGTAACATAACAAGCGGTAGTGTTAAGTTAACACAAGAGGGCAACACTTAACCAATATAACATGATGAACGAGTGGGGTTAAGTTAATGGGAAACACTTAACCAATTTAACATGATGAACGAATGGGGTTAAGCTAAGGGGAAACACTTAACCAATATAATATAATGAATGAACAAGGATAAGTTAATAGAAAACACTTAACCAATTACAACATGATTGAATGAGAAGAGTTAAGTTAATACGAAACACTTAACCAACATGACATGACGTGTGGATGAGTTAAGTCAACTTGAATGGACGGAAAACACTTAACCAATTTGGGGGGTATACGGATAGACCCTAGGAAACCCTAGTAACAGTGATCTATTTAAGTAGTAACCCACATAGATGTATCACGGTACCCTAAAACTAGGCAGGGTGGGACACGATTACAGGGCCGATTATAAGCGGTCAAAATAGCGGTAGTTGGTACATCAGTGTAGGTTCCGTCGGAGTACGGGTGTGCACGTACTCCGAAGTGGGTAAAGCAGGCATTGGGCATCAGTAGTATATATTGTGCATCTAGAATTTGTGTCGGGTTGCCACCATAGGAATTGATACACCCTATGGTGGGACCAGCATAGGTATCTACACGCAAGAGAGGGCCGATTGACACATACACAAGGATAATTAATACAAGTAGGGAGCCAATCGATAGGGTAGTAAGGGTATATCTAACATCTTCATGGCAACTAGGCTGATTGAGGTAAGATCCTCATACTAGATGTACACCTGAAAGCTAACACAATTGCGAGGTTGGGATCACTTTATTTTATAACATTGGATACTAGTTGGGACACTATTAAGGGATACGGATCTATTTTCACAAGATACTAGTTGGGACACTAGTAGGGAATATGAATCGTTCTATAAAAGACACTAGTTAGGATGTTAATTGGCTGGTGTAGAGAAAATAGGAAATCAGAGAAAGAACCGAAGCGCATTCAGTGTATCTCACCTTGTCATATCTAACGATCATCGTTTTTTGTCTTGCTATGCTTATCATCATGTTATGGTCTGGTATCCAGTTTTTCATGTCATGATGCTTTTACCTATTTACATGTTGAAAGTCACTGGACTTACCAGGCTTTATGTCTGACTCTATTTTGTTTCGCTTTCTTTTCTTCTGTTCCCCTCCCCCCACAAGTTCACGGGGAGGGAATATTACTACTTAGCTCAGTTTTCTTTCCAAGCTCGAAGATATTCGATGTATTGCTTTGAACTCTCTTTTCTACTGCTATGGCTTGCTCATGCTTTATTGGGGAATATCATTTTCATTTTACGCTTCTTTATTTTGGTAAACAAGGCAGATTCTTTGTTGTAATGGGTATTGTAAAACAATCTTTGTACAAGCTGTTTTACCAAGCTGCTGTTTCATCAATGAAGTAAAGTTTTATTTATTTTCCGCTCTTTAAATTTTGTCTATTTTGTAATTTATCTATTTTATACACTTATAATGCTCCGCCAAAGTTAATGCATTCCCTTTGTGAGTGACCTTAATGGAGGGTAGGTGTTACATCATCCCCACTTACTAGGTTGACGAAGAAGAATCTAACTTTTGCTTGGAATTTGGGTTGCGATGTTGCTTTCCAACGATTGGAAAGAGCTCTAACAACTGCCCTAATTCTGACATTACCTAACGGAAGCAAGATGTTTACCGTATACACAGACGCATGCGGTACATGATTAAGCGCTGTCTTGAAGCAAGAAGTCAAAGTAGTTTGCTATGGAGGAAGGCAGTCGAAGGTACATGAGAAAAACTACCCAACTCATGGTTTAGAACTAGCTACCATTGTTTTTGCTCTTAAGTTATGGCGTCATTACATGCTAGGAGAATGGTTTGAATTGTTTACTGACCATAAGTCATTAAAGTACCTTTTCTCACAGAAAAATCTTAACTTAAGACAACAAAGGTGGATGGAATTTCTAGCTTCATACGATTTTGAGATTGCTTATACCCCTGGCAAGGGCAATGTTGTAGCAGATGCCTTGAGTAGGAAAAAGCTGACATTGAGTCCTCTCTTTGTAGGAAGGAAAAGCTTGGAGTACATAGCAAACTTTGACTTTAGACCTTCCTTTGAATTTGTACCTGGTTTGTTAACATCACTAGAGGTGCAGCCTACTATTTTGGACTCAATAGGAGCCGCGCAACGTGAAGACCCTCAGCTTGTTGATGTGATGGATAAGCTAATTTGAGGTGGGACTTCTACTCACCTCAATAGATACTCAATCGATGACAGGGGTTGGTTGAGACGGGATGGAAGACTATGCGTCCCACAAGCAATGGATTTGGTGAAGACTGTTCTCGAAGAGGCACACCATTCTAAGTTGACCATACACCCAGGTGAGGATAAGATGTATAAAGACATATAAAGAGTTTTCTTTTGGAATGGCATGAAGAAGGATGTAGCTGAATTCATCTCTAAGTGCTTGATATGCCAGCAAGTCAAGGCAGAGCAAAAGAAGCCTGGTGGTCTGCTTCATCCTCTGGAGGTCCCACAGTGGAAATGGGATAGCATTTTGATGGACTTTATTGATGGGTTACCTAGATCAAGAAGGGGCAATACCAGTATTTGGGTAATAGTGGACAGGCTCACTAAAAGCGCTCACTTTATATCTGTTAAAAGTAGGAGGACTGCCTCATCGTTAACATCAATTTATCTTAAAGAGTTGGTTCGACTGCATGGAGTACCCTCTAGCATAGTAAGTGATCGAGATCTTGTCTTTACGAGTTTTAGAAGAGTTTGCAAGAGGCTGTAGGCACACAGCTATACTTAACCACTACCTATCACCTTCAAACCGATGGTCAGACGGAAATGGTGAATAGAGTATTAGAAGATCTCTTGAGATTGTGCATTCTTGATTTTGGAGGAACATGGGAGGATCACCTTTCTTTGGTGGAGTTCGCCTACAACAATAGTTACCAAGCCACCATAGGCATGGCACCCTTCGAGGTTTTATATGGAAGACCATGCCGATCACCAACTTGTTGGTGGGATCCTACAGACAAGCTCGTACTTGGGCTTGACATGATCAGAGAAACTTCAGAGAAGGTGGCCATGATACAAAGACGAATGAAGAACACACAAGATAGACAGAAGTCCTACGCTGATAAAAGAAGGACCGACCTTGAGGTTGGAGATAGAGTTTTTCTTAAACTATCTCCTTTGAGGAATGTCATTCGCTTTGGGTCCGTGAGAAAATTAGCACCAAGATTTGTAGGGCCATTACCTATCATTGAAAGGATAGGGAAGATGGCTTATAAAGTAGAGTTGCCCGAAAAATTGGCTGGAGTTCATAATGTTTTTCATGTCTCTCATCTACGAAAGTGCTTACATCAGTTGGCAGAAGTTGTGGAGCCAAGCATACTAAAGGAAACAGAAGTGGAGCGAGAAGCGACGGGAAGAAGAGTTTCAACTGGTATCTTGGGTACAGAAGTGAAAAGGTTATGCAATCGTGAAGTCAAGCTAGTTAAAGTATGATGGAGTGATGCAGAGGAAGACACGACTTGGGAGACTGAGGACAAGATACGCGCATCCTACCCTTATGAGGGTACATTCTTGATCTCTTTTTCCAAAAGTTTATGCATGCTTGTATCTATCTCTTAAGTATATCTCCTTGTTCCTATTCTTGATCCTTAGTAGAAACCAATGGTTGCAAACATGTATTTGAAACATGTTATGATTGATGGTTGCAAGTGGTTGCTAGTGGTTGCTCGTGGATGCATATACACACACACACACTAGGTACTAGATCGGCTCAGTCACTTTTATATTGCATATACATATATGTATTTATATATGGATTGGAACTTGATGTGTTATCATGTGGACATTGCATTTGTATGGATGATTGTGCACTCATGTAGAAGTTACAAAATAAGATTAGGAAAAATTGCATACATGATGGACTCATAGCACCGACATGATTCACATTAAGGAGGTCAACTGAATCAGTGGACCGCCTGATTTTGCATTAGATAAGGACATATACACACCTCATGCATATGATCATGAAAGCATTAGAAATCTTTATAAGGACAATGGATGCCTGTGATTAATGGTTGAGCAAATGGATGATGGATGTTAGGATACATTCTTCTTAACTTAGAGATTTCGGGGACAAAATCCTTTAAGGAGGGGAGAATGTAACACCCCGTATTTTCTATGAACATTAAAGTAACGAATTAAAGAATACTTAATTTTAAAAGTGAGAATTAAGGGAAACGGGTTACGCCATTGCGTTCGTCTCGGAATTCTGCTTGAGATAGAGTCAGAGTTTGCGTGAATCGGACTCCGTATGAAGAAGCTATGGAGTTCAGAAGATTTTAAGTTCATGTAGAAAACAAATATAAATAATAAAAATAGTTCAAAATTCAAAATCGGCTGAGCAGGAAATTTCCCGCTCAAGGTGTCGACCCCCCTAGGGGGAGTCGGCATAGGTGTCGACCCCCCTATAGAGGAGTCGACATAGGTGTCAACCCCCTATAAGGAGTCGACCCCTTTTAGTTCTACTTCCTGTGACAAATTTTGGCAGTCCAGAGCTGATGTGGCCTTCTTTGATTGGCCAATGACCGATTTCTGAGGTATTAGGGCATATGTGTCATGATATGGTTGGCTGGATGACACATCTCTTTGGTTTGATGGCTCTGATTTCTTCTAGACTTATCTAAAGGCCAGAATTGAATCTAGACTTCTATATAATCACCCCAAACCTCAACCCTAGAACTCATTCTATGAAGTCGTCATGTTGTTCGTCTACAAACTGGCCTAGCCTCCATTTATCTACCCCAAACTAGAAAATCAAATTCAAATTAGGAATCAATTAGAAGAACTAGAGAATCAAACGTCTACATCAAATGATAGCTTTTCAAATTCAGAAATCAGATCCAAGAAATCAAGATCCGTCCTTTTTCTGTAAGTACAGTTATTGTTTAGATGTGAACACCTAATAAGAAATCAAGACTGTAATAACTGGATCTATAACTATTCCTAACTCTATTCGTGCCTATCCTTTTGTCAATTCCGAATTGCTTATGCCTATTGGACTATTGTGACTGACATAGAAAAACCTATCATGCCTATTGGACTGTTGTGACTGACATAGTAAAACCAATCATGCCTATTGGACTGTTGTGACTGACATAGTAAGACCTATCATGCCTATGAGACTATTGGGACCGATACCATTGAACCTATCATGTTGTATTAAAATTTTGGTTCTTTTATGTGTGTAAGTTACATGCTAAGTTATGTTCATACACGTCATATGTTTAGATCCAAGCTAGTACCCATGTTTAAGATCTATATAAGTTCATGTTTATACAATTAGACTTATGCTAGTTTGCATGTCAATTAGATCTAATTTAAATGCAAGATTACGTTTATATGCTTAATTAAGTTTATGTCGAATTTATATTACACATATTGATTTATGTTGTTTTATGCCTGTTAGAAGTTTACATGTCTCTTTTCTTTTCCCTTTTTGTTTATGAGTTAGGCTAATTTGCGAGCCTAACGTTCTATGTGAATTGTGCGAACGAATAACGGGGAAGACGTTAGGGGAAAGTATTAAATTACATGCTATTGGCATATATTGGCTCATAATCATGTAAATGATTAGTAGCATGAAATGACATAATTTGGACATAATTTAGAGGGTAAATAGGGCATGACTTGATTTGACAACACTTGTGGATAATTTACTTATAAACGTGAATGGTAAATATGTAAATTAATTAAAAGATGAATATGCCTAACCCGAGGTTAAATTGAGTTGCGGTGTAAGACTGCCCGGAACCGCCCGACACATCCATCGACCACAACAATATAGATCTAATGTGAGAGGTTAGCGCATTAAGCCCGAAAAACCCGAGGTTAGATTGAGTTGCGGTGTAGGATTGCTCGGAACCGCCTGGCACATCCAGCGACCGCAACAATACACATCTAAGTGAGAGGTTGGTGCTTTAATGAATGAATTAAAGCTAAGGAACAGACAGGCAAAGAAAGGTAGGGTTAAGTTAGTAAAGGCAACACTTAACCAATACAACATGTTAATCAAACAGATGGGTGGGGTTGGGTAAAATGGAGAACACTTAACCGTTATAACATGTTGATTAGGAAACCCTAGTAATGGGGATTCATTTCAGTAGTAACCCACATAGATGTATCATGGTACCCTGAACTAGGCAGGACGAGGCACGATTACTAGGTTGATTATAAGCGGTCAAAATAGTGGCGGGGGTGCAGCAGTGTAGTTCCAACGGTGTACGGGCGTGCACGTACTTCGGAGTGGAAAAGCAGGCACTGGGCATCAGTAGTATACGCTGTGCATCTTGAATTTGTATCGGGTTGCCACCATAGGAATTGATACACCCTATGGTGGGACCAACACAGGTATCTACAATCAAGCGGGGCCGAATGACACAAGTAGCAAATGCACGCGAGTAGAAGCCGATTGGGAAATGGATCACTTTGTAATGAACACACGATGGTAATTGAAACATTCATAGTAGGTGCAAAGAAATAGAAATGAGTGCGATAGTACATTCAGTTTATCTTGCCTTATCTTCTGTTATCTTATTTCTATGCTATTGTCCTATGTTCAGTTTATTCATGTCATGATCCTGTTACCTGTTTACATGGTGAATAATCACTGGACTTACCAGACTTATGTCTGACCCGTTTTCTTTCGCCTTCTTTTCTTTCGTTCCCCCCAGGTCCATAGGGATGGAATACTTCAGCTTAGTGCAGACCTTTTCAAGCTTGAGGAGAGTAGATATATTGCTTGGATTCTCTTTTCTTGGGCTTTGACTGTGGTTACACTTTTATTAGGGATTTATGCTGCTTTACTTCTATTTTATGCTTCTTTATGTACTTGGAGATTTAAATCAAGACAGTTGTTTTGTTGTTATAATTTAGAAGTTGGATTTTGAGACAATGCTTGAAATGTTTTGATTGAACCACACTATTTAACAAATGTTTTTCAGTTTTCCGCTATTCATATGTTTGTCCTGTAAATTATCTGTGTTTTTTACCTAAAATGCTTCACCAAAGTTAATGCATTCCCTTGTGGGTGACCTTAATGGAGGTGGGGTGTTTCAGATTCCGACTATGACAAGGTATGGAACCACTTGTCGATAGTGTATCCCTAGAGGGGAATACACCGAGTTCAACAAGATCATCTTGCAACCTGGCCACACATGACCGACCACTCATTTTGCTTGAGTGTCGAATGTATATCACCAACGGTTGGACTCAAACTACCATTTCCTGAAAGGGACAACATTTAATAAATTAAGGAAGAAAATGAATTTTCTCTAGATAGGTGATTATACACCCTAATTGGGAGTGACCCACTTAGCCATGCTGCCTGCCCGATTTTTGTCATTTCCCGGTTGTGAGGCTTAAGGTTTGAATTTTTTTTAAAAGCACACTACCATTCACTTTGAATGCCACATCGTCGAATCTATCATAAAATCACTAATTGATGTTCCCAAAAATACCCTGGATTTAAGCCAAGAGAAGGTGTCTTCTCCGCCACCAACAAAAATACGTTTGAAGAAATCAATGTACGTGACCTCTTTGAAAATATTCTGTCAGACATCCGTTCATACAAGTTGTCCTCGGACTAGACAAACCGAAGGCATTCTCCTACTACATCCTTGAATTACCTTATGGATCAGTAGCGAGTAGTCCTTGCAAATCCGCAGATTCAATCACAACCGAATTACCATCAAAATACTTTCGTTGCAATCCAGAGTATTTTATCAAGTAGCCTTCTGTTTATGAACCACAGTCTTCAACTTCTCCTTCTTCAATCTGCGTCTTCAACGATTTCGTATTATGTGGATTAGAATGGTTTTTGAATATAAATTCGATCCCGGTCTTTCAGTACCAACAATCGTATAGGTAAGATTTGATTGTCGGTTATTTAACTATCAAATAACAACCATTCAACCATGAAAATAAAATGACTTCACTAGTTCAGTACTCAACATCGCTTGGCCTTTTTAATTTAAAAACTAATTAACTTCTTAATCTTTCAATATTTTTAAAACACAATACTTGCATCTTATTATACTGTAGGAGTATTTTCAAACCCTTTTAAACATATTGGAATTCAATCATATATATATATATATATATCAACTTTGGTTTCAAGCCTTTCACGTAAACATCGTCTCGAAATCACTTAGGTTTTAATTCTCGAAAACAATAAATTACACTTCCCCTTTTAATAAACTTATTCAAACTCATCTCACAAATTTCTTAAGTCTTGAAAATATCATCATATTCTCAAACTCTCTTTCTATTCTTGTTACTTCAACATTCGTTAGTCCCTAACTGAAAACCAGTAAGACAACAACTCCGTAAATATCAACCCTGAAGGCTGAAATCCACATTAGATCGATATTCAAGAAGTTGTTCAACTCAACTAATCTCCAGTTAGTTTCTAATTTCCTTAACTCCGTTCAAATCTGCAAAATGTTTGCTTTTAAACCATTTGCCTCTTTGAAATCTCGTTTCAAATTCCATTCACTTCACTTAATCTCATTATTAAGTAACATCAATTTAAAATCAATGTTTTAGCCTCACACTCTTCATATAAACCTTAGGTTTAAAAACCCTTTTACCTTGATTCCTTTTTACTTAATTCAACCCTTAAGTAAAAATTTATTTTAAGTTATCGCATTCACTTAAAAACTCTTGTATAACTTCATTTATAAAACTCGGGTCAATATAAACTCGTTTATGACCTCCTTTCGCAATTCTACTTGATTCCTTTTTAAGTCGATTATATACTTAAATGGATTTTATTTACAAAATAATTACTTAAATTATCATTCACTAAAATAATAATTTACTTCATCATTAACTACCACAGAAGTAGTATATTTCTATATTAACTAAAATATTACTAAATCTCTTTTAAATTCTTATTAAAATTAATCAAGTGCCTGTTAAACTATTTCTATAAATTAATTGATAAAAAATCAATTAAATAACCAGTTCCAATTAAAATAGTCGATCGAGTTGGTCAACCCACAATCCGATTATTCCTTTAACCAGTCCCAATTAATTCTTCCTTTAAATTAATTAATAATATAATTAATTTAAATAATTCCCTTAATCGTTTCTTAGAAACAATTTACCCAACTATTAACCATTACATCAATTTCAGCTCATTCGCTTATAATTCTTGTTAACATAAGCACTTTGCTTTATAAAGTAATTGAATAATTACTTATAAACTTAAACAATACATAATAAATATTTATTTCAATTTCATAACTTTTAGTCAAAATCTGTCTTCAGTTATAAAATAAATTTAACTTCATTTCTGTTGATTTACATAATGGTAAATCAATCTTTATAAAACGATTGATTTACAGGCCATACGCTGCCAGTTATTTAACCAATACTGCCCACTGGTTAAAACAAAACAAACGTTGAATTACCAGTCAACGATCCACAACCAAATCAATCATCCCATCAGAACAGTTCATATAATGATAATACGAAAATAAATAACATTTAATATTTTTTGAGGAATCCAGTTGGATCCCTCCAACTTGTTTTCCCTGCATCCAAATAAGTTATCTCAAATGATATCATTCAATTCAATATTCAGCTAAAATTTTCAATAATCAACCTATAAGAGTATTTAAACATCAATTATAAATTTTATTCATTTATATTATTATAAACGTTACCGACAAGGAAAGTTACCTTAATTGGTTACCATCATTAAAAATAACGATTGGTTTTTAATTAAATTAAACGAATGTTTAATTTAATCAGTTCAGTAAATATAAAATAATATATTTAGTAACCATCCAACAATAAACAACCATAGCACAAACCCGACATACATAAAATATAAGTGGGATAAAACTTAGTGAGTTGAACTCACCTTGATTTCCATTCGCCATCGAAACAGTTTGTTTTAATTAAATTAAACAAGTGTTTAATTTAATTAAAACCACCAGTTGCATTCACTTTGTCTGTTCCAATGCTCCTTGTTTTGGTCTAATTCCACCATGGTATGGTAACATTAAAAATTCATATGTTATTCAACTCTTTAAATTAATGTTATTAAAACTACGAAAATTAACTTAGTGACTAAATCTTGATTTCGTTTGTTAACTTTGGTTAGGCACCTTAAAAACCGAAGTAGACACGTTTAAATTGTTCATCAACATGCCATATCTTTATGTTCGAAAATGTTAATATGAATTGCAACCGGATTTGGCACGTTAAAAGACATGATAATGATTTCACTTACTTTAATATAAACGAGGTTATGACCTCTTAAAAACGATTAGGCATATTTAAAATTCAACGAGGCACAATTCAATCTTACCCAGCAGGTCTTGTTGAAATTCTATTTCTTTATGTTCATTTAAGAAGAATAAGGCCGACTTGGTTTCTTTATCAAACCCAGGCCCAACTAATTTTTGATTAACCACAAACAAGCCCGACCCCATCCCATTCTCTCAGCATCCCAATAGCTTCGTCCTCCTCCTTCGTTCTACACGGTTCACTAATCTCACCTACCATTTCCTTAATCCGATCTTACATCCTCTAATCACTTTCATTTAAAAACCATGGCCCTGATCTATATCATTCTTCCCTCTATTGTTCCATTCCTTTCGAATGCCATGCCCACCCATGACCCATGCAACCTTGTTCCCTGATCCTCACCGAACAGCCGGCCCATGTCAGAGACCCATGCCCACCTCTCTCCGACCTTGTGACTTTAGCTTCCATCCTCCAGCCAAACCCCCCTTCTGCTCTTTGTTCACTTCAGACATCACTAAATGCAAATGAACCCATGCATGAAAATTCACATGCCCATACTAGCTTCCAGCGAGGAAGAACTTACGCATCCATTAACAGAAAAACACGCACCTTTGCCTGCACCATTTGCACCGCCGGGCCGTTTGCTTCTAATGAATTTTGGTTTTAATTCTTTTTATTTGCAAAGTTTAGTGATTGAATCGATGAAAGGAAGCTTAAGAATGTAAACAAAAAGCAAGCTCTATTGTTTTGTTTCTTCACGAAATGAAGACGTTGTCCCCCATATATATAGGCCTAAACACCTTGGCGAGCACGCCATGACATACGTAGGAATGTAGGCTGCAGAAGGTAGGCGTAGGTAGGCATATGCTGTTGTACGTGATTCATTTCCTTAAGTTTGGGTTAACAAAAATAATGTATAGGATATTACAGGTTGGTCTATAGATATCTTTGGTGTGTTTTCAATTTCAATCTTAACATGTTTTGTACAGTAGGGTAAAAATGTGGGAAAGTCAGTATATTTGGGTAGGAACAGATAGCTATGTGTTATAGGGTATGTGACACCCTACGTCCGTTAATGTCACTTTTTATCATAATGCATTAAGTATCATGAAGCGTTATAGGTAAACAGAAACATTACAAGACAGATATAAAATAACAGCGGAATTTAAAATTTAATTAAACAGAAAACATCATGGTCCAAAACATAGTTACATTATAAGTCTGAAATACAGAAAACCCATTACATCAACTTAAAACTTCTGTCTTGTACTAAAATCATCAAAGTACCATAATAAAAGAATCATAGTTCCCCATAAATATAGCCATATCATAGAAGATAGGAAATCAAAGGGGTACATCTAACCTACTCCAAGAAGAATGAAAGAGTGAATCCAAATTAAGCTTGATCATTCCCACCCTGAGAACCTTGTGGGGGGACGGGGGAGGGGGATGGAAGAGAGAGAAGAGAAAACAAAATGGGTCAGACATAAAGTCTATCGAGTCCAATTACTTTTAGCATATAAATAAGTAAAAGCATCATGAAAGGCATATAAACTGGATGGGAGAGAGAACAATATCATAAGACAGGTACAACAGACTGAGTAGGATAAACAGAATAAGCATGACGAAATATATTATGCTTCTCAAGTACTTCTCTCTGCACCAATGCTAGCATAACAAGAACAAGATGATCCCAACTAAAACAAGATGGTAGACTTCGGTATACTTCTAGTGACAGGTTTTACCCCAACAAGAATAACAGGTAGCCCAATAGGAATGAAATATACCCCTAACAATAATAACAGGCTCCCAACAAGAAAGACTAGATGTACCGTAATTACTACCCCCAATCGATTGGCTCCCTACCTCGTAGATACCCGAGCCGACCCCATAGTAGGATGTATCACTTCCTAAAGTGGTAACCCCATTATTTTCAATATGCACAGCTATATCTACTGATGTCACAACGTCTTATCTTCCCTAGCAAGTAGACCCATGCTCGCACATGACTCCGTTGGAATGCGTCGTCAACACCCTCACTCAAGTGACCTCTTATAATCAGCTTAGTAAGCATGCCCTGACCCCTACCTTGTTTGGAGTTCTCATTTGATACCAAGATGGGTTACTGACTGAAGCAGGTCCCACACAACAAATGATACAAGCTTCCCTCATAGGATTGCATCCCCACTACTAGGATTTTAACAGGTTATGCCTAATAGTTTAACAAGGTTGCATAACCCCCACACGTAAAACTGGTTAAGTTTGTCGGATATATGTGTGTATATATATATATATATAAAATTTGCCCCCATAGATTAACAAGATTAACTTAACCTTCACTGATTCAAGCAAGTTTATTTAACCCTTAATCAATTTAATAGGTTCATGTAACCCCCACAGATTGAAACAGGTTAAGTATTACAAGTTAACAAGTTATCCATTTATGGCTTATTAATGGACTAGACCTCTCACATTAAGTCTACTACTTGTGGATGCTGGATATGCCGGGCGGTTCCAGGCAGACTTCCACCACAAGTCGGACTTAGCCTCATGTCTTAGTACCGTTACGTGTACATTTATGCACTCGACCCCTCACATAAGATTAACCACTTATGGACTCTGGATTTGTCGGGTGGTTCCGGGCAGACTTCTACCACAAGTGTAATCTAACCTTGTGTATAAATGCGGTTGCGGTTTCTAATTATTGTAAAGAGGCATGTTCATTATTAACCAATATTCATGTTTATCCAAGATTATGCCCCAAATCCAAGTTTGATTCATAATACAAGTTATGCCTCAAATTAAAGTTTTAGATCAACGTGTAAATTATACCCAAATCCCAATCATATTTTAATACAAGTTATGCCCCAATTAACATTTCCCACCGTTCCCAATTTCGTGCACTCGCATATTTCAGCGATAGCCCTAGGCTCGAAGGTAGCCTGTCTATAAAAATAAAAAGGGAAAGAGGGAGAGAAGAGAACAAGAATAAGCATAATAACAAGACATGCATATGATGACAGAAGTAAGCATACTAACGGGATAAGCATATGGTGACATGATTAGGCATACTAACAGAATGAGCATAATAAAGATAGGCATGCAAGAACTAAACAAAGGATCAGGTGTACAAGTAATGATAGATCTTTTTAGTTATGATTCAGGTCACTAACAGGCACAGGTTTAGATCCAACTTGTAAACATGTCAAGATTACTATTAATTGTTTATATCTAAAAATAACATGAACTCACTATGATTAGATCTAAAGAATAGAGAATTTACTATTGGCGTTGTAGCAGAGATTCTTAAATATGTATAACTCTTTGTTGCAGAATTATAGGCTATTTTAATCTGAGTTAGGGAAGCACCTCGTTGTCCCCTTTGTTTTTGGTGAATAAAACAATGAGAATGAGGTCCTATTTATAGCCTAAGGTCAACGAATCTTGCTCAGAAATGTGTCCAGGTGTAGGGGGTTAATCTACCCAAATCTTGGTGGGGTCGACCCTGGGGTCGACATAGGGGTCAATACCCCCGTTGTGGGTTCGACCCATGGGTCGACACCCATGGGGACGGGTCGACCCCTAATGGGCCGATTTCCCCCTCCCTT
This sequence comes from Allium sativum, assembly GCA_030737875.1. Classification (NCBI taxonomy): domain Eukaryota; kingdom Viridiplantae; phylum Streptophyta; class Magnoliopsida; order Asparagales; family Amaryllidaceae; genus Allium; species Allium sativum. The sequence goes on along the minus strand of CM060912.1, from coordinate 549,992,005 downwards.
TACCGCTTCTAAAATTTGAATAATTTTGAATATTTAGGTTAGTTTGATTATATATAATTTCCTTGCATGCATACAAACTTCTAGGCTTAATAACTTCTTCATACAATGTCCGTTTTACGGAAACTCAAAGTCTATCTTAAAAAAAAAAATCGGAGATAAATGCAATGGTGTAGCCTGTTTTACCTAACTCCCAAAATTTAATTAAGATTCTTTAGTTTATCATTATAGTGTTCTTTAAAATTACAGGGTGTTACATTCTCCCATACTTAAAGGATTTCGTCCCCGAAATCTCTAAGCTAAGAAGAATGTATATCCTAACATCCATCATCCATCTACGCATCCACCAATCACGGGCATCCATTATCCTTAAAGATTTCTGGTTCCTATATCAACATATGTGAAGGTGTGTGTATATGTCCCTATAAAAATGCAAAAGATTAGGTGGTCTACTAATTCAGTTGACCTCCTTAATGCGATATATGTTAGTGCCATGAATCCAACATGTATGCAAATAATCCTAATATAACATGTAAGTTCTATATGTGTGCACAATCATTCATCCAAATGCAATATCCACATGATGGTACACCCACTTTAATCCATTAAAAAAGAAAAAATATGTACATGCATGCGTATGCAATATGAGAGTGATTGAGCCGATCTAGTGCCTAATGTGTGTATATGCATCCACTAGCAACCAGTAGCAAACACTTGCATCCACTTGCATCCATCAAATATAACATGCTTCAAACACATGTTTACATCCACGGGTTCCCTACCTAAAGGTCGAAGATTTGATCAATGGGATATACTTAAACGATAGAAACAAGTATGAATAAAAGCTTTGGAAAAAGAAGTTAAGAACATACCCTTGAAAAGAAAAGGGTACGAAGCACGAATCTTGTCTTCAGTCTCCCATGTTGCATTCTCGGGGTCTTCTCCCCATTGAACTTTCATCAACTTAACCTCTCCGTTGCGTAGCTTCTTAACATCTGATCCAAGAATACGGGTAGGGACTCGTCTAACTGTCGCCTCCTGTTCCACCTCTACTTCCTTAAGCATACTCGGCTTAACTACTTCTGCAGTACTATGCAAGCACTTCCGTAAACGAGAAACATGGAAAACATCATACTGGACAGTCTCTTTGGTAGCTTTACTCTAAAGGCCATTTGGCCTTTCTATTATAGGAAACGGACCTACAAATCTTGGTGCCAATTTCCCTACAAATCCAAAACGAACCACATTCCTCAATGATGATACCTTAATGAAAACCATATCTCCTATTTTAAACTCAATATTGGTCCTTCTCTTGTCTGAGTAGGACTTTTGCCTGTCCTGAGCTGTCTTCGTGCGCCTTCGAATAAGATCAATCTTTTTTGAAGTTTCTCTAATCATCTCAGGTCCAAGTAGAAGCGTTTCTGTAGACTCCCACCAACAAGTCGGTGATCTACAGGGTCGTCCGTACAATGCCTCGAAGGGTGCCATGCCAATACTAGCCCGATAACTGTTGTTGTAGGCGAACTCTACCAAAGGAAGATGCTCTTCCCAAGTCCTTCTGAAGTCTAGGATACACAGTCTTAAAGGATACTCAAGAACTCTATTCACTCTCTCCATCTGTCCATCTGCCTAAGGGAGATAAGCGGTGCTCAAACACAACTGTGTACTAATGCCTCTTGTAAGCTCCTCCAAAACTCACTGGTGAAAATGGGGTCACAATCACTCACAATACTGGAAGATACTCTAGAAAGATTATCTCACGAAGATATACTGCCGCCAACCATTCTGCCATCCTCTTACTCTTAGCAGGATTGAAATAAGTGCTCTTAGTAATCCTGTCAACTATAACCCAAATACTGGTGTTGCCTTTCCTCGATCTAGGCAAACCATCAATGAAATCCATAGAGACGCTCTCCCACTTCCACTGTGGGACTTCCAAAGGATGAAGTAAATCTTCATGCTTCCTTTTCTCAGCCTTGACTTGTTGGCAGATCAAACATCGAGAAATGAACTCCACTACATCTTTCTTTATCCCGACCCAAAAGAAAACCCTCTTTATATCTCCATGCATCTTATCACCGCCTGGATGGATAATCATCTTAGAATGATGGGCTTCCTCAAGGACTGTCTTCCATAAGCTCCCAACCCGTGGAACACAAAGCCTTCCATCTCATCGCAACCATCCCCTATCATCCGTGGAATATCTACTAAGGTAACTGGAAGTCACCCTTCTATAAGCCTACCCATGATATCTGCTATATGTGGGTCCTCTCGCTACGAAGTTCCTATCTGATCCAACAGGGTAGGTCACACCTCTAATGACACCAATAAACCAGGTGTGAACTTAGTGGAGGGTCTAAAATCAAAAGTAGATATAAACTCCAAGCTTTGCCTCTCTACAAACAGAGGACTCAAGGTCATCCTCTTCCTACTCAATGCGTCTGCCACCATATTACCCTTGCCAAGGGTATAAGCTATCTCAAAGTCATAGGATGCTAGAAACTCCATCCATCTTTGTTGCCTGAAATTGAGATCCTTCTGCGAGAACAAGTACTTGAGAGATTTATGGTCAGTGTACAACTCGAACTTCCCTCCAAGTAGATAATGGCACCAAGTCTTAAGCACGAATACTATGGCATCTTGTTTTAAGTCATGGGTAGGGTAGTTCTTCTCATGAACTCTTAACTATCTACCTCCATAACATACTACCCTTCTCTCTTGCATCAGAACTGCACCAAACCCTGTACCACATGCATCAGCGTATACTGTGAACACCTTATTCCCATAAGGCGAAGTCAAGACTGGGGCTATTGTCAAAGCCCTCTTCAATCACTGGAAAGCATCCTATCAGTCTATACCCCAAGAAAATGTCAGATTTTTCTTCGTCAGTCTTGTGAGTGGGGCTGATATCTTTGCATAATCCTTAACGAACTTCCTATAATAGCCCGCTAAACCAAGGAAACTCCTCACCTTCGTTGCATTCTTTGGAATCTTCCAATCTTGAACTACAACTACTTTCGCGGGAACTACTGCTATCCCATCCTTAGAGGCCACATGCCCTAGAAATCTCACTTATTTTCTCCAAAAATGACATTTGGAGAATTTCTCCTTAACTTGATGTGCACGGAGTGTTTTTGAAACCACCCTTAAATGTCGGACATGCTCTTCATTTCTTTTCGAGAAAATAAAGATGTCATCCACAAAGATCAAAACAAACTTATTTAGGAACTCCCGAAACACCCTACTCATTAGATCCACAAAATAGGCGGGTGCATTCATCAACCCAAAAGCCATGATGAACCACTCGAGGAAACCATCTGGAGTTCTAAAACTGGTCTTGTCTATACTATCCTCAGGTACCCTCGACTGATGAAACCCTGTGGCCAAGTCTAACTGGGAGAAAACAAATGCACCAATAAGATGGTCAAACATATCATCTATCCTCGGAAGTGGGTGCCTATTTTTCTTAGTGAGTTTATTCAACTCTTTGTAATCTAGACATAAGCGAAGCGAACCATCCGCCTTAATGGAAAATACTATTGGAGCACCCCATTCAGACATGCTTCGCCTAATAAACCCTTTCTCAAGTATCTCCCCTACTTGCTTGCTGAGCTTCCTCCTTTCTCTTGGAGCCATATGGTGCACAGGCAATGCAACTGGCTTTGCATTGTCCAGCAAGTATATACAGAAATCAATCTCGCACCTCGAAGGTAAGCCCTGAACCTCCTCAAAAACATCAGGATACTCATAGACTACTCGTATAGATCGTAAAACATTGATAGATGCATCAAGCAACTCTAGGAAACTAAGCATGACATACATTTTAGGGTCACAAGAAATCTCGAGGGTCCTCCCATGGCAAGTCAAAAGTCTGCTGATCCTCCTCTCACAATCCAGAATGGCACCATACATGGCTAGACAATCCATCCCTAGAATCAAACCATAGCCCATGAAATCAAGCACATATGTGTTGCATTCAAACTCGACACCCAACACTGATATTCTCAAACCCCACCAACAAATCATAGACAAATGAGCCGTACCCCCAATGGGGTTTGAGACAACAACGGATCCAAAACCATACTAATACTAAGGTACAAAGACTCAAACACAGAATCAGATATAAAAGAATGCGAAGTGCCAGAATCAAAAAAGTTCTAACATGATTATTGCAAAGAGAAATCAAATCTTTAACAGAAACTTTCCTACCTCTATATGGTACACCAGCCACAAGAGCATGCACCTTCCCTTTAGAAGATCCTGCCCTTTGGCCTTGTCCTTGCTTCTTCGGGAACTCCTTAGAATAATGTCTTACCTCTCCACAATGGAAACAAGCATTCTTCTTTCTTTTGCAGTCTTTGACCAAATGACCCTTGCGTTTGCAATTATGACATTTCCTCTTATCTCGAGCTTTGTCGTTCTTTTCGCCCTTCTTTTGTTGTTGGTGTTCTTTCTTGGGCCACACTTTCTTGTTTTGTGTTTCATCAATCTTAGCCTCTTTCTTTCCACCTTTATCTTCTTCTTGCATCAATGCCATATCAACGAGTTTCTCAAAAGATGCTCCCATCGGAATATGAGACATAGCCAACTCATGAAGGCGTTCATTCAATCCTCTAACAAACCTCAAAACTTTCTTGTGTGGGGTATTCACGAGCTCCAAACCAAACCTCACCAATTGATTGAATTTATTAACAAACTCTTTGATAGACATTGTCCCTTGCTTAACTGCCAAAAACCTTACCATTTGCATAGTTTTCTCGGCTTGAGAAAGAAACTTCATTTTGATTCTCTGTCGAAAATCATCCCAAGTCTCAACTGGACGCTCAGCTTGCGTCATTTCCCACCAGAATGAAGCCTCATCTTTCAGCTGCCAAACGGCCAACTGAATCTTCCGACGGTCGTTAACCTCAAAAATCACAAATAAATCCTCTATCTCTTTGAGCTAATTCCTTGCTTCTACAAAAGTCTCATTTCCTCGAAATGGCTTCCCTCCCATTGCACGAAAGTTCTTACATATCTAGGAGAAATTATCTTCTCGTGGAGGGGTAGGAGGAGGAACAACGGCTGCAGCTGGGGTTAGGGAATCTACTTGGCCTCCGACAGGCGCCATAGCCTCAAGATACCTACGGAACCAAGCCGGTATCGTAACGCCCTGGGGAAGAATCGGTTCCCCAGGTAAGCTGAAAAAGAAAAGAAAAAGGGATTCAAACAGAGAATCAAAAGATATTTCGTATGGTTTTGGGGAATATTTTTTTCAAAATAGAGTTTTCTTTTGAAAATGCTTTCTTTTAAAACCTTTTTTGAAAATAACTTTCAAAATCTTTTATCTGATCTGGTAACCTTCAGCTCTGATACCAAATGTGACACCAAACATTCGTTAATGTCACTCTTTATTAGAATGCATTAAGTTTTGTGAAACATTATAGGTAAACAAAAATAGAAACATTACAAGACAGATATAAAATAACATCAGAATTTTAAACTTTATTAAATTGAAAACATCGTGGTCCAAAACATAGTTACATCATAAGTCTGAAATGCAGAAACCCATTACATTAACATAAAACTTCTGTCATGCACTAAAATTATCAGAGTATAGTAACAAAAGAAGCATAGTTCCCCATAAATATAGCCATATCAGAGAAGACAGGAAATCAAAGCGGTACATCTAAGCAGCTCCAAGCAGAATGAAAGAGAGAATCCAAATCAAGCCTGTGTATTCCCACCCTGACAACGTGAGGGGAGAGGAGAAATGGAAGAGAGAGAAGAGAAAACAAAATGGGTTAGACATAAAGTCTGTCAAGTCCAGTTACTTTTAGCATATAAATAAGTAAAAACATCATGACAGGCATACAAACTGGATGAGAGAGAGAACAGTATCATAAGACTGGCATAACAGACTGAGCAGGATAAACAGAATAAACATGACAGAATATATTGCACTTCTCAAGTACTTCTCTCCACACCAATACTAGCATAATAAGAACAAGATAGTAGACTTAGGTGTACTTCTAGTGACAGGTTTTACCTCAACAATAATAACAGGTAGCCCAATAGGAATGGCAGGTGTTACCCCCAACAATAATAATAGGCTCCCAACAAGCAAGACTAAATGTACCCTAATTACTACCCCAATCAATCGGCTCCCTACCCCGTAGATACCCGTGCCGACCCCACAGTAGGGTGTATCACTTACTAAATTGGCAACCCCATTATTTTCAAGATGCACAGTTATATCTACTGATGTCATAACGTCTTATCTTCCCTAGCAAGAGGACCCATGCACGCACAGGACTCCAACGGAACGCGCCGTCAACACCCTCACTCAAGTGACCTCTTATAATCAGCTCAGTAAGCGTTCCCCGACCCCAATCTAGTTTAGAGTACTCGTTTGATACCAAGATGGGTTACTGACTGAAACGGGTCCCACACAATAGACGATACAAGCTTCGCTCCTAGGCTTGGATCCACACTACTAGGATTTTAACAGGTTTTTCCTAATAGTTTAACAAGGTTGCATAACCCCCGCATGTTAAACAGGTTAAGTTTGTCCGGTATGTATATATATATGTGTGTGTATATACATATGCATACATACATATAGTATACTTAACCCCTAATCAGTTTAACAGGTTCATTTAACCCCTCATAGATTTAAATAGGCTAAGTATTACAGGTTAACAAGTTATCCATTTATGTCTTATTAATGGACTAGACCTCTCACATTAAGTCTACTACTTGTGGATGCTGGATATGCCAGGCGGTTCCGGGCAGACTTCTACCAAAAGTCGGACTTAACCTCGTGTCGTAGTACCGTTACATGTACATTTGTGCGCTTGACCCCTCACATTAGATTAACTACTTATGGACGCTGGATTTGCCGGGCGGTTCCGGGAAGACTTCTACCACAAGTGTAATCTAACCTTATGTATAAGTGCGGTAACAGTTTCTAATTACTGAAAATCTAGGCATGTACATTATTAATCAATTTTCATGTTTATCCAAGATTATTCCCCAAATCCTTGTTTGATTCACAACACAAGTTATATCCCAAATTAAAGTTTTAAATCAAGGTATAAATTATGCCTAAATCCAATCATGTTTTAATATAAATTATGCCCTAAATTAACATTCTCCTCCATTCCAAATTTTGTGCGCTCGCATATTTCAGCGATAGGCCTAGGCTCGAAGGTAGAATGACTATAAAAATAAAAAGGGAAAGATGGAGAGAAGAGAACAAGAATAGGCATAATAACAAGACATGCATATGATGACAGAACTAAGCATACTAACAGGATAGGTATATAGTGATGTAATTAGGCATACTAACAGAATGATCATAATAAAGAGAGGCATGTAAGAACTAAAAAGAAAATAAAGTGTACAAGTAATGGTAGGTCTGTTTAGTTATGATTCAGGTTACTAACAGGCACATGTTTAGATCCAACTTGTAAGCATGTCAAGATTACTATTAATTGTTTATATCTAAAAATAATATGAACTCACTATGACTAGATTTAAAGAACAGAGAATTTCCTTTTGGTGTTGTAGCAGAGATTCTTGAATATGTATAACTCGTTGTTGCAGAAGAATAGACTATTTTAATCTGAATTGGGGAAGCACCTTGTTGTCTCCATTGTTTTTGGTGAATAAAACAATAAAAATGAGGTCCTATTTATAGCCTAAGGTCAACGAATCTTATTCAGAATTGTGTCCACCTGCAGGGGGGTTAATCTGCCTAGACCTCGGTAGGTCAAACCCGGGGTCGATAGGGGTCGACACCCCCGTTATGGGGTCAACCCATGGGTCGACACCCATGGGAAAGGGGTCGACCCCTAATGGGCCGATTTCCCCCTCCCTTTCCCGCTTCGCAGATTTGAATAATTTTGAATATTTTGGTTAGTTTGTATATATATAATTCCCTTGCACGCATACAAACTTCTAGGCTTAATAACTTCTTCATACGATGTCCGTTTTATGCAAACTCGGAGTCTATTTTAAGAAAAATTCCGAGACGAACGCAATGGTGAAGTCCGTTTTAGCTAATCGCGACATTTAATTAAGTATTCTTTAGTTTATCATTATAGTGTTCTTTAAAAATACGGGGTGTTACAAGGTAGGTCTACTTATTTTTAGTTGCTTAGAAACTAAGAAAAGATATAATGTGTGTGTACGTGTATCCTTTCTTAGCATTTAAGTTTCATATTATTTATTTTATTTCGTTATGGTATGATTAGTTTATATAACCCTATTTACCGTCGACCGTTATTTATTGGTAACTGTAAAATTCGTGTCATCACACACAGATTCTAATTGCAATGAAAATGGACACACCGCTACGTCTCAACGTTCCAGTCCCAGTGAAACTAGATTCGTTGAAAACCGACTCTATTTGCACAACGAAGTTATTCTAATTTACCGGTTCATCTTTAAATTGCACGCACGTATAAACAACTCCAATTGGCTCCAAACTTGAAATCTAACCATAATTGGCTATACGTATTCTAATAAAGTTTGTCGAAAACAGAGGTTATAAAAAAACGGTTATCTTTAAGTATTATATAATATCGATAAAATATAATTAAATCTAAAACAATTCTATTTAAATAATAATAAATTATTATTTTTGCATATCTCCAAATGAAATATTATACAGCTTCAAAATAAACCAACATATATTTTAAACTCAATATTATATAATTTCAGGTTAAATGATATCAAATTAAATTAAAAATCCTATTTAATTTATATAATAAACGTTATCGTTTATAAACGATTACACAACGACTATTTGAAAATATGAATTGGGCATAACTCACAATCTATAAGCTGAAATTTTCTTTTGTCTCTTTCACTAGAAAAATATAATCAAATAGGTTCAAATGTTTCTGGTTTCACAAAATTCTGACCTAAAATGGATTATGTATATTCATTTGAAGTTCAAATCGTAACATACGAACTACCGCAACGTTACGAGCTCGAACTAAAATTAAACATAAATTGTACTTTTAAACTTCATTTAATAAACGAATTATATATATTATAATCCATATATAATTCCTAATTGATATTTAAAATAGTAAAATATATTAAATATATGATCATCAAAAATATGGGATGTGAAAGAAATTGAAGTGGAAGTTAGATTGTTGATGTGATTAGATGATACACAAGAGGTAGAGCATCTCTTTTAGTCTTGGATTGTGTTACTCGCAGTTCGTTCACTCAGGATATCCGGAATTCTCAGAACTCATCGAATTTCAGATTCCAGGTGTTGGAGGCTTTTGATGGAAGGAAGGAACTTATTGTTCACTAAATGCGTTTATGTGCCACATGGAAGTCCTTTCGATGTCAGAGAATGTTATGGTAAAGTGCTTCCTATTCTACCATACGGATATTGCTGCCATGTGGTTCAGGCAGTTAGAGAATATATCAATGAGTATTTGGAGTGTCTTGGTTGGAAAATTCATCGAATAATTTAGGGTTCACATTGCCCGACCCAAGAATGTGATGACACTTATGGCGATTAAGAAAAGGTATGGACAGACTTTGCGCAAATTCTTAGAAAGGTTTAATGTGGCGACGACATCGATCGATTGATCAGATCCATCTATGGTTCTTATGGATACAATTTCTAGTGCCTTGGATAAGTAGGATTTCAAGATCTCACTTCAATGAGGTCCACCAGAGGACCTTGGTGAATTCTACTTTGAAGTGGATAGGTTTTTGTGGAAAGAGGATGTGAGAACCAACAAGAAAGTTCTCCAGGTTAATTTGGTTAAGGGCGGAGGATCGTCCGACTCTAGCAAAGGAAAGTCAGCTCCTCGAAATGATTAGAAAATGCAGTGGAGTCAATGTAGATTCCCTTCGTCAAGCTTAATCGTACTCTGGAGGTCATCTATTTGGAGGTTCAACTGGTTACTCTATTCAAAAAGCCTCCCGTATGGGAGCCAACTCAAAAGGAGAGCGACTATGGTAGAAATTGTTTGTTTCACAATCTGGATGGCCACAACACAAATGATTGTGGGCATCTTCAGAATATGTTTGGGAAGCGCGTTAGACGTGGTGAGCTGGCGGAATATATTTGGAATTGGGCTGTAGTATCGGGACATGCACATTTGCCTGCTCCGACTCGGAATGGGAATGGAAAAGTGCCTGGTACCGGTGGTTTGCTCATTGATTGATGTGGCTCTTTCTAGATTCTATGGTTTTGTGTATTTTGAATTTCTATTGTTTGGTTCTCGGCTTTCTGGCTTTTTGGTTCTTTGGCTTTCGCATCTTTGATTTCGTCTTTTCGGATTATGGTTCTTTGTCTTTCCATCTTTTGGATTTTAGCATGATGGCTAAGTCTTCCTACTATGTATGTAATTAAGTCTGAATCCCTAGGCATGCTCTTTGCGGACGAGATACCATCCAATTTCCTACACTCTTCTCTAGTTTTCTGACTTGGGATTTCGGAGTGCCAAATCTCCCTACCTATGTAAGAGATTAGGTCTTAATCCTTGGGCATGCTCTTTGCACACGAGAAGCCGTCCGATCTCCTAAACACATTTTTGGTTATATGACACTGGATTTTGGGGGGCTAAGTCTGCCTACCCTCGTACGGCATTAGTTTTTAATCCTTAGGTGGTGCTCTTTGCAGACGATAAACCATCCAATCTCATAAACTCATTTCTGGTTATCTGGCTTAGGATGGCTAAGTCGACCTAGCTATGCACGAGCATCGGTGAAACCCCTAGGCATGCTATTTGCGCGACAATGAACCATCCTCTTCAAAATTAATATCAGATAATAAACTTGAAATCGAAAATGGCTAACTCGATCCACCCACGTATGGGATTACGCCTTAACCCCTAGGTGTGCTCTCTGCTCAATGATAAGCTGTTAGATTTTCCTTTGATCTTATTAAAAACGTCAATCCCTTGAAAAATTAATAAAATTACTTCGCTTGTAAGGATTTTTCTTGCAATGTATGAAATCTAGAGTTGGAATTTCAAACCTTACGGATTTGGCGTAGTAAGGACTTGGCGTAGTAAGGACATTGCTCGCAAAGTATAAAAATTTGGTCCCTAAGTAAGGTCTTTTCTTGGAAAGAGACAGGCCTTCTTGCCAGGACTTAGAAAGGCAGCCTTGTCTAGTGGAGGGTATGGACTTTTCCCGTTTGATTTTGGGTTGTACTGTCAGGACTTGGAAGACAACTCATTGATTTTCTAGATTTATCACGGATAGTCTTTTCAGGACTTGTCAAGATCATTCGCTCACGGTTATGGATTGTTCGGTCAGGACTTCACACAATAATTCACTTGTTTTTGCAGGTATGGACTACACTCCATCTAGTTATTCTTGCTTTCAGATTTTTCTAATTATCTGTTTATCAGTTACTCTGGTTTTTCGGATTTATAGTTCCTTCAGTTTCCCGATTATTGGTTATTCCGTTTTTCTGGTTCTTAGATATTCTAGCGTTGGCTTTCTCTTGTAATATGATCCGTAGTGATTGTTGGATTTCTTTGATTTCTAGAATTTTGGTTTTCTATTAATACGCTCTAGCGCGATCGTGGCTTCTATTTTTCTAGTTCTTGGCTATTGGATTTATACTCGGACTTTACTCGGTTTGCGACTTCGGGATTCTTGGATTTCTGGATTCTTCAAAATACGTCTTCCAACAAATAAATTCGAATTTCGATAAGTTTTCAAAAAAACTCTCTTAATTGGACTAAGGAAAACTTCCGTTTAGCTTGGGGTATTCAATTTCTTAAATCATTCAAATGGTTTGTCAGCTTGTTAAGGGGATAAATCCATTTTAGATTTTATTATAGATTTATAGCTAAATTTATTTCGGGTATTCTTGAGATGATTGTGCGGTCTCAGCGTTTTGTTAAGACTACTTTGAATCTATGGAGATGGTACGGAATTAGACAACGACCAATGATACCACCGTGATGAGGACAAGTAATTTTTAGATCGCGTCAAATCATAAGGGATGACGTGGGATGATTTATATTTTAATTTGACTTTAATGAGGTCAAGATTCATCCATTGTCTGAATCTCGTTTAACTGTTGACCGTCTAGTGTTATACTTTGAATGGTTAGCTAGCTGATGAGTTTTGGTACAACTTGAACCTAGGACTCAACCGAAAACATTAGGTCCATATCCCATCTTTAAACTTCTGTCTTTCATCCTTTCTTCCTTATCTAACCGAATCATATCTTAATTCTTTTCCTCTTCTTTGTGCTCGCCCCATCTTCTTTTTTTTCATGCAAATTTGCGCATTAGATCTCGCCCCACTATTACTCCAATATCTAAACCTAATTTCTTTTCTCCGATCACTTCTTAGCCCATCACACCTACTTGCACTATCCGTTCTTCCTAATGCCATTTAGCTCTCATCAATAGAGAGATCAACTGGTTGGATCAGAATGAGAATAAGGTTCTGCCGCTCTAGGGATAAAAGAATTAGTCATAGCTAGTTGGACTTGCACCAGTCCGAGCTTTGAGATTTTTGAGTGGGATTGTCGTCCGTCCAGCATTCGCCTTTGCTCTATCTCATTGAAATATATTTTATTAAAGGTAATGATTGTTTCAGGGGTTAAAATTTAGTTGTCTTTGGCTGGTCTTTCTGAGGAGAATATCGATGAGATTTTAGAGGCATCCGCGTTGTATGAAGACTTGAATAATCCTTAGTTTGGCCGACTTCGGAGATTTTACATTGGAACTCTTTTTACTTAATGTTGGTTTTTGAGTTAAGTATTCTATATCCATACTGCCCATGTTGGTGTATAACTTATTTAATCCATTATGATGGCAAGTTACAACTTGATTTGTCTCATGATGCATAGATCAATCTTTGCTTTGATCGATGGCATAACCATTATTTAATATCGCATCACCTTTGATTCAACTTATTGTTCTTGTGTAATATTTTATGGAGTACCGTCTTGTATTTCCACCTGCCCACTTTTGTCATTAAGTAATATTAGGTGAATCTACATGAAAAGCAGTTTTATGTTAGGTTTCTTTTGTCATTGCTAATTCTCTCTAAAAAGAGATGGTGAAGTGGAAACCTCCAACAACACCTGTAGTGTCTGCAACACGGGTTTAAGCATTTTGCTACCATGGTATGACTAGCCAAAGGTCATGGAAATGGTTCGAGATCCTACCAAGAAGCAAGATGTCTCGTTATTGTAGTAAATGTTTTGGAGTTTCGGTGTTATTGTCTTCGTTCTTGTCTCCTTTTAGCATCTGTTTCTTGGATTTGTGGAAGTTTGTGCTTGTAACTATTTTGTGTTTGTTGTCTTTATAAAATCACATGATGATGTAATGAGATTTCTATTGTATGAGAATATTCTGTATCATTTACACTTATATGTAAATTGAATTGGAAATGAAATCTCATTTTTCTTTATTTAATAACTATTACTTTATAGCCGGAAAGATCACATTTTTTTAATAGGCAAATTGTAGCAAAGAACGAATTTTGTGTGGTTTTGTCACGCGTATTATTATTATTTATCGCATGTGACTTATAAGCTGAAATTTATTTTTGAGAATTGTGTGTCGTTTCGGTTTTCGCATTTTTCTGCATAACCAACTTCCTTCTAACTGAAATGCGACTTGAGTTGTTTAAATTTCCACAAAATATTTTTTTGAAACTTTTTGCAAATGTCGTTTGAAAAGAATCGCTTAAGTCTAGTTTTTGAAGTGATTTACTTTCTTTACACATTGTCTTAAATCTGATTTATGCAAAAACAAGGATTTGAGTACTGTATACTGTAACTTACATATGTTTAAATAATTGTTTTTGTGTAAAATGGATAGTTCAAATGTAGTAAAACATATGTTACCAGATCTTAGTTCTTGTACAAATCTCATATGAAAATTAAAGCTGCACCAAGTTAAAGATTCCAAAAATAACATGAATTTTATGAAGCACAAATTTACTTTTAGAGAAACTATGTTTTTGTTGTCATATGTAAAGAGTAAGGACAATTTTGGATTATAGGTTGTGCAGTTTTAGCAGTGCATTAGGGGCAATGTTGCGTTAAAGGCTTTAATGGTAATATGAGAAAAACTGTTTTAGCTTTGGAAGTGTTGATTCCATACCTTGTGAAGACACGTGCGAGTTATTGTCTGACTTGTTTTATGTTTTAAAGCTTGTTTTAATCCTCCTTTGCAGTCTATTTTTGGAGTATTTTGAGGTAATTTGTAACAACCAGGAATTTTGGAAAATAAATTAATTATTATAATTTCGAAATAAGAATTTCTACAAACGATGGAATTTGACCCCTAAACTTTAACCGATGCATTCGTCTCGAAATTCTGGTCAACTTTCATGTTTGGAGTTTTGCGAACGGTGTCCGTATGAAAAAGTTACGGACAAAATACAAAAATGGACGGATAATAAATAAAATATAATATTATATATATAGTAATAGATAATTACCCATCCACCTCATTGCCAGGTCGGACAAGCGATTGACCGGGGCGGTCGACCGCTGGCTGCGACCGCTTGGTCGAGCCAGGTAGTGACAGCTAGTGTAACGACCCGGGGTTTTTGCGATACTGAGTACTCGACATAAACACAATGTCGACTATTCAAGCATCGTAAATACCGGATAATCCATGAAAGAAGTTATAGGGTGAGAATAGATAAGATAGAAACTTAGAATAGAAGAAGAAGAACATACAACATCAGAGTAAACACGAATCTCACAGCAGAACGAATAAATATATTTCATAAAATAACTTTGAAGTAAAACAGTATATGTATACAATACCGTTATTAGAGTATAACACTTACAACACAGCAGAAATAACAATAGCTATATGATCTTGAAGCCTCCTGCTCCAGCTCTTCAAGTATATGTAAATCCCGACTACTTGACTGCCCGTACAAAATTGGGCACCCAAGAGTTTAGGGAAAACAAAACAAAATAAACTCTGGGTCAGTCATGTGACTGGTGTGAGTAAACTCAAATCATTTGATTTAACTTTCAAAATTCTTTTGAAACAAAGGATAATCATAAGACCAATCCACACATAAACACGGATGGCTTTTACCTTATGATAACCTAAAATATTTCTAAAACGATACTTGTCTGATATTATAATAATGTCTAGATCAAGTAAATAGAAATCTTGCAGAAACGCTTGCATCTAACGTTCTACATATATTATATACAATCAAAACCGTGGGCTCTTATTTGAGTAATGGATTCCAACTATGACAAGGTATGGATCCACCTTCCGCTCAGTGTACTCTAGAAGCGATACACTGGAGTTCAACAAGAACATCTTGTAACTCGGCCACACATGACCGACCATTCATTTATCTTGAATGTATCAAATATATTACCACCCCTCGATTAGTATTCCAACATAACCGTTCCCGGGAGATATAGAATTGAAAGAAGTACAAATATGAATATTCTCTAGATGGTGACAATATACCCTAATTGGGTGCGACCCACTTAGCCATGCTGCCTGCCCGATTTTTGTCATTTCCCAGTTGATGAGGCTTGATGTTATAACGTATCTCAATACAGATCACGTCCTCATTCACTTTGAATGCCACATCATCATACCCGTCAAATCACAAATTGATTTCCCCAAAAATACCACGGGTATAAGCTAAGAGAAACGAATTCCTCCGCCACCAACGTAAATATGTTTGAAACGATCAACTTACGCGATCTACTAGATATACTCTGTCAGACATTCGTCCATTCAAGTTGTCCTGGGACTGGACAAACCGAAGGCACTATTCAGTACATCCATCTTAGGCAATCACTACCTAAGATTTATACAATAGCCCTTGCACTTTACTCCGTCTTCGATATATTCAGCATACATGGTTTGCAACGCTTATGCCAATACGGAGTGGTTCTTCGGATAATAATCCAACCAGTCTCTCCATATAAACAATGTTAAAATGGTCAAAAACTTTGATAGTCGGTGATTTAACTATCAAATGAAAAACGTCCGTGTACACACAACGATCTTATTTCCACATGGAATTTTTGATCAAATCATCAAACATATATATTTATATTCATATTTCCTTATTTTCTATGTTTAGAAAATATATGTTATTAACACTGGAAAATGTTTCCATAGCTTATTTACGAATCACTATTCTTCTACAACTATCAGTCTCTGACTGTAAACTAGCATGAGAACAACTCCCTAAGTATCAATCCCGAAGGTCGAAACCAACATCAGCTAAACACTTATAAAACCATTCAACTTAACTAATCTTCAGTCAGTTTCTAATTTATCTTAACTCCATTTCTTAACTCCTTATAAATAAAACATTCCATTTTCTATGCTTAGAAAATATCTCTGGTTCTATATTTGGAAAACATTTCCAAAACTCATTTATATGGATTTCAAACTAACATTGTATAAAACATCGTTACGACCGCTCAATCCATAAATTGCTTATTACTTAACTGTATTTCTAACTAACTCTCGCCATTGAACCTCAACTATTTCTTAGTTAAGTAAGGAAGTCAATCAAGTTGGGGTATAATTACCTCTCAGACCTTAACTGAACAATGTTCTTAACCTTGCAATAGACAAAGCTCACCGCTCCAATTTCTACAATCATTTGCTTACGCAAATTCTCAGATTCAGATTATGAATCCACTTCTTTTATGAAAAACATTTGTAATAACGCTAACGTTATAAACCCTACTTTTGAAATACCTAACTTAAGCCTCTCATTTATTCTTATTTTGAATAAATTAGCCGATAACTAATTTATTTATAATTAAACAAATCTTGATTAAAAACCGGAAAGTAAATAATACTTTCCCGAATTCGATATAATCGAATTCGACGTATAACTCTCTCTCGAGTAATCTCTATTCGATTAACTCCTGTCGAAAAACTAATATTCGATTATCTCTCTTCGAATAAGTTATATTCGATTAACTCTCCTTGAATAACTAATATTCGATTATCTCCCTTTGAATGACTTATATTCGATTTTCTCTAATTCGAATAAACTATATTCGATTTTCTCTAATTCGAATAAACTATATTTGATTTACTCGTTTTCGAATAACTCTATTCGATTAACTCCTTTCGAATAAATTATATTCGATTTATTCCTTTTCGAATAAACTATATTCGATTAATTCCTTTCAACTCTATTCAGTTTACTAACAGTCGACTAACTCTTAACTCGATTTACTCTATTGAATAACTCTAGTTCGATTTAACTCTAATCGATTAACTCAAATTGATTAACTCTAACTGATTAACTCTAACTGATTTACTCTTTGTCCATATTCAGTTTCATATATCGATGTTGAAATTGATTCTTACTTCTCTATATAAGTCCTGACTTATATATATATATATATATTCTATTATCCAATGATAAATACTCTATTTAATTTATCAAAACTTATTTATAAATTAATCTTCTTACTTTATCTGTTAAAACATATTTCTCTTAAATGTTCACTTTGAATTCATATTCTGTTATACCCGTGTGCGAAGCATGGGTCTAAACCTTCCTAGTGTAAAATTCTCTTTTTATACTATTCTATTCATTTTTCAAGTATTTCCTTTCATAATCTATTTTTTTTCTAAATAAGTATTTCCTTTATAAATCTATTTATTTCATAAATAAATATTTCTTTTATCTCTATTTATTTTCATAAATAAATATTTCCATTTATAATCTATTTTTTTCTAAATAAATATTTCCTTTATAATTCTATTTATTTCATAAATAAATATTTCTTTTATCTCTATTTATTTTCATAAATAAATATTTCCATTTACAATCTATTTGTAAATGTTTTACAAATATTTCCTTTTTAATTCTATTTGTAAATAGTTTACAAATATTCCTTTTTCTATTTGTTTCACAAATATTTTCCTTTTATAACTTTATTTATTTTCTAAATAAATATTTCTTTTTATAATATCATATAAATATTTCCTTTTATCTTTCTATTTATTTAACTAATAAATATTCCTTTATCTTATCCTATTTATTTAACAAATAAATATTCCTTTTAAAAAATCCTTAGATGTTATAAATATTTTCTTTTCAATATACACTTTGAAAATTCCCATTATGCATTCCACTATTTCTTATGGTATTTAAAATACCAAATAACCATGATTAATACCATCCGAACACACATAATCAACAACAGATTATATATCACATCATATATCACAATATATGAAAACAACAGTATTATAACTATTGAGGAATCCAGTTGGATCCCTCCAACATGTGTCCCTGCATCACAGATGTTAAACCATATAATTAACATCAACTTCATTTCAATATGAAATATTCTGATAAACAGAATCAATATTTGATTAACGATATATATATAATTTCAACCAATCACTTAGCAGTACAACCCAACAGTCAACACACAGAATCAACCATCATTTATCAGTTCTAAATATACGTTATAAGATATGAACTGGTAGAGTTGGTGAGTTTTACTCACATTGGACGAGCATCGTTAATAACGATAACCATTGCTTGATTTGATTCAGACAATTTATTTCACTATAAATTGTAACGAGCTCCAATCCACTCCCAGTCAGTTCCATTCTGTAGCCACCGTCCATACGATCCCAACGGATCTTGTTTCGCTGAAATTCGATCAAGTATGATAAAGTTATGACTTATATGAGTTAATATGCATTTTTAAATAATTAAAACATGGTTACTTAATCAAATGGGCTTAACTTTTGAAACAAGGCCCATCTCCCTTCCTCAAAAGCCCACCCGCCCCTCATAACCCATCTTCCCCAGATCAATGAAAACCAAACTGACCTCTTTACTTGATTCTCCTTCCACACCTCGCAAATCAAATAACTGAATCCCCTCACCAAACGCAAAACAAACCTTGTCACGCCCAAACGACTAACAGTCCACTGCACTGCCATACGCAGGCCTCCATTACTCCATGTATTCCCAAACAAACAACACCAAAAATCCATCTCCAGTAAACCAAATACCCATTTTGACCGCCTGTTTGGCCAACATTCTCCTCCATCTCGGCTACCTGCTGACATCACGACCTCCATCAACTAACTCGGCGCCTCGACCTCCTTCCAATCGCCACTTCTAGATCAACTCTGGTTGCCTTCACCATATTCTGATCTGGAGCCTCAACTTCGCTGCTCTCGACGCGTTTAACATCAGGCAGCCGGAGTGCCCCCCACTGATGCCATCGGTTGCGCCTCGCCACCCCAAGTCCTCCTGTACCCTCGATTCTTCCTGGCTTCGCCCTGTTCGCCTGGAACCCATCCCCTAGTTTACTGTGTCAAAAACCGAGCACCTCAAAGAGGCATCGCACCCTATCACGAGCACATCATCTTGAAGCTCACGAACAGAGAAGCTTGACGGATCTGAAGTTGTCCCATTTCATTACTTATAGAGGGAGATTTAATTCATGGAAGGAATGAAGAGGTCGGCATCTTTATTTTTCTACAGCCGATGAATTCTTTTAGGTCTTAAGGAAAAAGGGGTAAACGTTTATATAATAAGTGTCAGCTTCGAAGTCTTGTGGTAGAAGCTTCGGCCACGTTAGAACAAGAGGAGATATGATTGAGAAGAAAGGAAGCGTGGACTTCTGTTGATCACTGAAATGATGGGATTAGGTTTTAGGGATAGGATATTTTAAGTTATAACATTTTGGTGACACTTCAACATGAAGTTCTGTTTTCATCCGGATGGTCAACGACAAATAAAAATACTGTTGTGCCGAGTAATTTACCCCGATTCCAAAAATATAATAATATCGGTAGGTTAACTCATATTGTGAAACCCAAAATATCGATATAGGGTGCAAAATACTCCAAATAAAAAGTTGTATATTTGATTAATGAAAAATTATAGTAAAATTCAAAAAATTAAATTATCACTACGCTTCAAAGGGCTTGTCTAAATTCGAGGCCAATATTTAATTATAATTAAATATATCTTTATGGTTGATAACGATTCCATAGTGACTATTCGAAAATTTGATTTGGATATAACTCACAATTTACACGACGAAATGCTCATTTTTCTCTTCCATCAGAAAAATATACTTTACCAGCTCCTAACGTTTCTTGTTTCACAGAAATCTGATTTAAAACGGACCCTGTATATCCAGTTGAAATTCAAATCGCCAAATAGCGAACTACAGCGCCATTTCGAGCTCGATTTTAATTATATTATAATTATACGTTCAACTGTCGTTTATATAATATATTCGTTATTCTAATTCAAATTCTAAACTGAATTAAATATCTTTTGAATTGTCCAGTTCACATTATATTGTCAATTCACTATTTCAGACTATTTCGGAATAACAAATATATTATTCTATTATTTAAATTAATTAAATATTCAATATTATTTAATTAAACAACCATTTAATTCTCTAAACCATTATTTAAACAACTAATAAATTAATTATTATACCGTATAAAAATACGGGACATTACATTCTTTCTCCCTTAAAATAATTTCGTCCTCGAAATTGCTAAGGTAGGAAACAAACCCTGTTAACTGGGTAAAAAATATTTGTTCACTTCTTAACTTTAGTTTCAACTGAACCAATTTAATTTCAATTAAATATTAATTAATTCTTATCAACGAAAATTTTCAAAAATCCTAAAAAATTTCTAACACCCGAAATTTTTGAAAAATTTCGCCAGCCCCTCCTTTGTACTAATCAATTGTACAACTACAACTCGCCTCTCTGGGCCTTCTCCAATCCAAAAGAAAATCAAACAGCCAAGCGGCTTGCCAAATCGGCTCATAAATCACCAAACCCATATAAAATAAACTTGTACCTTTTTGTCGGGCATATCATTATATCCCTCCTATCTGTTATCAATTCAGTATATATCAATGTTATTCCAATCAAACTCCAATCATTTTTTATCCTTAACACAGCCATTCGCTTATATCCAAACCGAACTTTATTTCAAACCAATATCCCATTCTTGATTCCATTATCTAATAACATTTCAAATTCAAATCTCACAAATCCAACTTGTCTCGATATCGTTCTAATTCAATTTCGGTTACCACTTAACTGACTTTATTTTAATTCCACTTGACCTTCCCAAATTTCTACTCAATTTGTTTTTAATTTAAACTGCTCTATCCTGGGAGTTTTAAATAGTTTACTATATCAAAAATCAAACTTTCCCTTTCAGGATTTCAAACACTTTTCTTCTCAAAAAAGTTCAAAAACAAAATCTTTGGTAGTAATATGTCATTTAGAACTCGAAAATGAACACCGATGATGCTGCGCAGTCATCTTCAGAATCTATTTTCCAGAGATCGAAGTGAATTCAATACTATATCACTTTCAAAACCATTTCTAAACACTTGCATTTTGAAATCAATTCAAAATATCATTTGCAATGCTTGTAAAACAATTTAAAATCTCTCAGGATTTTAAAATTCTCATATATTTAATCCAAATCCGTTTACAAATACTTCTTCAACTTTTCAGGGTTGTAATTTCAATTATGATTTAAATTCAGATTTAATTCATCTGATTTTTATATATTACACTTATACAAATTCTGATTGGTTATTTACATAACTATTCCAATTATAATCTTACTCGATTATATCGATAACCAACACACCAAATATACTATAATCATTCCAGTATAAATACTCTCTTTATATCAAAATATAATTTGGGTAAAATTATTTCATTTACCCTCTTTTCAAACCATACTGTGTTGGTCCATCGTATTCAAGTGTTTATAAATTCCAACCGATACAGTGGATCAAACTGATTGACCAGAACCCATACACAACTCAACCAACAAATCTCCACAATATAAAACAATTTTATATTGAATAGCAAATACGTTCACTTGTATATACACTCAACTCAATCTAGGGCATTACTAACCCCATCTCTACTGAGTTACGCCATAGAGCCAAGGTAATTAATTAACCTTCAGCTCTGATACCACTGTAACGACCCGGGGTTTTTGCGATCCTGAGTACTCGACATAAACACAATTTCGACTATTCAAGCATCTTAAATACCGGATAGTCCATGAAATAAGTTAGAGGGTGAGAATAGATAAGATAGAAACTTAGAATAGAAGAAGAACATACAACATCAGAGTAAACACGAATCTCACAGCAGAACGAATAAATATATTTCATAACATAACTTTGAAATAAAACAGTATCTGTATACAATACCATTATTAGAGTATAACACTTACGACACAACAGAAATAACAATAGCTATATGATCTTGAAGCCTCCTGCTCCAGCTCTTCAAGTATCTGTAAATCCCGACTACTTGACTGCCCGTACAAAATTGGGCACCCAAGAGTTTAGGGAAAACAAAACAAAATAAACTCTGGGTCAGTCATGTGACTGGTGTGAGTAAACTCAAATCATTTGATTTAACTTTCAAAATTCTTTTGAAACAAAGGATAATCATAAGACCAATCCACACATAAACACGGATGGCTTTTACCTTATGATAACCTAAAATATTTCTAAAACGATACTTGTCTGGTATTATAATAATGTCTAGATCAAGTAAATAGAAATCTTGCATAAACGCTTGCATCTAACGTTTTACATATATTATATACAATCAAAACCGCGGGCTCTTATTTGGGGAATGGATTCCAACTATGACAAGGTATGGATCCACCTTCCGCTCAGTGTACTCTAGAAGCGATACACTGGAGTTCAACAAGAACATCATGTAACTCGGCCACACATGACCGACCATTCATTTCTCTTGAATGTATCGAATATATTACCACCCCTCGATTAGTATTCCAACATAACCGTTCCTGGGAGATATAGAATTGAAAGAAGTACAAATATGAATATTTTCTAGATGGTGACAATATACCCTAATTGGGTGCGACCCACTTAGCCATGCTGCCTGCCCGATTTTTGTCATTTCCCAGTTGATGAGGCTTGATGTTATAACGTATCTCTATACAGATCACGTCCTCATTTACTTTGAATGCCACATCATCATACCCGTCAAATCACAAATTGATTTCCCTAAAAATACCACGGGTATAAGCTAAGAGAAACGAATTCCTCCGCCACCAACGTAAATATGTTTGAAACGATCAACTTACGCAATCTA
Source organism: Allium sativum (assembly GCA_030737875.1). Classification (NCBI taxonomy): domain Eukaryota; kingdom Viridiplantae; phylum Streptophyta; class Magnoliopsida; order Asparagales; family Amaryllidaceae; genus Allium; species Allium sativum. The sequence continues at coordinate 549,968,874 of CM060912.1, read as the reverse complement.
CCAGATATACTCTGTCAGACATTCGTCCATTCAAGTTGTCCTGGGACTGGACAAACCGAAGGAACTATTCAGTACATCCATCTTAGGCAATCTCTACCTAAGATTTATACAATAGCCCTTGCACTTTACTCCGTCTTCGATATATTCAGCTTACTTGGTTTGGAATGCTTATGCCAATACCGAGTGGTTCTTTGAATAATAATCCAACCGGTCTCTCCATATTAACAACGTTAAAATGGTCAAAAACTTTGATAATTGGTGATTTAACTATCAAATGAAAAATGTCCATGTATACACAACGATCTTATTTCCACATGGTATTTTCGATTAAATCATCAAACATATATATATATATATATATATATATATATATATTTCCTTATTTTCTATGTTTAGAAAATATATGTTATTAACACTGGAAAATGTTTCCATAGCTTATTTACGTATCATTATTCTTCTACAACTATTAGTCTCTGACTGTAAACTAGTATGAGAACAATTCCCTAAGTATCAATCCCGAAGGTCGAAACCAACATCAGCTAGAAACTTAGAAAACCATTCAACTTAACTAATCTCCAGTTAGTTTCAGTTTAGCTTAACTCCATTTCTTAACTCCTTATAAATAAAACATTCCATTTTCTATGTTTAGAAAATATCTCTGGTTCTATATTTGGAAAACGTTTCCAAAACTCATTTATATAGATTTCAAACTAACGTTGTATAAAACATCGTTACGACCGCTCAATCCATAATTCGCTTATTACTTAACTGTATTTCTAACTAAGTCTCGCCATTGAACCTCAACTATTTCTTAGTTAAGTAAGGAAGTCAATCAAGTTAGGGTATAATTACCTCTCAGACCTTAACTGAACAACGTTCTTAACCTTGCAATAGACAAAGCTCACCGCTCCAATTTCTACAATCATTTGCTTATGCAAATTCTCGGATTCAAATTATGAATCCACTTCTTTTATGAAAAACATTTATTATAACGCTAACGTTATAAACCCTACTTTTGAGATATCTAACTTAAACATCTCTTTTATTCGTATTTTGAATAAATAAGCCGACAACTAATTTATTTATAAATAAACAAATCTTGATTAAAAACAGGAAAGTAAAGAATACTTTCTCGAATTCGATATAATCGAATTCAACGTATAACTCTCTCTCGAGTAATCTCTATTCGATTAACTCCTTTCAAAAAACTGATATTCGATTATCTCTCTTCGAATAACTTATATTCGATTAACTCTCGTCGAATAACTAATATTCGATTACCTCCCTTCGAGAATGACTTATATTCGATTTTCTCTAATTCGAATAAACTATATTCGATTTTCTTTAATTCGAATAAACAATATTCGATTTACTCATTTTCGAATAACTCTATTCGATTAACTCCTTTCGAATTAATTATATTCGATTTATTCCTTTTCGAATAAACTATATTCGATTAACTCCTTTCAACTCTATTCAATATACTAATAGTCGACTAACTCTTAACTCGATTTACTCTATTGAATAACACTAGTTCGATTTAACTCTAATTGATTAACTCAAATTTATTAACTCTAACCGATTAACTCTAACTGATTTACTCTTCGTCCATATTCAGTTTCAAATATCGATGTTGAAATCGATTCCTACTTCTCTATATAAGTCCTGACTTATATATATTCTATTATCCAATGATAAATATTTTATTTAATTTATAAAACCTTATTTATAAATTAATCTTCGTACTTTATCTGTTAAAACAGATTTCTCTTTAATTTTCACTTTGAATTCATATTATGTTATACCCGTGTGCGAAGCACGTGTCTAAACCTTTCTAGTGTAAAATTCTCTTTTTACACTATTCTATTCATTTTTCAAGTATTTCCTTTTATAATCTATTATTTTTCTAAATAAATATTTCCTTTATAATTCTATTTATTTCATAAATAAATATTTCTTTTATCTCTATTTATTTTCATAAATAAATATTTCCATTTATAATCCATATGTTAAACCATATAATTAACATCAACTTCATTTCAATATGAAATATTCTGATAAACAGAATCAATATTTGATTAACGATATATATATATATATATATATATATATATATATAATTTCAACCAATCACTTAGCAGTTCAACCCAATAGTCAACACATAGAATCAACCATCATTTATCAGTTCTAAATATACGTTATAAAAATATGAACTGGTAGAATTGGTGAGTTTTACTCACATTGGACGATCATCGTTAATAACGATAACTATCGCTTGATTTGATTATGACAATTTATTTCACTATAAATTGTAACGAGCTCCAATCAACTCCCTGTCAGTTCCATTTTGTAGCCACCGTCCATACGATCCCAACGGATCTTGTTTCGCCGAAATTCGATCAAATATGATAAATTTACGACTTATACAAGTTAATGTGCATTTTTAAATAATTAAAACATGGTTACTTAATCAAATGGGCTTAACTTTTGAAACAAGGCCCATCTCCCTTCCTCAAAAGCCCACCCGCTCCTCATAACCCGTCTTCCCCAGATCAATGAAACAAAACTGACCTCTTTACTTGATTCTCCTTCCACACCTCGCAAATCAAACAACTGAATCCCCTCACCAAACACAAAACAAACCTTATCACGCCCATACAATTAACAGTCCACTACACTGCCATACACAGGCCTCCATTACTCCATGTATTCCCAAATAAACGGCACCAAAAATCCATCTCCAGTAAACCAAATACCCATTTTGACCGCATGTTTGACCAACGTTCTCCTCTACCTCGGCCACCTACTGACGTCGTGACCTCCACCAATCAACTTGGCGCCTCGACCTCCTTCCAATCGCCCCTTCTAGCTCAACTTCGGTTGCCCTCACCAGATTCCGATCTGGAGCCCTCAACTTTGCTGCTCTCGACACTTTAACATCAAGTCGCCAGAGTTCCCCCCACCGACGCCATCGGTTGCGCCTCGCCACCCCAAGTCCGCCTGTACCCTCGATTCTTCCTGGCTTCGCCCTGTTCACCGTGGAACCCATCCCCTAGTTTACTGTGTCAAAAAGCGAGCACCTCAAAGAGGCATCGCACCCCATCACGAACACATCATCTTGAAGCTCACGAACAGAGAAGCTCGACGGATCTGAAGTTGTCCCATTTCATTACTTATAGAGGGAGGTTTAATTCATGGAAGGATTGAAGAGGTCGGCATCTTTATTTTTCTACAACCGATGAATTCTTTTAGGTCTTAAGAAAAAAGGGGTAAACGTTTATATAATAAGTGTTAGCTTCAAAGTCTTGTGGTGGAAGCTTCGGCCACGTTAGAACAAGAGGAGATACGGTTGAGAAGAAAGGAAGCGTGGACATCTGTTGATCACTGAAATGAAGTGATTAGGTTTTAGGGATAGTATATTTTAAGTTATAACATTTTGGTGACCCTTCTACTTCTTTTCTCATCCGGACGGCCAACGACAGAAATAAAAATACTGTTGTGCCGAGTAATTACCCCGATTCCAAAAATATAATAATATCGGTAGGTTAACTCATACTGTGAAACCCTAAATATCGATATAGGGTGCAAAATACTCCAAATAAAAAGTTGCATATTTAATTAATGAATAATTACAGTAAAATTCTAAAAATTAAATTATCACTATGTCTCGAAGGGCTTGTCAAATTCGAGGCCAATATTTAATTATAATTAAATATATCGTTATGGTTGATAACGATTCCATAACGACTATTCGAAAATTTGATTTGGACATAACTCACAATCTACACGACGAAATCCTGATTTTTCTCTTCCAACAGAAAAATATACTTTACCAGCTTCTAACGTTTCTTGTTTCATAGAAATCCGATTTAAAATGGACCATGTATATTCAGTTGAATCGCCAAATAGCGAACTACAGCGCCATTTCGAGGTCGATTTTAATTATATTATAAGTATACGTTCAACTATCGTTTATATAATATATTCGTTATTCTAATTCAAATTCTAAACTGAATTAAATATCTTTTGAATTGTCCAGTTCACATTATATTGTCAATTCACTATTCCCAACTATTTCGGAATAACAAATATATTATTCTATTATTTAAATTAATTAAATATTCAATATTATTTAATTAAACTACCATTTAATTCTCTAAACCATTATTTAAATAATTAATAAATTAATTATTATACCGTATAAAAATACGGGACATTACAGCTAGGGTTTGGTTATAAAATATTGTTATATGGACGGATAGATATTTAATAAATCAATCTAACGGTCCAAGGCCAATTCCACTCCTATAAATAAAGGGGTAAGGCCTCATTCTTTTCCACACAAATCAGTGGGCAGCAACGAAGCTCTGTCATTTTTCCTCCTTCCACAAACCTAATTTCTTAAATAAAAATGTATTTATATACAACAAATCAAATCCAAATCATATAGAATTGATAGGACTATAAGATTCAATGGAAAAGAATGAAAACTGATGCTCTAAATCAAATTCTCTCCTCTCTTCCTGTTTTCTTACATATCTATAGATATGAAATTATCCCCTTTTCAGATAAATTGTAGATTTATAAGAATATGGGAATTGTAGGCCTAAAAGATTCAAACTTCGGATTTGGATGCTTTCAGATGAGTGAGAAATTTATGAATACAGTTATAATAGCTTATTTATTTCATTTGAATTAGATCTAAAATTTTATGCCTATTTCCATTAGATTTGTTCATTAAATTGTTGTAATTAGATTGGCACCCATTAGATCTGATTTTAAACATGTTAAAACTCGTATATTGTGAATTTTGGTTATGCATAATATTAATTATGGGATTCTTAAATTTGTTTACACATATCTCCTACAATTATGTTGTAAAATGTATTGTGATTTGCTGTAAAACACTATAGATCTAGAAATCAGTCCCCATTTAGATGTTGTTATATTCCAAATCTCTAATTTCAATGTTGAATAATAAATTGTGTAATTGTAATTTTAAAAGAAATATGTCTGTTTGTATTTAATTTTGTTGGGTTCTGCCTTTGCTATTTTAAATACGCCATTTACCTCTTTTTGAACAAAAAGATGTTATTTTTGAATTCACAAGAGATATGACAAAAGATTCAAAAAGGGAAAAGTGGTACAAACATACGTAAACGTATACATATTTGTACGAAGTTTGCATCAACTATTTTAAAATATACATGAACATATATATATATATATATTTCTTGTTAATTTGAAATATGTCTATTTTACTAATTAGACATAGTTTACAATAATCGTAGCTAACGGTCTTTTTGTAAGATTTGGAACCTTTTGGTAAGATTGAATGCAAAAAGGAATGTTTAGTTATTGATTGAACCAAATCACTGAATTCAATAATAATAATAATAATAATGATAATGAAAAGATAACTACATTGACCGCGTAAAAACATATATATATATATATATATATATATATATATTATCCATCCAAATTAGCGTAAAACAGTAAAATATACATTTTAGTGAATATTTTAATGTTTGAATGATGTTCAATTGTGGAATTATATGAAAATGGAATTCATATTGAATTAATATAACTTATTGCTATAAATGGACCACAAATCAATAAATAACAATTGTAGCCTATGTTGATTAAGGAATGTAAATGTAATAGAATAACGAGTACAATTCCTAAATTAATTAGGATTAATGTTGTAAACCCCAATTAGGCAATTTTAATTATAACCGCATTTAGACATGAGATTAAGCTTAACTTGTGGAAGAAGTCTGCATGGAACCGATCGGCAAATTCAGCATCCACAAGTGGTCAGCTTAATGTGAGGGGCCCAATGCATAAAAATAAATGTACCAAGACACGAGATTGAGTTCAATTTGTGGTAGAAGCCAGCCCGGAACTGACCGGCAAATCCAGCATCCACAAGTGGTCAAAATAATGTGAGAGGTATGGTTGACATATATATATATATATATATATATATATATAACAAGCAACAATTAAATAAATAAGAATATTAATTGTCTGTTGGGGCACAACAAATAGATATCTTTGGACTTATAAATGGTTGCCTTAGGATAACATGATCGTTATGGTCATAAAGGGCAATAAACAAAGAAACAAGAAATAAATGGGTGCAATAAGGGGATTAATGGACATTGATTGTTGTTTAAATACTAAGTCCAATTAAGGAAGTAATTGAATAAATATCCTATGGTAAAGAGGATATAACTTTCCTTATTTATATTAATGAACATAGAACTTATAATTAAAAGTAGAGTTGGACTTAGTAGGTTATTGATATAAAAATATTGTTAACCATAGTAACACGTGACGATAATAAATCTTATGCATATAATATTTCCGTGGAGAGTAACTAGGCGAAAAAGGCATGATGACGTGTCCAGCTTTATCCCAATAGGGAAAGGTACTTAGAGCTAATAGGGTACAAACCTAATAACCTTCGCATATTGTCCGCTTCATGGGTCTTGAGCGGCCGGGGTCGAAGAGTACACCAGGGAATAGGTCTTTCAGTATAAGGGTCTTAAACGGCATGTGTGTGTATTGCCTACTCAACCCTGGAAACTTAAAATGTCAGATATGGCTACCTATCCTACAGGATGTAGTAAGCGACTAAGTGGGTTATCCAATAAGGTCAGCAAGAGGTATAGCGAGCGATAAAATACCATCTCTCACCTTCTATGGGGCAAGGATATATGCGTGAATGATGGAAGCTTTAAATAGTAGGACCCGTAGCTAGTGCTCTCTAGTTTATAAGAATGTGGAACAAGTTATTGAGAGGTATTAAGCAACTAATAAGTCCACCTTGGGTCTTAAGTGATCCGGAGGATTCACCCTATCTATCATTGACAATGAGGCAAAAACAATAAAGGGAAAGTGGATGGAAAGGTGTGTGTGTGTATATATATAAGAACTCTGCAGTTAGGGGTTCAATTCTCGATCAAATAATCAGTTAAATTATGGTTTAAGGACTTCCTAAACATATGCGTAAATGTTCTATCTCGGTGTTATATCTTGAAACACTACCTTGGGAAGTGTAGTAGGGTCGTGCGTAAACATTTTCATGGTTAGGCTAGAATCACTAACCGTGATAGGCATACATCTTTGGTTGAACCAAACATGATACATCTTGTATTATAATCTTTGTTGTACATTCCCTGTTAACCAGAATTTTGTTGTTCTGACCCCCATCCTCATTATGACCCAGGATTTCTAGAGAAAATCAGGTTCTCACAGGTGTTTTAGTTTGGCTTTTGGTTCTCATTCTCTCTCATGCTCGGTATTGACAAAGTGACTTACTTTAAAAAGATAGTTACTTGAGTTAATACTAGTTTATCCTATTTTGCTTCCGCTGTGAGCTATCTTATCATACTTTGATTAAGCTCATGCTCATTTATTTGTAGGTACCAGATATACACACTCCATGCTTCGTGTGTCTGAGTTTTGATTTGTTGTCAAAATTTGGGCGCATAAAAGTGTGGGGTGTTACATATTTGAGGTAGAATTTCACTATAGGATGGGAATTGGATAATTTGTAAATGGTAAGAACATTGAATTCTCCACTTTAATTTCCTTCTTTCGACGTAGGAGAAATTTTTAGGTAGCAATTTAGATGCGTTGACTTGTTGAATGTTAGGATTTGGATGAAAATTGGTTGCTTTACACTTTTATTCGTAGTCGCATGAGAGTTTTAGACGGAAAATGTTTTCAAACAACTGCATTCATGTAGAACTGCCAATAAGATAGGATGTTCGCATTATGTTTTCAAAATGAAATGCATACATATAGGAGGATCCGATTTAGAACCATTATGCATACATATTTTGTGGTTGTAACTATTATGTACACTGTGCACGTACGCACGTTTGGTTGCAAATGTGGATTTACATTAGTTGGTTGTGTAGTATAGGATAATTAGGTGCTAGTACCATGACTTAGTCATTGGTAAAATTGCGCTTAAGGAGGGAAGAATGTGACACCTTGGAATTTGATGTTAACTAAATTAGTTATTTAGTTAGATTCCAAAAATAAAATTTGAGAAAACAATGGAATTTGACCATGAAACTTGCATCGTTACGTTCATGATGAAATTCTGATTTTCATGCTGGAACTTCGAGAACAGAGTTTGTATAATAAACTTATGGGTACAATATGAAAATGGATGGGAAATGAGTAATCAGAATATTTTAATTATTTCTTACTATTTATCACCTGACCCATTGGAGGCAGGATGACTAGAGTAGTCGATCTAGGTATTGACTAAGAGGTCGATCCCCTAGTGGCTCTAGTGGCAGTTAGGGTTTTATATAAAAAACTTTATATTAACGGACAGATTTTTTTTGATAATATATCTAATTCTTCATGGTCGATTCTATGCATATAAATAAAGGCCTAGACCCCCACTCTTTTGCTCACATTTTTTGGAGGCAGCAGGGAAGCTCTACCATTTCCATTTCTCCAGTCTCTTCTAAAATTCCAAAATATAAACATATTTAAATCAAATATACAAGGATTGGAGATATTGAATGTAGATTTGGCCAAGGGGTTTGTAGATCTGTAAATTATTTATTAGATCAAATATACAAGGATAACATATTCAAATCTTTATTATTAATTTTCCTTCTCTTTTTCCAATTATTCTATCTGATCTACAAATTTAGATGTGTATATATACATTCCCTTTTTATACATATTGTAGATCTGTAAGATTTGAAATTTTAGACCTAAAAGCTGTGCTCATATTTGGATTTGGGATAGCTTTTAAGTGATTGGAAACATATTCATTGTTGAAAATATCATATTTACTTTGTTTGTGCCAAATCTAATTTTGTATGCCCGGAAGAATCAGATTTATTTGGTTTCTGTTAAATATGAAATTGTGAATTTGAAAATATGATATAGATTTATATGCCTTTCAGTTATTGTAAATATGTCTTTCCTATAATTCTTTTATATTTCTTGTGGTTATTGTGAACACCTTAAATATGGAAATCAGTCCCTAAATATTGTTAGATTTTTGAAGTTGTCGTTCTAAGTTTATAGGATTTGGGTGTAAATTATATAATTTGTGCAGTATATTGCTTTAGAGTTATAAACCTATTTGTGTTTGGTGTTATTTGGGGTTTTTACCTGATTACTGTAAATTGTCCCTCTTTGCTCCTTTTAAATAAAAAGGCATTATTTGATATCTACAAGAAATATTAACAAATCACATAGAAGAGATGTGTAGATTCACGTATATTTTATGTTGTTTACATAATTTATTCCATATAAAATATTACCTATTTCTTGTAATTTTAAATATGCCAATATTCCCCTCTTTTGTATAGTTTGGGAAAAATTTGCAAGAATTTTAGTAAATAACCTTTTAAAGAGATTTTGAATCTTTATAAGATTAAATGCTAAAAGCGTTTTTCTAGTCGTTACTTTGAATTAGGATGTGAAATAATAACAATTAAACATAATTATTTACAACGTAAATATTGCACTAAACATCTATGTGTGTATGTATAATTAATATATTGTAACTTTATCCATCCAAATACCTATGTAAACAACGTTATTATCATTAAATAAACTTATGTTGTGTGTTTGAATTTGAATAGTTTCCACTTTTGATGGGAAAATGTGTAGAAATATTTCTTATAATAAATAAAAATAAAGGTTTATAACCATTATTTTTGGTTAACAATGAAGGTCGAGTTAATTGCTATAATTAAAAGGGTTACAAATAAGTTAAAAGGTAATTAATATTGTAACCATGAATGTTGTGGGGAAATGAATACAGAGTAAATGTCAATTGGTTACAATTCAAGAGGGACAGGAATAAATGTTATGACTCCAATAATGGAATTTAAAATAATAAACTTATATATATATATATGAACCAATAAATGTAAATAGCAAAAGTAATATCTTAGGAGTTACAACAAATAGAATTAATGTGATAAAAAGGGACCGATATAAATGACATTAAATTAAATATCCATTACCTTAGGGAATAAACCATTAGTGTCATCAATGGCATGTCACCATTATATTAATTAATTGAATTTAAGGGGATTTAATGGGAATTTGGACATTCACGGTCGTAGTAAATACTAAGTCCAATAAGAAAATAAGTAAATATCCTAGAGAGTCATAGACATCCATCCTTATTTCTATTCCAGTTTAATTCTAGGAATTATATCCTTAATTTAAAAATAAAGATTGGACTTAGTAGGTTAATGATGAGAGGTTAGTTGTCTTATTCAACAGAAGTCTGCACTTTCCAGCAGCCAGATATATGTCCAACTGATGTAAAAACCCATGACGATAATTTATTTGGTAACGCGAATCATCCTAAAGGTTTACTTCAAGCGTTGAGGCATTAAGCGGCTATAGGGGCCACCTCCTTTCTGAAAGAAAAAAACAAAAAGGAAATAATTTGTAGCATAACCTACTTCGAGATTAGAGGTATTAAGTATTAGGATCTACCTATTGGGTATTAAGTGATTGGATTCACCCTTCTCCATAAGGGTAGAGTCTTAGGGTCTGCCCCTAATAAGTATTAAGTGATTGGATAGTCACCAACCCTATAATAAGAAGTATTAATTGGATAACTGGGTGAGAGATTGGTAACCTCCACGATAGTTTGCTTCTTCTAGGAAGTAAGTGAAGTGTCAAAGTCCGCCTTGGGATAAGGTATTAAATGTCCATAGGACTGCCAATCCTAGGTGTAATGGCAAGGAATTTCGCTCGATCTGAATCGATCGTTAAACCGACTAAGACCGTTTGGAACCCCTGGTTGTTTTGAGAACAGGACAAATTGGAACGCAGACGGAAGAACATTTCATTGTTATTACAACAATTCCATCAGATACAAGAATATACAGAGTATAAATGAATAAATTACATTCAACAAATATCAGAGATTACAATAAATTACATAGCAGTGGAAAAATATACAAAACACAACTGAAAGTGATACACGGATACAGAGCTTTCCGAGCATCGTTCCAGCTGTAAATCAGGATCCTGTGAATATAAATCTGCAAAACCAAAACTACTAGCTGCCCGTGTCGAAAATAAGGGCACCCAGAGTTTAGGTTAAAACAATAAACTCCAGGTCAGTCATGTGACTGGTTTGAGAACTAAAACAGTTATTAATATTGGTTTTAAAGTTAGGTAAATCAAGGGACCACGCCGTATAACACGGAACGGGTTTCCTCCCAAGAATACCAGTGCATAGAACAAACAGCGCAATGCTAAAAAAAAGAAAAATGAAGCTGTTATAAGACCCAGGTCCCATCACATAATGCAACGCAAGCCAGAGGATAGGGTTTTTACCTTATAACAACCAAAGCATGCTTGATACGTTAAAAACACATTATTTGATACTATAATAAGTGTATAGTGTCAAAACAATTTCAATCATAAATATCAATCATAGGCGGCATGAATGACCCATACCACTATGTCGCCATACTAGGTTCTACAAATAAAACCGCACTATCACGTATTGGAAATTGGATTCCAACATGAGTCGAGGCAAGGGGCAAGCTCCTCTCCGCGTTCGAGACACTCTAGCAAATGTCCCAGGACCCCAGTATGATCCTTGGATCTTCAAGGCCGGTCCTCTCTTACTTTTGAGGATTGGCAATTCCTGAACACACGTTTCCCGGTCCTTACAGACCTATATCCGAGGCGCCTCGTATCCAACAACCACACAGGTGAAAAGTATATAAATGTCAGGGCTGGTAGGTCACTGACACCACCCTAGCTAGAAAGAAACGTCGTGCTCTCCCTGCAGTCACTATCCCGTTTTTGACTCATACCGAGGTGTGAGGCTTGCGAATTCACGTTATACACAAAGCTACGCCACACAGGCCGTGCTTTGATCATCAACCACAAGACTTTTCTTTTCAACAGAAGCCTTGATCAATTGCCACTTACGCGTGCCACACTGGCAATTCACTCCATGCTACTGATGTCCATCGATTTACAACCTCTGAGCTCGTACGTCTCAGAGAAGGGCGTTAAGCAAGAGAATAAATTCTCTGCCGCCAAACAGATGTATATTTAATAGAGATCAATCAACACAGAATAAAATCCAATGTCAGACACACAATCCATTTACAAGTTCGTTCTGGGTCTGAACGAATCCGGAGGCACTTTCCTCGCATATCCCTCCATCTCCATGTACGTCTGGACGATCACCAACTGTTTCCCTCATCTTGGGTGTATAGCCCAATCAAGATCATCAGTAATCACCCAAACGATGTGAAGACTTTCGGTCTTCAACCACCATCTTCATCTTCGACATCTCGTTGAATCGGTTATTCAGAATGGGTATAAACCCGGCCTTTCCAAGTAACCCACGTATATGATAAACAAATGTTACACAAACACAACAGACGCCTCATTCCAATTCAGAATATTCTTTTATTCACAAAATCACATTCTTAGGGAAAGGTTCCCATTAATTTTATCCAAGATAAATTCTTCTAAATTTATTCTTTAATCTTCCTTTGGATATCATTTCAAACTAGTCGGGATTAACGAACCACACCGAAGTAATTATTTATTTTATTTCCCAATCCCAACCTATTCATCCCATGGAGCAAAACTGGTAATACTCCATATCTAACACCACGGTGTTATCGGTAAAATTAATTACCAATTCACATTCAAATCTAATTAAAGATTTAACTATCGCATTGGAGCAAAACTGGTGGTACTCCATTCTCGATCACCTTTCAGATTTGATAATTTAAATTATCAATTCACATTTTAATCTAATTAGAGATTCATTGAAACTCCACTTAGTTTTAATCTATTCAAAAATCAACATCCTGCCTTTAACTGGGTAAAAGAACCAATGTCATCTAAAACACGATCCACGATAAACCCAAATCATATTTGATATTAAAAACAAGGCTCTGAATAGAAAATATACCGGCTTATATTCAATATCAAATTCTGAAACTAACAAATATCATTATGGAAATAACGATATGAAATATATCTTTCAAATCCCCATAACAATATCTGCATAGTCACGAAATCCAACATCGAAATATTCCGAAGATAATGTCGATTCAACTCCAGTACAATTCACGTATGGGGAACATTGATTATTTTTAAAATCACTTTCAAATTCAATTTATTTATTTATAAAAATAAATTGATTTTAATTCTAGTTCAAAACTAGTTCATTTCGATAAAATTCTATTTTTATCTTTTCAAATATGGAGTTTTACATCCCAGTTCTTTCCAGTTCCCATATTATGATTCTACACAAATTATAGATATTTTTAATAATTTTATCAAGGTCCGTACAGTCGATTTCCATCAACGGCCATCGAACTGCACTTACAACGACCTTTTCCAAAATTGATTTGGACATAATTCCAAATCCAACCGTTAGATTTCAAATTTCTAATATTCATTGGAAAGCTCTTTTCGATACGAACCCAACGGTTCCGGTTTTAGGAGAATCCGACGGTCGGATCTCCCACAACGTCAATTCGAAGTTAATGGTCGAAATCCACGAACTGCCGCGGCGCGGCGCGTTCTATTCAGGCCATTATATATATATATATATATATATATATATATATATATATATAATATATTATATATATATTTCGTCGATTTCCTTTTAAAACATATTTTATAAATCGTTTTAAATTCGTTTTCAAAACCATTTCAACGCTACATTCAATTTCAAATCGATTTGATTTCAATTCAATTCGAATTCATTTCCATTTTATTTAATTCGAATTCAAATTCGTTTCAATTCAATTCAAATTCTAATTCGTTTCAATTCAATTTGAATTTACCTTCTATTTAATTCAATTCAAATTCATTTCAAATTGATTTCAATTCAATTTCAGTTTGTTTTAAATTTCATTCAAAATGATTTCAATTCGTTTTTAATTCAATTTCAATTTAATTCAATTTGAATTCATTTCTATTTAATTCGAATTCACTTTCTATTCAATTTGAATCGAATTCATTTTCTATTCGATTCGAATTCATTTCAAATTGATTCAATAAAATTTCAATTTGAATTTTAATCTAATTTAATTTGAATTTCATTTCAAAATATTAAATTTTGAAATCACTTTTCAATATTCATTATAAAACGAATAAAATCGATATAAATATCGTTTGCGTCAAAATAACGCATCTCTAATCCACACGGCTTTATATTTTTCAAAAACTTCTTTATTTTATTCAACAAATGAATATTTATTCTATTCAACACATGAATTTATATTTCTTTCAACACACGACTAATCTCAACACATGAGTACTGTCAACACATCACTATTTTTGTTATGTAAAATATTTTATAAAATTATGGTATCTATCGTTTGATTTTCCATTAGACTCCACCGTGAAGTAGTTCTAATTTTAAATATGATAAAGATGTAAATTTTATTGTTAAAATATTTTACTCAACACTTGAATAGTTTCAACACATGAACATCGTCAACACATGACTATTTTTATATTCAACACATGAATTTTCTTTTATAATATTCTCTATTTTCCCGATTGGAATGAGGCCCAATCAATCACCATATAATGTTAATTATATGGATTCCATACACACATGTATAAAATAGCAATGATAAACAATCAACCATCATCCAAGGTGCACCACACAACTGCATAAGCATCAAATATAAATAATTAACGCTTACACAGCCTGTCGACCAATCGATCAACATACAATTAAATAATTGGGATTAGTGTACGCCAAATTTCATCCCAACACCCATGTGGGATTTCAAATCAACAAACACAGATTTTTATTTGTGCAGTTGGGCGATGTGTAAAATTTATCGACCCAATCAATATCAGTTAAATCAGTGTATATAAACAAATCGGCTGATTTGTTTATAGATATTCATTTATTCACATTCACGTTAAAAATTATATTTTTAACGATGATTAATTTATTTCAACACATCTACATTTTATTATCGATTTCACATCAACATCACAAACAATTTTCACAACACATCAATCAAACAAACAAGCCATCCATGGTCTGTGGATGACGGGTGTCGGGTGCTGCTAAGCACCGTCTGCATCCTAGTATATATATATATATATATATATATATATATATAACTAGAAAAAGAAATTGAAGAGTGAGAAGTTCTCACCGATAGCTATCCCAATTCCATGACACTTCCTATGTAGAAAATCTTGTCGTTCTCGCCTTTTGTCACTTTCGTTGCCCGTAGCCACTACATATATAAAAATCATATTTTTACTTCGCTATTCAATATATAAAAATCGAATTTTTACTTCGCTATTCAATATATAAAAATTGAATTTTTATAATCACGCTATATGGATAAAAATTCTATTTTCACACCTCTACTATATAGATAAAAATTCTATTTTTACATCGCTACTATATAGATAAAAATTCTATTATTACAACGCCACTATATAGATAAAAATTCTATTTTTATCACGCTGCTATATAGATAAAAATTCTATTTTTTCAACGCTACTATATAGAAAAAAATTCTATTTTTACAACGCTACTATATAGATGAAAATTCTATTTTTATCACGTTGCTATATAGATAAAAATTCTATTTTTACAACGCTACTATATAGATAAAAATTCTATTTTTACAATGCTACTATATAGATAAAAATTCTATTTCTTTTGCCGAATAGAAATCATTTCTTTTGCCGAATAAAAATCATTTCTTTTGCCGAATAAAAATCATTTCTTTTGTGTGTTAAAAATCAATATCCTCCACTTACAAAAACTGATTTCACAACAATGTATTTACTTCAAATAAAAAACTAAAATTAAATAAATAAAAATAAAGGAGCCTACTTTGGAATCGGACTAGGAGGGGGAGAGGTTCGCTGCAGGGGGGGCGCATCAGGGTGGAGGAGTAGCGAGAGGGGTTCGCGGTGTTCATCAGGGCGGCGGGAGGCTGTCGTGGTGGTTGGAGGGTGGTGGAAAGGGGGCTGCGTTTGAAAATGGGGGCTAGGGCTCGAGGGGGAGAAGGGGGAGGCAGGCGACGAGGGATCGGTGGAGGGGGATGAACGACAGGTCAACGCGAGGAGGAGGGAGAGAAGAACGGAGGGGGGGTCGTGGGGTGGTGGCGCTCCAGCGCCGGAGGAGCGGCGCGCTGATGGCGTCGCTGTAGGTGGAGGCGCGATTAGGTCTTAGGATGTTTTTTTTATTTGTAAATCTGAACGAGAAGGAGAAAGGTAAAAGGGGGCTAAGGTTTAAATATATATATTTATAATAATTTAATATTATTATTTTCTCCTTACACGTTGACTTTTCATTCGAACTCTAAACGACACCCACCGCCTGTCGTCCCTAGCGTTTTACCCCCATTCCGAACACAATGGGATATGTATCGTCGGCTGATTCGACCATCTCAATCAGTTTCCACCAAAATCAACATATAACTCTATATATTGAATTTGAACGCGCATTTCAATTTACTGGGGTCACATACTAAATCGAAAAATTCCAGAAAAATATTTTCTAGCTTCGTATTGACGATACGGTCCTAACAAATCTAGTTTCGTCGAATTCTGAGACCGTTGGAAAAATGGCCAATTTCCAGTCGATTAAAATCAACTGAAACTGGTCAAACACGTTTTCCTTTGCCACACTCACATATTGATTCGAAAAATTATGAAATTTGAAATCTAGCAATAACTTGACATCACGGACCCAACAAAAGTGGTTTCGTCGAAATCCGAGGTCGTTTGCAAAAATGTCTATTTTTAAGGGCCTGAATTCCATAGCGACTATTTAGAATTTTCAACTGGACATATCTTTTGATTCCCGCTATGAAATTTCAATTTTTCGGATTCGTTGGAAAGATATTCTCAATTAGATTCCAATATTTTTTGTTTTACTAAAATCCAGATTGTTTTGCACCCGGTACATTCAATTGAAGTTTGAAATCGAATTATCGAACTACCGCGCCATTTTCAATTCTATTTATAAATATATATAATTATTTATATTCTAACGACGACGTATATAATATATACGTTCGAATTCTATTCAAAATAAATTTCTCGTCGATATTATTTAAAATAATTCATTTTAAATGTTCAAACTTCGCTAAAATTGCCAAAATAAAAATTTTAAACTGGCCCAGATTTTCGGGTTGCTACAACTCCCCCACTTAAAACTTTTCGTCCCCGAAAAGGAACAAAGTCGAAAGTGGTTTGATCAATCAACTCTACGTTCGATCTGGCTTCCATTCTCCAACTTTTCAGTTTCTGAGAATTTTCAAATTCTTCAAAAATTTGGCTAACACCCGGAATTTTTGAAAAATTTCGCCATAACCTCCCCTGCACCGGGAGCCACGGGAAAATCCCTAAATTTCCATACAGGCCTTCTGATCTCAAAAAGAAAAAGAAAAGGCCAAGCGGCTAGCCAATAGGCTCATAAAATCATCATCACCCAAACAAAACAGTAAATTATAGTAAATATGTACCTATTTGTCGGGCAAACAAATTTTATTCTCTGCTCTAGCCTCCTTGCTATGACCTGTTCAATGTAAGTATATGTGTATGCAAGCAAATGCTACCAATTTCCAATACAATTCAATATTTGGTTCAATTAGGCATAATGGTTCAAAATTATCAAACAAATAAACAAACAACACAAACATCAATCAATTAGTGGATTAGAGTTTCAAATTCATAATTTTGATACATATACAGAAATCATGATTTTGATGCCAATTCACAACAAATAAATCTATCTATATAAGTTTTGGTTCTCACACGAGTCTAATGGAAATATATAGATATCACACCTTCGAAACACGAGTATATATACTGATGATGTGGCCACATCACCAGAATTATCCCCGGGTGTCTAGAATATGACTATATATCTATCCAGTATATTAAAACTTCGACTATACGTTCATGACGCGTATATTCAAAATCTTTATATACTCGATTGTCCATATTCAAAATAAATAAATATTCAAATACGCATAAAATGGTTTAAATTTTCAAAACAAAGTTGTTTTCATTTGAAAGATATACTCTTCACACTCGTTCTAGGATACTACTGATCCTATCTCTAACGAGTCATTCTAATTGGATATTACTAATCCAATATCTGATGAATTCTTTCGTATGGTTCTAATGTGTCTTGTTCTCGAGCTCTGTAAACCAAAGCTCTGATACCAACTGTAACGGCAAGGAATTTTGCTCGATCTGAATCGATCGTTAAACCGACTAAGACCGTTCGAAACCCCTGATCGTTTTGAGAACAGGACAAATTGGAACGCAGACGGAGGAACATTTCATTGTTATTACAACAATTCCATCAGATACAAGAATATACAGAGTATAAATGAATAAATTACATTCAACAAATATCGGAGATTACAATAAATTACATAGCAGCGGAAAAATATACAAAACACAACTGAAAGTGATACACGGATACAGAGCTTTCCGAGCATCGTTCCAGCTGTAAATCAGGATCCTGTGAATATAAATCTGCAAAACCAAAACTACTAGCTGCCCATGTCGAAAATAAGGGTACCCAGAGTTTAGGTTAAAACAATAAACTCTAGGTCAGTCATGTGACCGGTGTGAGAACTAAAACAATTATTAATATTGGTTTTAAAGTTAGGTAAATCAAGGGACCACGCCGTATAACACGGAACGGGTTTCCTCCCAAGAATACTAGTGCATAGAACAAACAGCGCAATGCTAAATGAAGAAAAATGAAGCTGTTATAAGACCCAGGTCCCATCACACAATGCAACGCAAGCCGGAGGATAGGGTTTTTACCTTATAACAACCAAAGCATGCTTGATACGTTAAAAACACATTATTTAATACTATAATAAGTGTATAGTGTCAAAACAATTTCAATTATAAATATCAATCATAGGCGGCATGAATGACCCATACCACTATGTCGCCATACTAGGTTCTACAAATAAAACCGCACAATCACGTATTGGAAATTGGATTCCATCATGAGTCGAGGCAAGGGGAAAGCTCCTCTCCGCGTTCGAGACACTCTAGCAAATGTCCTAGGACCCCACTATGATCCTTGGATCTTCAGGGCCGGTCCTCTCTTACTTTTGAGGATTGGCAATTCCTAAACACACGTTTCCCGGTCCTTACAGACCTATATCCGAGGCGTCTCGTATCCAACAACCACACAGGTGAAAAGTATATAAATGTCAGGGCTGGTAGGTCACTGACACCACCCTAGCTAGAAAGAAACGTCGTGCTCTCCCTGCAGTCACTATCCCGTTTTTGACTCATACCGAGGTGTGAGGCTTGCGAATTCACGTTATACACAAAGCTACGCCACACAGGCCCTGCTTTGATCATCAACCACAAGACTTTGCTTTTCAACAGAAGCCTTGATCAATTGCCACTTACGTGTGCCACACTGGTAATTCACTCCATGCGACTGATGTCTATCGATATACAACCTCTGAGCTCGTACGTCTCAGAGAAGGGCGTTAAGCAAGAGAATAAATTCTCTGCCGCCAAACAGATGTATATTTAATAGAGATCAATCAACACAGAATAAAATCCAATGTCAGACACACAATCCATTTACAAGTTCGTTCTGGGTCTGAACGAATCCGGAGGCACTTTCCTCGCATATCCCTCCATCTCCAAATACGTCTGGACGATCACCAACTGTTTCCCTCATCTTGGGTGTACAGCTCAATCAAGATCATCAGTAATCACCCAAACGATGTGAAGACTTCCGGTCTTCAACCACCGTCTTCGTCTTCGATATCTCGTCGAATCGGTTATTCAGAATGTGTATAAAACCGGCCTTTTTGAATAACCCACATATATGATAAACAAATGTTACACAAACACAACAGACGCCTCATTCCAATTCAGAATATTCTTTTATTCACAAAATCACATTCTTAGGGAAAGGTTCCCATTAATTTTATCCAAGATAAATTCTTCTAAATTTATTCTTTAATCTTCCTTTGGATATCATTTCAAACTAGTCGGGATTAACGAACAACACCGAAGTAATTATTTATTTTATTTCCCAATCCCAACCTATTCATCCCATGGAGAAAAACTGGTAATACTCCATATCTAACACCACGGTGTTATCGGTAAAATTAATTACCATTTCACGTTCAAATCTAATTAAAGATTTAACTATCGCATTGGAGCAAAACTGGTGGTACTCCATTCTCGATCACCTTTCAGATTTGATAATTCAAATTATCAATTCACATTTTAATCTAATTAAAGATTCATTGAAACTCCACTTAGTTTTAATCTTTTCAAAAATCAACATCCTGCCTTTAACTGGGTTAAAGAACCAATGTCATCTAAAACACGATCCACGATAAACCCAAATCACATTTGATATTAAATACAAGGCTCTGAATAGAAAATATACCAGCTTATATTCAATATCAAATTCTGAAACTAACAAATATCGTAATGGAAATAACGATATAAAATATATCTTTCAAATCCCCATAACAATATCTGTATAGTCACGAAATCCAACATCGAAATATTCCGAAGATAATTTCGATTCAACTCCAGTCCAATTCACGTATGGGGAATATTGATTATTTTTAAAATCACTTTCAAATTCAATTTATTTATTTATAAAATAAATTGATTTTAATTCTAGTTCAAAACTAGTTCATTTCGATAAAAATCTATTTTTATCTTTTCAAATATGGAGTTTTACATCCCAGTTCTTTCCAGTTCACATATTATGATTTTACACAAATTATAGATATTTTTAATAATTCTATCAAGGCCCGTACAGTCGATTTCCATCAACGGCCATCGAACTGCACTTACAACGACCTTTTCCAAAATTGATTTGGACATAATTCCTAATCCAACCATTAGATTTCAAATTTCTAATATTCATTGGAAAGCTCTTTTCGATACGAACCCAACGGTTCCGGTTTTAGGAGAATCCGACGGTCGGATCTCCCACAACGTCAATTCGAAGTTAATGGTCGAAATTCACGAACTACCGCGGCGCGGCGCGTTCTATTCAAGCCATTATATATATATAATATATTATATATATATTTCGTCGATTTCCTTTTAAAACGTATATTATAAATCGTTTTAAATTCGTTTTCAAAACCATTTCAACGCTACATTCAATTTCAAATCGATTTGATTTCAATTCAATTCGAATTCATTTCCATTTTATTTAATTCGAATTCAAATTCGTTTCAATTCAATTCAAATTCTAATTCGATTCAATTCAATTTGAATTTACCTTCTATTTAATTCAATTCAAATTCATTTCAAATTGATTTCAATTCAATTTCAGTTCGTTTTAAATTTCATTCAAAATGATTTCAATTCGTTTTTAATTCAATTTAATTCAATTTGAATTCATTTCTATTTAATTCGAATTCAAATTCACTTTCTATTCAATTTGAATCGAATTCATTTTCTATTCGATTCGAATTCATTTCAAATTGATTCAATAAAATTTCAATTTGAATTTTAATCTAATTTAATTTGAATTTCATTTCAAAATATTAAATTTTGAAATCACTTTTCAATATTCATTATAAAACGAATAAAATCGATATAAATATCGTTCGCGTCAAAATAACGCATCTCTAATCCACACGGCTTTATATTTTTCAAAAACTTCTTTATTTTATTCAACAAATGAATATTTATTCTATTCAACACATGAATTTATATTTCTTTCAACACACGACTAATCTCAACACATGAGTACTGTCAACACATCACTATTTTTGTTATGTAAAATATTTTATAAAATTATGGTATCTATCGTTTGATTTTCCATTAGACTCCACCGTGAAGTAGTTCTAATTTAAAATATGATAAAGATGTAAATTTTATTGTTAAAATATTTTACTCAACACTTGAATAGTTTCAACACATGAACATCGTCAACACATGACTATTTTTATATTCAACACACGAATTTTCTTTTATAATATTCTCTATTTTCCCGATTGGAATGAGGCCCAATTAATCACCATATAATGTTAATTATATGGATTCCATACACACATGTATAAAATAGCAATGATAAACAATCAACCATCATCCAAGGTGCACCATACAACTGCATAAGCATCAAATATAAATAATTAACGCTTACACAGCCTGTTGACCAATCGATCGACATACAATTAAATAATTGGGATTAGTGTACGCCAAATTTCGTCCCAACACCCGTGTAGGGTTTCAAATCAACAAACACAGATTTTTATTTGTGCAGTTGGGCGATGTGTAAAATTTATCGACCCAATCAATATCAGTTAAATCAGTGTATATAAACAAATCAGCTGATTTGTTTATAGATATTCATTTATTCACATTCACGTTAAAAATTATATTTTTAACGATGATTAATTTATTTCAACACATCTACATTTTATTATCGATTTCACATCAACATCACAAACAATTTTCACGACACATCAATCAAACAAACAAGCCATCCATGGTCTGTGGATGACGGGTGTCGGGTGCTGCTAAGCACCGTCTGCATCCTAGTATATATATATATATATATATATATATATATAACTAGAAAAAGAAATTGAAGAGTGAGAAGTTCTCACCGATAGCTATCCCAATTCCACGACACTTCCTATGTAGAAAATCTTGTCGTTCTCGCCTTTTGTCACTTTCGTTGCCCGTAGCCACTACATTTATAAAAATCATATTTTTACTTCGCTATTCAATATATAAAAATCGAATTTTTACTTCGCTATTCAATATATAAAAATCGAATTTTTATAATCACGCTATATGGATAAAAATTCTATTTTTACATCGCTACTATATAGATAAAAATTCTATTTTTACAACGCCACTATATAGATAAAAATTCTATTTTTATCACGCTGCTATATAGATAAAAATTCTATTTTTACAACGCTACTATATAGATAAAAATTCTATTTTTACAACGCTACTATATAGATAAAAATTCTATTTTTATCACGCTGCTATATAGATAAAAATTCTATTTTTACAATGCTACTGTATAGATAAAAATTCTATTTTTACAACGCTACTATATAGATAAAAATTCTATTTTTACAACGCTACTATATAGATAAAAATTCTATTTTTACAACGCTACTATATAGATAAAAATTCTATTTTTACAACGCTACTATATAGATAAAAATTCTATTTCTTTTGCCGAATAAAAATCATTTCTTTTGCCGAATAAAAATCATTTCTTTTGCTGAATAAAAATCATTTCTTTTGTGTGTTAAAAATCAATATCCTCCACTTACAAAAACTGATTTCACAACAATGTATTTACTTCAAATAAAAAAACTGAAATTAAATAAATAAAAATAAAGGAGCTTACTTTGGAATCGGACTAGAAGGGGGAGAGGTTCGCTGCAGGGGGGCGCATCAGGGTGGAGGAGCAGCGAGAGGGGTTCGCGGTGTTCATCAGGGTAGCGGGAGGCTATCGTGGTGGTTGGAGGGCGGTGGAAAGGGGGCTGCGTTTGAAAAGGGGGGCTAGGGCTCGAGGGGGAGAAGGGGGAGGCAGGCGACGAGGGATCGGTGGAGGGGGATGAACGACAGGTCAACGCGAGGAGGAGGGAGAGAAGAACGGAGGGGGGGTCGTGGGGTGGTGGCGCTCCAGCGCCGGAGGAGCGGCGCGACGATGGCGTCGCTGCAGGTGGAGGCGCGATTAGGTCTTAGGATATTTTTTTATTTTCTAAATCTCAACGGGAAGGAGAAAGGTAAAAGGGGGCAAAGGTTTAAATATATATATTTATAATAATTTAATATTATTATTTTCTCCTTATACGTTGACTTTTCATTCGAACTCTAAACGACGCCCACCGCCTGTCGTCCCTAGTGTTTTACCCCCATTCCGAACACAATGGGATATGTATCGTCGGCTGATTCGACCATCTCGATCAGTTTCCGCCAAAATCAACATATAACTCTATATATTGAATTTGAACGCGCATTTCAATTTACTGGGGTCACATACTAACTCGAAAAATTCCAGAAAAATATTTTCTAGCCTCGTATTGACGATACGGTCCTAACAAATCTAGTTTCGTCGAATTCTGAGACCGTTGGAAAAATGGCCAATTTCCAGTCGATTAAAATCAACTGAAACTGGTCAAACACGTTTTCCTTTGCCACACTCACATATTGATTCGAAAAATTATGAAATTTGAAATCTAGCAATAACTTGACATCACGGACCCAACAAAAGTGGTTTCGTCGAAATCCGAGGTCGTTTGCAAAAATGTCTATTTTTAAGGGCCTGAATTCCATAGCGACTATTTAGAATTTTCAACTGGACATATCTTTTGATTCCCGCTATGAAATTTCAATTTTTCGGATTCGTTGGAAAGATATTCTCAATTAGATTCCAATATTTTTGGTTTTACTAAAATCCGGATTGTTTTGCACCCGGTACATTCAATTGAAGTTTGAAATCAAATTATCGAACTACCGCGCCATTTTCAATTCTATTTATAATTATATATAATTATTTATATTCTAACGACGACGTATATAATATATACATTCGAATTCTATTCAAAATAAATTTCTCGTCTATATTATTTAAAATAATTCATTTTAAATGTTCAAACTTCGCTAAAATTGCCAAAATAAAAAATTTAAACTGGCCCAGATTTTCGGGTTGTTACACTAGGAGATGTATTAAGTGACCGAGGGGGTATCCGATAAGGTTAGCCAGATAGTAACATAGGGATCCACCGTGGGAAAGATCATGAATGACAATTAGTCGTTTTCCTAGCCTGTAGGTAATAAGTGATTGCTTACTAACTCTCGCCTTTTGCAGGGTTTGGGAATATACATGAATGACAATAGCCTTAAGATTAGTAGGACTTAGTAGCTAGTTTCCTTTAATTTATATTAGTATATAGTAAACCACTTAGTAAGGTATTAAGTGATCAAATGATCCGCTTTATGTAATATTATTTGGGAGTTTATAAGTTGCTATATATATAAACAACCCACCTCCTTTATTTATAGGGTACTGAGTAGTTGGAGAGTCTACCTCTTAGCTTTGGTGTATATTTCAATAGTGGTTTAAAGGCTTTATACTTCTGCGTAAAAGTTCTATCTCAATATATTGCGATAACGTTACCTTTGGGAAGTTCTATTTCAATGTAGTAGTTAATCGTCATTCATAATCTTTACAAGGTTAGGCTAAAATTTCTAGCCTTATTAGACATATGATTTGGGTGAAACCAAACGAGATGCATTTGTCTATTGTAAAAAGTGTTATACGTTTTCTTCTCTCTAGGACTTGTTCTTCTGACCCCCTCCTCATAAGAACTCTCAGGTTTATCTAGGGAAAGATAGGTCCTTACAAGTATTCAATTTTGGTTTTCTGTTCTTGTTCTTTCATGCTCGGTAAGTGGTGATTTTCTTTTAAGGTAGTTTCCTTAGTCGATACTTGTTATCCTATCTTGTTTCCACTGTAATTTAGTCTTATAGTGCTCTAATTATGCTCATGATAGTACTGCAGGTACTATATTTAAACTCTCTATGCTTGTAAGGGATTGACTCGGTTTTTATCAAAATTTATGCTTAGAAAAGTAAGGGTGTTAAATTTATGATTTATGTTAAGAAGTGGGAACAGGAGGAGATGGATGGTCACAACTCGAGGTGGGAGGACGGCGGACATCGATCAAGTAGGTGCAGTGACGGTGGGAGGTGGTGATTCCGGCGATGGGAAGTGGCGGGGAGGAGCGGAGTAGGATTCTCTATTTACGTTTTGGAAAAAGAAAAAATGTATATCTTATTCACTCTTTTTTTCTTAGCTAAGGATTTTATTTGCTTTTCAATTTTTGGTTCTACGTTTTTTTATCCGAGAAGGTTTTCAAGTCATTTTTCCATATTACAGAAGGAGTTTAAGAGAGAGAAAACAACGTAGAAGAATTCAAAAAGAAGGTGCCACCTATTGGTTCTAGATATTAATTTAAAACACATGTCTGATATGAAAATGGCGACTAATGTTGTTGTTTCCATTTTTTGAAAATTTCAAGATTACAATGGATCTACAATAAGACTGTTAATTTATTTACAATTACAACGGACAAAATGATGTTACTTGATTAAAATTTTATTCAATTTTGAAATGATTTTTTCCTTATGATAAGTGAAATTTATTTCTATGTATCAGTTTGTAGAATACAAAGGAGATATGAACCATATTTACAAACAATTGTTGTTCGCTTTTGCGCGTTTTTGGCTTGAAATTAAAGATACAGAACGACGGATGTTCGAATTTTCAAAGACAAAAATGGCATGAACGTCTAGTATTTTAAGCAAGAATTTCTCGAGTTTCGACAACATTTCATTCTCAACAATTTAATTAATGTTTAATTAAATTGACGAATCTTTACAAACTTGCTTATTTTCCTATGAAATTAATTTCTTTACTATGTCTAGCTAAATGCATCTCAAATATAAATTTTCACAATTTAATTCAAATTTTTATGCTATCTGTGATATAACGGTTGCCGCTGCCACAAATCAATGGTGTAAACTGATCTAAACAGAGCATGCAAACTAGGATGTTTTCATTATATAATTATTTAAATCACTACTATAGGAAAACATTCAGAATAAATCAGATTTCTAATTTGGAACTAAAAATTAAAGCATTAAATGCCCTAAATCATTACACTCTGCCTCACTCAAAACTTTTTTTCCTCGAAAAGAACTAGATAAAGAAGGGAAGGCAAATAAAAGATATAGATAAGATATATAAATTCAACGAATAATGCCTAAGGTAAATAATTCTGGATTCGAAGCACGCATGTTCTCCTCCATCTCCTAAGTACGACCTCAATCATTAGCACTATGTTGCACCTTGACTAAACTGACTGATCCCTTCTAAGCTACTTCGTACCTATATTGATGGTACAGAGTGGACTCCTTCAATAATCAAATTAGGCTCGATATCCAAGTTGTCTAGTGCAATAGGCTGGACATAGGAAGAAGGATCATGTAAGTACTTACAAATGTGGGGTACGTGACATACATTATGCACCCTAGCAATTTTATCTGGTAGCTCAATACGATGGTCCAAGGGACCAACCCTTTTGGATATGCGCGATTGGCCAGTGAATCTCGGAGCCAGCTTTCACTTGAAAAGTTCACCACCTAAGCCAATGAAATCTTTATTAAGTCGACTCTGGAGCCTATGGCTAAGCACCTTCCTTAGCAACAGTATTTGGAGCAGTAACTTAAGATTTTTGCAATATATACCTCATAAAAGAATATAACATGATCTGTAGATCAATATTAGCAACTCACAAACCAACTTTCTCAATTTCTCTCCTTTACCTAAGAATTGATGTTCCTTGCACGGATAAGGATGATTAACCTCTATATAGGAAATCCTACTTGAATAATGGTTGTGCGTAATGTGACATATAATATATATATACACAAACATTACTTTATGGTTTTGGAAAGTAAAAAAATATAACAAGTACATGCTGCCATATATATTATGTTACGCCCTAGGATTTTCTAATGATAGAAAAATAAATTCAGTAATGAATTAATAGTAAAATTTTCTTAAATTTTCAAAATTAACTATGAAGGATTCGTCGTTGCTTTTATAGAATTTATTTGGATAATTTTCATTTATAACTCCTTGAGTTAGCATGGAAGAGTTATGAGAAGAAGAAAAAGGAAGAGGGAGAAAATATAAATGTATTAATGGTTGCCTAATGATTAGCCAATGCATCTAATCATACACATTGAATCAGACATCTTTTCAGTTGGTTCAGACGTGTTTGAACAGTTGGATGATGGTCATGACATGTTCGAATGATAGGATGATGGTTGTGATATCCTTGGGTGGTTTGGATTGAAACTAAATTTAATCTGATGGTAGTGTAGCACTAACAAACACTATATATAAACTCTAATCTCTTACCCTAGAACTTCATATCTCTTCAGCCTGCTGTAAACATGTTCATTTTTATTCTTTCCCAAAACCCATTCCCTTGCAAATAAAATAAAACATATACAAATCAAAATGAGGAGGACATTCACAAAGGAGGAACTACTATTAAGAATCGGCACTATTGAAGTTTAGACTTCCAAGTGAGTTTGATTTAGATTTGAATCAGAATGATTGAACTCATTAGAGTTACATTTCCTTTAAGTTATCAGATTAATAAATATATAGATCTGGATATTTATAAAATTAAAAGTGATAAATTAGATCAAATTATGTTGGATGTAACTAGGGAGTAATAATCTAGGAATTTATGTATATTGTTTAATGGTTAATACATAAATCCTAATCTAAAATTAATTTATAAAGTACTAAATTAGGTCAAAATAACTAGATCTGAAACCTTAATCTGAATTTAATTTGCAAAATATTGGATCAGGCCAAAATAATTATATTTGAAAACCCTAATTTTGAATGTACAAGAATTGTTTGTAATAAGAAAGAATGAACTGAAGTTAATGCTACAAAAACAACTAGGAAGAAAACAAAATAATAGATTTACTATGTAAACCGCCTTATTAGGAAATGAATGACTATCCTAAGAACGGTTGTCCTACTGATGGCACAGTCGAGTGTATGCCTTATTGAGGGCACAATAAATCTTGATCCATTAAGACTAGGTTTTCACGGGTATGTTTTTTGGTTGGTTTGGAACTAGGATTATATATCTAACCTATGAAGGGAACAAAGGCTCTAACTTTCGTATCAGTTAAAAAAAATTATTTGGTACGTCTAAAACATAGGCTATTGGAAGTACTCTGTTGGTGCAATATAAGCATATGCAATTCATTGGCGCGCGACATAGGCTATTAGGTAGTCCGTTGTAGACAGTAATATGGGTAAAACCCAATAAGCCATGATGTAGGCGTTGGATAATTCATCTGTGTAAAGTAGGTTGGGAGCGCTACATTTGGTTAGAGACCACCGTAACAACAAGAGAGTATTCAAGGTTAGAGCAGTAAATAAGGGACCGAAGGTAGGAGCATGGTACGAATGTCTCTTGGACTGTGCATGCGCCATCAGAGTAGAAAATAAAAGGCTTTATGTTCTCGGTGATGATAAAAAGGCGATCGATCTTGTTGGGTACGTGGATTACAAGAGTGGTCTGGTGTTGACATTGTCTATTTGAGGAGAACACTAGAGTAGGAAATAAGAGGCGATTTTCTACTAGAGGGCATCAGTGTATTAGATTTTTCATTTTTTGATTTTTTTCTTGTTCGTCTTCATTATGCATAGTGGAGTAGAAAAGGACAAAAGATCCCAACTGGTCAATTTATGGTTGGGTTTAGGATGACCTTTAGATTTGAACCATAGTGAAAATAGGTTCCCTTAGGGAGTTGCACATTAGGAAGGCACACATATTATACATAATTTATGACACTTAGAGTAGAACTGATATTGATAATATTTGATTATTTTTCCTTCAGTTTATATCCAATTCACTAGAATTTATGTCTGAATTGTTCCATTACCCCATCTTTGGAGGATAGGTAAGCGGTTGGTCAGCATTGTTGGATATATTGTCTTAGAGCTTTCTTGGATCACTCCAAATCATTATGTACCTTTTATATTTAAGAGTACATTTGCGTTTTCATTGCTTAGAGACGTTCCTTTGGTATATTCTAATGTTTCCAAATATATATAGGCATTTCTGTAAGAAAATGATACCTATGTTTTGATACTACTATACTTGTATTTTCTGCGATTGTTTTATGTATTTAATTTTTTATGATATATTGTTCTTCATTTGTGATGATATTTTATCTAAAAATTTATTTTCGTTACATTTTGATATCTTAGTCTTGGTATGGTCATTTTATTTTGACTAACGATCAGTATCACTAGATAAGAATAAGTAGGGGTACATCAAGGCGCATGGGTTATCAGATATGTGCTCTCGACTCAATTCTTAGGGTAAACAAAGCAACTGGGATCTAGTAACAAATGAGACGACCTCCTTGCACCTCTAGCATCCAAGAGTGCACGACAATGGTATGCGGACAATGCAAAACGACCATCTAGGTTGAAAGGAAAAAACCAACATAGAATTTGTCACATTTTTCATAATGCACAAAATAAAATATAACAATCAAAATAACTGATATAAAACATAGGAGACGTAACAACCCTAATTTTAACAAACAATAATTAATTAACAAATTAATTAATCAAAGAATAAGTTGAAAAATAATGGGGATTTGGTAATGGGGATTACTCCATTGGGTCTGTTACGATTTTCTTGTTCAGATGCATATTTGGTTTGCTTGAAACGGACTTAAAACGAAAGAGTTATGGTCATTTGTAATTTAAATTTAAATCGAAAAAAATAACATGTGTTAGGACGATCTAATAAATGTCTAGGTTTACCCTTGGGTCAACCCAGGCCATGGGTGGGTCGATCCATGTGTCATCCCAGTAGGGTACTAGGTGGAACCGGTATGTAGCTAGGCACGTTTTCATGCCTGGCACAAAAATAAGAACGAACAAGATTAAATCGGGATTTTTGATGCTAACGTGCCTTGATCCTATAGGCTAATATGGTTGATCTGGATTGACCTTTAGTGGTTCAGATTTAAACCTAAATTTAATGGTTGAGGGTCTTTCACTCCACCTATAAATAAACCCTTGATCCCTCCCTCTTCCTCACAATATATCTCTTCCCCGCCTAGGCTAGTCTTCTTCTAAAGACAAACTACCCTAATTCTAAATTTTTAGGCTAGTCTTCTTTTGAAGATAAGTCAGCTTAGTCTAAATTTTAAGGGTTGAGATAAAAACTAAAAAAAATCAATTTTATTTTACTTCCAGGAGAGGTTCTATCGGGTCCACATTTGGGAAAGTGTTGGGGGTGAGTTTTAATGATTATTTAGATTTTTGATTTAGTTTTGGGATAAAACGGGATAATGGTACTTGTAATTGTAGATTTATTTATAGTTCTTTTACTTATAGTTATTTACTGTTTATGTTTATTTCTATTTTCTGTAATTTCTTTTTGTAAGTAATTTCTGTAGTTTTTCTGTGTTTTC
Organism: Allium sativum; assembly: GCA_030737875.1. Lineage (NCBI taxonomy): Eukaryota > Viridiplantae > Streptophyta > Magnoliopsida > Asparagales > Amaryllidaceae > Allium > Allium sativum. The sequence goes on along the minus strand of CM060912.1, from coordinate 549,937,770 downwards.
TTATAGTTCGGTTTAGTTAATATTATGATTACTATAAAATTATTCTCAGTCGTCTTTCCTTCATTCTTCATCAGATTTTTACAGTTTATTTGTGGTTATGCCCGAATATGTCTAAAGGGCAAACATATATATATACACACACAATTGATTTGGGCATAGGTTGATATGTCTAATTACATACATATGATTATTATCCTTCATTATGCGCACATTTGATAGAATTGGGATAATTGAATAAAATTAAGGCTAATAGGACATATGATGTAAACTATAAAAAGGAAACGTTAGACTGATAATATGCAAACCTGATTAAAGTTTGTAAAATGATTGCGACATAGGATTAGGACAGAAAAATGAATTGCAACTTGTGTTTGAATAAATATGATAATTGACAAATCAAAATATGATAACTGATAAATCAAAATAAACAAATGTTGTTTATTTGCAAATATGAATTTGATAAGAAATGGTTAAAAAGGACAATTAGGCTTTAATATAAACATATTGATTTACAAAGAAGCAAATTATGAGCCTAAAAAGGCATTAAGCTTTAATATGGATATATGACTTATGGGGGTTAAGTTACGAGCCTAAAACTAAAATTATTTGGTGGCCTTAAAATTAGGCGTTAGACTATAATATGAACATATTGATTTGCAAGGAGGTAAATTACGAGTCTAAAAAGGCATTAGGCTTTTATATGAATATATTGACTTAAAAAGATTAAGTTACGAGTCTACATCAGGTACTAGGCTTTATTATGAACATATAGACTTAAAACAGTTAAAGTACGAATAGAAGGCTTTAATATGGACATACTGACTTGTAAGGGTTAAGTTACAGGACTATAAGTGAAATGCTATAGAGGTCTAAATCAAAGGGGATTCCAACCAAGCATAAATTGTTTGTTAGGGATCCATACCATGCAGCATGCCCTTTTTATCATATACAGTCTCAGTTAGGAGGTGAGGGCACGCACCATGCTATGTAGTAGTAGTAGTAAATTAGTCCATTGGAGATGGGTACGGATGCGTTCTGGTGGTTCAATTTGCGTGCATTGACCAGATTGGGGAAATAAGACACTGTGACACATGAGATAATAGCTATGTCTTTAACTTGTAGGTTGGGCCTGTTAAGCCCAAGACGCACAGTGGGCATAGGTTATCACATTAGGTATAAGCAGCCGATCAATGGGTAGTATTATGAATATTTTTCCTAATTATATTATGATTCAGAATTCGTAGTTGTGCAAAAAGTCAAAAAGTTAAAAGTGAATGAGAACATTCAATCCCATTTGTAACATTTCATATCATCCTATATGTTAACTTAAGGTGTGCACAGACACTTACCCTTTTATGACACCAGAACTACTACTGTGACTATTTTTCTCTTGCTTATCAATCGTGCTAGTAATCAAAGATTTTATGCCTGACTCGTTTTCCTTTCTTCTTTCCTCTTTTCTTCCCCTCAGGCTCGCAGGGAGGAAGTGTGTAGTTTAGTCCATTCATCCGATTCTATCTTGGAGGATTTTCTTTGTTAAAGATGCATTGTTCTCTTTTTAGTTCATTTCTTTTACATGGTTTTGTTATACCTTATGACAAATATTTTTGGGGATTATTATCTATGTACTTTGATATTCTGTGACTGGGATTAATCTCCGTGAGACATGGTGTTTTATGACAGTTGCTTTTAATTAGAATAAATGGTTTTGTCATTTATGTAAATTGTCTTCTTCTGCTACTGTGTTTTAAATATTTCTATCTTGTAATTCTTAGTCTCTATGATTTTTTATGTCTTTATAATTGTTACACTTCATACTCTTTAGCGAGACCCAATTTTAGGTAACGTTAAGGGGTGTGGGGTGTTTCATTTGATATCAAATCCTAAGGTTGCAAAATCACTAAAAATTTATTTTAAAGAAAGACTTTTTGAAAGAAAAAATATTTTCAAAACCAAATTTATTTCAAAAATATATTCCCTCAATTCAGTTACAACCTTCCTTTGACTCTCTCGAATTCTCAAATCTCTATCTTCCCTCTCTTACACAGTATATCAGGTGCCATTAATATCCTAAGGGTGTCCCTATTCCAGGTTGGTTTCGGAGATATTTAGAGGTTACCGCACCAGCCGAAGAACAGGAACCTGCGCAGGCTCCAACACCAGCTATAGTGGTTTCTCTTAATCCACCAGTAGCTCTTAACATTTCCAAGCTTTGCAAAGATTTCACAAATTTGGGCAGTAATACTTTTATAGGAACATAGACATTTGTAGAGGCCCGCTCTTGGCTTAGAGACATGAAGTGGATCTTTGAGTTATTAGAGCTGAAGAATCGGTATAGAGTTCGACTGACATCTTAGCAGCTTAAGGGAAAGGCTTCATTTTGGTGGGAGAATATCGAGGTCCAAAGAAAACATATGGATCGGGATGGATTCCAAGTTAGATTTGATAGAAAATTTATGTTACAAGCAGAAGAGGGTATGTTATTAAAGCAATTCCTTCATCTGAAGCAAGGTGACCTTACCATTATGGTGTACATTAACCAGTTAAATGAGTTGTTAAGATTTGGGATGGACCTGGTTAACACGGCTAGGCGGCTAGATTTGCGAGAGGTTTGAATCAACCTTTCCAAATATTGGTTATGACTCATATTCGATGGGAGCTAATTAAGACTCTTTTGTAGAGATGGCTTTGATGACGAGGGCAAAATGGAAGAGGTCAAGCATGATAAGGGAGAAGTATCCAAGGTTGCCAATTTTAGGAAAATATGGTTAGAAAACAAGATGGGCAAGAAGAAGCAAGCTGGTAGTTACCAAAAATGGCAGATCAGCACAGAGACAAGTGTCATGGATGTGGGATAACAATACATTTTGTAAAGGATTGCAGGAAGATGAAAGGGAAGGGATTTGCTTATGGGAAGCTGGGACATCATAATAGGGCATGTCCACATAGGACTGGACAGGGTATTGGTACATAGATAGCTCATGTTCATGTGTTGGCAATGGCTCCGTCTAGCGGTGGTTTGGATAGAAGTACAAAAGTGGCAGTTGAAGGTTTTGATTTCCATTTTTGACTTTCCTATATGTACTTTCTTTGATTCGAGTGCTTCCTATTCATTTGTTTCTAGTACCTTGGTTGATTGTTTTCACTTAGATATCTCTCTTGTTAATGATCCTATAGTAGTTTCAAATCCTATAGGTGGTACGACACACGTGTCTATGATTTGTAAGGGTTTGAAAGTTTGTATTTTAGGCTTTGAGTTTGATTGTGATGCCTACGTGTTAGGGTTTGTTAGGTATGGAATGATCTCAGGGATGGACTGGTTAGCCATGTACGAGGATACCTTTGACCGCGAGAGGAGGGACGTTATATTAATGACTTATAGTTGTAGGACTGTCGAGATTTCTTGGGATCCGTCGGGGTTAGTTATATTGAGTTTCATGTTTTCCTCAGATTCTTTTATTGATGACATTGATTATGTACCTATTTTTCGTGATTATCCAGACGTTTTTGAGGAGTTAGGTGACCACCCCATAAGCGAAAGATTGATTTCCAAATCTATCTATGTGAGAATGCAATAGCGGCTGGATTTCTTGTTCATCATATGGCTTTGAGGGAATTGCGAGAGCTTAGTGAGTAAGTGGGTGAGCTTATAGAGAAAGGATTTACCAGGCACAGCATCTCTGAGTGGGGAGAACTGGTCGGCTTTTATACCAAGGCAGATAGGTTCCTTTGACTTTGTGTAGATTATAGAGAATTGAACAAGCTCACGAAGAAGAATAGTTACCCACTCCCTTGGATACATGATTTTGACATGTTGGTAGGCATGTCTATATTTCCTCAGTTGGATATGGCCACAGGTTTCCATCAGTTGCGTGTGGCAGATGATAGTATTGATAAGACAACATTTCATACTCTTGATGGTTTCTTTGAGTGGTTGATTATCCCTTTTAGGTTGACCAATGAACCAACATTCATGGACTTGATGAGTAGAGTATTCAGGGATATCCGAAATAAGTTCATAGTTGTCTTTATAGATGATATTCTTGTCTTTTCGAGGAATGTGGATGCACATGCCTTGCATTTAGGATGGGTTCTCCATACTTTTCGGGCGCATAACCTCACGCCGAAATTCTCCAAGTGTTATATTTTGTGAAGAGAGTTGTATTTCTTAGGGAACATGGCTTCTAAGGATGGATTAGTTGTGGATCTCACCAAGATTGTTACTGTACAGGACTGGAAAACCCCTAAGAATGCAACAAAGGTGAGGAGTTTTCTTGGTTTGGCGGGCTACTATTAGAAGTTCGTCAAGGACTTCGCATGGATTTCAGCGCCACTAACCTGTCTTACCAAGAAAAACTAGATATTCTCTTAGAGGTTAAAGAAGGCTCTCACTAGTGCATCGATATTGGTACCCCCTAATGGTTCTAAGTCATTCATTGTTTATACCGATGCATATGGGACGAGCTTAGGCGCAGTTTTGATTCAGTAGGGTAGGATTGTATGCTATGGTAGCTGACAACTAAGGGTTCATGAGAGTAATTACCCTACCCATGTTTTGGAGTTAGTTGTCATAGTTTTTGTGCTTTTTGGAGGAATTATCTACTAGGTGAGAGGATTGAGCTTTTCATAGATCACAAGTCTTTTAATTACTTGATCTTGCAGTAGGACCTTAATCTGAGGCAACGAAGGTGGTTGGAGTTCTCGGCATCCTATGATTTTGAGATTTCTTATACCCTGGGGAAGGGGAATTTAGTAGCAGATGCTTTGACTAGGCAGAGGGCATGGTTGATGAGTTCTTTACTTATAGAGTTGCAAAGCTTAGAGTTCACATCTACATTCTATTTTAGACCATCTATCGAATACACTCCAGGGTTGTTTCCATTATGGAGGTGCGACCTATTTTTTTAATTTAGATTGGGTTGAGGTAGCGCGAGGATCCTGAGTTAGTTGATATTTTGGACAGACTTAGTAGAGGAGATATTTCTTGATGACTCCTCAGATATACTGTGGATGGTATAGGTTTGTTTGTTACTACGTGATGGTATACTTTGTGTATGCTGCACGGGTGACTTTAAGAGTGCGATGCTGACTGAGGCACATCACTCTCTGATGACTTCCCATCCGGGCAGTGATAACATCTACCATGATACGAAGCAAGTCTTATATTTGGCTGGTATGAAGAAAGAAGTGGTCGAATTTGCAGCAAGATGTATGATATGTTTGAGAGTAAAGGATGAGCAAAAGAAGCCTGGTGGATTGTTTATGACTTTGGATATACCGCTTCGAAAATGGAAGAGCATATATATTTATTTTATTGATAGGTTGCCTAGATCGGGGAAAGGAAATACTAGCATCTGAGATATTATAGACCGACAGACGAAGAGCACTTATTTCATCCTTGTTAAGGGTAAGAGGACAACTTTGTGGTTAACTTCTATCTATGTGCGAGAGATAGTCCGACTACATGGTGTTCCCACTAGTCTTGAGAAATGGAGACCCTTGTGAGTTTTGGAGGTGTCCAGGAGGCTCTAGGGACGCAACTCAGACTGAGCATAGCTTATCACCCTTAGAAGGGTTGACAGACTGAGAGGGTGAACCGAATTAGAGGATATACAGAGTGTGACGACCGCCCATAACTCCTGCACTAAACAAGAGGAATAATGTGCTGAAAAGTGTGCCAGGCACCTATGGATGATCATCAGAGTAGGTGAACACAAGTGGAACCTGTTATAGAACTCATAGTGCAAGGATAAAGTATAGTAGAAAATATACAACAAGTAATAATAGTGAAGCATCACATAAAAAACTTTTGAAACTTTCACAACATCCTAAAAAGATTATCCAAACATCATAGGAAATACCAAAGTTTGTACATAAGGCCTCACCACAACACTCATAGAGCAACTCAAACAGCGGAAAAAATACTAGATAGTGGTAAAGATAGCACACCAGCCTCCTGCTCGCCTTCGCATAGCAGCATCGTCCTCACTAATCACCTGCTACTTAGTTTGCCCATCCACAACCGGATGAACATCCCAAGGTAATAAGAGGAATCATAAAACCCTGAGTCAGACAACAGTCTTAGTGAGTGATAAAACAACTAACAAACTTCAACAATAAAGGTATATGAGAATGGATAGATAAGCATACTAATCTACCCATAACACCAGAGAAGAACTCAACCCTATCTACCCCACATCGGACAGTGATAGCTTTTATGATAAACAATTCAACCATTCATCCATGGAAACCAGAACACCCATTCAATCATGGTCAAGCAGTCATAACATCCAGATTAAATGTATCTCATGTAAACCATCCTGATCAAATTCAACGTCCCTCAAACACAAGCCCTCAGAGTCCTAAACCAATATCAGACAGGCACCCAAGCAACATCTTCTTCGACTTTGGACAGCCTACGTGAGACGGTACAAAAAAGAACAACCAATCATCCATGATTGGCTCAAGCTATCACTGCCAATCCTGTTTCGAAACCATCGTTAGTCGTATGACGGCCAACCTTGCCATAGGTCAAGGGCTAATGATAACCCCAGTTGTAGCATAAACTCCATATGTCCGACCTTGACAATGTCCAACCTTGACAACTAGGCCTTTCTACAAGACCCAAGGTACTCGACCTACAACCGGTCTTTTAGATGCTCTAGTGTAACCCTGATTCGAGCCTGCTAGAACTTACGACAACGATAATCTCTTGGCCTTTGCATCTCTAGTCATCCAACCTGACGACTTTTCATATCTCAGGCAACCATTATTCACCAACTCACAACCTTTGAGTTGTCATCCCATTCGCTGTTCTACACCAATCACCGAACAAATTTAAACACATCGAACCTTCCTACTTGAATTTACTTCGAAGTCACACCATCTCCGAGCCAATTACATCACTGCGCTGCAGCTAGAGTTCAGGGGGTTGCTCCTAAAAATTATTTTTTCCAGACATTTTTGTTCAGATCTAAGTCGTACCTAAAAATATAAATTTTCATAAAATAACCTTGTGCAACCGACCCCTGGTACTCGACCACTCATTGGTGCGACCGATCCTGGCCCTAATGCACGACCGACCCAGCCCTAGTTCTGACACTCGACCCTCCTTGTTCAAGCCCATACACTGCTCGACCCGCACATGAGTTGCATGACCAGACCCTGCTCAACCAGACCTTGCTCGACCAGACCCTGCTCGACCCTACATGTACGACCGACCCACTCCAGACTGATGGACCAGAGCATGGTTTCTGGCCTGTTCTCTAAGACATGGTTTAGGCTCGACCGACCCACCATGTTCGACCGACCCACACCATGTTCGACCCAAAACTTGCATCTTCCAATGCAACTTCAATTTCAACCAAAACTTCGCCAAATCAATACATTCGACGAAACTAACTCATCTGATTCATCAAATATGACCGAAAACATGACATGAATTCTCTAACAACATGAAAACAACAATTTTCATCAAATTATGCAGATCACCCCACATGATAAATGATTATATAGACAAAATTATAGATCTAACTTGCATATACACATGAATTAGGATTGAAATCGTTAAACTAAACTTGCTTAAATAAATCATTGGGTGATTCATGTGAGAATAAACTTAATATGGCATATATCTTTGGAAAAACACTTAAACACGATGAAAAACATGATCAAACATTCATATACTTCATTGCATTCATGTGAGAGATGTAAATCACTCATCGTTTCTCCCAAAAAACAAAAATCAAAGAAAAATGAATCCGAATAGCAAGCACTTCACACCAAACACCTTGATCCGATGAATCCTTGCCTCAATTGATGTAGATCTAGCCTCCAATGGTGTAGATCTATGATTTCCCTCCTTGGATTATAATTTTTAATGGTGGAAAGGTGATAGAGGAAGGAGGAGCACAAGGCCTCCAAATGAGAGAATGAAAAACTAAAACCATTTCCCATATCCTTTACCCCGTATTTATACCCTTCCAATAGCCAACTAATGGGCCTTCCCAAATCAGCCCATTGTGGCTCTCCGAACCTGAACAGCTAACTGAAAAACATTAAAACAGTGATTCCTCCCAAACCGCTAAGCCAAATCTTTAATGTAACCACTCTACGGAAAGGTAATCATCATTTCCTTTCTAATGGCACAGGTCTCACCCTCTGATTCGACATGAATCAAAAGTTATGCCCTGTACAAGATTGACAAAGGCAAAATAGTCATAAACAAAATTGGTAAAAATTATGGACATGTCTTACATCCCCATAAGCAACATATCAAAAGATGAGAATGATCCAACCCTCAGGGAATGAAATAAAAATATTTTACGACTCTCCGATACGTAAAATTGCGGGTTGTTACATCCCCCCCTTAAGAATTTCACCACCGAAATTCCTAGCAACCACAACAATTCTACATGCATATCATCCATACTAGCAACCATCAAGACATGCATCCATAGTCTTATCCTACCACACGGAATTCTACCAAACAACAACAAGATACAATGATATAACGATGATACGATATCTTAGGGTCCTATCGACGAAGAGTTCTGGATGAGTCATGTAACACCCCGCATTTTTAATATAATTAAAAATGAGATATATGTATATATGCATGGATATATTTAAAGGAAAGATTAAATAATATTAATGTAGTTGCATGTAAGAAGTTTATGCAGTGAAATAAAGAAAAAGATTAATAAAGAAATTACATGTAATATTTGAAATAAAAAGAAATACAGTGAAATGCAAAGAAATACATGCAAAGATTTAAAAAGAAATAAAAAGGAGAATTTTAAGAGACTCTAGAATTTGGTCATGAAATTAGCGTCATTACGTTCATGGCGATTTTCTGGTCAATTTAGACCTATAGTTTGTAGAAAACTGATTTAAAACGAAGAAGTTATCCTTAATTTAAGAAATGCAACAAAACATGAAAAAGGGCAATGGGAAAAGAATAATATGTAGCTTGGTCCTAAGTCTTGTTAACAAAATACTTAGTAGCTCATTTGGTTAATACATGAGACTTGTACATAAGAGGTTGTGAGTTCAATCCCCACCAGCGCCATATTTTGTTTTTGTTTTAAGGAGCGGCTAAATAGTGGCTTAACAAATTGGTTCAGTGCGAAAGGGGATAAGTTAATTGGAGGTTTAATTGAAAGAATGGAAATAAACCATTAATTGATTAAGGAAGATAACTTCAAAATAAAACAGATAATTGTTCGCATATAAAAATTAGTATACGCATAAGAGATGGATGCGTATGAACACGATTCAAATTTGAAGTTGCGCACGAACATAGAGACAAATAAAAAGGGGGCATATATGTATACATGTTATTTGAAATTAATGCAATAAGGGAAAGAGGATATGTGAAATTAAATAAATGGATGATGCATGAACCTGAATAAAAATAAATTAATGTGATGCAAATAAAAGAAAGAAATATGGAATGCAAAACATGTCAAATGTGCAATTAAAGCATGCAAAGAAAAAGGTTGTAAACATTAAAATGGAGCAATTAAATGTGAAGGGGATCAACTTTTGAAATTTAAACGTTTAAAAAGTAAACTAATAAGGCCATAAGCAAGCCACAATTGGAGGAAGGTTAATGTTATTAAATAACATTCAAATTAGAGGCGCATGCACATGTGATTAGATGTAAATAAATAAAAGAAAATGGTTTAAGGACATGTGGTTTCTTTTCAAAAGAGTAGAAAAAAAGAGAAAGAAATCAATTAATTGATTAGGAGAAGAATATGGCAAATAAAGATTCACGTATAAGTGCAAATAAGTAAATAAATAATTGAATGCATGAAGGAACGAGGTTGCTATACGTTAAAAATAGTACGTAATGCATTAATTAGAAAAAAATAAAGCGGTTTCTTTTTATTTATTTAAAGGAGCACTAAGTGTGAAAAGGGTTGTTCTGGATGGTTCTTTTCTAGGATAAGGTGGATGGTTTAGATGAGTTTTTATTTAATCCTAAGGTCCTAGTTGCTCTAATCCACCTATAAAAGAACACCTAACCTAACCCTAAAATCATTCTATCTCTTATAAGACGCTTCCATACCACCAAACTTCAACCCAACATAGCCGTCGCCTCTAAACTTTAAATTAAATTGCTAGTTCTTCATCAATTTTGGAGTTTATTCAAATCAAGTAGCAAGTTTCTTCAACAACAATTCACGTTCTGCGTCAATAATCAAATAAGAAGCCTAAACCAACGGTCTACCTCAACAACCAATTGTTTATTTCTCCAATCCAGCCAAGGTGATTGGTTTAAAATACAGCTGTTGTATAATTGTACTTCTATCGTTTGCTATTCCCCATAAAGAATATGATGATAATTTAATAAGATCAGTTATTTCATTTATGCTTATGATTGAGTTCTCTCCTTTTTATTCTTTCCCCTTTTTATTTTTATAGCTAGGCTATCTCGAGCCTACATGTATCATGAATTTAGGCGTTGTAAACGAGAACGAGAAAGTAAAAGGGAAAAAAGGGGTTGTTTGGGCATAATATGGGTTGGAAGGATTTATGTATGATTTGAATAGAATTATGGGCATAATTTTATAGTAATTTTAAATTTATGTAGTTTGGCATGATTGAAATTGGATATGGAATTAGTACAATTTAATATTAACAACATGTAATTGGATAACATGGATTGGTGAAATTTATTGGTAAGATAAGCCTAAAAGGTGAATTAAGTTAAATGTATGAACATGGGAACGTTGGGAAATATATTGGAAAAATATTGATTTTTTGAACTTGAGTATTATTGGATATTTTGGATAATTGGAATATAAAAGAAATTGGCATATTTGGGTATGGATTACATGGAATTGATGAAATTGCCTATAATTGGAAATTTGTAATTAAGGCTAATTAATATGTAATTAGTGACAAGTTGGAATAGGCAAAATTGTAAACATGACTATATGTTGAATTGGAAAAACATAACATGAAAATTGGGATTTGGGTGAAATATGATGTTAATGAACCTTTGACACGAGGTTAGGCGCAATTGTGGTGTAAGACTGTCCGGAACCGCCTGGCAAACCCTGCTGCCACAATTGGACGTCTAATGTGAGAGGTCAAAGGCATGAATTGTAGGCGTAACAGTTGGTGACACGAGGTTAGACCCGGTTTGTGGTGTAAGACTGCCCGGAACCGCCCGACAAATCCAGCAGCCACAAAGTGTTCGGTCTAACGTGGGAGGTCATGCACCATTCGTCATAATGAATGAATTAAGGAATACTAACCATAATAAGACATGTGGGTTACATGGGTATGGTTAGAGGGTTAAGTGGGTGACATGTAAAATATGACATGTAAATATGGACTTAACCATAGTAAGACAAGACATGTAAAACATGTAAATATGGACTTAAACCGTAGTAAGACAGGACATGTAAAACATGTAAATGTGGACTTAACTGTAGTAAAATACGTGAAGTAAAACATGACTAAGGTGGACTTAACCGTAGTAAAGCATGTGTAAGACATGGAAACAATAATAAAAGAGGTTAAGTGGGACATGGGCGACATGTAAGACATAAATAAATAATGCTTAACCAAAGGGGACCCGTTATGGCATCACAAATTAATTGAATTGGGTAAAGTTTAGGTAACGGGTTAAATAAATGGAAAGGGTTAAGTAAATCTAAATTAATGACAAAAGTGGGAATGGTAAATAACCTATTATGAATGAATTTGAATAAGAAAAGGAAGGATAATAGGTTAGACTTCTTCTAAGGACAAGTGGAAAGTATAACTTATGGGATAATGTAAGTTATAAGAAACGAAAAAGGAAAATAAGGTAACTTATATGTGAAGATATACTTAATTATAAATTAAGTAGTTTGGGAAGGAGAAGTGTGAAATTTAAGATGATATAAGTTATATGAATAGAAAAGAAGTAAATTAGAGTCATATATGTTGGTTGGGTTGAGTAATTCTCTGGGTGCCAGTCTGATGTTGATTTCGGTCTTCGGGGCTGGTTTTTAGGGGATTATTCTCCTAATCAGTATATATGTGGATAAGACATACTTAACTATGGATTATGTATAACATGTTGTTGTAACCCTAAAAGGGAATAATTTTTGAAGTTGGAAAACAACATGTTGTGGTCTTATTAATGGACTTAAATGGGTTAAGTATAAATTGAATTAATAAGCAAGGGTAACTTGGTAAACTTGAAAAGGAAGTCAATATGAATAAGAATAACCAAGTTAAATAAGAAAAACTGACGAGGTAACACAACGCGTAAGAATTGATTAGACGTAGGGTCTAATGACATATAAAATCAAGGTGCTTGGGGCAATCCGTACGTTGTAGGATGAATAACCCAACAAGGTAAATCATCACGGTGTCATAAGACACGAGGGGAGCGCACATTCGTTATTTTGGCGGCTCCAACGGAGTGGAAGGGGAAGCACGCGACTTCCTGAGACGTTAAAGGTGCTCCTAGTAGTTGTAACACCCCGTATTTCTGTTAACACTATAATAACAAATTAAAGAATAACTAATCTCTCGTGTGAGAATTAAGGGAAACGGGTTGCGCCATTGTGTTCGTCACGGAATTCTTGTTGAGATATAGTCCGAGTTTGCTTGAATTGGACTTCGTATGAAGAAGTTATGGCCATCGGAAGTTTCAGAAAATTCAAATTTCAGAGTCAAACAGGCTAGGCGGGAAAATTCCCGCCGGGGCCAGGTCGACCTACCCTGACCAGGTCGACCATAGGGTCGACCTTGGGATCGACCTAGGGGTCGACCTCCCCCCCCCCAGCCAGATTTGATTGTTGACCTGTTTTTGACTAGATGCTGACTCATTAGGGTTTCTGATTTGCTCTGATTGGCTGGGATTAATTCTGGGTTGATCGGACGGCTTAAACTAATCCTAAACTCTATAAAAACACCTATAGACTCAAACCCTAAAATCAAATTAAAATTAGATTCATGGCCTCCATGTCGTCACCTAGCAACTCAGAATAGCCGCCACTAATTAGAGAGGAAGAAAGCAAATCAAATTCAATCCTTTTCAACTCTAACAACGAATCTACCTCAAAGGAAAGCTAATACAACTTCAGAACTCAGAATTCAGAACTTAAGACCTTCTTTGAGTTGTGAGTTTGATTTCTTTAATAAAATAATTAGTAATTTATTTGGATTAAGTTATGATGTGGATTATTTGGATATGATGTGAATTATTGACCGCATGTTATAATTATGTTTTAAAATTGTGATGTTATCATACATGTTGTAAATTCTATGATATTATGTTGTGTTGTTATCATATATGTGGTAAATTTATGATGCTACCATCTGTGTTGTAATTCTATGATTGGCTTATGTATAATCAAATCATCATGTTGTTCATATGCAAGTTTGGTTATGTTGATTCATATGATAAATCATAAGTATGTATGCAAGTTTAGATTTTGATTTAGACATGAATCATATGCAAGTTGGAGAGAATTATATGTAACCTTACATGTTTCATGACACCTAGTTTATGTGAAAATTTGATCTAAAGTTAGGCTATGACATGTGTGAGTTTTATGATAAATTCTACATGCTAGTTTACATGTTTAGATGTAAGTTCACACCATTGTTATGTTGCATAAATCACATATGCAAGTTTATACAAATATATGAGTTTGGAATATGAATCATGTTATGCAAGTTTATGGTTATTGCCTATGCAACTTTACACCTTTAGATGTAGATCTATGACATACATGATTCATGCAAGTTTATGACTATCACCCAAACAAGTTTACACCTTTAGATTTGGATTTATGACATATGTAGTTTTATGCAAGTTGTAACTTTGGCCTATGCAAGTTTTAGATGTAGAACATCATTCACACATGCAAGTTCACCCCTTATGTTTAGATCTATTTTTAATTACATGTATGTTGTGATGTTTTCTCTTTATTCCATGAGTTAGACTATTCGAGTCTAACGTATATTTTACGTTAAACGAACGAACGTACAACGTGGGGGTAATGGGATAATATTAAAAAGATTTAATATTAAGAATTGGCATAAATGCCTTAAATGGCATAAAATAAATTTGTGTTGAAAATTGGTATGATTTGCATACCATAAATGGATGGACATAATTGAGTCAATTATGGCCATAGTTAAATTTGGAATTGATTGATAATTTGAATAGGGAAAGTAATTCAAATTGGGGAATGATTAATTAGGAGTAATTAATCGTCAAAGACACGAGGTTAGGCTCGTTTGTGGTGTAAGACTTGTCGGACCCTCCCGGCAAATCAGCTGCCACAAATTCCAGTCTAATGTGAGAGGTCTTAGGCATAAATTAAATACGTAATAATTGTAAAGACACGAGGTTAGGCTCGTTTGTGGTGTAAGACTGCCCGGACCCGCCCGGCAAATCCAACTGCCACAAATGCCAGTCTAATGTGGGAGGTCTTTATGAGGTTACGGTCTTAATGAATTAAGAAACACTTAGCCAGATAAACATGTAGTGGGACATGAGGGGGTTAAGTGGGTGCCATGGGTGGCATGTGAAATCTAGTGGGTGCCTTGGGTGGCATTTGAAATACGATTAGAAATACTTAACCGAAATTGAAACATGTAAGTGTACATGAATAAGAAGTGGGTTAAGTGGGATGTACTAGAGGGGACCAAGCTTAGGTGGATAGCTTGTGTCAAGTAATGGGGGCCCGTTTCAACCAGTAACCCATACGTATCTTTGTGGGCTCGATCCAAGTCGAGGACGGGACACGCATATTGGGCTTGACTGTAAGAGGCCAAAACGGGTTAGCGGTGGCAACGCAAGTCCAACGGGTTCATATGCGTGTATGGGCCCGGGCTGGTAGGTAAGACGTTGTTGCATCATGTAGTATAAGCCGTGAATTATTTGTGGTATCGGGTTGCCACTTTGGGGAGTGATACACCCCACTGTGGGGCCAGCACGGGTATCTACGAGTTAGGGAGCCGATCGAATGGGGGTAGTGGGTACACCTAGTAGAGATAGGGGCAGGCAACACCTATAAAGGCAACTAGGGGTGCACGAAACTACCATTATCATTGTTAAAATCTTGTAGGCGGGATCGACCTTAGCGTAACTAGTGGTGGTGCAGGATAGTAATTATCCTATAGTGGTTTAGGTGCGCTTCAACGTTATCTTAGTTCAATCTTGTTTCCTTATTTACTCTGTCTTACTCAATTGTTCACAGTCATTTGCTTATTTTCCAACTTATGCCTTAGCCTAGTTATTTTGGTAATTATATTGTTAAAGTTATCGCACTCGCCAGACTTTATGTCTGACCCCCTTTGTTTCCTCCTCTTTTCTTCCATCCCCCCCCCCCCCAGGTGCTCAGGTTGGAACTAGCACCAGTGGAGCTTGATTTGGACAACTATATTTCTTGCTTTTAGAAGATTGCTTGGATCGCTGAAGTAAAGTTCAGCCTCTCTTATTTATGGCTATTAGTTATTGGAGATTATGTCTTTCAATTTAAGTACTATGATTTAGTCAAGATGGATATTGTGTACTTTGACTTTGGTTTTGATGATGTAATCAAACTTATGTGTTTTCCGCTGCAATGAAATAAAGTTTTAGTACTGTTTATATCTATCTTGTTGTTAAATTTCTGTTCTATACACACTTAAAATGCTCCATGAAAGTTAATGCATTCCCTTTGTGAGTGACATTAATGGACGTGGGGTGTTACACGTGGTATCAGAGCTGAAGGTTACCAGAACAGATATGAATTTTGAAAAAGGTGTTTTTGAAAAACAACTTTTATAAAGAAGTACCTTCAAAAGTATGTTTTAAGGAAAGTATTTTCAAGAGAAAAGCTTATTTTAGAAAGCATAACCCTAAGAGCCATATATCTTTCCTTCAGTTCTTTTGCATTGAATCTTTCCTTTTTCGTTTCAGCATGTCTGGAGCATCTGAGATACCAGAGGGTGTTCATGTACCGGTTGGTTTCGTCAATATCTCAAGGCTAGGGCCGCTACCGCGGGTCCGGCCAACGTTCCTCCTCCTCCCCCAGCTCCGGTCATTCCTCCGCGTGGAGATACTTTCTCCAAGATATGTAAAGACTTTCGTTCGATGGGTGGAAAATCTTTTAGTGGGACTGAAACGTTCATTGAATCTAGAAACTGGTTGAAAGAAGTGGAGGACCTATTTGGCATTTTCGACTTGGACGACTGTAAGAAGGTCCAATTGGCTGCTTGGTTGATGAAGGATGAGGCCTCGTTTTGGTGGGAGGTCACTAATGGGGAGCGTCCAGTTGATACATGGCCAGACTTCAGGCGGAGGTTTGAGGCGAAGTTTCTCTCACGGGTTGAAGAGAATCTCTATATGGAAAGGTTTTTAGCATTGAAGCAAGGGAATCTATCGGTGAAAGAATACGTCAACAAGTTCAACCAGTTGGCGAGATTTGTCTTAGACTTGGTGAATGCTCCAGAAAAGAAGGCCCTGAGATTTGTTAAGGGTTTGAATGAGCCGCTTCATGGGTTAGCTATGACCCACATCCCTATGGGGCTAGTTTTGAGAGACTAGTTGACATGGCGCTTATGCATGAAGAGGAGAAGGGCGCCAATGCTAATAAGGCACCCGAGAAGAAAGGGGATCAAAAGAAACCGCAACAACAACAGAACAAGAAAGGTGGTAAAGGCAACAACGGTAAGGGAAAGAAGAGATGCTTTAACTATGGGACACCAGGCCGTCTAAGCAAAGATTGTAGGAAGAAAAAGAAGACTGGCTGTTTCCACTATGGCGAAGCGGGACATCTGATTAAGGACTACCCAAAGAAAGGGCAGAGGGTAGGGTCTACCTCGGGAGGACAGGTGCAGGCTCTTATGGCACCAGGGCAGGCAAGGGGACAAGTTCAGGCTCTCGTGGTCCCACCGCTGCAAGAATGAGGTAGAGCAATTTCTGTTGAAAGTTTAGTTTTTCTGTTTTATCATCCTGTCCGTACTTTATTCGATTCTGGCGCATCACATTCATTTATCTCTACATCATTAGTTGAAACACTGGACCTAGATACTAGTCTAGTTACGAATCCCTTAGTAGTCTCAAATCCTATTGGTGGTTCGGCTCATCTTTCTATGATTTGTTGGGATTTGAGAGTGTTTATCTTGGGTGTTGAGTTTGAATGCAATGCCTTTGTTCTTGGCTTCATGGGCTACGGCTTGATTCTAGGTATGGATTGGCT
Organism: Allium sativum; assembly: GCA_030737875.1. NCBI lineage: Eukaryota > Viridiplantae > Streptophyta > Magnoliopsida > Asparagales > Amaryllidaceae > Allium > Allium sativum. Next base: position 549,920,560 of record CM060912.1, on the reverse strand, counting down.
AACTAGATACGGGCCATCCTAGATTGTGAAAGAAGGGTAGTTAGATTGTTGACTCGTTGTGGAAAGACCCTTGATATTTCTTGTGACCCTAGAGGTCCAGAAATGCTTAGCTATCTAGATTCCTTTGACGCATCCGATGATGATTTGCATTCTGTTCGTATAGTCCGTGAATATGTTGATGTCTTCGATGAAGTGAGGGGTTTACCCCCAAAACGTGAGATGGACTTTCGAATATATCTAGTAGATAATGCAAAGCCAGTTGCATTGCCAGTGCGCCACATGGCTCAAAGAGAGAGAAGAGAACTCAGTAAGCAAGTGAAGGAGTTGCTTGAGAAGGGGTTCATCAGACGTAGTATATCGGAGTGGGGTGCTCCAGTAGTATTTGCCACAAAGGCAGATGGGTCCCTTAGACTTTGTGTGGACTATAGAGAACTTAATAAGCTTACTAAGAAGAATAGACACCCACTGCCGAGGATTGATGATCTCTTCGATCAGTTAGTTGGTGCCTCAGTGTTTTCGCAGTTGGACTTAGCCACGGGTTTCCATCAGTTGAGAGTGGCTGAGGATAGCATAGACAAGACTGCCTTTAGGACTCCAGACGACTTCTTCGAGTGGCTTGTGATGCCCTTTGGTTTGACAAACGCCCCCACATACTTTGTTGACTTGATGAGTAGGGTGTACCTTAATAAATTCGTGGTAGTCTTTGTGGATGACATCTTGATCTTTTCTAAGAGTGAGGAAGAGCATGCCCTACATCTTAGGGAAGTGTTGGAGACTCTTCGAGCGCATAGACTTAAAGCTAAATTTTCTAAATGTCACTTTTGGAGGAAGGAAGTGCGATTCTTAGGGCATGTGGTTTCCAAAGAGGGGATAGCTGTGGATCCCGCGAAGGTAGTGGCCATCCAAGATTGGAAGGTCCCTAAAAATGCTACCGAGGTGAGGAGTTTCTTAGGGTTGGCTGGCTACTATAGGAAGTTTATCAAAGACTTCGCAAAAATATCAGCTCCGTTAACACGCTTGATGAAGAAGAACCTAGTTTTCACATGGGGCGTAGATTGTGATGATGCGTTCCAACGTTTAAAGAGAGCTTTGACCACAACCCCAGTCTTAGTGTTGCCAGATGGGAGTAAGCCATTTACCGTTTATACCGATGCTTGTGGGACAGGACTAGGCGCAGTCTTAATGCAAGAGGGAAGGGTAATAGCCTATGGTGGAAGGCAGTTGAGAGTGCATGAGAGAAATTACCCTACACATGACCTAGAGTTGGCTGCTATTGTTTTCGCGCTTAAGTCTTGGCGCCATTATCTTCTTGGTGAGAAATTCGAATTGTTCACTGACCATAAATCGCTAAAATACTTGTTCTCTCAGAAGGACTTGAACTTGAGGCAACAAAGGTGGATGGAATTCTTAGCATCCTACGACTTCGAGATAGCATATACCCCTGGCAAGGGTAACGAGGTGGCAGACGCCTCAAGTAGGAAAAGGTTGTCCTTGAGTCCGTTGTTTGTTGAGCGGCGAAGTTTAGAGTTCATCGCTACAGTTGACTTTAGACCTTCTGTTGAATTTGTACCCGGTTTACTATCATCCTTAGAGGTCAGATCTACGCTTTTGGGATGGATTGGTGAGGCACAGCGAGATGACCCACAGTTGGTTGAGTTAGTAGAGAAGCTCAAAATAGGGGAGTCATCGAGCCATCTCAGTAGGTATACCCTAGATGGTAAGGGTTGGTTACGTAGGGACGGTAGACTTTGTGTACCACGGGACAAGAATTTGAGGAAGACTATTCTTGATGATGCACATCGTTCGAAGATGACCATCCATCCCGGTGGGGACAAGATGTACATGGACATGAGACGAGTTTACTTTTGGGCCGGCATGAAGAGGGATGTGGCCGAGTTTGTCGCTAGATGCTTGGTGTGCCAATAAGTAAAAGCAGAGCAAAATAAGCCCGGTGGATTGCTTCACCCATTGTAGATCCCACAATGGAAGTGGAAAAGTGTCTCGATGGACTTTGTTGATGGGTTACCGAGATCGAGAAAGGGTAATACGGGAATTTGGGTTGTGGTAGACAGACTTACTAAGAGCGCCCATTTCATTCCCGTGAAGAGTAAGAGGACTGCTCCATGGTTAGCCTCCGTATACATTCGAGAGATAGTTCGTTTGCACGGTGCTCCTTTTAGCATAGTAAGCGACCGCGATCCTATCTTTACTAGCGAATTTTGGAAGAGCTTGCAAGAGGTGGTAGGGACTCAGTTATGTTTGAGCACCGCATATCATCCTCAGACGGACGGCCAGACCGAGAGGGTGAATCGTATTCTAGAGGACTTGTTGAGGTTGTGTATCTTAGACTTCGGAGGTACATGAGAGGAACATCTTCCGTTGGTAGAGTTAGCATATAATAATAGCTTCCAGTCTAGCATTGGCATGGCACCGTTCGAGGCTCTTTATGGACGGCCGTGTCGTGGTGGGAATCTACAGATAAGATCTTGCTTGGACTCGATATGATTAGAGAGACTTCAAAGAAGATCGATCTGATTCGAAGGAGGATGAAGACGACGCAAGATAGGCAGAAATCTTATGCTGACAAGAGGAGGACAAATCTTGAGTTTGATATTGGGGACATTGTCTTTGTCAAGGTGTCTCCATTACGGAATGTGATTCGCTTTGGCTCCATTGGGAAGTTAGCACCAAGGTTCGTATGGCCGTTTCCTATTAAGAAGAGGATTGGGCAAATGGCGTATAGAGTGGAGTTGCCCGAGAGACTTAGTGGTGTACACGACGTATTCCATGTATCACATTTGAGGAAGTACCTGCACGAGACCGCGGAAGTGGTGGAACCGAGCTTGCTTAGAGAGGTGGAGATCGAGCGTGATGCGATGATTCGACGAGCTCCAACGTGCGCTCTTGGGTCGAAGATTAAGAAGTTGAGGAATCGAGAGGTCAAGCTAGACAAAGTGCAATGGGGAGATGATGAGAGCAACGCTACTTGGGATACGGAAGAGAAGATGCATTCATTATACCCTTTTCTTTTCGAGGGTATGTCTTTTAATTTCTCCTTTATCGCTTAGCTTGTACTTGTTTATCTTTAGTATGTCCTCTCGCTAGTATCTTTGAGCTTTGGATAGGGTAATCCTATGGTTGATACATGTGTTTGAGACATGTTATGTATGATGGATGCATGTGGATGCAAGTGGTTGCTAGTGGCTGCTCGTGGATGCATATACACACACTTTAGGCACTAGATCGGCTCAGTCACTTCATATTGCATATAAATGTGTGTACATATTTAAGTAATGGATGTATAATGGTTGTGCTATCACATGGATGTTGCATTTTTGGTGAATGGTTGTGCACACATGTAGAAATAATATGTATCAATAGGATTCTTTCGCATACGTAATGGACGCATGGCACTATCATGGTTTGCATTAAGGAGGTCAACTGAATCAGTAGACCGCCTGATTTTGCATTAGATAGAGAACATATATACACACTTCTTGCATATGTTCATACAGCATTAGAAATTTTATAAGGACAATGGATGCCTGTGTTTGATGGTTGAATAGATGGTTGTTTGGATGTTAGGATATGCATTCTCCTTAACTTGGAGATTTCAGGGGCGAAATCCTTTAAGGAGGGGAGAATGTAACACCCCATATTTCTGTTAACACTATAATAAAAAAATAAAGAATAACTAATCTCAGGTGTGAGAATTAAGGGAAACGGGTTGCGCCATTGTGTTCGTCTCGGAATTCTGTCCGAGTTTGCGTGAATTGGACTTCGTATGAAGAAGTTATGGCCATCGGAAGTTTCAGAAAATTCAAAACAGATTTCAGAAAATTCAAATTTCAGAGTCAAACAGGCTAGGCAGGAAAATTCCCGCCAGGGCTAGCTCGACCTACTCTGACCAGGTCGACCATAGGGTCGACCTAGGGGTAGACCTGCCCCCCCCCCAGGCAGATTTGATTGATGACCTATTTGTGACTAGATGATGACTCATTAGGGTTTCTGATCTGCTCTGATTGGCTGAAATTAATTCTGGGTTGATCGGACGGCTTAAACTAATCCTGAACTCTATAAAAACACCTATAGACCCAAACCCTAAAATCAAATTAAAATTAGATTCATGGCCTCCATGCCATCACCTAGCAACCCAGAATAGCCGCCACCAATTAGAGAGGAAGAAAGCAAATCAAATTAAATCCTTTTCAACTCTAACAACGAATCTACCTCAAAGGAAAGCTAATACAACTTCATAACTCAGAATTCAGAACTCAAGACCTTCTTTGAGTTGTGAGTTCGATTTCTTTTATATAATAATTAGTAATTTAATTGGATTAAGTTATGATGTGGATTATTTGGATATGATGTGAATTATTGACCGCATGTTATAATTATGTTGTAAAATTGTGATGTTATCATACATGTTGTAAATTTTATGATATTATGTTGTGATGTTATCATATATGTGGTAAATTTATGATGCTACCATCTATGTTGTAATTCTATGATTGGCTTATGTATAATCAAATCATCAAGTTGTTCATATGCTAGTTTGGTTATGTTGATTCATATGATAAATCATAAGTATGTATGCAAGTTTAGATTTTGATTTAGACATGAATCATATGCAAGTTGGAGAGAATTATATGTAACCTTACATGTTTCATGACACCTAGTTTACGTGAAAATTTGATCTAAAGTTAGGCTATGACATGTGTGAGTTTTATGATAAATTCTACATGCTGGTTTACATGTTTAGATGTAAGTTCACACCATTGTTATGTTGCATAAATCACATATGCAAGTTTATACAAATATATGAGTTCGGAATATGAATCATGTTGTGCAAGTTTGTGGTTATTGCCTATGCAAGTTTACACCTTTAGATGTAGATCTTTGACATACATGATTTATGCAAGTTTGTGACTATCACCCAAACAAGTTTACATCTTTAGATTTGGATCTATGACATATGTAGTTTTATGCAAGTTGTAACTTTGGCTTATGCAAGTTTTAGATGTAGAACATCATTCACACATGCAAGTTCACCACTTATGTTTAGATCTATTTTTAATTATATGTATGTTGTGATGTTTTCTCTTTATTCCATGAGTTAGACTATTTGAGTCTAACGTATATTTTACGTTAAACGAACGAAAGTACAACGTGGGGTAATGGGATAATATTAAAAAGATTTAATATTAAGAATTGGCATAAATGCCTTAAATGGCATAAAATAAATTTGTGTTGAAAATTGGTATGATTTGCATAACATAAATGAATGGACATAATTGAGTCAATTATGGCCATAGTTTAATTTGGAATTGATTGATAATTTGAATAGGGAAAGTAATTCAAATTGGGGAATGATTAATTAGGAGTAATTAATCGTCTAAGACACGAGGTTAGGCTCGTTTGTGGTGTAAGACTGCCCGGACCCGCCCGGCAAATCCAGCTGCCACAAATGCTAGTCTAATGTGAGAGGTCTTAGGCATAAATTAAATACGTAACAATTGTAAAGACACGAGGTTAGGCTCGTTTGTGGTGTAAGACAGCCCGGACCCGCCCGGCAAATCCAGTTGCCACAAATGCCAGTCTAATGTGGGAGGTCTTTATGAGGTTACGGTCTTAATGAATTAAGAAACACTTAAACAGATAAACATGTAGTGGGACATGAGGGGGTTAAGTGGGTGCCTTTGGTGGCATGTGGAATCTAGTGGGTGCCTTGGGTGGAATTTGAAATACGATTAGAAATACTTAACCAAAATTGAAACATGTAAGTGTACATGAATAAGAAGTGGGTTAAGTGGGATGTACTAGAGGGGACCAAGCTTAGGTGGATAGCTTGTGTCAAGTAATGGGGGCCCGTTTCAACCAGTAACCCATACGTATCTTTGTGGGCTCGACCCAAGTCGAGGACGGGACACGCATACTGGGCTTGACTGTAAGAGGCCAAAACGGGTTAGCGGTGGCAATGCAAGTCCAACAGGTTCATATGCGTGTGTAGGCCCGGGCTGGTAGGTAAGACGTTGTTGCATCGTGTAGGTATAAGCCGTGCATTATTTGTGGTATCGGGTTGCCACTTTTGGGAGTGATACACCCCATTGTGGGGCCAGCACGGGTATCTAAGAGTTATGGAGCCGATTGAATGAGAGTAGTGGGTACACCTAGTGGAGATAGGGGTAGGCGGCACCTATGAAGGCAACTAGGGGTGCACGAAACTACCATTATCATTGTTAAAGTCTTGTAGGTGGGATCAACCTTAGGGTAACTAGTGGTGGTGCAGTATGGTAATTATCCTATAGTGGTTTAGGTGCGCTTCAACGTTATCTTAGTTCAATCTTGTTTCCTTATTTACTCTGTCTTACTCAATTGTTCACTGTCATTTCCTTATTTTCCAACTTATGCCTTAGCCTAGTTATTTTGGTAATTATATTGTTAAAGTTATCGCACTCGCCAGACTTTATGTATGACCCCCTTTGTTTCCTCCTCTTTTCTTCCTTTCCCCCCCAGGTGCTCAAGTTGGAACTAGCACCAGTGGAGCTTGATTTTGGACAGCTGTATTTCTTGCTTTTAGAAGACTGCTTGGATCGCCGAAGTAAAGTTCAGCCTCTCTTATTTATGGCTATTTTGTATTGGGGATTATGTCTTTCAATTTATGTACTTTGATTTAGTCAATATGGATATTGTGTACTTTGACTCTGGTTTTGATGATGTAATCAAACTTATGTGTTTTCCGCTGCAATGAAATAAAGTTTTAAAGTTTTAGTATTGTTTATATCTGTCTTGTTGTTAAGTTTCTGTTCTATACACACTTAAAATGCTCCATGAAAGCTAATGCATTCCCTTTGTGAGTGACATTAATGGACGTAGGGTGTTACAGTAGTCCTCTGTGTGGTGACATATGTTTCAGGCTGTACCCGCAGAGGTTGGGTCTGCGCGTAACTACTAGGTTGGTGGGCCTTGACTGCAAGAATAGCTGGGCAGTCAGAATGCTGTTCGCGGTGATGGAAAAGGTGATTCGACGGCTGCCTCAACGGAGGTGGAGGGTCAGGACCAACAAGGATAGCAGGTCATCGAGTGCCTGTTACCAAAGCTAGTAGGATGCAGAAACACTAGAGCTAGACCCAATATACCATTAACCATTAACTATCGTGGGACGGTGGTTGAGGGGAGACTCCACATGGATGTTTAGGTTGGTTACTTAGGGGCTTGTCGCTTAGCTCTCGTAGTCTTTATTAGTTATTGGAGGGGCCGAGGTGGGGCCATAGCCACCATAGAAAACAGACCCTAGGGATATTTGTGTGGGAGGCTCTTAAAGGCGGGCCTTGCACAAATATAAGGAAAGCTCCCGACCGAGTTCCGTGTTTCTTGTGTATCCCTGCCACGGAACTCGGGCATGCACACACGATGGGTATGCGGGTAAGATATCAAATACGATAGAGAATGCGTACGTGGAAGAGTCTAGGTATAACCATGTCTTCTCTGGGTGGTGTATCGTAGACTGGTGGGCATTATTCGGTAACGACAGTCAAATTAGAGTGATCTTATGTGGGCGTAGTGTTGTATTATATATATAAGTGGAATATACATTACTATGACATAGGACAGGGGACTGCATATATCACTGCGAGGATACGGTGGGGACCATGCGAGTGGGGTACCATGGGGTGTACCTCAGTTTGGGGTAGCTACATATACATTATATTAGGTTAATCTACTGGGAGTAGATGGGTGCGACGTGTGTGTAATCTTTGAGCGCTAACGACACAAATAACCTAATAAACAATAAAATGTAATTGAACGGTATATGTAGGATTATTCAAGAAGTGTAGTTTAAACTCATTCACACAGAACTTATGTTCTGACCCCCTCCTCATAAAATTCGCAGGTTAGATTCATGACAGAGACTTATAGCTTTGGAGATACTGATTTAGCAGTATTGTAATTAAGGTAAAGATATTTTTATATATAATATATTTTATTCCTTCCGCTGTGAGATGTTTTCCGAACTCTGACATATTTTTTGTCTGTCTTTTCTGCAGGATACCAGAGCAACCAACTCGGGTTTTGATGGATTGAGTTTTTGAAAAAAAATCGGTCCATCGGAATTCAGGTTGTTACATTTGGTATCAGAGCATAGGTTTACGATTCCTATATAGATAACAAGAGAACGTATTTGTATTTTCAAAAATATAAATATATTATATATAAACCTAGATCTATAAAGAAGCCCACTAAATAGAAAGAGTAGAATATGGAAAGAATTGGGATAACTGTTTTGTATGCTAAAAGAATGAGCAAGGAAATCTGAGACCCTTAGGTATGTTGGGTGGAAAGTGTACAAAATTATTGGCGTTAAGAAAGATGTATCCCATACAATAGTAACTGAGATTAGTGGGTTTAGTACGGAAACCTTATAAAGTGGAAAATGGATTAGGAATACATATATATAGTTGGAAGAAATGATATCGTGGATGTGTCTAGGAAAGCCTAAGTAATTTGGAAACCCGATTAAGAAATAGTTGTCCTTGTCTACTTCAATTTTTGGTGTTTGAAAAAAATGTTTTGCATTTTTGTTACGGCGTGTTTTTATGTTTTGGCAAAAGCAAGTTTTGGTAAAGAAAATAAAGTTTTACCATTTTTAATTTTTGGGAAAAAAATTAGAAAAAAGAGAGACCAAACCATGTTTTAAAACGAATAGAGTAGGTAAGGATTAGTGTCTAGAAAGAACGAGTTTGAGGCTAGGAAGTAAATAATAAGGACTATTCTAGAATAATAAAAATAAATTCCCGTAGAATGCATAAGCATTATAAAGACTAGAATTGTTGCTCGAAAAAGATAAGTTGAAAAAAAAAGTTTCTTATGTAATTGTGCTTGGATAGGAAAATAGGAACTTTTTATAGAATAACTATGTAAAAATCCAAGTGCTACCAGAAAAGGTACATAAAAGAAAAACGGAAAATGTAAATTCTTCCGTTTTATACCTTTTTGTAACATAAGAAATTGAATTTGGAAAATTAGATTTTTTTTTTAAATTTCAAATTTAATGGTGGTTGGTAGGATTTTGGATGCAACAATTGGATGAACTATGCTCTTATTCTATAAGAGTATGGGAAAATTTGAATGAAAAATGTTTTGGTTTTTCAAAAACATTGCATTCATATAGAACTGCAAGTATATTTAGGATGCGAGCATCATGTTTTGAAAAAAAAATTGGAAGTTTGCATACATATAGGTGGTACCAAATTTGGCATACATGCATTACTATGATGTATTTCACTTTGCACATATGCACAATGTTTGCAAAAAAAATTGGATGCACACTTGATGGTTTGATATTATGCGAGGAATTATATATTTTACCCCTATCGAATTTCGAGGACGAAATTCCTTAAGGGTGGGAGAATGTAACACCCCGCATTTTTAATATAATTAAAAATGAGATATATGTATATATGCATGGATATATTTAAAGGAAAGATTAAATAATATTAATGTAATTGCATGTAAGAAGTTTATGCTGTGAAATAAAGAAAAAGATTAATAAAGAAATTACATGCAATATTTGAAATAAGAAGAAATACAGTAAAATGCGAAGAAATACATACGAACATTTAAAAAGAAATAAAAAGGAGAATTTGAAGAGACTCTAGAATTTGATCATGAAATTAGTGTCATTACGTTCGTGGTGATTTTCTGGTCAATTTAGACCTATAGTTTGTAGAAAACTGATTTAAAACGAAGAAGTTATCCTTAATTTAAGAAATGCAACAAAACATGAAAAAGAGCAATGGGAAAAGAATAATACGTAACATGGTCCTAAGTCTTGTTAACAAAAGACTTAGTAGCTCATTTGGTTAATACATGAGACTTGTACATAAGAGGCTGTGAGTTCAATCCCCACCAGTGCCACATTTTTTTGTTTTGTTTTAAGGAGCGGCTAAATATTGGCTTAGCAAATTGATTCAGTGCGAAAGGGGATAAGTTAATTGGAGGTTTAATTGAAAGAATGGAAATAAACCATTAATTGATTAAGGAAGATAATTTCCAAATAAAATAGACATTTGTTCACATATAAAAATTAGTATACGCATAAGAGATGGATGCGTATGAACATGATTCAAATTTGAAGTTGCGCGCGAACATAGAGACAAACAAAAAGGGGGCATATATGTATACATGTTATTTGAAATTAATGCAATAAGGGAAAGAGGATATGTGAAATTATTGCATTAAATAAATGGATGATGCATGAACCTGAATAAAAATAAATTAATGTGATGTAAATAAAAGAAAGAGAATATGGAATGCAAAACATGTCAAATCTGCAATTAAAAGATGCATAGAAAAAGGTTGTAAACATTAAAATGGAGCAATTAAATGTGAAGGGGATCAACTTTTGAAATTTAAACGTTTAAAAAGTAAACTAATAAGGCCATAAGCAAGCCACAATTAGAGGAAGGTTAATGTTATTAAATAACATTCAAATTAGAGATGCATGCACATGTGATTAGATGTAAATAAAAGAAAATGGTTTAAGGACATGCGGTTTCTTTTCAAAAAGAGTAGACAAAAAGAGAAAGAAATCGATTAATTGATTAAGAGAAGAATATAGCAAATAAAGGTTCACGTATAAGTGCAAATAAATAAATAAATAATTGAATGCATGAAGGAAAGAGGTTTCTATACGTCGAAAATAGTATGTAATGCATTAGTTAGAAAGAAATAAAGCGGTTACTTTTTTTATTTTATTTAAAGGAGCACTAAGTGTGAAAAGGGTTGTTCTGGATGGTTCTTTTCTAGGGTGAGGTGGACGGTTTAGATGAGTTTTTATTTAATCCTAAGGTCCTAGTTGCTCTAACCCACCTACAAAAGAACACCTAACCTAACCCTAAAATCATTCTATCTCTTATAAGACGCCTCCATACCACCAAACTTCAACCCAACATAGCCGCCGCCTCTAAAGTCTAAATTAAATTGCAAGTTCTTCATTAATTTTGGAGTTTAGTCAAATCAAGTAGCAAGTTTCTTCAACAACAATTCACGTTCTACGTCAATAATTAAATAAGAAGCCTAAACCAACCTTCTACCTCAACAACTAATTGTTTATTTCTCCAATCCAGTCAAGGTGAGTGGTTTAAAATACAGTTGTTGTATAATTGTACTTCTATCATTTGTCATTCCCTATAATGAATACAATGATAATTTAATAAGATCAGTTATTTCATTTATGCTTACGATTGAGTTCTCTCCATTTTATTCTTTCCCCTTTTTATTTTTATAGCTAGGTTATCTCGAGCCTACATCCATCATGAATTTATGCGTTGTAAATGAGAACGAGAAAGTAAAAGGAAAAAAGGGTTGTTTGGGCATAATATGGGTTGGAAGGATTTATATATGATTTGAATAGAATTATGGACATAATTTTATGGTAATTTTAATTTTATGTAGTTTGGCATGATTGAAATTGGATATGGAATTAGTACAATTTAATATTAACAACATGTAATTGAATAACATGGATTGGTGAAATTTATTGGTAAGATAAGCCTAAAAGGTGAATTAGGTTATATGTATGAACATGGGAACGTTGGGAAATATATTGGAAAAATATTAATTTTATGAACTTGAGTATTATTGGATATTTTGGATAATTGGAATATACAAGAAATTGGCATATTTGGGTATGGATTACATGGAATTGATGAAATTGCCTATAATTGGAAATTTGTAATTAAGGCTAATTAATATGCAATTAGTGACAAGTTGGAATAGACAAAATTGTAAACATGACTATATGTTGAATTGGAAACACATAGCATGAAAATTGGGATTTGGGTGAAATACGATGTTAATGAACCTTTGACACGAGATTAGGCGCAATTGTGGTGTAAGACTGCCCGGAACCGCCCAGCAAATCCAGCTGCCACAATTGCACGTCTAATGTGAGAGGTCAAAGGCATGAATTGTAGGTGTAACGGTTGGTGACATGAGGTTGGACCCGCTTTGTGGTGTAAAACTGTCCGGAACCGCCCGACAAATCCAGCAGCCACAAAGTGTTCGGTCTAATGTGGGAGGTCATGCACCGTTCGTCATAATGAATGAATAAAGGAATACTAACCATAATAAGACATGTGGGTGACATGGGTATGGTTAGAGGGTTAAGTGGGTGACATGTAAAATATGACATGTAAATATGGACCTAACCGTAGTAAGACAAGACATGTAAAACATGTAAATATGGATTTAACTGTAGTAAGACAAGACATGTAAAACATGTAAATGTGGACTTAACTGTAGTAAAATACGTGAATTAAAACATGACTAAGGTGGACTTAGCCGTAGTAGAGCATGTGTAAGACATTGAAACAATTATAAAAGAGATTAAGTGGGACATGGGCTACATGTAAGACACAAATAAATAATGCTTAACCAAAGGGGACCCGTTATGGCATCACAAATTAATTGAATTGGGTAAAGTTTAGGTAACGGGTTAAATAAATGGAAAGGGTTAAGTAAATCTAAATTAATGACAAAAGTGGGGAATGGGAAATAACCTATTATGAATGAATTTGAATAAGAAAAGGAAGGATAATAGGTTAGAATTGTCCTAGAGGCAAGTGGAAAGTATAACTTATGGGATAAGGTAAGTTATAAGAAATGATAGAGCAAAATAAGGTAACTTATATGTGAAGATATACTTAATTATAAATTAAGTAGTTTGGGAAGGAGAAGTGTGAAATTTAAGATGATATAAGTTATATGAATGGAAAAGAAGTAAATTAAAATCATATATGTTGGTTGGGTTGAGTAATTCTCTGGGTGCAAGTTTGACGTTGATTTCGGTCTTCGGGGCTGGTGTTTAGGGGATTATTCTTCTAATCGGTATATATGTGGATAGGACATACTTAACTATGATTATGTATAACATGTTGTTGTAATGACCCGTATTTTTACAGTGGAATAATTAACTTATTTAATTATTTAAATAACGAATATATTATTTAATCAACGATGTTAGAACATATAATTATATTATAATTAAAATCGAGCTTGAAATGGCGCGGCAGTTCGTAATTTGGCGATTCGAACTTCAAATGAATGTACAGGATTCGTTTTAAATCGGATTTCCGTGAAACAAGAAACGCACGGAGCTGGTGGAGTATATCTTTCTAGTGGGAGAGAAAAATCAGGATTTTGTCGCATAGATTTTGAGATATGTCCAAATCAAATTTTAAAATAGTCGCTATAGAATCGTTTATCGACCATAACGGTTTATTCGATATAACTAGAGATCGGGTTTGAATTTAGACAAGGTTCTTTTGGGAAGTAGTGATAATTTAATTTTCAGAATTTTATGGTAATTTTTAATTAATTAAATAAGCAACTTTTGTTTGGAGTATTTGGCACCCTGTGTCGACATTTCGGGGTCTCACAATATGAGTTGAACTACCGGCATTATTATGTTTTTGGGATCGTAACACCGAGCTCGACACAACGGTATGGTCATTTCTATCCATAACGGTTCGTACGCGAGCCTAGTTTATATAACAGAGTACCGTGACTTTTTCTTTTCACATTACTTTTTCCGTGTATGCCTACTGTGCATTAAATTCTCCGGACTTGTTTTCCCTCACTTCATAGCTAAGCAATGCACTCGAAATAGGTTCTGTAAATTTTCTATTCCTTTGCTTGTAAGTAATACTGGTTCCTTAGCATAGAAGTTTCGATATATTGAAATAATAAAATGTCCCAAAATGTTCTGTGGTCAATAAGGTAACAGCGCCTCCATTTAAACGTATGGTAGAAATTGATCTGAACTTTCTTTATAAAAGAAGAACCCTTAACCTAATTACTTCTGCAAAGTGAGAAAACTCGAGCCGCCACTTAAATAAGTCCTTCAACAAATTTAATTAAAACGAGATCTTCTGCAAATCACTAAAATTCCAAAACGGGATGAAACCGAAACCTGTAGGACTCACTAGCCTCAGTAAACCGCGAGTTTCACTCTGGTATCCGTTGTTTTGGGTTCGTAACTTAAAAGAAAGGGGGAGCGCAAAGTCTTTGTAATGGGGGCGTACTGGAAGAGGCGCTGTGTGGGTATGTATATTTGGAGCAGGCGTTAAATGATGAGGAGATGTAGTTTGAGTAAAAATGATGGTGGCGTATGTATTGTACTGGAAAAGGGGAAGAGGAGTGAAGCTTTATGTTGTGATGATTGTGGAGATGGTGGTGTGTAAAACAAGGAGCAGTAAATAGTAAGAAGAGGAGGGGTGCAGATCTTTCTTAAGAAGGGATGTTATTGTGTTGGCATTCGGTGACTGGAGTGGTGGTTAGAGGGAGTCAACGGCGGGTCAAAGTCTGGAATGGCGTGGGCTTTGTTTCAACCAGTCACGATTTCTCAAACGGGGAAAGTGCGAGCTGGAAAACATGGGCGTTGGGCAGAGATCACGGGTTGACTGTGTGGTGAAGGCAGACGTGTTGTATACTGGTGAGTACGGGTTCGAAGGAATTTCCAAAGGGGATGGCGAAGTAAATTTCTGGAAAAAAAAGGGGATATTGTTGATTGGGAGAGAACGAAATGAGTGGCCAGGTTTAAACGTTCGAGCGCCAAGGAAATTATAAGGATGTGGGCCAAGTTAAAAGAGGAGGTGAGGCCCATTTAATTTATTTAGTCCAACATTTTATTTAAATATTATATGAACTTGTATACGTCATAATTTCATCATACGATACCGGTTTTCAGCGAAACAAGGTCCGACGGGATCGTATGGACGGGCACTACAACATAGAACTGACTGGAAGTGGATTGGGGTTCGTTTGAAATTATGGAGAAATAAATTGTTTGATTCAAATCAAATAACAGTTTATCGTTCTTTAACGATGAACTGCCAAAGTGAGTAAAACTCACTAACTCTCCTCAATTTATATTTTTAATATAGATTGTACTTTATTTATTGACTGTTGTATATTGATTGTTAAACTGGACTGTTAAATAGATTTGATTGAAAACGTAGTTATAGTTAATCTATGTACTGTTAATCAAATATGGTTCTGTACAGCAGGATATTTCATTTCAAAATGAAATATGATATATATTATACTGTGTAACATCTGTGGATGCAGGGAGACAGGTTGGAGGAATCCGACTGGATTCCTCAACAATTATTTTACTGTTTTCATATATTGTGTTATATGATGTGTTATATAATCTGTTCTGGATTATGTGTGTTAGAATGATATTAATCATTGTTATTCGATATTTTACATATCATAAGAAACCCTGAGTTGTGAAATGGAATATTTCAATGTATATTGAAATAAAGGAATTTTACAAAATCACAAGATTTTATAAAAGGAAATTATTTATAAAACGAACACAGTTTTATAAAAGGAAGTATTTATAAAACAAATAGAGTTTTATAAAAGGGATATTTATTTAGAAAATAAATAGAATTGAAAAGGGAAATATTTATTTAGGAAATAAATAGAATAAAGGAATATTTATTTAGAAGATAAATAAACGTTATAAATAGGAAATATTTGTAACGGTAATTAGAAGTTATAAATAGGAAATATTTGTAACGGTAAATAGAAGTTATAAATAGGAAATATTTGTAACGGTAATTAGAAGTTATAAATAGGAAATATTTGTAACGGTAATTAGAAGTTATAAAAAAGGGAATAGTTGTAACGGAAAATAAACGTTATAAAAAGGAAATTGACGAGATATAAAAGAGATAATCAAATAGAGTTAAATCGAATTTAGTATTCGAAGGAGCTAATCGAATTAGTTATTTGAAAGAGTTTATTGAATATTAGTTATTCAATTAGAGATAATCAAATAAAGTTAATCGATTAGAGATAATCAAATAAAAGTTAATCGAATTAGTCAAAGTAAGTTAATCGACTATTAGTTAGTCGAATTTTGGTTAAGCAAATAAGTGTAAATCGACTATTAGTTAGTCTAAGATTAGTTAATCGAATATGAGTTAAACAAATAGGATTAATTGAATTATAGTTAATCGAATCAGGGTTAATTGAATATTAGCTATTCAATTAGTGTCGATCGAATGTAGTTATTCGAGATAGAGATAAAACAGACATAGTTAATTAGGGTAAGTACCATTTAGCACGACTGCTAGCGTAATTCGCAGGGCTGCAGATAGCCTACGGTGGTCGGATGTTTCCTGAGGGAATCAGGCGTAACCATTGTGATCGCTGCGATCTAGAGTCAAGCGAATGGAGTAAATCGAATATTAGTTACTCGAATTAGAGTTAATCAAATTATGTTAATCGAATAATAGTTATTCGAAGGGAATAATCAAATAAAGTTAATCGATTAGAGTAAATCAAATAGAGTTAATCGACTAGAGTTAAAATATACATTGTTATTAAGGATGAAGTTAAATCGAATATTAGTTATTCGGAATAGAGTTAATTCAGTAGAGTTAATCAAATAAGAGTTAAGCAGTAAGAGTAAAGCAAATAGAGTTATTCGAATATTAGTTGTTCGAATAAGAGTTAAATAAAAAGGAGTTAATCAAATAGGGTTATTCGAATAGGAGTAATGAAATAGAGTTAAACAAATTAGAGTTAATCGAATATTAGCTGTTCGAGATAAGAGTTAATTAAATAGAATTAACCGGAAAGAGATAATCGAATATAATCTATTCGAAATGAGTTAATCGAATATAAGTTATTCGAAGAGAGTTTATCGAATATTAGTTATTCGAAGAAGAGTTAATCAAATAGAGATTACTCGAAAGGGAGTTATATGGCGAATTCGATTATATTGAATTAAGGGAAAGTATTATTTACTTTCCGGTTTTTAAATCAGGATTTATTTATTTATAAATAAATTAGTTATTAGATAAATTAATCAAAGTAAGAAATAAATGTTAGACTTATAAGTTAGATATTTCAGAAGTAAAATTTATAACGTTAGGGTTATAATAAATGTTTTCATAAAGGAAGCGGATTCGTAATCTGAATCCGAGAATTTGCGTAAGCAAATGGTTTTAGAAATTAAAGTGATGAGCTTTATCTATCGCAAGGTTAAGATCGTTGTTCTGTTAAGGTTTGAGAGGTAATTATACCCCAACTTGATTGACTTCGAAATTGACTAAGGAATAGTTGAAGTTCGATAACAAAGGATGATTAGTAATGCAGTTAATTAATAAATGACTTATGGATTTAGTAGTCGTAACGATGTTTCATACAGCGTTAGTTGAAATCCATATAAATGAGTTTCGGAAACGTTTTCCAAATATAAATCAAAGATGTTTTCTAAGTGTAGAAATAAGGAAATATGAATATATATATATATATATATATATATATATATTCGATGATTGGATCGATAATTCCATTTGGAATTAAGATCGTTGGTTGTACACCGACATGTTTTCATTTGATAGTTAAATCACAGACTATCGAAGTTTTGACCATTTTACGTTGTAAATATGGAGAGACCGGTTGGATTATTATCCGAAGAACCACTCCGTATTGACATAAGTGTTGTGATCAAATACGATGAAGATAATTGAAGACGGTGTTATGCAAGGGCTGTCCTGTTTACAGAATAGTGCCTTCGGTTTCGTTCAGTCCCAGAACGAACGTATATGGACGAATGTCTGACAGAATATTTCCAATGATCGAATGAGTTGGACTGTACAAATATATATGGTGGCCAACAGATTTATTCCCTTTGCATAAAATCCAGAAACTATTTGTATAAACCCAACTAATGATTTACGGATCTGAAAATGTGGCATTCAAAGTGATCGTGTTATCAATGAAATGGAAAGTAAGCGTAGCTTCTAGCCTCACATCCGGTAAATCACAAAAATCGGGCAGGCAGCATGGCTAAGTCGGTCGCACCGAAGTAGGGTGTATAATCACCTATCTAGAGAATATTCATTTGCTTCTTTAATCTATCAATGCTGTCCCATATATATACGGGTAACGGTTGCTGATCCCAACCGTTGGTGATGTACATTCGATACACTCAAGCGAAATGAGTGGTCGGTCATGTGTGGCTGAGTTACAAGATGTTCTTGTTGAACTCCAGTGTATCGTTCCTAGAGTACACTGATCGGAAGGTGGTTCCATACCTTGTCATAGTTGGAAATCCAATCATCCAATACGCACCCGCGATTTTGATTGTATACTATATATGTAGAACGTGAGATGAAAGCGTTTCTGCTATATTGATATCTAATTGTATTTAGACATTATTATAATATCAGTGATACTTCTTTTCAAATATGTTGGATTCTCATAAGGGAAAAACCCGTTCCGTATTCACGGCGTGGTCTTATGAGATATCATATACCTGTTAAAATGATTTGAGTTTACTCACACCAGTCCATGACTGACCCGGAGTTTATTTGTTTTGTTTCCCTAAACTCTTGGGTGCCTAAATTTGTACGGGCAGTCAAGTAGTCAGGATTTACAGATATACTGGAAGAGCTTGGAGCAGGAGGCTTCAGGATCATATAGCTATAGTTATTTCCGCTGTGTTGTAAGTGTTGTACTCTGCAATGTTATTGTATACATATACTATTTGTATTTCAAAAGTATGTTATATTTTATTCGTTCCGCTGTGAGATTCTTGTTACTCTGATGATGATGATATTCTTCTTCTTCTATTCTAATAGTTCTACCTTATCTATTCTCACCCTCTATCTTCTTTCTATTAGTTTCTTGAATTTCCAGTGCAATTTGGGGTTGGACTTATGTTATTTAGTCAGCTCAAATTGGACCGGAATTTCGGGTCACTACAATTGGTATCAGAGCTTAAGGTTAAGTATTACCTTGGCTCTATGGCGTAACTCAGTAGAGATGGGATTAGTAATATCCTAGATTGAGTTGAGTGTATATATACGAGTGAACGTATTTGTTATTTGATATAAAAATTTGTTTTATATTGTGGAGCTTTATTGGTTGAGTGGCTTATAAATTCTGGTCGATAGTGGGGCACCACAATATCGATAAGGGTTTCTAAACACTCGAATACGATGAACCAACATGATATGTTTTGAAATTAACATAGTATAATTGGTTGTGTTGGTTGTTATTATAATCAAATGAGATTATAAAAAGGCGAAATGGTTATAGATAACTAATCAGAATTCATATAAGTAAAGTATATGAAATAAGATGAATAAAATCTGAATTCATATCAGAATTAGGAATTAAAATAAAGAAATTTTAAGTTCCTGGGAGATTTTGAAAATGTTTTTCAATCTGAAAGTGATATAGTATTGAACTCACTTCGATAAAGTGGGAAATAACCCTGATGAGTGTGGCCACATCATCAGTGTTCATTTTCGAGTTTCTAAGTGACGCATTACTACCAAAGATTCTGTTTTTGAATTATTTTGAGAAAACAAGTTGTTTAGAAATTCAAAGGTTTTGAATTGGTATTATGATTTCAAATTGATTTGAGATATACCCAGGAATTTAAAATTCTGGAATTTAAATTTAACTTACGAAGTTAAATAGAAGAAAATGGTAAAAGTGAATTAAAATTTAACTTGAACTAAGTTAAACAGAACTAAATGTGGTTAGAGAATAATCCTGAATGAAATTAATTCGAAAGACTGAGAGTTTGGATTTTGAGATTAAAGTTCGAATGGAATTCGACTTAGGTATAAGCGAATGATTGGAGTTTGATTGGAATGGCATGGTATATGCAAAGTTGGTAACAAATGGAAGGGATATAATTACATGCCCAACAAAAAGGTACAAATTTATATTTCATATGAGTTTGGTGATTTATGAGCCGAATTGGCAAGCCGCTTGGATATTTGATTTTCTTTTGGGTTAGAGAAGGCCTAGAGAGGCGAGTTGTGGTTTTACCGATAGGGCTGTACAAAGGAGGTTATGGCAAAATTTTCCGGAAAATTTAGGCGTTAGAAAATTTTCAGAATTTTTGAAAATTTTAGCTAGTCGGAATAAATTAATGTTTTAGTCGGTATTAATTGGTTCAGTTGAAACTGAAGTTAAGGGGTAAACCGATAAATATTTACCTAATAGATAGGGTCGTCCTCTACCTTAGCAATTTCGAGGACGAAATTATTTTAAGTGGGGAAGAATGTAATGACCCGTATTTTTACAGTGGAATAATTAACTTATTTAATTATTTAAATAATGAATATATTATTTAATCAACGATGTTAGAACGTATAATTATATTATAATTGAAATCGAGCTTGAAATGGCACTGCAGTTCGTAATTTGGCGATTCGAACTTCAACTGAATGTACATGATTCGTTTTAAATCGGATTTCTGTGAAACAAGAAACGCACGGAGCTGATGGAGTATATCTTTCTAGTGGGAGAGAAAAATCAGGATTTCGTCACATAGATTTTGAGATATGTCCAAATCAAATTTTAAAATAGTCGCTATAGAATCGTTTATCGACCATAACGGTTTATTCGATATAACTAGAGATCGGGTTTGAATTTAGACAAGGTTCTTTTGGGAAGTAGTGATAATTTAATTTTCAGAATTTTATGGTAATTTTTAATTAATTAAATAAGCAACTTTTATTTGGAGTATTTGGCACCCTGTGTCGACATTTCGGGGTCTCACAATATGAGTTGAACTACCGGCATTATTATGTTTTTGGGATCGTAACACCGAGCTCGACACAACGGTATGGTCATTTCTGTCCATAACGGTTCGTACGCGAGCCTAGTTTTATATAACAGAGTACCGTGACTTTTTCTTTTCACGTTACTTTTTCCGTGTATGCCTACTGTGCATTAAATTCTCCGGACTTGTTTTCCCTCACTCCATAGCTAAGCAATGCACTCGAAATAGGTTTTGTACATTTTCTATTCCTTTGCTTCTAAGTAATACTGGTTCCTTAGCATAGAAGTTTCGATATATTGAAATAATAAAATGTCCCAAAATGTTCTGTGGTCAATAAGGTAACAGCGCCTCCATTTAAACGTATGGTAGAAATTGATCTGAACTTTCTTTATAAAAGGAGAACCCTTAACCTAATTACTTCTGCAAAGTGAAAAAACTCGAGCCACCGCTTAAATAAGTCCTTCAACAAATTTAATTAAAACGAGATCTTCTGCAAATCACTAAAATTCCAAAACGTGATGAAACTGAAACCTGTAGGACTCACTAGCCTCAGTAAACCGCGAGTTTCACTCTGGTATCCGTTGTTTTGGGTTCGTCACTTAAAACAAAAGGGGAGCGCAAAGTCTTTGTAATGGAGGCGTACTGGAAGAGGCGCTGTGTGGGTATGTATATTTGGAGCAGGCGTTAAATGATGAGGAGATGTAGTTTGAGTAAAAATGATGGTGGAGTATGTATTGTACTGGAAAAGGGGAAGAGGAGTGAAGCTTTATGTTGTGATGATTGTGGAGATGGTGGCGTGTAAAACAAGGAGCAGCAAATAGTAAGAAGAGGAGGGGTGCAGATCTTTCTTAAGAAGGGATGTTATTGTGTTGGCATTCGGTGACTGGAGTGGTGGTTAGAGGGAGTCAACGGTGGGTCAAAGTCTGGAATGGCGTGGGCTTTGTTTCAGCCAGTCACGATTTTTCAAACAGGGAAAGTGCGAGCTGGAAAACATGGGCGTTGGGCAGAGATCACGGGTTGACTGTGTGGTGAAGGCAGACGTGTTGTATACTGGTGAGTACGGGTTCGAAGGAATTTCCAAAGGGGATGGCGAAGTAAATTTCTGGAAAAAAAAGGGGATATTGTTGATTGGGAGAGAACGAAATGAGTGGCCTGGTTTAAACGTTCGTGGGCCAAGGAAATTATAAGGATGTGGGCCAAGTTAAAAGAGGAGGTGAGGCCCATTTAATTTATTTAGTCCAACATTTTATTTAAATATTATATGAACTTGTATACGTCATAATTTCATCATACGATACCGGTTTTCAGCGAAACAAGGTCCGACAGGATCGTATGGACGGGCACTACAACATGGAACTGACTGGAAATGGATTGGGGTTCGTTTGAAATTATGGAGAAATAAATTGTTTGATTCAAATCAAATAACAGTTTATCGTTCTTTAACGATGAACTGCCAAAGTGAGTAAAACTCACTAACTCTCCTCAATTTATATTTTTAATATAGATTGTACTTTATTTATTGACTATTGTATATTGATTGTTAAACTGGACTGTTAAATAGATTTGATTGAAAACGTAGTTATAGTTAATCTATGTATTGTTAATCAAATATGGTTCTGTACAGCAGGATATTTCATTTCAAAATGAAATATGATATATATTATACCGTGTAACATCTATGGATGCAGGGAGACAGGTTGGAGGAATCCGACTGGATTCCTCAACAATTATTTTACTGTTTTCATATATTGTGTTATATGATGTGTTATATAATCTGTTCTGGATTATGTGTATTGGAATGATATTAATCATTGTTATTCGATATTTTACATATCATAAGAAACCCTGAGTTGTGAAATGGAATATTTCAATGTATATTGAAATAAAGGAATTTTATAAAATCACAGGATTTTATAAAAGGAAATTATTTATAAAACGAACACGGTTTTATAAAAGGAAGTATTTATAAAACAAATAGAGTTTTATAAAAGGGATATTTATTTAGAAAATAAATAGATTTGAATAGGGAAATATTTATTTAGAAACTAAATAGAATAAAGGAATATTTATTTAGAAGATAAATAAACGTTATAAATAGGAAATATTTGTAACGGTAATTAGAAGTTATAAATAGGAAATATTTGTAACGGTAAATAGAAGTTATAAATAGGAAATATTTGTAACGGTAATTAGAAGTTATAAATAGGAAATATTTGTAACGGTAATTAGAAGTTATAAAAAAGAGAATAGTTGTAACGGAAAATAAACGTTATAAAAAGGAAATTGACAAGATATAAAAGAGATAATCAAATAGAGTTAAATCGAATTTAGTATTCGAAGGAGCTAATCGAATTAGTTATTTGAAAGAGTTTATTGAATATTAGTTATTCAATTAGAGATAATCAAATAAAGTTAATCGATTAGAGATAATCAAATAAAAGTTAATCAAATTAGTCGAAGTAAGTTAATCGACTATTAGTTAGTCGAATTTTGGTTAAGCAAATAAGTGTAAATCGACTATTAGTTAGTCGAAGATTAGTTAATCGAATATGAGTTAAACAAATAGGATTAATTGAATTATAGTTAATCGAATCAGGGTTAATTGAATAATAGTTATTCAATTAGAGTCGATCGAATGTAGTTATTCGAGATAGAGATAAAACAGACATAGTTAATTAGGGTAAGTACCATTTAGCACGACTGCTAGCGTAATTCGCAGGGCTGCAGATAGCCTACGGTGGTCGGATGTTTCCTGAGGGAATCAGGCGTAACCATTGTGATCGCTGCGATCTAGAGTCAAGCGAATGGAGTAAATCGAATATTAGTTATTCGAATTAGAGTTAATCAAATTATGTTAATCGAATAATAGTTATTCGAAGGGAATAATCAAATAAAGTTAATCGATTAGAGTAAATCAAATAGAGTTAATCGACTAGAGTTAAAATAGAAATTGTTATTAAGGATGAAGTTAAATCGAATATTAGTTATTCGTAATAGAGTTAATTCAGTAGAGTTAATCAAATAAGAGTTAAGCAGTAAGAGCAAAGCAAATAGAGTTATTCGAATATTAGTTGTTCGAATAAGAGTTAAATAAAAAGGAGTTAATCAAATAGGGTTATTCGAATATTGGTTATTCGAATAGGAGTAATGAAATAGAGTTAAACAAATTAGAGTTAATCGAATATTAGTTGTTCAAGATAAGAGTTAATTAAATAGAATTAACCGGAAAGAGATAATCGAATGTAATCTATTCGAAATGAGTTAATCGAATATAAGTTATTCGAAGAGAGTTTATCGAATATTAGTTATTCGAAGAAGAGTTAATCAAATAGAGATTACTTGAAAGGGAGTTATATGGCGAATTCGATTATATCGAATTCGGGGAAAGTATTATTTACTTTTCGGTTTTTAAACCAGGATTTATTTATTTATAAATAAATTAGTTATTAGATAAATTAATCAAAGTAAGAAATAAATGTTAGACTTATAAGTTAGATATTTCAGAAGTAAAATTTATAACGTTAGGGTTATAATAAATGTTTTCATAAAGGAAGCAGATTCGTAATCTGAATCCGAGAATTTGCATAAGCAAATGGTTTTAGAAATTGAAGTGATGAGCTTTATCTATCGCAAGGTTAAGATCGTTGTTCAGTTAAGGTCTGAGAGGTAATTATACCCCAACTTGATTGACTTCGAAATTGACTAAGGAATAGTTGAAGTTCGATAACAATGGATGATTAGTAATGTAGTTAAGTAATAAATGACTTATGGATTTAGTAGTCGTAACGATGTTTCATACAGCGTTAGTTGAAATCCATATAAATGAATTTCGGAAACGTTTTCCAAATATAAATCAAAGACGTTTTCTAAGTGTAGAAATAAGGAGATATGAATATATATATATATATATTCGATGATTGGATCGATAACTCCATTTGGAATTAAGATCGTTGGTTGTACACCGACATGTTTTCATTTGATAATTAAATCAAAGACTATCGAACTTTTGACCATTTTACGTTGTAAATATGGAGAGATCGGTTGGATTATTATCCGAAGAACCACTCCGTATTGACATAAGCATTGTGATCAAATACGATGAAGATAATTGAAGACGGTGTTATGCAAGGGCTGTCCTGTTTACAGAATAGTGCCTTCGGTTTCGTTCAGTCCCAGAACGAACGTATATGGACGAATGTCTGACAGAATATTTCCAATGATTGAATGAGTTGGACTGTACAATTATATATGGTGGCCAACAGATTTATTCCCTTCGCATAAAATCCAGAAACTATTTGTATAAACCCAACTAATGATTTACGGATCTGAAAATGTGGCATTCAAAGTGATCGTGTTATCAATGTAATGGAAAGTAAGCGTAGCTTCTAGACTCACATCCAGTAAATGACAAAAATTGGGCAGGCAGCATGGCTAAGTCGGTCGCACCGAAGTAGGGTGTATAATCACCTATCTAGAGAATATTCATTTGCTTCTTTAATCTATCAATGCTATCCCATATATATACGGGTAACGGTTGCTGATCCCAACCGTTGGTGATGTACATTCGATACACTCAAGAGAAATGAGTGGTCGGTCATGTGTGGCTGAGTTACAAGATGTTCTTGTTGAACTCCACTGTATCGTTCCTAGAGTACACTGATCGGAAGGTGGTTCCATACCTTGTCATAGTTGGAAATCCAATCATCCAATACGCACCCGTGGTTTTGATTGTATACTATATATGTAGAACGTGAGATGAAAGCGTTTCTGCTAGATTGATATCTAATTGTATTTAGAAATTATTATAATATCAGTGATACTTCTTTTCAAAGATGTTGGATTCTCATAAGGGAAAAACCCGTTCCGTATTCACGGCGTGGTCTTATGAGATATCATATACCTGTTAAAATGATTTGAGTTTACTCGCACCAGTCCATGACTGACCCGGAGTTTATTTGTTTTGTTTCCCTAAACTCTTGGGTGCCTAAATTTGTACGGGCAGTCAAGTAGTCGGGATTTACAGATATACTGGAAGAGCTTGGAGCAGGAGGCTTTAGGATCATATAGCTATAGTTATTTCCGCTGTATTGTAAGTGTTGTACTCTGCAATGTTATTGTATACATATACTGTTTGTATTTCAAAAGTATGTTATATTTTATTCGTTCCGTTGTGAGATTCGTGTTACTCTGATGATGATGATCTTCTTCTTCTTCTATTCTAATAGTTCTACCTTATCTATTCTCACCCTCTATCTTCTTTCTATTAGTTTCTTGAATTTCCAGTGCAATTTGGGGTTGGACTTGTGTTATTTAGTCAGCTCAAATTGGACCGGATTTTCGGGTCACTACAGTTGTTGTAACCCTAAAAAGGAATAATTTATGAAGTTAGAAAACAACATGTTGTGGTCTTATTAATGGGCTTAAATGGGTTAAGTATAAATCTAATTAATAAGCGAGGGTAACTTGGTAAACTTGAAAAGGAAGTCAATATGAATAAGAATAACCAAGTTAAATAAGAAAAACTGACGAGGTAACATAAGCGTGTAAGAATTGATTAGACGAAGAGTCTAATGACATATAGAATCAAGGCGCTTGGGGCAATCCGTACGTTGTAGGATGGATAACTCAATAAGGTAAATCATGACGATGTCTTAAGACACGAGGGGAGCGCTCATTCATTTTTTTGGCGGCTCCAACAGACTTGAAAGGGAAGCACACGGCTTCCTAAGACGTTAAAGGTGCTCCTAGTAGTCCTATGTGTGGTGGCAGATGTTTCAGGTTGTGCCCGCAGAGGTTGGGTCTGCGCGTAACTACTAGGTGGGTGGGCCTTGACTGCAAGAATAGTTGGGCAGTCAAAATGCTGTTCGTGGTGACGGAAAAGGTGATTCGATGGCTGCCTCAACGGAGTTGGTGGGTCAGGACCAACAAGGATAGTAGGTCGTCGAGTGCCTGTTACCACAGCCAGTAGGATGCGGAAAGACTAGAGCTAGACCCAATATACCATTAACCATTCACTATCGTGGGATGGTGGTTGAGGAGAGACGCCACATGGATGTTTAGATTGGTTGCTAAGGGGCTTGTTGCTTAGCTCTCGTAGTCTTTATTAGTTATGGGAGGGCCGAGGTGGGGCCATAGTCACCATAGAAAACAGACCCTAGGGATATTTGTGTGGGAGGCTCTTAAAGGCGGGCCTTGCATAAATATAAGGAAAGCTCCCAACTGAGTTCCGTGTTTCTTGTGTAGCCCTGCCACGGAACTCGGGCATGCACACACGATGGGTGTGCGGGTTAAATATCGAATACGGTAGAGAACATGTACGTGGAAGAGTCTAGATATAACTATGTCTGCTCTGGGTAGTGTATCGTAGACTGGTGGGCATTATTCGATAACGACAGTCAAATTAGAGTGATCCTATGTGGGCGTAGTGTTGTATTATATATATAAGAGGAATATACATTACTATGACATAGGACGGGGGACTGCGTATATCACTGCGAGAATATGGTGGGGACCATGCGAGTGGGTACCACGGGGTGTACCTCAGTTTGGGGGTAGCTACATATACATTATATTAGGTTAATCTACTGGGAGTAGATGGGTGTGACGTGTGTGTAAGCCTTGAGCGCTAACGACACAAATAACCTAATAAACAATAAAATGTAATTGAACGGTATATGTAGGATTATTCAAGAAGTGTAGTTTAAACTTATTCACACAGAACTTATGTTCTGACCCCCTCCTCATAACATTAGCAGGTTAGATTCATGACAGAGACTTATAGCTTTGGAGATATTGATTTAGCAGTATTGTAATTAAGGTAAAGCTATGTTTATATATATTATATTTTATTCCTTCCATTGTGCGGTGTTTTTCGAACTCTGACATATTTCTTGTCTTTGTCTTTTTTGCAGGATACCAGAGCAACCAACTCGGGTTTTGATGGATTGGGTTTTTGAAAAAAAATCGGTCCGTCGGAATTCGGTTTGTTACAAGTCACCCTCATGATCGCTTCCGTCTCCCACATACATTCGTCGACGTCTTCACTCCATTGTACCTTGACCAGCTTAACCGTCTTCCTTCTAAGTTGTTTCGTGTCATTCCCCACAACACGAAGTGGCTTACGAGGTATCATAACTGCAATCTCCACTTCAAGGTCTTCATACTACTCTGGAGGTACCACCACATTCGAATCATGCACAAACTTCCGTAGAAATGACACATGAAACACATTATGCACACTCGACATCTTCTCGGGTAACTCCAATGTATATGAGAGCTTTCCAATTTGCTCGACTATTGGAAATGGTCCAACAGACCTTCAAGTTAACTTTCCTCTACTTCCAAATCGAACCACATGCTTCAACGGTGAAATCTTCACAACAACCATATCGCCAACATTGAATTCCAAATCCTTTCGACGCTTAACGGCATAACTCTTTTGACGATCTTGGGCTGCCTTCATTCATTGCCGAATGATATCGATATAATCCGAGGTTTCTCTAATCATCTCTGGCCTAAGTATCAACTTATCTCCAGTTTTTAACCAACAAGCTGGAGAATTGCATGGGCTTCCAAACCACGCCTCATATGGTGCCATCCCAATGCTGGATTGGTAGATATTATTATATGCAAATTCAAGCAGATGTAGATGGTCTTCCCATGATCCTCCGAAGTCTAGCACACAGGCCCTCAGGAGATCTTCCGAAACTCGATTGACTCTCTCTGTCTAACCATCAATTTGGGGATGATATGCTGTACTCAAGCACAACTCGGTTTCCAAAGATTCTTGCAAACTTTTCCAAAGTCCACTCATGAATAATGGATCTCGGTCACTCACTATACACTTTGGGACACCTTGGAATCGAACTAACATTTCACATAAAGTTCAGCCAATTTCAATGCCGTCGTAGTCAACCTAATAGGAATGAATCTCACACTTTTGGTCAAGCGATCCACAATGACCCAAATTCCTTCATTTCCTTCCCTAGTTCTAGGTAGTCCATCGATAAAATCCATCGATACTTGCTCCCACTTCCACGTAGAAACTTCCAATGGCTGAAGCAACCCACTCGACTTCTTCTGTTCAGTTTTCACCAACTGATAGTTTATGCACTTGGAAATGAACTTTCCAATATCTCGCTTCATCCCTTCCTAGTAGTAGAATCGCTTCATGTCCTGATACATCTTATTACCACTGGGATGAATCATCAACTTCGAGTGATGACATTCTCTCAGAACCTCATCTCTCAATCCGTCAATATCAGGAACAACTAGTCGCCCTTGCTTCCGAAGCCAACCTTCTCAATCGACTTCGAACACTTTGTTTCTGGTTTCTGTTTCTGAACAAACTCGACAAGCTTCACATCTCTCTTTTGACTTTCGTCAATCCTTTCGATAAGAGTAGGTCTTTCGATAAGCTTGCCAATATTTCAGGTTCCAACTCAAATCTTGGTCTGAAATCGAATCTTGCCAAATACTCGAGGTTCTTCCGTTCTGAAAACATCGCTCCCAAACTTGAGTGTCTTCTACTCAATGCATCTGCAATCGCATTACCTTTGCTAGGAGTATAGGCTACATTGAAATCATACGATGCCAGAAACTCTATCCACCTTTGCTGCCGAAGATTCAAATCCTTTTAGGAGAAAATATACTTCAACTACTTGTGATCCGTAAACAACTTGAATCGAACTCCCAATAGGTAATTTCTCCACATCTTCAGAACAAAGACAATCGCCACCAACTCCAAATCATGAGTTGGGTAATTCTTCTCATGCGGCTTTAGCTGTCGACTCGCGTAGGCCATAACCTTATCCTTCTGCATCAGTACCGCTCCAATTCCAGTACCACTTGCAATGGTATACACAACTATATCTTCATTCCCACTTGAAATGATCAATGCAGGAGCACTCGTTAGTCTCTCTTTCAGGATCCTGAATGCTTGTTCACATTTTGCATCCCATGTGAACAATTTGTTCTTCATCGTCGATCCTGTTAGCGGTGCAGCTACCTTGGAGAAATTCTTGATAAACCATTGGTAATATCTTGCCAACCCGAGGAAACTCCGAACATCTGACGCATTCCTAGGTCTATCCTAGTCCAAACTTGCTGCCACTTTAGCGGGGCCAACTTCTATCCCATTTCCAGAAATAACATGACCTAAAAATGTCACTTCATTCTTCTAGAAATGACACTTGGAAACTTAGCTCTCAGCTGATGCTTTCGCAAGATCTCTAAAACAACTCTCAAGTGCGTCTTATGTTCTTCCTTATTTCGAGAGTAAACAAGAATATCATCCACAAATACAAGAACAAACTTGTTCAACTAATCTCTAAAAACCTTATTCATTAGATCCACAAAATACGATGGCGCATTAGTCAACTCGAATGGCATCACCAACCATTCGAAAAACCCGGATGGTGTCCTAAAAGCAGTATTTGGAACACTGTCCTTAGCCACCCTCAATTGGTGAAATCCCGTTGCCAAATCCATCTGAGAGAACACTTTGGCTTCATGGAGCTGATCGAATAATTCATCAATCCTTGGCAGTGGATACTTGTTCTTCTTGGTCACCTTGTTCAGCTCACGATAGTCAACACACAATCTTAATGAGACATCTGCCTTGGCTGCAAATACGAGCTGTGCACCCCATTCAGATACACTCCTACGAATGAATCTTTTTACCAAAAGGTCTCTAACTTGCACTCGCTGTTCCTTAGGCATCATCCGCCTAAGAGGCATAACGATTGGTCTAGCACCCTCGACCAAATCGATCCTAAACTCAATCTCACGATGTGGCAACAACCCTTTGACCTTGTCAAAGATATTCTCATACTCATTAGTGATCAACACAGAAGACAAGTCTTCCTGTGGAATCCCAAGCGAATATAGATAGCTTACGAAGACACCCTCTTCGCACTTACATCTAATCAACACCTTTCGCCTTTCCACATCCCCAACCCTCACCTCTAGCTTCACTTAATTTACCCTTGCTGCATACCTCTTAAGCCAATCCATTCCCAAGATGATCCCAAACCTAGAAAAGTTAAGAACAAAGCAATAACACAAAAAAAAGCAACCATGACTCGACCACACTAGACCATGACAAATCATGCAAATATTGGATAAACCCTCAACTGGATTAGTTACGACCAGTGGTCTATCACAAATCTCGGATTCCAAACCTAAGCAGCACACAAGCTCATTGCAAATGAATGAATGTGATGCTCCAGTATCAAAAATCACACAAACTTAAACACCATTAACAGAAAGAGTACCTTGCACCATGACACACTTTCCCTTCTCCACTATAGTAGGAGCTCTTGAAGAAGTTGGCACGACTTCCAAAGCAAATGCCTTCACAACCTGCTTGCCCTTAGCTGATTCTGAACATTCTTTCTTCTCATGCCCAGGCTTCCCACACTTGAAGCACTTCTTCTTAGCTTTGGGATTCTTGCACTCATTAGCAAAATGGCCTTTCTGTTGGCCGTTAAAGCAAACTACCTCACTCTTAGGCATCTTTTGGCCATACTTTCCTTTCTGCTATTGTTGCTTCCTCTTCTTATTATTACCACCCTGTTGTGGCTTCTGTTCTTCCTTAGGTGCAATAACAGACATCTTCTTAGGAAATAGAGTTTCATGCCTCAAAGCCTTCTCAACAATTTTCTCAAAGCTATCATCGAGATGATCCACAAGCTGATTCCCAAGATATTCATCCAATCCCAAGACAAACTTCTTGTTCTTTTGATAAAGAGTATCCACATATGAACGAGCATACTTTGACAAAGCCTCGAAGTCAGAAATATAGTCAAGAACTGGGCGACCATTCTACTTAAACTCCACAAATCTCTTAAACAAAATTGACTTTTGCACGGTGGAGATAAACTTTGCTTCAACCTTGACTTGAAATTGTTCCCATGAGATCTCTTCCTCCGGAGTCTCAAGTGTGACAGAATTCCACCAGTCCATTGCTCTGCCCTCTAACTGCCTTGATGCAAGCTTCCTTTTGGTTGCATCCTTAGTGCCCAAGTCCTTGAAAATTCAAATAAAAGTATCCATCCAACTCTGGACTTCTTCAACTGGTTCAGTGCCCTTGAATTGCTTTCCTCCCAATGAAGAAAAGTCTCTGCATAGCTTTGCAAATTCTACATCTCTAGGCAGTGGAACTCCGACATCAACCGTAGCAGCCACTAGAGCGGGAACCCTATTCATGATCGCTGCCGCCATGGCCTCGAACATGGCTAGGTAGTCTAGTTCGCCACCATTTCCCCCTCCAGTATTAGTTCCCCTAACAACGCGTCTTGATGGTCTTCTGCTCATTCTAAATCTGCAATTTATAATAATTAGCCACTTCCAAGAAAAACTGTGAAAGGAAAACAACTGTTACTACTATATATGCTAATATATATTGTAAACATCCAACTGAAATCTACAAGTACGTCTCTCATACGTGATTACATCCTTGAACTTTAGCTAAAATTGTTAACCAGAGCTCTGGTACCAAGTGTGACGACCGCCCATAACCCTGCACTAAACAAGAGGAGCAATGTGCTGAAAAGTGTGCCACGCAACTATGGACGATCATCCGAGTAGGTAAACACAAGCGGAACCTATCGTAGAACTCATAGCGCAAGGATAAAGTATAGTAGAAAATATACAATAGATAATAATAGTGAAGCATCGCATAACAAACTTTTGAAACTTTCACAACATCCTGAAAGATTATCCAAACATCATAGGAAATACCAATGTTTGTACATAAGGCCTCACTACAACACTCATAGAGCAACTCAAACAGCGGAAATAAATACTAGATAGTAGTAAAGATAGTACACCAGCCTCCTACTCGCCTTCGCATAGCAGCATCGTCCTCACTAATCACCTGCTACTTAGTCTGCCCATCCACAACCAGATAAACAGCCCAAGGTAATAAGAGGAAATATAAAACTTTGAGTCAAACAACAGTCTTAGTGAGTGATAAAACAACTAACAAACTTCAACAATAAAGGAATATGAGAATGGATAGATAAACATACTAATCCACCCATAGCACCAGAGAAGAACTCAACCCTATCTTCCCCACATCGGACAGTGATAGACTTTATGATAAACAATTCAACCATTCATCCATGGAAACCAGAACACCCGTTCAATCATGGTCAAGCTCTCATAACATGCAGATTATATGTATCTCATGTAAACCATCATGATCGAATTCAACGTCCCTCAAACACAAGCCCTAGAGGCCTAAACCAATATCAGACAGGCACCCAAGGAATATCTTCTTCGACTTTGGACAACCTACATGAGACAGTACAAAAAGAGCAACCAATCATCCATGACTGACTTTGGCTATCACTGCCAATCCTGCTTCGAAACCATCATTAATCATATGATGGCCAACCTTGCCATATGTCAAGGGCTAATGGTAACCCCAGTTCTAGCATAAACTCCATATGTCCAACTTTGACAATGTACAACTTTGACAACAAGGCCTTTCTACAAGACCCAGGGTACTCGACCTACAACCGATCTTTTAGACGTCTCTAGTGTACCCCTGCTTCGAGCTTGCTAGAACTTATGACAACGATAATCTCTTGGCCTTCGCATCTCAAGTCATCCAACCTGATGACTTTTCATAGCTCAAGCAACCTTCTCAAACAACCATTATTCACTAACTCACAACCTTTGAGTTGTCATCCCATTCGTTGTTCTACACCGATCAATGAACATCTTTCAATACTTCGAACCTTCCTACTTGAATTCACTTCGAAGTCATACCATCACCGAGCCAATTGCATCACTGCGTTGCGGCTAGGGTTCGGGGGGTTGCCCCCGAAAAAAATTCTTTTACCTTTTTGTTCAAATCTGAGTCGTACCCAAAAATACAAATTTTCAGAAAATAACCCTGTACAACCGACCACTTGGTGCTCGACCATTCATTGGTGCGATCGACCTAGGCCCTAATGCACGGCCGACCCAACCCTGGTCCTGACACTCGACCTTCCTTGCTCGAGCCCATACACTGCTCGACCCATACACGAGTTGCATAACCAGACCCTGCTCGACCAGACCTTCTCGACTAGACCCTTCTCGACCCTACATGTACGACCAACCCACTCCAGACCGGCCGACCCACTCCAGACCGACGGACCAGAGCATAGTTTTTGGCTTGTTCTCCAAGACACGGTTTAGGCTCGATCGACCCACCATGTTCGATCGACCCACACCATGTTCGACCCAAAACCTGCATCCTCCAATGCAACTTCAATTTCGACCAAAACTTCGCCAAATCAATACATTCGACGAAACCGACTCATCCGATTCATCAAATATGACCAAAAACACGACATGAATTCTCTACAACAAGAAAATAACAATTTTCATCAAATTATGCAAATCACCCCAAAATCACGATACATGATTATATTGATAAAATTATAGATCTAACTTGCATATACACATGAAATAGGATTGAAATCATTAAACTAAACTTGCTTAAATAGATTATCGTGTGATTCATGTGATAATAAACTTAATACGGCATAGATCTATGGAAAAACACTTAAATATGATGAAAACATGATCAAACGTTCATACACTTTATTGCATTCATGTAAGAGATGTAAATCACTCATCAATTCTCCCAAACAAACAAAAATCAAAGGAAAATGAATCCAAACAGCAAGCACTTCGCACCAAACACCTTGATCTGATGAATCATTGCCTCAATTGATGTAGATCTAGCCTCCAATGGTGTAGATCTATGATTTCCCTCCTTGGATTATGATTTTTAATAGTGGAAAGGTATTAGAGGAAGGAGGAGCACAAGGCCTCCAAATGAGAGAATGGAAAACTAAAACCATTTCTCATATCCTTTACCCCTTATTTATACCCTTCCAAGAGCCCACTAATGGGCATTCCAAAATCAGCCCATTGTGGCTCTCCAAACCTGAATAGCCAACTAAAAACCTTAAAACAACGATTCCTCCTAAACCGCTGAGCCAAATCTTTAATGTAACCACTCTATGGAAAATCAATCATCATTTCGTTTCCAATGGTACAGATCTCACCCTCTGATTCGACATTAGTCAAAAGTTATACCTTGTATAAGACTGACAGGGGCAAAATGGTCACAAACAAAATTGGTAAAAATTATGGATATGTCTCACATCCCTATAAGAAACATATCAAAAGATGAGAATGATCCAACCCTCAGGGAATGAAATAAAAATATTTTACGATCATCTGATACGTAAAAATGCGGGTTGTTACACATAGCCTGTGTATTTTGGATTCGGAGTGACATGGGAGAGCGTTTACCCCTCGTGGTATTTGCAAATAATAATAGCTTCCAGACTTGTATCGGCATGACATCGTTTGAGGCTCTTTATGGAAGACCCTGCAGAACTCCCCCAAGTTGGTGGAAGATGAAAGATAGACTACTTGTCAATCCGGATATGATTAGAGAGACTTCCAAAAAGATTGATTTCATTAGGAGGAGGATAAAGGCAACACAAGACTAGCAAAAATCATACCCAATTAAGAGGAGGACCAATCTTGAGTTCTCTGCTAGGGACTAGGTATTCATTAAGGTATCGCCGCTCAGGAATGTAGTGTGATTTGGCTCTGCAGGAAAGTTAGCACTGAGGTTTGTTGGACTGTTTCCGATCATTGAGAGAGTATGGTAGATGGCTTATAAGGTCCTGCTGCTTGGGAGGCTTTCTGGTGTTCATGACGTCTTTCACATCTAGCACTTGCTAAAGTGCTTGCATGACCCAGCAGCAGTGGTGGAGCCAAGTTCTTTGGAAGACAGGAAGCTTGAACGATACACATCTATTTGACGATCACCGAGACAGATCCTAGAATTTGAGGCCAAGAAGCTAAGAAATAAGAAGGCGAGGCATGTAAAGGCATGGTAGGGAGTTGATAGCAAGGCTACTAGGGAACCAAAAGAAAAGTTGTGCATTTTTTATTCGTTTCTTTTTAACTGTATGCTTTGATCTTCCTTAGTTTTGAAATAGGTTCTATCCTTTTCATTCATTTAAATCTATAATATTAGGATTGAAGGCACATATAGTAGGATATGATTGAAACATGTTTTTGGAACATGTTATGTTTGATGTTTGCTAACAGATGCAAGTATTTGCAAGTGGATGCAGTGGATGCATATACACACACGTTAGGCACTATGATCGGCTAATAGGATACTTGCATATGCATATGGATGTGTGCACATTTTATACTATTTTATGGATGATATAAATGGATGTTATCATATGACTGTTTCATATGAATGATGGTTGAAGCAAACATATAGAAATATCCATTTATTTGGACTTTTTGCATATATTTGGTTACATGGCACTAGCATAATTTCATAAAAAGGAGGTCAACTGAATTAGTGTACCTTCTAGTCTTTTGCATCAGTTAGAGGCATATGCACTACACTTTTGCATAAGTACATAAAATCACATTAGAAGATATAAGTACGGTGTTTGTTAATGGATGGTGGCTAAGTAGATGGTTCTAGATATTGTTGTGAAAACATTTATCTTATTCTTCTACCTTGGAGATTTTGGGGATGAAATCCTTAAGGAAGGGAGAAAATGTAACAAACCAAATTCAAGCAAACAATAATTAATTAACAAATTATTTAATCATAAAAGGTTGAAAAATAATGGGAATTTTGTGGTAGGGATTGCGCCTATGGGTCCGTTATTATTTTATGGTTCAAATGCAATTTTGATTTGCTAGAAACAGACTTAAAACGAAAGAGTTATGGCTATTTGAAATTTAAATTAAAATCAGAAAGAAATAACATATGTTGGGACCACCCACATGGCCAGGTCAACCCATGGGTCGACTCAGGCCAAGGGTGGGTCGACCCAGTACGTAGCTACGCACAATTTCATGTATGGAATGAAAACGAGGACGGACAAGATTAAATCATG
This sequence comes from Allium sativum, assembly GCA_030737875.1. Classification (NCBI taxonomy): domain Eukaryota; kingdom Viridiplantae; phylum Streptophyta; class Magnoliopsida; order Asparagales; family Amaryllidaceae; genus Allium; species Allium sativum. The sequence goes on along the minus strand of CM060912.1, from coordinate 549,883,999 downwards.
ATTTTTGGTGCGAACATATGCTGATCCTAAAGGTTGATGTGGTTGATCCAGATTGACCCCAGGACATAGCGGTTCAGATTTAAAACCTAAATCTAACGGTTGAGGGTCTTTTTCTCCACCTACAAACAAACTCCCAACCCCCTCCCTCTTCCTCATAACATATCCTTTTCCCGCCTAGGCTAGTCTTCTTTTGGAGACATGCCGCCATAATTCTAAATTTTTAGACAAGTCTTCTTTTTGAAGATATGCAACCTTAATCTAAATTTTTGGGGTTAAGATAAAAATTAAAATATTTTCCATTTTAATTTCTTTTGAGGGGAGGTTTTTTTCAGATCCACATATGGGAAAGCTTGGAGGTAAGATTTTAGGATTATTTAGTTTTTTTATTTAGTTTTGGGATAAATAGGGATAATGGTAGTTGTAGTTGTAGATCTATTTACAGTTCTTTTTGCTAACAGTTATTTACAGTTTATGTTTGTTCATGTTTTCTATAATTTCTTTATGTAAGTAATTTATGTAGTTTTTATTCTTTTCATTTAGTATTTGTTTAATTAATATTTAGATTACTGTAAATTATTCTCAGTCTTCTTTCCTCGATTCTTCGTTAGTTTTTTATAGTTTATTTGTGGTTATGTCCAATTATGCCCAATAGGCATATATATATGACTGACTTAGGCATAGTTTGATATGCCTAATTACATACATCTTATTATTATGCTTTATTATGCGTAAGTTTGGGAAATTTGATTGAATTGGGATAATTGAATAAAATGAGGCTAACTGGAAATATGTTGTAAAACTGTAATAAATGGGGAACGTTGGACTGATAATATGCAAACTTGATTAAAGTTCGTAAAATGATTATGACGTAGGATTAAGATATAAAAATGAATGTAACTTATATTTGCATAAATATGATAATTGGGAAATCAAAATAAACAAATGTAGTTTATTTGCAAATATGAATTTGACAAGAAATGGTTAAAAAGGATAGTTAGGCCTTAATATGAACATATTGATTTGTAAGGAGGCAAATTATGAGCCTAATAAGGCGTTAGGCTTTAATATGGACATATTAACTTATAGTGATTAAGTTACGATCCTTAAACTAAAATTCTATTGTAACGACCCGGCGTAATTCGACGCTTGAATTCCAATAATAATAAATATACCTGTATCACTTGTTAGAGCTCAAGTATTGAAAACACCAGATAGATAATAGAAAGAAATTATATTGTGAGATCAGAAAGAAAGAATATTAAAATAGAAGAAAAGAAGAAGAATAAGAACATAACAACATCAGAGTCTCACATTGCAGCAGAACAAAATATAATAGAAACAAAACTTTATTGAGAGCTTTGAAATAAAAACTTACAATCATCAGAGTACAACAATACATCTGGAAAGTTATAACAATATGTCCTCATATACAACACACAGTGGAAAAATACTAATATGTATCAAATGTCTGAACTCCTCCAGCTTATCTTCGGACTTCACAGCATCCAATAACCTAAATATGGAAAACCCGGTCTAAGCCGAGCATTTACAAACGCCAGATCCATCTGGTGAACCAGAGTGAAAAAACTCGCAAAGTTTATAAACAACATCCAACTTGATTTTAAAGTTAAAACATTTCCTTTTTGAAATCATATCTTATTCTGATATTATAATAGTGTCTAAACACAAATATATAACAATCTAGCGGAACGCTTGCATCTCACATTCCATATATATAGTATATGATCAAAACCGCTGGCTCTTATTGGAGACTGAATTTCCCACTATGACAAGGTATGGAACTACCTTCCGATAGTGTATCTCTAGAGGGGAATACACTGGGTTCAACAAGAACATCTTGTAACCCGACCACACATAACCGACCACTCATTTCGCTTGAGTGCATCGAATGTATATCACCAACGGCTGGGAGCTACCTACCATTTTCCCAAAGTGGGACATCATCGAAATAGATCAAAGAAGGAAATGAATTTATCTACATAGGTGATTATACAACTTACTTGGGAGCGATCCACTTACCCATACTACCTTCCTGATTTTTGTCATTTCCCGGTTGAAGAGGCTTGATGTTTAACACTACCTTTAGAACATCATATCACCATTCACTTTGAATGTCAAATTATCAGATCAACCAAATTGCTAAATGACATCCACAAAATTACTCTGGTCGTTAAGCTAATAGAAGTGCCCCTCTCCGCCACTAACAGAATTACGTTTATAAAAATCAACGTACGTGATTCTTAAGAAATACTCTGTCAGACATTTGTCCATATGAGTCATCTAGGACATGATGACCTGAAGGCACACTCCTACCACATCCTAGGTATCACCCTATAGATCAGTAGCGAGTAGTGCTTGCGAACCCGTAAATTTCAATCACGACAGAACTACAATATATCTTTGGTCTTGAATAAGAGATTTAAGTAGTTCTCCCGTTATATAAAGATTTATGGTCTTCAATTGCTCCATCTTGATCATCATCCGATATCTTCCATATTTTCGTATTTACCGATCGGAATGGTTTTCGAATATGAATTCGATCCCGGTCTTTCCGTAGCAACAATCATATATGTCAAATTTGATAGTCAGTTATTTAACTATCAAATAAAACAACCATTCAGAAAATAAATAAAAATAGATTTACTGGTTTAGTACTCAGCATCACTTGGCTTCTTTAATTAAAAATATTCGTTAAAGAAACCTCAAAGTCAGTTAATAATTTTAATATGGCTTTCCATTTCTTATTTTAGTATAAGAGTATCCTCAAAACAATTTAATTTATATACTTCGGAAAATATCCCATACTCATCTCAAACTTTATATTCCATTATTTGGAAACATTACCCAACTCTTACTCCTATAGAACCCTATTTTAAACACAACTTCTCATTTCCTTTTTCCTTGGAAAATATCATTATATTTTCACGTAGTCTCCTTTTGTTTACGTTATTTTGGAAATCTCATTAAATATATTCTAGACTCCTTTTATTTCCGTTACTTTGGAAATCCAATTGTATATTCTCAAATCTTTTTATTTCCATCACTTCAACACTTATTAGTTCCTGAACGTAAATTGGTAAGCGGATAATTTCCTAAGTATCAACCGTGAAGACCAAAATCAACATTAGATTAATACTCAAAAAATCTCTCAACTCAACTCCAGTTAGGTTCCAATTCTTATCTTACCTCGTTATTAACCCATTATATTCCACTTCTAATTCATTCAACCATTTTTCGCTTGAAAATGTCGTTTCAATTCCATCCCCATCACTTGATTTTAAGTATCGCCAATTCCAAATAAACACTTTGAATTCACATCTCCTTTATAAACTCTGTTTATAAAATCTCAGGTTTTAATATAAACCCCTTTTATATCTTAATTTCTTTTTACTTAATTTAAATGTTAAGTAAATATTTAGTTTAATCTATCGTATTCGCTTAAATTCCTTTTATAACTTAATTATAAAAAATTGGGTTTTAATATAAACGCATTCATTAACCCCTTTCAAATCCTAACTGTATTTCATTTAGAACCGGATTACTTACTTGAATGGATTTCATTTAAATAATAATCACTTAAATTCTGATAATTAAAATAATAATTTACTTCATTATTAACTACTTTATAAGTAGTTAAATTCTTTATTAACTAAATAAATAATAAATTTCTTTTTAAAATATTATTAAAATTTAACAACTATTTGTTATGTTATTTCATTTGGTTCATTAACAACAAACTAATTTAATAATCAATCCCAGTTGAAATGGTCAACTGGATTAACTCAAAACACGATATTTCTTTAACCAATTCTAATTAATTCCTCCTTTAAATTAATTAATAATATAATTAATTTAAATAACTTTAATTATTTGTTACTTAGAACAATTAATCCAATTCTTAACCGTTATTTTAATTTCTGCTTGCCTGCTTATAAAATCTTATTAACATAAGAATTTTCCTTATAAACATTTAATAATTACTTCTAAACTTAAACAATAAATAATAAATATTTATTTTTAAAATAAACTTTTACTCAAATTTATAGATTTAAAAATCTATCTCCGGTTATAAAATAAATTTTATAACTTCATTTCTGTCCATTTACCTGAGGGTAAATCCATATTTATAAAATGATTAATTTATAGGCCATGTGATGCCAATTACCAACCAATATTGCCTATTAGTTAATATCATAACAAATATTGAATTATGATTCAACAATCAATAAACAAACTGAACATCTAATCAGGTTGATCAAACAGTTCATATATAAGTGTAATATGAAAAAAAATCAATAAATTTTAAGGAATCCAGTTGGATCCCTCCAGCCTGTTTCTCCCTACATCCAAATACATTATCCCAAATAATTTTATTCAATTAAATAAACAGATGTAATTAAGTAACAATAATATAAGCACCCATATTTTATTTAATACGTTTATATTAGTATAAACGTAATCAGCGAGGTAGGTTACCTCATTTTGAAATAATCGTTAAAATAACGATTGGTTCAAATTAAATTAAACAAACATTTAATTTAATCAGTTCATTCAACACGCACACACACACACACACACACACACACACATATATATATATATATATATATATGTATGTATAGCATCTGTCAAACAATTAGCAATCAGAGCACACAAATATTAAACCTGACTTATATAAATATAAGTGGGTAAAAACTGAGTGAGTTGACTGGCCATTGATTTTGCTTGAATGTTCTGGATATCTTTTCACCTTACAGTTGGTATACCAACATAACTATTCCCGGGAGATACAAAAATGAAAAAAGTAACAAATATGAATATTCTCTAGATGGTGATAATATACCCTAATTAGGAGCGAGTTCCAAGATGTTCTTGTTGAACTCTAATGTATTCCCTCTAGAGTACGCTGATCGGAAGGTTGTTCCGTACCTTGTCATAGTTGGAAATCCATTCCCCAATAAGAGCACGTGATTTTGATTGTATATTATATATGTGGAGTGTGAGATGCAAGCGTTTCGCTAGATTGTTTTTTATTTGTATTGGACACAATTATAATATCGGAATAATATTGCTTTAAAAGAATGTTTTGGGTTATCGTAAGGTAAAAACCATCTGCATTTATGTGCGGATCGGTCTTACGATTATCTTTTTCTTTGAAAAGGATTTTTGAAAGTTAAACCAAGTGATTGGAATTTACTCACACCAGTCCCACGACTTACCTAGAGTTTATTTGTTTTTGCTTTACTCTAAACTCTTGGGTGCCCAAATTTGTACGGGCAATCAAGTAGTCGAGATTTTTCAGATATTCTTGGAGGAGCTTGGAGTAAGAGGCTAAAATGTTAGATCTATATAGAGTTTGTTCCCTCTATGACATATATGTGATGTACATTGATGATGTATGTAAGTCAAATAATAGTTTTGTATTTCAAAGTTATGTTATATAATATATTTTATTCATTTCGCTGTGAGATTATGTTTACTCTGATTTTGTTCTAATGTGTTCTTCTTCTATTTTGTTTTTCCTTCTTTCTATTTCTCACCCTCTAACATCTTTCTATTAATGATCTGGTATTTCTGATACTCGAATAGTAGACACAGTGTTTTGTGTCGATTTTCGAGGTAGAAAATCTGTAACGACCCGTATTTTTACGGATAATAAATAATTTATTTAATTATTTAATAATGGTTTGGTAATATAAAATGGTTGTTTAATTAAATAATATTGAATATTTGATTAATATATATAATAGAATGATATATTTAATTCCAAAATAGTCGGAAATAGTGAATTGACAATACTGAGTGAATTGGACAATTTAAAATATATAATATATCTTAGAATTGAATTATATTAACGAATTTATTTATAAATGTTAGTTGAACGTACAATTTATATTATAATTATAATCGAGCTCGAAATGGCGTGGCAGTTCGTAATTTGGCGATTTGAACTTTAAACGAATATATATAATCCGTTTTAAGCCGGATTTCAGTGAAACAAGAAACGTTCGGAGCTGGTGAAGTATATTTTTCTAATGGAAGAGAAAAATCAGGATTTCATCGTGTAGATTTTGATTTATGTCTAAATAAAATTTTCGAAAAGTCGTTATGGAATTCCTTTATAATTTATAACGATTTATTTATATTATAAATGGATTTTTGCAATACAAATTGTATACTGATTTAATCTAGGTTTGAAATATCGAATTATAAATTTATATAGGAATGTTTTGGAGCTATATTATAGTCTATGTGAATATATACGATAATATTATTTATAAATATTTAATTTAATTATTTTTAAATATATATTAATATTTAAATAGGTTTATTTAGAGCTTTAAAAGTAGCCGTTTTTACGAACGAACTCCGTTTTCAACGAAACTAATTTTGTTGGATCCGGAATATTAAATTATTGTTAAATTTCAATTTTCGTGATTTTTGGAGTCAGTATATGGCCATACGGAATTTTAATGTGAAAAACAGTCAATAATTTGACTTTAAAAATACGTTGTATGATAAAACGGACTCGGAATTCGACGAAACATGTTTCGATGGGTCCGTAATGTCGAACTGTAGCTGCATGCCCATTTTCATGATTTTTGGGTATCGTGGGTGATCATGCGGATTTTTAATGACATAAATAAACAGCATTGCAATAATATTCAATATAATATTCGGATATAAACTTCCCTATATATATATACCCTTACATCCTCTAAAAACCTAACTCCTTTTCTCTGTTGGTCAATACTCTTAGCCGCCACAAATTTCATTCACAGTCAAAAATTCAAGAGCTTCTAAATTCCTTTAAAAATAAAAAAATACAATAAATTATAATACTTATATTTTTTTGATGCTAAAGGTTTCCTCTTTATCCCAGTATACTTTATATGAGGTGCGACGTTAGTTTTTCTAGTATGAGAATGTACAACATGGTGTTAGTTAAGCTTGGGTTCTAAGTTTGGGAAGTTTGAGGATTTAATTGATGAATTAGAGTATGTTTTTGGGATCGTAAAGAAGCTCAATTCCTTGTATTCAAATTTTGGAAGATTCCATGCCAAATGTCTTCGCTGTATTTTTGTACAGCGTGAAAAATGGGGTAAGCGACGCATTCTGGTTTCCAAATTCGAATAGTATGATTTTGGTATGATGTTGTAGAGGTTTGATCGAGAGAAATTATGGCAATTTTTATTTGAATTTAAGTAGAGAGATGAATGAGTTATTGTGGAAGGAAAGGGGGAAATGGCCATGTTCTCGCGAGATGTTATACTGGAGGAGCAGGAGGATTTCTTTACACGGAAGAAGAATGCGTCGGTATATAAGGATAGGTTGGGCCGCTAGAAGGTAAAGCCTATTTTGAAAATAAATCAAGTTATATTAAAATTAAATTGGTATATAACTTATAACATTAATATCTTTGTCATACGTGATCGAAATTCAGCAAAACAAGATCCGTTGGGATTGTATGGAAGACGGCTACACAATGGAACTGACTGGAAATGAATTGAAGCTCATTACAATTTATTGCAAAAAAAATTGTCTGTCTGAATCAGAGAAGTTAATCGTTATTTAACGATAACCGTCCAATGTGAGTAAATCTCACTAACTCTGCTCAGTTTATATTTTCATAACGAATTTTTAGAACTGACAAATATTGGTTGATTGTTGTGTGTTGATTGGTTGGTTGAACTGCTAATTGATTGGTTGAAAATATCGATAAAGTTATATATATATATCGTTAATTAAATATTGATTCTGTTGATCAGATTATTTCATATTGAAATGAAATTGATGATAATTATATTGTTTAACATCTGTGGATGCAGGGAAACAGGTTGGAGGAATCCATCTGGATTCCTCAATATTTATAATACTGTTTTTCATATATTATGATATATGATGTGGTATATAATCTGTTATTGATTGTGTGTGTTTGGATGATGATTGATCCTTTTGATTTGGTATTTTAATACCATAACTAATACTGGAACATAAAAGGGAATTTTCAAAGTGTATTTTGAAAATAAAATATTTATATTAAATCAATGGATTTTATATAAAAGGAAATATTTATATGAAATAAATAGAATTATTAAAGGTAATATTTTGGAAAATAAATATAACAATAAAAGGGATTATTTGTAAAATAAATAGAATTATATAAGTGAAATATTTATAAAAAATAAATAGAATTATATAAAAGATAATATTTATAAAGTCAAAGGATTTTATAAAAGGAATATTTATTTAGGGAATAAATAAATTATACAAGGAATAATATTTGGAAAATAAATAGAATTTAAAAGGAAATATTTGTAAAACAAATAAAATATAAAAGGAAATATTTGGGAAATAAATAGGAAATTGAAAAAAAAAGCACTTTATGAAATGAATGGAATTTTATAAAAGGTGTGAATAAAAATCTGTTTTTAACAAATAAATGGAAAAGATTAATTTAAAGTAGAATTAAATAGAAATCTATTTTTAGCGGATAAAATGGAGAAGATTAATTTGTAAATAATGTTTTAAAATTGAGTAAATTATTTATCATTGGGTAAATTGAATATATAAGTATGAATTTGTAAATAGAAGTAAAAATCGGTTTTAACACCGATATTTGAGATTGAAATTGAATGTAGCAATTATAAAGGGAAATATAAATGAGATTTAAGTGTTAGAAATAAAAAGGAGATTTCGTATGAATAATTCTATAAATAGAAGTATAAATAGACTTTGGAAATGGGATATCATTTTAAAAATACGAAATCAAACTTAAGGGATTATATAAAAGAAATATTTTCACATTCAATGTGGATAATGGATTAAAATGAATATATTATAAATTAAAATATTTATAAGGAAAAGTGGGTTTTGAAATAGGAATTCAAATGGGAATTTGAATAAGATAAGAAATAGAGTTAATCGAATATTAATTAGTTGAATAGAGTTAATCGAATTAGAGTTGATCGAATATTGTTTAATCGAATTAGAGTTAATAGAATACGTGTTATTCGAATTAGAGTTAATCGAATTAGAGTTTATCGAATATTAGTTATTCAAATTAGAGTTAATCGAATATTAGTTAATCGGATTAGAGTTAATCGAATGAGTTGGTCAGATATAGTTTATTCGAAGAAAGGAGAAATAATCGAATATAGTTTATTTGAAAGGAGTTATCGAATATAGTTTATTCGAAGAAAAGAGTAGTCGAATATAGTTTATTCGAAGAAAGGAGATAATCGAATATAGTTTATTCGAAGAAGGAGATATTATCGAATATAGTTTATTCGAAGAAAAGAGTTATCGATTATAGTTATTCGAAAGAGAGTTACCGAATATAGATTATCTGAGAGAGAATTATACATTTAAATTCGACTATATCGAATATAGGAAAGTACTGTTTACTTTCCGTTTTTAAATCAAGATTTATTTATTCATTAGTAAATTAGTTGTTTGTTTATTTATTCAAATTTATAAAAGTTATATTTAAGTTATTATATTTCGGAAGCATGGGACTATAACACTATTGTTATAATCAAATAATATCTGTAAAAGAAGTGGATTCATAAACAAAATTCGAGAGTTACGTAAGGAAGTTTGTTGAAGATTTAAAATGTGAACTTTGTCTATTTCGAGGTTAGGAATGTTGTTCAGTTAAGTTCTGAGAGGTAGTTGTACCCCAACTTGACTGACTTCATTTTTAAGTAAGGAATGATTAAGGTTCGATGTGAAGGTAAGGTAATTGAATTTAGTTAATAAGTGTTAATGGTTTAAGTTGGCATTGCGATGTTTTATTTTAAAACATCTGTTTAAATCTAATGAAGGGGTTTGGAATTTTTTTCCAAATAAGATACAAAAATGTTTTTAATATAGAAAATAAGAAATGGGTTAAATATGGAAATGTTTTCCAATGTTAATAATGTATAGTTTCTAAATATAGAAGCTGGGTATATATATATATATATATATATATATATATATATGAGAATATTTTTCGTTGGCTAAAAAGAAATATTTTCTGCAACATAGAAAATAAATAGTTATAATAGATGGAAACGTTTTCCGAGAAAGGTGAGTGATAAAACGGGTTTTGAGAAATATTTGGAAAAATATGGGAATAGGAAATTGGGGAAATGAATTAGTTATTGATAAATCCATTTAAAAGGGCTCAGTGTTGATTGATGATTTGCTCAGTAAGATTTCCATTTGGAAATACGACCTTTGTTTGCACTCATGTTTTCCTTTGATAGTTAAATCACTGACTATCAATGTTTTTAAACATTTTCCATTGTTAATACGGAGAGACAAGGATCAGATTTATTATCTGAAAACCACTCCGTATGGGCATTAGCGTTGCGAATCAAATATGATGAAGATAAATGAAGACGGAGTTTATCAAGGGCCGTTCCGGCAATCCTAGGTAGAAATTGCCCAAGATGGATTTACATAATAGTGCCTTCGGTTTAACCAAACCCAGGACAACGTGTATGGACAAATGTCTGACAGAGTATATCTAATGGATCACGTAAGTTGATCGCTTCAAATGTAGCCACGTTTGGTGGAGGAGGAATTCGTTTCTTGTGACGACCCGCCCCGCACCAACCGACATTTACTCCAAAAATTTGCACTGTACACATGTCCAGTTAGCACGAAACGGTCGTCAGAAGAAAAGAAAGAAGACGAGGAATCAACAAAGAACCTGTAGAATGTCCCACAGCGCATGGAACAAAATATAATAACAACATACTTGACATAAAACAGGTGAGACAGAGTATAAGCTGAGACAACTATCATAGCAGCGGAAAATCCAAATACAGCTTATGTTCCACAACATCATTATTACAACTTCTAAAACTGTCTCTAAAGCAAGATAAGGAAGGTACACTACTAATGCCCAAGTAGTGACCACCAATGACACAGGGAGAATATATATATATATATATCATACGTGGAAGCCTCGTGCTCTCCTCCGGATCAGCTACTCATGCATCACCAGCTAACCTGTCTCTAGTCTGCTCGTTTAGGAGCACCCAGAGTAATAAGAATAGACATAAAACTCTGGGTCAGACAAAAGTCTGGTATGAGCGATAAGCATCTAAACAGAACAATAACAAGTATACTAAACAATACCTGAACCTGGACCTGCAACCAAAGAGTTAGCACTACATACTGTTCAACACTCTAAGGTGCCACTAACATATGGTGTACAAGCATACGGGGGTGGGGGTGTGCATGTCATAGTGATGGCAAACAATCAAGCATAGCAACCATCCTCACATCTCTCACTCAGTGCGTAAAGCATACGATATCCACCACTTCGACCACCCAATACTTTGCTATGATCACTCTGCCCCATGAAGTCACAACGGCTTCACTGTACTGATCCATAGCCACTAATCCTTCGCTATGTCCACTTTGCCCCATGGAGTCGTACCCACCCCACTGCACTGGCTCATAGCCTTACTAATCCTTTACTATGTCCACTCTGCCCCATGGAGTCACAACGGCTCCACTGCACTAGCTCATAGTCTTACTACGATCACTTTGCCCCTCGAGTCATGATGACTCTACTGCACTGATACGTAGCCCATCATTCCTTTTCAGCGGTGAATCGAAGTTATGAACGTCGACAACTCCTTAGCACACGTCCTGTAGCAAACCCCAATCATGAAGTGAACTCATTGGTTCCCAACTGGATCCTGAGCTCTAACTTCCATTTGGACTACCTTTGCACCTCGGGTTATTGGTCATCACCGGATCGGTTCGGATCTCCTCACAGCCATCGGTTTGGTACGGCCTTCAGTATCCCCCACTGGATCGATTCGTGCCAAGCTTCTTCGGATCGGATCGGAGGATGCCATCGGGTTCGGGTCGTGCTCCATGTTCCAGCTCGTGGTGGTTCGGATCGGGGATCCTCATATGCGAGCGGATCGGTCTTGGTCACTCCTGGCGGATCGGGTCGGAGTAGCACACGAGAGGCGGATCGGATCGAAAACTTCTGGTGTGAGCGGTTCGGTGCGTGCTTCTATCTGATCCGATCGGTTCGGGTACTTTCCTGCACTTTGTCCAGCAAGCTGTTTACGCCACTCGACGGTGTTTTCGACCACTCTAACTATTCTAATCAATCACAAAGCATACCATACAGTCATAGCATCATGTATAATCAACCATAAACATCAAAACAACAATATGATAGGTTAAAATGGATCAAACATAGCCAAAAACCCATATTTTCCCCTTAAGCGTGCTTAAGCAAAACTAATGATATGATTAATAAAACTTAATCAAATTCACCCAAATTTCTAACAGAGGTCTTAAACATTATTTAAGAATTTATAAATATTTTTCCAGAATTTATTAATGCATAAATTCGCTAATCTTCACTAATTACCCTTAATTGACCATAATTAGTGAGGAACTATGCGAATCACTCACCTTAGCCACAAATAAACCTTAGATCTGAAATAAATCTCTGATATGGCGCGAATATCAATGCTAACAGTAGCTCTAATCTTGATTTGGTGAAGATCTCCCTTAATTTGATGTTGCTAAGCTTAATCCTTGATTAGAAAGTGATTTGGAGGTGATTTAGGGGTTGGAGGCCATTTTTAGGGTTTCTAAGAGGTAAGTGGAGGCTAGAAAACTGAAATAGAATGAAGCCCTAACTCTTTTCAGCCTCTCCATAACCCTAATCCCAAAATGGGTTATGGGCCCATTCACTAATCACCCTATTTGGCTCGATTAAGCAGTTTTTCACATTCCAAACCTTATTTCAGCCATATCTCCCAAATTTTAAGTCCGTTTAGCTATTATGACCACTCTACGGAAAGGTAAACCATCAAACGAATCTAATGGAAGTGGTTTCAGGTCAAAATTCCTTTCCAGTCAAAAGTTATGGCCAAAACAGTATCAGCTAGGGGAAAACGGTCATTTAAAATTTGACAAAAATCATGAACATGTGAAATGACCTCAACAGTCGTTTCCCAACTCTACATGACTATACGACCTCATATGAGAAAGAAAGAAATTTCCTACGATCCTCCGATGCGTAGAATGCGGGTCGTTACATTCTCCCCTCCTTAAGAAATTTCGCCCCGAAATTCCCTAACCAAAACATCACAAAGGGTCCCGCATGCCTATCAGCCATAAAACAACAATCAAACATGTAAAACAAGCAAAACAAGTCTATCCTAGCATGTGAACTAACTAAATTGCAAAGTAAATCTTACCAGGCAAAGAGTTCTGGATACGTCTTCGTAATGCTCTCCTCTGTCTGCCAAGTACAGTCATTCTCGTTCTCGCCCCACTGAACCTTGACTAGCTTCACCGCCTTCCTTCGAAGTTGTTTCGTATCGTGCTCGACAATACGAATCGGCTTGCGTTTCCCAACTGCTTCGGGTTCCACTTCGAGGTCCTATAACTGAACAGGTGAAATAGTCATATCTGGGTCGTGCACGAACTTCCTTAGCTGGGAAACATGAAATACGTTGTGAACTCCCGCCATATTCTCTGATAATTCAATTCTATATGCCAAATTCCCAACTTGTTCGAGAACTGGGAATGGGCCAACAAATCTTGGTGCCAACTTGCCTCTCCTGCCAAATCGTATCACGCTCTTCAACGGAGAAACCTTGATAAACACCAAGTCACCAATGGAGAATTTTAAGTCTCTTCTCCTCTTGTCATTGTAACTCTTCTGCCTATCCTGGACAGCCTTCATCCGTTGTTGAATGATCTTAATCTTATCTGAAGTTTCCCTTATCACATCTGGTCCAAGCACAAACTTCTCATCGGTCTCTATCCAACATGATGGTGAGTTGCACGGTCTTTCGTACAAAGCTTCATATGGAGCCATACCGATACTGGATTGGTAACTATTATTATATGCAAACTCTACTAGATGCAAATGGTCATCCCTTGATCCACCAAAATCCAATATACAAGCTCTCAAGAGATCTTCCAATATACGATTCACCCTCTTTGTCTGACCATCGGTTTGAGGATGATACGCGATACTGAGATGTAATTCCGACCCTAGAGCCTCTTGTAAGCTCTTCCAAAACCCACTAGTAAACAATGGGTCTCGGTCACTCAAAATGCTTTTAGGTACTCCATGAAATCACACTACCCACTTCATATACAATTATGCTAACTTAGCTGCCGTTCTGGTCGATTTGACTGGTATAAATCTTGCACTCTTGGTCAATCGATCCACAATTACCCAAATGCTATCATGTCCCGATTCAGTCCTTGGTAAACCATCAATGAAATCCATCGAGACTTCCTCCCATTTCCATTCGGGAATTTCTAATGGTTGCAACAAACCACTAGGCTTCTTTTGCTCGGCTTTAACTAGCTAGCAATTCATGCACTTCGATATAAACTTCCCAACGTCTCTTTTCATCCCTTCCCAGTAGTAAGTCTGCTTCATGTCTCGATACATCTTATCACCACCGGGGTGTATAGTCAGTTTTGAGTGATGACATTCCCTAAGCACTTCATCTCTCAAACCATTCACGTTGGGTACAACTAGTCTTCCATTATTTCGAAGCCAACTTTCTCGATCAATACCATACAAATTCATCTCCTCACCATCGATATTCATCTCTAACTTGGAGATGACTTCCAATAGATTATGATCGTCCCTCTGACTGGAACCAATCCGCTCAATCAAAGTGGGTCTGATCGTCAAACTAGCTAACATCTCTGGATCCAATTCGCACTTTGGTCTGAAATCATACCCTGCGATATACTCCAGTTGCTTCCATTCAAGAAACATAGCCCCTAAACTGGCATGTCTCCTACTCAAGGCATCGGCTACTGCATTGCCTTTCCCAGGTGTATATGCGATATCAAAATCATACGAAGCCAAGAACTCTAACCATATTTGTTGTCGAAGATTTAGATCCTTTTGGGAGAAAAGATACTTTAACGGTTTATGATTGGTAAACAACTCAAATCTTTCTCCCAAGAGATAATGTCTCCACATCTTCAATGCGAACACGATCGCTGCCAGTTCCAAATCATGGGTAGGATACCTTTTCTCATGCGGTTTTAGTTGCCAGCTAGCATAAGCTACAACCCTACCTCCTTGCATCAATACAACACCTAGTCCGGTACCACAAGCATCCGTGTATATCGTCATATCTTCATTCCCTTTAGGAATGACTAACACTGGCGCACGCGTCAACTTTTCTTTTAGACTCTTGAATGCATTCTCACACACTCCGTCCCAAAGGAAGGCTTGATTCTTCTTAGTCAACTGAGTCAACGACGCTGCTATCTTGGAGAAGTCCTGGATAAACTTACGATAATATCCAGCTAACCCCAAGAAGCTTTTCACGTCTGTTGCATTCTTGGGCGTAGACCAATCCTGTACCGTAGCCACCTTCGCAGGGTCCACGGCAATACCATTCTCTGAAACAACATGGCCCAAGAATCTCACTTCCCTCCTCCACAAGTGACACTTAGAAAATTTCGCTTTCAATTGGTCTTTTCTCAACACCTCCATCACTATCCTCAAATGTCCCTTGTGTTCTTCCTCTGTCCTTGAGTAAACAAGGATGTCGTCTACGAACACAAGAACAAACTTATTCAACTGATCTCTGAATACCTGATTCATAAGATCCACGAAGTATGCTGGTGCATTGGTCAACCCAAATGGCATGACCAACCACTCATAGAATCCAGACGGCGTCCTAAATGCCGTTTTCAGAACACTCTCAGCCGCTACCCGGAGCTGATGAAATCCTGTCGCGAGGTCCAACTAGGAGAACACTCTTGCTCCTTCCAGTTTATCAAACAAATCATCTATCCGCGGTAGAGGATACTTATTCTTCCTCGTCACCTTATTCAACTCGCGATAGTCCACACACAAACGAAGGGAACCATCTGCCTTAGTGGCAAACACAACGGGTGCTCTCCACTCGGAGACACTTCTTCTAATAAACCTCTTCTTCAAAAGATTGCTTACTTGCGCCCCGAGCTCTCGCTGCTCCCTTGGTGCCATAAGACGAAGTGGCATCACTATAGGTCTGGCATCTTTCACTAAATCAATACGGAACTCAATCTCTTGGTGTGGTGGAAGTCCAGTCACTTCCTCGAAAACGTCCGGATACTGGCCAACCACGGGCGCATCTGACAACTCACCATGCGGGATGTCGAGGGAATTTATAAAACTAGCCATTATCCCATCACTAGGTAGACTACCAAACACTACCCTCCGCCCATCATTTGCCTTAACTGTCACCAAAAAGCCCTCACATTGTACCACCACCCTGTATCTTTGGAGCCAATCGACCCCCAATATAATGCCCCAGTAAAGCCCAAAACAAAGCAATCACAAACAAACATACATCCAGGACTCGATAAGACCAAATTTCGGCAAATCATACTAAGGTTAGTCGAACTACCAATCGGGTTCGTCACAACCAACGGTCTATCGACTATCTCGGGTTCCAGTCCTGACCTATCTACCAGGTCACTAGATATGAAGGAACGGGAAGCCCCGGTATCAAACGAAACTCGAACAAGAACATCAAGAATAGAAAGCATACCTTGAATGATGACATTCTTTCCTTTCTCCGCCGCAGTTGGGGCATTCGACGAAGAAGGAATAGCACTGATAGCATATGCTTTCACAATCTGCTTCTCCTTAAGAGGTTGTGGACATTTATCTTTATGATGCCCCACTTGGCCACAGTTGTAGCACTTACTATCCGTTGGCTTGGCCCGACATTCTTTGGCATAATGGCCCTTCTTACCACACCTGAAGCACTAAACATCTTTCTTGCTTTTTTTCTGGCCATCCTTAGTTTGGTTCTGCTTCTTCTTGTTCTGAGTGTTATTCTTGCCTCCACTGCCTGCTTGCGGCTTCAGCCCTTCTGTGGATGCAACCCCAGTCTTTGACTTAGGGTAAAGACTCTCCGATCTCAAAGCTTTCCCCACAATCGATTCAAAAGTCTCATCGATGTGGTTGATAAGCCTTTCCGCCAAGTATCCATCCAAACTAGTAATGAACTTCTCATTCTTCTTATTAGGAGTACCGATAAGGGATAATCCATACTTCGACAAAATGTCGAACTCAGCAATATAGTCCAAGACTGCCCTACCATTCTGCTTAAGCTCCAAGAACTTCCTAAACAATTCCGACTTTTGAGCAGCTGGGATAAACTTGTCGCTAAAGCGAGCCTTAAAATGATCCCAAGTAACCTGATCCTCTGGAGTGGCTGTCTTAGTAGCATTCCACCAATTCATCGCTCGCCCTTGCAGCTGACGAGACGCTAGCCTTCTCTTCATCGCATCCTCGATACCCAAGTCGTCGAAGATACGATCACAACTATCCAACCAATCCTGAACATCCGTGGCCGACTCCGTTCCGTGGAACGGCTTCCCACCAAGGTTAGTGTAATTCTTGCACAGCTTGGCGAAATCGACCCTAGGCGCCTGCACTACTGGACCACCACCATTACCGGCATTGGGAGCTGCCCCCTGCACATCCCTAAGCATTTCTCTCATGAGGTCAGTAAACATCGTCCTCATGTCAGCAACATTCCCATTATTGGCTCCTCTACCAACACCTCTTGCGTATCGGCTCATCGTTCAATCTGTAAAGAGAAAACGATTAACCATCTCCATAGTGCTGCTAGTGCAGTGTGATTACATCCTTATACTACTAATAGTATATATATAGCTTTTGAAAACCAAAGTAATCACAAATACTCACTCTCATACACGTACTATCTCTCCCTAGTGTCTTTTCCTAGGTTAACTATGCAACCTAGGGCTCTGATACCAAATGTGACGACCCGCCCCGCACGAACCGACATTTACTCCAAAAATTTGCGTTGTACACATGTCCAGTTAGCACGGAACGGACGTCAGAAGAAAAGAAAGAAGACGAAGAATCAACAAAGAACCTGTAGAATGTCTCACAACGCATGGAACAAAATATAATAACAACATACTTGACATAAAACAAGTGAGACAGTGTATAAGCTGAGACAACTATCATAGCAGCGGAAAATCCAAATACAGCTTATGTTTCACAACATCATTATTACAACTTCTAAAACTGTCTCTAAAGAAAGATAAGGAAGGTACACTACTAATGCCCAAGTAGTGACAACCAACAACACAGGGAGAATATCTATATATATATCATACGTGGAAGCCTCCTGCTCACCTCCGGATCAGCTACTCGTGCATCACCAGCTAACTTGTCTCTAATCTGCTCGTTTAGGAGCACCCAGAGTAATAAGAAGAGACATAAAACTCTGGGTCAGACAAAAGTCTGGTATGAGCGATAAATAGCTAAACAGAGCAATAACAGGTATATTAAACCATACCTGAACCTGGACCTGCAACCAAAGAGTTAGCACTACATACTGTACAACACTCTAAGGTGCCACTAACATATAGTGTACAAGCATATAGGGGTGGGGTGTGCATGTCATAGTGATGGCAAACAATCAAGCATAGCAACCATCCTCACATCTCTCACTCAGTGCGTAAAGCATACGATATCCACCACTTCGACCACCCAATACTTTGCTATGATCACTCTGCCCCATGAAGTCAAACGGCTTCACTATACTGATCCATAGCCACTAATCCTTCGCCATGTCCACTTTGCCCCATGGAGTCGTACCCACCCCACTGTACTGGCTCATAGCCTTACTAATCCTTTACTATGTCCACTCTGCCCCATGGAGTCACAACGGCTCCACTGCACTGGCTCATAGTCTTACTACGATCACTTTGCCCCTCGAGTCATGATGACTCTACTGCACTGATACATAGCCCATCATTCCTTTTTAGTGGTGAATCGAAGTTATGAACGTCGACAACTCCTTAGCACACGTCCCGTAGCAAAGCCCAATCATGAAGTGAACTCATTAGTTCCCAACTGGATCCTGTGCTCTAACTTCCATTTGGACTACCTTTGCACCTCGGGTTATTGGTCATCACTGGATCGGTTCGGATCTCCTCACAGCCATCGGTTCGGTACGGCCTTCAGTATCCCCCACTGGATCGATTCGTGCTAAGCTTCTTCGGATCGGATCAGAGGATGCCATCGGGTTCGGGTCGTGCTCCATGTTCCATCTCATGGTGGTTCAGATCGGGGATCCTCATATGCGAGTGGATCGGTCTTGGTCACTCCTGGCGGATCGGGTCGGAGTAGCACACGAGAGGCGGATCGGATCGAAAAGTTCTGGTGTGAGCGGTTCGGTGCGTGCTTCTATCCGATCCGATCGGTTCGGGTACTTTCCTGCACTTTGTCCAGCAAGCTGTTTACGCCACTCGACGGCGTTTTCGACCACTCTAACTATTCTAATCAATCACAAAGCATACCATACAGTCATAGCAACATGTAAAATCCACCACAAACATCAAAACAACAATATGATAGGTTAAAATGGATCGAACATAGC
Organism: Allium sativum; assembly: GCA_030737875.1. NCBI lineage: Eukaryota > Viridiplantae > Streptophyta > Magnoliopsida > Asparagales > Amaryllidaceae > Allium > Allium sativum. Next base: position 549,864,542 of record CM060912.1, on the reverse strand, counting down.
CAAAAACCCATATTTTTCCCTTAAGCGTGCTTAAGCAAAACTAATGATATGATAAGTAAAACTTAGACAAATTAACCCAAATTTCTAACGGAGGTCTATAACATTATTTAAGAATTTATAAATATTTTTCCAGAATTTATTAATGCATAAATTCGCTAATCTTCACTAATTACCCTTAATTGACCATAATTAGTGAGGAACTATGCGAATCACTCACCTTAGCCACAAATAAACCTTAGATCTGAAATAAATCTCTGATATGGCGCGAATACCAATGCTAACAACAGCTCTAATCTTGATTTGGTGAAGATCTCCCTTGATTTGATGTTGCTAAGCTTAATCCTTGATTAGAAAATGATTTGGAGGTGATTTTGGGGTTGGAGGCCATATTTAGGGTTTCTAAGAGGTAAGTGGAGGCTAGAAAACTGAAATGGAATGAAACCCTAACTCTTTTCAGCCTCCCCATAACCCTAATCCCGAAATGGGGTATGGGCCCATTCACTAATCACCCTATTTGGTCCGGTTAAGAAGTTTTTCACCTTCCAAACCTTATTTCAGCCATATCTCCCAAACGGTAAGTCCGTTTAGCTATTATGACCACTCTAGGGAAAGGTGAACCATCAAACGAATCTAATGGAAGTGGTTTCAGGTCAAAATTCCTTTGTAGTCAAAAGTTATGGCCAAAACAGTATCAGCTAGGGAAAAACGGTCATTTAAAAATCGACAAAAATCATGAATATGGGAAATGACCTCAATAGTCGTTTCTCAACTCTACATGACCATACGACCTCATATGAGAAAGAAATAAATTTCCTACGATCCTCCGATGCGTAGAATGCGGGTTGTTACATTTCTTAGCTTTATACCCATGGTATTTTTGTGGAAATCAATTTGTGATTTGGCGAGTATGACGATGTGGCATTCAAAGTAAACGAATGTATGACCTGTCAAAAGATACGTTATGACCTCAAGCCTCATCAACCGGGAAATGACAAAAATCGGGCTGGCAGCATGGCTATGTGGGTCACCCTCATTATGGTGTATCGTCACCATCTAGAGATTATTCATATTTGTTACTTCTTTTCGCTTCTGTATATCCGGGGAACGGTTATGTTGCTAGCAACCGTAGGTGACAATATATTCGATACACTCAAGAGAAATGAGTGGTCGGTCATGTGTGGGCCGGGTTACAAGACGTCCTTGTTGAACCCAGTGTATTCCTCTCTAGAGATACACTATCGGTGGGTGGTTCCATACCTTGTCATAGTCGGAATCTAATCTCCAATAAGCGCCTCCGGTTTTGATTGTATACTATATACATGTGGAGCGTGAGATGCAAGCATTCTGCTAGATTATTAATTATTTGTGATTAGACATTATTATAATATCAGAAAAGTATTGATTTTGAAAATGATTTGGGTTATCATAAGGTAAAAACCATCCGTGTTTATGTGTGGATCGTTCTTACGATTATCATTTCTTTTGAAAAGATTTTTAAAAGTTAAACCAAGTGGTTGGAGTTTACTCACACCAGTCCCATGATTGACCCAGAGTTTATTTTGTTTTGTTTTCCCTAAACTCTTGGGTGCCCAAAATTTGTACGGGCAGTCAAGTAGTCGGGAATTACATATACACTAGGAGCTTGGAGCAGGAGGCTTCAGCAGCATTTTATAGCTATTGTTTATTTCCGTTGTGATGTAAGTGTTGCACTCTAATATACTAATACAGATTTGTGTTTCAATGTTACTTTGTATACTATATTTTATTCGTTTCGCTGTGAGATTCGTGTTACTCTGATGTTGTTGTGTTCTTCTTCTTCTTCTATTCTAATTTTCTATTTTATCTATTCTCACCCTCTAACTTCTTTCTGTTAACTATCCTGGTATTTCCGATGTCTAAATAGTTGACATTGTTATTTGTGTTGATTTTCAGAGTCAAAATTTCCTGGGTTGTTACAGTGGTATCAGAGCCAGGTTAAGTAATTACCTTGGCTCTGTGGCATAACTCAGTAGAGATGGGTTAGTAATACTCCAGATTGAGTTTGAGTGTATATATACGAGTGAACGTATTTGTAGATTTTATAAAAATTGTTTTATATTGTGAAGATTTATTGGTTGAGTAGTTTTTGAATTCTGGTCGATCAGTTTGATCCACTGTATCGATAGAGGTTACTAAACACTTGAATATGATAAACCGACACAGTATGTTTTGAAAAGTAGGTAAATGAAATAATTTACCCAAATTTCATTTTGATATAAAAGAATGTATAAATATTTGAAATATTATAGTATATTGGATGTGTTAGTTGTTATTATAATCAGATAAGGTTATAATTGAAAAGGTTATATATAACCAATCAGAATTCATATAAATGAAATATATGAAGTCAAAATAAATTAAATCTAAATTTAAATCAGGATTGAAACTAAAATTCTGGGAATTTGAATAAGTGTTTATAAATGGATTGAATTAAATATATGAGAATTTTAAAATCCAGGGAGATTTTAAATTGTTTTACAAACATTGGAAGGATATTTTGAAATAACTTCAAAATGGAAAGTTTAAATTTGAGTTTTGAAAAGTGATGTAGTATTGAACTCACTTCGATCACTGGGAAATAACTCTGATGATGCTGGCCACATCATCAGTGTTCATTTTCGAGTTCTAAGTGATGGATTACTACCAAAGATATTCAATATGAATTTTTTTGAGAAAAACAAGTTGTTTCGAATTCCGTAAAGGAATATTTGATTTAGAATAAAAAATAAGTTGTTTAAACTCCCAGGAGAGATTACTTGATTTAAAAACAAATTTATAAAATTTTTGGAAAACAAATTGAAATTGAGTTAAAGCGCGTTAAATGGAAATTGAATTGGATTAGAGTGATATCGAGAAACATTGGATTTGTGGGATAGGAACTTGAAATGGTATTGGATGGGTAAGTAAGAGTTTGGAATCAAGGATGGAACTCGAATTTGGAATAGAGTTTGAGTTGGGTATGAGCAAATAGCCGGGTTGAGGATAAATTGATTGGAGTATGATTGGAATGCCATTTGTATATGCATAATTGGTAATAGATAGAAAGGATATAATGATATGCCCGACAAAAAGGTATGTGTTTACTTTTATATAAGCTTGGTGATTTGTGAGCCGATTTGGCAAGCTGCTTGGCTGTTTGATTTTCTTTTGGGTTGGGGAAGGCCTAGAGAGGCGAGTTGTAGTTGTACCGATTGAGCCGTACAAAGGAGGTGCTGTCGAAATTTTTCGAAAATTTCGAGTGTTAGAAAATATTCAGAATTTTTGAAAATTTTCGTTAATCAGAATGAATAAATAGTTTAATTGAAATAAATTAATTCAGTTGAAACTGAAACTAAAGAAGTAAACGAATAATTTTAAACCAATTAATAGGGTTGTTTTCTACCTTAGCAATTTCAAGGACGAAATTATTTTAAGGAGGGAGAATGTAACGACCCGTATTTTTACGGATAATAAATAATTTATTTAATTATTTAATAATGGTTTGGTAATGTAAAATGTTTGTTTAATTAAATAATATTGATTAATTAATTAATATATATAATAGAATGATATATTTAATTTCGAAATAGTCGGAAATAGTGAATTGACAATACTGGGTGAATTGGACAATTTAAAATATATAATTTATTTTAGAATTGAATTATATTAATGAATTTATTTATAAATGTCAGTTGAACGTATAATTTATATTATGATTATAATCGAGCTCGAAATGGCGTGGCAGTTCGTAATTTGGCGATTTGAACTTTAAACGAATATACATAATTCGTTTTAAGCCGACCTTTTGTGAAATAAGAAACCTTCGGAGCTGGTGAAGTATATTTTTCTTATGGAAGAGAAAAAGTGGGATTTCGTCATATAGATTTTTATTTATGTCCACATCAAATTTTTGAACAGTCGCTATAGAATTCCTCTATATTTTATAATGATTTATTTATATTATAAATGGATTTTTTTCAATATAAATTGAATATTGATTTAATCTGGGTTTGAAACATCGATTTATAAATTTATATAAGAATATTTTAGAGCTATATTGTAGTCTATGTTAATATATATGATAATGTTTATTTATAAATATTTAATTTAATTATTTTTAAATATATTAATACTTAAATGGGTTTATTTAGAGGTTTAAAAATAGTCGTTTTACAAACAAACTCCGTTGTTAATGAAACTAATTTTGTTGGATCCAGAATATTAAATTATTGTTAGATTTCTACGTGATTTTTGGAGTCAGTATGTGGCCGTACGGAATTTTAATGTGAAAAACAGTCAATAATTTGACTTTAAAAATACATTGTGTGAGCAAACAGACTCGGAATTCGGCGAAACAAGTCTCGTTGGGTCCGTAGTGTCGAACTGTTGCTGCATGCCCATTTTCATGATTTTTGGGTATCGTGGGTTATCATGTGGGTTTTTAATGACATAAATAGACAGCATTGCAATAAAATTCAATATAATATTCGGATATAAACTTCCCTATGTATTACATCCTCTAAAAACCTAACTCCTTTTCTCCGTTGGTCAATACTCTCAGCTGCCACAAATTTCATTCATAGTCAAAAATTCAGGAGCTTCTAAATTCCTTTAAAAATCGAAACAAATACAATAAATTATAATACTTATATATTTGTGATGCTAAAGGTTTCCTCTTTATCCCAGTATACTTTATATGAGGTGCGACGTCAGTTTTTCTAGTATGAGAATTTATAGCGTGGTGTTAATTGAGCTTGGGTTCCAAGTTTGGGAAGTTTGAGGATTTAATTGATGAATTCGAGTATGTTTTTGGGATCTTGAAGAAGCTCAGCGCCTTGTATTCAAAATTTGGAAGATTCCATGCTAAATGTCATCGTTGTATTTTTGTACAGCATGAAAAATGGGGTAAGCGACGCATTCTGGTTTCCAAATTCGAATAGTATGATTTTGGTATGATGTTGTAGAGGATTGAACGAGAGAAATTATGGTAATTTTTACTTGAATTTAAGTAGAAATATGAATGAGTTCTTGTGGAAGGAAAGGGGGGAAATGGCCATGTTCTCGCGAGCTGTTATACTGGAGGAGCAGGAGGATTTCTTTACAGGGAAGAAGAACGCGTTGGTATATAAGGATAGGTTGGGCCGCTAGAAGGTAAAGCCCATTTTGAAAATAAATCAAGTTATGTTAAAATTAAATTGGTATATAACTTATAACATTAATATCTTTGTCATACATGATCGAAATTCAGCGAAACAAGATCCTTGGGATCGTATGGAAAACGGCTATACAATGGAACTGGTTAGAAATGAATTAGAGCTCATTACAATTTATTGCAAAATAAATTGTCCGTCTAAATCAAGGAAGTTAATCGTTATTTAACGATAACCGTCCAATGTGAGTAAATCTCACTAACTCTACTCAGTTTATATTTTCATAACGTATTTTTAGAACCGACAAATATTGGTTGATTGCTGTGTGTTGATTGGTTGGCTGAACTGCTAATTGATTGGTTGAAAATATCGATATAGTTATATATATATCGTTAATTAAATATTGATTCTGTTGATCAGACTATTTCATATTGAAATGAAATTGATGTTAATTATATTGTTTAACATCTATGGATGTAGGGAAACAGGTTGGAGGAATCCAACTGGATTCCTTAATATTTATAATACTGTTTTTCATATATTATGATATATGATGTGGTATATAATCTGTTATTAATTGTGTGTGTTTGGATGATGATTGGTCCTTTTGATTTGGTATTTTAATACCATAACTGATACTGGAACGTAAAAAGGAGTTTTCAAAGTGTATTTTGAAAATAAATTATTTATATAAAATCAATGGTTTTTATATAAAAGGAAATATTTATATGAAATAAATAGAATTATTAAAGGTAATATTTTGGAAAATAAATATAATTAGAAGAGGGATTATTTGTAAAATAAATAGAATTATATAAATGAAATATTTATATAAAACAAATAGAATTATATAAAAGAAAGTAATTATAAAGTCAAAGTATTTTAAAAAAGGAATATTTATTTAGGGAATAAATAGAATTATACAAGGAATATTATTTGGAAAATAAATAGAATTGAAAAGGAAATATTTGTAAAGCAAATAAAATATAAAAGGAATTATTTGGGAAATAAATAGGAAATTGAAAAAGAAAGTATTTTATAAAATGAATGTAATTTTATAAAAGGACTGAATAGAAATCTGGTTTTAAAAGATAAATGGAAAAGACTATTTTATAGTAGAATTAGATAGAAATCTGTTTTTAACAGATAAAATGGAGAAGATTAATTTGTAAATAATTTTTTATAAATTAAGTAAATTATTTATCATTGGATGAATTTAATATATAATTCTGAATTTGTATACAGAAGTAAAAATCTGTTTTAACACCGATATTTGAGATTGAAATTGAATGTAGCAATTATAAAGGGAATTATAAATGAGATTTAAGTGTTAGAAATAAAAAGGAGATTTCGTATGAATAATTCTATAAATAAAAGTATAAATAGAATCTGGAAATGGGATATTATTTTGAAAATACGAAATCAAACTTAATGGATTATATAAAAGAAATATTTTCACATTCAATGTGGATAAAGGATTAAAATGAATATTTTATAAATTAAAACATTTATAAGGAAAAGTGGGTTTTGAAATAGGAATTCAAATGGGAATTTGAATAAGATAAGAAATAAAGTTAATCAAATATTAGTTAGTTGAATAAAGTTAATCGAATTAGACTTAATCGAATATTAGTTAATCGAATATTAGTTATTCGAATTAGAGTTAATCGAATTAGAGTTAATCGAATGTTAGTTATTTGAATTAGAGTTAATCGAATTAGAGTTAATCGAATATTAGTTAATCAAATTAGAGTTAATCGAATGAGTTGGTTGGATATAGTTTATTCGAAGAAAGGAGAAATAATCAAATATAGTTTATTCGAAAAGAGTTACCGAATATATTTTATTCGAAGAAAAGAGTAGTCGGATATAGTTTACTTGAAGAAAGGAGATAATCGAATATAGTTTATTCGAAGAAGGAGATATTATCGAATATAGTTTATTCGAAGAAAAGAGTTATCGAATATAGTTATTTGAAAGAGAGTTACCGAATATAGATTATTCAAGAGAGAATTATACATTTAAATTCGACTATATCGAATATAGGAAAATACTATTTACTTTCCGTTTTTAAATCAAGATTTGTTTATTCATTAATAAATTAGTTGTTTGTTTATTTATTCAAATTTATAAAAGTTATATTTAAGTTATTATATTTTGGAAGCATGGGACTATAACATTATTGTTATAATCAAATAATTTCTGTAAAAGAAGTTGATTCATAAACAAAATCCGAGAGTTACGTAAGGAAGTTTGTTGAAGATTTAAAATGTGAACTTTGTCTATTTCGAGGTTAGGAATGTTGTTCAGTTAAGGTCTGAGAGGTAGTTATACCCCAACTTGAATGACTTCATTTTTAACTATGGAATGGTTAAGGTTCGATCGTGAAGGTTAGGTAATTGAATTTAGTTAACAAGTGTTAATGGTTCAAGTTGGCATAGCAATGTTTTATTTTAAAACATCTATTTAAATCCAATGAAGGTGTTTTGGAAATGTTTTCCAAATAAAAATCATAAATGTTTTTAATATAGAAAATAAGAAATGGGTGTAAATATGGAAATGTTTTCCAATGTTGATAACGTATAGTTTCTAAATATAGAAGTTGTATGTAAATATATATATATATATATATATGAGAATATTTTTCGTTGGTTAAAAAGAAATATTTTCTAGAATATAGAAAATAAATAGTTATAATAGATGGAAACGTTTTCCGAGAAAGGTGAGTGATAAAACGTGTTTTGAGAAATATTTGAAAAAATATAGGATCTAGGAAATTGGGGGAATGAATTAGTTATTGATAAATCCATTTAAAAGGGCTCAGTGTTGATTGATGATCTGCTCAGTAAGATTTCCATTTGGAAATACAACCGTTGTTTTCATACATATTTTCTTTGATAGTTAAATGACCGACTATCAAAGTTTTTGACCATTTTCCATTGTCAATACGGCGAGACTGGGATCAGATTTATTATCTGAAAACCACTCCGTATGGGCATTAGCGTTGTGAATCAAATATGATGAAGATAATTGAAGACGGGGTTTATCAAGGGCTGTTCGGGCGATCCTAAGTAGAAATTGTCCAAGATGGATTTACAGAATAGTGCCTTCGGTTTGTCCAGAACCAGGACAACGTGTATGGACGAATGTCTGACAGAGTATATCTAATGGATCATGTAGTTGATCGCTTCAAACGTATCCACGTTTGGTGGCAGAGGAATTCAGTTCTCTTAGCTTTATACCCATGGTATTTTTGTGGAAATCAATTTGTGATTTGGTAGGTAATGTGGCATTCAAAGTAAATGAATGTGTGACCTGTCAAAAGATACGTTATGACCTCAAGCCACATCAATCGGGAAATGACAAAAATCGGGCAGGCATCATGGCTATGTGGGTCGCCCCCATTAGGGTGTATTGTCACCATCTAGAGAATATTCATATTTGTTACTTCTTTTCGCTTCTGTATCTCTCGGGAATGGTTATGTTGCTAGCAACCGTAGGTGACAATATATTCGATACACTCAAGAGAAATGAGTGGTCGGTCATATGTGGGCTGGGTTGCAAGACATTCTTGTTGAACCCAGTGTATTCCTCTCTAGAGATACACTTTCGGCAGGTGGTTCCATACCTTGTCATTGTCGGAATCCAATCTCCAAATAGCATCTCCGATTTTGATTGTATACTATATATATATATATATATATATATATATATATAGAGCGTGAGATGCAAGCGTTCTGCTAGATTGTTAATCATTTATGATTAGACATTATTATAATATCAGAAAAGTATTGATTTTGAAAATGATTTGGGTTATCATAAAGTAAAAACCATCCGTGTTTATGTGTGGATCGGTCTTACGATTATCATTTCTTTTGAAAAGATTTTTAAAAGTTAAACCAAGTGGTTGGAGTTTACTCACACCTGTCTCATGACTGACCCAGAGTTTATTTTGTTTTCCCTGGGCTATCATAAGGGAAACCTCTATCCTCGACTGTGTTCATTGTGTGATGGGACCTATAATAGCTGCATTTTTCTATTTAGCATTGCGTTGTTTGTTTTATGCACTGGTATTCATAGAGGATAACCCTGTTCCATGTTATACGGCGTGGTCCTGTGATTTACCTAAATTTAAAATCAAGCTAATAACTGTTTTAGTTCTCACACCAGTCCCAAGACTGACTCAGAGTTTATTATTTCTACCTAAACTCTGGGCACCCATATTTCCATACGGGCAGCTAGGCAGATATTTCTTTTCCTAGGATCCTGGATTACAGTTGGAGCTATATTCAAAAAGCTTTGTATCCATGTATTTCTTTCAGTTTTATTGTTGATGTATTTTCCGCTATACGTTGTATTTATACATTAAATTTCCACTGCTTTGTATTTTTATCTCCGATATTATTTTATATCTGCTGTGTAATATTTATTCATACACTGATTCTTGTACTTTGATGTAAATTGTTGTAATAGCAATGAAATGTTCTATTGTTTTTGTTCTGATGCGTCGAGTTCTCAAAGCAATTCGGGATTTCCCGTACGGGGAAGTTTGGGTCATTTCATTATAGTATCAAAGCTTTGGTTTACAGAGCTCGAGAACATCACACATTAGAACTAAACAAAAGAATTCATCAGAGATAGGATTAATAATGTCCAATAAGAATAACTGGTTAGAGATAGGGTTAGTAATACCCTAGAATGAGTTAGAAGAGTGTTATTTATAAAATAAAAAAAAATCTAGTTTTGAAAATTAAAATCTCATTCTACGTATTTGAGTTTTTTATTTTAAATTGATTTTAGACTATCAGGTATAAAGATATTTTTAATATACGTCTGATCCACGTGTGTATAAAGTCTCAAGTGTACTGGGTAGATATAGAATTACACTTTAATCGCCCGGAGATGACTCTGATGATTGCTAGCATCATCAGTGTTTATGTTCGAGTTTCGAAAGTTGGATATCTATATATTTCCAATTGACTGGTGTGAGAACCAAACTTAGTTAGAATTTATTGTTTGTGATTTGGCCTTGAAACATGATTTTTAAGTAAAAGTTATATATTTGTAAAGTTAATCAACTAACTAATTGCTGGTTGTAATATGTGATTATTAGTACAACTAATAAAAATATTGGAATGATAATTAATTTAAACCAATATGATAATGAAAGGTAAACTGAGCTAAATCGAATCAAATATTGAACTGAATTGAAAATTGGTTGGAACTGCATACATAATGAACAGGTCATAGCAGGAAAGCTTAGAAGAGGAATAAAATTGTATGTCCAACCAATAGGTACATGTTTATTGTATTTACTGGGTTTTCGATGATTTTGTGAGCCGATTGGCTAGCTGCTTGGCTTTTTCTTTTTCTTTTTGGATGACGAGGGCCCTGTGAGGCAAGTTGTGGTTTTAAATAACAACCCGTATGAATAAGGTTATGGCAAAAAAATTCAAAAATTTATGGGTTAGCCAAATTTTTGAGAAATTAGAAAATTCTTAGAAACTGAAAAGTTGAAGAATGAAAACCAAAATGAAAGTTGAGTTGGTTAGTTAAACAACTTTCAGCTCCATTCCTTTTCGTGGACGAAAAGATTTTAAGTGGGGGAGATTATAACAACCCGGAAATTTTGAACCAATTAATTTTTTTATTTTAGTTATTTTAATGGATTTTAAGTACTTAAAATAATTTATTTTAAATAATAATGATTTAAAATTTATTTAAATCGAAGTTAGAACGTATAAATTTATATTAATTATATAACGATTCTGAAATGGCGCGGTAATTTGAAAATTCGAATTTAAATTTCAAATGAATGCACAGAATTCAAAATAAATCGAATTTTAGTAAAACCAGAAATATCTGAATCTGTTTAATTGTGTCTTTCTAATCAATGTGAAAAATTGAGATTTCACAATATAAATTGAAAGTTATGTCCAGTTTAAAATTTAAAATAGTCGCTATGGAATTTATATATATTTTAATTAAATATATAGCCCATAAAAAAAAGCCATTTTGCAAACGACCTCCGTTTTCGACGAAACCACTTTTGTTGGATCCGGAGTGTCAAATTATTGTTAGGTTTCAAATTTCATAATTTTTGGAATTAATATGTGAGTATGGTAAATTTTAAATGTGTTTTGTCAATTTAGTTTGAATTTAATCGACTGGAAAATGGTCAATTTTCAAACAGTCTCCAAATTCGAACAAATTAGTTTTATTAGGACTATATCGTCAAAACATATCTATTTATTTTTTTGTAATTTCTGGAGTCAGTATGTGGCCTCGATAAATTAAAATGTGCATTCAAATTCAATATATATTGATTTATATTTTAATTTAAAGAAAAACAAGCTAAAACAGTTGAATTAGCTTACGAAACATATCTCATTGTGTCCGAAATGAGGGTATTCAGCTAGGGGCGACATTCATTGGGGTTCGTTTGGAGTTAGAGGTATTAAACAAGTTAAATGGGAATTAAATATTATTTAAATATATACGTTATAAACCTAAGTCACATTTCCCATTGGTCAAAAAACCTCAGTCATGTTCCCTGTGGTCAGCGCCTCTTGAAGTCGCTCCTAACCAAATCAATGGCCACGCTCTTAAGAATTTTAATCCCACTTTTCTTTTAATACAATCAATGAAATTCAAAATCTCCAAAAGGAAATTGTAAAGGACGATGAGCTCTTGCGTTCTAACGGTGATGATATGATATGGGACCTCATGCTGATCATAAAGGGGTCAGAAAGGCTCGGAGTTCGGTGGTAATTTTCAGGGTATACGGGGCTTCGAAATGGGGGATATTTGAGGAAAAGATGGAGTGGAGGACGATAATTCATGTGGTGGGTCTTGATCGGCGAACGGTGGCTCCAGCTGAGGAGCGGCGGTGGCTTTCCAAAGTCGACGGTGGGTTTAGTTCGGTCCAGAGGGTCACGAAGAAGACGACTAGATAATTAAGGGGATTGTAACGAACCGGGGAATTTGTGACCTTGGTTATTGACATAAACTCAATGTCGACTACCCGAGCATCGGAAAACACCAAATAGTCCATGAAAGAAATTAGAGGATGAGAATAAATAAGATAGAAACTTAGAATAGAAGAAGAACATACAACATCAGAGTAAACATGAATCTCACAGCGGAACGAACAACATATAATAGATACATAATTTTGAAATAAAATCAATATATGTATACAGTAACATTATCAGAGTATACCACTTACAACACAGCGGAAATAAATATAGCTATATAATCCTGAAGCCTCCTGCTCCAAGCTCTCCAACTATATATGAAAAATCCAGACTACTTGACTGCCTGTACAAAATTGGGTAACCAAGAGTTTAGGGAAAACGAAACAAACTCTGGGTCGGTCATGGGACTGATGTGAGTAAAACAGTTTAAAACAGTTTGAGCAACTAAACGGTATCTCATAAGATCACGCCTTTATAATGGAACGAGTTTTTCCCTTATGAGAATCCAAAATAGTCTTTATATCAAAATTCTTTTGATATTATGATAATGTCAATCAACCACAATATAATAATCATCTAGCAGAAACGCTTTCATCTCACGTTCTACATATACAGTATACAATCAAAACCGCGAGCACTTATTAGATAATGGATTACCAACTATGACAAGGTATGGAACCACCTTTCGATAGTGTACCTCTAGAGAGGAACACACTGGGTTCAACAAGAACATCTTGCAAGTCGGCCACACATGATCGACCACTCATTTCGCTTGAGTGTATTGAATGTATATTACCAACGGTTGGGATCAGCAACCGTTTCCCGAATGGGACGTCATCAAAAAGGTTAAAGAATGAAATGAATATCTATAGATAAGTGATAATACACCCTAATGGAAGCAACCCACATAGTCATGCTGCCTACCCGATTTTTGTCATTTCCCGGTTGTGAGGCTAGAAGCCACGCTTATCTATGACATATCACACAATTATTCACTTTGAATGTCACATCGTCAAATCCGCCAAATCACAAATTGATTTCCCCAAATATACAACGGGTATACAGCTAAGAGAATTGAATTCCTCCGCCACCAAACATACATACGTTTGAAGAGATCAATTTACGTGATCCATTAAATATACTCTGTCAGACATTCTTCCATACAGGTTGTCCTAGGACAGGACAAACCGAAGGCACTATTCTGTAAATCCATCTTAGGCAATTTTTACCTAGGATTTGACAGAATGACCCTTGCACAAACTCCGTCTTCAATTATCTTCATCATATTTGATCGCAACGCTAACGCCCATACAGAGTGGTTTTCAGATAATGAATCTGATCCCGGTTTCTCCGTATTGACGACGAAAAAATGGTCAAAAACTTCGATAGTCCGTGAGTTAACTATTAAAGAAAAACACGTGTGCAAACAACGATATTATTTCCAGATGGAAATTTTATCGATCAATCATCATTGAACATTTATCTCTATAGTTCTTTAATTTATTCATTTTTTTCATTTCTTGTTAACGTTTCTTATTTTCTAAATTTAGAAAATATAAGTTATTAACATTGGAAAACCTTTCCATTTCTTATTTTCTATATTAGAAAACATTTCTGATTCTTATTTGGGAAACATTTCCAAAACTCCTACATTTGGATTTAAACAGATGTTTAAATAAAACATAGTTATGCCAACTCAAAACATTACACTGATTAACTAATTTCACTTAACCAACCTTCACTATCGAACCTTAACCATTCCTTAGTTAAAAACAAAGCCAATAAAGTTGGGGTACAACTACCTCTCAGACCTTTACTGAACTACATTTCTAACTTCGAAATAGACAAGATTCACCTTTCAAATCTTTAACAAACTTCCTTAAGTAACTCTCGGATTCAATTTATGAATCCACTTCTTATTTGAAAACATTGATTAAAACTATAGCGTTGTAATCCCTACTTCTGAAATATCTAACTTCAAAATATAACTTTTATTCCTTAATTTAACTAAATTACTAAACAACTAATTTATTAATAAATAAGTAAATCTTGATTAAAACGGAAAGTAAATAGTACTTCCCCGAATTCGATATAATCGAATTTCAACGTATAACTCTCTTCCGAAAAATCTCTATTCAATAACTCCTTTTCGAATAACTATATTCGATTAACTCCTTTCGAATAAACTATATTCGATTAACTCCTTTCGAATAAACTATATTCGATTAACTCCTTTCGAATAAACTATATTAGATTAACTCCTTTTTGAATAACTATATTCGATTAACTCCTTTCGAATAACTATATTCGATTAACTCCTTTCGAATAACTATATTCGATTAACACCTTTCGAATAACTCTAATTCCTTTTATAATCCTACTTACTTTCCAAATATTTCCTTTTATGATATCTTATTTATTTTCTAAATAAATATTCCTTTTATCCTTCTTTTTATTTCCCCAATATATATTCCTTTTATCTTTCTATTTATTTCCCAAATAAATATTCCTTTTATCTTACTTCGTTTATTTAACAAATAAATATTCCTTTTTAATTCTATTTGTCCAACAATTATTTCCTTTTCAATTCTATTTGTTCAACAAATATTTCCTTTTCAATTCTATTTATTTAACAAATAAATATTTCCTTTCAATTCTATTTATTTAACAAATAAATATTTCCTTTTTTAACTCTATTTATTTTAAAAATGTTTCTTTTTATAAAATCTTTTGATTTAATAAATATTTCTTTTTCAGTATAACATTGAAATTTTCCTTTTTAACATTCCAGTATTCCTCATCGTATTTAACGTACCATATAACAATGATCGGTATCGTTCAAACTTACAAAATCAACAACAGATTTCATATCAAATCATATAACACAATAAATGATAAACAGTAAAATAAATGTTGAGGAATCCATCCAGTTGGATTCCTCCGACCTGTTCCCTTGCATCCACAGATGTTACACAATATAATTCACATCTAATTTCATTTTAATATGAAATATTCTGATAAACAGAATCAATATTTGATTAACGATATATATATATATATATATAACTATATCGATATTTTCAACCAATCAATTAGTAGTTCAACCAAACCGTCAACACACAGCAATCAATCAATATTAATTAGTTCTAAAAATACGTTATAAAACTATGAACTGGTAGAGTTGGTGAGTTTTACTCACATTGGATGATCATCGTTAAATAACAGTAATTGTCGGTTGATTCAGATCAGACAATTTATTTCACTATAAATTGTAACGAGCTCCAATTCACTCCCAGTCAGTTCCATTGTGTAGCCCCCGTCCATACGACCCCAACGGATCTTGTTTTGTCCAATTCTGATAACGTATGACAAAGATATGCAATTAACAAGTTATACGTATTTATTCTAGAACTTAATTTATAAAGTTATGCTTATTATATATACCTATGGGCCTTATCCATTTCCATTTTCCTTGTTGGCATATTAGAAATCTGACTCGCCCGCACCTTAATCACTTCTTCTCCGACAATAATGCGCTCCTCCTTACTTCAGTAAATACACGCCATTAACCGAACCATTACTCTCCCCTAACTCCTTCTCCAATACTTATAAAAAATTCAAACTAAAATCATACGACAAGTACCCAAAACACTTCTCTTTTGTTTCTCCATCAACCCATCATCCTCATCTTCTACAAGCAGCCAAAAATATGGCCATCACCGAACCATTTAGCTCCCTTTCCCCTCTAATTCTTCATGGAAATTCAAACAAAGTACACCCAAATACTGCTCCTCCAAAATCCTCACTTCCCGTCACCTTCATTTCAAACTCGAGCCCAAAGAAGGAATCGTGATATCCATATGTTTTCCACGCAACAGAAAAAGAATGTGACAATTTTAATTTTTATAAATCCCCAAATTTGCAAACAACTACTAACATCCGAACTAAACACAATTATCACCTTTGTTTTGCGAACAATTTCTTGCAGTTTGAGATTACTACAACCCTAGAATCCACGGTGAAAAGTATGTCGGCGGAAAATGGATCGCTCCCCCATGATATTCATCTCGAAATGGAGAGGAGCCCTTACCAATTGCAAATATATACATTAGAGGATTTATAGGATTTGATTTGAATTACTCTTGATTTTTTTCAAACTCACGAAATGTTTCTCAGCAAAAAGACCCGGCAGCTACAGGTTGTTGACTAGAGAAAACATGATTTTAGGTTTAGGAAAGTAGTGGGATATATATAGAGGAAAAATATTATTTTTATGTTCGATATAATATTAATTTATATTGTATTGCTGCTGGTATTTATCCTTTAAAAATTCCTATGATCACATACAACATCCGAAAATCATGAAAATGAACATACAACTAGAGTTTGACATTAGGGACCCAACGAAACTTGTTTCGTCAAATTCCGACTCCGTTTGCTCACACAGCGTATTTTTAACCATCAAAATACTGATTTTGTTTTCACATTGAAAATTTGTACGGCCACCCACTAACTCCAAAAATCACGAAACTTGAAATCTAACAATAATTTAATATTACGGATTCAACAACATTATTGTTGTCAAAAACGGAGATCGTTTGCATTATTGGCTATTTTTAAAGCTCTAAATAACCCCATTTAAATATTAATATATTTAAAAATAATTAAATTAAATATTTATAAATAAATATTATCGTATATATTCACACTAGAAAATCATACAACTCCAATTGGATTTATAACTCGATATTCAAAATCCCGGTTGTATCGGTATTCAATTTATATTGAAAAATCCATTTATAATATAAATAAATCAATATAAATTATAAAGGAATTCCATAGCGACTTTGTGAAAATTTGATTTGGACATAACTCAAAATCTATACGACGTAATCCCGATTTTTCTCTTCCATTAGAAAAATATACTTCACCAGCTCCGTACGTTTCTTGTTTCATAGAAATCCGACTTAAAATGGATTATGTATATTCGTTTAAAGTTCAAACCGCCAAATTACGAACAGCCGCGCCATTTCGAGCTTTATTATAATTATAATATAATTACACGTTCAGCTATCATTTATATAATATATTCGTTAATATAATTCAAATCTATACTGAATTATATATTATGATCCAATTCACTCAATGTTGTGAATTCCATTTATTCCGACTATTTCAGAATTAAATATATTGTTCTATTATTTATATTAATTAAATATTCCATATTATTTAATTTTGGTCGTTTTGAATCACCAAACCATTATTTAAATAATTAAATAAATTATTTTTAATACCGTAAAAATACGTGTCGTTATAGGGATAAAGGTTAATTATTTAATAATTATATATTAAGTTAAATCATTTGATAACCCCAAACTTTTGAGGTGCGAAAGTAAGGATAATCATTTGGAATACAACATATTTACAACAATAACAGATCTCAGATAATATCATAACACATAAACATTGCAGCGGAAAGATAAATATCATAAACATCATAGCAACTGAACATTAGAGTATGCAGTTACAGGATCCACTTAGCAAAACAGAAAGTCTGAATGAAAAGGAAATAAGTCTCAACTCCATAACGTACATCAAATACCAAGAACGGAATAAAGTCTCAAAACAAAATAAAAGATAAAAGAGAGGTCTTTGTCTCCTCCTTCAGCAGTCTTCAATCCAGCACACGTCTCAATATGACCTAAACCTGTTACTTGGCTGCCTGTGTAAAAAGAGGGAACCCGAGTTTGCAGAGTGAAACAAACTTCGAGTCAGTCATGGGACTGGTATGAGAAATCTTTCTACATTATCTAATAATGTGGCGAATCACAGGACCACGCCGCTAACGCGGAATGGGTTTACTCCATTGGATTGCCAGTGCATAATTAAATAAATTTGATACAAAATAACGTAATGACTTCTGAAAAATGAAATCATTATAAGACTCATGTCCCATCACACAATGCAACGCAAACCGGAGGATAGAGTTTTACCTTATAATGATCAAACATGTATGATACATGTAAAATATTATTTTATTATTATTATTAGTGTCTAAGCAGTATTAAAATACTTCAAAGTAAATGTATCAATCCTAGACGGCATAATACCCCATCCTACTATGTCGCCATATATAAGTTTACAATCAAGACCGTAATGTCGTATTGGAAATTTGGTTTCCATCTAGAGTCAAGGCTAGGGGCGGCCTCCTTACTGATTCGAGACACTCTAGCAAATGCCTCAGGATTACACCTATGGGCAACCCTTGGATATCTGCAGGGCCGGTCCACACCTAACGTTAGTGGATTGGCAATTCCTGAACTCACGTTTCCAGGTCCCTTTGGACCTCAATATGGCCACTAACAACCTATAAAACTGAGGTACCTCATAATCCATCATCCACATAAGTAAAAATGTCAGGGCTGGTAGGTCGCTGACATCACTCTAGCTAGAAAGAAACGTGTGCACTCCCTGCATTCCCTTGTCCCGTTTTAGACTCCACCGAGGTGTGAGGCTCGCGAAGTTACGTTATACTCAAAGCTACGCCTAAACAGACTATGCTTTGATCATCAACCACAAGGCCCTGCTTTTCAACAAAACCCTTGACCATCTGCATCTTGGCGTGCCACATTGACAATTCACGCCATGCGATCGATAACTATTAATATATACCAGGGTGTTAAGCAGAGAATAAATTCTCCACCACCAAACAGATACACATTTATAAAAATCGATTTAAATACATGAAATGAATTCCAACGTCAGACACGCATCCATTTACAAGTCCGTTCTGGGTCTGAACGAAACCGGAGACACCTGAGAGGTTCTCGCCTATCTGGATAATCAACACATACGTCCGGACAATTACTGCTTTAACCCCTTCCTGGGAGCAAGTCAGTCCAAGGCATTAGTAGTCGTCGTCCATTCGATGTGAAGATCGCCGGTCTTCAATCACCGTCTTCTACATCTTCTATTTAATCGTCGTGTAATTATTTGAAAGGAGTTGAACTCGGACTTTTCAAATAATTCTCGCATAATTATCATTTAAATCATTTCATATCGTTAAAATTCATTTATAATGAAGGAAAAAATAGCCCAATATATTAGAACGACGCTTCGGGTCAGTGGGCGGCCCTGTAGCTGTTTTTACCCAATTTTGATTTACACATATCTTGAAAACTAACAGTCGGATTTTGACGAAATTTATATCGTTGGGAAGACTTTCCCAAAGCGGTCCTAACGGTTCCGGTTTTGGGAAAATCCATCGGTCGGATCTTTCGGTATGATCGTTTAAAGTTACGATTGCCGAAACGCGAACTGCCACGCGCATTTCGTTTTAATTTTAATTTATATTTACATATATAAATATAAATCGTTTGGTGATTTCAACTATTTAAATCCATTCTTTTTGTCGCATCTAAAATGATGATAAAAAGACCACCTTTAATTTTATGCATCAAAAAGGACGACAAAAGTTTCACTTTTATTTCTACTCTTTTTATCGCATTTAAAATGACAATAAAATATCACTTTTATTTCTCTGTTTTTATTTACATCTAAAATGTAAATAAAATGCATTTTGCAAATTCATGTTTTTATCTTCACCTAGAATGTAAATAAAAATGCATTTTATAAATTCATATTTTTATTCACATCTAAAATGAGAATAAAAATGTACCTTTTAAATTCATGTTTTTATTCGTAACTAAATTACAAATAAAAATGTACTTTATATATGCATATTTTATTTGCAACTGATTTGCAAATAAAAATTCACTTTTTCAAATCTTGATTTTATTCGTAACTAAATCACAATTAAAAAACCACTTTGTGAATTCACGTTTTTATTCACATCTAAAATGTGAATAAGATACCCTTTCTAAAATTCATGTTTTTATTTGCATCTACAATGCAGATAATATGTAAACCTTTTACTTAACATGAAAATGTAAACTTTTCCATTCTTATAATACATTATATAGAAATTTAATCCTTTGCTTTCTTATATTACATTTATAAAAATGAAATCTTTTCTTTTCTTTTATTACATTTATTTTCTTTTGTAATCTTTTATTTTCTTTTGCAAAAGGTAACTTTTATATTCTTTCTTTAATTACATTGCAAAATGAAATCCCTTATTCATTCTTTAGTACATTGAAAAATGTCATCTTTCCTAATGTAATCTTTTTCTTCTCTTTCCTAACTTATGTTTATAATTACATTAAAAAGTATAATTCTTTTTTAGTATTCTATTTGCATAAAAATGCAAATAAAAAGTGTAATTATTTTTCTATGTTTGTTTGCATATACAAGGGCAAACAAAAATGTAATTCTTTTCCTTCTATGTTTGTTTACATATAAAAGGGTAAACAAAAATGTGATCATTTTCTATGTTTTGTCTACATATAAAAGGGTGAACAAAAATGTGATCGTTTTTTATGTTTTGTTTGCATATAAAAAGACAAACAAAATATGTAATTCTTTTTCTATGTTTTGTTTACAAATACAAATTGTGCTTTTTCCTATTCATATTTTTATTTACCATAAGAATGCAAATAAAAATATACTTGCTCAAATCATGCTTTTATTTACACTAAAAGTAAATAAAAATGCCATTATAAATGTGGTCCTTTTTATTTACATATAAAAAAAAGATGTTCACTGTAAATAGGTTCTTTTTATTTTCATAAAGAATGTGAATAAAAGTGTCATCATACATTTGGTCTTTTTTATTTACATAAGAATGCAAATAAAAGCATCATCATACATTTGGTCTTTTTTATTTACATAAGAATGTAAATAAAAGCGTTATCATACATTTGGTCTTTTTTATTTACATAAGAATGTAAATAAAAGCGTCATCATACATTTGGTCTTTTTTATTTAATTATTTACATAAGAATGCAAATAAAAGCGTCATCATACATTTGGTCTTTTTTATTTACATAAGAATGCAAAATATAAATAAGATATTCCTTGTCTTTTTCTATTACATGTCTCATGTAAATAAAATATACTTTTTCCTATTCATGTTTGTGAATAAATTTTAATTATCATTCCTAGATTTGAAATAAAAGATAACTTCAGATCTTTATTCTAACGTCAAACTAGAAATTAACAGACATGAGATAGATCTAACCATTCAGAATATTCCATAAACAATGAATAAGTTCTATTTACCACATCGCAGATCTAGATTATTTATTTACATACAATGATTCAAATGACGAGAAAAATAATTAAATTATTTAAAAATTATAAATCTCACAGTCGGGTTGTGAATTTAGCCAAAATCCAAACAGCTCAGAATCAGATCTAGTCTGGACAGCAGTGTAGATCTTGTCTCTGTGATCACACAGGATCTGAGATCGTTTATTTTCGATGTCGTATAAGTTAGATACGATTAAATCAAATTAGATAATAATTTATATTAATTAAATAATTAATTAAAGAATTTTACCTTTCTTCCACTTACAGATTAAGGGCCGCGGTTTTTACAAATTTGTCCAATCCTAGGGTTTAGGATTCCTCTTAGACCGCCAAGCTTCGGGATGATCGGGGTACACCATGACGACAAGCTCAACGAGGTGCACCAGGGGGTCCCACGCGTCAGGCTCGGTGGAGGCAATTTGGGGCGGCGGCGGTGCAAAGTCGTGCGGTTTAGGGGTTTGATTCTCTGACTATATGCAATTTCAGGGGGGTTTAACCGTACAAATGGAAAGAGGAGGAAGAACTCTTCAATATAAAACCCAAAGGAGTTTGGTCTAATCCTTATTGGATTGAGAGAATTAAAGGGGAGAAGGTAGGAAGGTTTCAGCCATGGATGAAATAGGCGGCAGCTATGTAATGATGATGAATAGTAAATTAGGGTTTATTTTCCTATTATTTATAATATTAAAATGTAATTTTGCAATTAAATCCATAAATTTTTAATAGATCCAATTCCAGTCCAACCAAAGGTGACCCTACCCAATAGTCCCTATTCCGGATCCAATGAGCCAGGTCCCGTCAGCCCAAATGGTTATCTGTGGCCTGAATTATTTAATATAATAATTAAATCCTTTATTAAATTAATTGTTCGTATAAATAAATTCACCGAGGCTACATACGGACTTAGAAAATTCTAGAAAAAATATATTTGACTTGTTATGACGATACGGTCCTAACAACATTAATTTCGTTGAATTCTAAGATCGTTTGAAAAATGGCTATTTTTCAGTCGATTAAATTTGACTAAAATAAACAAAACACATTTTCCTTCGCCACGCTCACATATTAATTCGGAAAATTCTAAAAATTGAAACCTAGCAATAATTTGACATTCCGGTTCCAACAAAAGTGTTTCGTCGAAAACAGAGGTCGTTTGAAAATTGACTATTTTCACTGGCATTAATATTATTAAAAAAATGAAAATTTTAATTTCTGGCACATTTTCTAACTAAAATCTTTAAAATAAAAATTTTAAATTGGTTCTGATTTTCCGGGTTATTACAATCTCCCACACTTAAAAGGTTTTCGTCCCCGAAAAGGAAATAAAAGTAGGAAACAAAACGGAAAATATAAATTATTATAAATGTACCTTAACACAAGAGTTACTCGGAGATGTCCACTCTGCACTTGGGGTAAGCCTTTGTGATGCTATCCTCTGTCTCCCAAGTACAGTCTCTAGGATCCCTGCTCCATTGCACCTTGACTAGGTTGATCCTCTTGTTCCTCGGCACTCGGGTTTCTTTGCCAACTATTTTCACCAGCTCCCTCCTTATTGATAAGCTTGGCGCAATCTCCAATTATTGTTGTGCTGCTTCCTCCACAACTAAGTCTGGGTCATGAACATGTTTGCGGAGTTGAGACACATGAAATGCATCATGCACCCCAGGCAACTAGTCAGGCAGCTGCAATCTATAAGCGAGAGTCCCAATCTTTTCGAGAATAGGAAATGGACCAATGAATCTCGGTGCCAACTTTCCAGTCTTCCCAAAACGAACTACGCCTCTCAATGGAGAAACCCTCAAGTAAACATAGTCGCTAATAGAGAATTCTAAATCTCTTCTTCGCTGGTCTGCATAGCTCTTCTGTCGGCTCTGAGCAGTCAATAGGCGCTTCTTAATCAAATCAACCTTATCCGATGCTTCACGAACCATGTCGGGCCCCGAGACTAATCGATTGCCTGGCTCCACTCAACATGCTGGAGATCTGCATGGTCTTCCATATAATAATTCAAACGGTGACATCTTCAAGCTTGCTTGGTAGCTGTTATTATAGGAGAACTCAACCAAGTGCAAGTGATTCTCCCATGAACCGCCGTAATCAAGAATGCACGCCTGCAACAAGTCTTCTAAAATGCGGTTTATCCTCTCAGTCTGGCCATCTGTCCGACGGTGATAAGCAGTGCTCAGATTCAATTTGGTCCCAAGCACTTCTTGGAAAGCTTCCCAGAATTTGCTAGTAAATATAGGATCGCGATCACTAACAATGCTTTTGGGAACTCCATGTAGTCTGACAATCTCTTTGACATAAAGCTGCGCCAGACTTCGAGCTATTCTATTAGATCTGACAGGGATGAAATAGGCAGTTTTTGTTAAGCGATCTACAATCACCCATATACTATCGTTGCCTTTTTTGGTTCGAGGCAACCATCAATGAAGTCCATAGATATTTCCTCCCACTTCCAACCTGGAACTCCTAGCGGTTGCAACAAACCTGCCAGGTTCTGTTGATCACTTTTAACTTGCTGACAAGTGGGACATCTAGCTACATAAATAGAAATATCTCTCTTCATCGCCTTCCACCAAAAGGTGCGCTTAAGATCATGGTACATCTTGCTTACTCCTGGATGGACGCTGAGTTTAGATTTATGACACTCATCCATAACTTCTCCTTTTAGCTTAGCAATGTCTGGCACACAGATCCGCCCTTGCAATCTAAGAGTCCCTTTACTGTCAATTTGGAAGCTTGAGGCTTCGCCCTTTCGAACTCGCTCGCTAAGCATCTGGAAGAATTTATCATTCTTCTGAAGAGCATAGATCTTATCAATCAAGGAGGGGGTAATAATGAGATTGGCGAGGATAAGATTGGCGTTGTTCGCATTCTTCCTGCTAAGTGCATCAGCTACACCGTTGGCTTTCCCTGGAGTATATAGGATATCCAGGTCATAGGCTGCAAGAAATTCAACCCAGCGTTGCTGCCTCATATTCAAATCTCTTTGGGTAAATAGATGCTTCAAGGATTTGTGATCCGTATACAGTTCGAACTTCTCACCCAAGAGATAGTGCCTCCATATCTTTAGAGCAAATACAATAGCCATTAGCTCAAGATCATGAGTGGCGTAATTCTTCTCACGAGGTTTTAATTGGCGACTAGCATATGCGACTACTTTGTCTCTTTGCATTAGCACCACACCAATACCTTACACAGATAAAAGAATAACATGTTAAGATGAGATTTGACATTAAGAGAAAATGTTATCTCTGACATGTTTATTTAGATAAAGAGAATGTCCTTCTTTAGAAGCGTCTGTCTAGACTTTCAAATCCTCATTGCCATCAATAATGGTCAACACAGGAGCAGTGGTCAACCTCTTTTTCAGATCTTGGAAAGCTGCCTCACATTCGGGCGTCCAAACGAATTTTGTATGCTTCTTGGTCAGCTTTGTCAATGGACAAGCTATCCTAGAAAAATCCTTAATGAATTTTCGATAATAGCCAGTCAGTCCTAGGAAACTTCTAAAATTTGTGGGAGTTCGAGGCTGCCTCCAGTCTTAGATGGCTGAGATCTTCCCTGGATCTACTGAAATGCCTACCTTTGATACCACATGGCCGAGGAATTTCATCTCTTCTTGCCAGAATATGCATTTCGATAATTTGGCTTTCAACACATTTCTTCGTAAAATCTCCAAGACTTCTCTCAGATACTGTTCGTGATCAGCAGTGGATTTAGAAAAGATGAGGATGTCATCGATGAATACCAGCACGAATTTATTTAAAACATCTCGGAATACTCTATTCATCAGATCAACAAAGTATACTGGAGCATTACATAGACCGAAGGGCATTACTAGCCATTCATAAAATATATCCGATCTTCTGAAAGCAGTTAAAAGCACACACTCATCTGCAATGCGAAGTTGATGGAAGCCTGTAGCTAGGTCCATCCTAGAGAATACTCGTGCTCCATGCAAGCGACCTAATAGATCATCAATTCATGGCAGTGGATATTTGTTTTTCAGCATTTTCTTATTGAGGTCGCGGTAGTCCATACATAGCCTGAGGGTACCGTCTGACTTTGGGACAAATACCACTGCTGCACCCCATTCTGAGAAGCTAGTCCTGATCATCCCTTTCCACAAAAGCTTCTTAGTTTGATTGCTCAGCTCTTCTTTTTCTTTTGGCGACATCCTACGAATAATATGTACGACAGGTCTTGCATTCAGAGCTAAGTCAATTCTGAAGTTGATTTCTCTACGCGGAGGTAAGCTATCAACTTCCTTGAACACTCAGCAAAATCTTTGACGACAGGGATGTCCTCAATAGAAGTAGGGGTGACTTCTAGAGAAGACCAGAATTATTTTCTGTCGGTGGCTGAGCCGTGGCATGGTATAGTAATAGTCTTTCCCAATTTAGTTTTAATTTTGACTATTCTTTCGGCGCATAATACCTCAACCTCATATTCCGTCAGCCAATCCATTCCCAATATGATATCATATCCGGAGAAATTCATGACGATCAAATCAAAAGGGAACGAGAAATAAGAATAAGAAACAAGTACTCTACAATACTGATCGAGAATAAGAGAACCTCCTATCGGGCTATGTGCTATAATCAATTCTTTAAGTTTCTGCGGTCTCAACTTTAACTTTTTTATCGTGTCATTAGAGATAAAACTTCATGTTGCACCAGTGTCAAATAAGACAGTAATAGGAATGTTCTTAATATTAAGAGTACCTCCTAAGACATCGGGTTTACCTGCACCCTCGGTAGAAGTCGGTGCAGCCGCTTCCTCGTAAACATGTGCCACTTCAGTTTTCTTCAATAGAGGACAATTTCTGGCAAAGTGCCCCGTTTTATGGTAGTTATAGCAATCTTGAGTGTTCCGGGGGTTCTGGCCATGATTCTGAGAACTCTGGTTACGATTCTGGCTAGGTCTAGATTCATTCCTCTTGGGCCTCTTTGGAGCTCTGCACTCGGATTCATAGTGTCCCAACTTGCCGCAATTATAGCATGTCACCTTGGTCCTGTCCCTCTTCTTTCCTTGCGGCTTAGCTGCCGAAGAGTTACCTGCCTCAGGCTTCTTGTCGCTTTGCTCCTTCTTGATGTTGTTTTGATTTTTCACTCTATCTTGCTGTGCAGCCTCGTCATTCTCTTCGTAGCAGCAAGCCATCTCTATTACTTCATTGAACGGGAGCTTGATATGAGCGGTGACTCTGTTCAAGTATTTATTTGAAAGGCCCTTGATGAATCTTTTATTCTTCTCGACTGGATCTTGGATCAATCCAGGAGCATAACGTGAGAGCTCATCAAACTTTCTCACATAATCAGAAACAGACATACTCCCTTGCTGTAAGTTGACAAACTGCTCGCGGAGGCGCTCTATTGCTTGTGGAGGAACATACTTGTCATTGAAGAGTTCTTTAAACTTGGC
Organism: Allium sativum; assembly: GCA_030737875.1. NCBI lineage: Eukaryota > Viridiplantae > Streptophyta > Magnoliopsida > Asparagales > Amaryllidaceae > Allium > Allium sativum. Next base: position 549,837,760 of record CM060912.1, on the reverse strand, counting down.
CCAAGACATGTTGGCCACATCATTGCAAATCTTTACCGTGTCCCGCCAATGTTCAGCTTCGTCTTTCAATTGCCATACTGCCAGAAAACGCTTGCGCTGATCCTCTAATTCTAAGCCTTCCAAGATCTTTTCACAATTCTTTAGCCATGACTCTGCTTCAACCGCAGTCTCTCGTCCAGTGAAGGGTACACCCCCTAAATTTCTGAATTTCTTTAACATCCTTTCCAAGTCAAAGGGTTGTGGGGGTGGAGGTGGTGGTGTTACGACCTCAGAAGAAGGCTGTTCCTGAGTAATGGTGGTCCTCTGGCTAGCCCTTTAGCTCCACCTCGGGCTCCACCTCTGGCTCCGCCTCAAGCTCCACCTCGGGCCCCATCTCGAGCTGTTCTTGCTCTAGTGTCCATTTTAAATCAGTCTGTACCATCAAGGAAAGAGTCCGACCAACAAAATGATAATTTTTAAAGGAAAGACAAGGTAGGAACAAATAGGAAGAGGTTGATGTAATGACTGATGAATATGTGCTATTCTGCTGTGCTCATTCTAGGACATTACTAGTCCTATCTCTAATAAGCGACTCACCTTAGAATAATGTGGATTCTATCTAGACGAATTGCTCTAAATATGTTATACTTCGAAGCTAAGGTTAACCTGGCTCTGATACCAACTGTGATAACCCCAAACTTCCGTGGTGCAAAAATAAGGATAATCATTTGGAATACAACATATTTACAACAATAACAGATCTCATATAATATCATAACACATAAACATTGCAATGGAAAGATAAATGTCATAAACATCATAGCAACTGAACATCAGAGTACACAGTTACAGGATCCACTTAGCAAAACAGAAAGTCTGAATGAAAAGGAAATAAGTCTCAACTCCATAACATACATCAAATACCAAGAACGGAATAAAGTCTCAAAACAGAATAAAGATAAAAGAGAGGTCTTCATCTCCTCCTTCAGCAGTCTTCAATCCAGCACACGTCTCAATATGACCTAAACCTGTTACTAGGCTGCCCATGTAAAAAGAGGGCACCCGAGTTTGCAAAGTGAAACAAACTTCGAGTCAGTCATGGGACTGGTATGAGAAATCTTTCTACATTATCTAATAGTATGGCGAATCACAGGACCACGCCGCTAACGCGGAATGGGTTTACTCCATTGGATTGCCAGTGCATGATTAAATAAATTTGATACAAAATAACGTAATGACTTCTGAAAAATGAAATCATTATAAGACTCATATCCCATCACACAATGCAACGCAAACCGAAGGATAGAGTTTTACCTTATAATGATTAAACATGTATGATACGTGTAAAATAATATTTTAATATTATTATTAGTGTCTAAGCAGTATTAAAATACTTCAAAGTAAATGTATCAATCCTAGACGGCATAGTACCCCATCCTACTATGTCGCCATATATAAGTTTACAATCAAGACCGTAATGTCGTATTGGAAATTTGGTTTCCATCTAGAGTCAAGGCTAGGGGCGGCCTCCTTACTGATTCGAGACACTCTAGCAAATGCCTCAGGATTACACCTATGGGCAACCCTTGGATATCTACAGGGCCGGTCCACACCTAACGTTAGTGGATTGGCAATTCCTGAACACACATTTCCTGGCCCCTTTGGACCTCAATATGGCCACTAACAACCTATAAAACTGAGGTACATCATAATCCATCATCCACATAAGTAAAAATGTTAGGGCTGGTAGGTCGCTGACATCACTCTAGCTAGAAAGAAACATGTGCACTCCCTGCATTCCCTTGTCCTGTTTTAGACTCCACCGAGGTGTGAGGCTCGCGAAGTTACGCTATACTCAAAGCTACGCCTAAACAGGCTATGCTTTGATCATCAACCACAAGGCCCTGCTTTTCAACAAAACCCTTGATCATCTGCATCTTGGCGTGCCACATTGACAATTCATGCCACGCGATCGATAACTATTAATATATACCAGGGTGTTAAGAAGAGAATAAATTCTCCACCACCAAACAGATACACATTAATAAAAATCGATTTAAATACATGAAATGAATTCCAACGTCAGACACGCGTCCATTTACAAGTCCGTTCTGGGTCTGAACGAAACCGGAGACAACTGAGAGGTTCTTGCCTATCCGGACAATCAACACATACGTCCGGACAACTACTGCTTTAACCCCTTCCTGGGAGCAAGTCAGTCCAAGGCATCAGTATCATCGTCCATTCGATGTGAAGATCGCCGGTCTTCAATCACTGTCTTCTACATCTTCTATTTAATCGTCGTGTAATTATTTGAAATGAGTTGAACTCGGTCTTTTCAAATAATTCTCGCATAATTATTATTTAAATCATTGCATATCATTAATATTCATTTATAATGATTTATTGCTATTTTATTTATTTAAAAAAATAGCCCAAAATAATAGAACGACGCTTCGGGTCAGTGGGCGGCCCTGGCGCTATTTTTACCCAATTTTGATTTGCACATATCTTGAAAACTAACCGTCGGATTTTGACGAAATTATATCATTGGGAAGATTTTCCCAAAGCGGTCCTAACAATTCTGGTTTTGGGAAAATCCAACGGTCGGATCTTTCGGTGTGATCGATTAAAGTTACGATTGCCGAAACGCGAACTGCCGTGCGCGTTTCGTTTTAATTTTAATTTTAATTTATATATATATAAATCGTTTGGCGATTTCAACTATTAAAATCCATTCTTTTTGTCACGTCGAAAATGACGATAAAAACATCACCTTTAATTTTATGCATGAAAAAGGACGACAAAAGTTACACTTTTATTTCTACTCTTTTTATCGCATTTAAAATGACGACAAAATATCACTTTTATTTCTCTGTTTTTATTTAGATCTAAAATGTAAATAAAAATGCATTTTGCAAATTCATGTTTTTATCTTCACCTAGAATGTAAATAAAAATGCATTTTATAAATTCATGTGTTTATTCACATTTAAAATGTGAATAAAAATATACCATTTAAATTCATGTTTTTATTCATAACTAAATTACAAATAAAAATGTACTTTATATATGCATATTTTATTTGCAACTGATTTGCAAATAAAAATTCACTTTTTCAAATCTTGATTTTATTCGTAACTAAATCACAATTAAAAAACCACTTTGTGAATTCACGTTTTTATTCACATCTAAAATGTGAATAAGATATCCTTTCTAAAATTCATGTTTTTATTTGCATCTACAATGTAAATAATATGTAAACCTTTTACTTCACATGAAAATGTAAACGTTTCCATTCTTATAATACATTATATAGAAATGTAATTCTTTCCTTTCTTATATTACATTTATAAAAATGAAATCCTTTCTTTTCTTTTATTACATTTATTTTCTTTTGTAATCTTTTATTTTCTTTTGCAAAAGGTAACTTTTATATTCTTTCTTTAATTACATTGCAAAATGAAATCCCTTATTTATTCTTTAATACATTGAAAAATGTCATCTTTCCTAATGTAATCTTTTTCTTCTCCTTCCTAACTTATGTTTATAATTACATTAAAAAGTATAATTCTTTTTCTATGTTCTATTTGCATAAAAATGCAAATAAAAAGTGTAATTCTTTTTCTATGTTTGTTTGCATATACAAGGGCAAACAAAAATGTAATTCTTTTCCTTCTATGTTTTGTTTACATATAAAAGGGTAAACAAAAATGTGATCGTTTTCTATGTTTTGTCTACATATAAAAGGGTAAACAAAAATGTGATCGTTTTCTATGTTTTGTTTGCATATAAAAAGACAAACAAAATATGTAATTCTTTTTCTCTGTTTTGTTTACAAGCACAAATTGTCCTTTTTCCTATTCATTTTTTTATTTACCATAAGAATGCAAATAAAAATGTATTTTCTGTAATCTTGTTTGTATTTACCATAAGAATGCAAATAAAAATATACTTGCTCAAATCATGCTTTTATTTACACTAAAAGTAAATAAAAGTGCCACTATAAATGTGTTCCTTTTTATTTACATATAAAGAAAATAAAGATGTTCACTGTAAATAGGTTCTTTTTATTTTCATAAAGAATGCGAATAAAAGTGTCATCATACATTTGGTCTTTTTTTTTTACATAAGAATGCAAATAAAAGCGTCATCATACATTTGGTCTTTTTTATTTACATAAGAATGTAAATAAAAGTGTCATCATACATTTGGTCTTTTTTATTAACATAAGAATGTAAATAAAAGCGTCATCATACATTTGGTCTTTTTTATTTACATAAGAATGTAAATAAAAGCGTCATCATACATTTGGTCTTTTTTATTTACATAAGAATGCAAATAAAAGCATCATCATACATTTGGTCTTTTTTATTTACATAAAAATGCAAAATATAAATAAGATATTCCTTGTCTTTTTTTGTTACATGTCTCATGTAAATAAAATATACTTTTTCCTATTCATGTTTATGAATAAAATTTTAATTATCATTCCTAGATCTGAAATAAAAGATAACTTCAGATCTGTATTCTAACGTCAAACTAGAAATTAACAAACATGAGATAGATCTAACCATTCAGAATATTCCACAAACAATGAATAAGTTCTATTTACCACATCGCAGATCTTGATTATTTATATACATACAATGATTCAAATAACGAGAAAAATAATTAAATTATTTAATTATTTAAAAATTAGAAATCTCACAGTCGGGTTGCGAATTTAACCAAAATCCAAATAGCTCGGAATCAGATCTAGTCTGGATAGCAGCGTAGATCTTGTCTCTGTGATCACACAGGATCTCAAATCGTTTGTTTTTGACGTCGTATGAGTTAGATACGATTAAATTAAATTATATAATAATTTATATTAATTAATTAATAAAAGAATTTTACCTTTCTTCCACTTACAGATTAAGGGCCGCGGTTTTTACAAATTTGTTCAATCCTAGGGTTTAGGATTCCTCTAAGACCGCCGAGCTTCGGGATGATCGGGGTACACCACGACGACAAGCTCAAGGAGGCGCACCAGGGGGTCCCACGCGTCAGGCTCGGTGGAGGCAATTTGGGGTGGCGGCGGTGCAAAGTCGTGCGGTTTAAGGGTCTGGTTCTCTGACTATATGCGATTTCAGGGGGGTTTAATCGTACAGATGGGAAGAGGAGGAAGAACTCTTCAATAAAACCCAAAGGAGTATGGTCTAATCCTTATTGGATTGAGAGAATTAGATGGGAGAAGGTAGGAAGGTTTTAACCATAGATGAAATAGGCGGCGACTATGTAACGATGATGAATAGTAAATTAGGGTTTATTTTCCTATTATTTATAATATTAAAATGTAATTTTGCAATTAAATCCATAACTTTTTAACAGATCCAATTCCAGTCCAACCGGAGGTGATCCTACTCAATAGCTCATGCTCCGGATCCAACGGTGCAGGTCCCGTCGGCCTAAACGGCAGTCTGTGGCCTGAATTATTTTATTTAATAATTAAATCCTTTATTAAATTAATTCGTTCTTATAAATAAATTCACCGAGGCCACATACGGACTCAGAAAATTCTAGAAAAAAAATATATTTGGCTTTGTTATGACGATACGGTCCTAACAAAATTAATTTCGTCGAATTCTGAGATTGTTTGAAAAATGGCTATTTTTCGGTCGATTAAATTTGAATGAATTAAACAAAACATATTTTCCTTCGCCACGCTCACATATTAATTTGGAAAATTCTAAAAATTGAAACCTAACAATAATTTGACATTCCGGTTCCAACAAAAGTGGTTTCGTCGAAAACAGAGGTCGTTTGAAAATTGACTATTTTCACTGGCATTAATATTATTAAAAAAAAATGAAAATTTTAACTTCTGGCACATTTTCTAACCAAAATATTTAAAATAAAAATTTTAAATTGGTTCTGATTCTACGGGTTGTTACAAATCAGTTATGTGTTTAAAGCTTAAATGGTGATAACTCGTTCGTTTCTTACCAGAATTCGACGAAACTGATTGCGTTGGAACCGTAAATTCGGCAACCATACAATGGAACTAACCGGAATGGAAACGGGGCCAATAGAATTTCAGGCGAATTCAAATCCAAATGGTACTGAATTCAGAAATAAAAACTGGTGGAGTGGAAGTGAATGTGAGAACTCTTTCTAACTCAACTATTTTTGTTATGTAATTATATCATAGGCTGTAGATGGGGCTTAGTAGCTCCTGACACTATTTTTTTGTTAAACCATGGATGATTGGTTTGATATGATTGTGTTGTGTTAAAATTATTGGATTGATATAAATATATTTTTTATCATATATATGTTATATATAAAATAGTTACGATATGGAAATATTATTTGTTTGATAAAAATATAAATTTTATCATATATATATATGTTATATATAAAATAGTTATGATATGGAAATATTATTAGTAGGATAAAAAATAATTTTTATCGTATATATTCAGTATATAAAATAGTCACTCTATGGAATAACTAATTATTGGGTAAAAATATTATTTTTAACAAATATATATGATATATAAAATTACCATGAAATGAAACTGGAATAAATATTCATTTACAAATCGGAGGGTTTGTTTATGTACACCTGTTTATCTAATATTGATTAGGACGATAAATTTTACACATCACCCAACTACACAAATAATAAACAGTATTTGTTGGTTGAAACCCCACATGGGTATTGGAATGATATTTGACATACACTAATCCCAATCGTTTAGCTGTATGTCAATCGATGGGTTGACAGACGCATAAGCGTTATTTTTTTTAATGCTTATACAGTTGTAAAATGCACTATGGATGTTATATGAATTTTTAATGACTGTTTATCATTATTGTTGTACACATGCGATGTATGAAATCAATATAACTGAAATTATATGGTAATTGATTGAGTCTGACTCCAGTTTAGAATTAACAAATATTTTAAAATAATATTCAATGAATAATCAAAATGTGATTTGGATGTCCGATTTTGGATGGACACGAAAATAGTGAAATGTGAAGCAGTGTTAAGTAGTTAAACGCCATTTTAACACGAACGGGATTTTCTGTCGATTTTATTCAGTTTATAATGAATATTGAAACGTGAATTCAAAATATGATATTTTGAAAATATTATCATTTTAACATTACAATGATATGGAATATTAAATTTTGATTTGAAAATTGGAATGAAATTGAAATCGTTTTAAAATGAATTTAAAACAAATATATTAAGGAATATTCAGTTTTGATTTGAAAATTGAAATGAAACTGAAATCGTTTTAAAATGAATTTAAAACGAATGTATTAAGGAATATTCAATTCTAATTTGGGAATTGAAATGAAACTGAAATCGTTTTAAAATGAATTTAAAACAAATTTATAAAGGAATGTTCAGTTTCAATTTAAAATCGAAATGAAGTGAAAATCGTTTTCAAAATGAATTTATAAAAGAATTCATAAAATATGATTTAAATGGAAATCGACGATATATATATATATATATATATATATATATATATATATATATATATATATATTGGCCTGAATAAAACGCGCCGTGTAGCGATCGTTCGCGAATTTCGACTAGTAAATTCCAGTTTTGAAAAGATTAAAATATATTTTTATCGAAAAGAACTAGTTAAAAACTAGAATAAAAATCAAATTATTTTTAGAAATAATAAAATGGATTTGTAAATGGGGTTTAAAATAACTAGAATTTTCCAACTAATAAATTGGAATGGATTTGGAATGGAAATTATCTTCGGATATTTCGATATTGGATTTCGTGCTTATATGGATATTGCTGAGGAATGTCGAAGTTATATATATCGTTATTCCCAATACGATATTTGTTGATTTCAAAATGTGATATTGAATATAAGCCGATATAATTTCTATTCAGAGCCTTGCTTATCAAATTGGATTTTGGGTTTGTCTTGAATGTTGTCTTTATTAACACTGTTCTTAAAACCCGATGAGAAAAGAATAAATATTTTAAATAAGATTTAGAGAAGTTTACCAATTAATTCATATTTAATTGGAATTGAACTGAGATTGAATTTTGGCTTTATCATGAACTGTGTTTTAAATAACATTTGTTCTTTAACCCAATTAACAGTGAAGATATGATTTGGAATTTATAAATCTTTTATTAAGATTTAATGGAAATTTTCCAAAGTAAAGTTTTCCAATTTAAAATATTAAATTGGAATTGAATGGAATTCGATCTGGTAATAATCAAGATGAGTTCCAGTAAAGGAAGACCGTTACTATATATGGAATTTAATAGGCTTTGCCGCTATTCCATTTATATTGTTAGTCTGATATGGGGATTTACATCAATTATACACTGTTATGATTTCCGTGTAGATTCCATTTTGATGGAATATGATTTTAGGGTTTATCGTGAATGGTTTTTTTTAATTGACATTAGTCCTTTAACCTAGTTAAAGATAAGATTAACTTCTTAAATTTAAATAATCATTAAGTAATGATTTTTGAGATTAAAACTGAATTAGAGTTTTAATGAATCTTTAACTAGATTGGAATGAAAATGGGATAATTTAATTTATCGAAATCATGAAATGATCGAGAATGGAGTACCACCATTTTTACTCCAGGCGATAGTTAAATCTTTAATTAGATTTGAACGTGAAATGGTAATTAAATTTACCGATAATACCGTGGGTATTTGATATGGGGTACTACCAGTTTTGCTCCATGGGATGAATAGGTTGGGATTGGGACTAATAAATAAAAGACTACTTCGGTATGGCTTGATAATCCCGACTAGTTTTATAAAACTTAATTTAGTTTAGAATTGAGGAAAGATAAAATAAAAACTTTTGAAATTGATATCAAAAGGAAGATTAAAGAGAAAATTTAAAAGAATTTATCTTTGATAAAATTAATAGGAACCTTTCGCTAATGATGTAAATATTTGAATAAAAGAATATTCTGAATTGGAATGAGGCATATGATGTGTTTTTATAGCACTTGATTATAAGATACGCAAGTTATTCGGAAAGACCAGGTTTAATCCATTTTGAATAATTGATATGACGACTAAATGTTGATGATGTAAAGACGGTAGTTGAAGACCGGAGATCTTTACATCGTTTGGATGATTACTGATGCCTTGATTGGGATGTACACCCAAGTTAATAAGTGGTGGTCGTCCAGACGTACTTGGAGATCGACCGGATATGCGAGGGCCTGTAATAACCCGGAAATCTGAGCCAATTTAAATTTTTTATTTTGGCAATTTTAGTGAATTTTGATTATTTAAAATGAATTATTTTAAATAATAACAAAGAGAAATTTATTTTGAATATAATTCGAACGTATATATTATATAGATCGTCGTTAGAATATAAATATTTATTTATATATATAAAAGGAATTGAAAATGACGCGGTAGTTCGATAATTCGATTCCAAATTTCAATTGAACATACTGGGTGCAAAATTAATCGGATTTTAGCGAAACCATAAATATTTGAATCTATTTGTGAATATCTTTCCAACGAATCCAAAAATTTAAAATTTCATAGCGGGGATAAAAAGTTATGTCCAGTTGAAATTTTAGAATAGTCGCTATGGAATTTCGGCCCTTAGAAAATGGCCATTTTGCAAACGACCTCGGTTTTCGACGAAACCACTTTTGTTGGACCCGGGATGTCAAATTATTGCTAGATTTCAAATTTCATAATTTTTCAAATTAATATGTGAGCGTGGCAAAGGAAAACGCGTTTGACCAGTTTTAGTTGATTTTAATCGACTGGAAAATGGCCATTTTTCAAACGGTCTCAGAATTTGGCGAAATTAGTTTTGTTAGGATCGTATCGTCAATACGAAGCTAGAAAATATTTTCGAGAATTTTTAGAGTCCGTATGTGACCCCAGTAAATTGAAATGCACGTTCAAATTCAATATATAGATTTATATGTTGATTTTGACGGAAACTAATCGAAACGATCGAATCAGCTTACGATACATATCCCATTGTGTTTGGAATGGGGGTAATCAGCTATGGACGACAGTCGTTGGGCCTCAATTGGAGTTCGAAATAAAAAGTCAACTTTTTTTTGAATTTAAAAATAAATAAATATATATAAATTATTATATAGGCCTCACCCCTCTATTCTCTCACCTCCCCAGTCAAAATAAAAATCCACGCCTCCCATCGCTCCACCGATTTCCAACACCGCCCACCCTCGCGCCACCTCCGATCACCGATCCTCCCTCCAACGCCGGCGAACCCCGCACTCCCGTTCTCTCCCTCCTCTTCAACGTGGAAACCCCAAAACCCCCAACCCACCTCAAAACCGACGACGCTCCTCCTCCTTGGCCCACCTCAGACCGCCGCAGGGTACCCCGCGCCACCCCACTCACCTGAAGCCACCTCCGACGTACAGCCACCCCCTCCCTTCCTCAGTTCAACGTGGAACGCTGTAAGTTTTATATTTACCTATTTCGTTTTGTTTTCTTTTTTATATATTATTAGAGAATAAAAATAGGGTTTTATTGTAAATAAAGAGATGGTTTTTCTATATGTGAATAGTATAAAGGTTCGATTTTTAATATAGAAAATATATGATTTTGAATAACGAAAAGAGTTGATGGTTGCTTTTAGAAAGATATGATTTTTATATTATAAAAATAATAAAATTATGATTTTTATCATATATGAAATATAAAAATATAATTTTTATAAAGTAGAAGTGTTAAAAATATGATATTTTATATAATAGAGAATATAAAAATATTATCTTTATATATGTAGTGAAATAAAAATCTGATTTTTACTATATATATGTTGAAATAAAAATGTGATTTTTATAGCGATAAAATAAAAATTCGATCTTTATATATGAAGTAGAAATATAAAAATATAATTTTCATATAGAATGAAGCGTCGAAAATAAATATGAAGAAGAAATAAAAATATGATTTTTATTTATTGAAATGAAGCAATAAAAATATAATTTTTATTTGAACAGCGTCAAAAGGACTACATGGGAATTGCAAACAAATTCAGACGGTTCAGCCGTTCAAAAGGAAAGCACGGCGGAGTGGAACCCTCTGTGAGAACTCCTCACTTTTATTTTTTATTTCTAGTTTGAAATATATACTAGGATGCAGACGGTGCTTAGTAGCACCCGACACCTGTCGTCCACAGACCATGGATGACTTGTTTGTTTGGTTGCTATGTTGTGAAATTTGATTGTGTGATGTGGAACGAAATAAAATATTTTATAGTGGAAAATATTTTATAGTTAAAAATAGAAATTTTAACGTGTATATGAAATGAAATAAAAATAAACAAATCGGCCGATTTGTTTATATACACACATTTGACTGATATTGATTGGGACGATAAATTTTACACATCGCCCAACTGCACAAATAAAATCTGTGTTTGATTGTTTGAAAACCCCACACGGGTATTGGGGTGATATATGACATACACTAATCCCAATAATTAGTTGTATGTCGATCGATTGATTGACAGGCTGTTATGAGCATTGAATAATTAAATTTGATGCTTATAAAGTGTAGAATGCACTTTGGATGATGGTTGATTATTTGTCATTATGGATATATACATGCGTTGTATGGAAATCCATAGAAATAAAATCTATGGTAATTGATTGGGCCTCATTCCAGTTTTGAAATAGAAATATTTGAAATAGAAATATTTGAAAAAGAAATATTTGAATAGAAATATTTGAAATAGAAATATTTGAAAAGAAATATTTGAAGTAGAATATTTGAAAATAGAAATATATGAAGCCGTGTTGATTAGATTGACGCCATTTTGACATAATCGATATGTTTATCGATTGTATTCGTTTTTATAATGAATATTGAAAGGTGATTTCAAAATCGAATATTTTGAAAATGAATTTGAACTCTAATTGAAATTGAATAGAAATGAATTCGAATTGAAATTGAATAGAAATGAATTCGAATTGAAATTTAATAGAAATGAATTCGAATTGAAATTGAATTGAAAATGAATTTAATTAAAAATCGATTTTGAATTGAAATCAATTTGAAATGAATTTAAAACGAATTCATAAGGAAAAATGTAATTTTGATTTGAAGTTGAAATGAAGTTGAAATCGTGTCGAAAATGAATTCAAAACGATTTATAAAATACGTTTTAAAAGGAAATCGATGAAATGTATATAATATTATATATATATATAATGGCCTGAATAGAACGCGCCGCGCCGCGGCAGTTCGTGAATTTCCACCATTGACTTCGAATTGATGTTGCGGGAGATCCGACCGTCGGATTCTCCTAAAACCGGAACCGTTGGGTTCGAATCGAAAAGAGTTTCCAACGAATTTGGGAAATTAGAAATCTAACAGTTGGATTTGGAATTATGTCCAAATCAAATTTGGAAAAGGTCGTTGTAAGTGCAGTTCGATGGCCGTTGATGGAAATCGACTGTACGGGCCTTGATAAAATTATTAAAAATAGTAATAATTTGTGTAAAATCATAAGAAATGATTTAGGAAGAATTGGGATGAAAACTCCATATTTGAAAAGACAAAAATAGATTTTTATCAAAATGAACTAGTTTTGAACTAGAATGATACTTCTATTTATTTTTAAATAAATAAATAAATTGAATTTAAAAAGGGTTTTAAAAGTAACCAGAATTTCCAATAATTGAATTGGAATGGATTTGAATCGAAATTGTCTTTGGAATATTTCGATGTTGGATTTCGTGATTATACAGATATCGTTATGGAAATTTGAAAGATATATTTATATCGTTATTTCCAATACGATATTTGTTGGTTGTAGAATTTGATATTGAATATAAGCCGATATATTTTCTATTCAGAGCCTTGTATTTAATATCAAATGTGATTTGGGTTTGTCGTGAACAGTGTTTTAAATGACACTGATTCTTTAACCCAGTTAAAGATTAAAACTAAGTGGAGTTTTAATGAATCTTTAATTAGATTGAAAGGATCGAGAATGGAGTATCACCAGTTTTACTCCAGGCGATAGTTAAATCTTTAATTAGATTTGAACGTGAAATGGTAATTGAATTTACCGATAACACTGTGGTGGTAGATATGAAGTATGACCAGTTTTACTTCATGGGATGAATAGGTGGGGATTTGGAAATAAAATAAGTGATTACTTCGGTGTGGTCCGCTAATCCCGACTAGTTTGAATTGATATTCAAAAGAAGATTAATGAATATATTTAAAGAATTTATCTTTGATAAAATTAATGGGAACCTTTCCCAAAGTGTAAGAATATTTGAATAAAAGAATATTCTGAATTGGAATGAGGCGTATGTTGTGTTTGTGTAACACTTGTTTATTATATACGCGAGTTATTCAGAAAGATCGGGTTTAACCCATTCTAAATAACTAATTCGACGTGGTGTCGAAGATGAAGACGGTGGTTGAAGACCGGAGGTCTTCACGTCGTTTGGATAATTACTGATGATCTTGATTGGGCCGTACACCTAGGAGGAGGGAATCGGTTAGTGATCGTCCAGACGTACTTGGAGATCGATGGATATGCGGGGTACTAGGTGCCTCCGGTTTCGTTCAGACCCAGAACGAACTTGTAAATGGACTGTGTGTCTGACATTGGATTTCAGTCTGTGTGATTGATTTCTATTAAATATATATCTGTTTGGCGGTGGAGAATTTATTCTCTTGCTTGACGCCCTTCTCTGAGACGTACGAGCTCGGGGGTTATATACTGATGGATATCAAACGCATAGAGTGAATTGCCTGTGTGCCATGCCTAAGTGGCAATATGATCAAGGCTTCTGTTGAAAAGCAGAGTCTTATGGGTGATGATCAAAGCACGGCCTATGTGGCATAGCTTTGTGTAACGTTGATTCGCGAGCCTCACACCCCGGTTGTGAACCAGAAACGGGAGAGGACATCAAGGAGGGCATGCGTTTCCTTCTAGCTAAAAGTGGCGTCAATGGTTTTACACGCCCTGACGAGTTTGACTTATGTGGTTGTTGCTGTTGTGAGGCGCCTCGGTTTGATCGGACGATCCTGGTCCGATGGTCGTTGGCTCGTTTACGCCCCAAAGGGCGGGGAAACGTAGTGTTCAGGCATAATAATCCACATCGGTGAACTGGCCCTGACGATCCAAGGCTTGCCTGCGCGCTTGTCTGAGACTCGGGCTAGACAGTCTCGAATTCGGTAGAGGACTATCTTTTGCCTCGGTTCACAGATGAAAATCCAATTTCCAAATAGATATTTTGCGGTTTTAATTGTAGAACTAGTATGGCGACATGATATATGGTACCCATGTCGTCTATGATTGATACTTATGATTTGAAGTTGTTTTATACACTATGCACTTAAAGTAGTACCAAATGATTTGTTTTAAACGTACTAAGCATGTTTGGCTATTATAAGGGAAAACCTTATCCCCCGGCTTGCGTTGCATTGTGTGATAGGACCTGGGTCTTATAATAGCTTCATTTTTCCAAAAAGCATTGTGATGTTTTGTTATATGCACTGGTATCCTTGGGAGGAAACCCGTTCCGTGTTATACGGCGTGGTCCCTTGATATATCCGATTTAAAGTAAAGTTTTAAATAACTGTTTTAGTTCTCACACCAGTCCCATGACTGGCCTGGAGTTTATTGTTTTAACCTAAACTCTGGGTGCCCTTATTTTGACACGGGCAGCTAGTAGTTTCGGTTTTGCAGATTTATATTCACAGGATCCTGATTTACAGCTGGAACGATACTCGGAAAGCTTTGTATCCGCGTATTACTTCTAGTTGTGTATTGTATTATTTTCCGCTGCTATGTAATTTATTGTAATCTCTGATATTTTATGAACTGTAATATTTATCATTTATACTCTGTATATTCTTGTATTCTGATGGAATTGTTGTAATAAGCAATGAAATGTTCTTCCGTCTGCGTTCTATTTTGTCGTGTTCCCAAAACAATCAGGCGTTTCGAACGGTCTGGGTCGGTTTAGCGACTGATTCGGATCGAGCGAAATTCCTTGTTGTCACAGTTGGTATCAGAGCTTTGGTTTACAAATCTCAGAGAACAAGACACATAAGAACCATACGAAAGAATTCATCAGCAATTGGATTAGTAATATCCAATGGGAATGACTCGTTAGAGATGGGATCAGTAGTATCCTAGAACGAGTGTGAAGAGTATATTTTTAAAAATGGGAACAAGTTTTGTTTTGAAAATTTAAATCACTTATTCGTATTTGATTATTTATTTTATATGGAATTTGGACAATCCAATATATAAAGATTTTTCCATATATGTCTTGCAAACGTGTATTCGAAGTTTTAATGTATTGGATAGTTATAGAATCGCACTCTAGTGCCCGGGGATAATTCTGGTGGCGGGGCACCATCGCCAGTATTTATTTTCAAGTTTAGAAAGTGAGATTTCTATATATTTCCAATTGACTTGTGTGAGAACCAAAACTAGATAAGGCTTATTGTTGTGATTTGGCATCAAAAATGTGATTTTTGACTATATATCAAAGTTATGAATTTCAAAAGCTAATCAACTAATTGATTGATGGTTGTGTTGTTGATTATTGGTTGATTAATTAAATGTTGAACGTTTAGCCAAATTGTATCAAATAGTAAATTGTATTGAAAATTTGTCGCATTTGCTTGCATATACATGTACTTACATTGAACAGGTCATAGCAAGGAGGCTAGAGCAGAGAATAAAATTTGTTTGCCCGACAAATAGGTACATGTTTACCATAATTTACTGTTTTGTTTGGGTGATGATGATTTTATGAGCCGATTGGCTAGCCGCTTGGCTTTTTCTTTTTCTTTTTGAGATCAGAGGGCCTGTATGGAAATTTTGGGATTTTCCCGGTGCAGGAGAGGTTATGGCGAAATTTTTCGAAAATTTAGGGTGTTAGCCAAATTTTTGAAAAATTTGAAAAGTTCTTAGAAACTGAAAAGTTGAAGAACTTAAGCCGTAATGAAAATACTGAAAGTTGAGTTGATTAATTAAACAACTTTCGGCTTCGTTCCTTTTCGGGGACGAAAAGTTTTAAGTAGGGGAGATTGTGTAATAACCCGGAAATCTGAGCTAATTTAAAATTTTTATTTTGGCAATTTTAGTGAATTTTGATTATTTAAAATGAATTATTTTAAATAATAATGACGAGAAATTTATTTTGAATAGAATTCGAACGTATATATTATATAGATCATCGTTAGAATATAAATATTTATTTATATATATAAAAGGAATAGAAAATGGCGTAGTAGTTCGATAATTCGATTTCAAATTTCAATTGAACATACCGGGTGCAAAATAAACCGGATTTTAGCGAAACTAATAATATTTGAATCTATTTGTGAATATCTTTCCAACAAATCCGAAAAATTGAAATTTCATAGCGGGGATAAAAAGTTATGTCCAGTTGAAATTTCAGAATAGTCGCTATGGAATTTCGGCCCTTAGAAAATGGCCATTTTGTAAACGACCTCAGTTTTCGACGAAACCACTTTTGTTGGATCCGGGATGTCAAATTATTGCTAGGTTTCAAATTTCATAATTTTTCGAATCAATATGTGAGCGTGGCAAAGGAAAACGCGTTTGACCAGTTTTAGTTGATTTTAATCGACTGGAAAATGGCCATTTTTCAAACGGTCTCAGAATTTGGCGAAATTAGTTTTGTTAGGACTGTATCGACAATACGAAGCTAGAAAATATTTTTCAAGAATTTTTAGAGTCCGTATGTGACCCCAGTAAATTGAAATGCGCGTTCAAATTCAATATATAGATTTATATGTTGATTTTGACGGAAACTAATCGAAACGATCGAATCAGCTTACGATACATATCCCATTGTGTTCGGAATGGGGGTAATTAGCTATGGACGATAGTCGTTGGGCCTCGATTGGAGTTCGAAATAAAAAGTCAAGTTTTTTTTGAATTTAAAAATAAATAAAAATATATAAATTATTATATAGGCCTCACCCCTCTATTCTCTCACCTCCCCAGTCAAAATAAAAATCCACGCCTCCCTTCAGCCCTAACCTCCCATTGCTCCACCGATTGCCAGCACCGCCCACCCTCGCGCCACATCCGATCGCCGATCCTCCCTCCAACGCCGACGAACCCCGCGCCCCCGTTCTCTCCCTCCTCTTCAACGTGGAAACCCCAAAACCCCCCAACCCACCTCAAAACCGACAACGCTCCTCCTCCCGGGCCCACCTTAGACCACCGCAGGGTACCCCGCGCCACCCCACTTACCTGAAGCCGCCTCCGACGTACATCCACCCCCTCCCTTCCTCAGT
Organism: Allium sativum; assembly: GCA_030737875.1. Classification (NCBI taxonomy): domain Eukaryota; kingdom Viridiplantae; phylum Streptophyta; class Magnoliopsida; order Asparagales; family Amaryllidaceae; genus Allium; species Allium sativum. The sequence goes on along the minus strand of CM060912.1, from coordinate 549,820,459 downwards.
TCAACGTGGAATGCTGTAAGTTTTATATTTACATATTTTGTTTTGTTTTCTTTCTTATATATTATTAGAGAATAAAAATAGGGTTTTATTGTAAATAAAGGGATGGTTTTTCTATATGTGAATAGTATAAAGGTTCGATTTTTAATATAGAAAATATATGATTTTGAATAACGAAAAGAGTTGATGGTTGCTTTTAGAAAGATATGATTTTTATATTATAATAATAATAAAATTATGATTTTTATCATATGTGAAATGTAAAAATATAATTTTTATAAAGTAGAAGTATTAAAAATATGATATTTTATATAATAGAGAATATAAAAATATTATCTTTATATATGTACCGAAATAAAAATCTGATTTTTACTATATATATGTTGAAATAAAAATGTGATTTTTATAGCGATAAAATAAAAATTCGATCTTTATATATGAAGTAGAAATATAAAAATATAATTTTTATATAGAATGAAGCGTTGAAAATAAATATGAAGAAGAAATAAAAATATGATTTTTATTTATTGAAATGAAGCAATAAAAATATAATTTTTATTTGAACATCGTGAAAAGGACTGCATGGGAATTGCAAACAAATTCAGACGGTTCAGCAGTTCAAAAGGAAAGCACGGCGGAGTGGAACCCTCTGTGAGAACTCCTCACTTTTATTTTTTATTTCTAGTTTGAAATATATACTAGGATGCAGATGGTGCTTAGTAGCACCCGACATCCGTCGTCCACAGACCATGGATGACTTGTTTGTTTAGTTGCTATGTTGTGAAATTTGATTGTGTGATGTGGAACGAAATAAAGTATTTTATAGTGGAAAATATTTTATAGTTAAAAATAGAAATTTTAACGTGTATATGAAATGAAATAAAAATAAACAAATCGGACGATTTGTTTATATACACACATTTGACTGATATTGATTGGGACGATAAATTTTACACATCGCCCAACTGCACAAATAAAATCTGTGTTTAATTGTTTGAAAACCCCACACGGGTATTGGGGTGATATATGACATACACTAATCCCAATAATTAGTTGTATGTCGATCGATTGACAGGCTGTTATGAGCATTGAATAATTATATTTGATGCTTATACAGTGTAGAATGCACTTTGGATGATGGTTGATTATTTGTCATTATGGATATATACACGGGCTGTATGGAAATCAATAGAAATAAAATCTATGGTAATTGATTGGGCCTCATTCCAGTTTTGAAATAGAAATATTTGAAATAGAAATATTTGAATAGAAATATTTGAAAAAGAAATATTTAAATAGAAATATTTGAAATAGAAATATTTGAAAAGAAATATTTGAAGTAGAATATTTGAAAATAGAAATATATGAAGCCGTGTTGATTAGATTGACGCCATTTTGACGTAATCGATATGTTTATCGATTGTATTCGTTTTTATAATGAATATTGAAAGGTGATTTCAAAATCGAATATTTTAAAAATGAATTTGAACTCTAATTGAAATTGAATAGAAATGAATTCGAATTGAAATTGAATAGAAATGAATTCGAATAGAAATTGAATAGAAATGAATTCGATTTGAAATTGAATAGAAATGAATTCGAATTGAAATTGAATAGAAATGAATTCGAATTGAAATTGAATTGAAAACGAATTGAATTAAAAATCGATTTTGAATTGAAATCAATTTGAAATGAATTTAAAACGAATTCATAAGGAAAAATGTAATTTTGATTTGAATTTGAAATGAAGTTGAAATCGTGTCGAAAATGAATTCAAAACGATTTATAAAATACGTTTTAAAAGGAAATCGATGAAATATATATAATATATATTATATATATAATGGCCTGAATAGAACGCGCCGTGCCGTGGCAGTTTGCGAATTTTGACCATTGACTTCGAATTGACGTTGCGGGAGATCCGATCGTCGGACTCTCCTAAAACCGGAACCGTTGGGTTCGTATCGAAAAGAGCTTTCCAACGAATATTGGAAATTAGAAATCTAATGGTTGGATTTGGAATTATGTCCAAATCAAATTTGGAAAAGGTCGCTGTAAGTGCAGTTCGATGGTCGTTGATGGAAATCGACTGTACGGGCCTTGATAAAATTATTAAAAATAGTAATAATTTATGTAAAATCATAAGAAATGATTTGGGAAGAATTGGGATGAAAAACTCCATATTTGAAAAGACAAAAATAGATTTTTATAAAAATAAACTAGTTTTGAACTAGAATGATACTTCTATTTATTTTTAAATAAATAAATTGAATTTGAAAAGGGTTTAAAAAGTAACCAGAATTTCCAATAATTGAATTGGAATGGATTTGAATCGAAATTGTCTTTCGAATATTTCGATGTTGGATTTCGTGATTATACAGATATCGTTATGGAAATTTGAAAGATATATTTATATCGTTATTTCCAATACGATATTTGTTGGTTGTAGAATTTGATATTGAATATAAGCCGATATATTTTCTATTCAGAGCCTTGTATTTAATATCAAATGTGATTTGGGTTTGTCATGAACAGTGTTTTAAATGACACTGATTCTTTAACCCAGTTAAAGATTTAAACTAAGTGGAGTTTTAATGGATCTTTAATTAGATTGAAAGGATCGAGAATGGAGTATCATCAATTTTACTCCAGGCGATAGTTAAATCTTTAATTAGATCTTAATGTGAAATGGTAATTGAATTTACCGATAACACTGTGGTGGTAGATATGAAGTATGACCAGTTTTACTTCACGGGATGAATAGGTGGGGATTTGGAAATAAAATAAGTGATTACTTCGTTGTGGTCCGCTAATCCCGACTAGTTTGAATTGATATTCAAAAGAAGATTAAAGAATAAATTTAAAGAATTTATCTTTGATAAAATTAATGGGAACCTTTCCCAAAGTGTAAGGATATTTGAATAAAAGAATATTCTGAATTGGAATGAGGCGTATGTTGTGTTTGTGTAACACTTGTTTATTATATACGCGAGTTATTCAGAAAGACCGGGTTTAACCCATTCTGAAAATCTAATTCGACGTGGTGTCGAAGATGAAGACGGTGGTTGAAGACCGGAGGTCTTCACGTTGTTTGGATAATTACTGATGATCTTGATTGGGCCGTACACCCAAGAGGAGGGAATCAGTTAGTGATCGTCCAGACGTACTTGGAGATCGATAGATATGCGGGGTACTAGGTGCCTCCGGTTTCGCTCCGACCCAGAACGAACTTGTAAATGGACTGTGTGTCTGACATTGGATTTCAGTCTATGTGATTGATTTCTATTAAATATATATCTGTTTGGCGGCAGAGAATTTATTCTCTTGCTTAACTCCCTTCTCTGAGACGTACGATCTCAGGGATTATATACTGATGGATATCAAACGCATAGAGTGAATTGCCTGTGTAGCATGCCTAAGTGGCAATATGATCAAGGCTTCTGTTGAAAAGCAGAGTCTTGTGGGTGATGATCAAAGCACGGCCTGTGTGGCATAGCTTTGTGTAACATTGATTCGCAAGCCTCACACCCCGGTTGTGAACCAGAAACGGGAGAGGACATCAGGGAGGGCATGCGTTTCCTTTTAGCTAAAAGTGGCGTCAGTGGTTTTACACGCCCTGACGAGTTTGATTTATGTGGTTGTTGATGTTGCGAGGCGCCTCGGTTTGATCAGACGATCCTGGTCCGATGGTCGTTGGCTCGTTTACGCCCCAAAGGGCGGGGAAACGTAGTGTTCAGGCATAATAATCCACATCGGTGAACTGGCCCTGACGATCCAAGGCTTGCCTGCGCGCTTGTCTGAGACTCGGGCTAGACAGTCTCGAATTCGGTAGAGGACTATCTTTTGCCTCGGTTCACAGATGGAAATCCAATTTCCAAATACGTGATTTTGCGGTTTTAATTGTAGAACTAGTATGGCGACATGATATATGGTACCCATGCCGTCTATGATTGATACTTATGATTTGAAGTTGTTTTATACACTATGCACTTATAGTAGTACCAAATGATTTGTTTTAAACGTACTAAGCATGTTTGGCTATTATAAGGGAAAACCCTATCCGCCGGCTTGCATTGCATTGTGTGATAGGACCTGGGTCTTATAATAGCTTCATTTTTCCAAAAATCATTGCGCTGTTTTGTTATATGCACTGGTATCCTTGGGAGGAAACCCGTTCCGTGTTATATGGCGTGGTCCCTTGATATATCTGATTTAAAGTAAAGTTTTAAATAACTGTTTTAGTTCTCACACCAGTCCCATGACTGACCTGGAGTTTATTGTTTTAACCTAAACTTTGGGTGCCCTTATTTTGACATGGGCAGCTAGTAGTTTCGGTTTTGCAGATTTATATTCACAGGATCCTGATTTACAGCTGGAACGATACTCGGAAAGATTTGTATCCGCGTATTACTTCTAGTTGTGTATTGTATTATTTTCCGCTGCTATGTAATTTATTGTAATCTCTAATATTTTATGAACTGTAATATTTATCATTTATACTCTATATATTCTTGTATTCTGATGGAATTGTTGTAATAAGCAATGAAATGTTCTTCCGTCTGCGTTCTATTTTATCGTGTTCTCAAAACAATCAGGCGTTTCGAATGGTCTGGGTCGGTTTAGCGACTGATTCGGATCGAGCGAAATTCCTTATTGTCATAGGGCCTCTCTCCTATATTGGACATATGGGATGAGGAATAAGGTGCCTCCAGTTTCGTTCAGACCTAGAACGGACTTGCAATTGAATAGTGTGTCTGACGTTGTATTCCTTTATACTGTATTCGTTGATCTCTGCTAAATATATAACTATTTGGTGGCGGAGAATTTATTTTCTTGCTTAACACCCTTCTCTGAGACGTACAAGCTTAGAGGTTATATATTGGTGGAAATCAGTGGTATTGTATGGATTGATGGTGTGGCATGCTGAGTTGCATGGATCAAAGATTTTGTTGAAAAGCAAGGCTTTGTGGTTGATGAACAAAGCACAGCTTTAATTAGCATAGCTTTGTGTAGCATTAATTCACGAGCCTCACACCCTAGGTATGAACCAAAAACGGGATAGTGACTGCATGCAATGGACATATGTTAGTTCTAGCTATGAGTTACGTCATGGTATGGAGCCCAGACTGTTTACTTATGTGGATGTTGCATATTATTTGATGGAAAGCAAGGTACCTTGGAATTCGGGTCGATTGAAAGGCTCGGATATGATTTGAGTCCCTAGTGGCTCTAGAGTGGTCGACATTACTGACCCGTTTTGGTGGTTAGATGAAATTGGCTAACATATAGTTTATGGTATAACTAATCATCGACGGATGACCAGCCACGAAGATCCAAGGGCTCGCCAACGTCCGAGTCCTGAGTCACTTGCTAGTGTGTCTCGAAATCGGTGAGGATGATCCCTTGCCTCGGTTCATAGATGGAAACCCAATTTCCAATACGTGATTTTATGGTTTTAGTTGTAAACCTATATGCGACATAATATAATGTACCTACGTCGCCTATGATTGATACATTTATATTTGAAGTTGATTTCTTCACTTATAGTAATAATAAAAGATGAAATTTCGCGTATCAAGCATATTTGGCTATTATAAGGGAAAACAATATCCTCGACTGCGTTTATTGTGTGATGGGACCTGAGTCTTATAATAGCTTCATTTTTCTGTTTAGCAATGCGCTGTTTGTTTTATGTACTGGTATTCATGGGGGATAAACCCGTTCCGTGTTATACGGCATGGTCCCGTGATTTACCTAACTTTGAAATCAAGCTAATAACTGTTTTAGTTCTCACACCAGTCCCATGACTGACTCGGAGTTTATTGTTTCTACCTAAACTCTGGGTGCCTATATTTCCATATGGGCAGCCAGTAGTTTTGGTTTTGGCAGATATTTCTTTTTCCAGGATCCTGGATTACAGATGGAGCTATATTCGGAAAGCTTTGTATCCGTATATTTCTTTTAGTTGTGTTGTTGATGTATTTTCCACTATACATTGTATTTATTCATTTAAATTTCCGCTGCTTTGTATTTTAATCTCTGATATTATTTTATGTCTGCTATGTAATATTTATTCATACTCTGATTCCTGTACTCTGACGTAAATTGTTGTAATAGCAATGAAATGTTCTATTGTTTGTGTTCTGACGCGTCGTGTTCTCAAAGCAATCCGGGCTTTCCCATAAGGGGAAGTTTGGGTCATTTCAAATTCTTTCCCTGCAAAATAACATAACTTTTCAAAGAAACAAGCGACTTTTCAAAACAACTGATTGTAATTTGAAATAATAACATCACGGCGATTATGTGATATAACAATTTAAACTTTTCAAGAGATCATATCATGATAACTTAATTTTTCAATAAAACTGAATGCAGACTAATCGAATACTGATGCAATGCATGAATTTAAACTATTTTTATAAATCATTTCAAAATTTTCCACTTAATATTTTCAAAAATCAGATTACAAACTTTTGAAACCTGTGCTATGATACCAGTTGTCAGGGAATGCGAATTTTAAGGCAAAAAAAAAAAAAACATTAGGGGGGGGGGGGTAAATTGTGTTTATGAGAATTTTATGAAAATCTTAAACTTATATGATCTACTAAATGAATCACACACAACATAAATGATCACAGACACAAACACAAACACAGAAAAAGATAAATATAAAATGAAGATACAATCCAGGTACAATCCCCTTGATTTCACGGCTATAAGGTTAACACCGCTCCAAACACCCTTGATTTCACGGCTACAAGGTTAACAACACTCCCTTTCGTTGATTTCAGGGCTATAAGGAACAAACCCTTTCCCAAACACTTCCCAAATGATTACAACAGCCCTCTAACTCTTTTTGAACTTCGGTTCAGAGAGTAGATGAAGGAGATTGAGAAAAGAAGTTTTATGTAATTAGAATAAAAATCAGCAAAGTAGAAGTGTAGAAATCAATCAAATAAGAAATATTAATGGTGGGATGAAGATGTGTGCAGATGTAAAAGAAGAATGGTTAAAAATTTGAAATCTCCCTCTATTTATAAAATTTGAATGGTTACAACGCTTCTAGAACGTTACAAATAATGAAAAGACACTTCCTTTGAAAATTGAAAAAATGACAGTTGTATGTCGACATAACAACATATGTATGTATAAAATATTTTTTAAAACTATTTTTCAAGTGTTTAACAGTATATGTAATTCTAAAAATTCTTGAATTAAAACTTAGTGATATAAATGAGTATTATAAAGTGTAAAATCATATGGAAACATATTTATAAATCATATAAACATATTTATAAAATTATAAGGTTTAAAACTATATAAATATAAAACTATATAAATATATAAAAACTTATAAACTTTAAAACTTATATTTGAAATCAAAAGCTAGATAGAAAAACTGTTTGAATTTTGAATTTGAATTTTGAATTTGAATTTTGAATTTGAATTTTGAAAAACATAATTTGAATTTGAACCTGGAGTGCTATTCAGAGTCTTACATATTGTAATAACCCGGATTTTCAGAACCAATTTAAATTTTTTTATTTTAGCTATTTTAATGGATTTTGAATATTTAAAATGATTTATTTTAAATAATAACGACTAAAAATTAATTTAAATCGAATTTAGAATGAATAAATTTATTTTAATTATAAAAGAACTCGAAATGGCGCGGTAGTTCGAAAACTCGATTTCAAATTTCAATTGAATGTATAGGATTCAAAATAAACTGGATTTCAGTAAAACCAGAAATATTTGAATCTGTTTAATTATATCTTTCTAACAAATGTGAAAAATCTAGATTTCATAATATAAATTGAAAGTTATGTCCAGTTTAAAATTCAAAATAATCGCTATGGAGTTTATATATATTTTATATTATACATATCCCTTAAAAATAGCCATTTTGCAAACGACCTCCGTTTCCGATTAAACCACTTTTTTGGATCCGGAATGCCAAATTATTACCAGATTCCAATTTTAATAATTTTTGGAATTAATATGTGAGCATGGTGAATTTAAACGTGTTTGGCACTTTTAGTTTGAATTTAATCGACTGGAAAATGACCATTTTCCAAATGGTCTCGAAATTCGATGAAATTAGTTTTGTTAGGACCGTATCATCAAAACATAGCTAGATTTATTTTTCTGGAATTTTTGGAGTCAGTATGTGGCCCCAGTAAATTAAAATGTATGTTGAAATCAATTTTGAAGTTATATAAATTTATATTTTAATTTTGATGAAAACTGATCGAAATAGTCGAATTGGCTTACTGGACATATCCCATTATGTTCGAAATGGGGGTATTTGGCTAGGGCGACAGTCGTTGGGTTCGATTTGGGGCTTGAACGAAAAAGTAACTTTTTAGAAAATTAAAATAATTAAATATATATTTTTATAGAAGGGTTAAACCCAAACCCTCTCCCTGTTATTTTGAGCCGCCAGAAACAAAAAATTAAAAAGAAAAAAAAACGACGACGGATGTAACAACCCGGAAAATCAGAGCCAATTTAAAATTTTTATTTTGGCTATTTTATTGAATTTTAAATAGTTAAAATAATTTATTTAAAATAATAACGATTAAAAATTTAAGGTAGAACAAATATATTTATTTTAATTTTAAAAGGAATTAGAAATAGCACGGCAGTTTGAAAATTTGAATTTGAACTTTGATTAAGTGTACAGGATGCAAAATAAATCGGATTTTAGTAAAACCAAAAATATTAGAATATGTTTAGAAATATCTTTCTAATGAATCCGAAAAATTGAAATTTCATAGCGGAAATCAAAAATTATGGTCAGTTGAATATTCAGAATAGTCGCTATGGAATTTAATATAATATATAGCCTGTATAAATAGCCATTTTGCAAACGACCTCCATTTTCGATGAAACCACCCTGGTTGGATCCGGAATGTCAAATTATTATAGGATTCCAATTTTCATAATTTTTGGAATCAATATGTGAGCGTGGCTAAAGTAAATGAGTTTTGGATAATTTCAGTCAATTTGGATCGAACCAAAAATGGCCATTATTCAAACGATCTCCAAATTCGACAAAATAATTTTTTTAGGACCGTATCGTCAAAACGTAGCTAGATTTATTTTTCGGGAATTTTTGGAGTCAGTATGTGGCCCTGGTAAATTAAAATGTACGATCAAAGTTAAATAATTTAATATTTTATATTTAAATTTAAAGAAAAACTTATCAAAACAATTGAATTGGCTTACGGGACATATTCCATTATGTCCGGAATGGGGATATTTAGCTAGGGCAACACTCGTTGGGTTTGATTTGGAGTTAGGAGCGATACAGAATTATATTGAAATTAAATAAATAAAAATACGTATATATATATACACTCGTATACCGTATATACTTCTTTCGTTTAAACCCGACAACCCTAAAATGAACGGCGGCACGAGTTGATTCCTTCTCTCCCCTATAACTCCAAATCTACGCATCAAAATCGAATGCTCATGTTGGGGATTTTGTAGAGCATAACAAGATCTACAAATCCATACCAATTTCTTCCTCTGTCGTATAGTATTTCGAGAGAACCGAGCCCTCGAAGTTCGTTCGTATCAACCGGATTTGCATCTCCGATCCGCCATCGTAGGGGGCCCCACCACTATTGACAGGAGCGTGCCTCCTAGCTTCACGCTGCTACGAAGTCCGATCGTCCTGAAGCCTCCCGGATTTGAAGCAAGAATCAAACCCTAGTTCGAACCCGGTGCTGAAGGTAATGGGTTTATTAAATTAACCATTTATAACAGTTTAAAATTGTCGCAAAGTTGATTAATCTTATAAAAAACATATCTTTTTGTTATGTGGTCGAAATCTAGTGAAACAAGAGACATCAGGACCGTGGCATCGTCTTCTACATTCTAGAAGAGACCGAAGAATATTTAGAGCTCGCTATAATTTTTGGCGAAGCCGAGAGCAAGATGAGATTTCTGAATCCGAATTAAATAATTAAAAATATATTAGGTTGTAGACGAAGTTTAGAAACTCCCGACACCCGTCGTCCACAGACCATGGGCGACTTGATTGTATTGTGATGTGGAATTGGTTAATTTTTGGTGTTTGATTGTGGTTGAAATGAAATTGGTTGATATTGTGGCAATAGATTGCCTAGAAAAATGTATTAGGAAATTAAACCCCTTGTAAACGTGCGAGGCCTAAGGTAGTGCGAGGAGTCGTACATCGGGACGGTGCCGGTTATAATTACCTTGCCATTATGCTGCCCAAATTTTCTGAAATATCATTGTGTTATAAAATATCCATGTTATTATATATTGATTGTTTAAATAATATGAAAATTAGATTTTTAATATATATATATATATATGTATATGAAAATGATCAATATATGTCAACATAAAATCTATATGTTTATTGTAAATCAAAAATGGTCATTTGCCTTATAAAATGAATTTACTTTTGATTTTACAATTTTAATGTAAATGATACATTAAAAATAAACATTTTGATATAAAATGTATAAACATTTGATTTTACATTTTTAATGTAAATGATACATTAAAAATAAACATTTTGATATAAAATGTGTAAACATTTGATTTTACATTTTTAATGTAAATGATACATTAAAAATAAACATTTTGATATAAAATGTATAAACATTTGATTTTACATTTTTAATGTAAATGTTACATTAAAATTAAACATTTTGATATAAAATGTATAAACATTTAATTTTACATTTTCAATGTAAATAATACATTAAAAATAAACATTTTGATATAAAATGTATAAACATTTGATTTTACATTTTTAATGTAAATGATACATTAAAAATAAACATTTTGATATAAAATGTATAAACATTTGATTTTACAGTTTTAATGTAATTATACATTAAAAATAAACATTTTGATATAAAATGTATAAACATTTGTTTTTACATTTTCAATGTAAATGATACATTAAAAATAAACATTTGATTTTACATTTTAATGTAAATGATACATTTAAAATAAATATTTTGATATAAAATGTATAAACATTTTATTTTACATTTTTAATGTAAATTATACATTAAAAATAAACTTTTTGATATAAAAGGTATAAACATTTGATTTTACATTTTCAACGTAAATTATACATTAAGAATAAACATTTTGATATAAAATGTATAAACATTTGATTTTACATTTTTAATGTAAATGATACATTAAAAATAAACATTTTGATATAAAATATATAAACATTTTATTTCACATTTTTAATGTAAATGATACATTAAAAATAAACACTTTGATATAAAATGTATAAACATTTGATTTTACATTTTTAATGTAAATGATATATTAAAAATAAACATTTTGATATAAATGTATAAACATTTGATTTTACATTGTTAATGTAAATGAAACATTAAAATAAAACATTTTGATATAAAAATGTACTTACATTGGAAATTTACATTTTTAACATTAAACATTTTGATATAAAAATGTACTTACATTGAAAATTTAAATTTTTATGTAAATGAAACATTAAAATAAAACATTGATAAATAAAAATGTATTGCCATTGACATATACATTTTAAATGTAAATGCAACATTAAAAATAAACATTTTGAAAATAAAAGGTATTGCCATTTAAATTTACATTTTACTGTAAATGAGACATTAAAATTGTCCAGTGCTATATAAAATATGTTTTTTCTGAAATTTACATTTTATTGTAAATAAAACATTAAAAATGACCATTGTTATATCAAAATGTCTTTACTTTGAAATATACATTTTTAATGAAATGCAAGATTGAAAATAGTCATTTGTTAAATAGAAATGTATTTATACTGAAATATACATTTTTAATGTAATGCAACATTAAAAATAGACATTATTAAAGAGAAATGTGTTTATATTGAAATATACATTTTAATGTAAGGAAACATTAAAAATAACATTGTTAAATAAAAATGTATTCACATTGGATTTTTCATTTTAATGTATATGAAACATTAAAAATAGCCATTGCAACAATAAAAATGTTTACAATGAAAATATCATTTCTAATGTAAATGAAATATTAAAAAAATTCATTTCTTTTAAGAATGAATAAAAATTACATTATTTTAATGTAATAAAAGAATGAATAAATGATTGCATTTTTAATGTAATAAAGGGGATGATTAGATATTACATTATTTTAATGTAATAAAAGAATGAATAAAAGATTACATTTTTCAATGTAATAATATACTGAAATAAAAGATTACAATTTTAATTTTATAGATGAATGATAAAATAAATTATATTTTTATGTAATATGTATGAATCATATAAAAGATTCAAGGTTGGAAGAAATTGTATTAACATTAAAAATTTCATTTTTAATGTAATATATGATTTCATATATAAAAGAAATCAATGTTGAAATAAATTGTTTGAAATCGTCGAACGAATTAATATATATATATATATATATATATATATATATATATATATATTAAAATAAACGAATCGCGCTGCTGCAGTTTGCATTTTGAAATCGTATCTTCAAACGATTATACCGAAAGATCCGACCGTCGGATCTTCCCAGAACTGGAACCATTGGGTTCGTTTTGGAAAGATCTTTTCAACGATATAAAATTCGCTGAGATCCAACAGTTAGATTTTGAGAAATGCGTTAATCAAATTTTGACGAAAACATCGCCAGGGCCATGCAATGGCCTGAAGCGTCGTTTAATTAAAAATGGCTATTTTTAAATAAATAAAAATAGCGATAAATCGTTATAAAATATTATAAATGATATGAAATGAAAAGAATTGACTTAAATTACATATATTCGAGAATTATTTGAAAAGTCCGAGTTAACTCTCATTTCAAATAATTATACGACGATTGGAAGTCGAAGATTTGAAGATAGTGATTGAAGAATGGCGATCTTCACATCGAATGAATGACTACTGATGCCTTTGATTGGAGTTGCTACCTTGAGAGGGTTATAGTGGTAGTTATCCGGACGTACTTGTTGATCGTCCGGATATGCGAGAGCCTCTCTTCCGTACTGGACGTATGGAACAAGGAATAAGGTGTCTTCGGTTTCGTTCAGACCCAGAACGGACTTGTAAATAGATGTATGTTTGACATTGAATTTTATTTTGTTCTGATTGATTTCTGTTTAATATATATCTGTTTGGTGACTGAGAATTTATTCTCTTGCTTAACACCCTTCTCTGAGATGCACGAGCTCAGAGGTTATATATTGATAGTTATCGATCGCATGGCGTGAATTGTCAGTGTGGCATGCCAAGATGCAAATGATCAAGGCTTATAGTTGAAAAGCAGAGCCTTGTGGTTAATGATCAAAGAACAGCTTTATTTTAGCATAGCTTTGTGTATAGCGTTACTTCGCGAGCCTTACACCCCGGTATGAACCAGAAACGGGAGAAGGACCCCAGGGAGAACATGCGTTTCTATCTAGCTAGAAGTGGTGTCTGGGTTTTACAAGCCCAGATATTTTAACTTATGTGGATGATGGAAAGCGAGGTACCTCGAATTTGAGTCCCTATTGGTTCTATTTTACACCTCATAGGGCGGGGAAACATATTGTTCGGGCATAACTAATCCACTAATATATTAATGGACCGGCCCTGGCAATCTAAGTGCTCACTTGAGTCTAAGTCCTGAGGTAGGGGCTAGAGTGTCTCGAAATTTGGTAAGGACGATCCCTTGCCTTGGTTCATGATGGAAGTCCAACTTCCAACACGACCCATGCGGTTTTGATTGTAAACCTATATTTGGCGACATAGTATATGGTAGTTATGCCATCTATGATTGATACATTATGATTGAAATGTTTTTGAAACATATATACACTAATAACAATATCAAATCCGTTTTATCGTATCAAGCATTTTTTATCATTATAAGGTAAAACTCTATCCTCCGATTTGCGTTGCATTGTGTGATGGGACTTGAGTCTTATAATGGTTTCATTTTTCTAAAAAGTATTGCGTTGTTTAACGATTTACTTTGTATATGCAATTGCAATCCAATAGAGTAAACCCGTTCCGTGTTAGCGCCGTGGTCCTGTGATTAACCCTATTATTAAATAGGTTAATTAGATTTCTCATACCAGTCCCATGACTGACTCGCAGTTTGTTTCACTTTGCAAACTCGGGTGCCCTCTTTCCACACGAGCAGCCTTGTTTTCAGGTTTTAGCAGACTCATTCTGGATAGCTATGGAGCTAAAGATGAATCCTATCATTTCAATTATGTTGTTCAGACTTCATTTAGTATATTATGTTTGATTTTCGCTGCAGACATATTATATTAAGTTGAAAACTGTATTATGTACTAAGTATGATCCTATTATGCTGTGTAACTCTGATGATATATTATTTCCAGTGCAATTTGATGTACATTATTTGCTGTAATTCTATATATCTGTTCTGTTGTTATTGTTTACATGTTATATTCCAATGATTATCCTTACTTTCGTGCTACGGAAGTTTGGGGTTATCACAACGGAACCCTAGCCCCACCGTTGTACCCCACGTCGCGCCACCCCAGGTGTGTCGCCTCCTCCAGTCCGCCACGCCGCCCCCTGGCCACCTTCTCCTTTCCGTCGCTCTCTCCCTCTCTCCTCCTAAACCTTTTTCATACCCTAAACCGCCACTGTAGGCCCCCCATCACCCGCCGCCGATCGCCTGAGTCACCCCCGACCTTCCAGCACCCCGCCGCCACCTACCCCGCCACCCAGCGCCGCCGTGAGCCCCTCCATCACCCAAAACTAGTTTTTATAATTTCTTTTTTTACATTTAAGACCCTGACCTATTTTAGCCTATATCTTCCTAACCGAGCCTCTATGGTCAAAACTCCATAGTACCAAAATCGAAGAGCACGATTTTCTCTTCGATTTGAGTATATGGAAGTTAGATTTTGGATTGCGGAGTCGCCCGAAAAACGCATCCAAAGTCTGCTGTCCAAATAATGTATTTTCGTGAATTCTGGCGAAATGGAGCATTTTCGGGAAAAAGTCCATTAGGCGAAAGTTGTCCGGAATGGCGCGTTTAGGCTAAAAACAAGATAGCGTGAAGATTGGAGCTCGTTTGCAAATTCTGGAACCAGAACAGAAAATCAAAATTTCATAAAAGCACGGCGGAGTAGATCCCAAAGTGAGAACTCCTTCTCACTCTATTTATTGTACAGTTAAATACATACTAGGATGCAGACGGGGCTTAGAAGCCCTAGACACTATTTATTGTACAAACCATGATTGTTTGTTTGGGTTGTATTGTGGAAATTTGGTTGTGTTGAAGATTGATTGTATTGTGGTGTACTGAATGTGACTGACTATTGTGTGTGGCGCGAGCCAGTATCAGGAGAGGGGTAATGCTAGACATTACTCCAGTTTTAATATCGCGCCGTTATATTGCCGAAATTTTCAGAAATAAATATTTATTCATTAAAAATATAATTTTTAATGTGTATATGAACTGTATAAAATGTTCATGTGTTAAATAAAATGTTTGAACAATAAAAATACCATTTTTATTGAATGTATGGACTATTAAAAAATTCATGTGTTGAAATAAATATTTTATCATTAAAAATATAGTTTTTAACGTTTATATGAATGGCATAAAATTCTCCTGAAATGAAAATAAATATTCATTTACAAATCGGACGATTTGTTTATGTACACCCATTTGACTGACATTGATTGGGACGATAAATTTTACACATCGTCCAACTGCACAAATAAAATCTGTGTTTGTTGATTGAAACCCCATATGGGTATTGGGATGATATTTGACGTACACAAATCCCAATTTTTTAGTTGTACGTCGATCGATTGGTTGACAGACTGTTGTAAGCGTTAATTATTTATATTCAACGCTCACGCAGTCGTGTATTGCACTTTGGATGATGGATGATTGGTTATTACTACTGTTATATACATGTGTTGTATGAAATCCAAATAAATAACATTATATGGTAATTTACTTTGTCTGATTCCAGTTCAGGAATAATGAATATTTTAAGATAACGAATATTTTAAAATAAGATTCTGTAAAGGATTAAAATATGTTTTGATGTCCAATTTGGGTTGGACATGAAAATATTGAAATATATGAAGCTATGTTGATTAAATATATGTCATTTAACGCGAACGATATTCATATCGATTCTATTTATTTTATAATGAATATCGAAAAGGAAATTATTTCCAAATCAGATATTTTGAATATTATAATGATAAGGAGTACTCAATTTTGATTTAAAATTGAAATGAAAGTGGGAACCGTTTTTAAAACGAATTTATAAAATACATTTTGAGTGAAATATATATAATATATATAATATAATGGCCTAAATAGAACGCGTCGCGCCGCGACCGTTCATGAATTTCGACCACTGACTTCGAATTAACATTACAGACGATCCGACCGTCAGATTCTCCTAAAACCGGAACCATTGAGTTCGTATCAAAAAGAGCTTTCGAACAAACATAAGAGATTTGAAATCTAATGAAAGGATTTGGAATTATGTTCAGATCAAATTTGGAAAAGGTCGCTATGAATGCAGTTCGGTGGACGTTATTGGAAACCGACTGTACGAGCCTTGATAAAATTATTAAAAATATTAATAATTTGTGTAATATCGTAATAAATGATTTGGAAAGAATTTGGATGAAAAATTCCACGTTTTTAAAGATAAAATACATTTTTATCAAAATGAACTAGTTATTAACTAGAAAGATAATCCAATAATTTTTAAATAAATAAATTGGATTTATAAAGAGTTTTAATATAACCAAAAATTTCCAATATATAAATTGGAATGGATTTGAATAGAAATCATTTTCAAGAGATTTCGATATTGGATTCCGTGACTATACGGATATTGTTGAAGAATTTGGAAGATAGATATATATTGTTATTCCCCATAGGATATGTGTTGGTTTCATAATTTGATATTGAAAATAAGCCGATATAATTTCTGTTTAGAGCCTTATATTTAATATCGAATTGGATTACTATTCTTAAACCCCGTGTGAAAAAATCTTTTAATTAAGATTATTAGAGTTTCCAGTTATATTTAGTAATTGGAATAAAATGGAATGTGAATTAGGTTTATTGTGAACTGTGTTTTTAACGACATTTTTTCCTTAACCCAATTTACAGTGAAATGTGATTTGGAATATATTAATCTTTTATTAAGATTTAATGGGAATTTTCCAAAGTAAAGTTTTCCAATTTAATATATTAAATTGGAACTGAATGGAATTCAATTTGATAATAATCGAAGTGAGCTTATGTGGAGGAAGACTATTAATATATATGGAATTTAAAAGGCTTTGTCGTTATTCCATTTATATTATTAGTCAGATACGAAAATTGATATCGATTATGTATTGACTATTTTCCATGAAGATTCCACAATTAGTGGAATGTGATTTTGGGTTTATCATGAACTGTGTTCGACATTAGTTCTTTAACCCAGTTAAAGATAGGATTACATGTCTAACATTGTATTTCGAACCATATTGTTGATCTCCGCTAAATATATATCTGTTTGGTGGTGGGGAATTTATTCTCTTGCTTAACTCCCTTATCTGAGACGTACGAGCTTTGAGGTTATATATCGGTAGAAATCAATGGTACGGTGTAGATTGTCGATGAGGCATGTTTGATTTCCCAAAGTTAAGTAATCATTAATAATGATTTTTGGGAAGATTAAAATTAAGTGGAGTTTTAATGAATCTTTAATTAGACTGAAATGTGATCATGATAATTTAAATTATCAAATTTGGGAAATGATCGAGAATGGAGTATCACCAGTTTTGCTCCAAGCGATAGTTAAATCTTTAATTAGATTTGAACGTGAAGAGGTAATTAAATTTGCCGATAACACTATAGCGTTAGATATGGAGTATTACCAGTTTTGCTCCATGGGATGAATAAGTTGGGATTGGGATTAATAAATGATTGCTTCGGTAAGGCTCGATAATCCCAACTAGGGTTGGCAAAAAAATCCATACTCGCGGTTATCCGTGGGTAAAATCCGTTATGGATATGAAACGGATAGTTAAATGGGTATCCATGGGTAAAATAAACAGGAATTTTTAATATCCGTTAATTAATGGGGCGGGTACGGATAGTAAGATATCCATGTCCACGGGTACCCGTGCCCGCGTTGAATGTAATTTATTATCAATAGTCAATACAAAAAATATTGTAGTTGGCTGTTCGGTATTTGTGTGCATGATTTTACTCAACAATTTATAACTGGTTGTTGATGTTTTAATGGATACTTTTGTTTTTGTCTCTTCTTTTTTGGATGTTGGTTTAAATATGTATTGGTATTTTGAGGTTAGCATTTAAGAATTGGTTTAATTTGTTTTTTTAACCAAATGTACTTTTGAATAATTTCAATAAATGGCTAAAAATAAATTGAATAAATATAATGGATACCCACAAATACCCGCCATTACCCGCAACCTGTTTAAAACCCGTTTAATGGATACCCGTGCGGGTATGGGGTGGGCACGGAGCAAAAAATCACCCAATGGGGTGGGTTATCGGTTGGTACTACCCGCGTCCGCCCTGCCCCATTGCCATCCCTAATCCCAACTAGTTGATGAACCTTAATTTGGTTTGAATTGATATCCAAAGGAAGATAAAAGAATAAATTTAAGAATTTATCTTTGATAAAATTAATGGGAACCTTTCCATAATGATGTGAATATTTGAATAAAAGAATATTATGAATTGGAATGAGGCATATGTTGTGTTTTTATAACACTTCTTTATGAAATACGCGAGTTATTCGGAAAGTCCGGGTTTATACCCATTCTGAATAACTGATTCGACGATAAGTTGACGATGAAGATGGTGGTTGAAGACCGGAGATCTTCACATCGTTTGGATGATTACTGATGTCTTGATTGGGCTGTACACCCAAGACAAGATAATAAGTCGTGATCATCCAGACGTACTTGGCGATCGATCGGATATACGAGGACCTCTCTCCTGTATTAGACATATGGGACGAGGAATAAGGTGCCTTCTGTTTCGTTCAGACCCAGAATGAACTAGTAAATGGATGTGTGTCTGACATTGGATTTTATTCTGTGTTGATTGATTTCTATTATATATATATGTTTGGTGGCGGAGAATTTATTCTCTTGCTTAACACCCTTCTCTGATACGTACGAGCTTAGAGATTATATATCGATAGACATCAGTTACGTGGCGTGAATTGTCAGTGTGGTATGCTGAGATGCAGACAATCAAGGCTTCTATTGAAAAGCAGAGTCTTGTGGTTGATGATCAAAGCACGTCTTTAAATAACATAGCTTTTTGTATAGCGTAAACTCACGAGCCTCACACCTCGGTATGAGTCAAAAACGGGATTGAACTGCAAGGAGTGCACGACGTTTCTTTCTAGCTATGGGTGGTGCCATGGTATGGAGCCCAGACATTTATATATTTTTACTACGTGGATGATGGATTGCGAGGCGCTCCAGATATCTCGGTCACTACGGGGCTGATGGTTAGGACCGATAGGACCGGGAAATGAGTGTTCAGGAATAATCAATCCATTAACGTAAGTGTGGACCGGCCCTGAGGCATCCAAGGGTTCACTGCGAGGGATCCTGAGGCATTTGCTAGAGTGTCTCGAATTGTTGAGGAGCCATCCCTGGCCTCGACTCATAGATGGAATCCAATTTCCAATATGTGACTTTTCTTTTTTAGTTGTAGAACTAGTATGGTGACTTGATATATGGTACCCATGCAGTCTATGATTAATACATTTATATTTGAAGTTGTTTGATGCACTATGCACTTATAGTAATATCAAAATGATTTGTTTTTAAAAGTATGAATCATGTTTGGCTAGTATAAGGTAGTTGTCTATCCTCCGGCTTGCGTTACATTGTGTGATGGGACCTGAGTCTTATAATAGCTTCATTTTTCCAAAAATCATTGCCCTATTTGTTTTATGTACTGGTATTCTCAGGAAAAAAAACCCGTTTCGTGTTATACAGCGTAGTCCCTTGATTTACTTTATTTTTAAAGTAAAGTTTTAAATAACTGTTTTAGTTCTTACACTAGTCCTATGACTGACCTGGAGTTTATTATTTTACCCTAAACTCTAGGTGCCCCTATTTTTCACACGGGCAGCTAGTAGTTTTGGTTTTACAGATTTCTTTTCATAGGATCCTGGTTTACAGCTGGAGCTATATTCGAAAAGCTTTGTACTCATGTATTTCTTTCATTATGTTATGTACTATTTTTCCGCTGCTAATGTAATTTTATTCCCTGATGTTTTTCTGATGTATATTATTTATTCATACTCTGTTATATTCTTGTACTCTGATGTAAATTGTTGTAATATCAATGAAATGTTCTATTGTTTATGTTCCGATTAGTCTTTTTCTCAAAGCAGTCTGCCTTTTTTTCGGTTTAGGCCGGCCGGGAAGTTCGGGTCGCTACAGTTGGTATCAAAGCTTTGGTTTACAAAGCTAGAGACCAATATACATTAGAACTGAATGAAAGAATTCATCGGAGATAGGATTAGTAATATCCTATGAGAATGACTCGTTAGAGATGGGATCAGTAGTATCCTAGAATGAGTTTGAAGAGTATAAATTATAAAAACAAATTTAATTTGAAAATTTAAACCTTATTATACTTATGTGAGTATTTTATTTTAAATTTATTTTGGACTATTGGGTATATAGAGAGCTTAATATACGTCTGATCCATGGGTTACGAAGCCTTGAATATACTAGATAGATATTGAATCACACTCTAGTCGCCCGGGCATGATTCTGGAGATGGTGCACCATCATCAGTGTCTATGTTCGAGTTTCGAAAGTGGGATATCTATATATTTCCAATTGATTGGTGTGAGAACCAAAACTTAGCTAGGATTTATTGCTGTGATTTGGCATCAAAAATGGATTTTTGTATATATAGAAGTTATACATTTGGAAATTTAATTAACAAATTGATTACTGGTTGTGTTGTTTGATTATTTGTTGACTAATTAAAATATTGGAAGAATAAAACCAATATGCAAATAGAAAGGTAAATTAAGCCAAATTGAATTTAGTATTGAATTAAATTGAAATTTGATTGCAACTACATGCATGTATATATATATATATATATATATATATGTGTATGTATGTATTGAACAGGTCACGGCAGGAAAGCTAAGAAGAGGAATAAAATTATATGCCCGACGAATTGGTACATGTTTATTGTATTTATTGGGTTTTGATGATTTTATGAGCCGATTGGCTAGCCTGTTGGCTTTTTCTTTTTCTTTTGGATTGATGAGGGCCCTGTGAGGATAGTCGCGGTTTTAAAGGTCTCCCCGTACAAAGGAGGTTATGGCGAAATTTTTCGAAAATTTAGGGTGTTAGCCAAATATTTGAGAAATTAGAAAATTCTTAGAAACTGAAAAGTTGAAGAATGAACACTAGAATGTAAGTTGAGTTGATTAGTTAAACAACTTTCAGCTCCGTTCATTTTCGAGGACGAAAAGATTTTAAGTGGGGGAGATTGTAACAACCCGGATTTTCAGAACCAACTTAAAATTTTTAGTTTAGCTATTTTAATGGATTTTGAATATTTAAAATGATTTATTTTAAATTATAACAACTAAAAATTTATTTAACTCAAAGTTAGAACGAACAAATTTATTTTAATTATAAAACGAACTCGAAATGGCGCGGTAGTTCGAAAATTCGATTTCAAATTTCAATTGAATGTACAGGATTCAAAATAAACTGGATTTCAGTAAAACTTGAAAGATTTGAATCTGTTTAATTATATCTTTCTAACGAATGTGAAAAATCCAGATTTCATAATATAAACTGAAAGTTATGTCCAGTTTAAAATTCAAAATAGTCGCTTTAGAATATATATTTTTTTATATAATATACAGCCCTTAAAAATAGTCATTTTGCAAACGACCTCCGTTTCCAATGAAACCACTTTTGTTGGATCTGGAATGTCAAATTATTGCTAGATTCCAATTTTCATAATTTTTGGAATCAATATGTGAGCGTGGTGAATTTAAACAAGTTTGGTACTTTCAGCTTGAACTTAATCGACTGGAAAATGACCATTTTTCAAACGATATCCAAATTCATCGAGATTTATTTTGTTAGGACCATATCATCAAAACATAGCTAGATTTATTTTTTTTGTAATTTTTGGAGTTAGTATGTGGCCCCAGTAAATTAAAATATACGTTGAAATCAATTTTGAACGTTATAGAAATTTATATTTTAATTTTGATGAAAACTGATCGAAGCAGTCGAATTGGCTTACCAGACATGTCCCATTGTGTTCGAAATGGGGCTATTGGCTAGGGGCGACAGTCGTTGGGTTCGATTTGGAGCTTGAACAAAAAAGTAACTTCTTAGAAAATTAAAATAATTAAATATATATTTTTATAGAGGGGTTAAACCCTAATCCTCTCCTTGTTATTTTGAGCCGCCAGAAAAAAATTAAAAAGAAAAAAAAACGATGATGGAACCCTAGCCCTGCCGTCGTACCCCACGTTGTGCCACCCCAGGTGCGCCGCCGCCTCCTCAAGTCTACCGCGCTGCCCCCTGGCCACCTTCTCCTTCCCATCGGTCTCTCCCTCCCTCTCTCCACCTAAACCCCGTTCATCCCCTAAACCTACCGCTGTAGGCCCTCCATCACCCGTCGTCGGCCGCCCGAATCACCCCCCGACCTTCTAGTACCCCGCCACCACCTAACCCGCCACCCAGCGCCACCGTGGGCCCTCCGTCCCCCAAAACTCGTTTTTATAAAATTTCCTATTTTACATTTAAGACCCTGACCTGTTTTAGCCCATATCTTCCAAACCGAGCTCCTGTGGCCAAACTGCACAGCACCCAAATCGAAGTGCATGATTTTCTCTTTGATTTGAGTATATGGAAGTCAGATTTTGGATTGCGGAGTCGCTCGAAAGAAGCGTCCAAAGTCTGTTGTCCAAATACTATCTTTTCGTGAATTCTGGCGAAATGGAGCATTTTCAGGAAAAAAATCCATTAGGCGAAATTTGCTCGGAATGGCGCGTTTAGACTGGATAAAAGATGGCATGAAGATTGGAGCTCGTTTGCAAATTCTGGAACCCGAACAGCAAATGAGAACGTCAGAAAAGCACGGCGGAGTGGATCCCAAAGTGAGAACTCCTTCTCACTCTAATTATTGTACAGTTAAATATATACTAGGATGCAGACGGGGCTTAGAAGCCCCCGACACTATTTATTGTACAAACCATGTTCGTTTGTTTGGGTTGTATTATGGAAATTTGGTTGTGTTGAAAATTGATTGTATTGTGGTGTACTGAATGTGATCGACTATGCGCGAGCCAGTATCAGAAGAGGGGTAATGCTAGACATTAATACGGCTTTAATATCACACCGTTATAATGCCGAAATTTTAGAAATAAATATTTATTCATTAAAAATATAATTTTTAATGTGTATGTGAACTGTATAAAATGTTCATGTGTTAAATAAAATGTTTGAACAATAAAAATACCATTTTAATTGAATGTATGGACTATTAAAAATATTCTTGTGTTGAAATAAATATTTTATCGTTAAAGATATAGTTTTTAACGTCTACATGAACGGCATAAAATTCTCTTGAAATAAAAATAAATATTCATTTACAAATCGGACGATTTGTTTATGTACACCCATTTGACTGACATTGATTGGAACGAAAATTTTTACACATCGCCCACTGCACAAATAAAATCTGTGTTTGTTGATTGAAACCTCACGCGGGTATTGGGATGATATTTGACGTACACTAATCCCAATTGTTTAGTTGTATGTCGATCGATTGGTTGACATACTGTTGCAAGCATTAATTATTTATATTTAACGCTCATGCAGTTGTGTAAGGCACTCTGGAAGATGGATGATTGGTTATTATTATTGTTATATACAATGTTGTATGAAATCCATATAAATATCATTATATGGTAATTTACTGTGTCTGATTCCAATTCAGGAAAAAGGAATATTTTAAAATAACGAATATTTTAAAATAAGATTCTGTAAAGGATTAAAATATGATTTTGATGTCCGATTTGGGATGGACATGAAAATATTGAAATATAAGAAGCTGTGTTGATTAAATATGCACGCTATTTATATCGATTTTATTCATTTTTATAATGAATATCGAAAAGGAAATTATTTCAAAATTTGATAATTTGAAAATATTATCGTTTAAATATTATAATGATAAGGAGTATTCAGTTTTGATTTAAAATTGAAATGAAAGCGGGAATCGTTTTAAAATCCAATTTATAAAATACTTTTTGAGCGAAATATATATTATATATATAATATAATGGCCTGAAAAGAACGCGCCGAGCCACGATCGTTCGCGAATTTCGACCATTGACTTCGAATTGACATTACGGGAGATCCGACCGTCGGATACTCCTAAAACCAAAACCGTTGGGTTCATATAGAAAAGGGCTTTCCAAAGAACATAAGAGATTTGAAATCTAATGGTTGGATTTGGAATTATGTCCAGATCAAATTTGGAAAAGGTCGCTATGGATGAAGTTCTGAGGCCGTTATTGGAAACCGATTGTACGGGCCTTGATAAAATTATTAAACATATTAATAATTTGTGTAAAATCATAATAAATGATTTGGAAAGAATTTGGATGAAAAATTCCACGTTCGTAAAGATAAAAAAATTATTTTTATCAAAATTAACTAGAAAGATAATCCAAATTTTTTTAAATAAATAGATTGGATTTATAAAGGGTTTAATAAAACCAGAAATTTCCAATATATAAATTGGAATGGATTTGAATAGAAATCATCTTCGTGAGATTTCGATATTAGATTCCATGACTATACGGATATTGTGGAGGAATTTGAAAGATAGATATATATCGTTATTCCCCATACGATATTGTTGGTTTCAGAATTTTATATTGAATATAAGTCGATATAATTTCTGTTTAGAGCCTTATATTTAATATCGAATTGGATTTTGGTTTTGTCGTGAATGGTGTCTTAAATAACACTGTTCCTAAACCCCGTGTGAAAAAAATGTTTTAATTAAGATTATTAGAGTTTCTAGTTGTATTTAGTAATTAGAATAAAATGGAATGTGAACTGGGTTTATTTTGAGCTGTGTTTTTAACATAGTCCGTTCTTTAACCCTATTTATAGTTAAATGTGATTTGGAATATATAAATCTTTCATTAAGATTTAATGGGAATTTTCCAAAGTAAAGTTTTCCAATTTAATATATTAAATTGGAATTGAATGGAATTCGATTTGGTAGTAACCAAAGTGAGCTTCTGTGGAGGAAGACTATTAATATATATGGAATTTAAAGGGCTTTGTCATTATTCCATTTATATTATTAGTTGGATACAGAAATTGATATCGATTACATATTGATCTATTTTCCGTGAAGATTCCATAATTAGTGTAATGTGATTTTGGGTTTATCGTAAACTGTGTTTTAAATGACATTAGTCCTTTAACCCATTTAAAGACATGATTACATGTCTAACATTGTATTTCGAACCGTATTGTTGATCTATATTAAATATATATACATTTGGTGGAGGAGAATTTATTCTCTTGCTTAACTTCCTTCTCTGAGATGTACGAGCTTAGAGGTTATATATCTGCAGAAATCAATGTTACGGTGTAGACTGTTGATGCGGCATGTTTGACTTCCCAAAGTTAAATAATCATTAATAATGATTTTTGGGAAGATTAAAACTAAGTGGAGTTTTAATGAATCTTTAATTAGATTGAAATGTGATCGTGATAATTTAAATTATCAAATTTGGGAAATGATCGAGAATGGAGTGTCACCAGTTTTTCTCCAAGCGATAGTTAAATCTTTAATTAGATTAGAACGTGAAGGGGTAATCAAATTTACCGATAACTGTGGTGTTAGATATGGAGTATTACCAGTTTTGGTCCATAGTATGAATAAGATGAGATTGGGATTAATACATAAATGATTACTTCGGTAAGGCTCGATAATCCCGACTAGTTGATAAACCTTAATTTGGTTTGAATTGATATCCAAAGGAAGATTAAAGAATAAAATTAAAGAATTTATCTTTGATAAAATTAATGGGAACCTTTCCCTAATGATGTGAATATTTGAATAAAAGAATATTCTGAATTGGAATGAGGCATATTTTGTGTTTTTATAGCACTTGTTTATGAAATACGCGAGTTATTCGGAAAGTCCGAGTTTATACCCAATATGGACAACTGATTCGACGATAATTCGACGATGAAGATGGTGGTTGAAGACCGGAGATCTTCACATCATTTGGATGATTACTGATGTCTTGATTGGGCTGCACACCCAAGACAAGGTAATAAGTGGTGATTGTCCAGACGTACTTGGAGATTGATTGGATATGCGAGGACCTCTCTCCTATTTTGGACATATGGGACGAGGAATGGGGTGACTCCAGTTTCGTTCAGACCCAGAACGAACTAGTAAATGGATGTGTGTCTGACATTGGATTTTATTTTGTGTTGATTGAGTTCTATTAAATATATATCTATTTGGTGGAAGAGAATTTATTCTCTTGCTTAACACCCTTCTCTGAGATGTACGAGCTTAGAGGTTATATATCGATAGAGATCAGTTGCATGGCATGAATTGTCAGTGTGGCATGCTGAGATGAGAATGATCAAGGCTTCTGTTGAAAAGCATATTCTTGTGGTTGATGATCAAAGCACATCTTTAAAAAGCATAGCTTTGTGTATAGCGTTAATTCGTGAGCCTCACACCTCGTATGAGTCAAAAACGGATCGGACTGCAGGGAGAGCACAACGTTTCTTTCTAGCTATGGACGGTGTCATGGTATGAAGCCCAGACATTTATATATTTTTACCTATGTGGATGATGGATTGCAAGGTGCCTCGGATATATCGGTCACAACGAGACTGATGGATAGGTCCGATAGGACCGGGAAACGTGTGTTTAGGAATAACCAATCCACTAACGTAATGTGGACCGGCCCTGAAGCATCCAAGGGTTCACTGCCAGGGATCTTGAGGCATTTGTTAGAGTGTTTCGAATCGGTGAGGAGCCATCCCTGGCCTCGACTCATAGATGGAATCCAATTTCCAATACGTGACTTTTTGGTTTTAGTTGTAGAACTAGTATGGCGACATGATATATGGTACCTATGTCGTCTATGATTGATACATTTATATTTGAAGTTTTTTCATACACTATGCACTTATAGTAATATCCAAATGATTTTTTTTTAAACGTACCTAGCATGTTTGCCAATTATAAGGTAAAACTCTATCCTTCGGCTTGCGTTGCATTGTGCGATGGGAGCTGAGTCTTATAATAGCTTCATTTTTCCAAAAAGCATTGTGGTGTTTGTTTTATGCACTGGTATTCTAGGGAGAAAACTCGTTCCATGTTATATGGCGTGGTCCCTTGATTTACTTTATTTTTAAAGTAAAGTTTTAAATAACTATTTTAGTTCTCACACCAATCCCATGACTGACTTAAAGTTTATTGTTTTAACCTGAACTCTGGGTTACCCTATTTTCCATACAGGCAGCTAGTAGTTTTGGTTTTGCAGATTTCATTTCACAGAATCCCAGTTTACAGCTGGAGCTATATTCGAAAAGCATCGTATCCGTGTATTTCTTTCAGTTGTGTTATGTATTATTTTTCCGCTGCTAATGTAATTTTAATCTATGATATTTTTCTGATGTATATTGTTTATTCACAGTATGTTATATTCTTGTACTTTGATGTAAATTGTTGTAATAACAATGAAATGTTCTATTGTTTGCATTCCTATTAGTTTTGTTCTCAAAGCAGTCCGCCTTCTTGTTTGGTTTAGGCCGGCCGGGAAGTTCGGGTTGCTACACATATAAACTAGACTCTATTACTATATTTGTCTTGAACTATTGATAACTTGATTACTCATGAGTCTTGAATCTCTCTTGAATTCTGAATCTCTTAAATCTCCAAAATGTACAGTTTTTGGTATTTAAGTCTTGTATACAAATCATGCATGTGTGTGTGTGTTTGTGTGTGTATTCTAGATAGAGATGTTAGTATATATTTTATAATCAATAATAATGATTATTGAAATAAGGTTATTGTCATCAAAACTCCATTCTCCAACATATTTTTTATTTTAAATTTAATAATTTAAAATAATATTATTTATAAAATAGTAATAAAATTAAGTTTCTAATCTTTTTAAAATCTTAAATTATATACATACATATATCTTGTCACACGAACAAATAAAAGTTTGAAAAGAACCAAATTTTACAAAAGTACACATATATGTCAACATATCCTTGATAAGATGTCGACAAATGTGCCAGAAGTGCAAATTCAAAAATAAGTTTAAATTCTGAATTTCTCCCATCTATTTTCCAATTCTTATTCCATTAAGGACTATGTCATTAAGAATCACCATTTTGACTACGGAATGTGCTGATTCAATATCTGTTTGTATCATATACATTCATCCAATCGTATCGTTATATTTCAAACTAATACTTCCATTTTTCAAAACTTTTATCTTTAAATAATTCCAATGGTTTCATCCTCAAACACTCCTACCACCATGAAACTCACAAGGACTAACAAAGCTCATCTTTATGATGACTAAAAGACTATGAATGCCCTATGTCCAGTACACTAACTATGGAAAATGTCATCCCGGTACAATTTTGTTGGGTTTTTGGCTTAAGCATTGTAAATTATGTCGTTTTACTCATTTTTAAATAAAGAAGAATTATTTTAGGATCACAAGAAGTATGACAAAACGAAATAAAAAGGAGAAAAGTGGTGCAAAGGTACATATAAAAATAAGTACATATTTTTGTATGTAATTTGCATCGACTGTTCCAAAATAAAAATACATTACATATATTTCTTGTGATTTGGTGATATGTCATGTAATAACCCGGAAATCCGAGCCAATTTAAAAATTTTATTTTGGCAATTTTAGTGAATTTTAATTATTTAAAATGAAATATTTTAAATAATAACAACGAGAAATATTTGAATAGAAATATTTGAAATAGAATATTTGAAAATAGAAATATATAAAAGCCGTGTTGATTAGATTGACGCCATTTTGACGTAAACGATATTTATATCGGTTTTATTCATTTTATAATGAATATCGAAAGTGATTTCAAAATCTGATATTTTGAAATGAATTGAAATTCGAATTAAATTGAAAAGAATTGAAATTCGAATTAAATTGAAATAGAATTGAAATCGTTTTGAATTGAATTTAAAACGTATTGAAATTGAACTGAAATGGATTTGAATTGAAATAGATTTGAAAGGAATTTAAAACGAATTTATATTGGAATATTCAATTTTGATTTGAAATTGAATATGAAGTTGAAATCGTTTGAAAACGAATTTAAAACGATTTATAAAATATGTTTTAAAAGGAAATCGACAAAATATATATAATATATATTATATATATTTAATGGCCTGAATAGAACGCGCCATGCTGCGGCAGTTCGCGAATTTCGACCATTGACTTTGAATGGATATTACGGGAGATCCGACCGTCGGATTCTCCTAAAACCGGAACCGTTGGGTTCGTATCGAAAAGAGCTTTCCAATGAATATTAGATATTTGAAATCTAACTGATGGATTTGGAATTATGTACAAATCAAATTTGGAAAAGGTCGCTGTAAGCGCAGTTCGATTGCCGTTTGTGGAAATCGACTGTACGGGCCTTGATAAAATTATTAAAAATAGTAATAATTTATGTCAAATCATAAGAAATGATTTGTGAAGAATTGGGGTGAAAAACCCCATATTTGAAAAGATAAAAATAGATTTTTATCGAAATGAACTAGTTTTGAACTGGAATTATAATTCTATTTATTTTTAAATAAATAAATTGAAACTGAAAAGGGTTTTCAAAGTAACCAGAATTTCCAATAATTGAATTGGAATGGATTTGAATCGAAATTGTCTTTGGAATATTTCGATGTTGGATTTCGTGATTCTACAGATAGCATTGTGGAAATTTGAAAGATATATATATATATATATATATATATATATATATCGTTATTTCCAATACGATATTTGTTGGTCGTAGAATTTGATATTGAATATAAGCCGATATATTTTCTATTCAGAGCCTTGTATTTAACATCAAATGTGATTTGGGTTTGTCGTGAATGGTGTCTTCATTAACACTGTTCTTAAGACCAGTTGAGAAAAAGAATAAATCTTTTTATTTAGATTTAATGAAGTGTACCAATTAAATGATATTTAATTGGAATTGAAATGGGATGTGATTTTGGGTTTATCGTGAACCGTGTTTTAAATGACACTGATTCTTTAACCCAGTTAAAGATTAAAACTAAGTGGAGTTTTAATGAATCTTTAAATAGATTGAAAAGATCGAGAATGGAGTATCACCAGTTCTTGTTGCAGTCATGATGGGTGGTTGAAATTGTAATTGAATTTACCGATAACACCGTGGTGTTAGATATGAAGTATGACCAGTTTTACTTCATGGGATAAATAGGTTGGGATTGGGAAATAAAAATAAATAATTACTTCGGTATGGTTCGCTAATCCCAACTAGTTTGAAGTGATATTCAAAGGATGATTAAAGAATAAATTTAAAATAATTTATCTTTGATAAAATTAATGGGAACCTTTCCCTAAGAATATGAAATTTAGAAACTAACTGTAGGTTAGCTAAGCAGAACGGTTTCCTGGGTATTGATCTGATGTTGGTTTCGGCCTTCGGGGTTAACATTTGGGGGATTATTCTCTTACTAATTTATGGTTAGTGACTGATAAATTGGAATGAGGCGTATGTTGTGTTTGTGTAACACTTATTTATTATATACGCGAGTTATTCGGAAAGACCGGGTTTATCCCATTCTGAATAACTGATTCGACGATTAGTCGAAGATGGGGACGGTGGTTGAAGACCGGAGGTCTTTACGTCATTTGGGTGATTACTGATGATCTTGATTGGGCCGTACACCCAAGAGGAGGGAATCAGTTAGTGGTCGTCCAGACGTACTTTGAGATTGATGGATATGCGAGGAAAGTGCCTCCGGTTTCATTCAGACCCAGAACAGACTTGTAAATGGACTGTGTGTCTGACATTGGATATCATTCTGTGTGATTGATGGATATCGGTTGCATGGAGTGGTTTGCCTGTGTGGCATGCTAAGATGCAAATGATCAAGGCTTCTATTGAAAAGCAGAGTCTTGTGGTGGATGATCAAAGCACAGCCTGCGTGGCATAGCTTTGTGTAACGTTGATTCGCGAGCTTCACACCCCGGTTGTGAACCAAAAACGGGAGAAGGACTTTAGGGAGGGCATGTGTTTCCTTTTAGCTAGAAGTGGCATCAGTGGTTTTACATGCCCTGACGAGTTTGACTTATGTGGTTGTTGCTGTTGCGAGGCGCCTAAGATATATCGGTGACTATGTGAAGCCGATGGAGTCATTTGTTGACTCATTGACACCCCAAAGGGTGGGGAAACGCAGTGTTCAGGCATTTTAATCCACATCGGTGGACCGGCCCTGACGATCCAAGGCTTGTCTGCGCGCTTGCTTGAGACACGGGCTAGAGCGTCTCGAATCGGTAGAGGACAATCCCTGGCCTCGGTTCATAGACGGAAATCCAATTTCCAAATACGTAACTTTGCGGTTGATTGTTTTAACCTAAACTCTGGGTGCCCTTATTTTGACACGGGCAGCTAGTAGTTTTGGTTTTGCAGATTTATATTCACAGGATCCTGATTTACAGCTGGAACGATACTCGGAAAGCTCTGTATCCGTGTATTACTTCTAGTTGTGTATTGTATTATTTTTCCGCTGCGATGTATTTAAATGTAATTCAAATCTCTGATATTTTCTGTGTAATATTTATTCATACTCTGTATATTCTTGTATTCTGATGGAATTGTTGTAACATACAATGAAATGTTCTTCTGTCTGCGTTCTGATCTGTCTTGTCCTTAATTCAATCCGGGCTTTCCTTACCGGGGAAGTTCGGGTCACTTCATGTCAACTCCACAAAATAGGCATGATTTACAATGATTTTAGCTAACGGTCCTTGTGGAACTTGAAACCTTTTTGGCAAGATTGAATATAAAAAGAGAATGATTGGTTAATTGATTAGACCAAATCATTTATTTAAATTTAACAATAAAAATAAAAATAATAATAACTACGTTGACTGAACGCAAACATAGAAATAAATATGTACATATAATTTGTCCAAATCAGCGTAAAACGGTAAGAATATGCATTGTATTAAATGTTGAATGGTATTTATTTATGGAATCATACATGTAAATTTATATTTCATACTTAATGAATATATTTATGGTGACCGTTGTAGCAATTAGTGCAATCAATTGCTATAAATGAGGCCATATATAAATAATTAACAATTGTGACAAATGTTGAATGTTTGGATAAGATTCAATGGTGGAATTATATGTAAATATAATCCATATTGAATTAATATATTTTTGGTGACCATTTGTAGTAATAAATATAATTAATTTCCATATGAGACCGCAAATAAAGAAATAATTATTGTAACCAATATAAATTGGTGGAAATAAACGTGATAGGAAAATGGTTACAATTCCTAAAATCAATTGGGATAATTGTTGTGGACCCCAATTAGGAAATTTAAATTATAACCGCAATTAGACACGAGTTTAAACTCATCTTGTCGTGTAAGCCTGCTCGGAAGCGACCGGAAAATCCAACAACCACAGGTAGTCAATTTAATGTAGAGATCTAATGCATAAAAATAAATGTACTAAGGCACGAGGTTAAGTTCACTTGTGGTAGAAGTCTGCCCGAAACCGACCGGCAAATCCAGCTTCCACGGGTAGTCAACTTAATGTGAGAGGCCTAGTGCATATATATATATATATATATATATAATAACCAATAAACAAATAAAATAAAACAAAGAATAAGTACAGTAATTTCATGTTGGGGTACAACAAATAGATAACTTGGGACTGATAAATAGTTGCCTTAGGAAAATATGACCATTAGAGTCATAAAGGGCAATAACGAGAAAATAAAAAGAAATAGGTGTCAAAAAGGGGGAATTAATGGATATTCATTGTCGTTTAAATACTAAGTCCAAATTAAGGAAGAAATTAAATAAATATCCTAGAGAAAAGGGAATGTAATCTTCCTTATTTATGTCAATAAAACTTATATTTAAAAATATAGTTGGACTTAGTAGGTTAATATTATAAGATGTTATTAACCATATAAACCCATGATACAAATAAATGGCGTACGTATAGTATTTCTGTATAAGAAAATTAAATGGGAATGGCTTAATAACGTAGCCTACTTTATCTTGAAAAGGGAAAGTTTTTAAAGGCAAATGGGGGACGAACTAATAACATTCGTGTATAGTCCACTTCCTTGGGTCTTAAGTGGCTTGGATTGAAGATTCCACCTGGGAATAACTTTTCAATATAGGGGTCTTAAATGGAAGGTGTGTATAGGCCAACCCAAACATGGAAATTGAAAGGGTCAGATATGACCGTCTATCATACGGGAAGTAGTAAGTGACTAAGGAGGTTATCGAATGGGTTAGCAAGTAGGTATGACGAATGATAAAATACTTACTCTCACCTTATGCGGGGCAATAGTATATGTGTGAATGAGAGAAGCCTTAACTAGTAGGACTCGTAGCTAGTGCCCTCTAGTTTATGTTAACGTTGAATATGTTGTCGAGGGTTAATAAGTGACCAATAGGTCAACCTAGGGTCTTAAGTGATCAGGGAGAATCCACCTTATATATCATCTGGTAGTGAGGCGTTAAATAATAAAGAATAGAGAATGAGGGTATAGATAGAAACCCCAAAATTAGGGGGCCACTCTCGATATAATTAACCAGTTAAACTCTGGTATAAATGCTTCACAAAAATGTGTGTAAATTTCCTATCTCGCTAATATAATTTGGGAATACTGCTTTGGGCTGAATAGTAAAGTCGTGCGTAAAACATTTACTAGGTTGGGCTAGAGTCACTAACCTGGTTAGGCATACAACTTGGGTTGAACCAAATGGAATATATCTGTGTTATAGACTGTGTTATACATTTCTTAGTCACCAAAACTTGTTGTTCTGGCCCTCTCCTCATTATAACCTCCAGGCTTCAAAGAGAAGGTCAGGTTCTCACATATGATTATGTTTGGCTTTCGGTTCTCGCTCTCTCTCATTCTTGGTATTGGCAAAGTGACTTACTTTGAAAAAGGTAGTTGTTTGAGTTAATACTATTTTATCCTATTTTGTTTCCGCTGCGAGCTATTTTATCGTACTACTCTGATTATGCTCATGTTCATTTATGGTAGGTACCAGGTGTACACGCTCCATGCTCGGATGTGTTCAAGTTTTGATTTTTGTTGAAATTCGAGCATAGAAAAGTGTGGGGTGTTACAACTGCAAGTTTTTAAACTTGCAATCTTTGCAATGTTTGAAGTGAGTTTCTTGACTAGTGAAATTGTTACTTTTAGTTGTTGTTTTCATCAATTTGGTAATATTCTTAAATAGTTGACTGTAGATTCTGATGGTATTGTGTGGCAGATAATGTACGCGCAATTTTCTATTTAGCAGGGCTAATTTGTTGAACTTGTGCAAGTTTTTTTGTTAACAGTTCTTTTGATGTGGAGACTCACTTGTCAATATGTATGGTTTGGTAAGTTTAGTGAAAAGGTTTATGGGTTCACTATGGTAGTTGTCTTTTAGCTGATATGTTCTCTGGTATAAGCTGGTCATCAGGGCTATGGTTCTTGCTATGGGGGATTTTTGTTCTTTCTAGTTAAGGAATTAAATGTTATATAGAGGGGAGGTGTATAAAGTGCGGATGTGAAGTTTATGTTTTGTTTATAAGGTGGGTTTCAATTGATGCTTTTGCACCTTGGTATGGGTTGTGAGGTTTTAAAATCATTTTCCTATTTGAATCCTGAGATCTTTTTGTGCTTGCTATGTTTGGATGTCCTTTTCTGGGAAGTAAATTAATGCATAATACACCGGGGTGGTGTTCACTATAATAATTTCTCTCCATTGCAACAATATATAATTAAGGGAATCAATCAATTCTTTACCTCAAAGTTACTTCTCTAGATCAATTCGAGCTTCCACTTCAAATCCTTCATTGATGCCGAGCATCATCTTTTATCGAGCTTCTGTAGTCACCACTAGACGGTGGCTCATTAACCTAATCAAAATATGTTAGATAATATTTATATACCCTCCACTAGAATTTGATTGCTTCAACTATTTGGATCTACACAACAACTCGATAGTTGTGCTTCTAATTCTTGTTCTTTATGAAATCTTGATTCCTTTCTGGTGTGTATTGGAGAAAACAGGGAACTAGTGGAAAAGGCATCAACTGCAGTTAGAAGAAATTTGAGTGCAATGGAGTAGCTTAAGGAAAACCATTCATACATCGCTATAAATATTACTCATCACTCAGAGTCTACCATCCAGAGCACTTGCTTGTTCTTCAGCATAGAGAGTGCATAACCTGTTGGGTAAACATTAAATGCAAGATTATTGGGAAATTTAAAAAGGTGAACGGTTATGTTAATTAGTGAAAAGGTAGTGTCTTTAGAGTCAAGAGTCATGTTCGTTCGTTAAGTGTTGTGTCTGTTTGCTTTAAAAGTCATGTTAAGTAATGTTGTGTCTTTTGAGAAGTCATGTAAACCATTATATATATGAGTGGTCATTTAGTTGTAAGGGATGAAGCACCCATGTAAGAGTGTTGTGAGCGTGGGATAAGTCTGAGGAAAAAAGAAAGAGTGTTGTATGTAAGGGAAAGTGAAAAATAAAAGTAAGGAAATTATGAAAAAAAAAGTGTTCTTCCTCAAACAAAAAATAAAATTTCCTTCTCTTTTCATTCTATCAAATTGGTATCAGAGCTAGGTTGAAACTATGGTATTTTTATTCTTCTCATCGTTCATTCTCACAAAAGAAAACTTCGAAAAGTGGAGTAGTAGAAAGAAAGAAGAGTTAATCTTCAAAGGACTATAGGAGATTGTTGATATTGGCAATGAGTGGCCAAAAGACGTTAAAAACATGACGGAGAAAGAGAGTGAGGCATTCACAAGCTTGAGAAGGAAAGATCTTCAAGCTTTTATGGTGCTGAGTGAGAACGTAGATGAAGAAGCATGGTGTCATATTAATGGAAAAAAAACAGCAAATGATTCGTGGAATTTTCTGAAAGAGGTTTATACAAAGGATTACAAAGGAGAAGATAAAGAGGAAGTTGACGAAGATGATGAAGAAGAGATCGAAAGATTCAAAATGGAGCTGATGGGAAAGAAAACTGCTAAAGACAAAAAACCTGAAGTGGAAGAGAAGGTTGAAAAAGTAGAGGACGAGATGGTCAAAGAAAAAGTGGAAGAAAATTTTGAAGATGACGAAAAAGAGGACGAGATTGAGTAGGCACTAATGGAAAGTGAAGAAGAAGAGAGCCTTGACAAGGAAGCAAAACAAGGATTATCTGAGTTAGTGGACTCAGTGATGGTCCAATCTCCAAAGGCAAAATCAGATGAGAGCGTCGTAGACCAAGAGAAGAACAAAGTTGAAAAAGTTATCAAGGAGGTAAAAGAAAGCAACAAACAAAAGATTATGGAAGTTTCCGGTGAAGTGAAAAGCAAGATGGAGAAAATAAGAAAGAAAATAAATAATATGAGACAAGGAGAAAAATGGGATGCTGTCAATTTGTTCAAACCAATGTTGGTTAGAGAGCAATTGAGATGCATTGGTGCAACCACATTGGAAGAGTACAAGGAGTATGTGAAAAAGGATGCTGCTAAGGAGGAAACGCCTCTGTATGCTGATTTGGTTGATGACGTATACAAACCCTCTTGGAGGAATAAAGCATTTAAGTTTACGGGGGAGTTTTGTTGGGTAAACATTAAATGCAAGATTATTGGGAAATTTAAAAAGGTTAATGGTTATGTTAACTAGTGAAAAGGTAGTGCCTTTAGAGTCAAGAGTCATGTTCGTTCGTTAAGTGTTGTGTCTGTTTGTTTTAAGAGTCATGTTAATTAATGTTGTGTCTTTTGAGAAGTCATGTAAACCACTATATATATGAGTGGTCATTTAGTTGCAAGGGATGAAGCACCCAAGTAAGAGTGTTGTGAGTGGGGGATAAGTCTGAGGAAAAAAGAAAGAGTGTTGTATGTAAGGGAAAGTGAAAATTAAAAGTAAGGAAATTATAAAAAAGTGTTCTTCCTCAAAAAAAATATAAAATTTCCTCCTCTTTTCATTCTATCATAACCTACAGGCTGTGTAACGACCCGGAAAATCTGAACCAATTTAAAAAAATTTAAATTGGCTAAAATAGTGGATTTTAAATATTTAAAATAAATATTTTAAATAATAATGATGAAAAGTAAGTTTGAATCGAAGTTGAAAATAAATATAATTACTTTGAATTATAAACAAGGCCTGAAATGGCGCGGTAGTTTCAAAATTTGAATTCAAACTTCGACTGACTGTACCGGGTGCAAAACAAAACGGATTTGAGTGAAACCAAAAATATTTAAATCTGTTAGTGAATACCTTTCTAACGAATCTGATAAATCGAAGTTTCATAGCGGAAAGAAAAAGTTATGGCCAAATGAATTTTCTGAAAGGTCGCTATGGAGTTTATATAGCCCGTGAAAATGGCCATTTTGCAAACGACCTCGGAATTCGACGAAACCACTTTTGTTGGATCCAGGATGTTAAACTATTTCTAAGTTTCAAATTTCATAATTTTTGAAGTTGGTATGTGAGCGTGGCAAAGGAAAACTTGTTTTGGTCAATTACAGTTAAATTGGATCGACCAGAAATGGGCCATTTTTCAAACGGTCTCAGAATTCGACGAAACTAGTTTTGTTGGGACCGTATCATCAAAACATAGCTAGATTTATTTTTCTGGAATTTTTTGAATCAGTTTGTGGTCCTGGCAAATTGAAATGTACGTTCAAATCGAATATTGAATGTTTTATATTTTAATTCGAAGGAAAACTGACTCAAACAGTCGAATGGGCCTACGAAACATATCCCATTGTGTTTGGAATGGGGATAAAACGCTAGGGACGACAGTCATTGGGTTTGGATTGGAGGTCGTGTCAGAAAAACCCTTTTTAAAACCTCCCGGCCAATCAGATTTTTTATAATAAAAAAATCC
The DNA here is from genome assembly GCA_030737875.1 of Allium sativum. Lineage (NCBI taxonomy): Eukaryota > Viridiplantae > Streptophyta > Magnoliopsida > Asparagales > Amaryllidaceae > Allium > Allium sativum. The sequence continues at coordinate 549,782,189 of CM060912.1, read as the reverse complement.
ATTTCTCTCTCCCCGATTCGACGTCGGCTTCCCCTTTCTTCCTTCTCTCCTCCTTTCCTCCTCCTACAAGCGAAATTACACCTTCCTCTTGTTGAGGATTTTGTAGCACGCCCCAAGATCTACAAATCCATGTGAGCCTCAACCACCCTCGCGTCGCCTACATCGAGAACCGCGCCCTCAAAGTCGTCGTGTTTCAAGCTCCGCCGCCGCCACCAGGGTGCACCGCGCCTGACCCCACCACCACGCGCGCGAAGCTCTCTTGGAGCCCTTCGACGCTGTATAATCTGATCGGGCTATAGCTTCATGGATTAATCGAAAAGGCCAAACCTAGTTTTGAACCATATTGAAAGGTATACGGCTTTGTTTAATTTCAACTATTTTAACACCTTTAAACCGTTGTAAACTTTGAAAAATCATATCTTTTTCGTTTCTTGACGAAATTCGATGAAACAGGAAACATCGTGACCGTGTGGATGTCTTCTACATTCTAGAAGAGACCGCATATTTTTCTGAGTCTTCTGCTATTTTTGGTGGAGTGGAACCCAAAGTGAGATTTCTAATTTATAAACGATATGGAAAACAACGATGTATAAATTATATAGTCGATGTATGAGTTATATAAGCGTTGTACACCTCTTGTATAAGCGTTGTATAAGTTGTACGTTCGATGTATAAGTTATATATGCGTTGTAAAAATTATATATGTAATGAAATAGAAGTGAAATGCTATATATATATATATATATATATATATATATATATATACGCCCCTCGTCCACAAACCTTGGACGATATTTATTGGTTGTGATTGGTGTGAAAATTGATTGATAGCGAATGGTTGATTGAAATTGTTTGTGGTTGAAATTGATTGATTATGGTTGAAAAATACCCGTTTGTTGAGAAATATTTGGTTGAAACCACATAGGATTAGTTTGTGGAAATGAAAAAAATATACATGCCGCCTGCATGCGAACTAGATGCATGATTCCCCATTGTCAAAAGCTGAGCGAGGAGCTGTACTAGGGACGGTCCCGGTTTTAACTACCCTGCCGTTATGCTGCCGAAATTTTGAATAATATTCATGTGTTAGAATTATTTTCATTTGTTGAAACTATATTTATTCGTTGAATAGAAAACCTTCATGTGTTGAATTGAAACTCATTCGTTGAATAGAAATTCATGTATTGAATGGTATTCGTGTTTTAAATATAAAAATCACATTTTTACTCTATATATATAAACTACAGAAAACCTTCATGTGTTGAATTGAAATTCATTCGTTGGATAGAAATTCATGTGTTGAATGGTATTCGTGTTTTAAATATAAAAATCACATTTTTACTCTATATATATAAACTATAGAAAACCTTCATGTGTTGAATCGATATTCATTCGTTGGATAGAAATTCATGTGTTGAATGGTATTCGTGTTTTAAATATAAAAATCACCTTTATATCTGTATAAATAAACTATAGAAAACCTTCATGTGTTGAATCGAAATTCATTCGTTGAATTGAAATTCATGTGTTGAATGGTATTCATATTTTGAAAGAAATTGTTTTATAATAAAAATCCTATTTTTATCATCGATATGAACTATATAAAATAATCTTGTTTTGAAAGAAATTGTTTTATAATAAAAATCCAATTTTTTATCACCTATATTAACTATATAAAATAGTCGAGTTTTGAAATAAATTGTTTTACATTAAAAATCACATTTTTAGTATATACATGAATTGTTAAAAATAGTGAAGTGCTGAAATAGAAAACAGCTGGATAAAAATATCATTTTTATCAAATGTATGAAATTCATATAGTTTCGAAATCGAAGAATCGATATATATATAAATAGAATTGAAATATATCGAATAACGAAGCTGCAGTTCGTATTTTGAAACCGTGATTTCAAACGATAAGTGCGGGAGATCCGACCATCGGATTTTCCTGAAACCGCAACCGTTGGGTTCGCTTTGGAAATATCTTTCCAACGGCACCAACTTTGTAAAAATCCAACAGTTGGATTGTCTGGAATGTTTAATTCAAATCTGAAGAAAAACAGCGCCAGAATCGATTATATTTATATATATACATATAATTATATTAAATCGAATAACGACGCTGCAGTTCGTATTTTGAAATCGAAACTTCAAACGATTATACCGGGAGATCCGACCGTCGGATTTTCCCGAAACTGGAACCGTTGGATTCGTTTTGAAAAGATCTTTCTAATAATGTAAATTTTGTGAAGATCCAACGGTTAGATTTTCAGATATGTGTAAATCAAATCTGAAGAAAAACAGCGCCACGGCCGCGTTATGGCCCGAAGCGTCGTTTTGAATAAATTGGCTATTTTAAAATAAATAAAATAGCGATAAATCGTTATAAAATATTATAAACGATATGATGTGAAATTTAGAAACTACTGAAGGTTGGCTAAGTCGAATGGTTTCCTGGGTGTTGATCTGGTGTTGGTTTCGGCCTTCGGGGTTAATATTTGGGAAATCGTTCTCTTACTGATTGACGGTTAGTGACTAATGAATTGAAATGATACGTATGTATGTTTGCGTTGAACTTGTTTATTATATACGCGAGTTGCTCAGAAAGACCGGGTTTATCCCATTCTGAATAACTGAATTGGCGATAAGAAGTCGAAGATGAAGACGGGGGTTGAAGACCGATCTTCACCTCGTTTGGATGGTAACTGATGTCCTGATTGGGTGGCATCCCGAAATATGGATAATGAGTGGTGATCGTCCAGACGTACGTGGAGATCGATGGATGTGCGAGGTATTTAGTGCCTCCAGTTTCGTTCAGACCCAGAACGGACTTGCAAATGGACGGTGTGTCTGACATTGGAATTTATTCTGTGTGATTGATAGCCATCAGTTGCATGGTGTGAATTGCCGGTGTGGCATGCTAAGATGCAGTGAACAGGGCTTCTGTTGAAAAGCAAAGTCTTGTGATTGATGATCAAAGCACCGCCTGTGTGGCGTAGCTTTGTGTATAACGTGAATTTGCAAGCCTCACACCCCGGTATGAACCAGAAACGGGAGAAGGACCTCAGGGAGGGCATCCGTTTCTTCCTAGCTAGGAGTTGTGTCAGTGTTTTTACACAGCCTGACATTTTACTTATGTGGAAGATGGACAGCGAGGCGCCTCGGTTATATCGGTCGATCCAGGACCGATGGAGTCATTCGTTGGCTCACTTACGCCCCATAGGGCGGGGAAATGCATTGTTCAGGAATTTTAATCCACATCGGTGGACCGACCCTGTCGCTCCAAAGGCTTGACTGAGTACTTGCCTGAGACTCGGGCTAGGCAGTCTCGAATTCAGTTAGGACTATCTTTTGCCTTGGTTCACGACGGAAATCCAATCTCCAAATACGTGACTGTGCGGTTTTGATTGTATACCTATATTTGGCCACATAGTGGCATGGGACGCTCATGTCGTCTATGATTGATAGTTATGATTTGAAATTGTTTTTGAAACATATAAACACTAGTAATAATATCAAATGCTTTTGTTTTATTCGTATCAAGCATATTTTGGCCGTTATAAGGTAAAAACTCTATCCTCCGGTTTGCGTTGCATTGTGTGATGGGAACTGAGTCTTATAATGGCTTCATTTTTATAAAAAGCATGGCGATGTTTAAAAGAATGATTTGTTTTAAAGCACTGGCAATCCAATGGAGTAAACCCGTTCCACGAAAGTGGCGTGGTCCTGAGATTTGCCATATTTTAAATATGTTGAGTAGATTTCTCATACCAGTCCCATGACTGACTCGTAGTTTGTTTCACTTTCAAACTCGGGTGCCACTTTTTCTACGCGGGCAGCCTTGTGTTCAGGTTTATTTGGCTCTTTCTGGATAGCTGGAGCAGAAGATGGATTCTTCATTTATCTCTTTTTATGCTATTCAGCTCCTATTGTACATATTATGTTTGTTTTCCGCTATAGACATTTATGTATAGTTGAACTGTATTTGTACTAAGTATGATCCTGTATACTGTGTAACTCTGATGTTTCTGTTTATCCAGTGTTTTATTTGTTCATTATCTGGTGTATTTATTTAATTCTGTTCTGCTGATATCTGTTTATGTGTTATATTCCAAGGATTACCCTTGCCACCGCCAGTTTGGGGTTTGGGGTTGTTACAGGCTGAAAGTAAGGAACTATGATGTACCATTACTTCATAATCGTGGAGCCAAGAATCATGTGTTTAGTAATAATTTGTACTTTTCCAGTTCTAACTAACTAATATATGATAATATTGTTCGCTAAACAATAGCCCGATCCATGTTGTGTTTTATGATTTATCGGCTTGAGTTAATTGAAATATCTGACTTGGCCCATGTACTAGCATCTAGTTACACATGAGACTAGCATATATGTTTTTTGAAAAAAGAAATTTGGTTGTTTCCTGTATTGTGAGTGCTTAAAAGAGAATGAGAATGATTGGTGATATTGTTACTGGTATATGGCAATCTTCTTGCTACACTGTTCATGCTATTATGGAATTTACTTTGATGTTAAGGTAGGTGCTAACTGTATTGATCATGTTAGCTATATTTTATTTAGTTTGCATGCTATTAGTTTGGTGTGGAGAGACGGTTCTCCCATAATAGGATGATTCCACGTGTGATGTTTCTTTACGGCAAATTAATGAATTTTGTTTGCCGCTGATTGTACATATTGGAGAATAATTTCGTTTAATACAAATAACACGTGGTTGCAACTTGAACAAGGTTCTATAAAATAACTGCTTATTATAATTTAAAAGTTATACGGTATAATTAAAAAAAATTATTTTATGGTATGAATAATTTGTGCCAGTTGATAGAAAGGTTAGTGGTGTGGTGTTGTACCAATGCTTAAAACTCAGCATGGTAATACATCATATTGCCATATTGTCCATGTCTTTCGTATAAAGTTTCTTTACTTCCTGCAAATAATTAAAACACTAATTGATTATCTTTTATTTTTCTTTTGTATAATAAATGCATACTAGCCATATGTAGTTGCTGTCTGGTCGGTCTTTTGATAATTACCTTGCATCTAATACGAAAACACTCGTCGTCTGTATAAATAGAACACACAACCTGTAGAAATCAAATATGTGGTTGTCTGCCTTTTGTAAATGTAGATGCTTTGTTCTTGTTGTTTTCCTCTTGCAAATACTCTTCCTTTTGTGTGAGCATGGTCTCTGCATTTTTTTTAACACGACTAAATATGTCATATTACTAACACATATCTCCTTTATTTTGTTATCGTGGAACATTGCTCTGCTGATTTTCTTATTGGATTTATCACTTGCGGGGTCGGCTACGAGGCCGCATAACAGGTAGGCAACCTGCATGAGGCCGTAAATCCGATGACGATGGCGCCGTAAGGGGGGATGCGAGCCAGGACTATGAACAGAGACTTGTACCGATTGAAGGCAGTGATGTTGCAGGCTGAACATACGTTCGATGGATGGAAACACAAGCCTCTTGCCCAGTCAGAGCAATAACATGTTGAATGGGAAGACATTGAGTTGGGTATGCAGAGTGATTACAGGACCAGGGCGCAATGGCGACATCCACAGAATAAGGTTACATCGATGATTGACCAGGGTGATACGACAACGCCATGGAGATTACCAAATCACTGTGCAAACCTGGATTGAAAAAACCAAGGGATCAGGATTCATTGACTTGGGGACTGTGAGTATCCAAAAAAAAAAATTGGTGAGGATTAATTGAATATGGGGTTATGAAACTGAGTCATAGGTGTGGACATGTCATCTATCATATGATTATTGGCATGTAAATCAGTCATAATTTAGGCAGCAACATAGGTTTCGAAAGCATTTAGAGCATTAGTTTTTGGTGCGGACACTAAGCGATTTATAAAGTACAAGTTTCCATGATTATTGCTGAACATAAAATTAACTAAAAGAAAATGAATTCAGAATTTGAGGATAGGAGGCCAATGGACACATTTGAGGATGTTGATATGACGTAGTAGATGGTAAGTCTCGTAGAATAACGTTGAAACTACACTGGGGAACAAATTCTCAGTTCACGAAATTGGAGGCACCCTATATTTCCATGCAAATATGTATCATTATCTTACTATACAGTAGGTGAATATAAAGCATAGATTGCAAATTTAAAACTTAATATCTGACTTATAAAGGAATGATACTCCAGGAGGAGAATGAGAGTTCACCGTAAAGACAAAAGAGAGAAGCTTCACTTCCTGCAAATTCTAAACATGACATGCTCAGTTAGTAGGAAGATAGCTCAAATAAAGCGTATCATATATAAATGACAAGTATTTTCAGTTTCGGAATTTAGAATGGAGAACATCCTAAATACATGCCATTTATTCCGTATTTTCCAAAGGAGCTAATACTTTCTTATTAGGGTTGCATTACATTTCAGGTTCCAAATTATACACATTACGCACTATGCTAATTAATTGTATGATAAGACATTGTTCATAACAAGGAAACCCAATGAAAGAGAAAGCTAAGCAGCTGCTTTCATTTTCCATTGAATAAATAATTATGTTAATGTTTTCATTATTTAGTCTGTTTTTCTATCCTCATGTATTAGTCATACTTGAGACATGCCACTTGACCAATTAGATCCATATCTTGCAATTATCTTTATACTACCATGATGAAAGTATTTATTTTCATGCTTAAGATAAATGAAATGTTATCATAGTCATTGCATTTTCATTATTCTGACTACTTTTTTATTAGTGATGTAACACCCCGTGAATTCTATAACGTTAAGCTTCACAAATTAAAGTGTAATTAATTCTAAATGAAAGAATTAAGGGAAATGGGTTACGCCATTGCGTTCGTCTCGGAATTCTGCTTGAGATAGAGTTCGAGTTTGCGCGAATCGGACTCCGTATGAAGGAGTTATGGCCTTCGGAAGTTTCAGAATAAAGTTTAAAATTCAAACAGCTCAGTTTTAAATTCAAAATTTGAATTTCAGGTTCAAAATGGGCTGGGCGGGAAAATTCCCGCCCAGAGACCAGGTCGACCATAGGGTTGACCATGGTATCGACCTGGTCATCCCAGGTCGACCATAGTGTCGACCTGGTCCCCCCCAGGTCGACCATAGTGTCGACCTAGGTGTCGACCTGCCTGGTCGACCTGGCTAGCCAGGTCTGGCTCTGGCTCGAATTTCTGTGGCTCTGTGTGTCACTAGGGCTGACATGTCACCTCTTGATTGGCTCTCTGAACTTTAAATGGCCTAGATTCCTCCTGTCTTCATCTGACTGCTCAAAACAACTTAAAAATCTATAAATACACCCTAAGTCTCAACTGAAAATTCACAAAAAAAAATGAGAAAGGAGTCGTCATGCTGCTAGGGAGGAATTGAACATAGCCGTCAAGAGAGAGAAGCCTAGAGATAAATCAAATTAGGAAGAAGAAGATTAAAGTTAATCAAATTAATCAACGCAACGTTAGTCTACCCAAAGGAGCGCATCTCAATTTCAGAATTCAGAATCCAGAATTCAAGATTCTGCATTCGTTGTAAGTATAGTGACCTTTCAGAATATGAATAAAAATTGTGATGTGATTCGATGTAAATGAAAATAGAATTGTGTTATTGATACAAATTCTATGTATTGTGATGGTTCTATCATGACTTGTGTATTGATGTTTGTGGCATAAATTGATTGATGCAAGCCTATTGAACAATTGTATATGAAAACAATGACACTTGTAAGTTTGTGGCAAAAACTAAAAATTGATCCCTTTCTGTTTATGCCTATGACAAGGACCTTATACATTCACTAACTCTAAATTAAGGCTTATGTAAACATGATTTAGACTTGAAACCTTTTATGCCTACATGACCCAAAACCTATGATATCACTTCCATGTTTATTTGCAAGATAATTGGATCTATGTTTAGTATCGTTTGTGTTTCATAAACTATGCAAGTTCATTTTTATTTGCAAGTGTAATTGGATCTATGTTAAGTATCGTTTGTGTTTCATAAACTATGCAAGTTCATGTTTATTTGCAAGTGTAATTGGATCTATGTTAAGTACCGTTTGGGTTTCAAAAACTGGGCAAGTTCATGTTGAAATAGGCTATGTGATTAAATGTTGTAATTGGACCTTTTGGTGAATATACATCATGCTTGTTTTGTGTTTGACATTATGCCAAGTTAAACATGTTTAAACACAAGTTTGTATTAGCCTAAACTATGCCATTTCATATGTCACCTACTTAGTTATACTTTGATTTTAATGCAAGTTCACATGACCTATCATTTATGTTAATATCGCTAAATTGCAAGTTCATGCGCCACACACCCTTATTTGTTGTAAAATATTACATGTTCTTGATTTCCCCCTTTCTCACGCTTTTAAAGTTGGGCTGAATTGTGTCGAGCCCACCATTTGTTATAACGTTGCGAACGTATAAACGGGGGTAATAACGTTGGGTGTAAAACATGAAAATATATGTTGGCATGGTTGGCACATGCCAACGACAATGGCATTTAAGCGGTATGAATTGTTATACCCAAAAATAAAAGATATGACGTTTACATATATAATTGAGAAGTGATAAAATATGTAAATTTAGAAAACACGATATGCTTAACCCGAGGTTGGATTGAGTTGTGATGTAAACCTGCCCGGAACCGCCCGGCTGTCCAGTAGTCACAACAATACCTATCCAATGTGGGTGGTTAAGCATTGAGCCCAATAATGACCCGAGGTTAGACTGAGCTACGGTGTAAACCTGCCCGGAACTGACCGGCATATCCAGTAGCAATACCTGTCTAATGTGAGTGGTCAGGTGCTCCTAAGAGGTTAAGGACAAGTGGTAGGGTTAAGTCAACTATAACACTTAACCAAATTCAACATGTTAACAAGAATTGATGGGTGGGGTTAGGTTAATACAGACACTTAACCACTTAACATGTTTGACTAGAAAATCCTGGTAATGAGGGACCCGTTTCAGTAGTAACCCAAGTTAGGTATCAACGGTACCCTGAAACTAGGCAGGGTAGGGCACGATTACTGGGCCGACTGTAAGCGGTCAAAACGACGACGGTGGGTGCACAGTGTAGGTCTAACGGGGTGCGGGCGTGCACACACTCCGGAGCAGACAACCAGGGCACTGGGGACATCAGTAGTATAACCTATGCTTTCTAGAATTTGTGTCGGGGCCGCCACCATGGGTCTTGCTACACCCCATGGTGGGACCAGCATAGGTATCTACAATTCTTGGGGGCCGTATGACACATGTTAACGCGAGTAGGAGCCGATCTTTTAATAAGAATGGGGATCACTTCACCCTCAACATGGGGTGCCAGTTGGAATAAAACTCAAGTAGGTGCAGAGATATAGTATGGGTGCGATAGTACATTCGACACTTCCTTAGCTTCTGACGCTTTCCTATTTTCAGTATATATCTATCATGCCCCTTTTTCTTACTCATATACTGAAGAGTTACTAGATTTAGTCAGACTTTATGTCTGACCCTATTTTCTTTTTGTCTTCTTTTCTTTCGTCCCTACCCCCAGGTCTACAGGGAGGAAACAGCTCAGCTCAGTTAGGCTCTTTACAAGCTCCAAGAACGTAAATGTATGATTTGGATCTCTTCTGCTCGGATTATGGCTTTGGATGTCACTTTGGGGATTTTTGTCACTTTATTTATGTTTTATGCTTCTTTAATAATCAAGACAGTTCTGAGGATGTAATGAAGGAAGTATTTTGAGACAATTATGGAATGTTATGTTTTGAACACGTATTGATGAAATAAAAGTCTGTTTGGTTTCCGCTATTTAAAATATGTGTATTTATATCTGTCTTGAGTTTATCTGTGGCTTTTACTTATAAACCTCCACAAAAATTAAGTCATTCCCTTTGTGAGTGACCTTAACGGAGGTGGGGTGTTTCACTTGGTATCAGAGCATAGGTTTACCAGATAAGATAAAAGTTTTTGAGATTGTTTTCAAAAAGAAAGTTTAAAGAAGCAATTTTCAAGAAAAAAATGTTATGTTTATAAAAAAGACAAAATTCCCCCAAAGCCATGTGCCCTATCTATCTCTCTCTATCCTTCGTTTTGAATTTTTCCTTTCTGTTTCAGCATGTTTGGAGACCTTAACCTCCCGGAAGGAGTGTCGATTCCCGTCTGGTTTAGGAGGTACTTAGAAGTAAGGGCCAATGGCGCGGGCCCAGCAGACATCCCTCCTCCAGTGGCCGCGGTTCCTTCTCCTCCTCCACCTCCACCTCCTCGTGGAAATTCCTTCGCAAAAACATGTAGAGACTTCAAGGCTATGGGTGGAAAAGACTTTAATGGGACATAATCCTTTGTAGAGGCAAGAAATTGGCTAAAGGAGACTGAGGATCTGTTTGTCATCTTCGGAGTTGATGACAGGCAAAAGATACAACTAGTGGTATGGTTGATTAAGGATGAAGCTTCCTATTGGTGGGAAGTTACCAATGCTCAGCGGGCGGTGGAAACATGGGAGGATTTCAGGACAAGGTTTGAGATGAAATTCCTCTCCCAAGCAGAAAGAAGCCTGCAAATGGAGAAGTTTCTAACTCTGAAACAAGGAAGCATGACGATCAGGGAATATGTTAATTGATTTAATCAGCTGGCCAGATTTGGGCTAGACTTAGTAAACACCCAACACAAGAAGGCGCTTCGCTTCGTCAAGGGTTTGAATGAGCCTCTACACAGCCTTGCCATGACCCATGTATCCACGGGAGAGACTTATGAAAGCTTGGTGGACATGGCATTGTTACACGAGGAAGACCACGACAAGAAAGAAACTAAGGTAGAAGAGAAGAAAGAGGGTCTACAAGCAAAGAAAACAGACTTCAAGAAAGGAGGAAAGAACAATAAGCCCCGTGAGAAGAGAAGGTGCAATTTCTATGGCATTGTGGGCCATATATCAAAACACTGCCGGAAAAGAAAGGCGAAGATGGGTGGTTGCTTTCATTGTGGAGAGACTGGGCACCAAGCTAAGGACTGCCCAAAGAAGAAAGGGCAGGGACAGAAAGCCGGATCCACTTCAGGGGGTCAGGTTCATGCGCTAGTGGCACCTCAGCAGGAATGAGGTAGTAATATTTCTGTAGAAAGTGTAGTCTATCTTTATGATCATCCAGTTCGTACACTTTTTGACTCTGGCGCATCACACTCTTTTATTTCATCTGCCTTAGTAGAATCTCTGCATCTAGACACTAGTATGGTAGAAGATCCCTTAGTAGTTTCAAATCCAATTGGGAGCTCCGCTTACTTGTCAATGGTTTGTTTGGGTTTGAAAATCTCTATTCTCAGCGTTGAGTTTAGTTGTGATGCCTTTGTCTTAGGCTTCTCGGGATATGGTTTGATCTTAGGCATGGACTGGTTATCCAGTAATAGTGCCATCCTTGATTGTGAGAAAAGAGTAGTTAGGCTCTTGACTCGGCTTGGTAACACTCTGGAAATTTCTTGTAATCCCTTGAATGTTGTTATGCTTAGTTATCTAGAGTCGCATGATGCTTCTGATGAAAATTTGCAATCGGTTAGAGTAGTCCGGGAATATCCGGATGTCTTTGAGGAGGTGAAAGGCTTACCTCCGAGGCGGGAAATAGACTTCCGCATATATCTTGTGGATAACGCAAAGCCTGTAGCTTTACCTGTCAGACACATGGCTCCAAGGGAGAGAAAGGATCTCAGTAAGCAGGATAAGGAACTTCTCGAAAAAGGGTTCATTAGACGGAGCATTTCGGAATGGGGTGCTCCAGTGGTGTTCGCAACTAAAGCGGACAGTTCGCTTCACCTTTGCGTCGACTATAGGGAGTTAAACAAATTGACCAAGAAAAATAGGCACCCTCTTCCCCGAATCGACGATTTGTTTGATCAGCTGGTAGGTGCGACGGTCTTCTCCTAACTTCATCTATTAACAGGGTTCCATCAGCTAAGAGTAGCTCAAGATAGCATTGATAAAATGGCGTTCAGAACCCCAGACGGTTTCTTCGAGTGGCTTGTCAAGTCTTTCGGCTTGACAAACGCACCCGCTTATTTCGTAGACCTAATGAGCAGGGTGTTCAGAGAATTCCTCAACAAATTTGTGGTTGTCTTCATAGATGATATCTTAATCTTCTCAAAGAATGAGGAAGAGCATGCTCAGCATCTGAAAGAAATCATGGAAACTCTCCGTTCACATCAGCTAAAAGCCAAATTCTCCAAGTGCCACTTTTGGAGAAAGGAGGTAAGATTTCTGTGGCATATAGTGTCCAAAGAAGGGTTGGCCGTAGACCCCGCGAAAGTGGTGGCAGTGCAAGATTAGAAGACACCAAGAAATGCAACCAAAGTTCGAAGCTTTCTTGGGCTAGCCAGTTTTTACCGAAAGTTTATTAGGGATTTCGCGAAAATCTCAGCCCCACTCGCAAGGCTAACAAAGAAGAATATGGCATTCACTTGGGATTTGGATTGCGAGTTTGCTTTCCAACGATTAAAACGCGCTCTCACAACAGCCCCAGTTCTGACTTTGCCAGATGGAAGAAAAATGTTCACAGTATACACGGATGCATGTGGAACGGGACTAGGCGTTGTTCTAATGCAAGAAGGAAGGGTAGTAGCTTATGGTGGAAGACAATTAAAAGTTCATGAAAAGAACTACCCAACCCACGATCTTGAGTTAGCCGCCATCGTCTTTGGGCGTAAGTCTTGGTGCCATTATCTCCTAGGTGAGAAGTTTGAATTATACACTGACCATAAATCGTTGAAATATCTCTTCTCGCAGAAGGATCTTAACTTGAGGCAGCAAAGATGGATGGAGCTTCTTGCCTCATACGACTTTGAAATTTCCTATACTCCCGGCAAAGGCAACGTAGTAGCAGACGCGTTGAGCCGAAAGAAACTGACCTTAAGTCCGCTCTTTGTGGAAAGGCAAAGCCTGGAGTATATAGCCAGTTTTAACTTTAGGCCCTCCTCAGATTTTGTACCAGGTTTGTTAACATCTCTCGAAGTACGCCCTACTCTCTTGGACTCAATAGGGGCTGTACAACGTGAAGACTCTCAGCTTGTTGATGTGATTGATAAACTTATTAGGGGTGAGACTTCTAGTCACCTCAGTAGGTACGCCATCGATGATAAGGGTTGGCTGAGGCGAGATGGAAGATTATGCGTCCCACAAGTAAGGGAGTTGACAAAGAAGGTTCTCGAAGAAGCGCATCATTCCAAGATGACTATACACCCTGGCGGTGATAAGATGTACAAGGATATAAAAAGGACTTTCTTTTGGAGCAGCATTAAGCAAGACGTGGCAGATTTCGTCTCTAAGTGCATGACCTGCCAATGGGTCAAGGCGGAACAGAAGAAACCTGGAGGACTACTTCACCCTTTAGAGGTCCCACAGTGGAAGTGGGATAGCATTTCAATGGACTTCATTGATGGACTACCTAGGTCGAGAAGAGGCAATACTAGCATTTGGGTAATAGTGGATAGGCTTACTAAGAGCGCCCACTTTATACCTATCAAGAGTAGAAGGACTGCCTCATCTCTAGCATCTCTTTATCTCAAGGAAATAGTTAGACTCCATGGGATACCCTCCAGCATTGTTAGTGACCGAGACCCTATTTTCACAAGTGAGTTTTGGTGGAGTCTGCAAGAAGCTGTAGGCACACAGTTATGTTTGAGCACGGCCTATCACCCCCAAACCGATGGCCAGACGGAAAGGGTGAATAGAGTTTTAGAGGATCTTTTGAGACTTTGCGTTCTTGACTTTGGAGGAACTTGGGAGGATCACCTTCCTTTAGTGGAATTTGCCTACAACAACAGCTACCAAGCTACCATCGGTATGGCGCCCTTCGAAGCCTTGTACGGAAGACCGTGCAAATCACCAACTTGTTGGTGGAAGTCTATAGATAAGCTTATACTTGGGCCAGATATGATTCGAGTGACTTCGGAGAAAGTTGACTTGATACGTAGGAGAATGAAGACTGCCCAAGACAGACAGAAATCCTACGCCGATAAAAGACGGACGGACCTTGAGTTTGAGGTTGGGGACAGGGTTTTCCTTAAGGTATCACCTTTAAGGAACGTCGTTCGTTTTGGATCCGCAGGAAAGCTAACACCAAGATTTGTAGGACCGTTTCCTATCATCGAGAAGGTTGGGAGGATGGCCTATAGATTAGAGCTACCCGAGAGACTGGTCGGAGTTCACAACGTCTTTCATGTTTCTCACCTCTGGAAGTGTTTACATGAGTCTGCGGAAGTGGTGAACCAAGCATTCTAGAAGAAGCCGAAGTGGAACGTGAAGCAACTGTGAGGAGAGTTCCAACCCGCATCTTAGGAACTGAAGTGAAAAAGCTACGCAACCGCGAAGTCAAACTCATTAAAGTTCAGTGGAGCGACGCCGAGGAAGACGCGACTTGGGAAACTGAGGATAGAATACGCGCTGCCTACCCTCTTCTTTTTGAGGGTACATCTTTGATCTCTCTTTTTCCTTAAGTTATGCTTTATCTATCTTTTTAGGTATATCTCCTCGGTCCTTTTTCCTAACTCCTTAGGTAGAAAACAAATGGATGCAAACATGTATTTGAAAACATGTTATGGATGATGGCTGCAAATGGTTGCTAGTGGTTGCTCGTGGATGCATATACACACACACCCTAGGTTATAGATCGACTCAGTCACTTCATATTGCATATGCATATATATGTATTCTCATTTGTATATGGTTGAAACTTGATATGCTGTCATATGGTTGTCGCATTTGTATGAATAGTTGTGCACTCAAGTAGAATTATGAGTAGGAATATTTGCATACATAATGGATTCATGACACTTACATGATTCGCATTAAGGAGGTCAACTGAATCAGTAGACCGCCTGATTTCTGCATTAGATAAGGACATATACACACACTATGCATATGATCATGAAGCATTAGAGGTCTTTTAAGGACAATGGATGCCTGTGTTTGTTGGTTGAGTAGATGGACTGTTGGATAGTAGGATATACATACTTCCTAACTTGAAGATTTCGGGGATGAAATCCTTTTAAGGGGGGAGAATGTAACACCCCGTGAATTCTATAACGTTAAGCTTCACAAATGAAAGTGTAATTAATTATAAATGAAATAATTAAGGGAAATGGGTTACGCCATTGCGTTCCTCTCTGAATTCTGCTTGAGATAGAGTCCGAGTTTGCGCGAATCGGACTCCGTATGAAGGAGTTATGGCCTTCGGAAGTTTCAGAATAAAGTTTAAAATTCAAACAGCTCAGTTTTAAATTCAAAATTCGAACTTCAGGTTCAAACTGGGCTGGGCGGGAAAATTCCCGCCCAGAGACCAGGTCGACCATAGGGTCGACCATGGTGTCGACCTGGTCACCCCAGGTCGACCATATTGTCGACCTGGTCCCCCCCAGGTCGACCATAGTGTCGACCTGCCTGGTCGACCTGGCTGGCCAGGTCTGGCTTTGGCTCGAATTTCTATGGCTCTGTGTGTCACTAGGGATGACGTGTCACCTCTTGATTGGCTCTCTGAACATTGAATGGCCTAGATTCCTCTTGTCTTCATCTGACGGCTCAAAACAACTTAAAAATCTATAAATACACCCTAAGTCTCAACTGAAAATTCACACAAAAAAATGAGAAAGGAGTCGTCATGCTGCTAGCGAGGAATTGAACATAGCCGTCAAGAGAGAAAAGCCTAGAGATAAATCAAATTAGGAAGAAGAAGATTAAAGTTAATCAAATTAATCAACGCAACGTTAGTCTACCCAAAGGAGCGCATCTCAATTTCAGAATTCAGAATCCAGAATTCAAGATTCTGCATTCATTGTAAGTATAGTGACCTTTCAGAATATGAATAAAAATTGTGATGTGATTCGATGTAAATGAAAATAGAATTGTGTTATTGTATTGTATAAATTCTATGTATTGTGATGGTTCTATCATGACTTGTGTATTGATGTTTGTGGCATAAATTGATTGATGCAAGCCTATTGAACAATTGTATATGAAAACAATGGCACTTGTAAGTTTGTGGCAAAAACTAGAAATTGATCCCTTTTTGTTTATGCCTATGACATGGACTTTATACATTCACTAAGTCTAAATTAAGGCTTATGTAAACATGATTTAGACTTGAAACCTTTTATGCTTACATGACCCAAAACCTATGATATCACTTCCATGTTTATTTGCAAGATAATTGGATCTATGTTTAGTATCGTTTGTGTTTCATAAACTATGTAAGTTCATGTTTATTTGCAAGTGTAATTGGATCTAAGTTAAGTATCGTTTGTGTTTCATAAACTATGCAAGTTCATGTTTATTTGCAAGTGTAATTGGATCTATGTTAAGTATCGTTTGGGTTTCAAAAACTATGCAAGTTCATGTTGAAATAGGCTATGTGATTAAATGTTGTAATTGGACCTTTTGGTGAATATACATCATGCTAGTTTTGTGTTTGACATTATGCCAAGTTAAACATGTTTAAACACAAGTTTGTATTAGCCTAAACTATGCCATTTCATATGTCACCTACTTAGTTATACTTTGATTTTAATGCAAGTTCACGTGACCCATCATTTATGTTAATATCGCTAAATTGCAAGTTCATGCGCCACACACCCTTATATGTTGTAAAATATTACATGTTCTTGATTTCCCCCTTTCTCACGCTTTTAAAGTTGGGCTGAATTGTGTCGAGCCCAAAATTTATTATAATGTTGCGAACGTATAAACGGGGGTAATAACGGTGGGTGTAAAACATGAAAATATATGTTGGCATGGTTGGCACATGCCAACGACAATGGCATTTAAGCGGTATGAATTGTTATACCCAAAAATAAAAGATATGACATTTACATATATAATTGAGAAGTGACAAAATATGTAAATTTAGAAAACACGATATGCTTAACCCGAGGTTGGATTGAGTTGTGATGTAAACCTGCCCGGAACCGCCCAGCTGTCCAGTAGTCACAACAATACCTATCCAATGTGGGTGGTTAAGCATTGAGCCCAATAATGACCCGAGGTTAGACTGAGCTACGGTGTAAACCTGCCCGGAACCGACCGGCATATCCAGTAACCATAGCAATACCTGTCTAATGTGAGTGGTCAAGTGCTCCTAAGAGGCTAAGGAATGGTGGTAGGGTTAAGTCAACTATAACACTTAACCAAATTCAACATGTTAACAAGAATTGATGGGTGGGGTTAAGTTAATACAGACACTTAACCACTTAACATGTTTGACTAGAAAATCCTGGTAACGAGGGACCCGTTTCAGCAGTAACCCAAGTTAAGTATCAATGGTACCCTGAAACTAGGCAGGGTGGGGCACGATTACTGGGCTGATTGTAAGCGGTCAAAACGACGGCGGTGGGTGCACAATGTAGGTCTAACGGGGTGCGGGCGTGCACACACTCCGGAGCAGACAACAAGGGCACTGGGGACACCAGTAGTATAACCTATGCCTTCTAGAATTTGTGTCGGGGCCGCCACCATGGGTCTTGATACACCCCATGGTGGGACCAACATAGGTATCTACAATTCTTGGGGGCCGTATGACACATGTTAACGCGAGTAGGAGCCGATCTTTTAATAAGAATAGGGATCACTTCACCCTCAACATGGGATGCCAATTGGAATAAAACTCAAGTAGGTGCAGAGATATAGTGTGGGTGTGATAGTACATTCGACACTTCCTTAGCTTGTGACACTTTCCTATTTTCAGTATATATCTATCATGCCCCTTTTTCTTACTCGTATACTGAAGAGTTACTAGATTTACTCAGGCTTTATGTCTGACCCTATTTTCTTTTCATCTTCTTTCTTCCATTCCCTCCCCCCCAAGTCCACAGGGAAGAAACAGCTCAGCTCAGTCAGGCTCTTTACAAGCTCCAAGAACGTAGATGTATGATTTGGATCTCTTCTGCTCCGATTATGGCTTTGGATGTCACTTTGGGGATTTTTGTCACTTTATTTATGTTTTATGCTTCTTTAATAATCAAGACAGTTCTGAGGATGTAATGATGGAAGTATTTTGAGACAATTATGGAATGTTATGTTTTGAACACGTATTGATGAAATAAAAGTCTGTTTGGTTTCCGCTGTTTAAAATATGTGTATTTATATTTGTCTTAAGTTTATCTGTGGCTTTTACTTATAAACCTCCACCAAAATTAAGCATTCCCTTTGTGAGTGACCTTAACGGAGGTGGGGTGTTGCAAGTGCCTAACGTAGAGTTTTCCATTATAGCTAATGTCTTTTATTTTTGCAATAATGAATAAGACTTTTATATAACAGCTCACTTTCGAGAATCTGCTGCATTTGGATTCGAGTTGGGCTACTCCATGGGAAGTCCAAATTCATTGGTCATATGGAAAGCAAAATTTGGTGACTTTTCAGATGGTGCACAGGTAATATTTGATCTCTTATATAGGAATAATATTGACGACATAGACATGTACAAACTTATACAAAAGGGGAAGTTTTTGTAAATGAGAAAATATGTCTCGCTTTCTCGTTGAATCGGCTACCCATTGAAGGAACATGGACTGGACCATATTTAAATGTACTTGAATACAATATGTTGTTAATCCATTTCAATAGAGTGATATGACAATATGTAAATTGGGTTTTTTTTATTTTTCCCAGCTAATGCCTGTAATGATAGAAAGTCAATTTGGAGAAAAATTAATATTTATGGTGAAATGATGGCACCTCAAATTAAAATAATATTTGAACTAAAATCCTGTTAGCAGTGATTATAAAAATAACGAAAGTTATGTCAAAATGGAAAGACTTAAATTGAAACCATATTTTAGCTGAAATCCAACTATGTGTGAATAAGTTGGTAACTAAATTATGTTTCTGAATAAGTTAGTAACTAAATTATGATTTTGTATACCTAATTTGTTATCGGTTAGGGGAGCAATGAATTTTTAAAATGGTTTTACGCAACTATGAACAATATATGCAAGGAGAGCAAACTATGAATGAAAAATGGACTTATCAAATAAAAGAGAAAAATGTCCATTCTAGATAACACTGATATTATGTAAGGGGATAGGCAGACAATATCGGTCCTGAATAAGTCTAGGTTCGAAATAAAATTTAGCAAATGGTGTAGATGTGATTACAAAAGTTTGTTATAGGGTGTGCATGTACCATCATCAGTACGAATATAGTTTCCCATGTAACCATTGATTCAAGCATATTTAGTACTTTACATGTAAAATGATAGTAACATATATGTGAAACGTCATACTATTTGAAATTATTTACCTCTGATTTTTGAGCAGAGAATGGATCACGATGGCTCGATGCACTTGGTATTTAATAAATTTTTAACTGTTCGTTGAGCTGAAAAACTATTTTAGTTGTAAAATTAACAATCAACATTTACAAATAGTTTTAGAATGTTTTAAATCAAAAGAGTTATGTGTTTTAAAAGGGTAAAAATGGAATTTCATTGCCAAACAATTTATACAACAAAGTGGAGACTTGACATTATGTCATTTTATAGGTCTTGTTGCACTGCTCCCTTATTGGTTGTGATGGTCAAGGACTTAACCATTTTAGTGCACGATTAGAACGTTTTTTTCAGGTAACTAAAAGTATCCCTCCTCTTAATTTCGTGGAAATATTTACTATTTTCTACTATGCAAAATCATACTTGAGACGACCCGAACTTCCCCGGTAAAGAAAGCCCGGATTGCTTTGAGGACAAGACAGATAAGAACACAAACAGAAGAACTTTCATTGTATATTACAACAATTCCATCAGAATACAAGAATATACAGAGTATGAATAAATATTACACAGAAAATATCAGAGATTTAGATTACATTTAAATACATCACAGCGGAAAATAATACAAAACACAACTAGAAGTAATACACGGATATAGAGCTTTCCGATTATCATTCCAGCTGTAAATCAGGATCCTGTGAACATAAATCTGCAAAACCAAAACTACTAGCTGCCCGTGTCAAAATAAGGGCACCCAGAGTTTAGGTTAAAACAATAAACTCCAGGTCAGTCATGTGACTGGTGTGAGAACTAAAACAGTTATTAATCTTTATTTTAAAGTTAGGTAAATCAAGGGACCACGCCGTATAACACGGAACGATTTCCTCCCAAGAACACCAGTGCATAAAACAACAGCGCAATGCTAAATAAAGAAAAATGAAACTATTATAAGACCCAGGTCCCATCACACAATGCAACACAAGCCGGAGGATAGGGTTTTACCTTACAATAGCCAAAGAATGCTTAATACACTAAATTTCATCTTTTATTACTATAAGTGTATACTGTCAAAACAATTTCAATCATAAATATCAATCATAGACGGCATGGGTACCATATATCATGTCGCCATACTAGTTCTACAATTAAAACCACAAAGTCACGTATTGGAAGTTGGGTTTCCATCTAAGAGGCAACAATCGTTCTCTACCGAATTCGAGACTGTCTAGCCCGAGCCTTAGGTAAGCGCGCATGCAAGCTTTGGATCGTCAGGGCCGGTCCACCGATGTGGATTATTATGCCTGAACACTGCGTTTCCCTGCCCTTTGGGGCGTAAATGAGCCAACGAATGACTCCATCGGTCCCAGATCGACCGATATAATCGAGGCGCCTCACAACAGCAGCAACCACACAGGTGAAAATAATATAAATGCTAGCCATTTTAAGCACTGACACCACCTCTAGCTAGAAAGAAATGCATGTCCTCCCTGATCTCCTCTACCGTTTCTGGTTCATGCCGGGGTGTGAGGCTCGCGAATCAACGCTACACAAAGCTATGCCACACAGGCCGTGCTTTGATCATCAACCACAAGACTCTGGTTTTCAACAGAAGCCTTGATCATATTGCCACTTAGGCATGCCACACAGGCAGTTCACTCCACGCGAATGATATCCATCAATATATAACCCCTGAGCTCGTACGTCTTAGAGAAGGGCGTTAAGCAAGAGAATAAATTCTCCGCCGCCAAACAGATATATATTTAATAGAAATCAATTACACAGAATAAAATACAATGTCAGACACACAGTCCATCTACAGGTCCATTCCGGGTCAAAACGAAACCGGAGGCACCTTGTACCTCGCATATCCATCGATCTCCAAGTACGTCAGGACGACCACTAACTGATTCCCTCCTCTCGGGTGTACGGCCCAATCAAGATCATCAGTAATCACCCAAACGACGTGAAGACCTCCAGTCTTCAACAACCGTCTTCCTCTTCGACACCACGTCGAATCAGTTATTCAGAATGGGATAAACCCGGTCTTTCTGAATAACTCGCGTATTTAATAAACAAGTGTTACACAAACACAACATACGCCTCATTCCAATTCATCAGTCACTAACCGTAAATTAGCAAGAGAATAATTTCCCAAACATTAACCCCGAAGGCTGAAACCAACATCAGATCAATACCCAGGAAACCATTCTTCTTAGCTAACCTACAGTTAGTTTCTAAATTTCACATTCTTTGGGAAAGGTTCCCATTAATTTTATCAAAGATAATTTCTTTTAAATTTATTCTTTAATCTGCCTTTGAATATCACTTCAAACTAGTCGGGATTAGCAAACCACACCGAAATAATTGTTTATTTTATTTCCCAATCCCAACCTATTCATCCCAAGGAGAAAAACTGGTAATACTCCATAACTAACACCATGGTGTTATCGGCAAAGTTAATTACCATTTCACGTTCAAATCTAGTTAAAGATTTAACTATCGCCTGGAGCAAAACTGGTGATACTCTCTTCTCGATCATTTCAATCTAATTAAAGATTCATTAAAACCCCTCTTGGTTTTAATCTTCCCAAAAATCACTTTTAATGATTGTTTAACTTGGAAAATCATATCCTGTCTTTAACTGGGTTAAAGAACCAATGTCATTTAAAACACGGTTCACGATAAACCCAAAATCACATTCTAATCCAATTCCAATTAAATCCCATTTAATTGGTACACTTCATTAAATCTAAATAAAAAGATTTAATCTTTTTCTTAACTGGGTTTAAGAACAGTGTTAATGAAGACACCATTCACGACAAACCCAAATCCCATTTGATATTAAATACAAGGCTCTGAATAGAAAATATATCGGCTTATATTCAGTATCAAATTCTACGACCAACAAATATCGTATTGGAAATAACGATATAAATATATCTTTCAAATTTCCATAACAATATCTGCATAATCACGAAATCCAACATCGAAATATTCCAAAGACAATTTCGATTCAAATCCATTCCAATTCGATTATTGGAAATTCTGGTTACTATTAAAACCATTTCAAATCCAATTTATTTATTTCAAAAATAAATGAATTATAATTCTAGTTCAAAACTAGTTCATTTCGATAAAAAGTCTATTTTATCTTTTCAAATATGGGATTTTTCATACCAATTCTTCACAAATCATTTCTTATGATTTTACACAAATTATTGCTATTTTTAATAATTTTATCAAGGCCTGTACAGTCGATTTCCATCAACGGCCATCGAACTGCAATTACAGCGACCTTTTCCAAATTTGATTTGGACATAATTCCAAATCCAACCACTCTTTTCGATACGAACCCAACGGTTCTGGTTTTAGGAGAATCCAATGATCGGATCTCCCGTAATATCCATTAGAAGTCAATGGTCGAAATTCATGAACTGTCGCGGCGTGGCGCGTTTTATTCAGGCCATTATATATGTAATATATATATATATATTATATATATCGTCGATTTCCTTTCAAAATGTATTTTATAAATCGTTTTAAATTCGTTTTCAAAACGATTTCAACTTCATATTCAATTTCTAGTCAAAATTGAATATTCCATATCATTAATCTATAAATGATAATATTTTCAAAACGTTATATTTTGAAATCACTTCCTTTTCTATATTCATTATAAAAATGAATAAAACAGATATAAATATCGTTCACGGTCAAAATGGCGTCATTCTAATCAACACGGCTTTATATATTTCAATAACTTCGTTATTCTATTCAACTAATGAATATTTTCTCTCTTCAACACATGAATATTCTCAACAC
This sequence comes from Allium sativum, assembly GCA_030737875.1. Taxonomy (NCBI): domain Eukaryota; kingdom Viridiplantae; phylum Streptophyta; class Magnoliopsida; order Asparagales; family Amaryllidaceae; genus Allium; species Allium sativum. Next base: position 549,759,134 of record CM060912.1, on the reverse strand, counting down.
ATGATAATTTATTCTATTCAGCACCTGAATTTTCTTTCTATATTCAACACATGAATTTTCTTTTATATTCAACACATGAATTTTCTTTCTATATTCAACACATGAATTTTCTTTTATCTTCAACACATGAATTTTCTTTCTATTATATTCCTTATTTTCCAAATTGGAATGAGGCCCAATCAATTACCATATAATGTTAATTATATGGATTCCATACAACACACATATATATATAATAGCAACGATAAATAATCAACCATCATCCAGAGTGCACCACACAACTGTATAAGCATTAAATATAAATAATTAACGCTTACACAGTCTGTCAATCCATCGATTGACATACAACTAAACAATCGTGATTAGTGTACGTCAAATATCATCTCAATACCCGTGTGGGGTTTCAAATCAACAAACACATATTTTTATTTGTGTAGCTGGGCGATGTGTAAAATTTATCATCCCAATCAATATCAGTCAAATCGGTGTACATAGACAAATCGTTCGATTTGTATATGAATATTTATTTTACTTCAACTCATGAATATATATTTTTATTTCAACACATGAATATATATTTTATTTCAACACATGAATATATTTTTATTCAAATCATATATATATTTTTCATTCAAATCATATATATTTTTCATTCAAATCATATATATATATTTGAACTCATATTTATATATTTATTCATTTACATCTATTTATATGTAATTTCATATCGTATATACATTTCATTCACTCGCATTTATATATAATTTCACATCACAATCATAATACAACACAATCAAACAAGTCCTCCATGGTCTGTGAACGACGGGGAGCAGTTCATATATGCGGTTATAAAATAAATAAGTGTACAGAAAATTTATAGTGAGAGAATTCTCACCTTGGGATCCACTCCATCAGTTTTAATTTCTGAATTTCTGTTCTGTTTTGATTTTGAATTTTCTTGAAATTCTAACCAGCTCCATTCCCATTCTGGTCTGTTCTATGTTAAAGATCTTGTCATTACGATTTCAATGCATTTCGTTTCGTCAAATTCTGATTAGAATCGAACAAATTATAGCATTTTAAAACATTGAATATATAAATAATTATTTAAATTAATTAAAGTCTTCACTAATTAATCCCTACCCTTAATTACCCCACTGTCTTCATCGTTTACCCATCTCCCTTTTTCTATAACGAACCAACCCAAAACCCTCTGCCTTCAACCACCTGCGCACGCACTACCAAGGGGCCGGATCCCCATCTAAAATCGCCATTCTCGCCACCTTCGTGTCCACTTCCATCGCCGGCAGCCATGCCCGGTTCGAACCCCTCCTCGCCTCCAAAAGTGACTGCGAACGATGGGCCTTTGGAGTTGAAATTCGAGCAAATCTCTCAACAAAAACAGATCACTTCCGTTCACCTAGTAGATTTCATTGCCCTGTTGAATTTCCCTTTGAAAGATTCAAAATTCATTAAGTGGATTTGGAGATAGAAGGGATGAAAATCTGGAGCGTGTCGACCTTCGATTCTCCTTGTGGCAACGGAAATCTAATGGAGGGGGTCTAGGGTTTGACTGGGGCCTTTTATAGAAAATTATTCTATTATTTTAATCAATTTTAATGCCAAAACCGCAAACAAACACCAAATGAACCCTAACGACTGTCACCCCTAGCTAAATACCCTCATTCCGAACACAATGGGATATGTTTCGTAAGCAGATTCAACCGTTTTGTCAGATTTAGTTTAAATTAAAATTTAAATCTATATATTCAATTTTAAACGTACATTTCAATTTACTGGGGCCACATACTGACTCTAAAAATTCCCCAAAAATATTTTCTAGCTTCATATTGACGATACGGTCCTAACAAAACTAATTTCGTCTAATTCTGAGATCGTTTGAAAAATGGCCATTTTCCTGTCGATTAAAATCAACTGAAACTGGTCGAACGCGTTTTCCTTTGTCACGCTCACATATTGATTCATAAAATTACGAATTTTGGAATCTAGCAATAACTTGACATTACAGATCCAACAAAAGTGGTTTCGTCGAAAACCGAGGTCGTTCGCAAAATTTCCATTTTTAAGGGTCAGGATTCCATAGCGACTATTCTGAATTTTCAACTGGACGTAACTTTTTATCCCAGCTATGAAATTTCGATTTTTCGGATTCTTGGAAAGATATTCTCAATTAGATTCAAATATTTTTGGTTTTGCTAAAGTCCAGTTTACTTTGAATCCGGTACATTCATTTGAAATTTGAAATTGAATTATCGAACTACCGCTCCATTTTCAATTCCTTTTATAATTAAAATAAAATATTTATATTCTAACGACGATCTATATAAATATATACGTTCTAATTCTATTCAAAATAAATTTCTCGTCGTTATTATTTAAAATAATTCATTTTAAATAATCAAAATTCAACAAAATTGGCAAAATAAAATTTTTAAATTGGCCCGGATTTCCGGGTTATTACAATACTTTTTTTCTACGTAATGAAGTTCATGAATGCTTGTTATTGCCCATAATATTTTCTTTGTTGGCAGTCTCATGTGTACTTTGTCAATAATAATCATGTATGGTTTGGGATGGAGTCAAGTTATTATATTATTTGCCTACAATATAAGATATATTATCTATTTTTTTAATTCAAAATTACAATATAGTCCATGCTTCCTCTTTTCTGTTTCTGTAAATTGTATTCTGGTTGGCTTGATGATTTCCATCTACCATATTAAATTAGAGTATAGGTCATGTATTTGATTTATATTTTTTCGCATCCAGGAGACTTGCATTTAAAAATAAACCATCAAAAATATATTATTCTTTTGATTAATTTGAGTGTACCACTTGTAAAAAGAAGTTCGCTGCTGCTTCATACATATAGTGTTTGTTTGATTTTGTTCACTAATTTTTCAAAGTTTACTCCTTTCAATTGTACAGAAGTTTAGGGCTAGTTGGCTGGCCATCTCTAAACCTAATAACATCGCATGTAGCTTGCTTATTGGGATCATTGCGGATTGTTTGGATTGTTCAGTGCATTCATCTTGTCCTAATCGCACTTTTTCTTTTTTCTTTTGGTTTTTTTTTTCAATATATGATATAACAATTACTAACACCTTGACGGTTTATTTGACATTAGCAGGACCACTATTGTTGTTGTTAAGAAGAAAATATCAAAAGCAATGCAAGATTAAATTTATCGTTTGTCTGTTTTGTAAGTAACTTGTTGATGCAAAAATGTGATATTATATTACATATGATATATTATGTGTGGATATGGAAAAGTCGATAATTTTTATGAAACACTAAGTTTGAATATGTGAGAATTTATTTGAATGATGCGCATGAAATACAAAGTATGGATATATGAAAAGTTGTTTGAATGATATGAATGAAATATTACATAGTAGTTTATATATTTGTTGTTTGTGAAAATTTGTTATAATAATATGCATATAAAAAATGTTCAAACGCGTGTATAAATAAAAAAAGATGAAATGATGACAAATAAAATCTATATTTTAATAATACAGGCAATAGCGTTTCAGAAACGCTACTGAATAAAAACGCTATAGAAACAGAGATTGCTAATGCTATATTATAACAAAATAAACGTTATAAAACACGTAAGAAACACCATAAAATATACAGATAAAACGATGTAAAAACTTATGCACAAACGCTATAGAAAGTATGTATTGGATAATAAATTCTATAGCATTTTTCTTTAATAGCAAACAAAAACGCTATGCAAAATTCATTTTTCTTAGCGTTTTTTTCCGCTGTTTAACATGAGAGGTCTAACATAGCATGTCATTACATAGCGTTTTCTGAAACACTATGTTAGGATATAATAAAGTTTTTCAAACGCCATGAAATCCCCATTTTGTTGTAGTGTTTTCTATTAGAAAAACTGTAACACCCCACATCCGTTAAGGTCACTCACAAAGGGAATGCCTTAACTTCAGTGGAGCATTATGGGTACTGGAACAGAAATATTACAAGACAGACATATATAAAACAGCGGAAAGTAAAGTGGAAGTACTTCAAATCATTTATTGAATATAATTGTTTACAATAAAAGCCCATCAACTTCCAATACCCAATTACATAGCTAAAATATCTGTCTTGCTCAAAAACAAAGAAGCATAAAAATAAATTGTGATATTCCCCAATAAAGCAAAGCAAGCCATAGCCAAGGGAAATCCAAGTTGTACATGAAAGAGCCTTGGAGCTTGGTAAGATCCGAACTAAGCTGTATTCCCACCCTGCGAACCTTGGGGGTTAGAAACGGAAGAAAAAGAGGCGAAACAAAACGGGTCAGTCATAAAGACTGAGTAAGTCCTAGTGACTTTCAGCATAAAAATAGGTAAAGATAACATGGCATGAATAAACTGAAAATAAACATAAGCATGATGACAAGGTAAGCTACAAGCATAATGAATCAAGTATAACATTCCATGCTTCCTATCAAGAGTATCATCACAAGGTTCCTACCAAGTATCATATTGCAAGGTTTCTATTAAGTATAACATCGCAAGATTTCTAAGCCTGACCATTCCACTATTTTCTTTGATTTCCTAAATTCTCTACACCAACTGTACTAGTACCCCAATCCGTATCATCCTTTCCGTGTATATGTACAGTCCCTTGCCGTATATCATACGGGTTTAATCACGTATTTCTATACTACTTCAACGTAGTGCCACCATTCTTGAAATCGTTTGGACTGCCACCCTTGTTCTGGCTAGGTTTCCTTATCATGAACTATCGCGTGTCCAACTAGGATTTATGCCACCTAGGACCACTAGGGATTATGCTACCTATTGAACGTTTCCTAGATTCGATTAGGGTTTATGCCACCTAGGACCACTAGGGATTATGCTACCTAACGAACAACACCCTTTTTCCACATAACGATCTATTAATCAATCGGCTCCCTACAAGTCCTACCTCGTTCATGTGTCTGTGTCATACGGCCCAATCATGAAATGTAGTCACCTGTGCTAGGTCCACCATAGGGTGTATCAAGCCCTAGGGTGCCAACCACCGACACGAATCAAGCACGCACATTGTAAACCTACCGGTGCCCAATGCCTACTTTTTCAACTTCGGACTACGTGCACGACCATAGTCCATTTGAACCTACAATGGTGCACCAACTCTGGTCGCTTACAATCAGCCCAGTAATCGTGCCCCACCCTGCCTAGTTCCAGGGTACCGTGATACATCTAGTGGGTTACTGCTGAAAAGGACCACGCAACTAGGGTTTCCGTTCAGTAGGTTAAGTGTTGTCATTTAAATTCGAGACTTAACCCCATCAGTCTAGCATGTCAAGTTGGTTAAGTGTTGTCATTCAAGTTCGTGACTTAACCCGCCTACGTGTCATGTCAAATTGGCTAAGTGTTGTCGTTCAAGTTCATGACTTAGCCCTATGAATCATCTGTCAAGTTGGTTAAGTATATTCAAGCGGTTCATGACTTAACCCTATCAAATCATCGTGTTAAATTGGTTAAGTATATTCAAGCGGTTCATGACTTAACCCTATCAAATCATCGTGTCCAATTGGTTAAGTATATTCAAGCGGTTCATGACTTAACCCTATCAAATCATCGTGTCTAATTGGTTAAGTATATTCAAGCGGTTCATGACTTAACCCTATCAAATCATCGTGTCTAATTGGTTAAGTATATATTGACTTAGCCCCACCTACTTATCATGTTGTGACGGTTAAGTGTTACCCCTTGTTGTTACTTAACCTTACCACGCATCAGGTTATATCGGTTGGGTGTTATCAACCTATTCAAGTTAGCCCAACCCATCGGCTAGTCATGTTATAACGGTTAAGTGTCATTAGCCTAGCCACGTTACTTAACCCACCCATTCATAACATATTGGTTGAGCCTACATTCATAAGTTTTACATGTTCTTAACTCATACCGGTTAGGTCCATATTTACATGTCAAATTTCCATGTCATCCCACCTAACCCTCTAACCATACCCACGTCTTATTATGGTTAGTAATCCTTAATTCATTCGTTATGACGAACGAATCATGACCTCTCACATTAGACCGTGCATTTTGTGGCCACTGGATTTGCCGGGCGGTTCCGGGCAGATTTACACCACAAACTGGGTCTAACCTCGTGTTATAAACCGTTACGCCTACAATTTGGCCTTCAACCTCTCACATTAGACTGACACTTTATGTCTACTGGATTTGTCGGGCGGTTCCAGGTAGATTTACACCACAAACTGAGTCTAACCTCGTGTCAAAGGTTCATTAATGGTCGTATTCCACCCAAAATCCCAATATCAGTTCATGTGTTTAACACATAGAAATGTTCATGATTCACGTTTTTGCCCAAAACGTATTCCCAAATTATTATCATAATTCACTATAAGGTTATGCCAAGTTATAGCCTTTTACTTACAATACATGCCAATTACCCAAAACCCAACTTAGGTGCATTCATATTAAACCTCTACTAAGTCATAAATTATCATATATGTTTCAACTCCAAATTTTACATAATTAACATATGCCCAAGTTCTAGATTACATGTAAATTTTACATATGCCCAATTCGTACCAAATTTACATATGTTCAATTTATGTCGTTTTACATGTATGCCAATTTTATGCCATTTTACCATATCAAGTTCTAGCCAAAATTACATGTATCAAGTTTCATACCCAATAAACCCAAATCATGATTCATGATGTAGTTATCCCAAACTATAACCTTTTTATTACAGTACATGTTAGTTGCCCAAGTTCATAATACATGTTTATACCAACTATCAAGTTTACGATTGCTTTCATGTTCAAATTCCCAATTCTACATATGCCTAATTAACGTAAGCCCAATCTTTTGATTTAATTTACATAGTCCCAAACTCGTGATTTAATTTACATGCCAATTCATGTATGCCCAAACTTGCAATTTCAATTATATTAACAATACCCAAATATCCAATTTTGTGTTAAAGGTAGTAATACCCAAATATCCAATTTTTATGTTATGCCATCAATTCCACCAAACACATATATTCCACTAGGCCATATTCCAATATTTCCCCCGTATACCATCGCACGTATATCGTAGTTTAGGCCTAGGTCCGAAATTGACCTAGGTTCATCAAAAGAAAATAAATAGGGGAAGGTAGAATTTTGCATAAAAATAAGATCAAAGAGAAAAACATCATCACAGGCATGAAGATTACAACTTAGTGATAATATCAATATGAATCAAGAAAACTGATTTACAACAGGCTGAATAGATCATAAACTAGACATGGGAATAAAGATAGACAAGTCTCAAAACTCAAGATCCAAGAAGCAACAGAAATAGATCGATAAATATACTTAAATCCAATTTCACTTCATCACATGCCCATATTATATTTAAATATTTTAATCTGAAAATAACTAGAACTTACAGGGCAGGGCTAACTAATTAAGAACTAAAATTGTCATAGAACGTTGTAGTAGTGTTGATTTATTGTTTGAACCATTGTTGAAGCTTTGTTCTTCGAATTGATTTGAGTTTGAATGCTTAAGCTTTATTTTGGGGGCGGCAGCCATGGTTCAAGAGGGAGTTTAGCAGCATAATAGTGTAAAAATGATTTGTTGTGAATTAGGTTAGGTCTAAGGGTGTTTTTGTAGGTGTAGCAACTAGTTTAGGCCCTTAGATTAACCCTAGAATCAATCCGGACCATCAAAACATGTCTCAGGCTTCAAAAATGAGTTCTGGGTCAAAACAGGCCGACCAAGTCGAACCCGTAAGGGGGGAGGTCGAAACTATGTTCGACCTGGGGGGTAGGTCGACCATATGGTCGACTGGGGGGGGGGGGGGTAGGTCGACCCTATGGTCAACCACCTGGTCCAGTGCTGCCTGAAAACTGCTGAAACTTGTACAAGCCATAACTTCTTCATCCGGACTCCGATTTTCGAAAACTCGGACTCTATTCCATGTAAAATTTCGATACGAACGCAATGGCGTAACCCGTTTCACCAGATTCTGAATTTAAAATTTAATTCTGCCTTGATTTCTTGTTTTAACATGTTATAAAAATACGGGTTGTTACAAAAACTCTTTATAGCCAATATCCATTGTATGCATATTGCCTTAGCTTTTGAGCCTTATGAGCCACCTATAGAAAAGGAAATGAGGCTCGCTCACAAATAACAAATGGAAGAAGAAGAGGAAGAAGAATGAATGGAAATCAAGGAAAAAGAGAAGGAAGAGGAAGAAGAATGAATGGAAATCAAGGAAAAAGAGAAGGAAGAGGAAGAAACCTCCCTAGAACGTGTCGATCTTCTAGCTCATCCAACTACCAAATATCATCTTATGAATCAAAAAAAGATCGTAGATAACCAAAAACCTTTAAGTATTCCATGAGCAAGAAATTCAATAAGATTTCAAATAGAATGGACCACTTTTTTGGGAAGATTAGAAGGCATTTAGTATTAGCATCATCTTCTTCTTCTTGTGCTACATTCTAGCTTATCTATCTTTATTTATGTTGTACCAGCCATATATATTAGTTTATTAAACATTATATAACTTTAATTCCTAGTAGTAATTGTAATCGTTGTCCAATATAAATGAAAACCTTTTATTCATTGTCAAACACTGGTAGTAGTCTATGGAAATCAATAAAACAACGATACATAACTTAAGAACTCAAAAATAGGTTAATTTTCAAATTTGGCTAATACGTATTGACATTCCCCATGGACATGTTGGTAGATAAAGTCTAAAAAACAAAATTTTTAATTTTATATAACTATCTTGTGTGTTTTCATTTCAAACGAATTTCTTCTCCTATAAATACCATTCTAGATCAAAAAATTGAATTAAAACCTTATTTTCTTCTTCTCTTCTTATCCTTTAACCTTCAAAACAAATTAATAGATAATCCTATCCTTAATTTGAGTGAGAAACTTGGAACAAACGCTTGAATCATTCAAGAATATACCCTTATTCATATTAATAAATCAAAGGCATTTAGAACTTAGTCAAATGCAAATGATCAAGGAGCAAGAGAGTCACTTCGACGCCTCCTTACTTTCTAAAGATGAGCCCAAAGCCAACCGTGAATGCATTACAAACAATTATGACAATGATTGGAATGCCATTAGGGCAGATCCCATCGTCAGCAAGGATAGTCAGATGGAAATGCCATATAATGTCTGAATTTACTTGTTTAAAATATACCAACTTACAAATTTATTAAAGCAATATTGTTTTGTACTAAACGTATGATTTGATTGGATTGGATTGATTGTTTGAATGACTAATTTATGTATATAAATTTGGATTGGATTGGAATTCTTCATTCCATGTTTATGTTTTTGTGACATCTCACCCCCAGACTCACACTAACAAAGAGTGTTATTTAGTACTACTATATGCTAGTGTAGAGAATAGGGCTGCTGAGTCTTACATTAAACAGAGTATCAAATATGTCAATTTGGTGCTATTTTTTTACCTCAAGTGGATCAACATACTTAATTCGAGTTTAACATAAAACTATGGTGGCCAATGGATCTATTCAGAATAAGTATAACAACATCTCTTAATATAGACACAGAGCAACACACACACGCACGCACGCGCGTGCACACACACATACACACACACACACACACACACACACATATATATATATATGTATATATATACATACATAGATAAACAGAAGTACAACTTACAAGTGTCACATAAGTGATTGGTTCTTATTTTACAAATGAGTTCACAAAATAATATACATATCAAAGGATGCAAACATGTCTACAAGATGACTATACAAAACATGCTTAAGCATCCAAAAAAGATAAGGCAGTTCAGGAGAGAAGCAAAGATAGTGAGAATCTACAACATAGGACTAACCTGTAATAAATCGGTTTGACCCGAGTATATAAAATACATGGGTTAGTCTAGCTTAAACAAGATGATAGTGCATGATTGGTGAAGGCTAATGTAACATGGATGATAATTCTTCTCAATAGAGAAGTAACAACACAAACTCATATCAACATAATATACATTAGTAAAGTTCATCTAAATCAACATAAAAAGTCTCATGTACAAAGTAATAGCAACCCACATAAGTATTTACATCGACATCAATTTCTTAAGCTCTAAAGCCAAGCTAAATATCAAGCCACATAGAGCATCAAGATGGAGATCACCAAAATCTCGCCATATAGAACTGTTATATACACAGAAGAATAAATATCACATTCAACCAGGTCGACCTATGCAATATCAAGGTCGACCCTAAGGTCGACATTCATAGGCTATGGGTCCACCGCTAAATCGAATCTTAAAAATCCTACGTCGACCTTTAGGCTGGGAATTCTACAAGCATTTTTTCTACGTTTGCTTTGAAGTTTGGAAGAAAATTTAACAAAAATTCAGATCGGCTTAAAGCTTGATTTCAAGCAAATACAAAGAGTGACACACAAACAGTAATCCGGGGAAAATTTGACATGATTCTGGTGCAAAAAGCAATAAGCTCACAAAATGGACACACCGAATTTTAGCTACTACAAACATAAAAATTTCAATGTTGCTTACAGTATATAAAATATCAATAGCAAACAACGAATTTCAGGAATGCAATCTCATATAAGTTACCAGTGTGAGTAAAACACACCTGAGATGGATTACATGAACTTTAGTAGTGATTTGGCGAGAATATTGGAGCTTTAGGCTTCGAAAAAACTCCTATAGGAACCAAGATAGAGACATGCAAGGCTTGATGAAACTTATAGTAAATCATTTCTTTTCAAATTTTAGAATTTGGAGAAATAAATCTCAGATTATTTGAGACTACCTATTAGGGAAGATATTTGCAAGGTTTCTTCTTGTTTTTATTTAAGATTTAACTCTGATTTATGAATTTGGAGAGGCGGTTCGTTATAAAATTTTTCTGAGGCAATTGTTTTGCAGGAGAAAGAAGGAGGAAAAATTAGCACCTACACCATTTTCTTCACTATCTAGTTTAATTTTGGAATAAGTAATGGGTTTAGGCAAAACCTTGTCTAATTAGGCAAAGCATGTTTAATTTAGGGCTAATTATGTCATTATGTTATCAATAACACCTATTTACGCATTGTTTAACACAATTACACATATTTAAACAAAATACTTACATTCCTTACATTTTGAATTTATGAAAATTGATACAAAATTGTATAAAAATATTTTTAACCAATTTAAATACAATTTTTATTACAAACACAATAAAGTTTGGATTTTTATTTAAAAAGTTCTTTTTTACATGCTTATTTATTTAAACCTTACATGTTTAACATCCAAATTTACACAAAATCCATTGTTTTGAACAAATAATTATGCAAAACTATATTAGAACTATTTTGACAAGTAATTGTTTATTTTAAATCAATATTTTACATTTTTTATTTTCAATTACAACCCTATTAAATTTAAAATAACCTTTTAACATAAATATTCACCGTTAGCAATAATTTACAAAATTGCTACTTTTTAACATATAAAAAGCCTTTAATACTTGCATTTATCACATGCTCCATTATAAAATTTCAAAACTTCATTTTCCCTTTTTCTAAACTTACTTAACAAATCAATATTAAGTTGAATCCTTTTATCACTTAGTTTAGTTCAATTCAATGTCAAACCCAACATATTTTTTCTTATTACATGAATTAACCCAAATCTCATTAATTACCCAACTTATGTGATTATTCTTAATTTATCCCCTTAATTTTTTTTATTCTAAATTAATAAATTATAAACACCATTATAATTGTTTTCATAGGCAATCAAAACCAGGGTTGTTACTAACTCCCCCTTATAAAATTGTGTCCTCGTAATTTCTAGATAAGACCTATATTCAATTCAATGTATTTAATCTAGAAATAGAAAATAGATAAGCTTGAATTAAATCTATCGCCCTTGTTAATGGAAGAAAGAAAGTTGGGATAAGTTCACTATATGAATTCTCTAGTTTTCCAAGCACAATCTTTGGGATTAGCAAACCAATGAATCTTCATGACCAGGACATCCTTATTTCGAAGGTGTTTTACCTCTAAAGTAAGTACTTGAACTGGATGTTGCATGATGGGTAAGTAAGGTGAGATCTCAAGCACTTCCAAAATATGAGGGTCAATAATAGAATTAGAATCACGAAGATACTTCGGAAGTTAAGATACATGAAACACTTTATGAATACTAGAAAACTGAGCTGGTAGTGATACATGACATGCAACAGGGCCAATACATTCAGTAATAAGGAACGATCCTATATACATAGGGGCAACCTTCCCGATCTGACTAAAATTTACTACCCTCTTGAATGGAGATACAAAACTATACAAAAGATCACCAATAGAGAATTCTAGAGGCTTCCGGTGGTTGTCCACATAGGAATTCTGTCTGCTCTGGGCCTCTTTCATTCTTTGACAAACGAGATCAATCTTTTTTGGAGCCTCACGAATGTAGACGGGGTGTAATAACCACTTCTTCCCGGACTCTAACCAATAAGATAGCAATTGAAACGGCCTTTCATATAAATCTTTGAAAGGAGCCATACCAATACTAGACTGAAAGCTTGTATTGTAACTAAACTTACCAAGAGGTAGGTGGTCTTCCCAAGTACTACCAAAATCATATGTGCATAAAGAAGGACCTGAAGAATACAATTTGCCTACTCAGTATGTCCACTAGACAATAGCTGATATGTTAAGCTTAAATTTAGCTTTGTACCCAAATCTTTATGGAGACTCCGCCAAAATTCAATAGTGAAGAGCGGATCTCTATCACAAACAATCAAACTAGAAACACCCTGAAGTCCCATGATTTCCTCAATATACATCTGAGATAAATGATATGTTGCTTTATAAGATTTAATTATAATGAAATGGGCTGACTTAGTCAAACAATCCATAATAACCCAACACTGTTATGACCCGATCTCGATTGAGGTAGGTCATCTATAATGCCTATAGAATCATTTCCATAACAGGACCTCATGATGCTATAAAGACTACAAGGAAGCTAGTGTTTGGCTTCAGTTAGTTGAAAAGTCATGAAATTGAACTCACGTTACTTTCCATATTACGTTTCATGCCTTTGCAATAGTATGAGCATCACATATCCGCATACATCTTGCTACTACTGGGATAAATAATGTACTTAGACCGGTGACACTCATCAAGAATGTCCCACCTAAGATCAGCAACATTAGGCATAATCAAATGATTCTTCCAATGAACAAAACCATGGCTAGCATTGCTGAAATTCTCCAACTCGCATCACGGGATTCTGATTTACAAAGCTGGATAAGATGCATAAGGTCTGGATCTTACTGCTTAGAATCGACAATATATCCAATAGAGTAGGATGAGCTAATATTTTATTTGTGATAGGTGTAGAGAACATAGCGCTCTTCAGAAGATAATGTCGCCAAATATTTAAGGGCAAAAACTGTGGTGGATAAGTCTAAGTTATAGGTGGCATAGATAATCTCATTCAAGCACAATTGCCTAGAAGCGTAGGCAACTACTCGATATTTCTGTATAAGGATAACACTGAGACCACATCTATATATAAAATAAGATCTTGATTCACTAAGGGAACCATTAAGATAGGAGTTTGCGTGAGAAGTGCTTTCATTTTCTAGAAAGAAGTTTCACACTTATCGGACCAAATAAAGAAAGCACCTTTCCTCGAAAAGCTAGTAAGAGGAAGAATAATGCTAGAAAAAACTTTATTGAACCAACGACTATAACCTACCAATCCAAGTAAACTACGAATCTTAAGAACATTTTTTGCCCTTTTCTAATTTTGAATGGTTTGTATCTTCGATGGATCGATAGAAATCCATTGGAAGAAATAACGTAGCTAAGGAATTTCACCTTCTTACCCCAAAAATGACACTTAAATACTTGTCTTTAAGTTGATGTTGTCGAAAAATCCTCAAGACGGTCATCAAGTGCTTAACATGATTGGCTTCGGATTTAAAGTATATAAGGATATTGTCTGTGATAACTGAGACTAACTATTGATATATTCTCGGAATACTCGATTCATTAGATCAACAAAATAAGATGAAGTGTTCATCGCACTAAATGACATAACGAGCCACTCATAAGAAGCATAACGAGTGCGGAACATGGTAAGAGGAATGTTGTCCTCTACAAGTCATAACCGATGGAAACTAGTGGCGAGATCGAGCCAAGAGAAAACATTAGCACTAAATAATTGATCGAACATGTCATCGATCCTGGGCAACATATATTTATTATTAATGATTAAATCATTTTTTTGGTAGTCAACGCAAAGCCTAAGATAAACATTATATTTATTCACAAAAACGATAGTGGTGTCCCAAGGAGATGAGCTCGATTTGATGAATTACTTAGCTTCATGTTCAAATAACTGCTTCTTAAGTTCCTTATTTTTCTTGGTGGACACATTCGTGGGAGGACGTCTACCTGGCTGAGGACCAAGAATGAGATAAATGTGGCATTCAATTGCCTAGTTAAGTAGCAAACTCGAAATAGTCTCAAACACATTGGAAAATTCACACCACTGGAATATGAGATATTAAATCATCATCTCGAGATTTGAGAGAAAGTAAAGGTGATTTGGAATCGTAATCAACATCGAGAAGAAAAGGAGATTACTTATCAATTAAATTTGAATGTATAATGTATAGGATTCGTTCGGAACATAGGATTTAGGCTTCGTATGAACGAGCCAATCCATCCCCAAAATCATATCAAATCCAAGGTTATGGAAAAACATGTAAATTTGCATGAAAAGAAAAACTACATAAAGAAATCTCAGTAATCTCTATAAGCAAATTAAGTGTTGCAGATCTTCTAATAGGATTCGTAACCTTTAAAGAAGTCATAAGTCAAAACATATCTAAAGAAACATCGTCTAACAACTTCTTCGACATGAACAAATGAAATGCACCTGTATTGAAGAGAGCTCGAATAGTATGATCAAGAAATAATATATAACCTTCTAGAATAGACGAGAGGGTACCTATAGGATGAGAAAGCCCACTCGAAGCATCTATCACATTGAGCTTTCCCGATTTAGGACCCCTGAAAGCTCTAGGACATGATATAGGACAATGTTCGTCTTGCTTACAATTGTGGAAAATGAAAGGCTTAGGCAAATCCTAACTTACTTCTTCTCTAATGCAGAAATGATTTGGATTTGTTAAAAGGGAAATTCTTCTCGTTTGGATTCTTCTGAATCTCTAACTCGTCACAATTATCCCTTTCCTTCTCGACAGCTTTTAGGTGAAGCACCAAGTTGACTAGCTTCTTAAAATAAATCTTGAGTTGGTGCACTCACTGAAATTTTTTAGATTTTTCTAGTACGATGTACTAATGTTCTCGAAGCCATACTTGGATAGGGACTTAAAATAAGGCACATACTCGAAAAGCGAGGATTTTCCTTGTATAAATCAAGGATACAAAAGACTAAGGGGCTTTGACACGACCCGAAATCCCCCGATCTCCGAGGAGACGGGAAACGGCGGATTTCTTTGAGAACACGACGCATCAGAACACAAACATGAGAACATTTCGTTGCTATTACAACAATTTACATCAGTGTACAAGATATCCGAGTTCAAATAAATAATATATAGCAGAAAATATCAGAGATTTAAATTACATTTAAATACATAAACATAATGTGCAGCGGGAAAACATCAACTATCACAGTTGAAGGAAATACACTGATACAAAGCTTTCCGAATATTGCTCTAGCCATAATCCAGGATCCTGTGAAAAGAAATATCAGCAAATCCAAAACTACTAGCTGTCAGTGTGGAAAATATGGGCATCCAGAGTTTAGGTAGAAATAATAAACTCCAAGTCAGTCATGGGACTGGTGTGAGAACTAAAACAGTTATTAAACTTTACTTTAAAATAGGATAAATCACGGAACCACGCCGTATGTAACGGAATGGGTTTTCTCCCAAGAATACCATATAACGAACAGCGCAATGTTTTTTGAAAAATGAAGCTATTATAAGACCCAGGTCCCATCACACAACGCAACGCAAGCCGAGGGATAGAATTTTCCCTTATAATAGCCAAACATGCTTGATACGTTTTAAATAAAACCATTTTGATATTACTATAAGTGCATAGTGTCAAAACAACTTCAAATATAAATGTATCAATCATAGACGGCATATGAACCATATATTATGTCGCCATATAGGTTTACAACTAAAACTGAAAAATGTTGTATTGGAAGTTGGATTTCCATCACGAGTCAAGGCAAGGAATGGTCTCCTTACCATTTCGAGACACTCTAGCAAATGCCTCAGGATCACACCTACGGGCAACCTTAGATCCTGCAGTGCCGGTCCACATTTACTTTAGTGGATTGGTTATTCTTAAACAATACGTTTCCCGGTCCTATCGGACCTAGAAACAGGTCAGTACATCGACCCTATGAGCATATAGCCCTATATACGAGGTGCCTCGCTTCCATCTTCAACATAAGTAAAAATGTCTGGGCTCCATACCATGACACCACTTCTAGCTAGAAAGAAACGTATGCTCTCACTGCACTCCCTTATCCCCCTCTTTTACTCATACTAGGGTGTGAGGCTCACGAATTAATGCTATACACAAAGCTATGCTATTTAAAGCCATGCTTTAATCATCATCCACAAGGCTCTTCTTTTCAACAAAAGCCTTGATCATTTGCATCTTAGCATGCCACATTGTCAATCCATATTGTACCACTGATTTCCACCAATATATAACCTCTAAGATCGTACGTCTCAGAGAAGGCTGTTAAGCAAGAGAATAAATTTTCCACCACCAAATAGATATATATTTAGCAAAGATCACGAATACAGTATAAAGGAATACAACGTCAGATATACCATCCATTTGCAAGTCTGTTCTGCGTCTGAACAATACCAGAGGCACCTAATTCCTCGTCACATATGTCCAATACAGGAGAGAGGCCCTCGCATATCCAGTCGATCTCCAAGTACGTTTGTCCAATCACCACTTATTACCTTGTTTTGGGTGTACAGCCCAATCAAGACATCAGTAATCATCCAAACGATGCGAAAATCTCTGGTCTTCAACCACCGTCCTCATCGTTGAATTTTAGTTGTTGTATCAGTTATTCAGAATGGGATAAACCCAGTTTTTCCGAATAACTCACATATTTTATAATCAATAATCAAGTTCTATAAAAACACATCATATGCCTCATTCCAATTCAGAATATTCTTTTATTCAAATTTTCACATTTTAGGGGAAAGGTTCCCATTAATTTTATCAAAGATAAGGTCATTTAAATTTATTCTTTAATCTTCCTTTGGATATCAATTCCAAAAGATTTTATTTTATCCTTTGACAATTCTAAACAAAATTAAGGTTTATTAAACTAGTCCGGATTATCGAGCTTTACCAAAGTATCATTTATTATTTTATTATTTCCAATCCCAATCTATTCATCCCATGGAGCGAAACTGGTAGTACCCAATATCTAACAACCACCGTGTTATCGGTAAAATTAATTACCATTTCACATTTCAAATCTAATTAAAGATTTAACTATCACATGAAGTAAAACTGGTGATACTCCATTCTCGATCATTTCATGAATTCGGTAAATTTAATTACCTCATTCACATTCCAATCTAATTAAATATTCATTAAAACTCTAACTTGGTTTTAATCTCAAAAATCATTATTTTATGATTATTCAACTTTTAGAAATTAACCTTTTCTTTAACCGAGTTAAAGAATCAATGTTATTAAAAACACAGTTCACAATAAACCCAAATCAACTTCCATTAAATATGGAATCTCCAAGGAAAACAGATCAATATATTTAATTGATATAAATTTCTATATCAGGCTAATAATATAAATGGAATAACCGCAAAGCCTTTTAAATTCCATATATAGTAACGGTTTTCCTTTACAGAAGCTCATCTCGATTATTACCAAATTGCATTCAATTCAATTCCAATTTAATATATTAAATTGGAAAACTTTACTTTGGAAATTTTCCATTAAATCTTATTAAAAAGATTTATAAATTTCAAATCATATCTTCACTCTTAATTGGGTTTTAAGAACAAATTTTATTTAAAATATCGTTCACAATAAACCCAAAATCATCTTCCATTTAATTCCAATTTATAATTATAAATTGGAAAACTTCATTAATCTTAATTTAAAAGATTTATTCTATTTTTAACTGGTTTTAAGAATAGTGTTTTTGAAGACACCATTCACAACGAACCTAAAATCTAATTTGATATTAAATACAAGGCTCTGAATAGAAATCATATCTGCTTATATTCAATATCAAATTCTGAAACCAACATATATCAATTTGGGAATAACGATATCTATATCTTCCAAATTCCTCAACAATATCCGTATAATCACAGAATCCAATATCAAAATATTCCGAAGATTATTTCCATTCAAATCCAATCCAATTCATACGTTGGAAAATCCTGGTTATATCAAAACCATTTCAATTCCTTTCAGTTCTTTACTTAAGTTGATAAACAACTTATTCTGATAAAAATATCTTTATAAACATGGAATTTTCCATCTAAAATCATTTCAAATCATTTATTATGATTTCATATAATTTATTCACATTTTTAATAATTTTAGTAACCCCTTATAGTCGGTTTCCAATGTCAGCCGCCGAACTACATCCATAGCGACCTTTTCCAAAACTGATTTGGACATATCTTAAAATCTAACCATTCAAATTTAAATCTCATATATTCATTTGAAAGATCTTTTCGATACGAATCCAATGTTCCGGTTTTAGGAGAATCTGATGGTTTGATCTCCCGTTACATCAACTTGAGGTCAATGGTTAAAATTCGTGAATGCTCGCTATATGGCGCGTTCTATTCAAACCATTTAAATATATGTATAATATATTTCGTCGATTTCCATTCAAAACGTTTATAAATTTGTTTCAAAATGATTCCAACTTCTACTTCAATTTTAAATCAAAATTGAATATTCCATATCATTATAATATTAAAATGATAATACTTTCAAAATATCATATTTTGAAGTCAATTCTTTTCAATATTCATTGTAAAATGAGTAAAATCGACAGAAACTTTTGTTTCGAGTTAAAATGGCATATATCTACTTACTCGGCTTCATATATCAATATTTCCTTGTCCATCCAAAATCGGACATCAAAATCATATTTTGATTCTTCATTGAATATTATTTTAAAATATTCGTTATTTCTAAATTGGAATCGGACTCAATCAATTACCATATAATTTTATTTATATGGATTCCATACATCGCATGTATTCAAAAATAGTGATAAACAACTATTAAACATTCAATTCACATCCAGAGTGCAATTTACAACTGTATAAGCATTAAATAATTAAATAACGCTTATAACAGTCTGTCAATCAATCGGTTGAAATACAATTAAATCTAAGGGAGATGTGAATTTATTATCATCCCCAGACCCGTGTGGGGTTTTCAACCATCAAACGCCGATTCAAATTAATCACTGGTTAATAAATTCAACCAATTCTAATTCGATTCGAACTATTTTTCTACATAACCATTTTTCACTGTTTAAATTATAAATCGATATTTATAATTTAATTTCAACTACCACATTAATGTTAACATTATTTTTAATATGTTAAACATTTCAACATCACAAACAAAACATATCACACTCAATCATACCATCCATGGGTTTTCAAAAAACAGTGAGGTGAGCTAACAGGCACCGTACGCAGATTTATGATAATTAAAACTGATAAAAATCAACACTAGCAATCTATATATTTTCAGTTATAAAATAAATAACTGTATAAATAATTTAGTGAGAGAACTCTCACTTCGGTTTCCACTCCATCAGTCTTTATTTGAAGGATTTTATTTTTAAACTAAATTAAACGAATGTGTAATTTAGCTAAAAATTCAACTTGCTCCGTTTCAGTTCTGGCTAGTTCCATATTGCAGAATTTGTTGTCACGATCGCAGCGCAACTGAAATCGTCGGATTTCGATCTCATATGAAAAAGATATGATAATTATACATTAATTACATAATTAAAATAATTAATTAATAATTATTTTCCTTAATCCACCTTAATCACTCTTCACCGCATCGTTCACGAACTTGCTCAAAACCGTTCCTTGAATTGTGCACCACCCACAAGCTGCCGGTGCCGGATTTGACCACCCCACCTTGTGCGCCTTAGCACCGCCACCACCGCAGCATGCCCTCTGATCAACCATGGTAGCCTAGAAATTGCCTCGAACGAGGCGAGTTTAAGATCAAAATTCTCGAGAATTACATCACTAAATATAGTCAAACCCGCCCAGAATTGTAGATCACAAAAATCTCTACATTTTTCGTATATATATCATAACCTAATTCGTGAAATCTTGGGAGGAATTCAGGAAACGAGCTGGAAGAATTTCGGCCGTTAATTTTTAGGGTGGCGGCGCTGAATTGTGAGGGTGATAGGGTTTTAAACATGTTTAGGGTATATATATTTATATATTTAATATTATTTTAATTCCAGAAAGTGTGATTTCGTATTCGAACTCCAAATCAAACCCAATGACTGTCGTCCCTAACCAAATACCCCCATTCCGGACACAATGGGATATGTTTCTTAAGCTAATTCGACTGTTTCGATTAGTTTTTATCAAAATTAATATAACATTCAATATTGAATTTCAACGTACATTTTAATTTACCGAGGCCACATACTGACTCCAAAAATTATGAAAATTGAAATCTAGCTTTATTTTGACGATGCGGTCCTAATAAAACTAATTTCGTCGAATTTGAAGACTGTTTAAAAAATGGCCTTTTTATTAGCTTATTATATTCAAACTAAAATTGAAAACACGTTTGAATTCACTGCGCTCACATACTAATTTCAAATGACTTGAAATTTTAAACATAACAATAATTTGACATTTCAGATCCAACAAAAGTAGTTTCGTCAAAAACGGAAGTCGTTTGCAAAATGGCTATTTTTAAGGGCTATATATAATATTGAAATATATATAAACTCCGTAGCGACTATTTTAAATTTTAAACTAGATATAACTGACAATTCATAATGTGAAATCTAGTCCCTTACATTAGTTAGAAAATTATAGTTCAAAATAATCCAACGTTTCTAGTCTCATCAATTTTTGATTTATATTGAATTCTATACATTCAATTGAAATTTAAAATCGAGTTTTCAAACTACCGCGCCATTACGAGTTCGTTTTAATTAAATTTTAAATTTAAACGTTCTAACTTAGATTTAAAATCGTTAATCCTCAAATTATATCATTTTAAATTCTTAAAATCCATTAAATCAATTAAAAATAAAATTTTAAACTGGTTCCAAAAATCAGGGTTGTTACAATCTCCCTTACTTAAAATCTTTTCGTCCTCGAAAAGGAAGACAGACTCGAAGGTTGTTTACTTAGTCAACTCTATGTTCGCTTGACTCAAGTTCCTCAACATTTCAGTTTCTAAGAACTTTCTAGTTTCTCAAAAATTTGGCTAAGGCCTTAAATTTTCGAAAAATTTCGTCGTAACCTCCTTTGTATGGACTGATCGATAAAACCACAACTTGCCTCATAGGGCCCTCATCAATCAAAAAGGAAAGGAAAAAGCCAAACGGCTCATAAAATCATCCAACCCAATGAATATAGTAAACATGTACCTATTTGTCGGGCATACAATTTTATTCCTCTTGTTAGCTTCCATGCTATGACATGTTCAACATATATACATGTACACATATGCAATTCCAATAAATTTTCAATTCAGTTCAAAACTCGATTTGGCTTAATTTTCCCCTATATTGGTTTTATTATTTCAATATTTTTAATTAGTCAAACTAATAATCACACATCAAAACCAGCAATCAATTAGTTGATTAGCTTTTCAAACATATATCTTTAATATATACAAAAATATATTTTCAGTGTAAAATCACAAACAATAAAATCTATCTAAGTTTTGGTTCTCACACTAGTCAATTGGAATCATATAGATATCTCACTTTTGAAACTCGAACATAAATGTTGATGATGTGGCCACATCTTCATAATCATCCTCGGGCGACTTGAGTGTGATTCTATATCAATCTAGTATATTTGAGACTTCGTATATACATTCGTGAGATGTATATGCAAAATCTTCTTATACTTGATAGTCCACATTTAAAATCAAATACAATACTCAAATATTTACAATAAGATATAAATTTTTAAAACTAGATTCGTTTTCATAAATAACATTCTTCAAACTCATTTCAGGATATTACTAACCCTATCTCTGATGAATTATTTTGTTTGGTTCTAATGTGTCTTATTCTCGAGCTTTGTAAACCAAAGCTCTAATACAAACTGACACGACCCGAAATCCCCCGAACTCCGAGGAGACGGGAAACGGCGGATTGCTTTGAGAACAAGACACATCAAAACACAAACATGAGAACATTTCATTGCTATTACAACAATTTACATCAGAGTATAAGATATCAGAGTTCAAATAAATAACATACAGCAAAAAATATCAGAGATTTAAATTACATTTAAATACATAAACATAATGTGCAACGGGAAAACATCAACTACCACAGCTGAAAGAAATATACGGATACAAATCTTTCTGAATATTGCTCCAGCCATAATCTAGGATCCTATGAAAAGAAATATCTGCAAATCCAAAACTACTAGCTGCTCGATCTTCGAGGAGACGGGAAACGGCGGATTGCTTTGAGAACACGACACATCAGAACACAACATGAGAACATTTCATTGCTATTACAACAACTTACATCAGAGTAAAAGCTATCAGAGTTCAAATAAATAATATACAGCAGAAAAAATCAGAGATTTAAATTACGTTTAAATACATAAACATAATGTGCAGCGGGAAAACATCAACTACCACAGCTGAAAGAAATACGCGAATACAAATCTTTCTGAATATCGCTTCAGCCATAATCCAGGATCCTGTGAAAAGAAATATCTACAGATCCAAAACTACCAGCTGCTCATGTGGAAAATTTGGGCACCCAGAGTTTAGGTTGAAACAATAAACTACGAGTCAGTCATGGGACTGGTGTGAGAACTAAAACAGTCATTAAACATTGCTTTTATTAAACTTTACTTTAAATAGGTTAAATCACGGGACCACGTTGTATGTCACGAAACGGGGTTCCTCTCAAGAATACCATAAAACCAACAGTGCAATGCTTTTCCAAAAATGAAGCTATTATAAGACTCAGTTCCCATCACACAATGCAACGCAAGACGAAGGATAGAGTTTTCCCTTATAATAGCCAAACATGTTTGATACTCTTTAAATCAAATCATTTTGATATTAATATAAGTGTGTAGTGTAAAAACAACTTCAAATATAAATGTATCAATCATAGATGGCATAGATACCGTATATTATGTCGCCACATACGTTTACAACTAAAACCGAAAAATGCCATATTGGAAGTTGGATTTCCATCACGAGTCAAGGCAAGGGATGGTCTCCTCACCATTTCGAGACACTCTAGCAAATGCCCCAGGATCACACCTACGGGCAACCCTGGATCTTGCAATACTGGTCCACACTTACTTTAGTGGATTGGTTATTCCTAAACAATACATTTCCCAGTCCTATCAGACCTGCAAACAGGCCAGTATTTCGACCCTATGAGCATATAGCCCTATATCCGAGGCGCCTCCCATCTGTCATCCACATAAGTAAAAATGTCTGGGCTCCATACCATGTCACCCATCTAGATACAAAGAGATGTGTGCACTGACTGCGCTCCCTTATCCCTTTTTGACTCATACCGGGGTGTGCGGCTCGTGAATTAACGTTATACACAAAGCTGTGCTACTTAAAGTCGTGCTTTGATCATCATCCACAAGACTCTGCTTTTCAACAAAAGCCTTGATCATTTGCATCTTAGCATGCTACATTGTCAATCCATACCGTACCACTAATTTCCACCAATATATAACCTCTAAACTCGTACGTCTCAGAGAAGGCTATTGAGCAAGAGAATAAATTATCTGAAACCAAATAGATATATATTTATAAGAGATCAACGAATACAGTATAAAGGAATACAACGTCAGACATACCATCCATTTGCAAGTTCGTTCTGGGTCTAAACAAAACCGGAGGCACCTTATTCCTTGTCCCATATGTCTAATACAGGAGAGAGGCCCTCGCATATCCGGTCGATCTCCAAGTACATCTGGACGATCACCACTTATTACCTTGTCTTGGGTATACAGCCTAATCAAGACATTAGTAATCATCCAAACAATGTGAAGTTCTCCGGTCTTCAACCACCATCTTCATCGTCGAATTTTGGTCACTGTATTAGTTATTCGGAATGGGATAAGCCTAGTCTTTCCGAATAACTCATGTATTTTGCAATCAATAATCAAGTGCTATAAAAACACATCATATGCCTCATTCAGAATATTCTTTTATTCAAATTTTAGGGGAAAGGTTCCCGTTAATTTTATTAAAGATAAGTTCATTTAAATTTATTATTTAATCTTCCTTTGGATACAATTCCCAAAAGATTTTATTTTATCCTTTAACAATTCTAAACCAAATTAAGGTTTATTAAAATAGTTGGGATTATCAAGCCTTACCGAAGTATCATTTGTTATTTTATTATTTCCAATCCCAATCTATTCATCCCATGGAGCGAAACTGGTAGTACTCCATATCTAACACCTATTGTGTTATCGGTAAAATCAATTACCATTTCACGTTTCAAATCTAATTAAAGATTTAACTATCGCGTGGAGTAAAACTGGTGATACTCCATTCTTGATCATTTCATTAATTCGGTAAATTTAATTACCTCGTTCACATTCCAATCTAATTAAAGATTCATTAGAAATCCAACTTGGTTTTAGTCTCAAAAATCATTACTTTATGATTATTCAACTATAAGAAATTAATCTTTTCTTTAACTAGGTTAAATAATCAATGTTATTAAAAACACAGTTCGCAATAATTCCAAATCAACTTCCATTAAATACGGAATCTTCGCAGAAAACGGATCAATATATATAATTGATATAAATTTCTGTATCAGATTAATAATATAAACAGAATAACGGCAAAGCCTTTTAAATTCCATATATAGTAACAGTTTTCCTTTACAGAAGCTCATCTCGATTATTACCAAATTGCATTCCATTCAATTCCAATTTAATATATTAAATTGGAAAACTTGACTTTAGAAAATTTCCATTAAATCTTAATAAAAAGATTTATAAATTCCAAATCATATCTTCACTGTTAATTAGGTTTTAAGAACAAATGTTATTTAAAACATCATTCACAATGAACCCAAAATCATCTTCCTTTTAATTTCAATTTATAATTATAAATTGGAAAACTTCATTAATGTTAATTTAAAAGATTTATTCAATTTTCAACTGGGTTTAAGAATAGTGTTTTGAAGACACCATTCACAACGAACCCAAAATCTGATTTGATTATCATTTAGTGATAAAAAATGTATGTATATAAATTTTTGTACATTAGAATACAATATCATCGGGTCGTGGGGCGGGTTGGGTTACCCTGACCCATACGGGTTTCGGCTACGAGGTGAAATTCCAGACCCGCAAAGGGTCTATGGGGTCAGTCTGGGGTAAGATTTAAAAAGTCCAGGTGAGGCCTGGTGCATGACAAACCAGCTTGAACCCCTCATTGTTGTTCCTAGTTATGGGTCATTATAATAATTTCACAAAGATGTAGGGTCAAGGCCAACTTGAAGTAGAAGCCTGCACTGAACGCCTGGCAAATTCAGCATCTGCAAGTTGTATTAACTCGCATAATTTACGATTATCTAACTAAGAGATTTATTCAAATATCATATCGTGTGTTTGGTTTAAAACCCTAGATTTGTGACTTTTAGTAAATAGATGAATTTGGATGCGAGACACCTTCCATTAAGTTCAAAATGTCATTTACGATATTTAAAGTATAAATATTGATATGTTTGGGGTTAATAAATTTTCGGGACTTCGGGTAGGGCTTTGTTGTGCAAAAATAGACCACTAACTCACATGTAAAACGCCCCTTCATAACAACTCTACCCACCCCTTCATTTCATTTAGTCTTCATAAGTTCCTATTAACTCCCAAGCATAGTGGAGGAGGAAATTAATATTCCAAAGCTTCAATATTAGGATATTTGAGTGATTTGCTTTGCAAATTCAAAGAGAAGCTTGCATAAGTTCATCTCCAACTTGTTTTCTCTTCAATTTATGAGATTTTCCTAAACCTAATTCTTAGAAAATGTTGCGTATATATGTGTAGATTGAAGATTAGTGAGTTATATTGGAAAAGAGAGCAATTTAGCTTGGTTGTGCACCTTCCATTTACTTATTGTGTTCAAAGGTGAGTTCTTGGGAACTCACATCGATGTAAACAAGCTAAAATTCTTGGTATGTGTGCTCTTAGCAATTTTATGTAACATCTCGCATTTTTATAATATTAATACAATTAAATAATTAAATAAAACGATGAATGGGGAATGAACATTTTTGGGATAGTCAGAATAGGTTTCAGAATGCGAACCATTGCGTTCTATGCATTTTTCTGATAAATTTACATATATAAAATGTAATGAACGGAGTTCGTATGGATAGTGTATAAACGTATGGAATTTAGCATTGGGAAAATATTTGTACGTAAATGTGTGAAAATATAATTTATATTTTTAAAATTTTGTATATACATAAATTTCCAGAAAAATGTTCATTTGAAACTGAAATAAATGAACAACCAGAAAGAGGAAATTAATTAACATTACAATTCTAACGTTCCCATTAATTAACATCAACAAATAAATATTATTTAGATATAAATTACAAAAGAAACGCACACTTTAAATGTGCATCATAAATGGTACAAAATTATGCAATAAAAGGAAGTTTGAAATAACATTAATTAAATAGTATTTAAATTTAGAATAGATATGCACATATTAATATATTAACGGTGCGTATTTGAAATGGAATTTATGCATGTTAAAAATGACGTGTAACACAATAGAAATAACGTCAAAGATAGCGTTCACTGAATTAAAAAGAGAATAAAATGTAGAAAGTTAAAATTGGAAAATATTATATGCACGAATTAATTTTATGTTTAAAATTTGAAATGGATAAGACTAAAGAATAGCGAAAGAAACTAAATAACAACATTAAGAATTGTAACGTTGATAATAATGTTTATTGCGCAGCTATTAATGAATAAGAGTTTATGAAGTTATGTGCAAATGTATACGCATAAATTTAAGTTTGAAATCTAAAATGTACGTTACAAATAGAAGCAACTAATATGGGGAAGAATAGCGCAAGAAGATAATGTTAAAAGTACCATTTAAACATATGCAAAAATCACGCATTGGAGGACCCGATACATGATTTTAGAAATCGTGTATGGGTTGACCCAGACCCGAGATAGGTCGAACCACTCAAGGTGTGTGTCGACCTAGGACTCGACCTAGCAGGGGTATGGATCGACCCATTCAGGTCATATATAACGTGATTTTTATATCTTTGGTGACTCCGATTTTATTTATTTCAATCCAACGGATGAGGTTCTTCTGAGCACCTATAAATAGACCAGCAGGGCCTAGCCTCTAACTCATATTTTTTGTAAGGGCGCCAAAGCTCTGTCGTTTCTTTTCTCCTCCAAATTCTTTAGAAAATAAATATATTAGTTTTAGGATTTCTGGTTCAAGATTTGGCGATAAAGATTGTAGATTTTAGCTATAAATGCTCAAGTCCTCCGTCCAGACAAATCTACAAATTCAAATTAAAAAGAAAGCTACGCAAATCCAATTCGGATCCAAAGTATTAGAATGCAAATCTCAAGTGAGTGGATTAAGTTATATTTTTCAATAACAGTATTTTTGTATCGTTTTATTCCTGCTAAACTTTACAATATGTTCTTCTTCTTTTTTTCCTCTCTTCTCCGTATACCACTTATGTCAAATTTTGGTTATGCGCAAAAATTGAATTGGGGTTATGCGCAAATTGGATAATTGAATTATGGATAGATACCAAATTATTGAATTGTTGTTTTGTGCAATTTAATTGAAATTATAAACAAAATGGGGGAAATTTAGTGATTTGGAGCTAAAAAAACATATTATGTCAATATTGTAATAAATGAAGGATTTGTGTGTTTAGTTACTATTTGTAAGAAATCCCTTTTTAGATTTAAATGGAAATAGTGCAAAAAATGTAAGGAATAAATGATAAAGTAGTGTAAATCAAACTGTGTCAAATTTTACTGTTATTGTGCAAAACAAAAAGAAGAAGAAAAGTTGGAGACGGTAATTAGTGCATATAAATCAAATTTGAAATTTAGTTATAGCCAAAATTGACTGGTTAGGAAAGAAGAAGGAATGTATTTGCATAGTTTATGTAGACAAAGAAAATAGGAAACATGATTGCAAACTGAAATAGTGAATAAATGAAGATTAGTGTGAAATAGGAGTTAACCGTATTGCGCACTATTTGACAACCTCAAGAATAAGAAAATGAATGTTATGCAATTATGAGTTCCTATTATAAATTTATAATAATTACCTAAAACTATGGAAATAGGTTTTATTATAGTTTTGGTAACCAATCAATTTGGAATATGCATAACTTCCTAAAAAGAATAAATGCTAAAAACGAAAGGGAAAGGAAACATAACTTAAATAAGTTATAAAAAGGTAAGGACTTACTGTAAACTTATAATTGGAATATAGTAAGAATATTTTAGTAGAAATAACGTGTAAGAAATATTATAACATAAAGGTTATAATTTGGAAAGTGAAACGAAAGGAATAAAGCTTAATTATAAATAAACATGAAATTGGAAATTAAGTTTAATAAGCCTAAAGATACTCAATAGTGGGCTTGTAATTAGGCAATATTCAATGGTGACCAACAAAGATGATTTATAAATAAATAATATTCAATTGGATAGATTAATGGGTATTGTAAATCAACAAAAAAGGTAAAGTAAGTTAATGCATAAGAATAAATTAGACATAAGGTCTAATAAAATAACGACATTGTTAGGTCTAGTCCGTAAGGATGAAGAACTCAACAGGGTGGATCATCGAAGGTGTCGGGAGACATGATGGGAGCACGTCCAACTTATTCGACAGGGCTGGAGGGAAGTGCGGGACTTTTACGGGATGAGAGGATACTCCGTGATAGTCCTCTGTGGTAGGCTTCAAGCTGTACCCACAGAGGCAAGGTCTGTATGTTACCATACGGTGATACGTTTTGGTTGCATTTGTTACATTGTAGCTATAGGGTAGCCTAAAGACTGATTCAAATGATTTGTAGAATGGTTCAGCGGCTTCCTTGACTCGTAGGCGGGGAGGCTTTATGGTCAGGACCCAACTAAGGATAGTAATAATTGGATGCCTATCATCTTCAGTCAAAGCATGTACAGGAAAGGCTGGAGCAATAACCAAGTGACCGATGATCTTCACTATCGGGTCATTGGATGAGGGACCATATGTTTGTTTAGATTTGTTTTTAAGATTGTTCACTTAGCTCTTTTTAATAGTCTTTCATTAGGGGGTAGGTTGGTGGGGGGGCTTTAGGAACCACATAAGATACAGACCAACTTAAGATATCTGTATTTCGGGCCTAACAAAGCCATTTTGTTTGGCCATCCCGAGGCCATTCTTGATAGATATAGTAAAGGCCCGACTGAGTTCCATTAAGAACTCGGATATTTGGCACAGTGTTGGAGATTCGATACTCCCTCGAAGTGTGAAGATGGAGGTCAAGTACATTTTTCGTAGTACAACGATGTGGACCACTCAAGGAGGATACTACGGAGAGTACCTCGGTTTATTGGACATATAGCCATATATATTATTTATTAGGTTAATCTACTAGAGAGTAGATGGGTTCAATTTATGTGGGAAAATCAAAAGTATAACGTGAAATAAACTCTAATAACTTAATAAATAAAGAACTAGTGATAGAATGGAATATGTAGTGTTATTGTAGAAAGTATAATTTATCCACTCACCTGAACTTTTGTTCTGATCCCCGCCTCATAACAAACCCGTAGATTAGGCAAGTGGTTGAGATTCTACAGCTTAGGGACACTTGCTAGTTACTGTCATTATATAGGTAAGTTATTTGTTTACTAATATATTTTATTCATTTCGCTTTGAGATATTTTATCATGAGCTCTGATATATTTATCTTTGCCTTTCTACAGGATACCAGACAAACCGACGTGAGCTTCAGTAGATTTGGATTTTGAAAAAAATTCGGGTCTATCGAAATTTGGGTTGTTACATTTCACGTTGTGTATGCACTTGGTGATTGGTTTGTTTGTGTGTAAACTTTCCAATTTACGTGTTTTGATCTCATTCTTATGTTTTCTAGTGTAAGTCTTTGTTGTGATTTCAGTTTTGAGTTTTTGATTTATTTCGATGAGCCTTGGAAGCCATTGCCACTTAGATAATGTTATAAGCCTTCACCATTCGTCTGTGCTTGCCTGAAATCGATTGGGTATTCCTAGCCAAGATAAACAATTGCCTAGGCATCAAATCAGTCAGTTGAATAAGGACCCCAGCCGTCTGACCTAATGCTCAAATAAAGTAAAAAAGGCAGTGAACATATTCAGACATCTGAATCTCAAATTCATACGTTTAATATATGTTCAGACGTCTGAGTTGATATTCAGACATCCAAAATACAGGGAAATGGTTCCCAAGACTTCATTTAGCTTGGACAAATATCTGAATATGAAATTCAAATGTCTGACGCGCGCAATGAAAGGCAATACTTGCCTTTTTCATGTGATATTTTGAGTTGTGTTGATTCAACCTGCCCTGGATTGACTTCTATCACTATTTTTGAGTTGATGTCTACTTTTCTGGAATTCTGATTTATCATTTTAAATGAATATGTAATCGATATTTATGAGACTTAGTTTACGTTATTAAAACGTGAATTTTGGGATCGATTGTTCTTAAAAATTTATGAGTTTTTACCAATACTAAAATATAAAGGGTTTATATTATTAGTAGTTATCAAATCTTTTCAAAATGGTTTCTAACACTACTTTCATCATATAAAGTTGTTTTGCAAATTATCTTCCAATCTACTAGTATGTATATATAAAAACCTTTTCCACACTCGTATGAGAAATCATATTAAATTCCATAGTAAAACTAGTGATATGAAACGCTTGCTTTTGCTTCAACGGTTAATTCTTAAACTCGTTCGATTGAAAACTATGGCAATGATCGTCTTATGTTTCTAGTGGGCTATACAATTTGTAAACATTTGAGTGAAGTTGGTGGTTATGAGGCATTTGGATAAACTCATCTGTTTACTAACTTATTGTATATTACGATACTTTTGATCAATTGTAATCTTCTTGAGACTTAGACTAGCTTTATGCGACGTACTAGGGTTGTGCAATCCATTTCACATTTTTGAGGATCTTCTAATCAATTTGAGGAAGTTCGATTCATTTCGTGCATTTGTTCTTTCTATGATCCTTAGATCATCGTGTGGAATTTCGGTTCAATTTAGGAAGGGTCGCGACCCATGGTCTTCGGCCCGTCTTGAGGAGCTTTGGCTCAAAACAATATGTTATATGACACCCTACGTTCGTTAATGTCACTCACTAAGGGAATGCATTAAGTTTCATGAAGCGTTATAGGTAAGCAGACACAAAATAATTACAAGACAGATATAAATAAGATAGCAGCGGAATTTTTTTTATTTTTATTTCAAACATAAATCATAATGTCGTGATCCATAATATCATAAGTCCCAAAAATCATTACAATAAATCAACTTATGTCTTGCATCATCAGAGTACATAATAATATGAAAAACATAATTCCCCAATTAAAAGAGTTAAGCCATAGTAGAGACAAGAACTTGAGCCATACTTCAGAAGTAGCTCCTAGCAAGATGATATCTGAGTCCTAGCTAAGCCTGAGTGTTTCCTCCCTGAGAACCTGGGGGGAAGGAACGGAAGAAAGAAGGAGAAACAAAAAGGGTCAGACATAAAGTCTGGTGAGTCTATTTACTTTTAGCTAGTAAATAAATAAAAGTAACATGATAGGCATATATAAAGTGGATAAAAGAGATCACTATGTAAATAGCAGGTGTGACAAGGTAGCCAGGGTAAGGTGTATGTGCCTCGCTAATGATTACACTACACTTTTACTATTATAACTAAAATGAGATGATTCCTTCCACTCTAAGTTGGTAGGCTTAGGGCATACGTCCGAGTGTTCCCTAACCACTACCCTAATCGATCGGTTCCTTACCCCGTAGATATCATGTGCTGGCCCCACAGTAGGAGATATCACTCCCTAAAGTGGCAACCCTTAAGGTGTGCACAACCATACCTACTGGTGTCACGGTCATCTTATCCCCCTCTGCCCGGCTCATGCACGCACATGGCCCGTTCGGTTTGCGCCGCCCACACCGTCTGTCTCGTTTGGATCTCTTATAATAAATCAGTAAGCGTGCCCCTTCTCCACCTAGTATGGAGTTCTTTATTTGATACCTACTCCGGTTTACTGATTGAAATGGGTCCCATGCAATATGATACAAGCTCTCCCCTTTGTCTTGTATCCCCAATAGGTTTTTCACTGACTATGTATACCCTTAAATGTCTTTAATTACACAGCCCTATGTCAATTATGCTTACCCTAAAGGGTGTCTTTAATTACATTGCCCTATGTCAGTTATGTTTACCCTAAAGGGTGTCTTTAATTACATAACTTTATTATATTTTCCACCGGTTATGTATACCACTAGGTGTCTTTAATTATATAACCTTATTGGGTTAAGTTCGTGGGTCTATATGTAAATATTACCCACCCACTCTAATTTACTTAACCCACCCACTACCCATCCAATTTTACTTAACCCTAGCTTAAGTTCATAATCGTACAATCCTAATGGATTAAATTAGGTTAAGTAGTCCAATTAAATACCATGTCCAATTATGGTTAGAATGGGCTAGACCTCCCCATTAGGCCTGCAACGTGTGGATGCTGGATATGCTGGTCGGGTCCGGGCAGTCTTATTCCACAGTTGGGCTTAACCTTGTGTCTTAGCCCGGTTCGTATTTGCGCACTTAGACCTCTCACATTAGGTTCAGCATTAGTGGCTGCTGGATAAGCCGGTCGGGTCCGGGCAGACTTCCGCCACTAATGCAACCTAACCTCGTGTCATAAGTGCAATTATAATTCCTAATTGTAATTACTAAATATTCCATTTTTATCCAAATCTACCTATGTCATTATAGGTGATTATTTCTATGTTTCGCCATTTGAATTATGTGTCCAATTCATATAAAATATTACATAAATTATGCCAGTTATAAATCCCTTTTCCCCGTTTCCTAACTAACGTATTCGCACGTATTTTGGCGGCATCTAGGCTATAAAGTTGCCTAGCCATAACAATGAAAAAGGGAATATGACAAAGGTGATAGTTTCAACATATCTTGGCATAAACTAGCATGATAACAAGGTGAATGGATATGCAATTAACATCATCACAAGGTGGACATAAAACTGATAACTTATGGCAATTACTACGACGTCAAAGCAAGCATAATGAGATCTAAATTAACCATTTTAGATATCCAACTATTTAGATCTAGCATAATTAGGGTGACATGGTAACATGTTTAGATCTACAGATGGCTTCACATGTCAAGTTTACAACATATCTAGATTAATCACAATATGACAGGTGAAAAAAGGGATTTACATAAAGAACTAGATCTAGCCAATGTTACAACTGTCCACTTCAATAGATGTACATCCACCACAATATAGTTACAAGTAAAGATCCTCATAGGCAACATAATAGAATAACCACAATTGTATTAGATCTAGGGAAACAGATTTATCATGACATAGTATAAAATATAACACTTACATAGAATCATACTTTACAACATAACCAATTCACAGTCTTTCACAATTTACTTTTATTTATCTAAATCTAAAAGCAATCTAGAAACTCACAGCGTTAGATTTAGAGAATTAAGAAAGAACAGATCTTGAATTTTTGAATTTGATTTTGAAAGTATGTAGTTATAGAAAACCGTTCTGTCTCGGTTCGCATTCCGGCAGCATATGGCTCCCATAATTTCCAATGAAGAAGTAGGAGAATTGAGCACATATTTATTGTTGTAGAACCCTCTGAAACCGACTACCTCCTCAGCCCTAGGGGTGTCGACACTCCTGTAGGTGGGTCGGTCCATAGGTCGACACCCTTAAGGGGGGTCGACACCCCTCTAGAGGGGTCGACCCCCTAGAGTGGGAGTTTTGCCGCTCTGACGAATTTTTCAAATTTGAATCATTCTGGATAAAATTCTGACTTATCTCTGACTCATCTCTGACTCATGCGTATGTATATAATTTTTCTACACGTATACAAACTTAAAACCCTTATAACTTCCTCATACGTTGTCTGTTTTAAGCAAACCAAATGTCTATCTTGACCAGAATTTCAAATACGGACGCAATGGTGCAGTCCATTTCTTCTAATTCCAAATATTAAATTAATTATTATTTAATTTATCCTCTTTTAGTGTCGATACAAATTCGAGGTGTTACAGGTTAGCTACCTAGAGATCGTGTCTTGTTTGTGATACATGTATTGGTAAGTTTTCAGGCACCGGTCTTGTAATAAATCTCTTTCCTCCTTTTTGTGATTTTCTGGATTTCTAATTATTGATTTATGGAATTTTGTGCTTTTGATATGGGATATCAATCAGAGTTTGTTTGATAGTGTGTTATCAATTTTGTGTTCATTTGAT
The DNA here is from genome assembly GCA_030737875.1 of Allium sativum. Taxonomy (NCBI): domain Eukaryota; kingdom Viridiplantae; phylum Streptophyta; class Magnoliopsida; order Asparagales; family Amaryllidaceae; genus Allium; species Allium sativum. The sequence goes on along the minus strand of CM060912.1, from coordinate 549,724,196 downwards.
GTGATATCATTTATTGTGAGTAGCTATATGATTTAGAATGAGACATTCTTTTGTAGCATTGAGATTTCATTGAGATATTGTTTGGACACTTATGGGGATTCACACTTATTGTTGAACATTTTTGTTGTTGCATATATGTCTATATCTGTTTATATCTCTATTTCTATTTCAGTCTATGTGATGAGTATAACTAGTCTTGTCCGTTAATTGTTTATTTTCTTAAAAATAATGCATAGGTCAAACCAAGGTGTTGTAGGTGCTTCCACATGACCTCTAGTGGGGGCCATTTCTTGACTTTTGGCTAACTATATTAATGTTGTAGTTTTTGGTTATGTGTGTATGAGATATGGACTCCTTATGTATACATATACTTTTGGCTAGCACTTGTACCTATTCTTTGGTAGTTAAGTGGATCGAGTATGACCATTATCTATGTGTACACACTTATGTTTTATACTCATATCTACTTCTGTATCTATGATGTGAATATCTATCTCTGATTTTGTTATATATTTTGTATTTGTTTCCAAAGAGATTTCTACCTACTATTTAGTAGCTTCCTTAAGCTATTATATAGATGGTTGCTCCTCAACCGCCTTTTTCTTCATGTTAGTTGACAACATTACTTCATCATGTCCATGGCTAATGCAAGTATAGTGGTGGGGCATCACATAAATGGTCAGTTTAGTGTGAGATGTCCTCTCTGTGTGTGTTTGTGTGTCTATATATATATATATATATATATATGTGTGTGTGTGTGTGTGTGTGTGTGTGTGTGTGTGTGTGTGTGTGCGTGTGTGTGTGTACGTATGTATGCATGTATATATGTGTGTATGTGTGTATGTGTGTATATATACATTTGTTTGAAGGATAGCCTAAAGAAGGTATTAAATGACTGACCTACCTATTTTGGGTATTAAGTAGTTAGGACTAGGTCGTTCCTAATATTTACTTCTTGGTATAGGACCTAAGTCGTGGAACTCGCCCTTACAAAGGCCTTAAGTGATCACGAGGTCCGCCTTTCTATTAAAAAGTAGTACTAAATGGACTTAAATAATAATTTACGTTTGAGTGGGGTAGTTACCTGTAAGTTGTATGCTTCCACTCTGTAAACTATGTGAGGAAGTAAATAGAGGATGGGTAGTAACAGGAAAGCTTTCAAAAAGCCAACATGTCTAAGGGAAGTATTAAGTATCTAGGATTTCACCCATAATACCAGTTAAATATTTATGTAAGGGTCCACCAGAGAGTACTTAAATGAAAAAGAGTGTCGACCTTAACCGGTGTAAAGTGGATGCTTAGTATTTCTCGAATTACAAGAGAGGGAATTTTTAATAGCGTTGACGATTATATTTCAAGGTCATAAGTAACTAGGGTCCGCCATAGGGTCTTAAGTGATCAAAGGGATCCATCCATAAATAAATAAGTATTTATATATTGGCCATAAGTAACCATATGGTTGTCCTCCTCGTACGATATTAAGTGATAAAAGAATCCACCCTTATAAATGTGCATGTTGATCAAAAGTGACTTTAGAATAGTCCTCTAAATGTATACATGAATTTGTGTTGAGCTTGTGTAGACATAATATGATCAATGTATACTGCCATGTATAGGAATAGACATTCCTTAGACTTATAAGATTTTCATTCACCAGAACTTTTGTTCAAACCTCCCTCCACTTAACAAATAAATAGGTCAGTAGGTGGGAACGCCCGGTTGATGCAGTCATGGAGGTTGGAGTCTAATTAAGAAGGATCTTTAGTTATTATCATTATTATCATGATTGTTTTTTTTAATAAATAGAAATAATGTAACAAAAGAGACAATCTAGCCATTCTCCAACGGCTCACAAAAACAATTTCTGTAGAGATGGTCTGTGCAAACACACAAACATAGGAAACAAAGAAGAAAAATCTAAAGTAGAAAATATGAACGACAAAAAAACTCAGAGAGAAGTCCAAATAAGCGAAGTCATGCCCATCGGTGTCGATGAAAAAGTCACAGTAGTGATCCATAAAGCAGGCGAATGTATATCCAGTCTGTCAGGTCCACAAGCCTCGGCAAGCGAATCCGGTCAAGAGTTCGTAGGAACAACTCCTATTAATTAAAAAGAGAATGCCTGCTCCACCATCTCCATAGACCCCAAGTGCAAACCAACACCTCCAGCTTCAGAGAAAGGACGCCCATACATGTAAACCCAGACCCGATACTAGTAGCAAAAACATAAGATCCCAAAGAGGGTAGGGTAATGTGTAAAAAGCGGCGACAATAATGAAAAGCTATGAAATGGAAAAATTCAACCAACGCCCAGCCTATGAGTAGTCAAGAACAATGAAATACCAAAGGTAGTGGCCAATCTCCTAAAACAAGATCCGATAATACCCCTGAAAGGCCTACCTCGAAATGCAAGGAAAACATCGTTCCTTACCCTCCGAATGATGGTAGGAGGATCCATAGGCACTTCGTCGCATATTGCCTTATTCCGCGAGCACCAAATGTACTAGCAGATTAGAAAAGGATCAAGATGATCGAGCGAAATGATTTTCCTGAGATTCCAGTCCACCAGAGTCTCAGTTAATCCGCAAGCGAGGAGGCATTTCTTCGGCAATCCATCAAATTCCTGAAATAATTCCAAAATCGATTTAGCACAGACGCTAATGAAAAACATATGAAAATTGGTTTTCGAATAACCCGAACTATAACACCTACATCGGAAAACGATAGGGATTCCTACATCATGATGTACCATTACTATCATGATTGTTGTTTATTGGGATATTACTATTATTATCGATGTACCGTTGTTGACATTTGAGATCTTTACGTAATCGAAATTTATGTGTTTTAATTAATGGTCCATTTACTTTCTGTTATTATATTTTATCCCTTCTGCCGTGAAATTCTGATGTTGTTATTAGTTTTACTATGTGATTGTAATCCTTACAGGAATGAAATAACCATTTAGAATGCCTCTAAGTTCTGAAATTTAAATTTAATAAAAGTTTAATAATTTTAATTTAATAATTTATATTTAATAAAATTTTAATATAGATTTTTATTAAAAATATAGATTTTCTTAATAATTTAAATTTAATAAAATTTTAAAAGAGGAGTTAGAAATTTAGTTGTAACTTAGCTTGTTGGAACGATTAAACCGAAGTGGAATTATCAAATTAAGTAGAATGGATTTTAAGATGTAACTTGGAAGATAATATAAAGGGTTTTATATTAATATGTTATGATTATGAAACTTAGTAAACTGATTTGATTTATTAAGTAAAGGTTTGAATCTAAATATAATTGAATCTAAATATTTAGAATCGATTAAATTTGAAATTTGAGATTCAAATGACATGAAATTGTTAAGATGAGATCTAAAAGTAAAATTGGTATCTAAAAATTTGATTTAAGAAATAGATACTGGAAACCAACTTGAATACTATTTTGAAATTAATTGAAATCAAGAATATACAATTTAAAGTTTAAGTTGGTTTGAACTGAGGTTTTGAAATTTGAATTGATAATAAACTAAAACCTAGAAATATGGATAAATGGTTCGGTTCGAAGTTTAATTTAAAATCAAATTATTTTAAAATTTATCTTATGTTAAACTACTTTAGACTATTTCATATACAAATATTTTATAACTATTTACATTTAACTTAACTATTTTACATTTTATAACTATTTTAAAATTTAGCTATTTTAATCTTTAATTATTACATATTTTATGATTAATTTTAAATCAAGATATTTTATATTAATATAATTATTTTTAAATTTAACTATTTTATTTATTATTTTTAAAAGAAAGTTTATTTCTGATTCGAACTGTTATATTTGAATGTTAATATGAAGATTTTAGAATAATGATATTTATGATATAGAAACTTAAAATCAAAATGTCATATTTTTAATGAATTATTTTGTAAATATTAAATTTGGGATTTTGAACTTAATCAAATAAGGAATTGATTGAAATATGATTTATGACATTAAAATAATTAAATTTAATTATTGAATATAAATCAATATCGTTATTACTCGACTTATGTTATTTTGAGTATGATTTCTAAAATATAAATGACCAGGTGTGAAATAAGTGTTTGGTTGTTAAAGAGATCGGGGTAGGATATTGTCATACTATCTGCCAATACTGGGAATAACTTTAACAACTGTGCAAGTGGTGGAGAATTCAGAATGAAGTAGGATGGTTAGGCGAATGCTAGTGGAACTAAGTAAGAGTATGTAGATGGATAGCCTTGACCCTCGGATCATCATTAAAATGACTAAAACAGGAGTCATAACCAGGGCACTTGAGTTCCTTTTATCGGACACCCATCTTTGATAATATATCTTTTACACTATGATTATTGGGCGCGCCTTTGATTATGAGTGTATTTTTCGAGTTGGGCGGTAATTGCAGATATGCGTTGCCATCAGCTTGAGTCTACAATCCAGTAGATTCCTACCATGGGTATTGACTGTATGCCTTGTCGTTTTGTCCTGATCGAGCCCCCTTTGATTTTGATTTAACGTTGTTGTATCACGATTCATCCCAATCCACCGATGGCTTACTAGTGTGTTATATGAAAATTGTAACGACCTATCTTTTTGAACAATTCAACTCGGTAATTAAACCAACTCGAACCATTCAAAACGACATGTTGTTATCGCTTATGGTGTTTAAACAAAATCAGCACAAAAACACAACTTAGAATAAATAGATAATACTCACGACAGAATAATTTTATAATAAAATTTTATCAAAGTTATATAATATTTTTATACAATAGAAAAGTTTAAATACATACATTTAAATTATATAAACTTTAAGTATCTTATCGAGCCAAAGCGCGTGCGTATACACTACTGTCAAACTTCGTCAGCTAAAATCTTTAAGCTGTAACACTCTGTTTGACCCGAGCATTTCATACAAAACACAAAAACACTCGAGTCAGGGTTAACTTTATTCAAGTAATTCAACTTTAATAAAGCACTAAAAATATAATAGTTAATCCTAATATTTATGTGCAATTCTAAATTCCAAGGTATGGTCAAATGCAAGTACACACGGTCAACATGTAAAATTTGATGTAGAAATTATGGCAGCATGTATGTCAAGTTACAACCAAAACAAGATGACATATGACCATGTTTACATGTGATAGGCTTCTAAATTCCAGGTGCAAGATAATAGAAATCAATGTAGCATGCATAACAGGGGATGCATGGTCATAAAGTGACTTGTATATAACAATACAATAAGACATATATTGCAGCATGCATTGACTGGATAGTTTCATTCAAATACAAGGAACATTTTCGAAATGAAAGGGTGTAGGAAACAAGGATGTACACCATTAAAATTTCCATTCCCATTTAAATACGGGGCAGATCCAAATGTAGTTGTATTCGGTCAGGAGGGATGTTTATTTTGCAAAAATATATACATATACAATCCAGTTCAATAAGGTACAATCAATAGGTATTCAAAAAAAAGAGAAGCGTGTAAATTTGCTTATTTAGCATAAAGGGTAAACATATATGATTAAATATAGCAGGGTGCAGATTAGTTTTCTAGAAAAATCAAGGCCATATCAAATATATATTTCATGAAACCAGTAAATCAAGGCCAAATTGTATAAGTCTGGCAAAGCAGTAGTTTCCATTTTTACACATATATGTGTGTTTCAGATTTTATACATGGTAGCATGGGTTTAAAAGCACATATGGCCATTAAGGGCGGTCATATTTCGAAGTAACGGGAGCAGTAAATAGGGCAATGATTGACATAGAAATATGTTTATTTTATGCTCTTATATCTTATCTTTTGTATATAAATAAATATTACTTGGGTATTGTTTTGTCACTTTTACAGATATTCCAACCCAGCCCGCATGCAAACAGAAAAGTAGAAAAATAGAGATCAAATTGCTGTGTATTTACATTTCGAAGAATTGTAGATGAAAATCTCACCTCTAGCTGCTGTTGGACAAGAAAATGATTGGTAGAAAGGCCATGTACATATCAAATCAAGGGAAGCTTGTCTAAGAACCAAGAGGAAAAGAAGAAAGGCCAAAAATTTAATAGATTTAACTAAGGCCCATTTGAAACCTTCATTGTAAACTCTTTTCCCTAAGGCCCATCTATCATTGTATTAGGGTTAGGGTTTGGCTATCTATCCTATAAATACCCTTGTAATGTCATTGTAGCCACCATCCTATTTTCTCTTCTTCTCCATTAATAAAGTTTCTAGTTCTCTTTTATTTTTCTACATTTTTCTTTTTCTTAGCAATTGGTGTTGTTTTCACAATTAGTTTTGGTAGAACACCAATTGTATTTTACATTTTTTATTAGCGATTAGTCGTTTGATTAGTTTCAACGACAATCCTAACTTTACTTTTTGTTGTTCTTCTTTTCCTGCAATTTTACTTTCTGCATTTTATTTTTGTTTTGCATTTTAATTTCCAATTGATAATTGTGATTTGATCGTCGGTTCAATTAGATTTGTTCTGAATCGGATCGCAGTTTCAATTTTTATTGTTTTCAAAACCAACCTCGAAAATCGTCTAACTCGCCCAAGAGATTAGATAAATAATTTGATTTAATCTACCTCCCTGTGTTCGACCTGTATGCTACACACCTATACGATTGCAGTATTTAATTTAAAATTCGCGCTTTTCTAATTCATAGACTAGCGTCGATCAAGTTTTTGGCGCCGTTGCCGGGGAGGTAACAATTAAATTTTGTTATTTAATTTCTGATTCGTGTTAGTTTTTATTTTTATTTTATTTTTTCTTTTTGTTTAATTTTGTTTAAAAAAATAAAAAATCTTGATTAGTGAATTGGTGTATCAATTACATTGATATTATCACAACTAAATAAGAAGAAGAAAAAAGTTGCCAATTTTCTTCAAATTCTTTCCTTTTTATTTCTCAATCTCATTCATTTCTTTCTTTAACAAATTCTTCTTTCTTTTTAACATATTAAAAAAAAATCTTTCACAATTCTCTTCTTTCTTTATATTTCTTTTGCCGTACTTTCTCGCCATCTCTACTATTTCTTCCCGATCAACTTTCAAAACCAGATCATCCTTCACAATCATACCCACGTTTCTACAATCCCTCATCACGCTCACGTTGTACAATCACCATACCCAGTTGAGAACCCACACGCAAACCCCCATCAGTTCATACAACAATCGTCTCAACCACATACCAACATTCAACCACAATTATAACGCTTGAATCACCCTCGCCAATCAGCTACAATTCGATTCAAGACAGATCCGAAACTCACTCATAGCCCCAACATCATCAACTCCCAATACATCCAAAGTTCTGTTCAACGAACCACAAGCAGCACCTCTCTTCTTCACAATTCAAACCCCCTTCATCGCATTAATTCAACCCAAACCATCTTCCCTTCAGATCCCAAAATAGCGCTCATACCTTTCTACTTCACGTTAATGCAAGGAGACACCAAACTCTATCATCATCAGACCGATTATCACATCTCCATACTCACGCAAGTCCTATTCCACCACATCCACAACCCTTCTCCAGATCGCAAAACCTGAACTCCTCGTCCACCTCCACCGCAAACCAGTACACCTTCAGACCAAAATACCACACAACTCACGCTCTGCATAACCGAAATCCAATATTAACCCCTTATCCCCAAATTGATCCTACCAGATTTGAACCGCAAACCACCGCTACTGCTTTTGTTCCTACCGGAATCCCCAATTTCCAGAACCACACACCAGTTCGTTGAATCAAGTCATCCTCTTTTTCAACCATTGCATTCAACTGTGGCAGCAAATTCGTACCCAAATTGCAATTCTTGAACCCCCAAAAACATATCAGCCCCTCAGCCGATTCAAACCCTAAAAACCCGAAGCAAGCCAAACCCAAAAATCGCGATTCATAAACCCCTACCCAATTCAGAAATCCCAAAAGCCGACAGTCACCCTCATAACCTACCGAAGCCAAAACTCGATTCGAGATCCTTATCATCAATTGAATTTTCGGTAAGAAAAAAAAGTAGGAGGAAATATTTGTTTTCGTGATTTGTTTTCTGAAAGGAAGGGGCAACGTTTCTTTTGAAAAAAAGAAGAAAAAGGGGCGTGATCTGGTCTAAAGAAAAGGTGGACTTAAAGTTTTTAACTGGTTGGCCCACGTGATACGTCTATTTTGTGTTTTTAATTGGTTTAAGTCTGAGTGCTTTCATGATCTTTGTGTATGTCTATTTTGAGGGTTTTAGATTGTTTCCAGAATTACCAATTTGTTCCTACTATTATTTTGAGGCACAAGTTGTTTGAAGGGCGAGATTTATGGTTTGAGCGGCATGCTTGGGCCAAGATTTGCGCAAAGACCAAAGCAAAAAACAACAACAAATCAAAAGAAATCAAAGGTCAAGTAATTTGCAAATAGTGGATTTGGATCGCTAGTACTGCTCAATTATTCTGGGCAGACTGTCATACCCTGCTTTGTAAAATTTTCTAAACTCTACAGGTTCTGCAACTGCTTGAAAATTATTGAAATTGCTTGTAAAAATCTTCTGCAGGTGCAGCGGCTTGCTTGTACAATTTTTTATTTTTATTCTGCGACTATTCTGTGACTGAAATTTCTGAATTTGTTTGTGGTTGACTAATATTTCCATAACTGAAATCTTCAATCTCATTATTTTCAACAACAAACAAAAAAAATTACGTTGCAAAATAATATAATTGAAAAGTGGTGCTTTGTGAAGTTGACTGTCTCATATAATTGGATCGCGGATATATAGTAGTTCAATTTATTGAACTATTAGCAAAAGAGGTTGCATTCTACCCGTAAAACATTGGTCGTATCCCTTAGTATTTATACTATACGTGAACGGCCATAAGACCCTCTTCCCCCTTCTAATTGAGTCAGTTAATTAATAGAGCACCACTCGACATTTTATATTATTTTGAAGTGAGAATAATTTATGTCTTCCGTCGACTTCATTCAAATGTCTGATTCAAAAAAATCTTTGAGAGAATTGTGTGATAATAATCGGAGTAGACGTCCTCTTGAAGAGTATGAGTATGAATTGCAACTCATGAAACAAGATTTCCCAAAATTTCGTGAGCCCAATGTCAACAATTTTCAAAATTTTCCAACTGACCAACATTTTCAAAATCATAGATATAATCGAAACGACGATTTCAATTTAAATTTCAATAACTTCGATTATGGGCCCCATCCATATCAAAACGGTTTTGAATCGCAACGTACCTTTGATCAACATCAATATGGGGTTGGAAACCAATTCGAAAATAATTTTGAAAATGATTTTCAAATCGATCAAAATTTTCAAAACTACAACCCATATCCACATCTTGAGAATGACCAAAATTGGAATTTTCCCACCAATTTTAACAATTTTGGTTACGAACCTAATTTTCAAAATCAAAATGATTTCCAATCTCAATTTCAATTTTCTGAAAATTCAAACTATTGTGAGAATCAAGAAATCCAAAACGAGAGCTCTCAAATCAACGACTCTGAAGAATGTCATTTTGATGAGAGGGCGGAAAGGCTAAATAAAAAGACGGATGAACTTCTTTGTTTAATGGTGTCTTATAAAGAACAACAAGAGAAACAAAATCAAATTCAAATAAGCGATGAAGCAGAAAATAATTCAACTCTTACTGACATTGAAAATTTTCAAATAACGACTTTGGAAGTTGAGAATAATCATCTTGATGAAGTTTTTCAAAATTCCACAAATGATTTGGACTTCTACTCTTTCCAGGAAAAAGATTTAAGCTCGGATTTTGATCTTCCACTTTCAGGCTGTGAAAAACTGGAAATTTTAGAATTTGAACATAATAAAAATGTTGAATTTTTCAATTCAAATTCGGAAAAGGATTTTACTGAACATGAATTCTTTGGATTGTACGAGAATGAGTTGCCAAATGAGGAAGAAGTAGATTCAAGTCACAAGTTCGAAAATTTTAACTTTGAGGAAATTTCAAACGAACATGAAATTGTCAGTGTCGAAAATACCTTGTCAATAGAGAAAGGTGATCACATACTCTTGAACAACACTCAGAATTCAAATTTCACTGAATTTATATACGATCACAAATTTTTGAACAATTACACTGATAAATTTGTTGAACACATGAATTATCTTTGGAATGCTGGTTTGGTTGAAAAACTTCATGTGAGGACGACCCTGGATATTTATCTCCTGGACTATAAATCTAGGTTTAAAGATTAGATGGTTTTCAAAAACCTTTGCTTATTAGAAAACATGCCTAGACATAGTGGGAATGGGACTCATCGGGCTAGAACCAAGTGTGGGGGGAAAAGTTGGTGGCAATCTTTGCGTCGCATGCACCGCAAACACATATATCATTGTATATATGATCCATTCTTACATATAGTTAGATTGCATTTCATTCTACAAATAATTTTGCATCTCATTCACCTTTGGGTACGATCTTTCAAATTTAGGAAACGTTTACAGTGTGGACATTGTTTAGTTCTAGTGTGGGGGGGGGGGGGGGGGAGTCTGCATTGCATTCTTTTGATTTTTCTTTAATTTTTCTTTCTTTCTTTTCATGTAGGACCATCATACATTTTATATCATAGTAACATACCATAATTTTTTTTTTTGAAAATACGACTCATTTTCAATTGATACAACAAAATAAGTTTACAATTTTTGGCCAGTTGATAGTATTTTTTTCTCTCAACTTAGATCGAATAAGAAATATAATGAAAAGTTTAATTTTGAGGGATAATAGTGTAACCGGTACATAGGGAGATTCTTAGGTGATGGCCATGAAATCTATTCTATATTGTAGACTTTGTTTAAATAAGTGGAGGACTTAAAATACTCATATTGGCTTTTCGAATCTTTAAAAACTAAGTTGTGTTAAGTTGAATTCGCTTAACTCTCTTTTGTGCTTATATTTTCAATAATAATAATAGTAATCCAAGGGTATCCAACATTGCCTGTATATCGAGCGTTGGTGTGCAAACCCGCCAAGCTCTATCCGACATGTTGTTGACAAAGTCAGCGTTGGAATATCTTGGTCTCATTTTATGAGATTGGACACCTAAGGATTACCGACACGTTGTTGACAAAGTCAAAGTCGGCTTGCACAATCCTCCAAGCTCTTTACCCACTCTCCGTTAGTCCGCGAGGCAGTGCATGGGTGGTAAACCTTGGTCTTCTAAGTTAGGTGTATGTACTTAATCATATATTTTAAAATTTTATAGAATAAAGAATAAGCGATGATGCCCAAACACTTCTTGACCTTATTGATTTGACTAGCCATACATGAGAAAATTAGAATACCACTTTGCAAACTGTGCCAAGCAAACTAAGAATTTATTTCATGGTTGCACTATGTTATCGACCGAACTAACTGGCCAAACTGGAATTTAACATTTGAAAACTTGAATTGTGTTGAAAATTTGTGACAAATTGAGGTATCTAAAATAAAATCAACTAATTAGAAATTGTTAACTTAAATTGTTGTACCACTTTCCTGAAACAAGTCGTGTTCTCAATTTTTGTTTTCAATTGCATAAGTCCATTGCATTCATGTAGTTTCATTAGAATCATAGCATACTGCATTTGGATTTTGTGGGTAGTATCCGCTGAAAACCCTCACGAGACACCACTCGTCCTACTGGGGACACCTAGAGGTTTAACGGCTTGTTGCATACGCTCAATGCAATCGTGTTTCCTACGAATGTGCGACCTATCTAGTTAGTTTTTCATTTTCTTTTTACTCGAGGACGAGTAAAAGATAAGTGTGGGGGTATTTGATTAACATAGAAATATGTTTATTTTATGCTCTTATATCTTATCTTTTGTATATAAATAAATATTACTTGGGTATTGTTTTGTCACTTTTACAGATATTCCAACCCAGCCCGCATGCAAACAGAAAAATAGAAAAATAGAGATCAAATTGCTGTGTATTTACATTTTGAAGAATTGTAGATGAAGATCTCACCTCTAGCTGTTGTTGGACAAGAAAATGATTGGTAGAAAGGACATGTACATATCAAATCAAGGGAAGCTTGTCTAAGAACCAAGAGGAAAAGAAGAAAGGCCAAAAATTTAATAGATTTAACTAAGGTCCATTTGAAACTTTCATTGTAAACTCTTTTCCCTAAGGCCCATCTATCATTGTATTAGGGTTAGGGTTAGGGTTTGGCTATCTATCCTATAAATACCCTTGTAATGCCATTGTAGCCACCATCCTATTTTCTCTTCTTCTCCATTAATAAAGTTTCTAGTTCTCTTTTATTTTTCTACAATTTTCTTTTTCTTAGCAATTGGTGTTGTCTTCACAATTAGTTTTGGTAGAACACCAATTGTATTTTACATTTTTTATTAGCGATTAGTCGTTTGATTAGTTTCAACGACAATCCTAACTTTACTTTTTGTTGTTCTTCTTTTCCTGCAATTTTACTTTCTGCATTTTATTTCTGTTTTGCATTTTAATTTCCAATTGATAATTGTGATTTGATCGTCGGTTCAATTAGATTTGTTCTGAATCGGATCGCGGTTTCAATTTTTATTGTTTTCAAAACCAACCTCGAAAATCGTCTAACTCGCCCAAGAGATTAGATAAATAATTTGATTTAATCTACCTCCCTGTGTTCGACCTGTATGCTACACACCTGTACGCTTGCAGTATTTAATTTAAAATTCGCGCTTTTCTAATTCATAGACCAGCGTCGATCAGGCAACATGGTTTTAAAGGCACATGCTTAAGTAGAAAAAATGCCAATACATTATATGTGTGTGTGTGTATCTTTACTAATAATACAAATACCTTAAGATGGTGAAGCTTTTTTAAACTTCCAAAATGGTCCATGGAAGTTACCAGAAAGTAATCCAATAGAAGAAAAAAGCTAAGGGCATATGTGTCAATTCTGCCCCCCACGTTTTACATCATTTGAATCCAAAAACGGGAAAACCCACGTCTCCTCTATTTCCATCTCTTTTCCTTTCCACCGCTTTCAACTTACTTCCACATATTTCGATTTTCTCATGGCGGAATTCACAACTACGCCCACCCACAACAACTGCTTCTCCCATTCAATCGCACTGCTGCTTCGTCACTCACCTGGACCTATTCCTACCAGATTTACAGCGCCTACGGTTTCACTTCCTTCACGAATCATCAGCCGAAGACGCGATATGTTTGTAAGTCTGTTCCCAGTTCGATTTCTATATCTATTTATTACTTCAGTATTATGATTGATTTATATTCTACGGCTATTGCACTTCTGTCTGGATTGAACTATAATTTTGAACAAGGTTTTAGTATTACAGATCGTTTTGAGTTGAAGACGTTCCAGATCTGATGATCCATAACTTGTTGATCTCTAATTTCGTTCCCGTAGCCTAATGTTTTTCCCACCAACAAATTCGGACCTTTACATGGTGGTTGATTTGACTCAATAAGGCCAGGAAGGAGCTTGGAATCATGTTCTACTTTAGGTCTTGCTTTTTTTCAACTTTTATCTGTGTTTTAATCATCTCTGCTTTGATTCTCATGCTATATGCGAGTGATGGCCTTAAATATTTAATTCATGTCTTAGCGGGAACGCTGAACCATCGATGCCCATTTTCACAATAGGCATGCAACAGTGGAAGATGAAAGCTGAGACAAGATGTCATTTTCATAGTGAAGGGCATCCAAAGGATGACATTTTATCAAGGCAATCAACTCCAGGTTTGTTGCATATTGATTCCAGCATTTGAATAAAGGCCTCTTTGATTAATTTAAAGCAAAGTGTATGTTTAATTATGTATTGGGCTGCATCATTTTGATTAAAATAAAGGCCGGTTTGATGAACGAAAAGACACAATATGAAAAAAATTCATTTGTTGACCAAGTTATCACTTTGTAACATTATTAACTAATATGTTTAGTTTTCATTCAACATGCCCGTGACACAATATAGAGTTACCATCAACTTAGTATTTACATTTACTGTATTTTGCAATAATGTTGATTTATTTATTGTAATAATTGATGTATTCTTTTGCCTGATTTCTGTACTCGGCCATTGAAGTAATTCCACGTCTTTCCTATTCGTTTTTACACAATCTTTCGTTTTGAGTCCTTTCCCCTTACTAGAAAAATTGTGACAATTTGAACAATTCGTTCATTATTCTATAAACGCAGGTTACTTGGTTTGTGTGTGTTAGTCGACATATAGAGATGAGTTTATTGACCAACCTAGCACGATTATGGAGTTGCTAAGTGATTGCGTCATTAGCTATTTGTATGTTTTTTGATTTTCCTTTCTGTAATATGCTATTGTTCTATTCTGCTTGACTTTGGTAGGAATTTAAAGAGGGAAACAAGAAATGCAGGCGAAGGCATGGGAGAGTAAATAGAATAATCCGAAGGTAGTTGATTGCTCATGCCCTAGGTATTTGTCACTAACTTTTCTCATTGCTTTCCTTCTTTATGCACAACACTTAACAGATAACACGTATTTTTGCTTTTCTTTTATTCGGATCTTTTCACGTCATGACGGCTGCGATTCAACGGGGTTGATAACAAGGTCCGCTAACAGTGCTTGACTTATTTATCCTCTTTGAGTCCATCTCTCCCAAATATATCTATTTACTACCTATTTTTTTATTTATTACATTGCCTATTAATTACCTGCATGGTACAATAGTTTGCTTGCATTGTTTGATTGAAAAGACTGTTAGGACTGATACATTACTTATTATAGTATTGTACATGATTGTATATTTGAGTGTGATTACACAATGGTTTTGTGGTTGCATTTATGTATAGTTACAGTTACGTATTTTGGGTACATGGTTGTTTTAGATTTTATAACTTGGTTGTTAACAACATAGTGGTTGCAACCATAGCAAGGTGCTATTTTTTCACAACTATAGTTTGTACTTCATCGTTAAAAGCTGTTACTTTTACATTTAGAAAATTATTTATAATTGAAGCTACCAGCACAAGTTATGAGTGGATCAATTACTATACCAATTTGGGTATCTCCTTCTCCGTTTGATTTTGATTAAAGCTTTTGTTTTCTCCTTATTCATCGACATTTGTAGATTTATATGATGATTCATATTATATTTTTCCTGCCTATGAGTCTTGAAAGTATTTGTAGTCTTCTAAAAACCTTAGGTTGCTATAAGCAAGCTTGGGAATTTGTGTGCAGAGTTGTTATATTTTATAATAGAATTTTTGTTGCTACCATTCTTCTGATATACCTTTATTTATCTTATGGGAATTTGGTTAATCAATTGAGCCCAAAATTGATGAAGAATCCTTCGGATCCATCTTTACATGGGTTTTCTTATTATTTATGATCATTCTAAAATATAATTCTCATACAGTTATTTTAACTTTTTCTTTCCAAAGGCAAGAATGTTATAGGTATTCATGTTCCAAACATTTATCGGTGATCTTTCACGAAATTTGGTTCTTATTATGTGGTATTTATAAATGCCGGTCACTTTCAATTTTGGTTTCGAATTGTTTTTCAAAAATCTTCACACTTGTAACGACCCGTATTCTACACATCATAGGATTGTAGAATATTTATTCTTTCCCATGTGAAGTCGTATGGTCATGTAACTTTGGGAAACATCCATTAGAGTCATTTCCCATGTTCATGATTTTTTGTCGATTTTTAAATGA
Source organism: Allium sativum (assembly GCA_030737875.1). Taxonomy (NCBI): domain Eukaryota; kingdom Viridiplantae; phylum Streptophyta; class Magnoliopsida; order Asparagales; family Amaryllidaceae; genus Allium; species Allium sativum. The sequence continues at coordinate 549,708,496 of CM060912.1, read as the reverse complement.
CCATTTTGCCCTTAGTTAGTACTGTTTTGGCCATAACTTTTGATTGGAAAGGAATTTTGACCTAAAACTATTTCCATTAGATTCGTTTGATGGTTTACCTTTCCGTAGAGTGGTCATAATAGCCAAACGGACTTACCGTTTGGGAGATATGGCTGAAATAACGTTTGGAGGGTGAAAAACTGCTTAACCGGGCCAAATCGGGTGATTAGTGAGTAGGCCCATAACCCATTTCGGGATTAGTGTTATGGGGAGGCTGAAATGAGATAGAGGATCATTCCATTTCAGTTTTCTAGCCTCCACTTATCACCAAGGAACCCTAAAAATGGCCTCCAACCTCTAAATCACCTCCAAATCACCTTTTGGTCAAGGATTTAGCTAAGCAACCCCTAATCAAGGAAGATCTACACCAAATCAACATTGTAGCTGCTGTTTAGGATTGGGATTTGCATCAAATAAGAGATTTATTTCAGATCTTAGTTTATTTGTGGCTAAGGTGAGTGATTTGCATAGTTTTGCACTAATTATGGCTAATTAGGGTTGATTAGTGTTAATTAGCGAATTTAAACATGATAAAATTCGGGAAAAATGTTCATAAATTCTTAAATGATGTTTTAGACCTCTGATATGAATTTGGGTTAATTTGGTTAAGTTTTTCTAATCTTATCATAAGTTTCACCTAAACATGCTTAAGGGAAAATAAGGGGTTTTGGCTATGTTTGATCCATTTTAACCTATCATATTGTTGTTTTGATGTTTGGGGTTGACTATATATGTTTCTATGACAGTATGATATGTTTTGTGACTGATTAGAATAGTTGGAATGGTCGAAAAAGCCGTCGAGGGGTGTAAACAACTCGCTGGACAAGGTGCAGGAGTTCGGATCGGATGGGGATTGAGGGTCGATCGGATCGCCCTATGGGATCATGGGACATCACCACGAGTCAAGTCATCTCCTCCGAGCCGAACCATCTGCGCAAGGTCCACGAACACCAACCGTGAACTGCTACCCGATCCGATCCACTCGTGCTTCGTATCACGATCCGACTAGAGGAAAGCAGCATCCACGATCTGATGCACTACGAGACGCCGATCCGAATCAGGGGGACCCACGAGCTGGAGGAACGCGATCCGACCCGTATGGGGTATTCCGATCCGAACCAAGGAGAGGAGCACGATCTGAAGCAAAGAGAAAGAGGACCACGATGACGATCCGAACCGTGGCGTGCTGAAGAGCAGATCTGATCCAAATGGGGTATGGAAGGCCGAACCGAACCGATGAAGACTGATAACCCGAGATGCAAAGGTAGTCCAAATGAAGGGTATTGACTCAGGATCCAGATAGGAACCAATGAGTGGACTTCATGAGTTGGACTTTGCTGCGGGACGCGTGCTAAGGAGTTGTCGACGTTCATAACTTCGATTCACCACTGAAAAGGAATGATGGGCTACTTATCAGTGCAATAGGGTCATTATGACCTGAGGGGCAAGGTGATGGTAGCAAAACTACATTATCAGTGCAGTGGAGTCATTACGACTCGAGGGGCAAAGTGATGCGTAGTAAGACTATGAGCCAGTGCAGTGGGGTTCTTATGACTCCATGGGGCAGAGTGGACATAGTAAGGATTAGTAAGGCTATGAGCCAGTGCAGTGGGGTTCTTGTGACTCCATGGGGGCAAATGGACATAGCGAAGGATTTGTGGCTACGTTATCAGTGCAGTGAAGCCATTTATGACTTCATGGGGCCAAGTGATCGTAGCGAGGTATATTGGGTGATCGAAGTGGTGAATATCGTATGCTTTACGCACTGAGTGAGAGATGTGAGGATGGATGCTATGTTTGATTGTTTGCCATCATTATGACATGCACACCTCCCCCACCTTCGTGTCTTTACACCGTTTGATATAGTACCTTAGAGTGTTGTACAGTACGTAGTGCTAACTCTTTGGTTGCAGGTCCAGGTTCAGGTATGTTTTAGTCTACCTGTTATTGTTCACTTTAGATGCTTATCGCTCATACTAGGCTTTATGTCTGACCCAGAGTTTTATGTCTCCTCTTATTACTCTGGGTGCTCACACGAGCAGACTAGAGACAGGTTAGCTGGTAATGCGCGAGTAGCTGATTCGGAGGCGGGCAAGAGGCTTCCACGTATGATATATATATATATATATATACACATTCTCCCTGTGTCGTTGGTGGTCGCTACTTGGGCATTAGTAGTGTACCTCCTTTATCTTGCTTTTGCTTTGAGACAGTTTGAAAGTTGTAATAAGCTGTATTTTGGATTTCCGCTGCTATGATGTTTGGTTCTGATTTTCAGCTTATGCACCGTCTCTCCTATTTTATGTCAAGTATGTTATTATTATATTTTGTTCTATGCGCTGTGAGACATTCTACAGGTTCTTTGTATGTTCATTTCCTTCTTCCCTTTCCTTCTCACGACCCGTTCCGTGCTAACTGGACATGTGTACAGCGCACTTTTGGAGTAAATGTCGGTTGGTGCGGGGCGGGCCGTCACAACACTCATGTTCCAAACATTCATCCGTGGACATTTTGTGTATTTTGATTCTAATTAGTCCATGATATTGATTAATATATGTCACTTCCAGTTTTTCTTTTTAACCGTTTTAGAGTAATCTTTATATTTCATATCTCTAATTTTGTAGCCCAAAAGTTTATCTTGCTTCCTTAATCCGAAACATGTTAGTATCATCCATCTTGAATGCAGTATAAAAGTGTGGCCAGTCTCGTTGGATCATCTGGGTTATTTTAGTCTAATGGTTTGGTCTCATATGCTCTTATTGCAAGCCTTAATTCCCTCTCAACCTCTTGTGTTTGCGGACTCCTTTGAGGCCCCGAAACCTCTCCAAGTGATTAGCAATGCTTCTAGTAAGCGATGAATTGCTCTGTACCCAAATTGTATGTTCTCATGTGCCAAATCGATCTTAGCTATTGAATTGCACAAAATCTAATGGTTTTGAGTGGATTGTGGGACCTGTTTATTTGATTATTAATAAGATCTGTAGTTGATGTGTGGATCTGATTTATCGGGCACATGGGAACACCTAAGTTGAGTACAAAAGAATTGCACTCTTCTAGTAATGATATTTTTGCAGGTTTCTCTCGCTTAAGGTTGGGGCTCCACTTCTGAAGAGGTGATTCTCCATAAATTAGAATATCAAAGATAATCACAGGCTAAAAAATATATTTATGTAATGTTATATGACATTTTTTACCATTTATTCATCATATTATGTAGGCATGATTTCAACAACAATAACTTAGAAACAAAAATGGCCTAAAACATAGTTACTTAATTATTTCATGACTTAGTTTCGAATGGTAACATGGAGAATTCAGTTCAAATAATTTATCCTAAAGTCATTTGGTATTCCTTGTGAATCGAAAGGTAGCATTATTTGATAAATGTAGTATGTATACTTGTCTATGGAATATAGTACATCTTATATAAGGCAAAAACGCCGACTTGATAGAATATGTGAATTTTCACCGTGTATGGGCAGTGAAAACTTCAAGCTTAGCATGCAAATAATGGATTATTTTATTAAAAAAATTATTATGACTGATACGACCACTACAAGAAACATTGTTATTTTCGACAATAAGTACCGAGGCTTCCGACGGCTAATTTCCGACGGCTAATTTCCGACGGCTTTCGATGGGCCGTTGGCGGCCGCCGAAAACCACCAGTTATAAACATGTTATCTTCCACCCGAGAGCATTTCTGCTTCATTCTTCCTTTCTAAAACCCATTTTCCAGCTCGATTTTTCAAACCTACACCCCCAATCCGCGATTTCCATCCTCCAAACACCCAAATTTTCATGTCCAATTGTCCCCGCCTTCCACTCAAACCTCCAGCAAAAGAAATTTGAGGTATAATTTCGTTTTTTACCTTAAAAGCTCAATTTTTACCTAAACATAAATTTGTTAAAATTAGCAAATTAGGATTGATTATTGATTTCAATTGGTTCCTATGGTGTTGTAGTATGTTATATCATCATTTTATATGTGTATTTTATGTGCTATACTGAAATTGAAAAATTTATGTTCAATATTTCGTTATTTGTCTATTACATTGAAAATTAGGCATGTTTTGGATAGCTTGTTGTAGGTGGTCATAACAATGGTAAAAAGCTCGTTCAATTCAATACAATGCTTACAGCAAAATAGAAAAGACAAAGCATACCATGTGTCAACTTTTAGAAATATAATGTTTAGATACCAAAGTGATGATTTTAGTTTATTCACGGGTCAAACTAAAAACGTACGTGTGTGTATGTATGTGTTTGTGTATATGTTTCAATTTAGTTTGGTTTTTGCCGTTGTATAATTTAGGATATTTATATACATGTGCGCTGTTGTGCGCTTGTCATTCTTGTATGTTTTAGTTGACATACGAAAAAATGAATGGATTAACTGTGAATTGTACATTGTGCAGATTTTGACTTATGCACCAAAAAAATCACGATCCTAAATTCTAGTTGTGCCTATTGAAACGACGATAATAGTAAATTGGCTTTAAGTTGACTGAAATGTCAAGCAGATGTGATAAGATAAAATATTTTTGTGTTGCAGTAAAACATATTTTTATAGTAAAATGCACACATCTAATTGACTAATATCCCCTAGAGTGTTTTCGGCCTCGTCCAACGGATGTTGTACATGATCGTTATATAAATAGTCGTTTTTGTCAAATTAAAAAACGACCATTTATATTCATCTGGTACAATATTTATTGGATTTGTCCTTGTATTGGACAAGTTATAAATGCAGTAAGCATGTACATTTTGTATACTACTTCATTTCAAAAGATTCACAAAATTTCGGTTCAATTTTTCTTTTTGTTTCATGCGTACATGTGTACAATGCAAGAAACAAAAGGGAAATGCTGCCGAAATTTTGCTGAATCGTTTGAGACGAAGTAGTATACAATTGTAAATGTTTACTCTATTTACAATAGGAAGTAGAATGTCTGACCATGTAAAAGAGTTGCAATAAAAAAGTGCCAAATTAGAATATATTTTTTAACTTAGTGAAAATGTTATTTGCTTTCAACCGTTATATATACATGCGTTTTATGGCCATAATTAAAAACATTTTTTTTTCGAATTTGAATTCTTGAAAATAAATATTAATTTTTGAATTTGTGACTAAATTTGTCAAATAGGAAAAATGATTGATTATTTTGTTGATCGAAGGAGTTGGATGTACCAAAGAAGAGGACAAAGAGGTTCAATAAAAGAAGAATTTTATAATGGTATAAATGTCTTTGTTGAATTCGCTTTAAGTAATAACGGAAGTGATCCTGAAATTCGTTGTCCATGTAGCAAGTGTAGGCATTTGAAATATTTGTTACCCGGTGTTGTGAAAGTCCATTTGTGCAAAAACGGATTTGTACCCGAGTATTATTTTTGGTATTGACATGGAGAAGTTGTATCAAATACTCCTATAGAGACCGAGATAGAAAGTTCTGTTGATGAAATATTAGTACGACCCGTATTGAAAATAAGGTCGAAGACGGAGCAAGATCAATGTTTCCTATGAATGCATTTGACGACGATGGTGGAAATGATGAAGAACCGAATATTGAAGCTAAGAAAAATTATGATTTGTTGGATAATGCTAAGAAACCTATTTGGAATGGTTGTAAAATCGGCACTCAGCTATCGATTTTCGCATAATACATTGCGATGAAGTCAAAATACAACATCACTGAAGCTGGGTTTACAGCTACTGTACAAGTTGAAAAAAGGCACGTGCCGCCAGATAATTTAATGTGTGAAAATTACTACGAAGTTAAAAAACTTATGTCGGCATTTGGTTTATCTTATCAGAAAATAGATACATGTTTAAAAGGATGCATGTTGTTTTGGAAAGATGACGTAAACCTTAGAAATTGTAAGATATGTAATCAAGAAAGATATAAACCAAGAATGAAAAAGGGAAAGGAAGTTCCATTCAAACGTATGCATTACTTACCCATTACTCAAGGATTTAAAGATTGTATGCATCTTTTATAACTGCATCTCATATGAGATGACATAAGGTGAGATCGAAAGAAGAAGGTACGTTGACCTATCCGGCCGACGGGGAAGCATAGAAGCATTTCGATAAAACTTATCTGAATTTTGCAGCGGAGAGTCGTAATGTCAGATTGGGATTATGTACGGATGGTTTTTCATCATTTTCTCAATTTGGTTCTAAATACTCATCATGGCCTATTATCATCACACCTTATAATTTACCTCCATGGATGTGTATGAAAACGCAATATATGTTCCTTACTGTTGTTATTCCTAGCTGCGATGATCCGGCACAAGGAAATAATGTTTATTTACAACCGTTAATTGAAGAAATTAAAACATTGTGGGGCGAAGGAGTAGAAACATACGATGTTTCAAAGAAGAAAAATTTTCGTATGTTTGCTTCTTTGTTGTGGACTATAAGTGATTTTCCTGCCGATGCAATGCTTTCAGGATGGACTACTGCTGGTCTTCTATCAAGTCCATATTACATGGAAGAGACACGAGCATTTTCCTTGCCACATGGTAAGAAAATTTCATGGTTTGACTGCCATCGATGTTTTCTCCGTGTAAACCATCCTTTTAGAGTAGACAAGAAAAACTTTTTGGCTAATAGAGTAGAAACCAGACAACCTCCAACACTATGGCTTAGCGAAGAAATATATGGAATGGTTGAAAATCATCCAAAGATACATGAAACTGGAGTCCAAACAAAAATTGAAGGCAAATCGATTTATCACAATTGGTGTAAACGGTCTACTTTTTGGGAGTTGACATATTGGAAACGTCTTCTACTTCGTCATAATATTGATGTGATGCACAATGAGAAAAATGTATTTGGTAATGTCTTTAACATAGTTTTGAATGTTAAAAGGAAAACTAAAGATGATTTGAAATCAAGGCGTGATATAGAAGAATTATACAAATGTCCCGAGCTTCATATGAAACCAAATTACAGTAAAAAAAACCCAAAGCGTGTTATGAATTAGATAATAATCAGGTAGTTGTGTTAAAATGGGTTGAAGGGTTAAGATTTCCTGATGGGATTTCATCAAACCTTTGTAGATGTGTTGACTTCAAAAAAAAGGTAAATTGAGTGGAATGAAAAGTCACGATTGTAACATAATGATGGAGCATTTATTTCCTGTTATGTTCAAAGAACTATTACTGCTAAAAGCGTGGAAGGTATTAATGGAGCTTAGTTTGTTTTATAAAGAGCTTTGTTCGACTACTTTAAAAATGGAATGTTTACGTAAATTTGAAGCAGATATTCCAATATTGCTTTGCAAATTGGAGAAAATATTCCCACCAGTTTTTTTTTAATGTAATAGAGCATTTACTTGTTCACCTTCGAACTGAAGCACGACTTCGAGGTCCCATCCAATATGGATGATGTATCCACTTGAGAGGTAAATATAAATACGTGACCCATTAATTTAATTGCACTTAAAAATATGAAATAATGTAAATTAATTTTGCATAGATATCTGAATCGTTTGAAGAAAAAAGTGAGACAAAAAGCATGAGCTGAAGGCTCGATATGTAAATCTTACGTCGAAGAAGAAGCTTCGTTCTTTTTCTCTCATTATTTCAGTGATCATGTGAATATATCATTTGAAAGTGTTCCTTGAAATGACGAAGGAGACGAATAAGAATCGTCTCGAACAATTTTGTCTATTTTTAGACAACATGGTCGCCCTTCTGGGAAATGTGTAGACGTATGGCTAGACGATAAAGATATCTGTCTAGAACACACTTATATTCTTCTAAATTATCCTGAAGTTGCACCATTTGTTAGGTAATCAGAAATACCAATTAGTGCTTTATTTTTTTCTACATTTTTGCTTATGTATGATTAATGTAAAAAAATTATTTCTACTTACAGCATTTATGAACGTGAACATCCAAACAGAGATATCGGTAAAGAATTTTCTGCTTGGTTTACAAATTATATTTATGAACCTAAAATTGTGTTGTTGATGAAGTGTTGAAACATCTTGCAATGGGACCAAAAACATTGGTCAATACATATTCAATATATTTTGTTAATGGATATAAATTTAACACCAAAGAATACGATGCTGAAAAATTAACAAACAATACAGGTGTATTCGTTAAAGGCAGTGACAAATTGAAAATCACATTAACGATTTTTATGGCATTTTAACACAAATTTTGCAACTGACATATTTCTCACGATCCACAGAGAAGGTATTTCTATTTAAACGTGACTGGTATAGCAGTGTTCCAGGATTTGGGATTAATGTGCATAAAGATTATAATCTGATTGAAATAGAGCATACATCGCACTATTACAAGTATGATCCTTTTGTACTAACCAAACAAGCATTTCAAGTTTATTACGCTCCTTACCCGTCTTTAAAAAGAGATAAAATAGATCGTTTAGCAGTTTTTAAAACAAAGGCCCGATTTACGTTCGACGGAAAGAATATTCCAGACAAAGGAGCTTATCAGACAGAACTTGAACAGAACAGTGAAATACTAATTGAAGACGATCATGCAGATTTTGGACCTTTGGTCGATGAGACAAATGTTTTAGTAGAAGCATTTGAGAGTGCGGAGGAAGAAAATGTAGAATCTGAGGCCGAAACTGAATCAGAAGAAGATGACTGATGTGGATCATGATGAGTATTATCAGCCTAGTTGTAATGTAATTATGGAGTATACGATGTACATTCTGTAATTCATATAACTCTGTTTAGTTTTCTAATATTATGATCATTTTTTTACATCTTTTATGTCATATGCAATTCATGTAACTCTGTTTTTCTTATTTATCTTAAATCTGCAATGTAATATGTTACTCCTCGGAATATGAGACCCAATGAAATACAGGTATAAACAATTTCATTATGTTTTACGTCTTTTATTTAGTCGCTTATATTGTTTGGGTAAGTTAGCCGTAAAATAAAATTGAATAAGATGTTATTGTTATCTTTTAAAATGATTTGTATGTGATAGGTATGTCATCTAGAGGGAATTCTTCGGGAGAGGGTTCTGGATCGCAACCCTCTAAGCGTCCAGTCATCTCCTTGGTCCATATGAGTACAGGGTAAAAATTAAACTTTATTTAGACTGTTAATTATTTTTTACTATAACTTATGTATATCATATTTAACGTAGGGTTTTCGATCTGCAACCATCAAAGGTTATTTTGGACGTTTCGAGAGCTACATATAGGGCTCGGATGTCGGGATGTTGGCCTAAGTGGGATCTGATCCCACCTCACATATAAGAGGTTATTTGGCAGGATGTGCTAGTAAGTATTTTCTTATATACTTTTTGCATTTTAATTTCTTTTAATCGCTGATATACTATACATATTTAATAGTAAAAAAAATTAAATGTGAATTACATAAAAATTAATATGCTATATAATTTTGAAAATGTAATAATTGAGTGTAATAATCAAATTCAGGAGGCTGAGGGCAAGGGTCCAGTCTCATATATGGATGTGTTCACCCGTGCGCATGCCATCGAGCATCTCGATTCAGAAGGGAACATCACATACACATGGCATGACGACAAGTCTAGGAAGAGTCACGTAAGATTTCATTATATGTAGAAGTATTTATAGTAATTGTTAAATTATAATAATATAATATATCATGATATTAATTTTAGATACATTCTTATTCGCTCTTGCAGGAAAAGTTTATGGAGTAATGTCAGAAGCGTCTAGCCGAGACTAGACAGAAGCAGCTCACTACCGACGAGGAGGACATCATCTTCCAGTCAGTGATGGATCCAGCGACGCAGAATAGGCATTATGGATTCAGAAATCAAGTGGTAAAGGATTTTTACCTTAATTTAATTTTCAGTTTAGAAATAAAATTCAGATTAGTGCAATGTTCCATCAAACGTTATTCTCCTCTTTACGTTGATATAACTACATTGTATATACTTGTCAAAACGTGGGGAAACACTCGTTCCTAATACTGCAATGTTCCGTCAAAATCTAACAACTTGCACTGAAAATTTGCACTAACAACAACCAATTAATCGACAATTAAAGTAATGGTTGATGCTCTTTGTTTTTAAGATTTTGTGAGGTTCATTTGGTTTTACCGTAGTTTAATTTTCACTTGGTATTTAATAATTAGATCAAATATAAGTATTCCATTTTGATTATAGTTAAACCATTATATAAAAATTCAATGTACATGCATATCAATATTATATAAAAACTCAATGTACATGCATATCCATAAAATATAATGAGTGACTTAGAAAAAAGAACAACTACCATATTCGCGAGATTAAAAAGTAGGTTACCTGCATCAACACAACTCTTTCATGTCTATTGGCGTCCAAGTAAAAGTATAATCTTGTTATTATTAGTATATAGATAGGCAACAAATATCATACTTTGATGAATGCCATTTATCTAGTTAAAGGAAGAAGTGTACAAATATTCCTTTGTCATTAATACATTTCTAGGTCCTTGGATCAAATCATATTCACACTCCATATGTCATCAATATATAGAAATTATTTAAATCAACAACCTACAACCTTCACTAAATAATGACTACATAAACTGCATGTAAAATTAAGCCCATAAAATAAGAGTCAGTGGCCATATAAATCATCACAAGATGTGGTACAATTATAGTATTCATCTTTGTAGCGTAAAATAAATAGTTTAATAACCAATATAAATAATCGCATACCTACTCAAATCTTTCCGTTTAATATACGCCCATTTTAACTATTTTAATCTATAGAAAAATCATCACTGGTAGACCCTATATCATATGTTAATAGATATCTCTTATTCAAACTTGTGAAATGTTTAGAATTAAATATAAATGAATATGGCTAAATCTAAAAACAATTGTACATTATATTTTATGGATATGGATATTTATATGCACTTACATTATATTTTATGTTATTTATATGCATGTACATTATATTTAATGGATATGGATCAAGCTACCATCGTACATGATTAATTTTTTTTAAATAATTGTTACAGTCCACTAGTCAGTAGGCACGGAGTAGACAGAGTAGAACTACCACCGCGGAGATTGAGGAGCTGAGAGCTAGGGTGGCGCAGCTTGAGAAGCAAAATCATCGTCAAGCCATTGAGACGACTCAGCTGCTAGATCGGCGCTTAGCGGAGTTTGCGCAATAGTATGGGCGCTTCCCCTCATCAATTGGATCTACTAAAGATGACGATGAAGAAGGTGACGATTAGTGATGGTTGGATAGGTATGTTATTTGTTGTTGGAGCATATGTACAAATATGACTGGGTTGCTATGACTATGGTATGGGTATGACTTTGGTTTGTATGTATTATGATGGTAGACATTTTTTGGTATGGTTGATGTTGTAGACTTGCTGTATGTTTTGTTGATGTGATGGTAACTTATGTATTTTGTACTATTTATTTTGTTTTTTTGTTTTTTATGATTTTTTTGGCAGATAGAATTTTTGAGTGATGGGTTATAGATTGATGGTCTAGTTTGATGATTTGAGATGAATGTGTGCTGAAAGGCTAAATAGAAGCAGAAATATAAAAAAATGCAGGTTTTCCAACAGTTTCCGACAGCTACCGACAGCTTCTGTGTACATGAATATACAACTGTTTCCGATGGCTTAGGACGACGTATTGGTATTATAGTAACGGTTTCCGATAGCTATCGATTGCCGTCGGAAACCATCAGAAACCGACACCAATGGATTCAAGTCGTAAGAAAATTGAATGACAAGTTGTGTCGATAGCCATCGGGAACCATGTTTACCAACGCCTTGATTTGCGACGGGGATTTTCGATGGCTATTGTCGGCTCGATGGCTGATAGTCATTGGAAATCCTTATGATTATTGTGGTGAACCGTTGCCGACATCAAAAACATTTTGAAGCAAAGAGTGAGCTTGATCAAAAATCAGGAAACCAAAGGCTAACAATCTGAACATGCTTACTTTGATAATATGGCAGGTAGTTTTGTAAAAAATTACTTACTCATATGAATCAAATAGAAAAATCATAGACATCAAAGAAAAATAATTTAATTTTTGGGGCTGTATAATGATTTTTTTGAATCAAATCATATTTCATATTAGACAAATGTACGAGTTAAGCATTCATTATTTTTATTATATACATAACATAACAAAATTATATATTAGGAAGGAGAACAAAATAATCTTGTTTATTCAACTCTTGCAAGCTTCTCCTTTATTCGCAGTTACTTTTTCTCTCATTTAAAAATAGACTGATTCTTTTCATGACTCTCATTTTTCATTCATCATTATAGTGCAACATTTTAAAAGTGAAATGATTCCAGCAATATAAACTTATAACTCATAGAATCACAAACAACCTTTTTATCAATCTTATTAATGTAAAAAATAGTAATAAAAAAATCCATCTGAAAGATAAAGGTAAGCTTTTTCTGTAATAAAATAACTATGTTAGTACAGAGTATGGAAATCATGTAATGGTATACAAATTCACTTGCATTTTATTGTTAATTTCTTTTCTTTTTTGGCAAGGCGTATATTATTGTTAATTTGATATTGATTAAAATAGTTTTGATGTTTATTCAAAAATGGAGTATATATATAGAGGGAGGTTGTAACACCCCACATCCGTTAAGGTCACTCACAAAGGGAATGCCTTAACTTCAATGGAGCATTATGGGTACTAGAACAGAAATATTACAAGACAGACATATATAAAACAGCGGAAGGTAAAGTAGAAGTACTTCAAATCATTTATTAAATATAATTGTTTACAGTAAAAGCCCATCAACTTTCAAAAACCCAATTACATAGCTAAAATATCTGTCTTGCTCAAAAACAAAGAAGCATGAAAATAAATTGTAGTATTCCCCAATAAAGCAAAGCAAGCCATAGCCAAGAGAGATCCAAGCAGCACATGAAAGAGCCTTGGAGCTTGGTAAGATCCGAACTAAGCTGTATTTCCACTCTGCGAACCTGGGGGGGAGAATGGAAGAAAAGAGGCGAAACAAACTGGGTCAGTCGTAAAGACTGAGTAAGTCCTAGTGGCTTTCAGCATAAAAACAGGTGAAGATAATATGGCATGAATAGACTGAAAGTAAACATAAGCATGATGACAAGGTAAGCTACAGGCACGATGAATCAAGTATAACATCCAATGGTTCCTATCAAGAGTATCATCACAAGGTTCCTACCAAGTATCACATTGCAAGGTTTCTATTAAGTATAACATCGCAAGGTTTCTAAGCTTCACCATTTCACTATTTTCCTTGATTTCCTATATTCTCTGCACCACCTAACTAGCGTTTCAATTAGTTTACTAAGTTTTAATTACAAGATAAGTGATCCCCCATAACCCACATGATAGTTTTATAAGTACATATCCCACGATGAGGGTCCCACCTCATATTGACATTTTTCATGTCCCCACCGCACGTATCTTAATTGATCGGCCCTTACTTACAATGTTTCATATGTGTTATATACTAAGGTTATCCCAACCCCGTAGTTGTGGTAGCCTTCAGGACTACATCTAATATTAGGATTTTCACCTCAACCAGCCCAATTGCCATAAATGTGTTAGATGTATCCTTACTACCCTAATCGATCGGCTCTTACTCGACCTAGTTCTTGCGGCCCCTACTCGTAGATACCTGTGCTGGTCCCACCCTAGGGTGTATCAATCCCCAGGATGGCAACCCCGACACCCTTTTTGATGCACAGCTTTATATCTACTGATGCCCAATGGCTAAATTTTCCACTCCGGAATACGTGCACGCCCGTAATCAATCGGAACCTGCACCGCTGCATCCCCTGCCGCCGTTTTGACCGCTTACAATCAGCCCAGTAATCGTGCCCCACCCTGCCTAGCTCAGGGTACCGTTGATACCTAATGTGGGTTACTGCCTAAACGGGTCCCGCTACTAGGGTTTTCCTAGGGTCTATTCGTATACCCCACAGGTCGGTTAAGTGTTATCTATTTAACTTAACCCCACCCCCATCATGATACCGTGGTTAAGTGTTCTCTCTTGTGTTACTTAACCCTACCGCTTGTCTTGTTATATCGGTTAAGCGTTCTCCCCTGTGTTAACTTAACCCTTACCACACCTCACGTTAGATTGGTTAAGTGTATGTTAACTTAACCTCATCCACTAGCCATTTTATAATGGTTAAGTGTTACCCTCGTGTATTTACTTAACCCTACCACACATCAGGTTATATTGGTTGGGTGTTATCAATCCATTCAAGTTAAACCAACCCATTTAACTTTACCCTCCCATTCGTCAGATTGCATTGGTTAAGTATTTCAAGTAATTCATGGCTTAACCCGCCCACGTATCATGCTAAGTTGGTTAAGTATTATCTATATGTTCAAGTTGACTTAACCCTGTCACGTGTCATGTTATATTGGTTAAGTGTCATTAGTCTAGTCCTATTACTTAACCCACGCATTCATGTCATATCGGTTAAGTGTCATTAGTCTAGTCATATTACTTAACCCACCCATTGGTCTGATTAATAGTTATGTTGGTTAAGCCCATATTTATAAGTTTTACATGTTCTTAACTCACACCGGTTAGGTCCACATTTACATGTCAAATTTCCATGTCATCCCACCTAACCCTCTAACCATACCCACGTCTTATTATGGTTAATCTACCTTAATTCATTCATTATGACGAACGAATCATGACCTCTCACATTAGACCGTGCACTTTGTGGCCACTGGATTTGCCGGGCGATTCCGGGCAGATTTACACCACAAACTGAGTCTAACATCGTGTCATAAATCGTTATGCCTACAATTCGACCTTTGACCTCTCACATTAGACTGACACTTTGTGGCTACTAGATTTGTCGGGCGGTTCCGGGCAGATTTACACCACAAACTGAGTCTAACCTCGTGTCAAAGGTTCATTAATGGTCTATTCCCCCCAAAACCCCAATATCAGTTCATGTGTTTAACATATAGAAATGTTCATGTTCGTGTTCAAGTCAATTATCTAATACACAGTCATTTTCATGTTTCAAATTCCCAACTTTACATATTAATAAACATATGCCCAAGTTCCAAAATTACATGCCAATTTATATATATATATATATATATATATATATATATATATATATACACCCAATTCTAGTCAGTTTACATACGTCCAATTCTTGCCTATTTACATGTATGCCAGGTTTATGCCATTTTACCCATATCAAGTTCTAGCCAAGATTACATGTATCAAGTTTCATGTCCAAATAAACCCAAATCAAGATTCATGATGTAGTTATCCCAAACTATAATCCTTCAATACACGCCAGTTACCCAAATTCATATTTATGCCAATTATCAAGTTTACAATTGCTTTTACGTTCAAAGTCCCAATTCTACTTATGCCCAATCATAAACTTAATCTTTTGATTTAATTTACATATGCCCGAACTCGTGATTTGATTTACATGCTAATTCATTATGCCCACTTCGTGCCAATTTAATTATGCCAATGGCCAAACTTGCAATCTCAATTATATTGACAATACCCCAAATTTCCAATTTCATGTTATGCCATCAATTTTACCAAACATATATATCCAATATAGACAATATTCCCATATTTCCCCGTATTCAATCGTACGCAAATCGCGGTTTAGGCATAGGTCCGAAATTGACCTAGGTTTATCGAAAGAAAATAAATAGGGGAAGGTAGAATTTGTATAACAATCAACATAGAGAGAAAACTGGCATAAAAACATCATCTCTGGCATAAAAGATAGATCTTGATAATAATATCAATATGAATCAAGAAAAACTGATTTACAACAGGCTGAATAGATCATAAGCTTGACATGAGAACGAACATAGAAAAGTCCCAAAACTCAAGATTCAAGAAGCAATTGAAACAGATCTGAATCAATAAACATACTTAAATCCAATTCCACTTTATTCCATGACCATATTGTAATTTAAATGTTTAAATCTAAAAACAACTAGAACTTACAGAGCATGGCAAATGAATTAAGAACTAAATTTGTTGTAAAAATGTTGTGGCGTTGTTGATTTATTGTCTTGAATCATTGTAGAAGCCTTGTTCTTTGAATTGATTTGAGTTTGAATGTTTGTACTTTGATTTGGAGACGGCGACTAAGAGGTATTTTAGCAGCATAATGGTGTAAGAATGATTTGATATGAATTAGGTTAGGTCTAAGGGTGTATTTATAGGGGTAGCAACTAGTTTAGGCCCTTAGATTAACCCTAGAATCAATCTGGACCATCAAAACACGTCTCATGCTTCAAAAATGAGTTCTGGGTCAAAACAGGCCGACCAGCAGGTTTCCTGCTCTTCCTGGGCGCATCTGCCTAGTGTGCCCATGCAAAATTGCATGGGCGCACTTCCCAAGTGCGCCAGTGCAATTTTGTTCTGGCACACTTCCCAAGTGCGCCAGTGCATTCTGGCCGGTTTCTGGTTTTTCTTCCTAACTTCGTTCGTCCATATCTTCTCCGTACGGTATCCGTTTTAGGCAAACTCGGACTCGATTTCAAGAAGAATTCCGAGACGAACGCAATGGCATAACCCGTTTCCCTTGATTCTTATTTTAAAATTTAATTATACCATGATTTCTAGTTTCAACATGTTATTAAAATTCGGGTTGTTACATTCTCCCCTCCTTAAAGGATTTCATCCCCGAAATCTTCAAGTTAAGAAGAATGTGTCCTACCATCCAATTATCCATCTACTCAATCATCAATCACAGTCATCTATTGTCCTTAAGAGATTTCTAATGTTGTATGAACATATGCAGAAAGTGTGTGTATATGTTCCTTATCTAATGCAAATGATCAGGCCTGATTGATCTTCTTAATGCAAAATATGTTTTAGTGCCATGAGTCCAACATGTATGCAAATAGTCCTAGTCACACTAACACTATATGTGTGCACAAACATCCATCCATATGCAACATCCACATGATAACATATTCAAATTCATCCATAAACAAGTATAAACACTCATGCATATGCAATATGAAAGGTGACAGAGCCGATATAGTGTCTAATGTGCGTGTATATGCATCCACGTGCAACCACTAGCAACCGCTTGCAACCACTGCAACCATCAATCATAACATGTCTCAAACAATGTTTACACCCAATTGTTCCTACCTAAAGATATAGTCGAATGATAGAAGCAAGTAAAAACTTTGTGCCCATTAGGCAATGTCAAAACTGGAAATCTACGTCATATATATACTGATTAGGAGAAGAACTCCCTAAGCACCAGCCCGAAGACCGAAATCAACATCAGGCTGACGCCCAAAGAATTACTCAACCCAACGGACACCCTCAAGCCCCAACATGTATTACTAACAGATGATCCCTATGGGGTTTTGCAACAGAAATAGGATTGAGAATAGGAACGAGAGGTTATACTTAAAAGATAACATACAAGTAAGCTCTATAGGAAAAGAGGGATCAAGGATATACTCTTATAAAGAGATATGATGCGCGTGTCTAGTCTTCAACCTTCTAAGTTGCATTTCCTTGAGCTTAACTCCATTGTGCTTTGACCGTCTTTCACAATTTCGTAGCTTCTTAATTCCTATTTCCAAAATATGAGTTGGAACTCATTTCACTGTCGCCTCTCGTTCCACTTTCACTTATTCTTTTTCTAGTATACCCAGCTTAAACATAACTGCGTACTCATGGTTTCATGCAAGCTCTCCAAAATTCACTAGTGAATTCACTTACTAGAAGGTATTCCACATAAATGAATTATCTCTTGAAAATAAACAAATGCCAACCATGTTGCCAAGTGTACTTACTAAGGTGATTTTCTATAACTCATGCATAAGCGAAATGAACCATCTGCCTTAGTGGCGAACACTACTCGAGCGGATTGATAAATGTATCAAGAGATTCTAGGTAATTAAGCATGGCAGAACCCTAAGGGTTACACTAGACTTCGAGGGTATTACCGAGGCAAATTAAGAGTCTAACTATCCTCTTTTCATACTCGAGAATGGTATCATTTCTGGATAACCACTCCATCCCTAGAAACAACCCATAGCCCAAAAACATAAGCATTACTTCTAAACTCAACACTTAGCATAGACATTCTCAAATCCAAACAAGTCATGAATAAATGAGCCGATTCCCCAATAGGATTTGAGACAAAAATGGGACCCTCTACTATGCTAGTACTAAGGTGCAGAGACTCAACTATCGAAGCAGAATTAAAAAGGATGCGATGTACAAAAACCAAGTTCCCATGGTATGATAGAAAATAAAAGCTAAACTTTTAACAGAAACGTTACCACCTCTTCTTAGGTACGCTAGTAGTGAGAGCATACAATTGCCCTCTCGATGATCTTGTCCTTTGCCCTTGTCCTTGTCCTCTAATACTTAACTACATGTCACTTTTTACCATACTAAAGATACTCTCTCTTGTCGTGGGTTTTATTATTCTTTCACTTTGGCCTCTTTCCTTTCACCATTTCCTCCTTCGTGGATTAAGCCATATCAACAAGTTTCTCATCCTTAGGCTTGTGTTATTTATCCTCGTTCTTGCTATCCTTGTATAGCTTGTTGACAAGTTTCTTGAAAGCTACCTCCATTGCATGACAACCCTACAAAGCTTGAAATAAGATTAGACGCAGATGGAACTACTGCGGCTACAAATGGAAGTTGGGCACTTCTTTGCCCTCCTACATGTGTCGTACACCTACAAAACTATGGTGAAAAAGAAAGAGAGAAGAAACTCAAGGAGATAATCAAAAGATAGTGCATATGGCTTTGGGGAATATGCCTTTCAAATAAAACAAGACTTTTCTTAGAAAATGCTTCTTTGTAAACGGTTTTTGAAAATAGTTTTCAGAATGTTTTAAAAATTTTGCCCAGTCTGGTAACCTTCTGCTCTGAAACCAAATGTAACACCCCACATCCGTTAAGGTCACTCACAAAGGGAATGCCTCAACTTCAATGGAGCATTATGGGTACTGGAACAGAAATATTACAAGATAGACATGTATAAAACAGAGGAAGGTAAAGTAGAAGAACTTCAAATCATTTATTAAATATAATTGTTTACAATAAAAGCCCATCAACTTTCAAATAACCAATTACATAGCTAAAATATATGTCTTGCTCAAAAACAAAGAAGCATGAAAATAAATTGTAGTATTCCCCAATAAAGCAAAGAAAGCCATAGCCAAGAGAGATCCAAGCAGCACATGAAAGAGCCTTCGAGCCTGGTAAGATCCGAACTAAGCTGTATTTCCACCCTGCGAACCTGGGGGGGGGAATGGAAGAAAAGAGGCGAAACAAACCGGGTCAGTCATAAAGACTGAGTAAGTCCTAGTGGCTTTCAGCATAAAAACAGGTGAAGATAATATGGCATGAATAAACTGAAAGTAAACATAAGCAAGATGACAAGGTAAGCTACAGGCACGATGAATCAAGTATAACATCCCATGCTTCCTATCAAGAGTATGATCACAAGGTTCCTACCAAGTATCACATTGCAAGGTTTCTATTAAGTATAACATTGCAAGATTTCTAAGCTTCACCATTTCACTATTTTCCTTGATTTCCTATATTCTCTGCACCACCTAACTAGCGTTTCAATTAGTTTACTAAGTTTTAATTACAAGATAAGTGATCCCCCATAACCCACATGATAGTTTTATAGGTACATATCCCACGATGAGGGTCCCACCTCATATTGACAGTTTTCATGTCCCCACCACGCCTATCTTAATTGATCGGCCCTTACTTACAATGTTTCATATGTGTTATATACTAAGGTTATCCCAACCCCGTAGTTGTGGTAGCCTTCAGGACTACATCTAATATGAGGATTTTCACCTCAACCAGCCCAATTTCCATAAATGTGTTATATGTATCCTTACTACCATAATCAATCGGCTCCTACTCGACCTAGTTCTTGCGCCCCCCTACTCGTAGATACCTGTGTTGGTCCCACCCTATGGTGTATCAATCCCTAGGATGGCAACCCCGACACCCTTTTTGATGCACAGCTTTATATCTACTGATGCCCAGTGGCTAAATTTTCGACTCCGGAATACGTGCACGCCCGTAATCCGTCAGAACCTGCACCGCTGCATCCCCTACCGTCGTTTTGACCGCTTACAATCAGCCCAGTAATCGTGCCCCACCCTGTCTAGCTCAGGGTACCGTTGATACCTAACGTGGGTTACTGCCTAAACGGGTCCCGCTACTAGGGTTTTCCTAGGGTCTATTCGTATACCCCACAGGTTGGTTAAGTGTTATCTATTTAACTTAACCCCATCCCCATCATGATACCATAGTTAAGTGTTCTCTCTTGTGTTACTTAACCCTACCGCATGTCTTGTTATATCGGTTAAGCGTTCTCCCCTGTGTTAACTTAACCCTTACCATACCTCACGTTAGATTGGTTAAGTGTATGTTAACTCAACCTCATCCACTAGCCATTTTATAATGGTTAAGTGTTACCCTCATGTATTTACTTAACCCTACCACACATCAGGTGATATTGGTTGGGTGTTATCAATCCATTCAAGTTAAACAACCCATTTAACTTAACCGTCCCATTCGTCAGATTGCATTGGTTAAGTATTTCAAGTAATTCATGGCTTAACCTACCCACGTATCATGCTAAGTTGGTTAAGTATTATCTATATGTTCAAGTTGACTTAACCCTGTCACGTGTCATGTTATATTGGTTAAGTGTCATTAGTCTAGTCCTATTACTTAACCCACCCATTCATGTCATATCGGTTAAGTGTCATTAGTCTAGTCATATTACTTAACCCACCCATTGGTCTGATTAACAGTTATGTTGGTTAAGCCCATATTTATAAGTTTTACATGTTCTTAACTCATACCGGTTAGGTCCACATTTACATGTCAAATTTCCATGTCATCCCACCTAACCCTCAAACCATACCCACGTCTTATTATGGTTAATCTTCCTTAATTCATTCATTATGACGAACGAATCATGACCTTTCACATTAGACCGTGCACTTTGTGGCCACTGGATTTGTCGGGCGGTTCTGGGCAGATTTACACCACAAACTGAGTCTAACCTCGTGTCATAAATCGTTACGCCTATAATTCGACCTTTGACCTCTCACATTAGATTGATACTTTGTGGTCACTGGATTTGCCGGGCGGTTCCGGGCAGATTTACACCACAAACTGAGTCTAACCTCGTGTCAAAGGTTCATTAATGGTCGTATTCCCCCCAAAACCCCAATATCAGTTCATGTGTTTAACATATAGAAATGTTCATGTTCGTGTTCAAGTCAATTATCCAATACACAGTCATTTTCATGTTTCAAATTCCCAACTTTACATATTAATAAACATATGCCCAATTTCCAAAATTACATGCCAATATATATATATATATATATATATATACACACACCCAATTCTAGTCAGTTTACATACGTCCAATTCTTGCCTATTTACATGTATGCCAGGTTTATGCCATTTTACCCATATCAAGTTCTAGCCAAGATTACATGTATCAAGTTTCATGTCCAAATAAACCCAAATCAAAATTCATGATGTAGTTATCCCAAACTATAATCCTTCAATACACGCCAGTTATCCAAATTCATATTTATGCCAATTATCAAGTTTATAGTTGCTTTTACGTTCAAAGTCCCAATTCTACTTATGCCCAATCATAAACTTAATCTTTTGATTTAATTTACATAGGCCCGAACTCGTGATTTGATTTACATGCTAATTCATTATGCCCACTTCATGCCAGTTTAATTATGCCAATGGCCAAACTTGCAATCTCAATTATATTGACAATACCCCAAATTTCCAATTTCATGTTATGCCATCAATTTTACCAAACATATATATCCAACATAGACAACATTCCCATATTTCCCCGTATTCAATCGTACGCAAATTGCGGTTTAGGACTAGGTCCGAAATTGTCCTAGGTTCATCGAAAGAAAATAAATAGGGGAAGGTAGAATTTGTATAACAATCAACCTAGAGAGAAAACTGGCATAAAAACATCATCTCTGGCATAAAAGATAGATCTTGATAATAATATCAATATGAATCAAGAAAAACTGATTTACAACAGGCTGAATAGATCATAAGCTTGACATGAGAACGAACATAGAAAAGTCCCAAAACTCAAGATTCAAGAAGCAATTGAAATAGATCTGAATCAACAAACATACTTAAATCCAATTCCACTTTATTCCATGACCATATTGTAATTTAAATGTTTAAATCTAAAAACAACTAGAACTTACAGAGCGTGGCAAATGAATTAAGAACTGAATTTGTTGTAAAAATGTTGCGGCGTTGTTGATTTATTGTCTTGAATCATTGTAGAAGCCTTGTTCTTTGAATTGATTTGAGTTTGAATGTTTGTACTTTGATTTGGAGACGGCGGCCATGGTTCAAGAGGTATTTTAGTAGCATAATGGTGTGAGAATGATTTGATATGAATTAGGTTAGGTCTAAGGGTCTACTTATAGGGGTAGCAACTAGTTTAGGCCCTTAGATTAACCCTAGAGTCAATCCAGACCATCAAAACATGTCTCGGGCTTCAAAAATGAGTTCTGGGTCAAAACAGGCCGACCAGCAGGTTTCCTGCTCATCCTGAGCGCACCTGCCAAGTGTGCCAATGCAAAATTGCATGGGCGCACTTCCCAAGTGCGCCAGTGCAATTTTGTTCTGGCGCACTTCCCAAGTGCGCTAGTGCATTCTGGCCGGTTTCTGGTTTTTCTGCCTAACTTTGTTCGTCCATATCTTCTTCGTACGGTATCTGTTTTACGCAAACTCGGACTCTATTTCAAGCAGAATTCCGAGACGAATGCAATGGTATAACCCGTTTCCCTTGATTCTTATTTTAAAATTTAATTATACGCTGATTTCTAGTTTCAACATGTTATTAAAATTCGGGTTGTTACAGAGGTTATATGACACCCCTCTTTCTTGGCACCCATTTGCACCCAATAGTGACCGCTTAGTGGGAAGAGAGAGAAACGAGAATGTGTGGTGGGAAACAGGAAGCTATAGGGGTGCTCCACTATTTGGGTTGCTCTTGATCCTATCTCATATATATATATATATATATATATATATATATATATATATATATATATATAAAGGGAGTCTATTTAGACACAACTGATCTCCATTGTTGGATCTCACCCTGAATTCCACTCTCCTCATAGGGACAAAAAGATCGAACGGTCATGGATTTGTCTCTATGTTTATGTCTAATTTTGTGTCCAAGTAGCGCCCTTGGATCGCACTCTGAACTCCATTCCTCTACATAAGGACAAAAAGATCGAACAGTCATGGATTTGTACCTCTATGTTTATGTCTAGTTTTGTATCCAAGTAGTCGCCCTATATATATATATATATATATATGTGTGTGTGTGTGTGTGTGTGTGTGTGTGTTTTTGTGTATATATGTATGTGTGTGTATATATATATATATGTGTGTGTGTGTGTGTGTGTGTGTAAATATATCAGGCGGCTATTTGGACACAAATTGAGAGACATAGATTCTTGGACATTGGATCGTTTTGTCTTTATGTGGAATTTAGAAAACAAGGGACAATACAATGGTACAAATTCTTAGGGTCACCAATTTTATCTGTTTTCAGTGTCTAAGTAGACTTTCTCATATATATATATATATATATATATATATATATATATATATAAGGTTGTAACATGTTTTTCTTAACTTCAGTAAAACTAAAATTTGAAAATTACCAATTTAATTAAGAAGGAAAAATACCATTTCTTTTAGCAAGTTATTCAAAGTTATATTGAAATAGTTCCAATAGACTAGTTAGGAGATGAATATTACAAATACAAATTCACGCATATTTCTTCTTCTACTCCTGTGTGAAACACATTCACAAGTTCATGTTTTATAATTTAAGTAATAGATAGATTGCTCTTTCTCTCCAAACACAAAGAAATCGTTATAAAAACCAAAAAATACTTCTCAAATACGTTATTGATTCTATTTTACTTTGTTTACTTTTGTTTGATGGATTAGTTGTAAATAATTGTTTTCTAGAAATCAATATAAATGGTTGTTGTTTGGTATCATGCGTTTTGATTATATTACTTTCCTTGTGCTTTAGAATCGTGTTCGTACTTGTTTATCTTTGAATATTCTTATTTTCAACCAATATTATCTCTTTGTGACTTGGTTGCACTACAATAAAAATGATTTTTTTGTAGCGCCTAAAAACAGCTACCAATCATTTTTGGTGGCGTTTCGATAATCGTTACGAGAAAACATGCCACTAAAAATCATTGCAAATTGATTAAACTATTTTTAACGCCACTGTAATTTCTTTTTTGCAATGTTTATTAAATTCCACCAAAAAAAATTTCGTAGCACTTCATAAACGCCATAAAAAAAGCTTATAATGTTACTAATAAAATTTCCAATTTTACCCCTGTTTTCTGGTTGCGTTTATTCAACGCTACAAAATGTATTTCTGTAGCGTTTTTAAAACTCAACTAAAAATTATTAATTAATTTGCTCTTTTTTCCCTGTAATTAGTTCCTGTTAATAGTCCATTTTGTTTCTACAATATCAATCGATAATTGTTAACATATCATGATGTCCAAACAATCAGAAAAACAATTAACCATATAATCAAGTAAAATATGCGTAATCACTTCAGTACAATAGTTTTCTGTATAACCGACCAAACTCTCATATAATAACCACTCTGATATACAAATTTACACAATTTATACAAAGAAAATGTTATACCCGTAATGTACACATCTAGTACAATAACAACTTTGCTCTTTGAAGTGATGCAACATATAGTCAGACAGCTCCTTCCTGATTCCACAATAAGATACACAAATGTTAACCAGTTGTATTTAACTAAATTATCTCAGACAAGAGATTGAACCGCATTACAAGGCCAGCAGATTATTAGTCATCACAAAACATGACTGGACATAGCAGGCAATGCAAGTGCAAACAAAAGTAGCAGAAATCATTTGGCTAGAGTTCAAAACTATAAAAATGTTTGTTACCTTCAGATTCGATGTTGTGATTCGTACATCGATCTTCGAACCAATGTGTAGCTTTAGCAGCAGCTGAACACAAGTGACAATACAAAATACTAATCTCAGCTAAAGCCAACTTTTATGTGTTCCTTTCGTGTAAATAGTAAAGTAGTATAAATTAACCTAGATAGATAATGCTAAAGCAAGAGACCCGAAAGTGCTTCCACAGGCAGTTTCTAGATGAACATTATCTAACACAAGGACATACTAAATGACATATTAGTCAAACTATATACAGCAAAATGAGAATCATATTACACATAGGCTACCAAATGTTTATGTGATAACTTACTTCCATTGAAATGGTGAACTCAGCTATGTTTCCTGGTATCCACAAATCGATAAAGTATAGCATCACTCAACCATGTTTCTTGATCAATTTCAGCATGTCATATGTACCTGTAAATAGCCATGTTATTTCTCTCCATGATCTACAATCTTAGCTGAAACATATGCATACAAACACACACACACGCACACATATATATATGTATATGTATATGGGATTTTAATTACCCTAGATGTACCTAAGTTTTACCTGTTTTCCTACCTTCTATTATTTGCATTGATGACCTAACATGCACATGAAATCATGCAATCGTAGATATTCTTAGCTTTACTAATCTGCATAATATAACAGAATGCAAACCAGTTTAAACAGCAGTAACTTAGGATTAGTTTTAGGATAAAATGTGCTAACATGCAGCAATAAGAAATCATACCAAATCAGTTTGTGTCATAGAAAATCCAAGAGCACTATAAGTAATCAAAATTTGTTAAGACATATAACAGTGGTAAATTAACAAAATTGACAAAGTTTTCGTAAGTAATAGGCATGCCTGTAGAGTTCCGAGCGATGCGACAAACTTGAAGAGCCTTTTGAACTGCTGGCATATTCAGATAGGCATAAACATAATTGTCCGAACAAATGTAAGATCTCCCCTTGTACAGTATAATCATTTCTTCAATAACACCAATTCAGGTTGACCGAATCTCTGTTCAGTTTCTCACATTAATTCAGGTTCCTCTAGCCTCAGCAATATTAATAATCGAGATTTCAAATACGGTTCAGGATCAACTTGATCGTTGATGGCCAAACATGGAAATTTGCAATCTCAACTATTAATATTGATGGGGGAAGAGCTTAAAACTAATTGTCTTCGTCCCCTATGTAACATAATGCTTCTCCAGAGCATACATGGAAATTTTGTATAAATGTATCAGAATGTTACATAATCCTTGTACCATTACATAATCCTTGAGTGATCTGCATATGCACAAAAAATAAGTATGTTAACCAATGTAACATTCATTAGCCAACACAAACTTTTGAAGATCCTGACACTTTTAAGTAGTACTGCCAGAAAGTAAATTTGAGAACCATGACAACGGGATGTTCAGTAATTTTAAGATACTACGACCAAATTCCATGAAAATGGAACATTCTCGTTTTATTAAGTCTTAAATCACAAGTTATATGCATACACCTGAAAATAAAAGAGCTATTGAACAAGAATTCTATGGACTGGTTGAGGAAACACTCCGAAATGATAAAGCTGATTATATGAACAAATATTTTTACCGCTTACTGTTTAATAATTTGGTTTAGTTAACAAACCAACTAAACTCGACTTATCTTGGGAGTTACTAATAGATCCATTGAAACTTATTGATTCTCTGAAATTGAGTTACAAAATTTCAAAGCTCTTTAATGATTGAAAACTTTATTTTAATCTTTTCATCATTCCGGAGTGTCTCCTCAACCAGACCACAGAAAGCTAGATCAATACCTCTCTTACCTCAAAATATATGCATAGAACTCGTGATTTGTTTCTTAATAACACAAGAATGTTCCACCTTCATGGAAATAAGTCTTAGTATCCTAAAAATACTAAACACCTGTCGATATGGATCTGAAATATACCTCCTGACAGCACTACTATGCATTAACAATGAACTTTGATATGAGATCCTACCATGCTAGTGTTTCATTTCAAATTAATTGTCAATTCATTAATTGTAGTCACTTAATTTAGTAACTCCCAAGATAAACTGAATGTAGTCACTTAACTTAATTTAGTAACTTCCAAGTCAAATTAACTTAATTTAGTAACTCCTAAGTCAGATTCATTGTCAACTTATGTAAATTAGACCACTTGGCCACAAAATTAACTTGCTTATATTTCTGAGATCACTCGAAATGTTCACACACACTTGATATATACACCACTCATAAACATATGTGCTCTTGCTTCATAGATACAAAACATATTTTCACATGCACTATCTATGTTTGTATTCTCATAATCATTATATGTTATATATATACATGTGCTGATGTGCATGCAGAAGTCGTACATTAAACATATATTTATCGTAATGTCAAACACAAGGTAAGTAGGTATATATATATAGCTATATTTAAATGCAGTAATCTTTCATGTATATCATTGTGTGTGTGTGTACATATATATATACACATTGTTGTCAAAAATCCTAAAATCTTGCGATTTGAATCTCGATCCGACTTGAATATCTCCTTTTACGATTCAATTTTTACATTATAGTTCAAACTTAGTTATAAAAAAGCACATTCAACTCAAATTACCATATGTAATACACTTATTTAGATTAACAATCACTTGATAATGCTTTTAAAACAAAATAAAAATGAAATTAAAGGGGAAAAAATTTGAGTTTTAAATTTAATTGTAGAAATTCAAACATCTAAATCAAATTCAAAGTGCATACGAAACCCATAAATAATGATATTCGGAAACTATGACTTATGATTTAAAATCCTTTTCGATTTGAAATATAAACTTTATGATTTACGATTTAAATCCCTTTGAAAACATTGTGTGTGTATATATATGTGTGTGTGTGTGTTAAGGGGGGCAACCTGGATTTACATATTCAATCACAACAGATATATGGCATATTTCAGTGTTCAAGCATATATACTCCTATACATGCAAATCAGATGGAATAAAATAAATTAACATACATAAACACACTCTGATTGCAATGTAGGTATACCTATTTTGAACCTGTTTCTCTGTTCAGTTTCCTACATCAATTCATGTTTCTCTGGCCTCATTAATATCAATATCGAGACTGCAATACGGTTCAGGTTCAACTTTATTGTTGATGGCCTAGCACAAATTTTGCAATCTCTATTATTGATATTAATGGAACAAGAGCCTAAAACAAATTATCTTTGTTCCTTTGGGTTCTCTTGAGCCTACAGAGAAATTTTGTATGAAATGTATCAGTTAAGTGTCACTCTTTTATACTGCACAATTTCAGTATTCATGTATACTCTTATACATGCAAATCAGATAGGAGAAAACAAGTTAAATTAACATACATAAACACATTCTGATATACTTGCATAATATCACATATTGCAAAATTCATAATCTCCCAAGTCATAAGCTACACAATTTTGTATACTGTGTAACTAATATATATAATTCATGCATTGGATGGTTCCTATATATATATACACACACACACATACACACACATACATACATATATGAGGTAGGTACAATGGCACCCCTATTATGGAGCACCCAAATGCACCCCTTTCATAGCCTCTCATTTATATTAAAATAGAGTAGTGTAAAGAGAGAGAGTTAGTGGAGGGAGAGAGAAAATGGTTGTATGGTGGGAAACAGGGGGGGCCAAAGGGGTGCTAACACTATTTGGGGTGTCGTTGAACACTCACCTATATATATATATATGTATGTATGTATGTATATATAGAGAGAGAGACATATATATATATATATATGTATATGTATATGTATATGTATATGTATATCAATGTAATATGTTCGTTGCAAGTACTCAATCAAGCAATTTAAATGAACATGTTAACATTAAAATCAATGTCCATATTAAATTCCAATCAGTATAGTTCAGGCAATCAACATATATGTACAAAACAGTTTCAAACCCATTCGATTCAGATGCAAGCATTAAAAATCAACATTGTTTGGTAATTTTTTCTTGTTTACTGTCAAAACGCAGAGATTTAAACCCATTCGATTCAGAAGTAATTTAATCCGGTATACTGTCAAACCCAAAGCTCAAAAGTAACTTAAAAACCCAGATGTAAAACCCATTTACAAACACTATTTGCAGAAATCAATTGTTTTGGTTCGTGGTTGCAAAAATCAACATTCAGCGGATTTTAACTGCTCAAAACCCTAAACGATACTATCCAAACAAAATTAGATAAATCAAGTTTGATTTTATACCTTTCTATATTTACTGATTTCCGGATCTTGAATATGATTAGGAATTGAATCAAATCGCTTTGTAGTGTCGCTGAGATGAACCGCCTCTACTTGTATCCATACCAACGGTGAACGAGATAGTCTTTACAAAATCGAATTAAACTAAGAAATAATAAAAGGTAGATTGAAAGGGGTAAAAATCTAGGGTTTTTTCGGAAAAAGGAAGAAAAGTGAACGAGGGTTAAAAGATTTGAAGTATGAGGGAATAGAAAACGAGAATAGGTCGGCTACGTTTTTCTAAGACACGCGGACTTGTGTTTACGAAGAGGCGGGAATGTGAATTTTTTTTCCGTGCTCATTGGTACTAAAAACACTTTTGCTTGCAATTGATAATAAACGCCACTGATTTTTGCAATAAAAATTCATTTTTCTTGTAGTGTTGATATAAAATTAAATGAGAGATTTTAGCAACAGTTTTATGTTTATTCGGTTTTACACAACTAAAAATCCAAGTAGGCTCTACCAAACAATCATGATTGATATAACATCACATATTTAAATATCCTGAGTCCCGTCGTGAAGTTCCCACTACTCCATCATATCCATGAGAAACTAGCATTAAAGGATTCACTTTGACTGGGTTGACCAAGGTTTTGCATTATAATATAAGATACGTTCGGTTCCATTCAAATAATATATTCGTTCTTATAAATCGAATATAAACTAAATTAAATATCATATATTATCTCGATTACAGAATAATGCAAATCCAAATTGTCAATCTGATACATGTATCACAATAAAGAGAAACATCAGTTTGAAGTTCTTCTTGCATATAAAAAACTAGGATCAACTATCATATGTAGGGGGTGTCAAATGAGTCATGTAGGGTTACGTAACATCCTGAATTTCCATACTTTCTAAGTTGACTACATACATCACAGGTCCAACCCAAATTGCATAGAAATATGAATCATTATGAAATAAGAAGGAAAAGATAGAAGAAGAACAGAAATAACAACACAGAATTTCACAATGTAGCGGAATAAAATATAATATATAACAACTTTTGGGATACAAAATCTTTTTCTGTATACACATAACATTTTCAGAGTACAACATTTGATTACCACAAATACAACACAGTGGAATAAAACACTAGATAACTATCACTGAAGTCTCTTGCTCCAAGCTCTCTATAAAATCCTGAACTACTTGACTGCCCGTACAAATTTGGGCACCCAAGAGTTTTAGGCAAAACATAGAAAAATAAACTCTGGGTCAGTTATGGGACAGGTATGAGTAAACAATTTAAAACAGTTTGAGAAAACAAACGATATCTCATAAAATCACGTCGTATGACATGGAACCGGTTTTTCCCTTATGAGAATCCAAAACACTTGATTTAACTTTGATATCCTTTTGAAAGAAAAGGATAGTCGTAAGACCGATCCACACATAAACATGGATGGTTTTTACCTTATGATAACCCAAAAATAATCTTTGTATCAAAACCCTTCTGATATTATAATAGTGCCTATCAACCATATCCAAATAATCATTTAGTAGAACGCTTGCATCTCACGCTCTACATACATCGTATATAATCAAAACCGCGAGCACTTACTGAATAATGGATTTCTAGCTATGACAAGGTATCACTACTACAAAAGTGGATATATTCGACACTAATTTGTGTGTGTTGCATGAAAAGTGTGGTGAAAGCTATGTTTTTTTGATCTTCAGCAACAATATTCATATGTTGTTGCATTAGACGTGAATGCACTGTTGCGGTAGGAATTCTAGTGTTGTGACGTGCAACACCAGTTAAGAGCGTTATGTTACACCAGTTAAAAGTACACCTCATCAATCCACGGCTTCGTAAACAAAAAATCACAACCGTCAATCCACTTTAATCAATCCACGTTACCCTTCTTTTGTTTCCCGCTAACAATTTCTTTTTTTTTCCCGCTAACAATTTTATTCCCGTGATGCATCTCTACATTTTGTTCTCACCAAATCCATATTCCAACTTAGCTCATGAAAACTAAACCTCAGCAAACTCCTCAAGTCCAAATTAGGGCACATCGAACTTCTACCCCGGTGCCGATTCCAGCAACTTCCCATCCCTCCCTTCCTCCTCCTTTGTACATCAACTTCCGCACCTGCGCTGTTAGAAACCTGTACAGAAGAAGGCTCCTGAAGTACGTCATCGGCATGCTGGGTTTGATCCTCGCCCTGCCGTTAAATGCGATTCCGATATTGGTGCTTTCCTCCTCGTCGAGCTGCTGCCAGGTACTTTTGATTTTAGATTTTTGACGAATTTGGGTGAGAAGTGAACTTTTACATTGGAGTTTTTGGCAAAATCAAGTTTTGTGTTTTGCAGTATCGATACTTTATAATGAGATAAGAGAAGTGGTTGAAAATTATAAATTTTCTATGTTATTAGTAGAATTTTTCTATGTTATAAATAAAGACTTCTCTTTGACTGATTAAACAATAGGCGTTTGCACAGTGGGAGGTCTCTGGTATAATTCTTACAGGCCTTAGTAGTGTTTTTTCTCCATGGTTGCTGCTTTGTTAGTTTTCACATAGCAAGTTTTTCTCTAATTCTTTAGTTCCTGCTGCCTTTAGAAATTAAACATCAGTACTCATTGTTGTTCAGTATACATGACACGCTACACAATAATTGTAAATACTCTGCATAACACAGTAAGTAGAATCAAATCATGTCGATGTTAAGCAGCAAATATATAGTGCCTTACTCTATTTTACTTCATGGCCGAGGACGACTTTTTGTGATCTTTAGAAACTTTCAAACTTAGAAATAGATAGTAGAGACAATCTCTATTCTTCGCTAATTCAAAAACCAAGTTCTTACACTTCTTAACGCCATCATCTCCTTTTTTCAGCAAGTTTTATAAGGACGTGAGCACTGGGATAGATGAAAGAAGCTCTGGTCTAGAGGCCGAAAGCAAACAGAAAAGGGAAATGATGGTGATGGTCTTGGATAAGGAAAAGAAAGATGACGATGGATTCGAGCTAAAGATTATGATGGATGCGAGCTAGAATAGAGGAGGGAGTGGCGATGTATGGACATTTGCTAAGGGGAGAAATCTGAATTCATATATATATATATATATATATATATATATATATATATATATCATTACGGTTATTTTGAAAATGCTCTATGTTGTATTGAATTATCGAGCTACTAAACTGTGTAATGCTATTGTGCAGTATAACCAAAATCACCTTGTGGATAACGTCAAGGCTCACGTTTCATCTACACAGGAATCCTCCAAAAGTTGTAGTGGTTTTGTACCCGAGACTTCAGCAGCTGATTGGTCCAAGGCCTCCGCTACGTAGTTTGTCGCAAATGGCGTCATCGTTTTCATTGTTGATGTCCATGACAAGGTCGGCCTACAAGTTGCTTATAAGGTACTATTTGATCTGGTAACAAGATGGTGTGATATTTTTTTAATTTGAATCCGTGGATTTCGAGAAAATTAGCTAGTTTACCACTGAGCTTTTTGAACTTAAACCAATAGCAATATATCCAAAGTCCTATCATTTTATGTTATCAGTATCAGTAATCATTTAATTATGTAATACTTTACAGTATAATTCATAGATAAGCAGACAAAGATTCGAAAGCTTAGTCTTCTTTGAGAACCTATACATAGATACAGATAAATAGATGTTACACCAAAGGTGTGAAACAACAAAGTTTTCATTATCTAAATTTTTTGTAAAGGGCTTTCTGAACACACAAATTAAATTTGTTAAATTATATTTTTAAATCCCGTTTTTGATAGTTCACCTTTACATTAGAAAATATGACACTACAGGTGCTAACTGTTTGTTAATAGGGATACACATAGTAACACCGACACTAATGTATAGGCAGAGGACACCATTGGCTAATTAAGCACCACTTGTTTAATTATTATGTTTACAAAAGGTATTACTGATGTCTGCGCCAATCCAGAAACTTTGTTTGTGACCATTCCATATTATAACATAGCATTGCATGTCAGAAATGTTTATTTCGTCGAGACCTTTCCATGTGACTTAATTGGATAATTCCCCATGTTTCATAGTTTCATAATTTCTTCCCTAATTTCAATTACACAGTTTAAACTTTCGACTGAGATGTTCTTTTAGTATGACATATAGTTAGGTCACTGGTCGTGTGGTTTAGTCATTTATATACTATCTTATTCAACTTGGTATGTTTATAATTAAGTTTTAGATACCTATCATGTTAATATGAGTCAACTCCTGGCTTGAAACGTTGATCAAAGGACTTTTTCTGATGTTTTTTGTGTTTGGGTTGAAACTTGCCCATAACTCTGTGATTGCCATATTGGAGGAGGAGGGGGCCTGAACAAGTTCACTAGCATTTAAAATGGGAATAGATTATATAAGTGTAAGCAATAGAATTATTACATACCTCTAAGATAGGTCCAGCAACATGACATAGTACTGCTTCAGCTTCAACAAGTAGCCACATTTAAAAACATAAGAATGCAAATAAATATGTGCACTAAAGCATTTGTTTGCTTTCGTATTTGATGTATTAGTTCCAAATTATAGCCGCATTCAAAAACATGAGAATGCAAATAAAGGTAGTATATAATGCTTATTTCATTAAACTGTGTTATTATTTTGAAATTCTATTAATGTTAAACTGCATACAAACAGGTCATGGTAGTAGCTGGAGATCACAGAGTTAGAATATTTGCGAAAGAACACATTGAAGCGAGCGAGGATTCGAAGTTATAGAGGATGCAAAGTATCAAGTAAAAGCTGCATGTCTAGGAGTTGTATCTTGTTTTGGATTTGAATGTGACGATTAATGGTTTGAATGTGATGATTAATGTTTTGGATTTCTTCAATGTACAAAATTGTTATTGCAATTTTTTTAATTAAAGTGTTGTATTTTCTTTCTTTTATTGTTGCGTTTGCCTTTTTTTACTGTTGTGTTTTCCTTTTTTCTGACGTTGCATTTTAAGACAATGGTGTTGCGTTACATAATACAGTGGTGTTGCATTAAATAAATTATTATTAATTCCACATGGCAAGTGGGTCCCATAGCTGAGATGGCGTATGACACGTATGCAGCTGGCATGGAGAGCTAACGTGTCATGTGACACGTAGGTAACTTATGTGGAAAGCTGACGTGGCTCCACTGTCATGACCTGGCAACTAGACTCAAAATAATGCTTAAGGCAACACTGTATATTGTTGCATTACTTGCAAGTACTATTGCATTAGGGTTATAATGCAACACTTTCTTTTTGTGGTAGTAGATGGGAAAAAGCGTTGCCTTAGAGGGTTAATGCAATGGCCGCGGATGCCACGCCCCTTTGGTGTTGCCTATTTGAAAAAATGGCCTACGGCAATGCTTTTTTGATCTACGGCCACAGAAAAATAGTGTGGAATATGCCCACTTTTGTAGTAGTGTATGGAACCACCTTCGGATAATGTATCTCTAGAGAGGGATACACTGGATTCAACAAGAAAATCTTGTAACCTAGTCACACATGACCGACCACTTATTTCGCTTGAGTGTATCAAATGTATATCACCAACAGTTGGGATCAGCAACCGTTTTCCGAAAAGGGACAACATCAAATAGAATAAAGAAGGAAATAAATTTTCTCTAGATTGGTGATAAGACACCCTAATTGGGAGATACCCAGTTAGCCATGCTGTCTGCCCGATTTTTGTCATTTTCTGGTTGTTGAGGCATAAGGCTACAATTATTTACCATTCATTTGACAACACAATCACTTTGAATGCCGCATTGTCAGATCCTTTAATCGTTAGTTGATTTGCACAAATATATTCCGAATATTATGCTAAGAGAATAAATTCTCCGCCACCATATATATTTATACAAACCAACATATGCGATCACTGGAAATACTTTGTCAGACACTCGTTCATACACGTTCGTTTTGGGACTTAACGAAACCGAAGGCACAATTTCCATTAATCCATCTTAGGAAATTTCTACCTAGGATTTACAGAAAAAACCCTTGCACTTTATTCTGTCTTCGATTGTCTTTATATAATCTGATTCGCAACGCTACCGCTAATACGGAGTGGTTCTAGGATAATAATCCAACCGATCTCTCTATATTGACAACGATATTAGCCAATATTCGATAGTCGGTTTCTTAACTATCGAAGAAAAACAAATATTCATCCAAGCATCAAACAATCACTGGCCCCTTAATTAATATTTCATTAGTTAAATCACTTCTTTATTTCCTTATCAATATTTGTCAACCCAAGTATTTTCAATAATCATCTTGGCCTTTTAAGCTACTGGGAAAAACATTTTTCATATATCGCCTTCTTTTATTTTCCATTTGTAATTGGGAAATATTCCAATTACTTATCTCTTTCCCAAACTCCTTCATTTCTATACTTAGGAAATATTCATTATTATATTTCCAAATTTCCACTTACTTAGGTTAAAACGAATGTTGTGTAAACATCGTTACAACAACCCAAAAATATTGTATTCAACTAAATCTCTTCAAACATTGATCTTCGAGACCGAATCTTCCTATTTATCGATTAAATATGAAATCAATCAAGTTGGGGGTATAACTACCTCTCAAACCTTAAACGAAAACATCCTAAACTTCAAAACAGACAAGACCACTTACCTCGAATAATCAACACTATAAAAATCAATTATTCATTTTTAAAATGTGTATACATTTCTCTTTCTATTTTTGTAACGACCCGTATTCTACGCATCATAGGATCGTAGGATATTTATTTCTTTCACATACGAAGTCGTATGGTCATGTAACTTTGGGAGATGACTATTGTGGTCATTTCCTATGTTCATGATTTTTCCCGATTTTTAAATCACCATTTTACCCCTAGTTGGCACTGTTTTGGCCATAACTTTTGACTGGAAAGGAATTTTGACCTGAAACCACTTCCATTGGCTCCGGATGATGGTTTCTCTTTTCGTAGAGTGGTCACATTAGTCAAACGGACTCACCGTTTGGGAGATATGGCTGAAACAAGTTTCAGATGGTGAAAAACAGCTTAATTGGGCTTAACCGGGTGATTAGCAGCTAGGCCCAGAGGGGAATTTCGGGTTTAGAGGTATAGGAGGACTGATTAGGGTTAGGTTATCACTTTCATTTCAGTTTTGAGCCGCCACAAACCTTCTTGAGACCTTAGTAATGGCTTCCATCCTCTAAAACCACTCCAAAACACATTTTTAGTGAAGATTAAGCCTAAACTACATCAAAACAAGGCCAAATAGCAACAAAGCAAGGTTGGAGATGCTGCTATACATAGGAATTCGACCCAAACAGAGAATATTTCAGATTTGGTGTTTTATTTTGTGGCCAAGGTGAGTGATTAGCTTGCTTTTACACTAATTACGGTTAATTAGGGGTAATTAGTGAAGATTAGCGAATTTATACGTAAATAAATTCTGGAAAAATTCCTAAAATTCTAAATTAATGTTTTAAGGCTCTGTTAGAAATTTGGGTTAATTTCGATGTGTTTTGCTAATTGTATGCTTAAACATGATTAAGAGGGATTAAGGGAAAATGAGGGGTTCTAGCTATGTTCGATCCATTTCAATCTATTAAATTGTTGTTATGGTGTTGCAATTGATGTTATATGTTGCTATGACAGTTTGACATGAATTGTGATTGATTAGAATAGTTAGATTGGTCGAAGACGCCGTCGTATGACGCAAAACAGTCGCTGGAAAGTCAGTGCAGGAAAGTACCTGAACCGGATCGGATCGGATCGGATGGGAGGCCCGAACCGAACCGTTGTGAAGCCGTCCCTACGAACCGCTTGTGGTGATGGAGATCGATCCGGACCACCTGGAAGCTTGCAAATTGATGGACATGGAGGATCACAAGTTGGAGCACACTATCCGAACCGACCCGCTCACACCACCCGACCCGATCCGCCTCTCGTGAGCATGAGCTACTCCGACCCGAACCGATGGGTGACGATTGGACTCGAAGGCCGACCCGATCCGCCAGGAGTGACCGCAACCGATCCGAACCTCCACGAGATGAAGGCCACGAACCGAACCGGAAGCTTAAGGTTGACCGAGCCGAACTGATGATTCTTGACCGATCCGAAGCGAGTGGAGCAAGATGAAGACCGATCCAGAAGAAGATGATGGCCAATACCCGAGATGCAAAGGTAGTCCAAAGGAAAAGTTAGAGCTCAGGATCCAGATGGGAACCAATGAGTTCACTTCATGAGTTGCGCTTTGCTGCGGGACGTGTGCTAAGGGGTTGTCGATGTTTATGACTTTGGATCACTATGTATGGGAAGTACGTGAGCGGATTCAGGGCTGAAAGGGCCTAGGTACGACTAAAGGGCTATAAACCAATGAAGTGGGGGTCATTTGTAAAGATTTGGTCATGACTCCATGTGGTAAGCTTGGTAGTAGCAGTAGTTGTACAAGTTGAATTCCGTCACTACTTCGATGGGTCTAGTGATTGACAGTGGTGGACATCGTATGCTTTATGCACTGAGTGAGAGATGTGAGGATGGTTTCTATGGATGATTTGTTTGCTATCATTATGACATGCACACCCCACCCCCGTACTCTTACACTATTTATTATGGCACCTTAGAGTATTGTACGGTATGTGGTACTAACTCTTTGGTTGCAGGTCCAGGTTCAGGTATGGTTTAGTATACCTGTCATTATTCTGTTTAGATGCTTATCGCTCATACCAAGCTTTATGTCTGACCCAGAGTTTTATGTCTCCTCTTATTACTCTGGGTGCTCACACGAGCAGACTAGAGACAGGTTAGTTGGTGATGCACGGGTAGA
The DNA here is from genome assembly GCA_030737875.1 of Allium sativum. Taxonomy (NCBI): domain Eukaryota; kingdom Viridiplantae; phylum Streptophyta; class Magnoliopsida; order Asparagales; family Amaryllidaceae; genus Allium; species Allium sativum. The sequence goes on along the minus strand of CM060912.1, from coordinate 549,670,260 downwards.
TGATCCGGAGACGAGCAGGAGGCTTCCACGTAATATATACATAGTATTCTCCCTGTGTTGCTGAAGATCACTGCTTGGGCATTAGTGGTGTATCTTCTACTTTGGCTCTCTTTTGTTTAGAGACAGAAAATTTGAAAAGTTGTAATAAGCTGTATTTGGATTTCCGCTGCTCTGATGTTGATGTTGATTATTAGTTATCAGCTTATGCACTGTCTCACCTGTTTTATGTCAAGTATTTTGTTATTATATTTTATTCCATGCGGTGCGAGACATTCTACAGGTTCCTCGTTTAGTTAATCCTCTTCTTTCCTTTCTTCTGACGACCGTCCTGTGCTAGTCGGGCATGTGTACAGCGCACTTTCGGAGGAAATGCAGGCTGGTGCGGGCGGGCCGTCACAATTTTTAATAGATTTAATTATAGATTTCCTTTTTGTTTATAATATTCTATTTTCAGTTTGTTTCCTTGTCGAATTCTATATACATTGATACCTTGATTTCTAGTTATCAATTTTTCTTAAAAATTTTATAACTCTTTAAATTTTCGGAAAATCACCTCCTTTGTATCGGTCAATAGCTCAAACCTCAATTTGCCTCTCTAGGCCCTTTCCATTAAAAAGAAAATCAAAAAGCCAAGTGGCTTGCCGATTCCGTGCATAAAAACTCATATGGAATTTAAACGTGTACCTTTTGTCATACACTCGAATTATAATATTCATTCTCTTCATTCCATGCCTATTTTATACATACTATTCCAATTCCAATTTATTTCAACTCAATTTGGTCATTTTAACTCAATTCGCAAAATTATTCTTTAATTAGCTCTTTTGCCTATTTCACTTTTTATTTGAGCATATCACATTCAACTATATATTAATTTGTTTATAAACCAATCGAATGCCATTTCTAGTTTGTTTATATCAATTTACAAACCCCTTTTCTTATCCAAAGTCCATTTTTTTTAAAATTCCATTAACTAATTTTTCTTCAAATTAGTTAATTCTATTCAACAATTAAAAATCTGATTTTTGTTTCAAAAATCAATTCATTTACTCCATTTGAGTTCAGATTTATTTTATTACTCAAGTCTAGATTTTTATAATGATAATCCATAATTTATTTACTTAAAATCCTTTTATTTATTTAAATAAATCGTTATGGTTTAATAGTGGTTATGGCGCTGTTTTTCTGAAAATCTGATTTTGACATAACTCAAAATCCATAAGACGAAATCCAGAATTTTCTATTCCACTAGAAAACTATTATCAAATCGGTTCTGGCGATTCTTGTTTCAAAGAATTCCAACTTAAATTGAGTTCTATATACTCAATTGAAGTTCGAAATGCCAATTTACGAACTGCTTTCGAATTGTCGCGCCGCGACAAGCTCGTTTTAACTCTATTTAAATATAAACGTTTAAACTTCACTTATAAATAAATTTCAACTCCAATCTAACATATTTTAATATATATAAAACTAATTTTCCCAATTCAACTTAATATTTCCAATTATCCTAAATTGTCGATTATTCCATTACTCGGTTATAAATTTATTTATAACTCTATCTTCTCTACCAAATTCTATTTCCTGTATAAATAAAATTATTTATAAAATTCGATATAATCGAATTCTGATTATAAATTGCTAGATTTATCTCAATTCAGCTTATATTCTGAATTCTGAAATATAATTAATAGTTCTGTTTCAAAACACTTCCCAAATCACTTTCAAATTCAAATTTGAATTTATAATTTCAAATTATCCAATGATAATTATCTCACTTAATTTATAAACGTTGTTTATAAATTTATCTTCCTTGTTTATAATTTAAAACAAGTTACCATTTCAAATCCATTTGAAATAAAATTTCTATTCTAAAATATTTTATTGATTATAACTTATACATATATATAATGAATTTATTTTCACATTTAAATTTAAACTTCTATTTAATAAAATCCTAATATTTTTTCAGAAAATATTTATTTAAATAAATTTGATCTAATCAAATTCAAGTCGTAAATCCATACAGGTTTATTTTAATTCAATTTACATTCTGAATATTAGAATAGATTTATCCTTTCTCTTTGAAACTAATTTTAATTTCCCTTCTTAAATTCACATCTGAATTTAGACTTCCTAAATTATCCAAATGATAAATTTTCCATTTTAGTTATAAACACCGTATATAATTTCACTTAAATTCCCCTTATTATTTTATTTATAAACATCTATAAATTCACTTCAATTCCCAAATTATTTAATTTAGAAACATCATTTATAAATTTAATACTTGTTTTTATTATTCAAAGCAAGTTAATATTTCTTAGCCCATTTGAAATTCAAATTCTATTTTAGAAAAATAGACTTTGCTTTTTTAAATCTCAATATCCCTTTTCTCGGTATTTTTATAAATCAACATTTAGTCCAGTGATATTCAAACAATCAAAACACCCAATTATTGTAACACCCCACACCCGCTAAGGTCACTCACTAAGGGAATGCCTTAACTTCGGTGGAGTATTTTAAGTGAATATAGAACAGAAAAATTACAACAAGACAGATATAAATAATACTTGAAAAGTTTTAAAACATCATTTCATTGCAGCAGAAGATAAACATGTTTGGTTACATATCAAAACCAACTAAAACAAGAGTCAAGTACTAAATATCCATCCTGATAAAACATAAGTACATAATCCCACTACATAACTAATAGCCAAAATAGAAAAGATAAGCTGGGCTTTACATCACGGGTCCAAGCTCGAAGATAGATAAAGCAGTCTGGATCAAACTCCACTAGAACTAGGCCCAGCCTGAGGACCTGATGGGGGAAAAAGATAAAAACAACGGGGTCAGACATAAGCCTGAGTGAGCCCTATAACTTTAACAATACAATCATTAAAGTAATTAGGGTATGATATAAACTTGGTACGGTGACGACTGGGGATAAATGACTACACTAAGCAGCCAACTAGACATAGGAAGAACTAAGATATCGGTAAAGATACATCTACCCACCCAAGGGTAATTACTACACTGCACCACACCAGTCATTCCTACTTAAAGGTTGATCCCACCCAAGGACTTAGAAAATTTAACTAGTAGTTTCGTGTACCCCTAGCTAACTACATAGGTGCCGTTTGCCCCTATCTCCACTAAGTATACCCACTACTCCCCAAGCGATTGGCTCCCTAACGTAGATACCCGTGCTGGCCCCACAGTGGGGTGTATCACTCCCCAAAGTGGCAACCCGATACAACCAACATGCACGGCTTATACCTACACGATGCAACAACGTCTTACCTACCAGCCCGGGTCCACACACGCATATGAACCCGTTGGACTTGCGTTGCCACCGCTAACCCGTTTTGGCCTCTTATAGTCAAACCCAGTAAGCGTGTCCCGTCCTCGACATGGGTCGAGCCCAATAAGATACATATGGGTTACTGGTTGAAATGGGCCCCCACAAGCTACCCACCTAAGCTTGTCCCTTTTTCTAGTGCATCCCACTTAACCCTTTAATCATGTTTAACTACATGTTTCCACTTGGTTAAGTATTCTAATCGTATTTTCTATTGCCACCCAAGGCAACCCACTAGATTTCCACATGCCACCCAAGGCACTTACTTGATTTCCACATGCCACCCAAGGCACCCACTTAACCCCTCATGCCCCACTACATGCTTATCTGGTTATGTGTTTCTTAATTGATTAAGAACGTAACCGTTGTAAAGACCTCTCACATTAGACTATCCTTTATGGCAGCTGGATTTGCCGGTCGGGTCCGGGCAGCCTTACGCCATAACCGAGTCTAACCTCGTGTCTTTACACTTGTCACGTATTTAGTTTATGCCTAAGACCTCTCACATTGGGCCAATCATTTGTAGCCGCTGGATTTGCCGGTCGGTTCCGGGAAGTCTTATGCTACAAAAGGGTCCAACCTCGTGTCTTAGTCGATTAATTACACCTAATTAATCACCCCCATAATTTGTATTAATTTTCCCTAATTAATTACAAATTTAACGATGTACATAATTGACGCAATTATGTCCATCCACTTTATGGTATGCATAATCATACCAACTTCACACCATTTTATTAACATGAATATTAACCCCATCGTTCCCCACGTAATTCGCTAACATGACATACTTAAAAGGGAAGATTCATCACAAATACAATGGGTTCAACTTGCATAACATTAGCATCAACATGGGTTTTAAAGGTGTCAACATACATATATGACCATAGCATCAAACCCAACTAGCATAAATAATCAACCCAAACTTGCATGAATCACATATGTCATAAAGGGGGTAACTTGCATAAGCTACTTATGTCATACAAAGGGGTAAACTTGCATATGTATGTATGACATACCAAAGGGGTTAACTTGCATATGTATGCATATCATACAAAGGTGTAAACTTGCACATGTTACTTGCATATAATCAAACACCAAACTTGCATAGCATGTCATATATGGACTTGCATATAATCAAACACCAAACTTGCATAACATGGTGTCATAATGGATCAATGTTTATCATAGTGATTTGCATAACTAGCATCATGAACACATAGCACAACTTGCATAACATCATGAACATATAGCATATGACTTGCATAACTTGCATAACATCATGAACACTTAGCATATGACTTGCATAACTTGCATAACATCATGAACACTTAGCATATGACTTGCATAACTTGCATAACATCATGAACACATAGCATATGACTTGCATAACTTGCATAACATCATGAACACATAGCATATAACTTGCATAACATCATGAACACATAGCATATGATAACATAACTTGCATTGATCCACATACATAACCATAACCTCATTATATCCTATCATGATTAGTTTAGCAATTGCTTGCTAAAGGCATAGAAACTCACAACTTGTTGATTAGCACTCCTATAAAGAAGATTAAGTTGCTAGAGTTGATTAGAAGTTGATTTGAGAAGCTATCTTCTTCTACAATTTCATGGAGGCTCCTTCAAGTTGCATTTTGACGGCATAACGACGTTGTATCTATTTGTAGTATGAATTAGGGTAGTCTTAGGGTGTATTTATAGATTTAGGATGTAGTTTAGGCCCTTAGATTAACCCTAGATTCGGTTAGAGCCGTCAGATTTCGTCACAAGCCACCAGAACACAGCCCAAAGCTCAAACCAGTGCACCCAGGCCAAACTGGCCGACAGGGGGGGTCGACCCCTGGGTCGACACATGGGTCGACCCCTTGGGGGGGGGGGGTCGACACCCATGTCGACCCCTGTGTCGACACCCTCTGGCTGGCGGGAATTTTCCCGCCTTTTCTGAAATGTGAAATTTGAATATTTTAAATCTGTTTTGAATTTTCTGAAACTTCTTCGGGCCTTAACTGGGTCATATGGACTCCGATTTTCGAAAACTCGGACTCTATTTCGCGTATTTTTCCGAGACGAACGCAATGGCATAGCCCATTTCCCCTGATTCAGATTTTAAAATTTAATTCTGCCCTGTTTTATATTATAACAAGTTATTCAACATACGGGGTGTTACGTTCTCCCCTACTTAAAGGATTTCGTCCCCGAAATCTCTAAGTCAAGAAGAACGTATCCTACCAACCAAACAACCATCTACTAAACCATCAAACACTGGCATCCATTGTCCTTAAAGTTTCTAATGCTGTATGAACATATGCAAAAAGTGTGTGTATATGTTCCCTGTCTAATGCAAAATCAGGCGGTCTACTGATTCAGTTGACCTCCTTAATGCAAACCATGATAGTGCCATGCATCCAATATGTATGCGAAAGAACCCTATCGACACATACTATTTCTACATGTGTGCACAACCATACACAAAAATGCATCATCCATGTGATAACACAACCATTATACATCCATTAATATAGCTACCTACACACAATTATATACAATATGCAATATGAAGTGATTGAGCCGATCTAGTGTCTAAAGTGTGTGTATATGCATCCACGAGCAACCACTAGCAAACACTTGCATCCACACGCACCCATCAATCATAACATGTCTCAAACACATGTTTCAACCATAGGTTTACCCTATCTAAAGGTCAAAGGTACTAATGAGAGGACATACTAAAGATAAGATAAGTACTAGACAAACGATAAAGGAGAAGTTAAAAGACATACCCTCAAAAAGGAATGGGTACAGTGAACGCATCTTCGCTTCTGTCTCCCAAGTAGCATTGCTCTCATCCTCTCCCCATTGCACTTTGACTAGTCGAACCTCTCTGTTTCTCAACTTCCTAATGTCTGACCCAAGGATGCGGGTAGGAGCTTGTTGAATAGTCGCATCACGCTCTACCTCCAATTCTCTAAGCAAGCTCGGCTCTACCACCTCTGCGGTCTCATGTAGACACTTCCTCAAATGTGACACATGGAATACGTCATGTACACCACTAAGTCTCTCGGGTAAATCCACCCTATATGCCATCCGTCCAATCCTTTCCTTAATAGGAAACGGTCCTACGAATCTTGGTGCTAACTTCGCAACGGACCCAAAGCGAACAACATTCCGTAATGGAGATACTTTGACAAAGACCATGTCCCCAACATCAAACTCAAGATCCGTCCTCCTCTTATCCGCGTAAGATTTCTGCCTATCTTGCGCCGCTTTCATCCTTCTTCGAATCAAATCAATCTTTTCCGAAGTCTCTCTAACCATATCAGGCCCAAGCAAAATCTTATCTGTAGATTCCCACCAACATGTAGGTGATCGACAAGGCCTTCCATAAAGAGCTTCGAAAGGAGCCATGCCAATACTAGACTGAAAGCTGTTATTATACGCGAACTCCACCAATGGAAGATGCTCTTCCCATGTACCTCCAAAATCTAAGATACAAAGCCTCAAAAGGTCTTCCAGAACACGATTCACCCTCTCGGTCTGGCCGTCCGTCTGAGGATGATATGCGGTGCTCAAACACAACTGAGTCCCTACTGCCTCTTGCAAACTTTTCCAAAACTCGCTAGTGAAGATAGGATCTCGATCACTCACTATGCTAGAAGGTACCCCATGCAATCGAACTATTTCTCGAAGACAAACTGAAGCTAGCCATGGAGCAGTCCTCTTACTCTTCACGGGTATGAAATGGGCGCTCTTAGTAAGTCTGTCTACCATAACCCAAATTCCCGTATTACCCTTCCTCGATCTCGGTAACCCATCAATAAAATCCATCGAGACGCTATCCCACTTCCATTGCGGAACTTCCAATGGGTGAAGCAACCCACCAGGTTTCTTTTGCTCCGCTTTCACTTGTTGGCACACCAAGCATCTAGCGACATACTCGGCCACATCTTTCTTCACACCGGCCCAAAAGAAAACTCGCTTCATGTCTTGGTATATCTTGTCCCCCACCGGGATGAATGGTCATCTTTGAACGATGTGCATCATCAAGAATAGCCTTCCTCAAACCCTCGTCTTGCGGTACACAAAGTCTACCGTCTCTACGCAAGCACCCCCTATCGTCTAGGGTGTACCTACTCAAATGGCTGGACGACTCCCCCCTTATGAGCCTCTCTAACAACTCAACCAACTGTGGGTCGTCCCGCTGTGCCTCGCCAATCCATCCCAAAAGAGTAGGTCTGACCTCTAAGGATGCTAACAAATTGGGTATAAAGTCAACGGAAGGTCTGAAATCAAACATCGAGATAAATTCCAAGCTTCGTCGTTCCACGAACAATGGACTCAAGGACAACCTTTTTTTGCTCAAGGCGTCCGCCACCACGTTACCCTTGCCAGGGGTATACGCTATCTCGAAATCATAGGATGCTAAGAACTCCATCCACCTTTGCTGTCTCAAGTTCAAATCCTTCTGAGAAAACAAGTACTTCAATGATTTGTGGTCAGTGAACAATTCGAACCTCTCTCCAAGAAGATAATGGCGCCAAGTCTTAAGCGCAAAAACAATAGCGGCCAACTCTAAATCATGGGTAGGGTAATTTTTCTCGTGCTTTCTCAAATGCCTTCCACCATAGGCTATTACCCTTCCCTCTTGCATTAAGACTGCGCCTAGTCCTGTCCCACAAGCATCGGTATAAACAACAAATGGCTTACTCCCATCTGGCAACACTAAGACTGGAGCTGTGGTTAAAGCTCTCTTTAACCGTTGGAACGCATCATCACAATCTACGTCCCATGTGAAGACTAGATTCTTCTTAGTCAAGCGAGTTAATGGGGCTGATATCTTCGCGAAGTCCTTGATAAACTTCCTATAGTAGCCAGCTAACCCCAAGAAACTCCTCACCTCGGTAGCATTCTTCGGAACCTTCCAATCTTGGATGGACACTACCTTCGCGGGATCCACAGCTATCCCTTCCTTGGAGACCACGTGCCCCAAGAACCGCACTTCTTTCCTCCAAAAGTGACATTTAGATAATTTAGCCTTAAGGCTATGCGCTCGAAGAGTCTCTAACACTTCCCTAAGATGTAGGGCATGCTCTTCTTCACTCTTAGAAAAGACTAAGATATCATCCACAAAGACCACCATGAACTTATTAAGGTACTCCCTGAACACCCTACTCATCAAATCAACAAAGTATGCTGGGGCGTTTGTCAACCCAAATGGCATCACAAGCCACTCATAGAAACCATCCGGAGTCCTAAAGGCAGTCTTGTCTATGCTATCCTCAGCCACTCTCAACTGATGAAACCCCGTGGCCAAGTCCAACTGCGAAAACACTGAGGCGCCAACCAACTGATCAAAGAGATCATCAATCCTCGGCAATGGGTGTCTATTCTTCTTTGTGAGCTTGTTGAGTTCTCTATAGTCTACACAAAGTCTGAGGGACCCATCCGCCTTCGTGGCAAAAACTACTGGAGCACCCCACTCCGATATACTTCGTCTTATGAACCCCTTCTCAAGCAACTCCCCTACTTGTTATGGAGTTCCCTCCTCTCACGAGGAGCCATGTGGCGCACTGGCAAAGATACTGGTTTAGCATTGTCCACCAGATATATTCGGAAGTCTATCTCCCGCTTCGGAGGTAAGCCCTTCACCTCCTCAAACACATCCGAGTACTCCCGGACCACTCTAACAGATTGCAAACTCTCGACCGAAGCGTCAAGCGATTCAAGATAACTTAGCATAACAGAATCCATGGGATTACAAGAGATCTCGAGAGTGTTACCCAAGCGGGTCATGAGCCTAACAACTCTCCTTTCACAATCAAGAACGGCACCATTACTGGATAACCAATCAACCCATAGCCCGTGAAGCCCAAAACAAAAGCATCACATCTAAACTCAATGCTAAGTATAGAAATCTTCAAACCCAAACATATCATGGACAAATAAGTGGAGCCCCCAATTGGGTTTGAAACAACCAAGGGATCATCTACTAGACTGGTGTCTAAGTGCAGTGACTCAACTAATGATGATGAGATAAACGAATGCGATGCGCCAGAGTCAAACAAAGTACGGACAGGATGATCAAACAGAAAAACCAGACTTTCAACGGAAATAGTTCTACCTCTTTCCTGAATCGGTGGAACCGCGAGAGCCTGAATTTGCCCCCTTGCCTGACCTGGTGCCATAAGAGCTTGCACCTGTCCCCCTGAGGTAGATCACGTCCTTTGCCCCTTCTTAGGGCAGTCCTTCACTAGATGCCCTGCTTCGCCACAGTGGAAGCAGCCAGTCTTCTTCTTCCGACAGTCTTTGCTTAGGTGGCCTGGTGTCCCGCAATTGAAGCACTTCTTCTTTCCCTTGCCACCGTTGCCTTTCCCACCCTTGTTTTGCGGTTGCTGTTGAGGTCTCTTCTGATCTCCTTTCTTCTCGGGTGCCTTATTAGCATTGGGACCCTTCTCTTCCTCATGCATGAGTGCCATGTCTACTAGCTTCTCAAAGGTGGCCCCCATAGGGATGTGAGTCATAGCCAATCCATGCATCGGTTCATTCAAGCCTTTAACGAACCTCAAAACCTTCTTCTCCGGTGTATTCACCATGCCTATGCCAAACCTTGCCAATTGATTAAACTTGTTGACATATTCCTTCACCAATAGATTTCCTTGCTTTAGAGTCAAGAACCTTTCCATATACAAGTTTTCCTCCGCCCTTGAGAGAAACTTTGCCACAAACCTTTGCCTGAAATCCGCCCAAGAGTCAACAGGGCGCTCTCCATTAGTGACCTCCCACCAGAACGAGGCCTCTCCCTTCATTAACCAAGCAGCTAACTTGACTTTCTTTCCTTCTTCCATCTCAAAGATATCTATCAACTCTTCCACCTCCTTAAGCCAATCTCTAGCTTCCACAAAAGTTTCTGATCCTTGAAAAGGTTTCCCTCCCATAGCCTTAAATTCCTTGCAAGTCTTAGCAAAAGTATCCGTGCGAGGAGGAGGAGGGGGAGGAAGATCGGGTGCTACTGTTGGTGGAGGAACATTTACTGGACCTGCAGTGGCGGCCCTAGCCTCCATCAATCTCCTATACCATACTGGTATCGCTAAACCCTCCGGAAAGTTAAGATCTTCAGCCATGCTGAAACGAAAAAGGAAAGAATCAAAACGGAGAATTCGAAAGATAAAGATATGGCAATTGGGGGTTATGCTTTTCTTTTAAAAACTTTTCTCTTAAAAGACATGTTTTTGAAAATACTTCTTCCAAAAATGTTTTTAGAAAAATAGTTTTCTAAAAATTTTATCTGTTCCGGTAACCTTCAGCTCAGATACCATGTGTAACACCCCACACCCGCTAAGGTCACTCACTAAGGGAATGCCTTAACTTCGGTGGAGTATTTTAAGTGAATATAGAACAGAGAAATTACAACAAGACAGATATAAATAATACTTGAAAAGGTTTAAAACATCATTTCATTGCAGCAGAAGATAAACATGTTTGGTTACATATCAAAACCAACTAAAACAAGAGTCAAGTACTAAATATCCATCCCGATAAAACATAAGTACATAATCCCACTACATAACTAATAGCCATAATAGAAAAGATAAGCTGGGCTTTACATCACGGGTCCAAGCTCCAAGATAGATAAAGCAGTCTGGATCAAACTCCACTAGAACTAGGCCCAACCTGAGGACCCGAGGGGGGAAAAAGATAAAAACAATGGGGTCAGACATAAGCCTGAGTGAGCCCTATAACTTTAACAATACAATCATTAAAGTAATTAGGGTATGATATAAACTTGGTACGGTGACGACTGGGGATAAATGACTACACTAAGCAGCCAACTAGACATAGGAAGAACTAAGATATCGGTAAAGACACATCTACCCACCCAAGGGTAATTACTACACTGCACCACACCAGTCATTCCTACTTAAAGGTTGATCCCACCCAAGGACTTAGAAAATTTAACTAGTAGTTTCGTGTACCCCTAGCTGACTACATAGGTGCCGTCTGCCCCTATCTCCACTAGGTGTACCCACTACTCCCCAAGCGATCGGCTCCCTAACGTAGATACCCGTGCTGGCCCCACAGTGGGGTGTATCACTCCCCAAAGTGGCAACCCGATACAACCAACATGCACGGCTTATACCTACACGATGCAACAACGTCTTACCTACCAGCCCGGGTCCGCACACGCATATGAAACCCGTTGGACTTGCGTTGCCACCGCTAACCCGTTTTAGCCTCTTATAGTCAAACCCAGTATGCGTGTCCCGTCCTCGACATGGGTCGAGCCCAATAAGATACATATGGGTTACTGGTTGAAATGGGCCCCCACAAGCTACCCACCTAAGCTTGTCCCTTTTTCTAGTGCATCCCACCTAACCCTTTAATCATGTTTAACTACATGTTTCCACTTGGTTAAGTATTCTAATCGTATTTTCTATTGCCACCCAAGGCAACCCACTAGATTTCCACATGCCACCCAAGGCACTTACTTGATTTCCACATGCCACCCAAGGCACCCACTTAACCCCTCATGCCCCACTACATGCTTATCTGGTTAAGTGTTTCTTAATTGATTAAGAACGTAACCGTTGTAAAGACCTCTCACATTAGACTATCTTTTATGGCAGCTGGATTTGCCGGTCGGGTCTGGGCAGTCTTACGCCATAACCGAGTCTAACCTCGTGTCTTTACACTTGTCACGTATTTAGTTTATGCCTAAGACCTCTCACATTGGGCCAATCATTTGTAGCCGCTGGATTTGCCGGTCGGTTCCGGACAGTCTTATGCTACAAAAGGGTCTAACCTCGTGTCTTAGTCGATTAATTACACCTAATTAATCAACCCCATAATTTGTATTAATTATCCCTAATTAATTACAAATTTAACGATGTACATAATTGACTCAATTATGTCCATCCACTTTATGGTATGCATAATCATACCAACTTCACACCATTTTATTAACATGAATATTAACCCCATCGTTCCCCACGTAATTCGCTAACATGACATACTTAAAAGGGAAGATTCATCACAAATACAATGGGTTCAACTTGCATAACATTAGCATCAACATGGGTTTTAAAGGTGTCAACATACATATATGACCATAGCATCAAACCCAACTAGCATAAATAATCAACCCAAACTTGCATGAATCACATATGTCATAAAGAGGGTAACTTGCATAAGCTACTTATGTCATACAAAGTGGTAAACTTGCATATGTATGTATGACATACCAAAGGGGTTAACTTGCATATGTATGCATATCATACAAAGGTGTAAACTTGCACATGTTACTTGCATATAATCAAACACCAAACTTGCATAACATGTCATATATGGACTTGCATATAATCAAACACCAAACTTGCATAACATGGTGTCATAATGGATCAATGTTTATCATAGTGATTTGCATAACTAGCATCATGAACACATAGCATAACTTGCATAACATCATGAACATATAGCATATGACTTGCATAACTTGCATAACATCATGAACACTTAGCATATGACTTGCATAACATCATGAACACTTAGCATATGACTTGCATAACTTGCATAACATCATGAACACATAGCATATGACTTGCATAACTTGCATAACATCATGAACACATAGCATATAACTTGCATAACATCATGAACACATAGCATATGATAACATAACTTGCATTGATCCACATACATAACCATAACCTCATTATATCCTATCATAATTAGTTTAGCAATTGCTTGATAAAGGCATAGAAACTCACAACTTGTTGATTAGCACTCCTATGAAGAAGATTAAGTTGCTAGAGTTGATTAGAAGTTGATTTGAGAAGCTATCTTCTTCTACAATTTCATGGAGGCTCCTTCAAGTTGCATTTTGACGGCATAACGACGTTGTATCTATTTTTAGTATGAATTAGGGTAGTCTTAGGGTGTATTTATAGATTTAGGATGTAGTTTAGGCCCTTGGATTAACCCTAGATTAGGTTAGAGCCGTCAGATTTCGTCACAAGCCACCAGAACACAGCCCAAAGCTCAAACCAGTGCACCCAGGCCAAACTGGCCGATAGGGGGGGTCGACCCCTGGGTCGACACATGGGTCGACCCCTTGGGGGGTCTACACCCATGTCGACACCCTCTGGCTGGCGGGAATTTTCCCGCCTCTTCTGAAATGTGAAATTTGAATAATTTAAATCTATTTTGAATTTTCTGAAACTTCTTCGGGCCTTAACCGGGTCATATGGACTCCGATTTTCGAAAACTCAAACTCTATTTCGCGTATTTTTCCGAGACGAACGCAATGGCATAGTCCGTTTCCCCTGATTCAGATTTTAAAATTTAATTCTGCCCGGTTTTATATTATAACAAGTTATTCAACATACGGGGTGTTACAATTATCAATCACTGGTTTTTAACACATCATATATGATAATATATATGAAATAAACAAATAATAATATTTTTGGGGGAATCCTGTTGAATCCCTCCAACATGTTTCCCTGCATCCACAAACGTTAGCCAACATAAATTATAGCCATCCTGCTTCGGGGCAAGATAACACGGTATAGAAGTCATCCACTACCATATTATGGGGTGCATAGGGTCATCCGCTAATGATACTGCAGGCATCCGCTATGGTACTGCAGGAAATATCCAACCACAATATATATAATAACCACAAACACCAAGACTAAATAACTAATGTATTTATAATAGCCACAAAAATATTTAAATGCATCAAACAACCAACAAACAATTATTTCTAACTAGTAAAGAAAATTCTAAATAAAAATCTAAGTGAGATTTACTCACTGTGATTTTTATTTTGCCGAATATCCTGTCAATTTCCATATCTCGCATGTGAATGTACTTGAATCATCTCAACGAAACATACACCTATGATTATTTGATTTAATTTACCGATTAATTTCCATTCATTAAATTAACTAACTACTAAATTAATTAAATAAATTATTTTATGCATACAAATTTTGTTATAAAGGTATATACCTTAATCCATCTTCTCCACGAACTCAGCATTCCATCAACATCTTCCTCCCCAACTAAAACGAACCTGACGTCTTCCTCTTGTCATCGCATCAACCTGCTTCCACCATTACGGTGATCCATGAACACATCCAGTCCCCCTTGTTGTTCAAACAAAGAACTGGACCAACAATATCATCCACCTTCACCTTCGTTTTTAGCAAAGACAGCCTCGCTCCTGTAAAAGAAACCCATGCCATCTCGCATTTCCTGTTGTGCTCGTCCTCCCCAGAAATGACGAATGTTCCCCATACTTATTGTTCAAAATCGAACCCTAAATCGCACCCCTTCCAATCCATCCCAAATGCCAAGCATGACCTAGCCTACTGCGCAATCCTTGAATAGTGACTTCGACTTGCCCTAACTTATTTTGGCCATCGCATCATCGAACTGGACTCACGCTAAAGAAACTCTACAGCGATAATCATCGAACTTTATCGAAGCCAACTTGATCTGTTCTAGTTCGAACAACGACGACTGTTGTGCCATCTAAATGGATTTTAGTCTCGGATGATCCAAATCTTCATTCCCCCATTTATTATATTTGTTTCGAATTATTAGAGAGGAGGAAATTCACGAGTTTAAAGAGTAAATAATTATTTCGGTTTTCTGAAGAGAAAATGAAAAGGATTGTAGGTGTGATTTTATAGCCGATGGATACTTAGCAAGGAAGGAATTTGGTCTATGTTGGTGGTACATTATAGGTATAGGTTAAGTATATATAATATTAAATTTGATTTGATATCTAATTTAATACAATTTGATTTTGATTTAACCGCGATTTGAGTTCGAACATATCCACTAAATTCTATAATAATAAAATTTGTGGTCTATTTAAGCGCAACAACCGACGTTTCTAGTGTAATACCACAATTCTGAACCCATTGTGACATGTTTTGAAGCCCAATCCGATCATATGGAGAAGATATAAATTTAAATCAAGACAAATTAAATTCAAAACAATTAATTCCTTGATTATATTATCATTATTATTATCGTTTCTATTCAAATACAATTTAAAACGATCATCTAAATTATTTTGATTCAGTTCTAACTCAGAATTTATTTATAGTTTGTTTTCGTATGCGATTATTCAATATACTAAAAATTTAATTGTAAACGAATATTAAATCAACAAACTCAATATAAAATCCATTTATATTATCACTCAACATTTAAAAAATATATTTAAAAAACTGACCAAAAATCTGGGTCGTTACAGATCGTATGAGGGTCAAGCAAAATTTGACCCGACCCATATACAACCCATTTATTTTGACCTATTTAACAAAAAGATTCACCTAACCCAACCCACTTATTATGTGGATTATCCATTTAACCCATCTAAATGTATTCTGCTATATTCTAGAAACAACTATTAATCATTTTAGGAAACTGACATGAACCCAACCACCGCTCCCCGGTAGCAAGGTCGGTCTTTGGAAAATAACATATTAATCACATCAGCGGAATACAGAATATAGCATAATACATAAAATTGGAGAATAATTTACATCATATCATAACAACGGAATCATAATCATCATCAGAGTTACACAAATACAGGATCCTACTTAGTACATAACAAGTTTCATCAAGTAGATAATAAGTCTACAACTGAATCAAATATCAACATACACAAAATAGTGTTTAAGAGTTCAAAAGAAATGACAAAATTAAGTCTTCGCCTTCAGCCAAAAGAGCACCCCATGCTATGGTGCATATCCAAAAGAATGCCAATCACTTATTCACTAGGCTGCCCATGTGAAAATATGGGAACCCGAGTTTGCAAGGGAAAAACAAACTACTAGTCAATCATGAGACTAGTATGACAAATTCTACATTTACTTAATTTAATAATAAGGCAAATCACAGGACCATGCCGTATGTCATGGAACGAGTTTACTCCATTGGAATGTCGGTGCATAAAATAAAGTAAATCAAATAAACAACGCAATGCTTTTTAGAAAAATGAAACCATCAAAATATTATGGATTGTGTTGCTGCAACACAAGAAGTTATTTCTTTCTGTCATAATACTTCCACACCCGGTTTTCTTCTCAAACTTGATTTTTACAAGGCTTTTGATTCGGTTAATTGGTCTTTTGTTCTCGATTTGATGAAACATAGGGGTTTTTCTGATAAATGGTGTTGGTGGATTGAAAACATTCTCACTACCAGTTTTTCATATGTATATGTTAATGGTAAATTTGGTAGCTTATTTAAATCAAAACGTGGTCTTAGACAAGGAGATCCTCTCTCTCCCCTCATTTTCGTGCTTGTAGCTGATGTGTTTAATCAAATGGCTAGGAAAGCTACTCTTACTAGTTTCCTAGCTGGTATTTCTCTTCCAAATTCAAGTCTGACCATTTCTAATTTGCAGTTTGCCGATGACACCATAATTTTTTCATCTACTGAACCTAATCATGTTCATGACTTAAAGGTGCTTCTATACGTTTTTGAACTTGTTTCTTGTCTTTCAATTAATTTTCGTAAGAGTTCCATAATAATGCTTGGTAAATCTGATCATCTATGTAATTTTATCTCTTCCATTCTTAATTGTCAAGTATCTAGATTCCCTATAACTTATCTTGGTGTTCCCCTTAAGCCTACAAAGCTTTGCAAAGCGGATTGGTTTCCTCTTATTAACAAAATTGAGTCCAGACTTGCTTCTTGGAAAGCTAATTCTCTTTCATCAATGGGTCGTTTGGTTTTGGTTAAATCAGTTCTTTCAGCTCTCCCTACCTATTGGATGTCATTTCATAAATTACCTGTTTGGGTAATAAATAAAATTAATTCTATTAGAAGCACTTTTTTATGGAATGGGAGAAATTGCAAGAAATTGGTAAATTGGCAAACTGTTTGCCTTAATCAGAATCAGGGAGGTTTGGGTGTTATCAATCTTTCATTATTTAACATCTCTTTGTTATCAAAATGGGTGTGGAGATTAATCTCTCTAGGTCATTTTATTTGGAAAGAATGGATTTTATCACGATATTACAGCTCTACTCCATTTCATGTCCTTCATTTTAAGCCTGTTATCAAAATATCCCCTTTTTGGTCTGATGTACTTTCATCCCTTCCCCGTACGCGTAACCTCTTTCATGTTTCACTTAGTAGTGGAGCAAACTGTATGTTTTGGCATTATATATGGTTTGACCAGCTTCCATTATCCTCTGTGTACTCAACTCTATAGTCTCAAATTAATCACTCTAATTTCTCTGTGGCTAATATTCTTCATAATGGTATATTTGGTCTCTATCCTGAAGGCTATTTTGACACTCCTGATCTAATAATCTGTTTGCTATCAATGTTGTGCTCTCTGGAATCCATGTAGTTGATTCACCCGATCTCTACACATGGGCACTCTCTCCTTCTAAAGGTTTTTCTGTTTCTTCATGCTATCGGTTCTTGAATCACTCTGGTAGATGTTTTGCTTTTGCTAGACTTTGGAAATGCAAAACTTCTCCTAAAATGTTGTTTCTTCAGTGGTGCTTGATTCACAACAAAATTAATACCCGCAGCAAGCGGTTTCGTTACAATATTGTTCCCAACCCCAGTTGTGTCTTCTGTAATGAGCATAATGAAACAATCCAGCATTTGTTTTTTGATTGCGAGTTCTTTTATCCTATTTGGGTAAAAGCTAGTATTTATCTTTTGGGTTAGTCTCCAAATTTATCATCATTTTATGACTACTGGCAGTATGAACCAATGGAGATGCAGAGGGATATTTTCATTGTGATTTATTGTTGGTGTATCTGGAAGCAACGCAATGATTTTGCATTTAACAAAAGAAAAGGCAATGTTATGAGTGTTTGCAGGCAAATTAACTTCTTGTTTCTTCTTTGGACAGGAACGCAGGCTATTCCTTTCAATCTTGCTTTCCCACAGCCTTCTCCAGAAGAATCAGGGGGAAGTAACTCTGTCAATTCAAGTCTTGAATTGATCTGAATCTGTTTGTTCCTCTTGGTAGCTTGTTTAATATGAATGCAGTCTTTGTAAATTATATTATGCTATGGTTTTTTATGGTATCGTTGCTTGGCTTGTCTATTTGTATGTTGATAGCTGTCGTTGTGCAGCTTGAATCACTTTCTTTTGGCTACCAGTTGGGCTTGTCAACTAGATATTATCTATATTAATTTAATATCATATTAACCGGCTATGTAGCTCCATGCTACACATCCGTTTGCTCAAAAAAAAGACTCAGGTCCATCACACAATGCAAACACAAAATAGAGGATAGAGTTTTACCTTATAATGGCAAAACATGATTGATACGAGAAATAAAAATCATTTGATATTATTATTAATGTCCAGATGTTTTAAAACACTATCAACATAAATGTATCAATCCTAGACAACATGAGTGTCCCATGCCACTATGTTGCCATATAGGTTCATAACTAAAATCGCACAATGTCGTATTGGAAATTAGATTTCCGTCATGAGTCAAGGCAAGGGATGTCTCCTTACGGTTTCGAGACACTCTAACAAATGCCTCATGAATCACATTCTCGTGAGCCCTTGGATCTTCAGGACCGGTCCTCTCTTACTTTTGAGGATTAGTTATTCCTGAACAATATGTTTCCCGGTCCTATAGGACCTATCTCTGAGCCTTATAGTTGGCTCGATATCCGAGATGCCTCGCAATCCATCATCCACATAAGTAAAAATGTTTGGGCTTCACACCATGACACCAAACGCATGCACTCCATGCAGTCACTATCCCATTTTTGACTCACACCGAGGTGTGAAGCTCGTGAATCAATGCTATAAACAAAGCTATGCTACTTAAAATTGTGCTTTGATCATCAACCATAAGACTTTGCTTTTCAAAAAAAGCCTTGATCATTTGCATCTTAGTATGTCACACTGTCAATCCATACTATGTCAATGATATCCACCAATATATAACCTCTAAGCACGTACGTCTCAGAGAAGGGGTTAAGCAAGAGAATAAATCCTCCGCCACCAAACATATATATATATATATATATATATTTAGCAGATATCAACTACATAGCACACACTACAATGTCAAACATACAATCCATTCATATGTTCGTTCTGGGTCTGAACGAAACCGAAGGCACCTTATTCCTCATCCCATATGTCTAATACAGGAGAGAGGTCCTCGCATATCCAGACAATCAACAAGTACGTCCAGACAACTACCACTTTAACCCCTTTAAGGCATCGGTAGTAATCCATTCGATGTGAAGATTGTCGGTCTTGCATCGTCTTCATTGTCTTCGACTTTTAGTCATTGTTTAATTATTCGAAATGAGATTTAACTCGATCTTTTCAAATAATTCTCGCATAAAATTTCAAATCAAAATCTTTCCCTTGGTTAAATCATTAGCCTTCACCATTCGTTATCATATGTAAAAAGGTTCAGTCGAGAATTTAATTCGATCATCGAAATAGATACTCAAGTCGTATTATATCTGATATTCATTTTATACGTTTTCATGCTAAATCGTACTTAACCATTTGTATTTTTACAAACCAAGAAAAATTAGTTTCCACACATTTTAAATCGCTTCAAAATAATTTGAAAACGATTTATCAAATGATTCTGAATAAAATCGGTTGTTGAAATCTGTGAATTACTGAAACTGACAAGTCACAAACGAAGTTGAAATGGCACGAAACTCGGTCGGGAAAGAGCCTGGATGGACCTAATCTGTTGACCGTGGTGTCCACTGGTCAGCAGCAGGTTTTAGCCAACATATGTCTGTCACCCCCCGGACATACGTCTGTTGTCAGGAAAATTTTTTACCGAGAGTTTGGACATACGTTTGACCATTTTTGGTCAGACATCTGAGCTGATTATTACTTTTCTCCTAAAACTTGGAAAGGCGTATGTCCCCTCCCGGGCAGACGTCTAAGATGAAACACGGGCAAATGTTTGCCTAGGAAATAATGTGCAAACGGTTCTCGGACGAGTTCAGATCAATGGTGATGGCTTATAACGTTTTCTAAATGAAAATGAAGACTCCTTTGCTCACCGAAAACACTCAAGAACACATACACACACATGCACACATTCATACAAGAGATTCGCGATGATTTGTATCATAAATTCAAAGGTGAACTAAATTCCAACCCAACGCTATCAAATGCGATTCAAGATGGAACGAGATGGTTTGGCAATGCTAAAGGGAAGCTACAAGGGCATGGGTGCTCACAATAACTTCACCCATAGCATAAACAACCCGAATATTGATTATACTAAGATTTCCGATACTAGAAAAGCAAGGAAATCGAAAACCCAAGCAATTAACCCAATCCATACACAACATATACCCAATTCAAATGTGCTATAGGCACACTATACAAGCATAAAGCTTGAGGCATTAATGTCAATTCTTAAACAACTCACCAGTAACATATATAATCATATTTTCAATGCACTACTTAGCATTTAACATCATATTAAGGTTATATGATCAATCAATGGTCATTTTATCAACCCAAACTTAATCAACTACTATATAATTAATTAACACTAGCCCTTTCGGTTCAAATTTCTCACATTAAACAATTATTATCGAAATTCTCACCTTGCTTGATTACAAACAAGGAATAGATTCAATAGCAAGCAAAATCAACCTCTCTTCCGATAGTGCATGCAAATCTCCAATCTAAACACATATAATTGAATTTCCTAAGAATTAGCTCATAGGAAATCTTAAAAATCAAAGAGAAAACAAGTAGTAGAAGATGGAGAAGATAAAGTGGAGCTTACCTAAGCTTTTACACTTGATTTCAACAAGAATTGGGCTTGGAATCAAGAATCCTTGCTTAGGAATTTTGATTTCCCATTCCTTTCCCCATTTTATAATTTGGTTAAGTGTTGATGTGGAATGAAGGAGAAAGGGGCTGATTTGGGACACTTAAGTGAAGTGGCTAAGTTGGCTAACCAAGCCCTTACCAAAGTCCTAATTTTCACAAACCCCAAACATATCGATCCTTATAGTTTTCGACTACATAAATGATTTTTTGAGCTCATTGGAAGTGGTTTCGAGTCCAAATTCATCCATATACAAAATGTGATTTTTAGGACTATATATAATATTCCATAGCGACTATTCTAAATTTTTATGTAGACATAACTTACAATTCATAAAGTAAAATCTCAATTTCTTACATTCGTTAGAAAATCACAATTCAAAATAACCTAACATTTCTTGTTTTATCAAATTCTGACGTATATTGAATTATATACATTCATTCAAAGTTTAAAATCAAATTTTCAAACTACCGCGCTATTTCAAGTTCGTTTTAATTAAAATTAAATTTATACATTCTAACTTTGATTAAAACAAATTTTATTTCGTTTATTCTCAAAATAATTCATCCAAAATTTTTAATTTCTATGAAAATAAATTAAAAAAAATTAAATTGGTTCCAAAAATACAGGTTGTTACAATATCCCCCACTTAAAACTTTTTTTCCCTGAAAAAGAAACAACGGCAAAGTAGGAACTAAATAGTAATATAATATATCACTAATGCACCTCTAAACAGAGCTAATCAGAGATAATCCACTCTGCACCTGGGATAAGCTATTTAATACTATCTCCTGTTTCCCATGTACAGTCTCTAGGATCTTCGCTCCATTGCACTTTGACTAAATGCACCTTCTTGTTCCTTAGAACTCTGATTTCTTTGCCAATAATCTTCATTGGCTCTCTTCGCGCAACTAATCTCAGAGTCATATCTAAATCTTGTTGCTATGCTTCTTCTAAAATCATATTGGGATCATGAACATGCTTGCGAAGCTGAGAAATGTGAAACACATCATGAACACCTGATAACCAATCTGGCAACTGAACCCGGTAAGCAAGAGTTACAACCCTCTCGAGTATAGAAAATGGGACAATATATCTAGGTGCAACTTTCCTGTCTTCCCAAATCGAATTACTCCCCTCATCGGAGAAACTCTCAAATATATGTATTCACCAACAGAAAAAGCCAAATATCTTCTTCTAGAATCAGTATAACTCTTCTGTCAGCTCTGAGCTGCTTGTAGTCGCTTCTTAATGAAATCCACTTTATCTTAAGCTTCTCGGGTCATATCCGGACCCAATACTAATCGATTCCCGGGATCTATCCAACATGTGGGAGATCTACATGGCCTACTATACAATGCTTCAAATGGTGACATTTTCAAACTTGCTTGATAGCTATTATTATATGAAAACTCCACTAAATGTATGTGATCTTCCCAAGATCCCCCAAAATCCCCCAAAATCAAGAATACAAGCCCGCAATAAATCTTCTAATATACGATTTACGCTCTCAGTCTGGTCGTCTGTCTAAGCATGATATGCAGTGCTAAGATTGATCTTCGTTCCCAATTCAGATTGGAATGCTTCCCAGAACTTACTAGCAAACAGCGGATCACGATCACTAACAATGCTGCTGGGAACGCCATGCAGTTTAACAATCTCCCTGAAATATGTTTGAGCCAAACTCTGAGTTATTCTATTTGATTTCACTAGAATAAAATGGGCGCTCTTCGTGAAACGATCAACTATAACACAAATACTACCATGGCCCTTCTTGGTTCCAAGCAAACCATCAATGAAATCCATAGAAATTTGATCCCACTTCAATTTTGGAATCTCTAAGGGTTGCAACAAACCAGCGACCTTCTGTTGATCACTCTTAACTTGTTGGCAAGTAGAACACCTGCTAACATAAATAGATATATCTCTCTTAATAGACTTCCAACAGAATGTGCGCTTAAGATTGTAATACATCTTACTCACTCCCGGATGAATACTAAGATTGGATTTTTGACATTCATCCAGTACCTCTCTTCTGAGTTCTGGAACATCCGGAACACAAATTTGCCCTTGTAACCTCAGAACCCCTTTACTATCAAGCCGGAAATCTAAAGCTTCACCTTCTCGAACTCGCTTGGTAATCTCTAAATAAGTTCATCATCTTTATGAAGAACGAATATCTTCTCAATCAATGAAGGAATAATAATAAGATTAGAGACGATTGCATTCTTCCTACTAAGTGTGTCTGCTACAACATTGGCTTTCCCTGAGTAATACAAAATATCATGATCATATGCTATAAGAAATTATAACCAACACTGTTGCCAACATAAGAAACAACTTGGCCTCTTTGCATTAATACCGCTCCTACTCCTTCATGAGAAGCATCCGTACAAACAGTCAAATCTTGATTGCCATCTATAATAGTCAACACTGGAGCAGTAGTCAATCTTACTTTCAACTCTTGGAAAGATGCCTCACATTCTGTCGTCCAATTAAACTTTGCATGCTTCTTTGTAAGCTTCGTCAATGGACTAAATAGCTTCGAAAAATCCTTAACAAAATTCTAATAATAACCTGCCAATCCCAGAAAACTTCTAACTTCTGTGGGAGCGCTAGGTTGCTTCCAATCTCTAATAGTTGTAATTTTGACTAAATCCACTGAAATTCCATCCTTCGATACTACATGACCGAGGAACTTCACTTCTTCTTGCCAGAGTATGCATTTAGAAAATTTGGCTTTCAATACATTCTTTCTCAGAATGTCCAAAACCTCTTCCAAATGCTTCGCATGCTCGCTAGCTAACTCAAAGAAGATTAAAATATTATCAATGGAAACTAGCACAAATTTATTCAACACTCTGCGAAATACTTGATTCATCAAATCAACAAAATAAGCAGGAGCGTTATATAGGCCGAGTGGCATTATTAACCACTCATAAAATAAGTCTGGACCTCTGAAAGACGTCAAAGGAACACATTCTTCGGCAATTCGCGGCTGATGGAAACCTGTAGCTAGGTCCATCTTTGTAAACATTCGAGCTCCATTCAAGTAATCTAATAAACAATCAATGTGCGGAAATGGATATTTATTCTTCAATGTATGCTTATTTAAGTCTTGGTAATCTACGCACAATCCGAGAGTACCATCTGACTTAGGAACAAATACTACGGCTGCTCCCTAACTCGAGAAACAAGGCATGATTAGACCTTTCCATAACAGTTGTCGAGTCTGATCACCCTACTCTTCTTTCTCTTTCAATGTCATTCTTCGAATTGCATGCACAGCCGGCCTTGCATTAAGAACTAAATCGGTTTTAAAATCAATTTCTCTTCACGGAGGTAAGCTATCAACTTCTTCAAACACATCCGCATAATCTCTAACAACGGGAATATTTTCAATAGAAGTAGGAGAAACTTCAAGACCAGACCAAAATTCTTTTCTATCTGCACTTGAGCATATGCATGGTATAATAATACTCTCAAGTTTTGTTTTAACCACCCTTTCGGCACATTTCACTTCGGCCTCATACTTAGTCAACCAATCCAACCCATGGAAAATATCGAACTCAAAAAAAATCATGATGATCAAATTGAAGGAAAACCGGTAATAAGAATAGAAGATAGGAACTCTACCATATAAACAAAGAACAAGAGAACCTCCTATTGGGTTGTGGAGGCTAATAGATTCTTCAAGATTCCTCAATTTTAAATTCAACTTCTTAACTGTATTGTTTGAAATAAAACTTCATGATGCACCCATATCAAATAATACTTTAACAGTATTTTTAATTGAAAGTGTACTGTCCAATACATCTGGCCTTCCTTCACCCGTAGGAGGGGATGGCGCATCCTCCCCGTCATACACATGAGCCACGTCGGCCTTTTTCTGCAATGGTCAATTCTTGATAACATGACCTGTCTTTCGACAATTGTAGCATTCTCTCGTTGTGTCCTTTTAGCAGCATTGCACTGATTAGTCCAATGTCCATATTGGTCACAATTGAAGCATTTACCCTTTGGTATCTTGTCTTCTTGGGGCTTAGCTGTTTCAGTCTTGCTTGTGTCAGGCTTCTTGTGGGAAGCTTTCTCTTGCTATTAGCTGGGATTCTTTCCAAATCCGCTTGAGAGTTCCACTTATCGGTACTCTCATACCTACTAGCCATCTCGACAAATTTAGCAAATGGAAGCTCTATATGAACTGTCACTCTACTGTGATACTTCCGCTGGAGACCGTCAATGAACCGCTTGTTGTTCCTAATCGGGTCTTGAATTAATTCCAGACCATAGCAAGAGAGTTCATTAAACTTGCTGACATACTCAAGAATAGTTCGGTCACCTTGCTGAAGATTAGCAAATTCATCGTGCAAGATCTCGACTTCCTGGCGTGGAAACAAACCTTTCCCCAAATACCTCTTTAAACCTGGTCCAAGTCATGTCGACATCTAGATCACCTACAGTCATGGCTTCCAACCAAATTAGGCATCTTTAAGTAACCAAGATGCTAAAAATATTTTTCTATTATCTTCCAAATTCTAAGCCCGCGAGGATCCGCTCGCAAGACCTTAACCAAGCTTGAGCTTCCATTACGGTTTCAATGCCTGTGAATGGCACATCGCCTAAGTTCTTACATTTCTTGGCGACAACATCAAGAACAAATGGTTGTTGTGGCTGTTGTTGCAACACGGGCTCCCAATGAGCCAAACCTCCTCGAGATCAGGCTAATTATTGACAGCGAGGATATTGTCCCTTCCTTGGCCTCTGCCTCCATCTCGTCTTCACATTTCCTTTCAGTTTTGTGGATAGCAAGGTAAGAGTCAGGCCAATAGAAAAGATAGCTTAAGGAATGATAAAGCAAACAGACATATGCATAAATAATGATGCAATGATCATGTTATATGCAATTATAATGTACTCATTATAGTATATTACTAATCCTATCTCTAATGAGTTACTCGTCCTAGAATATTACTGATTCTATCTTTGACGAGCTGTTTAATATGTTATCTTCCGGAATTAAGGTTAACCAAAGCTCTGATACCACGCCTGACATGAAACAAACCCCCGCTCCCCGGTGGCAAGGTCAGTCATTGGAAAATAACATATTAATCACATCAACGAAATACAGAATATAGCATAATACATAAAATTGGAGAATAATTTACATTATATCGTAACAATGGAATTATAATCATCATCAGAGTTACACAAATACAGGATCCTACTTAGTACATAACAAATCTTATCAAGTAGATAATAAGTCTACAACAGAATCAAATATTGACATACGCAAAATAGTGTTTAAGATTTCAAAAGAAATGATAAAAGTAAGTCTTCGTCTTCAGCCAAAAGAGAACCCCATGCTACGGTTGCCTGTGTAAAAATATGGGCACCCGAGTTTGCAAGGGAAAAACAAACTATGAGTCAGTCATAGGACTGGTATGAGAAATTCTACAGTTACTTAACTTAGTTTAAGAATAAGGCAAGTCACAGGACCACGCCGTATGTCACTGAACGGGTTTACTCCATTGGATTTCCGGTGCGTAAAATAAAGTAAATCAAATCAACAACGCAATGCTTTTTGGAAAAATGAAGCCGTTATAAGACTTAGGTCCCATCACACAATGCAAACACAAACAAGAGGATAAAGTTTTACCTTATAAAGGCCAAATATGATTGATACGAGAAATAAAAATCATTTGATGTTATTATTTGTGTCTAGATGTTTTAAAACACTATCAACATAAATGTATCAATCCTATACAACATGAGCGTCCCATGCCACTATGTCACCATATAGGTTTACAACTAAAATCGCACAATGTCGTATTGGAAATTTGATTTTCATCATGAGTCAAGGCAAGGGATGTCTCCTTACCGGTTTCGAGACACTCTAGCAAATGCCTCAAGAATCACACTCTCGTGAGCCCTTGGATCTTTAGGGTCGGTCCTCTCTTACTTTTGAGGATTAGTTATTCCTGAACAATATGTTTCCAGGACCTATCTCTGAGCCTTTAAGTCGGCTCGATATCCGAGACGCCTCGCAATCCATCATCCACATAAGTAAAAATGTCTGGGCTCCATACCATGACACCACTTCTAGCTAGAATGAAATGCATGCACTCCATGCATCCACTATCCCATTTTTGAATTATACCAAGGTGTGAAGCTCGCGAATCAATGCTATACACAAAGATATGCTACTTAAAGCTGTGCTTTGATCATCAACCGCAAGACTTTGCTTTTCAAAAAAAGCCTTAATCATTTGCATCTTAGCATGCCACACTGTCAATCCATACTATGTCATTGATTTCCACCATCATATAACCTCTAAGCTCATACGTTTCAGAAAAGGGTGCTAAGCAAGAGAATAAATCCTCCGCCACAAAATAGATAAATATATTTAGTAGAGATCAACTACATACCACATACTATGATGTCAAACATACAATCCATTCATACGTCCGTTCTGGGTCTGAACGAAACCGGAGGCACCTTATTCCTCATCCCATATGTCCAATACAGGAGTGGGGTCCTCGAATATCTGGACAATCAACAAGTATGTCCAGACAACTACCACTTTAACCCCTTCAAGGGAGCTACCCAAATCCAAGGTATCGATAGTAATCCATTCGATGTAAAGATTGCCGGTCTTGCACCATCCTCATTGTCTTCGACTTTTAGTCGCCATTTAATTATTTGAAATGAGATTTAACTTGGTCTTTTCAAATAGCTCGCATAAAATTTCATATCAAAATCTTTCCCTTGGTAAAAACATTGGCCTTCACCATTCGTTATCGTATGTAAAAAGGTTCAATCGAGAATTTCATTCGATCATCGAATTAGATACTCAAGTCGTATTATATCAGATATTCATTTTATACGTTTTCATGCCAAATCGTACTTAACCATTTGTATTTTTACAAACCAAGCAAAATTGGTTTGCACATTTTAAGATCGCTTAAAATAATTTGAAAATGATTTATCAAATGATTCCGAATAAAATCGATTCTTGAAATCTGCGAATTAGTGAAACTGACAAGTCATAAACAAAGTCAAAATGGCCTGAAACTCGATCGGAAAGAGCCTGGATGGAACTAAACTATTGGCCGTGGTTTCCACTGATCAACCATAGTTTTTAGTCAACAGACGTCTGTCACCCACTAGACAGACATTTGTTGTCAAGAAAAAAATTTCACGAGAGTTGGGACAGACGTCTGACCATTTTTGGTTAGACGTCTGAGCCGATGCAATTATTATTTTTTCCTAAAACTTGGACAGATGTCTGTCCCCTCTCGGACATACGTCTGAGCTGAAACATGGGCAAATGTTTGTCTAGTAAATGATGTGCAAATGGTTCTCGGACGATCTTCAATCAATGGTGATGGCTTATAATGTTTTCTAAATGAAAATGAAGCTTCCTTTGCTTACCAAAAACACTCAAGAACACGTACACACACATGCACACATTCACACAAGAGATTCGCGATGATTTGAATCATAAGTTCAAAGATGAACTAAATTCCAACCGAAAGCTATCAAATGCGAATCAAGATGGAACGAGATGGTTTGGGAATGCTAATGGGAAGCTATACGGGCATAGGTGCTCACAATAACTTCACCTATAGCATATACAACCCGAATATTAATTATATTAAGATTTCCGATACTGGAAAAGGATGGAAAGTGTGACACCCCACGTCTGTTAATGTCACTCACTAAGGGAATGCATTAAGTTTCGTGAAGCGTTATAGGTAAACAGAATAGAAACATTACAAGACAGATATAAAATAGCAGCGGAATTAAAAAAATTATTAATCATAAAGCATGGTTACATCATATGTCTAAAAATACATAAACTCAGTACATTATTAAAACTTTTGTATTGTACATTAAATATCGGAGTACAATAATAAAGAAAGCATAATCCCCAAATCATAAGCCATAGTAGAGAAAGATGTGAAACCAACAGTATTTCTAAGTTACTCCAAGCAAGACGATAGCAGAATCCAGACTAAACCTAAGAATTCCCTCCCTTGAGAACCCGAGGGAGGGGGGGGACGGAAGAAAGAAGGAGAAACAAAAAGGGTCAGACATAAAGTCTGGCAAGTCTAGTTACTTTTAACCAGTAGATAAATAATAGCAACACGATAGGCATATAAAGTGGATAAGAGAGATCACTACATAAATGGCAGGTGTGACAAGGTAGACAATGTAAGGTGTATGAGCTTCACTAATTATTACTCTACATTGTTACTAGTATATCCAGAAAGAGATGATCCCTTCAACTATAAGGTGGTAGACTTAGGTCATACGTCCAAGTATACCCTAACCCCTACCCTAATCGATCGGCTCCCTACTCCGTAGATTTCCTGTGTTGGCCCCACAATAGGAGGTATCACTTCCTAAAGTGGCAACCCAAGATGTGCACAACCATATCTACTGGTGTCACGGTCGTCTTAGACCCCTCTGCACGGCCTATGCACGCACATGTCCCCGGTCAGTTTGCGCCGCCCACACCGTCCGTCTCGTTTGGATCTCTTACAATCAATTAGTAAGCGTGCCCCTTCTCCGCCTAGTACGGAGTTCTTGATTTGATACCAACTGTGGGTTACTGACTGAAATGGGTCCCATATATTATGATACAATCTCTCCCTTTGTCTTATATCCCCACTAGGTTTTTCACTGACTGTGTATACCCTTAGGTGTCTTTAATTACATAGTCGTATGCCAGTTATGCTTACCCTAAAAGGGTGTCTTTAATTACATAACTTTATTATATTTTCCACCGGTTATGTACACCACTTTCCACCGGTTATGTATACCACTAGATGCCTTTAATTACATAACCTTATTTATTTCTACCAGTTATGATTACCTTAAAGGGTGTCTTTAATTACATAATTCCAATCTTTCTACCGGTTATGCTTACTTACAAGTGTCTTTAATACACAACCCCCAATCTTCCAACCGGTTATGCTTACCTATAGGTGTCTTTAATACATAACCCTGTCATTTCTACAAGTTACGTTTATCCTAAAAGGTGTCTTTAATTACATTACTTTATTATTTCCACCAATTACGTATACCACTAGATATCTTTAATTACATAACTTTATCGGGTTAAGATTGTGGGCCTATATATACTAATACTACCCACCTACCCAAGATTTACTTAACCCTCCCGTTGATTCAAGCATATTTATTCAACGGTTAAGTTTGTGGGCCTATATATACTAATATTACCCACCTACCCAAAATTTACTTGACCCTCCCGCTGATTCAAGCATGTTTATTTAACGGTTAATTTTGTGGGCCAATATATACTAATATTACCCACCCACCCTAGATTTGCTTAACCCATCCACTATTCCAATCAATTTGCTTAACCCTAAGCTTAGTTTAGTATCATGCAATCCCTATGTATTAGATTTGGTTAAGTAGTCCAATTCATCACCATGTCCATTTATGGTTTATAATGGGTTAAACCTCCCACATTATGCCTACAACGTGTGGATGCTGGATATGTCGGTCGGGTCTGGGCAGTCTTATTCCACAGTTGGGCCTAACCTTGTGTCTTAGCCTGATTCGTATTTGCGAACTTAGACCTCCCACATTAGGTTCAATATTAGTGGCTGTTGGATATGCCGGTCGGTTCCGGGCAGACTTCCACCACTAATGCAACCTAACCTCGTGTCATAAGTACAATTACAATTCCTAATTGTAATTACTAGACATTCCATTTTTAATTAATTTACTAATTAATTAATCCTTTCCTTTTTTATAGGTATCAATACCTATTTTACACAATAATTTGAATTACATGTCCAAAAATGTTCATATTCAAATTATGCCAATATTAACCCCTTTTCCCCCGTTCCTTAACTAGTGCCCTCACAAAATTGGCAGTATGCCCAAGGTAGACAATAGCCTACTCATAAACGATAATAAGGAAAAACAATAGGAATGTAACAAAAGTGATCATCTTGGCATAAACATAAACTTAGCATGATAACGTGAACATACATACTGGCATGGACATGCAGTTATCATCATAACAAGATGAACATAAAACTAGTGAACATAATCATGATGTCTCAATAAGCATAGTAAGATCTAAATCAGCAGTCTATATGTCCAAATTTGTTTAGATCTAACATGATAACACATGGTGATTGATTAGATCAATGATTCAGATCTAAAGGTTAAAATAGATCTAACATGGTAACACATGGTGATAAATTAGATCACATAAAATAGATCTAACATGATAACGCAAGGTGATACTCTAGATCTATCTAACAGTTTCAATGTCCACATAAATTAAATCTACTAGCTTAGAAATAGATCTACACACATACACATCATATCATGTCATAAAAGTTACAATTAAGATAAAGGTTTAGATCCAATTCTAACCAGTTCAAGGTGACATATGTTAATGATTTACATAAGTGATTAGATCTATCCAATGATATAACTATCCAAATTAACAGATCTATATTAACCATAATATAGTTACAAACCTAGATCCACAATAGAATAAACACAATTGAATTGGATCTGGAGAAATAGATCTATCATAACATAGTATATGATTTAACACTTGCATAAAATCATACTTTACAACATATCCAAGTCATAGTCTTTCACAATTTACTTTCATTTATCTAAACCTAAAAGTAATCTAGAAACTCACAGCGGTAGGTTTAGAGAATTGAGAAAGAATGGATCTAGAATTCTAAATTTGATTTGCAATGTATGTTGTTGTAGAAAACGGTTCAGTTCGCACTCTAGTAGCATATGGCCTCCATGACTTCCAATGAAGAAAATATGAGAAATACCCACATATTTATAGCTGCAGAGCCCTCTAAAACCGACTGCCACCTCAGCCCTACGGTTGTCGACACCCCTGTGGGTGGGTCGCCCCTAGGTCAACACCCCTTCAGGGGGGCAACCCCTAGGTCAACACCCCTCTAGGGGGTCGACCCCCTAGAGCGGGAATTTTGGCGCTCTGACGAATTTTTCAAATTCGAATGGTTCTGGATAGAATTCTGACTCATCTCTGACTCGTATGTAAGTGTATAATTTTTCTGCGCGTATACAAAATTAAAACCCCCATAACTTCCTCATACGGTGTCCGTTTTACGCAAACCAAATGTCCATCTTGACCAGAATTTCGAGGCGGTTGCAATGGTACAGTCCATTTCGTCTAATTATGAATATTAAATTAATTATTATTTAATTTATCCTCTTTTAGTGTCGGTATGAACTCGGGGTGTTACATTCTCCCGTACTCAAAGGATTTCCTCCCGAAATCTCTAAGTTGAGAAGAATGCGTATCCTACCATCCGTCATCCATCTACTCACCCACCAATCACTGGCATCCATTGTCCATAAAGATTTCTAATGCTTATATGAATATATGCGAAGGTGTGTGTATATGTCCCAACACTAGTGTGAAGATCAGGCGGTTTATTGATTCAGTTGACCTCCTTAACACAATGTATGTTAGTGCCATGAATCCAATACGTATGCAAATAAACCTATTGTATCATATAAGTTCTATATGTGTGCACATTCATTTGTCCAAATGCAACATCCATATGCTAACTCATCCATTTACATTCATAAAAGAAAAGAAAATGTTCACACATCCATAACAGTGTGAGAGTGATGGAGCCAATCTTGGTGCCTAATGTGTGTGTATATGCGTCCACAGGTAACCACTAACAAAACTTGCATCCATCAGCCATAACATGTCTCAAACAAATGTTTACATCCGTAGGATTCCTTTCTAAAGGTCGAAAAATACTATGGATAAGATATACTCAAATGATAGAAACAAGTACTGATAAAGCTTTAGGAAAAGGAGTTAAGAACATACCCTCAAAAAGAAAGGGGTACAAAGCATGAATCTTGTCTTCGGTCTCCCAAGTCACATCCTCTGGGTTATCTCCCCATTGGACCTTTAGCAACTTAATCTCTTTATTGCGTGGCTTCTTAACTTCTAATCACAGAATACGGGCAGGGACTCGCCTAACTATCGCCTCCCGTTCCACTTCTACCTCTTCCTATATACTCGGCTCAACAACTTCCGCGGTGTCATACAAGCACTTCCGCAGATGAGGAACATGGAAAGCATAATGAACACCAAATAGATTTTCAGGAAGCTTTACTCTATAGGCCATTTAGCCAATCCTCTCGGTTACGGGAAATGGTCCTACAAACCTTAGTGCTAACTTCCCTACCGATCTGAAGCGAACCACATTCCTCAGAGGTGACACTTTGATAAAAACCAAGTCTCCTACTTCAAACTCAAGGTCAGTCCTTCTCTTGTATGCATAGGATTTCTGCCTATCTTGAGTTGTCTTCATCCGCCGTCGAATAAGGTCAATCTTTTCAGAAGTTTCTATAACCATGTGTGGTCCAAGTGATAGTCTTTTTGTAGATTCCAACCAATAAGTTAGTGATATACATGGTCGTCCATACAATGCTTCGAAGGTTGCCATGTCGATGCTGGCCTGATAGTTGTTGTTATAGGCAAACTCTACTAAAGGAAGATGCTCTTCCCAAGTCCCTCTGAAGTCTAGGATATACAACCTTAAAAGATCTTCTAGAATTTTGTTCACCCTCTCCGTTTGCCCATCGGTCTGAGGATGAGAAGCGGTGCTCAAACGCAACTGTGTACCTAATGCTTCTTGCAAGCTCCTCCAAAATTCGCTGGTAAAGATGGGGTCACGATCGCTCACAAAGCTGGAAGGTACTCCATGAAGATGAACTATCTCACGAACATAAATTGCTGCCAACCATGGTGTCGTCCTCTTACTCTTAATTGGAAATAAAATGAGTGCTCTTAGTAAGCCTATCTACCACCACTCAAATGTTGGTATTGCCCCTCGTTGATCTGGGCAAACCATCTATGAAATCCATGAAGATGCTCTCCCACTTTCACTGTGGGAGCTCTAAAGGATGAAGTAAACCACCGAGCGCCCTTTGCTCAGCTTTGACTTGTTGGCAAATTAGATATTGAGAAACAACGCTGCTACATCTTTCTTCATCTTATCCCAAAAGAAAACCCTTTCTCAAGTAGCTCCCCTACTTGCTTACTCAGCTCCCTCCTTTCCCTTGGAGCCATATGGCGCACTGGTAATGCAACTGCCTTTGCATTGTCCACCAGATATATATGAAAATCGATCTTGCGCCTCGGAGGTAAGTCCCGTACCTCATCAAAAACGTCAGAATAATCTCGAACCACTAGAACAAATTGCAAATCATTGACAGATGCATCAAGAGACTCTAGGAAACTAAGCATAACTGATCCTTGGGGTTACAAGAAACTTCAAGGGTCTTCCCATGACAGGTCAGGAGTCTAACAACCCTCCTCTCACAATACGTGGTAAACCAATCCATTCCTAGAATTAACCCATACCCA
Organism: Allium sativum; assembly: GCA_030737875.1. Lineage (NCBI taxonomy): Eukaryota > Viridiplantae > Streptophyta > Magnoliopsida > Asparagales > Amaryllidaceae > Allium > Allium sativum. Next base: position 549,635,593 of record CM060912.1, on the reverse strand, counting down.
TAAACCCGAGCACATATGCGTTGCACTCAAACTTGATGCCTAACACAGATATTCTCAAACCTAGACAAATCATAGATAAATGAGCCGAACCACCAATGGGGTTTGAGATAACAACGGGATCCACTACCATAATGGTATCTAAGTGTAGAGATTCAACTACAGAACTAGATATAAACGAATGTAAAGCGCTAGAATCAAAAGGTGTTCTTATAGGAAGATTGGAAAGAGAAATCCAACCTTCCATGGAAACTTTCCTACCTTTATCTGGTGCACTAGCCACGAGAGCATTCGCTTGCCCTCCAGAGGTTCTTGTCCTTTGACTTGCCCTTGCTTCCTTGGGCACTCCCTAGAATAGTGTCCAACATCTTCACAAATGAAGCAAGCATTCTTCCCTTTCCTGCAGTCTTGGGACAAGTGACGCTCTCGCCCGCAACTATGGCACTTCCTCTTACCCTTAGCCTTGTCATTCTTTCTGCTCTTCTTTTGTTGCTGCTGTCGTCCTTTCTTGGGCCATACCTTTTTATTTTATGTTTCCTCGACCTTAACTTTTTTCCTTTTCACCTTTATTTGAACTTTATCTATGTTCCCTTCCCGGGCCATCATTTTTCTCGTCCTTGGGCTGTGCTCCTTAGCCCTGACTCCCTTGTACTCCTTTTTACCATCCTTGTGTAACAAGCTAACAAGTCTCTCGAAAGTTGCCTCTATCGCATGGAAATCCCTACGAAGCTCGAGAAAATTAGCCGCAGGTGATACTATTGCAGCTACAGATGGAGGTTAGGCATTTCATTGCCCTTCGACATGTGTCACAGTTTAAACATGCCTAAGACATTATGCCGGAATAGGGACACCTTTCAGGAAGAATCGGTTCCCCAGACAAAAAGAAGAAGGAATCAAGCGGAGAATCGAGAGATATTTCCTATGGCTTTGGGGGATATGTTTTTCAAAACAGTCTTTTCTTTTTTTGAAAATGCTTTCTTTCAAAACCTTTTTGAAAATAATTTTCAAAAACTTTTATCTAATCTGGTAACCTTCAGCTCTGATACCAAGTGTGACACCCCACATCCGTTAATGTCACTCACTAAGGGAATGCATTAAGTTTAGTGAAGCATTATAGGTAAACAGAATAGAAACATTACAAGATAGATATAAAATAGCAGCAGAATTAAAAAAATTATTAATCATAAAGCATGGTTACACCATATGTCTGAAAACACATAAACTAAATACATCATTAAAACTTCTGTCATGTACTTTAAATATCAGAGTACAATAATAAAGAAAACATAATCCCCAAATCATAAGCCCTAGTAGAGAAAGATGTGAAACCAGCAGTATTTCTAAGTAGCTCCAAGCAAGACGATAGCAGAATCCTGACTAAACCTGAGAATTCCCTCCCTTGAGAACTTGGAGGGGGGAAATGGGAGAAAGAAGGAGAAACAAAAATGGTCAAACATAAAGTTTGGCGAGTCTAGTTACCTTAACCAGTAGATAAATAAAAGTAACATGATGGCATATAAAGTGGATAAGAGAGAACACTACATAAATGGCAGGTATGACAAGGTAGACAGTGTAAGGTGTATGTGCTTCGATAATGATTACTCTGCACTGTTACTAGCATATCCACAAAGAGATGATCCCTTTAACTATAAGGTGGTAGACTTAGGTTATACGTCCAAGTATACCCTAACCCCTACCCTAATCGGTTGGCTCCCTACTCCGTAGATATCCTGTGTTGGCCCCACGGTAGGAGGTATCACTTCCTAGAGTGGCAACCCAAGATGTGCACAACCATATCTACTGGTGTCACGGTTGTCTTAGACCCCTCCTCCCAGCCTATGCAACCACATGTCCCCGATCGGTTTGCGCCGCCCACACCGTCCGTCTCGTTTGGATCTCTTACAATCAATCAGTAAGCGTGGCCCTTCTCCATCTAGTACGGAGTTCTTTATTTGATACCAACTTCGGGTTACTAATTGAAATGAGTCCCGCACAATATGATACAAGCTCTCCCCATTGTCTTGTATCCCCGCTAGGTTTTTCACTGACTATGTATACCCTTAGGTGTCTTCAATTACATAGCACTATGTCAGTTATGCTTACCCTAAAAGGATGTCTTTAATTACATAACTTTATTATATTTTCCACTGGTTATGTATAACACTAGGTGTCTTTAATTACATAACCTTTTTTATTTCTACAAGTCATGCTTACCCTAAAAGGTGTCTTTAATTATATAATTCCAATCTTTCTACCGGTTATGCTTACCTGAAGGTTTCTTTAATACATAAACCCCATTCTTCCAACCGGTTATGCGTAACTATAGGTGTCTTAAATACATAACCCTATCATTTCTACAAGTTATGTTTACCCTAAAAGGTGTCTTTAATTACATAACTTTATTATTTCCACCAATTATGTATACCACTAGGTGTCTTTAATTACATTACCTTATCGGGTTAAGTTTGTGGGCCAATATATACTAATATTACCCATCTACCAAAGATTTTCTTAACCCTCCCATTGATTCAAGCATGTTTATTCAACGGTTAAGTTTGTGGGCCTATATATACTAATATTACCCACCTACCCAAGATTTACTTGACCCTCCGGCTGATTCAAGCATGTTTATTTAATGGTTAAGTTTGTGGGCCTATATATACTAATATTACCCACCTACCCAAGATTTCCTTAACCCATCCACTATTCCAATCAATTTACTTAACCCTAACCTTAGTTCAATATCATACAATCCCTATGGATTAGGTTTGGTTAAGCAGTCCAATTCATCACTATGTCCATTTATGGTTTATAATGGGCTAGACCTCCCACATTAGGACTACAACATGTGGATGTTGGATATGTCGGTCGGGTCCGGGTAGTCTTATTCCACAGTTGGGCCTAACCACGTGCCTTAGCCTAATTCGTATTCGCGTACTTATACCTCCCACATTAGGTTCAACATTAGTGGCTGCTGGATATGTTGGTCGGGTCCCAACAGACTTCCACCACTAATGCAACCTAACCTCGTGTCATAAGTACAATTCCTAATTGTAATTACTAGACATTCCATTTTTAAATAATTTACTAATTAATTAATCCTTTCCTTTTATAAGTGTCAATACCTATTTTACCCAATAATTTGAGTTACATGTCAAAAAATGTTCATATTCAAATTATGCCAATATTAACCCCTTTTTGCCCCATTCCTTAACTAGTGCCCTCACAAAATTGGAAGTATGCCTAGGCTAGACAACACCCTAGTCATAAACGATAATAGGGAAAAACAATAGGAATGTAACTAAAGTGATCATCTTGGCATAAACATAAACTTAGCATGATAATATGAACATACATGCTGGCATGGACATGTAGTTATCATCATAACAAGACGAACAATAAACTAGTGAACATTATCATGATGTCTCAATAAGCATAGTAAGATCTAAATCAGCAGTCTAGATGCCCAAATTTGTTTAGATCTAACATGATGGATTGATTAGATCACATGATTCAGATCTAAAGGTTAAAATAGATCTAACATGATAACACATGGTGATAAATCAGATCACATAAAATAGATCTAACATGATAACGCAAGGTGATACTCTAGATCTGTCTAACAGTTTCAATGTCCACATAAATTAAATCTACTAATTTAGAAATAGATCTACACACATGCACATCGTATCATGTCATAAAAGTTACAATTAAGTTAAAGTATTAGATCTAATTCTAACCAATTCAAGGTGACAATTCTAACCAATTCAAGGTGACATATGTTCGTGATTTACATAAGTGAGTAGATCTATCCATTGATATAACTGTCTAAATTAGCAGATCTATATTAACCATAATATAGTTACAAACTAAGATCCACAATAGAATAAACACAATTGAATTGGATCTAGAGAAATAGATCTATCATAACATAGTATATGATTTAACACTTGCATAAAATCATATTGTACAACATATCCAAGTCATAGTCTTTCACAATTTACTTTCATTTATCTAAACCTAAAAGTAATCTAGAAACTCACAGCAGTAGGTTTAGAGAATTGAGAAAGAACGGATCAAGAATTCTGAATTTGATTTGCAAAGTATGTTGTTGTAGAAAACGATTCAGTTCGCATTCCAGCAGCATATGGCCTCCATGACTTCCAATGAAGAAAAAAGGAGAAATGGCCACATATTTATAGCTGTAGAGCACTGCCACCTCAGCCCTAGGGGTGTCGACATCCCTGTGGGTGGGTCGACCCCTAGGTCGACACCCCTTTAGGGGGGTCGACCCCCTAGAGCGGGAATTGTGGCGCTCTGATAAATTTTTCAAATTCGAACAGTTCCGGATAGAATTCTGACTCAGCTTTGCTTCATTTCTAACTCATATGTATGGATATAATTTTTCAATGCATATACAAACTTAAAACCTCTATAACTTCCTTATACATTGTCCGTTTTACGCAAACCAAATGTCTAACTTGATCAGAATTTCGATACGGACGCAGTAGTGCTGTCTGTTTCCTCTTATTCTAAATATTAAGTTAATTATTATTTGTTTTATCCTCTTTTAGTGTTTTTACAAATTTAAGGTGTTACATAAATCGACAACTCAAGCAATTAACCCAATGCATACACCACATACACCCAATTCAAACGTGTTATAGGCACACTATACAAGCATAAAGCTTGGGGAATTAATGTAAATTCTTAAATAACTCACCAATAACATATATAAACATATTTTCAATGCACTCTAAGCATTTAACATTATATTAAGGATATATGATCAATCAATGGTCATTCTATCAACCCTAACTTAATCAACTACTATATAGTTAATTAACACTAGCCCTTTCGGTTTAAATTTCTCACATTAAACAATTATTATCGAAATTCTCACCTTTTCTTGATTACAAACAAGGAATAGATCCAATAGCATGCAAAATCAACCTCTCTTCCAATAGTGCATGCAAATTTCCATTCTAAACTGATATAATTGAATTCCCTAAGAGTTAGGTCGTAGGAAATCTTAAAAATCAAAGAGAAAACAAGTAATAGAAGATAGAGAAGATGAAGAGGAGCTTACTAAGCTTCTACACTTGATTTCAACAAGAATTGGGCTTGGAATCAAGAATCCTAGCTTAGGAATTTTAATTTCCCATTCCTTTCCCCTTTTTCTAATTTGGTTAAGGGTTGAAGTGGAATGAAGGAGAAAGTGGCTGATTTGGGGCATTTAAGTGAAGTGGCTAAGTTGGTTAACCAAGCCCTGACCAAAGACCCAATTTTCACAAACTCCAAGCATATCAATCCTTGTAGTTTTTGACCACCTAAACGACGTTTAGAGCTCAATGGAAGTGGTTTCGAGTCCAAATTCATCCGTATACAAATACGATTTTAGGACTATATATAATATTCCATAGCGACTATTCTAAATTTTTATTTAGACATAACTTACAATTCATAAAGTGAAATCTCAATTTCTTACATTTATTAGAAAATCACAATTTAAAATAACCTAACGTTTCTTGTTTTATCAAATTTTGATTTATATTGAATTTTATACATTCATTCAAAGTTTAAAATTGAATTTTCAAACTACGTGCTATTTCAAGTTCGTTTTAATTAATTTTAAATTTATACGTTCTAGCTTTGATTAAAACAAATTTTAAGTCGTTTATTCTCAAAATAATTCATCCAAATTTTTTAATTTCTTCGAAAATCAATTAAAAATAAATTTTAAATTAGTTTCAAAATACGGGTTTTTACACAAACTATAAAATTCAATCAAAAATTAAAATTAAAAGTTGAAACTTTGAATTGTAAAAATTAAAATAGAAATTTTAAAAATTCAAAAATTTCAAATTTGAACTTTTAAAGTTCAAATTTGAAACTTCAAATTTTGAAATTATGTAATTTGAAATTTGAGTTTGAAATTAGAAGTTTTTGAACATGGAAAATTTTCGAAAATTTGAAATTTTAAAATTTTAAAATATGAAACTATACAAATATTAAAATTTGAAATTATCTAAATTTGGAAATTTGAAATTTGAAACTTTTAAAATTTAAAATTTTAAAATCTGAAAAATTTGAATTTTGAAATACAGAAAATTTTATAGTTTAAATTTTTGAAAATTTGAAACTTTTAAATCTGTAACTTTTAAATATTGAAATACGAAAATTTGAAATTTCATAATTTGAAATTTTTATTTTGAATTTATGAAAATTTCGGTTAGATTTCACGAGTCAAAGCCTTGTCCGATTTTGGGATAATATGAAGATGTTACTGCAGTTTAAACAAAAAAATAGTGACTTCATACGTAAGAAGTTAAATGGGTAAATAAGTTACCCTTTTAAAAATGTGTCAAGCCTTTTATGATCCACTTAGTAATAATTCATAAATGGGTTGACCCAACATGGTTGTAAGGAGAGTAAATGGGTTTGGGTAAGTTTTTATAGGTCTAGATCTATGGTACCTCCATAGCGGTCATTTAATGCCTTATCCCAAGGCAGAATCCAACCCCAATCACTTAATACCTCTAGTAAGCGAATTGTCACGAGGATTACCAATTTTGCACCCAATTAGCCTTTCTAATAATACTTTAAGTAGGTTATGTTATGAATTAGTTCCTTTTTGGTTTCTTCTTTCAGAATGGAGGTGGTCCCTACAACCACTTAATACCTCGACACTTGAAGTGAACACTTTTTAGGATTAAATCCTTCTACGCAATTTACTATCGTCATGGGTTCCTGTGGTTAAGGAATTCTTACATTACTTATGCGTATATTCGATTACTAGAAAGTGCAGACTTCTGTCGATTAAGGCAACTGACCTAGCATTATTAATCTTCTAAGTCCACTTTTTAATTCTAATTAAAGGTATTAATTCTAAATTTAAAATAGAACAAGATAAGGATAATTCTCTATAACTTCTTATCCTAGGATATTTAATTATTAATTTCTTTATTGGATTTAGTATTTACTACGACAATTAATACCCATTATATCCCCTTTAATTCCATTTATTATTATAACGGTCACATGCCATTAATGACCCTAACGGTCATATTTCCTAAGGCAACGGACACTTAGTCAATTTAAATCCCTAATGGTCTTGTGCCATTATGACTCTAATGGTCATGTTTCCTAAAGCACTGACAACATTTTAAATGTCATTTATATCAGTCCCACTTAGTTATACTAAGTCTAATTGTTATAGCCACCAAACATTACTATATTAATTAAATTCCGTTTAATTCTTATTTGAGTACATATATATATAATATAAGTTTATTATTTATTTATTTCCCTAGCTAGAGTTACAACCCCTATTCCTAATCACAATTTAAATAGTAACCATTTTAGCATTTATTTCCTATTCAATACATTTCCCCAAAACATTCATAATTATAGTATTAATTCCCTTATTTGTGACTTTTTAAATTATAGCAATCAATTCCACATTTATTTCTATTAACGTAACGAATACAAAGATTCATTTCCATTTATTAAAGATTACTATATATTTATTCCCATAAAAAAGGAAGCCTTTCAAATTCAAATACACAACAAACATTTATTTAGCAACAATATAATAATGTTATTTACATAGATTAGGATGGATAAGATTATAATAATCATATATTTATATTTTAAGCACGATGTTAACGTAGTTACTAATTATATTTTATTATTGTTATTATTATTTTATATTCCATCCTAAACTAACGATTAGAATAATCCTTTTTTTGTTTTGTTTAAGATTCAAAATATCATGGAAAGGTTATTACTGTAATAATTGTAAATTTTTCCTAAACTATTTAAAACAGGAAATTTGGAATATTTCAAATCATAAGGAAATAGGCTGACATTCTATTTAAAATATACGTTGCAAACTACGTACAAAAATACATGATATTTCACATCTCATCCTATTTGGTTTGTTTATATTTCTTGTAGATTTTAAATAATGCCTTTCATATAAAAAAACAAAAAGGCAGATTCACAACAATTAAGTAAAAACACCAAACAATATCAAACACAAGCAGGTTATTAATTCAAAAATCAATACTGCACAAATCCTATATTTACACTCAAATCCTATGAATCTAGAATAACGGTAATGCATATCTAACAATGTTTTGGGACTAATTTACAGATTCATGGTGTTTACAATAACCACAAACAATACAAGATAAATTGTAGGAAATATGGTAATATTAAACTGAAAGGCCTACAAATCCATATCCAAGTTTCATACATATTATTTTAGATTTGACGATAAGAAAACAAATTTGATAAATTTTAGGCATGCAATCCGAATTTAACACAAAAAAATTATATAAGATATTATAAATAATTAATATGTTTCCCACTCAACCGAGAGCTTTTCAAATCTAAATATGAAGATTTGTAGACTTTAAGGAGAAATTAGAAAAGAAGAAAGGAATTTAAAAAAAAAGAATTACCATTCGAAGAATCAACCTTTTTCATAAATCTAAATCCAATCTCTCCAATTCTTGTTAATTAGATTTTTATATGTTTATATTTCGGATTTTAGAAGAGACCGGAGGATTGAGAACGACATATGCCTTTAGAAAATATGAAAAAAGAGTTGGGCTTTAGACCTTTATCTATATGCATAAAAATGACCCCGAACCATTAGATTTAATTTCAGGAAAATCCTTCCATCAACATAAAATTTATATAATATAAGACCCTAGTCGCTGCTTCCAGAATCGACCAAGAGGTCGATCCAGTGGTCGACTACGTAGGTCGTCCTGGACGTTGTGGGGTAGGGGAAATAATGGTATGATTTATTACCATTTATATATTATTTCATTTTATTTATTTTTCATCCATTTTCGTGTTTCATCCATAACTTTTTCATACAGACTTCGTTCGCGAGGTTCCAAATATGAAAGTTGAACGGAATTTCATCATAAATACAACGGTACAATTGTCGTGGTTAAATTACACCAATTGCAAAATTTTCGTTTTTGGAATATAAATAAATAACTAATTTAATTATTGCTAAAATTCGGAGTTGTTACATACTTCCCTCCTTAAAAAAATTCATCCCAAAATTTTACCAGTGATTAAGTCATGATGCTAGCACCTAATTATCCTATACTACACGAAAAATTAGTGCACACCTAATTTTGCAATCAAACTTACGCATGTGCACTGTGTACATAACGAGTTACAACCACAAAATTAAATAGGAGCCTCCTATATGTATGCATTTCATTTTGAAAGAACTTCTGAAAACATGATGCAAACAACCAAAAATATATTGGCAAGCCTATATAAATGCAGCTATTCGAAAACATTTTCATTCAAAACGCTCACATGACTACGAATAAAAGTGTAAAGCAACCAATTTTGCAACCAAACCCTTACATCGAACTTGTCAACATATTTAAATCGCTTTCTATTAACTTCTCCTATGTCGGGAAAAGGAAATTAAAGTAAAGAATTCAATGTTCTTACTGCTTACAATTTTTCCAAATCTCGTCTAATAGTGGAATTTTACCTCAATTTACCTAACTCCAAAATTTTCCATCAGTAGACTGCAAAAGAGGCTCTATAACATAAAATGAGTTAATAACAACTCATGTGCATCCTCACCAAGCTATGGAAACAACGTTTCCACATCTAAAACAGCCTTTTCCTTATTATCATTAATGTTTTTAGTACGTCGTATCCCCTAGTTCATCACTAAAACGCGCAAACTAATCATCTAAAATCTTCCTTATGTTTTACATGCGACCATAAAATCAAAATTTTCCATAAAAATAAATTTCTGCTTAAAAATTCACGTAAAGTTTAAAATTCTTTTGGCACTACTTTACTTTCCAAATGAGGTTTTGTAAAAAAACTAAAATTTTGGAAACATGTATTTCACTATATTTAAACTATCTATTATTTTATACAAAACAGATATTTAAACATATATAAATAACTATACCCATGTAACAACCCGCATTTTACGTACCGGAGGATCGTAAAAAATATTATTTAATTCCGCGAGGGTTGGATCATTCTCATATTTTTATATTTTGGTTATGGAGATGTGAGACATGTCCATAATTTTTTTTAATTTATTTGTGATCATTTTGCACCTGTCAGTCTTGTACAGGGAATAACTTTTGACTAGGATTAAATTAGGTGTTGAGGTCAGTTTCATTGCAAAGGAAATGGCATTGCCAATTTCATAGAGTGGTCACATTAAAGATTTGGTTCAGCAGTTTGGGAGGAATCACTTTTTTGTGTTTCACAATTTCTGTTCAGATTTTAGAGCCATTGATGGGCTGATTTGAGGAGAACCATTAGTAGGTTTGTAGGAGGCTATAAATAGGGGGTTAGAGTCATGAAGAATAGTGTACTTTCTTCTTCTCTCATTCCATTGAGCTCGTGATCCTCCTTGCTCAATCAAATACGCCTTTCCACCATTAAAATCTTGATCTACATAAGAGAATTGAAGATCTATATCGTCTGAAGCCAGACCTACAACAAGTGAAGAGGGATCTTATCAAATCAAGAGGTTTGAAGCATATTCTTTGCTATTCAGATTGGGAATTTAGAGATTTCAAGTTAATTTGAAGAATTGGTGAGTGATATGCATCTCTTGCACGGACTCAATCAAGTATATGAGTGTTTAATCGTATTTTCATCATTTTAAGTTGTTTTCATCTAGATCTACATCATGGTAAGTGTATGATAGCACTTCTGAAAATGCTATACAAGGTCAATGGATTTGCCACTTCTGGAGCATGGATCACACCATAAAAATGTGTGTTGCGTACGCATTTTTGGGCTGTCTTGAGATGTTGAGCATCAGACTGATCTAGATTGAACTTTGAGATTTGGTAGCGTTTCCTAGACGCTGTGAAAGCCAATTTTGATGTTTTACTTAGTTTTCACACTAGATTGATGCACAACCGAACCAGGAGATATAATAGCATTTCAGAAACGCTGCAAAAGGCTGTTTTTACATTGTGGCCAGTTTTTCATAGCAAAAAAGATGGGAGTGCTATTAAATGGAGTATCGACCAAACGAAGCTTGTTTTTGAGTCGACGATGGTTCTAGCTTCAACGAGAATTCAAGGAAGAATGTCTAAAGCATCATGAAGTGTTTGTTGATCGTGGAGATGCAACGAATGTGAAGGTGATTCAAGTTGGACTTGAAGGATGTTCGAAATGTTGTGAAGTGTTCGTTGATCGTAGAGATACAATGAATATGAAGATGGTTCAAGTTTGACTTAAACTCGTGGATATTGGTTGCTTGATATGGTATCTGAGCTTATGTATAGTCGTCGGTGACGCCGACTAGAGTTATGAAGGCTAAGAGATTATCATTACCATAAGTTCTAGCGGGCTCAAAGCAGGGGTATAATAGGGATGCCTAAAAGGCTAGTTGGACTAGTCAAGTACGCTGGACCCATTGGATGGGCCTAATTGTCTCTGGGAGGCAAACGTACGTTGGACGTGCAGTAGTCTGGTTAGAACTGGGGTTACCATCAGCCCTTGACGGAAGGCAAGGTGTTTAGCCGATCATACGATTAACAATGGTTTCAAAGAAAGATTGGTGGTGATAGTTAGAGTCATGGATGTTGATTGTTTTGTTTATATCGACTTGTGTAGATTATTCAACGTCGAATGAGATATTTCATGGATGCGTGTATGATGTTGGTTTAAGCCTTTAGGGCTTGTGCTTGAGAGATGTCAATATAAATTAGGATGGTCTATGCTTGATAACTGATTGCCCTGAATGTACTGTTATTTCAACTTGGTTGTTTGCAAAGGTCATTACTGTCGGATGTGGGGAAGACAGATTGGTTTCTTCTCTGGTGGTTTGGTAGATTGGTTGGATTAATCTGCCTATTCTTATGTACTTTATTGATGATGTTAGTTAGCTGTTTTATCGCTCACTAAGTCTGTTGTCTGACTTAAAGTTTTATGTCTCCCTCTTATTACCTTAGGATGTTCATCCGGCTTTGGATGGGAAGACTAAGTAGCAGGTGATAGTTGATCCCTTGGTGAGGACGATGCTGCAAAACGGAGACGAGCATAAGGCTTACGTACCAGTTTCTTATTATGCATATTATGATGTTTTTATGTTGTCTATTGTATCCTCTGAGTGTTGTAGTGAGGACTCTTTGTACATAGATTATTAATGTGATCCAAAGATGTTATGAATATTCTTTGATGATATAGCGGTTTAAATTTCAATGCAATTATGCTTCACTATTATTGCATTTTGTATATGTTCTATTATATTTTATCCTTGTGATGTAAGTTATACGACATGTTTTGCTTGTGTTGTCCTACCTTGTTGATTGTCCATAGCTGCCTGGCAAGTCTTTCAGCGCATTATTCCCCTTGATAAGTGCAGAAGTTATGGGTGGTCGACACATTTGGTATCAGAGCTCTGGTTATTGATTTTAACCAAAGTTCATAGATGTAATCACGGATGAGAGACATATTTGTATATTTCTGATGGATGTATACTATATAGTCGTGTATAGTATAATAGCGTTTGAACTCCATTTGCATTTTTTTCTCATGCATGGACTAATCATTCTATATTACAGATTTAGAATGAGTCGTAGAACATAGAGACACACTGCTAGGGAATAGGCTATGCCTGGAGGGGGAAATGGCGGTATACCAGACAAACCAGCTATGTTTGAGGCCATGGTGGCAAAGATCATGAGGAGGGCCCCCCTCCAGAGACATCCGCGGTAGATATAGGAGTTCAAGTGCAGTTTCCTAGGGTCGTAGACTTCGAAAAGCTATGCAAATACTTCACATCTTGTAACAACCCGTAAAATGCGAGCCAGTTTGAAAATTTTAAATTGGCAATTTTAGCGAATTTTGATTATTTAAAATAGATTATTTTAAATAATATCGACGAGAAATTTATTTTTGAATATAATTCGAACGTATATATTATATACGTCGTCGTTAGAATATAAATATTTATATATAATTATAAATAGAATTGAAAATGGCGCGGTAGTTCGATAATTCGATTTCAAACTTCAATTGAATGTACCGGGTGCAAAACAATCCGGATTTTAGTGGAACCAAAAATAATGGGATCTAATTAATAATATCTTTCCAACGAATCCGAATAATCAAGATTTCATAGCGGGAATCAAAAGATATGTCCAGTTGAAAATTCTGAATAGTCGCTATGGAATTCAGGCCCTTAAAAATGGACATTTTGCAAATGACCTCGGATTTCGACGAAACCAGTTTTGTTGGGTCCGGGATGTAAAGTTATTGCTAGGTTTCAAATTTCATAATTTTTCGAATCAATATGTGAGCGTGGCAAAAGAAAACGCGTTTGACCAGTTTCTGTTGAATTTAAATCGACTGGAAATTGGCCATTTTTCAAACGGTCTCAGAATTCGATGAAACTAGTTTTGTTAGGACCGTATCGTCAATATGAAGTTAGAAAATATTTTTCGGGAATTTTTAGAGTTAGTATGTGACCCTGGTAAATTGAAATGTACGTTAAAATTCAATATAGTGATTTAAATGTAAATTTAACGGAAACTAATTGAAACGATCGAATCAGCCTACGATACATATCCCATTGTGTTCGGAATGGGGGTGAAACGCTATGGACGACAGGCGGTGGGCCTTGTTTAGAGGTCGAAAATAAAAGTTGCTTTTTAATGATAAATAATAAAATAATAATAATAATAATAATAATAATAATAATAAAAACTTTCCTCCTCAAAATCGTTCTGCCCCCCCCCCCCTTACTTTTGAAATCAGATAATTCGATTTGGAAAAAAAAAAAAGGGGGGGGGGCGCCGCCGATCTGCTCAGCCGCCACACCCCCCCCCTCCTCCACCGCAGACGCGCCGCTCAGGGCATCCACCACCCCTCCGACGTCCACCCTCCCCCTTCTCTCACCTCCTCCGTTGCCACTAGGTGGCGCCGCCCACTACGAAGCCCCCTCCGACCTGCAAAGCCGACGAAGCCCACGAAGCATCACCCCGCCCTCATCTCGAAGCCGCACCTCCCTGAGCAACCGAACACCCCCCTGAACCCTCGGCGCCGACGAAGACGAGCCCCCCCTTCTTCGCAGGAAGGTAAATTGTTTTTTATCTTATTTTCATTTTAAAATTCCGATTTAAAAGGATTTAAAAACAGATTTTTTTAAAGTAAAAACTGATTTGAAAAAAAAAGGTTTTAAAACAGATTTTAAAACAGTTTTTTTAAAAGAAGTAAAAACTGAATTATTAAAGATTTTAAAAACTGATTATTGTTTGGATTTAAAAACTGATTTTTGTTTAGATTTAAAAAAATATAAAGATGTGAATTTTATAAATATAAAGATGAGATTTTTTGTTTGTTTAAAAATTGGTTTTTTTATTAGTGAAAGAAATGATTTTTATAAAGAGAAAAGACAGGATCTTTACATGGATGTCATTGGATTTTCATATATAATAGTAGAATAAAAATTCGATTTTTATATATCGAATAGTAGAATAAAAATTCGATTTTTTTTATATCGAATAGTAGAATAAAAATTCGATTTTTATATATCGAATAGTAGAATAAAAATTCGATTTTTATATATCGAATAGTAGAATAAAAATTCGATTTTTATATATCGAATAGTAGAATAAAAATTCGATTTTTATATATCGAATAGTAGAATAAAAATTCGATTTTTATATATCGAATAGTAGAATAAAAATATGATTTTTATATATTGAACTTCGAAATAAAAATATGATTTTTATATATTGAACTTCGAAATAAAAATATGATTTTTATATATTGGATAGCGAAGTAAAAATTCGATTTTTGCATAGGTAGTGAAAGCGGGCAGCGAAGATGCGATGACGTTGAAGATTTCTCTAAATGAAGAGTCAAGATGTTTGGATAGCTATAAGTGAGAATTTCTCACCTTTCAATTTATTTTTCTAGTTATATATATATACTAGGATGCAGACGGTGCTTAGTAGCACCCGACACAATCGTCCACAGACTATGGACTTGTTTGTTTGGCTGTTTGGTGATTGATTGCGATATTGGTTTGAATGTGGTTTGTGGTGTGAAAAATCGAATCGATAAATTGGTTAGGATTAGACGTGCGCCGTTATAAGGCGAAGGAGTAAGGCTAGGTTAGACTCTTACTCCAAATTTTGTGGTTTGCATAACGAATTGATTTGATTGATGTGTGAATGGAGTGGGCCTTCACTAGACCGGGGATAAGGCTAGGCCTTGTCCCGTTTCTAGTATCGTGCCGTTATGCCGCCGAAATTTTCTAAAATATGTTAGAAAATAAAAATATCATTTTATTGTGTAAATGAATTGAATAGAAATTCATAGGTTGAAATAAAATGTTTTATCGTTAAAAATATAATTTTTAACGCGAATGTGAATAAATGAATAGTTATAAACAAATCGGCAGATTTGTTTGTATATACACTGATTTGACTGATATTGATTGGGTCGATAAATTTCACACATCGCCCAACTGCACAAATAAAATCTGTGTTTGATTGTTTGAAACCCCACACGGGTGTTAGGATGAAATTTGAAGTTCACTCATCCTGATTGATTAAATATGTCGATCGATTGATTGACAGGCTGTTATAAGCGTTGAATATCTATATTTGATGCTTATACAGTGTAGTGCACTTTGGTTGATGGTTGATTATTTTCAATGCTATTATATACATGTGTTGTATGAAAATCCATATAATTAATTTTATATGGTAATTGATTGGGCCTCATTCCAATTTTAAAACAAAGAATAATACAAAATAAAAGTTCATGTGTTGACAGTTTCATCCATTGAGATTGGTCATGTGTTGAACGAAATATTTTAGTAATAAAATTTACATCTTTATCGATATAAAATAAAAGTTCATGTGTTAACAGTACTCATTCATTGAGATTGGTCATGTGTTGAACGAAATATTTTGATAATAACAACTATTTTGAAAAAGAAATATTTGAAATAGAATATTTGAAAATAGAAATTTATGAAGCCGTGTTGATTAGATTGACGCCATTTTGACGTGAACGATATTTATATCGATTTTATTCATCTTAAAAATGAATATTGAAAACGATTTCGAAATGAAATGAATTGAAAACGAATTCAAATTGAATTGAAAACGATTTCGAAATGAAATGAATTGAAAACGAATTCAAATTGAATTGAAAACGATTTCGAAATAAATTGAATTGAAAACGATTTCGAAATAAATTGAATTGAAAACGAATTCAAATTGAATTGAAAACGAATGAATTGAATTGAAAACGAATGAAATGAATTGAAAACGAATTCAAATTGAATTGAAAACGATTTCGAAATAAATTGAATTGAAAACGAATTCGAATTGAATTGAAAACGATTTCGAAATGAAATGAATTGAAAACGAATTCAAATTGAATTGAAAACGATTTCGAAATGAAATGAAATGAAAACGAATTCAAATTGAATTGAAAACGAATGAATTGAATTGAAAACGATTTCGAAATGAAATGAATTGAAAACGAATTCGGATTGAATTGAAAACGATTTCGAAATGAATTGAATTGAAAACGAATTGAAATGAATTCAAATTGAATTGAAATTTGAATTGAATAGAAATGAATTTTGAAACGAATTTATAAAGAAGAATTCAATTTTGATTTGAATTGAAAAGGAAGTTGAAATTGCTTTTGAAACGAATTTAAAACTATTTATATAATTCGTTTTAAATAGGAATCGACGAAGTATATATTATATATATTATATATATAATATAATGGCCTGAATAGAACGCACCGCGCCGCGGCAGTTCGTGAATTTCGACCATTTATTTCAAACGGACATTGCGGGAGATCCGACCGTCGGATTCTCCTAAAACTGGAACCGTTGGGTTCGTATCGAAAAGAGCTTTCTAATGAATGTTAGAAATTTGAAATCTAACGGTTGGATTTGGAGATACGTCCAAATCAAATTCGAAAAAGGTCGCTGTAAGTGCAGTTCGATGGCCGTTAATGGAAATCGACTGTACAGGCCTTGATAAAATTATTAAAAATAGTAATAATTTGTGTAAAATCATAAGAAATGATTTGTGAAAGTTTGGGATGAAAAACTCCATATTTGAAAAGATAAAAATAGATTTTTATCGAAATGAACTAGTTTTGAACTAGAATTATAATTCTATTTATTTTTAAATAAATAAATTGAATTTGAAATGGTTTTGAAAATAACCAAAATTTCCAATGATTGCATTGGAGTGGATTTGAATCGAAATTGTCTTCGGAATATTTCGATGTTGGAATTCGTGATATTACAGGTGTTGTTATGGAAATTTGAAAGATATATATTTGTATCGTTATTTCCAATACGACATTTGTTAGTCGTAGAATTCGATATTGAATATAAGCCGATATATTTTCTATTCAGAGCCTTGTATTGAATATCGAATGTGATTTGGGTTTGTCGTGAATGGTGTCTTCACTAACACTGTTCTTGAACCCAGTTGAGAAAAGATTAAATCTTTTTATTTAGATTTAATGAAGTGTACCAATTAAATAATATTTAATTGGAAATTGAATTGATATTGATTTTTGGGTTTATCGTGGACAGTGTTTTAAATAACGCTCGTTCTTTATCCCGATAATTAATGGAATGTGGATTTGGGTTTATCGTGAACCGTGTTTTAAATGACACTGATTCTTTAACCCAGTCGAAGATTAAAACTAAGTGGAGTTTTAATGAATCTTTAATTAGATTGAAATGATCGAAAATGGAGTATCACCAGTTTTGCTCCAGGCGATAGTTAAATCTTTAATCAGATTTGAACGTGAAATGGTAATTGAATTTACCGATAACACCGTGGTGTTAGATATGAAGTATGACCAGTTTTACTTCATGGGATGAATAGGTTGGGATTGGGAAATTAAAAAAAATGATTACTTCGGTAAGGTTCGTTAATCCCGACTAGTTTTGAATTGATATTCAAAAGTAGATTAAAGAATAAATTCAAGGAATTTATCTTTGATAAAATTAATGGGAATCTTTCCCTATGAAAGTGAAATTTAGAAACTAACTGTCGGTTGGCCAAACAGAATGGTTTTCTGAATATTGATCTGATGTTGGTTTCGGCCTTCGGGGTTAATATTTGGGGAATTATTCTCTTGATTAATTTACGGTTAGTGACTAATGAATTGGAATGAGGCGTATGTTGTGTTTGTGTAACACTTATTTAAAATATACGCGAGTTATTCGGAAAGACCGGGTTCATCCCATTCTGAATAACTGATACGACGATAAGTCGAAGATGAAGACGATGGTCGAAGACCGGAGGTCTTCACGTCGTTTGGGTGATAACTGATGATCTTGATTGGGCTGTACACCCAAGAAGATGGAAACAGTTAGTGATCGTCCAGACGTACTTGGAGATCGATGGATATGCGGGGTACTAGGTGCCTCCGGTTTCGTTCAGACCCAGAACGGACTTGTAAATGGACTGTGTGTCTGACATTGGATTTTAGTCTGTGTGATTGATTTCTATTAAATATATATCTGTTTGGCGGCGGAGAATTTATTCTCTTGCCTAACGCCCTTCTCTGAGACGTACGAGCTCAGGGGTTATATATTGATGGATATCAAACGCATGGAGTGAATTGCCTGTGTGGCATGCCTAAGTGGCAATTGATCGAGGCTTCTGTTGAAAAGCAAAGTCTTGTGGTGATGATCAAAGCACGGCCTTTGTGGCGTAGCTTTGTGTAACGTTTGCTTCGCGAGTTTCACACCCGGTATGAACCAAAAACGGGAGGGGACATCAGGGAGGACTTGCGTTTCTTTCTAGCTAGAAGTGGCGTCAGTGGTTTTACACGCCCTGACGAGTTTGACTTATGTGGTTGTTGCTGTTGCGAGGCGCCTCGGTTATATCGGTTTCGGCCGATGCATTCTGGTCGGCTGACGGACCAGACTTACACCCCATAGGGTGGGGAGACGTAGTGTTCAGGCATAATAATCCACATCGGTGGACCGGGCCTGACGATCTAAAGGCTTGCCTGCGCGCTTGCCTGTGGCTCGGGCTAGAGAGTCACGAATCGGTTGAGGGCTATCTTTTGCCTCGGTTCATAGACGGAAATCCAATTTCCAAATACGTGACATTTGCGGTTTTATTTGTAAACCTATATATGGCGACATAGTGGCATGGGACGCTCATGTCGCCTATGATTGATACTTATGATTTGAAGTTGTTTTATACACTATGCACTTATAATAGTATCAAATGATTTGTTTTAAACGTATCAAGCATTCTTTGGCTGTTATAAGGGAAAACCCTATCCCCCCGGCTTGCGTTACATTGTGTGATAGGACCTGGGTCTTATAACAGCTTCATTTTTTCTTTATTTAGCATTGCGCTGTTTGTTTTATGCACTGGTATTCTTGGGAGGAAACCCGTTCCGTGTTATACGGCGTGGTCCCTTGATTTACCTAACTTTGAAATAAAGATTAATAACTGTTTTAGTTCTCACACCAGTCACATGACTGACCTGGAGTTTATTGTTTTAACCTAAACTCTGGGTGCCCCTATTTTGACACGGGCAGCTAGTAGTTTTGGTTTTGCAGATTTTTATTCACAGGATCCTGGTTTACAGCTGGAACGATATCCGGAAAGCTTTGTATCCGTATATCTCTTTCTAGTTGTGTATTGTATTATTTTCCGCTGCTATGTATTTAGATGTAATTTAAATCTCTGATATTTCTGTGTAATATTCGTTTATACTCTGTATATTCTTGTAATCTGGTGCATTGTTGTTATATACAATGAAGTGTTCTTTGATATGTGTTCTGCTGTGGCTTGTTCTCGAACTATCCGACGCTTTCCTTTACGGGGAAGTTGCGGGTCTTTACACATCTCTAGGAGGAAAGCAGTTCAAAGGAACAGAACTGACTGAGTAGGTTCAAAGGTGGTTAGATACTTATGTACGTAATTTTGGAGACTTGGGTATAGATAATGCAATAAAGAGGAAGCTTGCATCAAGACAATTGCAGGGTAGAGCCATGGATTGGTGGAAGTCTATCACGATTGAGACTCTGGAAGAAGAGATAACATGGGAATAGTTCCAAGTTAAGTTTGAAACAAAGCTTATCTCTACTGCTCAGAAGTCAATTCTATTCAAGAAGTTTGTGGAGCTGAAACAGAATGGTCAACCAGTGCTTGATTATGTTTCTGATTTTGAGGCCTTGTCGAAATATGCTTGTTCGTATATTGACTCTCCTTATCAAAAAAAACGAGAATTTTGTTATGGGTATGGATACCTATATTGGGAGACCATTGGTAGATCATCTTGACGATTGATATGAGAAGATAGTGGAAAAAGCTGTGATACGTTAGAGTTTGTTTCCCGAGGAAGAGACAGTTGTTGCAGCAAAGGAAGGACTAAAGCCACAACGGGATGGAAATGACAAAAGGAGGAAGCAGCAACAATAGAAAGAAAAAGATGGCTAGAAAAAGTAGAAGTGCAAGGTGATATGCTTTAACTTCCATAAGAAGGGCCACTATTCCAGGGATTGCAAAGATTCTAAAGGTGTGAAGAAGTGCTTCAATTGTTGGAAGCATGGGCATAATAAGAAGGATTGCCCAGAACCAGCCAAGGGTAAGCAGGTTGGAAAGGTATATGCTGTGGAAGTTGTGACATCTTCTTCGAGGACTCCTACGATGGAGGAGAAAGGGAAGAGTATCTTCATTCAAGGTAGTCTTCCTGATTAGAGATGTTTCAGTTCAAGTGTTGTTTGATATTAGAGCGTCACATTCATTCATTTGTAATGAGCTTGTGTGCCGCTTAGGTTTGGAACCCGAGATTTGTGATAGACCTTTAGTTGTGACTAATCCAGTTAGGGGTTCATCTAGCCTTTGTATGCTTTGTCGTGGTCTTGTGTTGTGCAGTTAATGCCCCGATATTACTCCACCATATCCCTGCTATATCATGTAGCGGGTTTCTGCCGCTACGTTATTTCCAAATAACCTCTAAAATTGCTTTTCTGCTTTAAGCCCCGCTATATTTTGATATTTCCGATATATCCCATTATTTTAGCTATATTCCGCTATTTCCTCTATATCTTCTAAAAAAGAAATGAACTTAAACATGACATTTATTCATTATAAAATTTATGAAATTATCTTTTTAATATAAGTTTTTAACATATATTTTTCAGAATAAAAAATCCTATAAGATCCTATTAAATTTAATTAAGCTAAATACAAGTTTTCATTTATTTAAATAAATTTGCTTATGCTTTTATTTAAAATTAAAAATGTATTAATGATAATTAAGATAAAGGTTAATTTTCCATTTATTAATCATTTTCATATTTGTAAAAGCAACAAATATGAGTTTTATATGCTATTTTAGACTCATCTAGTATATCCCGATATTTCCTCGCTTTATCTCCACTACAACTTTTTGCACGTCCACCGCATTAGATCTGCTAAGTGCTTTAACTGCATAGGTCTTGTGTTATCGAGTCATGGTTGCACTTTTGTGTGTGATTGCTTTGTTTTGAACTTCGTTGGGTTTGGGATCATCTTGGGCATGGATTGGCTCAAGATGTATGCGGAAAGAGTGAATTACGAGAAGCTTTAGGTGAGTCAAGGATGTGGAAGGGATAAAGGTTGTGATTCGAGGTAAGCCAGAAGACGGGGTCTTCATAAGCTATTTATATTCGCTTGTGATTCCGCAGGAAGACTTGTCATCTGTGTTGATCGCTAATAAGTTTGAGGATGTCTTTAACGAGGTCAAAGGGTTGCCGCTGCATCGTAGGATTGAGTTCAGAATCAATTTGGTCAATGGTGCTAGACCTATCATCATGCCTCTTAGGCAGATGGCGCCTAAGGAATAGTGAGAGTTAGAGGTGCAGGTTCGTGACCAAAAAGGATTCATTTGGAGAAGTGTATCCGAATGGGGTGCACCCATTATGTTTGCAACCAAGATTGATGGATCTTTGAGATTGTGTGCTGCCTATCATGGGTTGTATAAAATGACCAAGAAGAACAAGTATCTGTTGCCAAGGATAGACAACTTGTTCGATTAGCTTCACGAAGCCAAAGTGTTATCTTAGATGGATTTGGAAATGGGATTCCACCAGTTGAGGGCGGTGAAGGATAGTGTGTTGAAGACTGCTTTTAGGACACCATTCGGTTTCTTCGAATGGTTAGTGATGCCATTTGGGTTGGCTACCGCACTAGCATATTTCGTGTATCTTATGAATAGAGAATTAATAGGTTAGTTAAACAAGTTTGTGCTTGTGTTCGTGGATGATATTCTGGTTTACTCCCGGAATGGGGAAAGAGCATAAGACACACTTAAGAGTTGTTTTGGAAATCTTGTGAAAGCATCAACTGAGAGATAAGTTTTCGAAGCGTCACTTCTGGAAGAGAGAAGTGAGGTTCTTAGGCCATGTTGTTCTGGAAAGGGAATAGTGGTTTATCCCACTAAGGTGGCAGCAACCCAGGACTTGGATAGACCTAAGAATACGACGGATGTGCGGAGTTTCCTTGGATTGGCTCTGAAAACAAGGGCGACTGGTTGTTACTAATATCAATGGATTGAGAGTTGAGGTTCTGAGGGAATGTCATCACTCAAAGTTGACGATTTATCCTAGTGGTAACATGATGTATCAGGGAATGAAGCAAGCTTACTGCTGGGGAGGGATGAAGAGGGATGTTAGGAAGTTCATTTCCAAAGGGTATGAACTGTCAGTTGATGAAAGCTAAACAGAAGAAGCGGAGTAGTTTGCTTCAGCCATTGGAAGTTCCTACATGGAAGTTGGAGCAGGTATCGATTGATTACCTAGGACCAGGATAGGAAACAAAGGGATTTGGGTCGTCATGGATTAGTTAATCAAAAGTGTAAGATTTATTCCTGCCAGATTGACTAGGACGACATCAAAGTTGGCTGAGCCATATTAAATGGATAGTTCAATTCCACGGTACCCCGGAGAGCATAGTTAGCTCCTAGGTTGATATTGAGAGGATTGGAAAGCTCACGTATAGATTGAAGTTACCCAAGAAGAAGTCGAGACCGTAGTTATAGAACCTCGTAAGCTGCTTCGTGTTGTGGAGAATGACACGAAGCAGCTTAGGAGGAAGACAGTTAAGCTAGTCAGAGTACAATGGAGTAAGGATAATGAGGATTGTACATGGGAGAGAGAAGATTGTATGAAGATGACCCATCAAGAACTCTTTGTTGGTATAACCCATAATTGTCGTGTCGATCTTACCTTGTTGTAACTTGTACTTTTATTGTTGTTGTTATTAGAATTTCGCGTTCTAGAATAAAGCAACGGATGTATGTCTTGATGGATGCTAGTTTGGATGGCAAATTGGCTGCTTACGGATGATAGGCATGCAGAATTGTTTTGGTTGCTTGTGTCTGCTTGGGATTTCGGGAGCGAAATTCCTAAGGGGGAATGTAACAGCCTGCATTTTACGTATCGGAGGATCGTAAAATATTATTATTTAATTCCCTGAGGGTTTGATCATTCCCATATTTTGATATGTTGGTTATGGAGACGTGAGACATGTCCATAATTTTTACCAATTTTATTTTTGACCATTCTCCCCATGCCAGTCTTGTATATGGCATTACTTTTGACTGGGATCAAATCAGGTTCTGAGGTTGGTTTCATTAGTATGGAAATGGTGTTGCCAATTTCGTAGAGTAGTCACATTAAAGATTTGGTTCAAGAGTTTGGAAGGAATCGCTGTTTTTGTGTTTCACAATTTCTGTTTAGGTTTTAGAGCCATTGATAGGTTTATTTGAGGAGGCCCATTAGTGGGTTGATGGGAGGCTATAAATATGGGTTAGAGGCATGGAGAATAGTTTACTTTCTTCATTCTCTCATTTAGTTGAGCTCGTGATCCTCCTTGCTCAATCAAATACACCTTTCCACCATTAAAATCTAGATCTACATAAGAGAATCGAAGATCTACATCGTTTGAAGCTAGATCTACGTCAACTGAAGAGAGATGGGAATTTAGTGAATTCAAGTTAATTCGAAGAATTTGTGAGTGATATGCATCTCTCGCACGAATTCAATCAAGTATATGAGTGTTTGATGTTATTTTCATAATTTTCAAGTTGTTTTCACCTAGACCTACATCGTGGTAAGTGTATTTTCATTTGAATCACCATAGGATCTAATCTAGCAAATTATAAATGGTAGTTTCATGTGTTATTTCTATGTTTAGATCGAAAAATATTGATTTAATCATTTGTTGAATTGCCGTTTTGATGTTTGATGATTTATTGGATGAAACTGGTTGATTTTGAATTGAGATGGGTTAGAGAGTTTGGGCGTGTTTGGCAACATGTTTGGCAAGTTGAAAAATCATGGTTTGTCAAGAAAAATCAAGTGGATCGAGTGAATTTTCAAGAATCGGGTAAAAACCAAGTTCTGGAAGTTTACAATGTTTGGAAAACGCTATGAAAAGTCATGAATCGGGTACGATCCTGGCATAGGTCGCGCATGAAGAATATGTGGATCGCGCAGGCAAAAACCTGAATTAGACCAGATTTTCGTGGTCTGACAAAAGGCTTAGGTCGCGCCAGATTTGATAGCGTTTGGCAAATGGTGTTAAAATCTGTAGGCCGTGTATGAGTACCATTGGTCGCGCTAGATTTGACAACATTTGGCAAACGCTGTTAAAAACTATAGGTCGTGCCTTGGCTATGATAGCATTTCAGAAAACGCTATAAAATGTCAATGGATTTGACACTTTTGGAGCATGGATCGCGCACAAAAATATGTGTTGCACACACATTTTTATGCTGCATTGAGTGGTATAGCACCAGACCGATCCATAATTGAACGTTGAGATATGGTAGCATTTCCTAAATGCTATGAAAGCCAATTTTGCTTAGTTTTCACACCAGATTGATGCAGAATTGAACCAGGAGATATAATAGCATTTCAGAAACGCTGCAAAAGGCTGTTTTGACATTATGGCCAGTTTTTCATAGCAAAAAAGCTGGAAATGTTATGAAATGCAGTATCGACCAAACGAAGCTTGTTTTTGAGTCGATGATGGTTCTAGATTCGATGCGAATTCAAGGAGTATAACACCCCTTAATTTTATAACACACTAGAATGATAAACTAACACATAATTAAATATTCATAATTAAGTGAAAGGGACTACGCCACTGCGTTCGTCTCAGAATTCTGCTTGAGATAGACACCAAGTTTGCGTAAAACGGACACCGTATGAAGAAGATATTAAGGTTTGAAGTTTTTATATGCACAAGAGAATTACATATAAACATAACAAACAAAATCAGTTCAAATTCGTAGGTGGGAACCAACGCGGGAACTAGTCCCGCTGGGTGTCGACCCCAGCCAAGCGGTGTCGACACCCAGGTCGACACCCCCGAGATCTGGGGCAGATGCGTACTTCTGAATGTGGACTCAATTTCTGACCTAATTCATTGGCTTTAGTCAATAAATATGGCACCATTATCATTGTTTTATTCATTCTAAAACAATGGAGAACTAGATGTTGCCTCGGCCCGGATTGAAAATAGCCTATTCTATTTCTGCAATCAAGTTATTCAGATTTAGAGACCTATTCTACAACATCTACAATTATTCTTTTGTTCTTAGATCCAAATCACAGTGAGTCTACGTTATTTTTAGATATGAATACTTAAAAGTTAATCTTGACATGTTATGAATTGGATCTAAGCTATGACTAATTGAATCATATTAGATCTGCCATAACCTGTCTATCTAAGTTATTTTAAGATGACTGAATCAGAACTATGCCTATGCGTATTTATCATGTCAGATCTGCCATTATTTGTACATCTGATTCACTGGTTAGACCTCATCATGCCTGTTTATGATCATGACACTATGCCTAATTAGTCATGTTATTACATGTTCATCAGATCTGTTCTTATATGCCTATTTCAGTTCAGATCTATTCTTATATGCTTATTTCTGCTATCATATGCCTATTTCTATTACTTTTGGTTTTATGCCTATTCTATTTTTCTCTATTTCATTCCCTTTTATTTTTATAGCCATGCTACCTTCGAGCCTAGGCTGATATCACTGAAATATGCATACGAACGAAATTGGGTTAAATTGGGAATGATTGGAAATGGTAATTTAGGGGCATAACCTGTACTTTGAATCACAATTAGAATCTGAAGGCATAAACTATATTGTGAAATTGAACCAGAAATTAGGGCATGATTTATACGGTAAATTATGACTTATGGTTTGGGAAATATAAATCTGTAGGCCTAATTTAAGATTAAGCTAAACATGTTAATGGAACTGTAAAAATCTGTGAAGCCTATTTAATCCGTTAAAATTGGGGCATAAATTGTATTGGGAAATTTGGGGTATAACTTGAATTGAAAACATGAATATGGATTTGGGGCATAAAGCAAATTGTGATTTAGATCTTAATTTGGGGCATATGATACATGATGAATATGACTTGGAAAAGGGGCATGAATACCTATAATGAAATAGGGATAATTGTTAAAGAATGAAATGCCTAGAATTACAGTAATTAGAAACTGTAACCGTGCTTAGACACAAGGTTAGATTACACTTGTGGTAGAAGTCTGCCCGGACCCGCCCAGCATATCCAACGACCACAAGTGGTGAATCTAATGTGAGGATTCTAAGTGCATAAACACGTGACGGGGCGAAGACACGAGGTTAAGTCCGACTTGTGGAAGAAGTCTGCCCGGACCCAACCGGCATATCTAGCATCCACAAGTGGTAGACTTAATGTGGGAGGTCTAGCGCATTATAACATAAACAAATGTATGGTAATGAATTTGTAATACTTAACCTGTCTGAATCCATAAGGATTGTATAAGCTTGTTAAATCTGTGCGGTTAAGTAAGCATGTTAAGTACGTGGGGCTAAGTAAGCCTGTTAAATCAGTGGGGTTAAGTAAACCTATAAAATCTGTAGGGATTATACGAAAATGTTAATCTAGAGAACTTGACCTGCTAAATCTATAGGGGTTAAATTGACCAATTAACTTGTAAGGTTCTACCCGTAAATCTCTAGGGGGTTATGTGAATACGTTAAATCTGTTAGGCATAACCTGTCAAAAGCCTAGTTAATTGGGGACACTAGGTATGTAAGGGTTGGCTTGTGTCATCTATTGAGTGGGACCCATATTAGTCAGTAACCCATTCTCGTATTAAAGGGGGGACCCCGCACTTGGTAGGGGTCAGCACGCTCTTACTGAGCTGATTGTAAGAGGTTCATCTGGGAGGAGGTGTGTATTAGCGCGTTCCAAAAAACTCATGTGCGTGCATGTGTACGGCCTTCTCTGTGAAAATAAGGCGTTGTAGCACCAGTTAATAGGTTTGTGTCCTTCTATTGGTTGCCACTTTAGGAAGTAGTACACCCTACTATGGGGCTGACACATGGTATTTAGAGGATAGGGAGCCGATCGATAGGGGGGTAGTAATTAGGGTACATCTAGTCTTGTCTGTTTTTGTGGGGTACCCGTATTTCTGTTTGGGTTTATACCCGTTATTTCTGTTTAGGTACCGGTTAGTTTTGTTTGGGGTAAAACCCGCTACCAGAGTACACCTAAAACTGCCATTATATTTCTGTAGGGATCATCCTGTTTTTGTTAAGTAATTAGGGAGTACGCAATCATGTTACATATCTGTTATACTAATATTGGTGCAGAGAAAAATACTTAAGAAGTGCAACATATCCAGTTCGTTATCCTATTTATCCTGTTATACCTGCCTTATGATACTATTATCCCTCTCATTCAATTTATATGCCTATCATGATGCTTTTACTTATTTATATGCTAAAAGTAACTGGACTCGCCAGACTTTATGTCTAACCCGTTTTGTTTTCACTTCTCTCTCTTCCGTCCCCCCCCCCCCCTAGGTTCTCAGGGTGGAAATACTCAAATTTGATCAGGATTCTTCTTTCATTCTGACTGGAGCTGCTTAGAAGTGCCGCTTGATTTTGTATCTTCTCTACTATGGCTATATTTTGGGAATTATGCTTTTTTGAAGTATTATTGCACTTTGATAATGATTTATGTACAACGCAAGAGTTTTCTATTTTTAGTATTTCAGAATTATGATGTAACTATGTTTTGAACCACGATGATTTCTGCTTAATAAAATTTTAAAATTCCGTTGTTATTTTATATATGTCTTGTAATATTTTTGTTTCTGTTTACCTATAACGCCTCATGAAACTTAATGCATTCTCTTAATGAGTGACATTAACGAATGTGGGGTGTCACACTTGGTATCAGAGCTGAAGGTTACCAGATCGGATAAAATATTTTGAAAATTGTTTTCAAAAAGGTTTTAAAAGAAAGCATTTTCAAAAGAAAAGTCTGTTTTGAAAAACATATTCCCCAAAGCCATAGGAAATATCTTTCGATTCTCTGTTTGAATCCCTTTTTCCTTTTCTTTTCAGCATGTCTAGGGAACCTAATATTCCTGAGGGCGTCATGATACTAGGATGGTTCCACAGATATCTAGAGGCAACGTCGCCTGCATGTGGTCAAGCAGACGTTCCTCCCCCAACTGCACCTGTTGTTCCTCCTCTACATGCTGATAATTTCTCTAAGATATGCAAAGATTTCTGTGCTATGGGCTGAAAGCTATTCCAAGGAAGTAAGCAAGGAATTGGCTTAAGGAGACGGAGAATTTGTTTGGAACTTTCAAAGTTGACGATCATAGGACGATTCATTTAGCCGTTTAGAAACTGAAAGATGAGGGTTCGTTCTGGTGGGAGGTGATGCAAGCAGGATGTCCAGTTGAGACATGGGATAATTTCCGATAGAGATTTGAAATGAAGTTTCTTTCTCAAGCCGAGCAAAGTATGCAAATGGAAAGGTTTTTGGCGCTTAATCAAGGAGGTTTGTCTGTTAGACAGTATGTTAATAAGTTTAATCAATTGGTGAGATTGGTTTGGAGCTAGTAAATACCCAGCACAAGAAAGCCTTGAGGTTTGCTAGAGGATTGAATTAACCCCTCCATGGGTTGGCTCTGTCTCATATTCTGATGGGAGAAACTTTTGAGAAACTCATTGCTATTGCATTGATGCATGAAGGAGACAAAGGTGAAAAGAAAGAGGCTAAGGTTGAGGAAACACAAAACAAGAAAGTGTGGCCCAAGAAAGAACAAAAAACAGAGGGCGGAAGGAACGACAAAGCTCAAGGCAAAAAGAAATGT
Source organism: Allium sativum (assembly GCA_030737875.1). Lineage (NCBI taxonomy): Eukaryota > Viridiplantae > Streptophyta > Magnoliopsida > Asparagales > Amaryllidaceae > Allium > Allium sativum. The sequence goes on along the minus strand of CM060912.1, from coordinate 549,606,353 downwards.
CATGGTTGCGGGAACGTGGGTCATTTGATCAAAGACCGCAGAAAAAGGAAAAATGTTTGCTCCAACTGTGGTGGAGTCAAATACCATACTAGGGAGTGCTCAAAGAAGCAAGGACAGAGCAAAAGGGCAGGATCTACTGGAGGATAGGTGCATGCGCTCGTGGCCGGTGCGCCTGATAGAGGCAGGAAAGTTTCCGTGAAAGGTTTGATTTCTCTTTCCAATCATCCTATTATAACTCTTTTTTGATTCGGGCGCTTCGCATTCTTTTATTTCTGATTCTATGGTTGAGTCTCTACACCTTAGTGCTAGTATTATTTCTGATCCCGTTATTATCTCAAACCCCATTGGGGGCACGGCTCATGTGTTTATGATTTGTCAGGGTTTGAGGATATCTATTTTGGGGAATCGAGTTTGAGCACGATGCATATGTACCTGGTTTTATGGATACTGTCTGATTGTAAGGATGGATTGGCTAGCCATGTATGGTACCGTTCTGGATTATTAGAGGAGGGTCGTTAGATTTCCGGCTTGCCATGGGAGGACTCTCGAGATTTCTAGTGACCCAAGAAGGTCTAACATGCTTAGTTTCCTAGAATCACTTGATGCTTTTGTTGATGATTCGCGATCTATACTTGTAGTTTGTGAGTATAAAGATGTTTTCGAGGAGGCTAGGGACTTACCTTCGAGGCACGAGATTGATTTCTGAATATACTTAGTCGATAATGCGAAGCCAGTTGCATTACCTATGCTCCACACGACTCCTAGGGAAAGGAGGGAGCTCAGCAAGCAAGTAGGGGTGCTACTTGAAAAGGTGTTGGTTAGGCAAAACATATCAGAATGGGATGTTCCGGTTGTCTTTGCAACTAAGGCGTACAGCTCGCATCGCTTATGTATGGATATTCATGATGTTTTTTCTCATTTCTTATTTACGGAAATTTCTGCACGATACAACAGAGGTAGTTGAGTCAAGCATGCTTGAGGAAATAGAGGTAGAACAAGAGGTGACAATTAGACTAGTTCCAACCCGTATACTTGGATCATGAGTTATGATACTGCGTAACAGGGAGGTTAAGTTAATAAAAGTGTAATGGGGAGTAGACAGCGAGGATGCGAGTTGGGAGACTGAAGACAAGAATCGCGCTTCATACCCTCTCCTTTCCGGGACTATATTCTTAACTTCTTTTTCCAAGCTTTTATTCGTATGTATCCTATCGATCGAGTCTTCGACCTTTAGCTAGAAATCCCATGGATGTAAACATGTGTCTGAGACATGTTATGTTTGATGGATACAAGTGGATGCAAGTGTTTGCTAGTGGTTGCTCGTGGATGCATATACACACAAATTAGGCACTAGATCGACTCAATCACTCTCATAATGCATATGGATGTGTGTGCATTTTTTTTTTCTTTTTGATGGATGAAAATGGGTGTATCATCATGTGGATATTGCATTTGGATGAATGATTGTGCACACATATAGAACTTACATGTTATAATAGGATTGTCTGCATATATATATTAGATTCATGGCACTAACATACATTGCATTAAGGAGGTCGACTGAATCAGTAGACCACCTGATCTTCCGCATTAGTATAGGGACATATACACACACCTTGGCAAATTTTCATATAAGCATTAGAAGTCTTTAAGGACAATGGATGCCTGTGATTGGTGTATGAGTAGATGGATATGGATGTTAGGATATACATTCGTCTTAACTTGGAGATTTCGGGGATGAATTCCTTTGAGGGGGGAGAATGTAACACCCCGTAATTTTATAACACATTAGAATGATAAAATAAAGAATAATTAATTAAATATTCAAAACTAAGTGAAACGGATGTCGCGTTCATCTCGGAATTTTGCTTGAGATAGACACTAAGTTTGTGTAAAACGGACACCACACGAAGAAGATATTATAGTTTGAAGTTTGTATACGCACAAGAGAATTATATATGAACATAACAATCAAAATCAGTTCAAATTCGTAGGCGGGAACCAACGCGAGAACCAGACCCATTGGATGTCGACCCCAACCAGGGGGTGTTGACTCATGGGTCGACACCCATGTCGACGCCCAGGTCGACACCCGCGAGATCTGGGGTAGATGCATACTTCTGAACGTGGACTCAATTTCTGACCTGATTTGTTGGCTTTAGGCTATAAATAAGACCCTATTCTCATTGTTTTATCCATTCTAAAACAATTGGAAACTAGATGCTACCTCTGCCTAGATTGAAAATAGCTTGTTATTCTTCTGCAAATCAAGTTATTTAGATTTAGAGACCTATTCTACAACATCTACAATTATTCTTCTGTTCTTAGATCCCAATCACAATGAGTCTACGTTATTTTTAGATATGATTGCTTAAAAGTTAGTCTTGACATGTCATCAATTGGATCTAATCCTGTGATCAACTAAATCATATCAGATCTGCCATAACCTGTCTATCTAAGTTATTTTGACATGACAATGAATCAGATCTATGCCTCTGCCTATTTATCATGTAGAATCTGCCATTATTTGTACATCTATTTCACTGATTAGACCTCATCATGCCAATTTATGATCATGACACTATGCCTAATCAGTCATGTTATTACATGTTCATCAGATCTATTTTTATATGCATATTTCTGTTCATCAGATTTATTCTTACATGCTTATTTCTGCTATCATATGCCTATTTCTGTTACTTTTGGTTTTATGCCAATTCTGTTCTTCTCTCTCTCATTCCCTTTTATTTTTATAGCCAGGTTACCTTTGAGCCTAGGCCGATATCGCTGAAATATGCGTACGAACGAAATTGTGTTAAATTGGGAATGATTGGAAAATGTAATTTAGGGGCATAACCGTACTTTGAATCACGATTGGAATCTGAGGACATAAACTATATTGTGAAATTGGACTAGAAATTAGGGCATGATTTATACGGTAAATTATGACTTGTTGTTTGGGACAAATAAATTTGTAGGCTTAATTTAAGATTAAGCGAAACATGTTGATGGAACTATAAAGAATCTGTGAAGCCTGTGTAATCCATTAAAATTTGGGCATAACTTGTATTGAAAAATTCGGGGGCATAACTTGAATTGAAAACATGAATATGGATTTGGGGCATAAATCAAATTGTGATTTAGATCTTAATTTGGGGCATATGGTACATGATGAATATGACTTGGAAAAGGGGCATGTATACCTATAATGAAATAGGGATAATTGTTAAAGAATGAAATGCCTAGAATTACAATAATTAGAAACTGTAACCGCGCAGAGACACGAGGTTAGATTACACTTGTGATAGAAGTCTGCCCGGACCCGCCCGGGATATCCAGCGACCAAAAGTGGTGAATCTAATGTGAGGGGTCTAAGTGCATAAACACGTGACGGTGCTAAGACACGAGGTTAAGTCCAACTTGTGAAAGAAGTCTGCCCAGACCCAACTGGCATATCCAGCATCCATAAGTGGTAAACTTAATGTGGGAGGTCTAGCGCATTATAAGCATAAATAAATGTATGGTAATGAATTTGTAATACTTAACCTGTTTGAATCCACAAGGATTGTATGAGCCTGCTAAATCTGTGCGGTTAAGTAAGTCTGTTAAGTATGTGGGGTTAAGTAAGCCTATTATGTATGTAGGGTTAAGTAAGCCTGTTAAATCGGTGAGGTTAAGTAAACCTGTAAAATCTGTGGGGGTTATACGAACCTGTTAATCTAGAAATCTTAACCTGCTAAATATGTAGGGGTTATATGGACCTGTTAACTTGTAAGGTTTAACCCGTAAATCTGTAGGGGGTTGTCCGATTTTGTTAAATCTATTACGCATAACCTGTTAAAACCCTAGTTAATTGGGGACACAAGATCTGTAAGGGTTGGCTTGTGTCATCTGTTGGGTAGGACCCATATTAGTAAGTAACCCATTCTGGTATTTAAGAGGGACCCTGCGCTAGGTAGGGGTCAGGGTACACTTACTGAGCTGATTGTAATAGGTTCATCTGGAAGGAGGTGTGTACTGGCGCGTTCCAACGGACTCATGTGCGTGCATGTTGTAATGACCCGCATTTGCAGAGGAATTATAATTAATTTATTTAATTATTTAAATAGGTGATTAAAGGATTTAATGGTCATGGAATTGAATAATGGTGAATAGTTAATTAAAATAATAAATTAAATAATATATTTAATTCTGAAATAATCAGAATTGGCTGAAATGGCGATATGGTGTGAACTGGATCATCTGTGATATTAAATTCAGTTTGGAATTGAATTAGAATAACGTATATATTTAAATAACGTCAGTTTGAATGTATAATTATATTATAATAAAAATCGAGCTCGAAATGGCATTGCAGTTCGTAAATTAGCGATTCGAACTACAACTGAATGTACAGGATTCGTTTTAAGCCGGATTTCTGTGAAACAAGAAAAGTGTGGAGCTGGTGGAGTATATCTTTCTAGTGGAAGAGAAAAATCAGGATTTCATCGTGTAGGTTTTGAGATATGTCCAAATCAAATTTTAGAAAAGTCGCTGTGGAATTCCTTTATAATTTATAAAGGAATTATTTATATTTTTAAAAGGAACTTCATTTTAAATCGAATATCGATTTAATCCGGATTTGAAATATCAAGTTATGAATCCCAGTAGAGCTGTAAGGTATTCCATTGTGAGTATATACGATAATATAAATTTATTTGTATTTAATTTAATAATATTTAAATATATTTATATATTTAAATGGGTCATTCAGAGCTTTAAAAATAGTCGGTTTTGAAAACGAAGTCGGAATTCGATGAATCTAATTTTGTTGGATCTGCAACATCAATTTATTGCTAGATTCCAAGTTCTGTGGTTTTTAGACTCACTGTGTGGTCATACGGATTTTTAGAGTGAAAAACAGTCAGTATTTTGACGGTTACAAATACGCTATGTGAGCATACGAGGTCAAAATTTGACGAAACCAGTTTCGTTGGGACCGTAATGTTGAAATGTAGCTGCATGTCCAGTTTCGTGATTTTTAGGTATCGTGTGTGATCACACGGATTTTTAGAATACAGAAACGAATATAAAATAGGGAAAATAAAATATAAAAATATTTATTAAAAATATCCTAATTTATGGTCGACCTTAAACAGACCACGTTATCACTTCTGAGCCTCACACCGACCCTTATAAACGCAAGAGAAAAAAAGTGTGAGCCGCTAGTAATTGTTTTTCTTAAACCAAAATATCCTCCTTTGAAAATCAAAAGAAAGAGAAAGAAAATTCTATAAACCAAACCATAAACATATTTCAATCCCTGAAGTCGTTCACTTCAATCTCGTATATGTTTTCAAGCACTCGAACTGTTTTTGGGTTCACTGGAATTGATCAGCGCTGGTCTAGGGTTCGTCGTTTCGGGAATTGGAAGCATCAATGTGTGGTTTTGAGGTTGCAGTGTGATTCAGGAAGTCGAATGCAACCTGTGTACCAATTCTGGGGGGATCCGATTTTCATTTGTGGCGATGTATGTTAGGAGAGGGGTTCGGATTCCTGAAGCCGCGAGTACATGGTGATGATCGAGTTCGATCAAACTAGAATGGGGACAGAGTGTTTTCGAAGAGGAATGGAGTGATGTTCTTCTTTTGAATTTTCTTAAGGGATTGGGCAAGAACGAGGCAGGCAAGCATTTGTTAATGGCTGAAATGGGAGGAGTGTGTTCTGTTCTTTGTCCAGGAAGAAGAAGTAGAAATGGCCGTGGGTCTTAAAGGGGAAATGGGCCAGTTTATAAAGAGTAAGGCCCGACATTTAATTCAATTAAGTTTAAAGTTATAATAAAATGTATATTAACATATAAAATTCATAATTTGGTCATACGATATCAGATTGACGAACTGTAAGTTGCTTTGGGATCGTAGGGACGATGACTTCGCAATGAAACTGACTGGGAGTGCAGGGGAGTTAGTTTGAATTTATGGCGAAATAAACTGTTTGATTCAAATCAAATAACAGTTTATCGTTCTTTAACGATGAACTTCCAATGTGAGTAAAACTCACCAACTCTGAACAGTTATATTTTTGTAACGTATATTTAGAACTGTTTAAAATTGTCTGATTGACTGTGTGTTGACCGTTTGATTGAATTGCTAGTCAGTTATTTGAATTTCTATATTGATTCTGTTTAACAGAATATATCATATGGAACTAAAAGTGATGTTGATTTTATTGTGTAACATCTGTGGATGCAGGGAAACAGGTTGGAGGAATCCGACTGGATTCCTCAACATTTATTTTACTGTTTTTCGTATATTGTGATATATGATGTGATATGTAATCTGTGGTCAATTATATGTGTTTGTACGATATTGATCATCGTGCTCTGATATGTTGAATACCATAACATACTGAAATGCTGAAAAGGGAATTTCAAAGTGAATATTGAAAATAAACTATTTATAAAATCAAAGGATTTTATAAAAGAGAAATTATTTAGAAAATAAATAGAAGATTTTATAAAGGAGATAGAATAAAGGAATACCTATTTATAAAATAAATAGAATAAAGGAATATTTATTTAGAAAATAAATAGAATTATAAAAGGAATATTTAGTTGGAAACTAAATAGGATTATAAAAGGAAGTTGATGAGATATAAAAGAGTTAATCGAATTTAGTTAATCGAATATAGTTATTCAAGATAGAGTTAAAAACAGACATAGTTATTCGAATTAAAGTTAATCAAATAGAGTTAAACGAATAGAGGTAAGAAATAGAGTTAAACAAGATTAGAAACTGACTAGAGATTAGTTAAGTTGAATAGTTTTCTGAGTATCGAACTGATGTTGGTTTCGGCCTTCGGGGTTTATACTTAGAGAATTGCTCTCCTACTAGTTTACAGTCTGGGACTGATAGTTGTGAAATGATAGTGATATGTAAATAACAATGGAAATGTTTTCCATTATTAATAACGTATATTTTCTAAACATAGAAAATAAGGAAATATATATATATATATATGATTGATGGTTGATTGATAGAATTTCCATTTGGAAATAATATCGTTGTTTGCACACGTGTTTTCTTTGATGGTTAAATCACAGACTATTGAAGTTTTGACCATTTTAACGTTGTTAATATGGAGAGACCGGTTGGATTATTATCCGAAGAACCACTTTGTATTGGCATAAGCGTTGCGAATCATATATGCCAAAGATAATTGAAGACGAAGTAAAGCGCAAGGGCTATTGTATAAGTCTTAGATAATAGTGCCTAAGATGGATGTACTGAATAGTGCCTTCGGTTCATCCTGTTCCTGGATGACTTGTATGGATGAATGTCTGACAGAGTATTTCTAGAAAGGTCACGTACATTGATTTCTTCAACCGTACCAAGAGTGGAAGCGGAGAAGGAAACTTCTTTAGCTAACACGTAATGTATTGTTGTAGACGTCAATTAGTGATTTTCGATGGATCTGACAATGTGGCATTCGAAGTGAATCTGATGTGATGATGAAGCGTAACCTCAAGCCTCATCAACCGGTAAATGACAGAAATCGGGCAGGCAGCATGGCTAAGTCGGTCGCTCCGAAGTAGGGTGTATAATCACCTGATCTAGAGTTTCATTTATTTCTAAAAATCTATTGTCGGTACTGTCCCATTCGGGAAACGGTTGCTGATCCCAACCGTTGGAGATATACATTCGATACACTCAAGCGAAATGAGTGGTCGGTCATGTGTGGCCGGGTTGCAAGATGTTCTTGTTGAACCTAGTGTATTTCTCTCTAGAGGTACATTAGCGAAAGGTGGTTCCATACCTTATCATAGTTGGAAATCCATTACCCAATACGTGCTTGCGGTTTTGATTGTATACTATATATGTAAAACGTGAGATGAAAGCGTTTCTGCTAGATGATTATTATATTGTGACTGATAGACATTATTATAATATCAAAAGGTTTTTGATATAAAGATATTTTGGATTCTCATAAGGGAAAAACCTGTTCCGTTATATGGCATGGTCTTATGAGATATCGATTACTTGTTCGAACTGTTTTAAGTGTTTTACTTATACCAGTCCCATGACTGACTCGGAGTTTATTTTGTTTTGTTTTCCCTGAACTCTTGGGTGCCCAATTTTGTACGGGCAGTCAAGTAGTCGGGATTTACAGATACTTGAAGAGCTGGAGCAGGAGGCTTCAGGATCATATAGCTATAGTTTATTTCCGCTGTGTTGTAAGTGTTGTACTCTGATAATGTTATTGTATACATATACTGATTTTATTTCAAGGATATGTTATCTATTATATGTTATTCGTTCCGCTGTGAGGTTCGTGTTACTCTGATGTTGTGTTCTTCTTCTTCTATTCTAAGTTTCTATCTTATCTATCCTCACCCTATAATTTATTTCATTAATCATCCGGTATTTTCGACCCTTGGATGTTCGATATGTGTTGTATATCGGATAACCAAGGTCGCCAAAAACCCGGGTCGTTACAGTTGGTATCAGAGCTTAAGTTAAGTGAATTACCTTGGCTCTGTGGCGTGACTCAGTAGAGATGGGGTTAGCAATACCCTAGATTGAGTTGAGTGTATATAGATGTAAAAATGGTTTTATATTGTGGTGATTTATTGGTTGAGTTGTTTATGAGTTCTGGTCGATCAGTTTGATCCGCTATATCGGTAGGAGTTGGTAAACACTTGAATACGATGAACCGTCATGGTATGTTTTGAAAAGAAGGTAAATGAAAATAATTTAACCCAATGTATATTTTGATATATATTGGATATATTGGTTGATATTATAATCGAGTAGGATTATAAAGTGAAATGGTTATGTAAATAATCTATCGGAATTCATATAAGTGAAATATATGAAATTGAAATGAATTAAATCTGAAATTTAAATCAGAATTGAAATTGAAACCTCGGAAATTTGGAACAGAGTTTGTAAATGGATTTGGATTAAAAATAAGGAAAATTTAAGATCCTTGGAGATTTTAAATTGTATTCCAAGAAATTATGAATGATATTTTGAACTGATTTCAAAATAAAAGTGTTTAAGAATGATTTTGAAAATGATATAATATTGAACTCACTTCGATAGCTGGAAAATAGACTTCGATGATGAGCTAGACATCATCGGTGTTCATTTTCGAGTTGTAAGTGACGAATTACTACTAGAGATACTGTTTTGAATTTGTTTTGGGAAAGACAAGTTGGGTTGAATTTCAAAAAGGAAAATTTGATTTTTGAAAAGAGTTAACTGTTTAAAAACTCCCAGGGAAAGACTGTTTGAATTAAAAACAATTTTAACAGAAATTTGTGAAAGAAAATTTGAATTAAAGTAAAGCTAATAAAGTGGTAACTGAGATTGAATTAGAATGATATCAAGACAAATTGGATTGTGAGATTCAAATTTGAAGTGTAATGTGATAATCAAGTTAAGAGTTGGGAATCGAGAAGAAACTCGAGTTGAAATGATATTTGGCTTGGATATAAGCGAATGGTTGTGTTGTGGATAGAAGCAGATTGGAATTTGATTGGGATAACCCTTGTATCCGCTGAATTGATAACAGGTGGAAAGGATATAATGATATGCCGACAAAAGATACAAGTTTATATTTCTATTGGATATAATATTTATGAGCCGAATTAGCAAGCCGCATGGCTGTTTGATTTTCTTTTGGGTTAGAGATGGCCCAGAGAGGCAAGTTGGAGTTTGACCTATTGACCAGTACAAAGGAGGTGCTGGCAAAATATTTCGAAAAGTTAAGGCGTTAGAAAATTTTCAGGATTTTTGAAAATTTTCGTTAATAAGAAGTAATTAATAATTAAATTTAAATTGGTCCAGTTGAAAACTGGAGTTAAAAAGTGAACAAATATGTTCTAACCAGTCGATAGGGTCGTTCTCTACCTTAGCAATTTCAAGGACGAAATTATTTTAAGTGGGGAAGATTGTAATAACCCGCATTTGCAGAGGTATTATAATTAATTTATTTAATTATTTAAATAGGTGGTTAAAGGATTTAATGGTCGTGGAATTAAATAATGGTGAATAGTTAATTAAAATAATAAATTAAATAATATATTTAATTCTGAAATAATCAGAATTGGCTGAAATGGCGATATGGTGTGAACTGGATCATCTGTGATATTAAATTCAGTTTGGAATTGAATTAGAATAATGTATATATTTAAATAACGTCAGTTTGAACATATAATTATATTATAATAAAAATCGAGCTCGAAATGGTGTTGTAGTTCGTAAATTGGCGATTCGAACTTCAACTGAATGTACATGATTCGTTTTAAGCCGGATTTCTGTGAAACAAGAAACGTGTGGAGCTGGTGGAGTATATCTTTCTAGTGGAAGAGAAAAATCAGGATTTCGTCGTATAGATTTTGAGATATGTCCAAATCAAATTTTAGAAAAGTCGCTGTGGAATTCCTTTATAATTTATAAAGGAATTATTTATATTTTTAAAAAGGAACTTCATTTTAAATCAAATATCGATTTAATCCGGATTTGAAATATCAAGTTATAAATCCCAGTAGAGTTGTATGGTATTCCACTGTGAGTATATACGATAATATAAATTTATTTGTATTTAATTTAATAATATTTAAATATATTTATATATTTAAATGGGTCATTTGGAGCTTTAAAAATAGCCGGTTTTGCAAACGAAGTCGGAATTCGACGAAACTAATTTTGTTGGCTCCGCAACATCAAATTATTGCTAGATTCCAAGTTCTGTGATTTTTAGAGTCACTGTGTGGTCGTACGGATTTTTAGAATGAAAAACAGTCAGTATTTTGACGGTTTAAAATACGCTGTGTGAGCATACGAGGTCGGAATTCGATGAAACCAGTTTCGTTGGGACCGTAATGTCGAACTGTAGCTGCATGTCCAGTTTCGTGTGTGATCACACGGATTTTTAGAAGACAGAAACGAATATAAAATAGGGAAAATAAAATATAAAAATATTAATTACAAATATCCTAATTTATGGTTGACCTTAAACAGACCACATTATCACTTCTGAGCCTCACACTGACCCTTATAAACGCAAGAGAAAAAAGTGTGAGCCGCCAGTAATTGTTTTTCTTAAACCAAAATATCCTCCTTTGAAAATCAAAAGAAATAGAAAGAAAATTCTATAAACCAAACCATAAACATATTTCGATCCCTGAAGTCGTCCACTTCAATCTCATATATGTTTTGAAGCACGCGAACTGTTTTTGGGTTCACTGGAATTGATCAGCGCTGGTCTAGGGTTCGTCGTTTCGGCAATTGGAAGCATCAATGTGTGGTTTTGAGGTTGCAGTGTGATTCAGGAAGTCGAATGGAACCTGTGTACCAATTCTGGGAGGATCCGATTTTCATTTGTGGCAATGTACGTTAGGAGAGGGGTTCGGATTCCTGAAGCCACGAGTACATGGTGATGATCGAGTTCGATCAAACTAGAATGAGGACAGAGTGTTTTCGAAGAGGAATGGAGTGATGTTCTTCGTTTGAATTTTCGGATTGGGCAAGAACGAGGCAGGCAAGCGTTTGTTAATGGCTGAAATGGGAGGAGCGTGTTCTGTTCTTTGTCCAAGAAGAAGAAGTAGAAATGGCCGTGGGTCTTAAAGGGGAAATGGGCCAGTTTATAAAGAGTAAGGCATGACATTTAATTCAATTAAGTTTAAAGTTAAAATAAAATGTGTATTAATGTATAAAATTCATAACTTGGTCATACGATATCAGATTGACGAACCATAAGTTGCGTTGGGATCGTAGGGACGAGGACTTCGCAATGAAACTGACTGGGAGTGGAGGGGAGCCAGTTTGAATTTATGGCAAAATAAACTGTTTGATTCAAATCAAATAACAATTTATCGTTCTTTAACGATGAACTGCCAATGTGAGTAAAACTCACCAACTCTGAACAGTTATATTTTTGTAACGTATATTTAGAACTGTTTAAAATTGTCTGATTGACTGTGTGTTGACCGTTTGATTGAACTTCTAGTCAGTTAGTTGAATTTCTATATTGATTCTGTTTAACAGAATATATCATATAGAACTGAAAGTGATGTTGATTTTATTGTGTAACATCTGTGGATGCAGGGAAACAGGTTGGAGGAATCTGACTGGATTCCTCAACATTTATTTTACTGTTTTTCATATATTGTGATATATGATGTGATATATAATCTGTTGTCAATTATATGTGTTTGGACGATATTGATCATCGTGCTTTTATATGTTGAATACCATAACATACCGAAATGTTGAAAAAGGAATTTCAAAGTGAATATTGAAAATAAACTATTTATAAAATCAAAGGATTTTATAAAAGAGAAATTATTTAGAAAATAAACAGAAGATTTTATAATGGAAATAGAATAAAGGAATACCTATTTAGAAAATAAATAGAATAAAGGAATATTTATTTAGAAAATAAATAGAATTATAAAAGGAATATTTAGGTGGAAACTAAATAGGATTATAAAAGGAAGTTGACGAGATATAAAAGAGTTAATCGAATATAGTTATTCAAGATAGAGTTAAAAACATACATAGTTATTCGAATTAAAGTTAATTAAATAGAGTTAATCGAATAGAGGTAAGAAATAGAGTTAAACAAGATTAGAAACTGACTAGATATTATTTAAGTTGAATAATTTTCTGAGTATCGATCTGATATTGGTTACGGCCTACGGGGTTTATTCTTAGAGAATTGTTCTCCTACTAGTTTACAGTCAGCGACTGATAGTTGTGAAATGATAGTGATATGTAAATAACAATGGAAATGTTTTCCAGTATTAATAACATATATTTTCTAAACATAGAAAATAAGGAAATATATATATATGACTGATGATTGATTGATAGAATTTCCATTTGGAAATAATATCGTTGTTTGCACACGTGTTTTCTTTGATGGTTAAATCACAGACTATCGAAGTTTTGACCATTTTAACGTTGTTAATATGGAGAGACCGGTTGGATCATTATCCAAAGAACCACTCTGTATTGGCATAAGCGTTGCGAATCATATATGCCAAAGATAATTGAAGACGGAGTAAAGCGCAAGGGCTATTGTATAAGTCTTAGATAATAGTTCCTAAGATGGATGTACTGAATAGTGCTTTCGGTTCATCCTGTTCCTGGATGACTTGTATGGATGAATGTCTGACAGAGTATTTCTAGAAAGGTCACGTACATTGATTTCTTCAACCGTACCAAGAGTGGAAGCGGAGAAGGAAACTTCTTTAGCTAACACGTAATGTATTGTTATAGACGTCAATTAGTGATTTTCGATGGATCTGACAATGTGGCATTCGAAGTGAATCTGATGTGATGATGAAGCGTAACCTCAAGCCTCATCAACCGGTAAATGACAGAAATCGGGCAGGCAGCATGGCTAAGTCGGTCGCTCCGAAGTAGGGTGTATAATCACCTAATCTAGAGTTTCATTTATTTCTAAAAATCTATTGTCGATACTGTCCCATTCGGGAAACGGTTGCTGATCCCAACCGTTGTTGATATACATTCGATACACTCAAGCGAAATGAGTGGCCGGTCATGTGTGGTCGGGTTGCAAGATGTACTCCTTGAACCCAGTGTATTCCTCTCTAGAGGTACACTAGCGAAAGGTGGTTCCATACCTTGTTATAGTTGGAAATCCATTACCCATTACGTGCTTGCGGTTTTGATTGTATACTATATATGTAGAACGTGAGATGAAAGCTTTTCTGCTAGATGATTATTATATTGTGACTGATATACATTATTATAATATGAAAAGGTTTTTGATATAAAGATATTTTGGATTCTCATAAGGGAAAAACCCATTCCGTTATATGGCATGGTCTTATGAGATATCGATTACTTGTTCGAACTGTTTTAACTGTTTTACTTACACCAGTCCCATGACTGACCCGGAGTTTATTTTGTTTTGTTTTCCCTAAAGTCTTGGGTGCCCAATTTTGTACGGGCAGTCAAGTAGTCGGGATTTACATATACTTGAAGAGCTGGAGCAGAAGGCTTCAGGATCATATATCTATAGTTTATTTCCGCTGTGTTGTAAGTGTTGTACTCTGATAATGTTATTGTATACATATACTGATTTTATTTCAAGGATATGTTATCAATTATATGTTATTCGTTCCACTGTGAGGTTCGTGTTACTCTGATGTTGTGTTCTTCTTCTTCTATTCTAAGTTTCTATCTTATCTATCCTCACCCTATAATTTATTTCATTAATCATCCGGTATTTTCGACCCTTGGATGTTCGATATGTGTTGTATATCGGATAACCAAGGTCGCCAAAAACTCGGGTCGTTACAGTTGGTATCAGAGCTTAAGTTAAGTGAATTACCATGGCTCTGTGGCGTGACTCAGTAGAGATGGGGTTAGCAATACCCTAGATTGAGTTGAGTGTATATATACGGGTGAATGTATTTGTTTTTTGATGTAAAAATGGTTTTATATTGTGGAGATTTATTGGTTGAGTTGTTTATGAGTTCTGGTCGATCAGTTTAATCCACTGTATCGGTAGGAGTTGGTAAACACTTGAATACGATGAACCGTCATTGTATGTTTTGAAAAGAGGGTAAATGAAATTAATTTTACCCAAAGATTATTTTGATGTATATTGGATATATTGGTTGATATTATAATCGAGTAGGATTATAAAGTGAAATGATTATGTAAATAATCGATCGGAATTCATATAAGTGAAATATATGAAATTGAAATGAATTACATCTGAAATTTAAATCAGAATTGAAATTGAAACCCTGGAAATTTGGAACAGAGTTTGTAAATGGATTTGGATTAAAAATACAGAAAATTTAGGATCCTGGGAGATTTTAAATTGTATTCTAAGAAATTGTGAATGATATTTTGAACTGATTTCAAAATAAAAGTGTTTAAGAATGATTTTGAAAATGATATAGTATTGAACTCATTTCGATAGCTGGAAAATAGATTCCGATGATGAGCTAGACATCATCGGTGTTCATTTTCGAGTTGTAAGTGACGAATTACTGCCTGAGATACTGTTTTGAATTTGTTTTGGGAAAGACAAGTTGGGTTGAATTTCAAAAAGGAAAATTTGATTTTTGAAAAGAGTAAACTGTTTAAAAACTCGTAGGGAAAGACTGTTTGAATTAAAAACAAATTTAACAGAAATTTGTGAAAGAAAATTTGAATTAAAGTAAAGCCAGTAAAGTGGTAACTGAGATTGAATTAGAATGATATCAAGACAAATTGGATTGTGAGATTCAAATTTGAAGTGTAATTTGATAATCAAGTTAAGAGTTGGGAATCGAGAAGAAACTCGAGTTGAAATGATATTTGGCTTGGATATAAGCGAATGGTTGTGTTTTGGATAGAAGCAGATTGGAATTTGGTTGGTATGACCCTTGTATCCGCTGAATTGATAACAGGTGGAAAGGATATAATGATATGCCGACAAAAGGTACAAGTGTTGAATATATGATTTTTTGTTTGATGATAACAAATAGATTTTATTGATGTGTTTGATAGTAGAATAACAAGTATTATTGGTTAATAGTGCTTTACACAGAATACAGGAAATTTACACAAGCATTTGTTATTCAATAATATTTATTTTATTTCACAAAACAATTATATACAAAATTCTCTTGGAACACTCATTTAGTTACATGACTTTTCAACTCACTTTACAAATGAACTCAATACAAATGACTTTACAATTCTCTTTACACTTCATGCACAACTCTCTGCTGGATAAACTCTTCTTTACAGACTCTTACCATCCCAAGCTTCTGTTGCATCATCCTGAAATCTGTCACACAAAAGAAAATACACACAGTACACTGGAACTAAAATAAATACTAAACAAATAAAATTTTATTTTTTATTTTTATTCTGTCTCAGATTCTCTGTGTGTTTTCTCATCATCTTTCAGACTTGAACAAGCCACGCCATAACCATACTGGTTTGTTGATCGGAACCAGCTGATTATGACCAGCCTCAACACGGTACAGTTTGACTGCTGTTTTGTTTCTTTGTGTTTTAGGACAAGATAAAAATCAAAAGAGAAATGGAATAATACTTTGGTTCAGCAAATTCAAACAATTCAACATAAATGTACATAGGTCAGTGAAACTCAAAGGAAGCAGCAAACAAGTATTAAGCATGGTGGAGAACGGGCGAACAAATCAACATGTATGAACTCGTGATATCAGGCAAATGTTCACTACATGTTAGCCTGGATCAAAACAGTTTTCAAGCAAGTGCCAAGTGGTCACACACATACACAACAGCATAGCAGTAAAGCATTTACACAAAGCAATGCACAAATATGATGAAAGCCTCAGGATACATGTATACAACTGTGTACAGCATGTCAGAAACAGTTCGGGTGCAAAATGGCAAAACATGTCTGCAAAACACAAGTGTGTGAACTAGCATGAACAGTGATGAATCGTGCAATATAGCACAAGCATATTACAAGTGGGACAAGGCAGCAGCATGGTCATGTGAAGCAGCAATACATGGTGATACAGCTCATCATTCAAGCAAGAATGGAAGTACAAAGTTCATAGTAGCATGGACATAAGTGGCTCAAGCGCATAATCATGCATGATCAAGCAAGAATAAGTCTAACATGGTAGATTCAAGACAGTGGTACACAGCAGTCAAGCAGTTCATATATGGATGTATAAACAAGTGGAAATGGATGCAATGTGTATGGAAAATACACCATGATAAGCACAAGTCGATGCAGCTTAGATTTACAATAAATGGGACAGCATAAACAAGTTTTTGGATGGTGATCAGGTTAAGCAAATGTTCACAAGAGCCAACATATATGAAGCTGCATACATGTTCAAAGACAAGGCAGAAATTGCAGAATGAGTACAAGATAGTACAATGCATGTTCATTTATATGAAAGTGTGAATGATCAACTCAGTGCAAAGGATTTGTATATAAGCATGCATGATGAGGCAATCGACTTTATTCATGAAAATCACAGGAAGCAAATACATTTTCCAGAAATCGATTTCAAGACAAAAGTTTTATTTCCAGTTTTGGGAAAGACATAAATGATTTTCAGAATTGTTTTTGTTCAATCAGGGAATTATTTTTTAGCAAGATTTTATTTTTGTTTCCGTAATTTCCTCGAGTGTTCATAGCAAGGGAATCAATAAAGCAAATCTGGAAATTTATTTATGGCATCCAGGAAATTTTTTTTTAATTCTTTCCAGAATTGAATCAAGAGATCATTCCAGGGCTGAATTATATCTAAATTTTGTCAATGCAAACAAAGTCGACCAGATGTATCTTTTTTCAGAAAACCAAATCATGTAAACAGGTATCGGAAATAATTTTTGGGAAGAAATCATGTTAATTATTCATGGCAACAATTCAAGTACTTCAAGAGGAATCTGTCTAATTCATTCAAAAGCCAACAATCCACGCTGATTTTTTTCCAAAGCCGAGAACTTCAAAAAGGGAAAGCGACAATCAATCAGCCAAGTCATTCATTAGAAATCAGAGGCTAGGGTTTCAAAACCCCTATATAAACACACACGATTTCATCATCGACTGATCATCCAACAATTCGATAGCAAAATCAAAAACCCTAATTTAAATCAGAAGTCTTACTTGTCGGATCGAGAGAGAGCTTTGTAGAGCCAAACTTGAAGACAATTTCAACTAATTCAAGTCTCCAAACAAATTCAACTCGAAGGAACTCGATATTTCCAGAAACCCTAATTGTTTAAAGAGCCGCCATTTTTAATTTCCAGGAAAATGAGATCGGGCTAAACAATGAACGGGTGAAATAATTACAAGAGGGGTCGGCCTAGGTCACTTGACTAAGCCAAGTCTTTTATAAAGGGGGTGCTTTAATTTGCTCTTCTTTTTGAATTTCCTTTTTTATTGTTGGTGTATTTTTGTTCTTTATAAAATTTCTTTTTCTAGTTTCTTGTAAAACTAGGATTACAGATTGTTGGATTGTAGTCTGGGAAAATCTGGTCTAGGGTACACGGGTCAGTCTAGGATTTTAAGCTTAGGGTTAGACAGGATAAGGAGTTGCAAGTTTACATAGGATTGTAAGCGGGATTTGTTTGTATCTCATAGTAGAATTCCTAGAAAGGCAGCAGTAGGCATAGTTTGCCGAAGCTGGGTATCTCTGAGTGTGATTTTTTTTTTCTGCATTTATTTTTATCTCTGTGTTTATTTTAATTTATTGTTAAAACCCTATTCACACCCCCCCCCTCTAGGGTTATTATTGATCCTACAATTGGTATCAGAGCCAGTGTTTAACCCTAGAATCATGACTTCAATGAACAATGCTTTTTCTGAAGGACAATCTATTGCTAGACCACCCATGTTCAATGGTGGTGATTACGCGTATTGGAAAGCTAGGATGAAAATTTATCTTGTGTCTGTTGATTACGACGTCTGGGATATCATTGAAACTGGATATAAAACCCCTACTGAAATTGTTAATGGAACTGTAACACCTAAACCAAAAAGTAGGTGGGATGCGAATGATAAGAAACTATACTCTCTAGATTCTAAAGCTATGAATGCTCTGATTTGTGCTCTTGATAAAACTGAATATAACAGAATCTCTCATTGTAATACAGCCCAGGAATTTTGGCATACTCTGGAAGTCACACACGAAGGAACTTCTCAGGTTAAAGAATCTCGTCTTGCCATGTTCAGCAATGAATATGAAAACTTCATCATGCAGAAGGACGAGAGCATCAAGGACATGTATGGTCGCTTCTCAGTGCTGGTCTACAATGCTAGAGCTCTTGGAAAGATCTATACAGAAGTGGAGCTTGTAAGGAAGATTCTGCGTGTTCTGCCAATGAACTTTGAAGCAAAAGTCACAGCCATTCAAGAATCTAAAGATCTGAGTAAGCTGAGCATGGAAGAGCTTATCGGAAATATAATGACTTATGAAATGGAGCTAAAGCTAGAGAAGATCACAACAACTCAGATCTGAAGAAAAAGTCAATAGCTCTGTCCAACACTGTCACCAGTGATGGTGAAGATTCCATTGAACAGCTTGCTATGGCTGTCAGACAACTCACGAAGTGGGGTAAGTTCAAACCTCGAAGAAATAAACCAAAGCCCAGCAATTCAGAAGATGAACCACTCTGCTACAACTGTCAGAAGCCAAGACATCTGAAACCAAACTGTCCACTTCTCCAAAATAAAAGAAACTAGAAGAAGAAGAAGAAAGCTTTTGCTGTAACTTGGGATGACGAGGAAGGAGAAGAAGACTCAGACAACAGTGAGGAAGAAATCAATCTGTGCTTTATGGCAGAGTCAGATCAAGAAGATACCAATGACGAAACCACTGAGGTATACAGTTATAATGATCTAGTTTTAATGTGTAAACATCTTTCTGAAATTATTGACACATTAGAATCAGAAGCAGAGAAACTGAAAGCAAAAAATCTTGATCTTGTTCACAATAATAAGAAGTTAAAATCTGAACTTGAAAATGTTTCAAAAATCAATAATCTAGAATGTGAAATTTGTAAGGCTGTGAATCTAGAACTCTCAACACTCAAGTGCACCATTAAGAATCTTGAAAAAGTAAATTTGACTCTAAAAGAAGATGATGACACCAAAAGGAAGAATTACGTTAAACGATGCACTTCACTTATGAATGAGAACACAATCTTAAGAACGAGAGTTCAAGATCTTGAAGTTACTTTGAATAAGTTTTCAATTGGTCAAACACCTTTTAAAATGTTACTTGGAAACCAACTGTTTGCAAATAATAGAAAAGGACTTAGGTTTGGAAAGATACAAGAAAAAATGACTAGGATTGACAATGCTAAAGGTAGAGGTATCTTTCCCAAATGTGTAAAATGTGGAGTAATTGGTCACAGTCATGAAAACTGCAAGAATGGTAATAAAATTCAAAAGTTCAACAAGGTTTGGGTTCCTAAACACTTGGCACACAATTATTGTAATAATTGGAACACAAATAAAGCGAAAAATCAAATCTAGGTTCCAAAAGAGTCTTATGATTATCATTTTTATACTACTGATATACTTGGACCTAGAAGATTCTCTTGGTCATCCTCTTCTCTGTTTGTGTAGGTATGTTGGCGGGCTAAGGAGCAACAGAAATGGTATTTGGATTCAGGTTGCTCCAAGAGGAGACAAAAGACTGTTCCTTAGCCTTGAAAAACATAAAGGTGGGAATGTGACTCTAGGTGACAATAGAAAATGTAAAATTATTGGTAAAGGAAAAGTAGGTAACAATATTTTTGCCTTAACCGATGTCTTATATGTTAATAATCTGTTTCACAATCTTATCTCTATCAGTCAACTTTGTGATAAAGGAATGAATGTTGTGTTTGATAGTAATGTTTGTAAAATCATTGAAATATCCTCTGGAAAGGTTGTTTTTACTGGGAAAAGGAAAGGAAATGTCTACACACTCTCTTTCGATGATGTAACTGTTTTTAGGTGCTTGGTAGCAACGGAAGAGGAGGCAATTCTATGGTACAGAAGGCTGGCACATGCAAGTATGGGTCTTCTTGAAAGATTGGAAACAAATGAGCTTGTCAGAGGTTTACTACATCAGAAGTTCCAAAATAACAAAGTGTGTAAAGCCTGTACCATCGGAAAACTTAGTCGTTCATCTTTTCGTCCAAAAAATGTTGTTAGTACTTCACGCGTGCTTGAGTTGATTAATATGGATTTGTTTGGACCTACTGACACTGCTAGCTTAAATGGTAAACGTTATTGTTATGTATTGGTTGATGATTACTCTAGATTTACATGGGTTTACTTTCTAGCCAAAAAGTCTGAAGTTTTTGATTATTTTTCAAAGTTTTCAAAACTTGTTCAAAATGCAAAAGGGGTTTCAATTAAAACTCTGAGAAGTGATCATGGAGGTGAATTTGAAAATTTAGACTTTGAAAAACTTTGTGAAGAAAATGGTTTTAAACATGAATTTTCTGCTCCTCGAACACCTCAACAAGATGGGGTGGTTGAAAGGAAAAATCGTACATTACAAGAATTGGCTAGATCTATGTTATGTGAATATAATTTGCCTCAAACCTTCTGGGCTGAGGCAGTAAATACTTCATGCTATGTAATGAATAGAGTTATGATTAGACCAATACTTAATAAAACGTCATATGAACTTTGGTCTGACAAAAAGCATAACATTTCATACTTTAGAGTGTTTGGATGTCCTTGTTATATTCTGAACACAGGAGAACAACTTGGGAAATTTGAGCCAAAAACGGTTGATGGGATTTTCATGGGTTATTCCTCAAGAAGTAAAGCTTACAGAATCGTCAATAAACAATCAAGAACTATTGTGAAAACCATCAATGTAAAGTTCAATGAATTAGATGTGGATATGATCTCTGAAGATGATAAAGATGATGGTGGTGCACAAGAAGCTGAACAAGAAAGCAACGATGCTGAAGCAAACAACGAAGAAGCCACTGAAGCAGCCGCAAATGTTGAAAGACTGAAATTCAAGCCCAGTCATCCTCCAGATTTGGTAATCGGAAGCCCAACAGCTGGTGTTCGTACACGTTCCTCTCTCAATAAAGATGTTTGTACTTTTTTATTCATAATGCTTTTGTATCTGAAATAGAACCAGGTTCTTATGATATTTCTCTTAATGATGAATTTTGGTTGTTAGCTATGCAAGAAGAACTTAACCAGTTTGAGAGAAACAAAGTCTAGAACTTGGTACCTAGGCCAAAAGACTATCCAGTAGTTGGAACAAAGTGGGTGTTTAAAAATAAGCTTGATGAGTCTGGAAATGTAATTAGAAACAAAGCTAGGTTGGTTGCTAAGGGATACAATCAGATCGAAGGCATTGACTTTGATGAGACGTTTGCCCCAGTTGCTAGGTTAGAAGCAATTAGAATCTTGTTGAGCTTTGCATGTTTTAAAGGTTTTAAACTGAAACAAATGGATGTGAAAAGTCCTTTTCTGAATGGAGAACTGAAAGAAGAGGTTTATGTTGAACAACCCCCTGGTTTTGAGAGTCACGATTTTCCAAATCATGTGTATAAACTAGAAAAAGCATTGTATGGCCTTATGCAAACTCCTCGAGCTTGGTTTGACTGTCTCTGTACTTATCTTTTGGAAAACGGTTTTAAAAAAGGGTGTGCTGACACAACTCTGTTTCTATTACATGACGGTGATGATTTTTTGATTGTTCAAATCTATGTTGATGATATCATATACGGTGCTACTAATGATGTCTTATGTGAAAATTTTGAAAAAGTTATGCAGGACAAATTTGAGATGAGCTTGGTGGGAGAACTGAAATATTTTCTTGGCTTTCAAATCAAACAGAGCAGCAAAGGTATCTTTATCTCCTAAACAAAGTATGTAATGGAGTTACTGAAGAAATTTGGAGTTGAAGATGCAAAACCATGAAAACACCAATGAGTCCAACAACCAAGCTTGACAAAGATGAAAAAGGTGTTGCTGTTGATCAGAAAAAATATCGTGGTATTATCGGTTCACTTCATTATCTTTCTTCCTCTAGACCCGATATTATGTTCTCTGTTTGTTTGTGTGCTCGTTTTCAATCTAATCCAAAAGAATCTCATTTAAAAGCCACAAAATGAATTCTGAGATATCTGGTACACACACCAAATCTGGGTTTATGGTATCCTTCTTGTGATAACTTTAATTTAGTTGGGTTTACCGATGCTGATTATGCTGGCTCACTTACAGATAGGAAGAGCACTAGTGGAACTTGTTTTATGCTAGGACATTCACTTGTTTCTTGGTCAAGTCGTAAACAAAAGTGTGTTCCTTTATTCACCATTGAGGCTGAATATATTGCTTTAGGAAGTTGTTGTGCACAGATTTTATGGATGATGCAGACTCTATCTGATTTTGGTTTTTGCTATAAACGAGTTCCTTTAAAATGTGACAGTAAGAGTGCGATTGATTTATCAAACAATCCAGTACATCACTCACGCACAAAACACATTGATGTAAGACACCACTTTCTTAGAGATCATATTATCAGTGAAGACATTTGTATTGAATTTATTCCAACCGAATCTCAACTTGCTGATATTTTCACAAAACCTCTTCTCGAAGACAGATTTTGCAGATTACGTTTGGATTTGGGAATTATAGAAATAAATTAATCTCTTTGCATTTTTGGGTAAATTTTCTCTTAAGATGTTCTGTTATCAATACCATTTTCTGACAAATAATCCAATCTTCAAACCATCAAGAAAAGAACAGTTTTTTTTTGGACATTTTTGATAAAATTGTGACTATGTAAGATTTCAGAATATGAGATGGTTGAAAGCTTGTCTGCAACTCTGATGTGATTGAATATTCTTTTTAATATGAGTAATTTAGGAACTTTTTTTCACATCCATCTCTGTCTCTATCACCCTTCTATCATCCATTATAAAATTATATATTAATAATTTCTCCGGCCTCATTTAAAAATCCAAGTTCTGGTCATGCATGGTCATGAGATCTTTTTTTTCATGCTGCAACTAATCCCATTTAAAAATCCAAGTTCTGGTTATGCGTGGTTAGTGTGCTCTTGAATAAAAAAAATCTTCCTTTCATTCTCTGATTTGTGAAATATGTTCCTATTTTACGAATTATTATGATTTTTGTTTGATTGTTTGGGGTGTATGGATCTGATTCTGTCAAATGACTTGAGTTCTCTCTACGGTCCATATCCTTTGAAATTGTTCATAACTGTTCATCTTTTGACGATTACAAAGGGGGAGAAGAAGTTAAGATTTTGTGTTGTTTACAGACATCTATAGATTTTATTTTGCCATTAATACAAAGTGTTTAATTCTTTTCTATTTTTACCATTAATACTAAGTGTTTAATTATTTTCTATTTTTTTTCAAATTCTTATTTTGTATCTGTTTACAACTGGTAGGGGGAGCTATGTTATAGGGGGAGCACAAATATAGATGGAGTTCATTTCAAACACATTCTGTTATCCTCAAAAATCTTAAGTCTGTTTGTCATCAAAAGGGGGAGTTTGTTGAATATATGATTTTTTGTTTGATGATAACAAATAGATTTTATTGATGTGTTTGATAGTGGAATAATAAGTATTATTGGTTAATAGTGCTTTACACAGAATACAGGAAATTTACACAAGCATTTGTTATTCAATAATATTTATTTTATTTCGCAAAACAATTATATACAAATTTCTCTTGGAACACTCATGTAGTTACATGACTTTTCAACTCACTTTACAAATGAACTCAATACAAATGACTTTACAGTTCTCTTTACACTTCATACACAACTCTCTGCTGGATAAACTCTACTTTGCAGACTCTTACCATCCCAAGCTTCTGTTGCATCATCTTGAAATCTGTCACACAAAAGAAAATACACAAAGTACACTGGAACTAAAATAAATACTGAACAAATAAAATTTTATTTTTTAATTTTATTCTGTCTCAGATTCTCTGTGTGTTTTCTCATCATCTTTTAGACTTGAATAAGCCACGCCATAACCATACTGGTTTGCTGATCGGAACCAGCTGATTCTGACCAGCCTCAACACGGTACAGTTTGACTGCTATTTTGTTTCTTTGTGTTTTAGGACAAGATAAAAATCAAAAGAGAAATGGAATAATACTTTGGTTCAGCAAATTCAAACAATTCAACATAAATGTACATAGGTCAGTGAAACTCAAAGGAAGAAGCAAACAAGTATTAAGCATGGTGGAGCACGGGCGAACAAATCAACATGTATGAACTCATGATATCAGGCAAATGTTCACTACATGTTAGCCTGGATCAAAACAGTTTTCAAGCAAGTGCCAAGTGGTCACACACATACACAACAGCATAGCAGTAAAGCATTTACACAAAGCAATGTACAGATATGATGAAAGCCTCAGGATACATGTACACAACTGTGTACAGCATGTCAGAAACAGTTTGGGTGCAAAATGGCAAAACATGTCTGCGAAACACAAGTGTGTGAACTAGCATGAATAGTGATGAATCGTGCAATATAGCACAAGCATATTACAAGTGGGACAAGGCAGCAGCATGGTCATGTGAAGCAACAATACATGGTGATACAGCTCATCAGTCAAGCAAGAATGGAAGTACAAAGTTCATAGCAGCATGGACATAAGTGGCTCAAGCGCATAATTATGCATGATCAAGCAAGAATAAGTCTAACATGGCAGATTCAAGACAGTGGTACGCAGCAGTCAAGCAGTTCATATATGGATGTATAAACAAGTGGAAATGGATGCAATGTGTATGGAAAATACACCATGATATGCACAAGTCGATGCAGCTTAGATTTACAATAAATGGGACAGCATAAACAAGCTTTTGGATGGTGATCAGGTTAAGCAAATGTTCGCAAGAGCCAACATATATGAAGCTGCATACATGTTCAAAGACAAGGCAGAAATTGCAGAATGAGTACAAGACAGTACAATGCATGTTCATTTATATGAAAGTGTGAATGATCAACTCAGTGCAAAGGATTTGTATATAAGCATGCATGATGAGGCAATCGACTTTATTCATGAAAATCACAGGAAGTAAATAAATTTTCCAGAAATCAATTTCAAGATAAAAGTTTTATTTCCAGTTTTGGGAAAGACATAAATGATTTTCAGAATTGGTTTTGTTCAATCAGGGAATTATTTTTTTAGCAAGATTTTATTTTTGTTTCCCTAATTTCCTCGAGTTTTCATAGCAAGGGAATCAATCAAGAAAATCTGGAAATTTATTTAGGGCATCCAGGAATTTTTTTTTTAATTCTTTCCAGAATTAACTCAAGAGATCATTCCAGGGGTGAATTATATCTAAATTTCGTCAATGCAAACAAAGTCGACCAGATGTATCTTTTTTCAGAAAACCAAATCATGTAAACAGGTCTCGACAATAATTTTTCGCAAGAAATCGTGTTAATTATTCATGGCAACAATTAAAGTACTTCAAGAGGAATCTGTCTAATTCATTCAAAAGCCAACAATTCACGCTGATTTTTTTCGAAAGCCGAGAACTTCAAAAAGGGAAAGCGACAATCAATTAGCCAAGTCATTCATAAGAAATCAGAGGCTAGGGTTTCAAAACCCCTATACAAACACACACGATTTCATCATCGACTGATCATCCAACAATTCGACAGCAAAATCAAAAACCTTAATTTAAATCAGAAGTCTTACTTGTCGGATCGAGAGAGAGCTTTGTAGAGCCAAACTTGAAGACAATTTCAACTAATTCAAGTCTCCAAACAAATTCAACTCGAAGGAACTCGAGATTTCCAGAAACCCTAATTGTTTGAAGAGCCGCCATTTTTAATTTCCAGGAAAAGAAGATCGGGCTAAACAATGAACGGGTGAAATAATTACAAGAGGGGCCGGCCTAGGTCACTTGACTAAGCCAAGTCTTTTATAAAGGGGGTGCCTTTAATTTGCTCTTCTTTTTGAATTTCCTTTGTAATTGTTGGTGTATTTTTGTTCTTTATAAAATTTCTTTTTCTAGTTTTTTGTAAAACTAGGATTACAGATTGCTGGATTGTAGTCTGGGAAAATCTGGTCTAGGGTACACAGGCCAGTCTAGGATTTTAAGCTTAAGGTCAGACAGGAGCAGGAGTTGCAAGTTTACATTGGATTGTAAGCGGGATCTGTTTGTATCTCATAGTAGAATTCTTAGAAAGGCAGTAGTAGGCATAGTTTGTCGAAGCTGGGTATCTCTGAGAGTGAATTTTTTTTTCTGCATTTATTTTTATCTCTGTGTTTATTTTAATTTAGTGTTAAAACCCTACTCACACCCCCCTCCCCCCGTCTAGGGTTATTATTGATCCTACAACAAGTTTATATTTCTATTGGATATAAGATTTATGAGCCGAATTGCCAAGCCGCTTGGCTGTTTGATTTTTTTTTGGGTTGGAGATGGCCCAGAGAGGCGAGTTGGAGTTTGACCTATTGACCAGTACAAAGGAGGTGCTGGCAAATTTTTTCGAAAAGTTAAGGCGTTAGAAAATTTTCAGGATTTTTGAAAATTTTCGTTGATAAGAAGTAATTAATAATTTAATTTAAATTGGTCCAGTTGAAAACTGGAGTTAAAAAATGAACAAATATGTTCTAACCAGTCGATAGGGTCGTTCTCTACCTTAGCAATTTCGAGGACAAAATTATTTTAAGTGGGGAAGATTGTAATGACCCGCATTTGCAGAGGTATTATAATTTATTTATTTATTTATTTAAATAGGTGATTAAAGGATTTAATGGTCGTGGAATTAAATAATGGTGAATAGTTAATTAAAATAATAAATTAAATAATATATTTAATTATGAAATTATCAGAATTGGCTGAAATGGCGATATGGTGTGAACTGGATCATCTGTGATATTAAATTCAGTTTGGAATTGAATTAGAATAACGTATATATTTAAATAACGTCAGTTTGAACGTATAATTATATTACAATAAAAATCGAGCTCAAAATGGCGCTGCAGTTCGTAAATTGGCGATTCGAACTACAACTGAATGTACAGGATTCGTTTTAAGCCGGATTTCTGTGAAACAAGAAACATGTGGAGCTGGTGGAGTATATCTTTCTAGTGGAAGAGAAAAATCAGGATTTCGTTGTGTAGATTTTGAGATATGTCCAAATCAAATTTTAGAAAAGTCGCTGTGGAATTCCTTTATAATTTATAAAGGAATTATTTATACTTTTAAAAAGGAACATCATTTTAAATCGAATATCGATTTAATTGGGATTTGAAATATCAAGTTATAAATCCCAGTAGAGCTGTATGGTATTCCACTGTGAGTATATACGATAATATAAATTTATTTGTATTTAATTTAATAATATTTATATATTTTTATATATTTAAATGGGTCATTCAGAGCTTTAAAAATAGCCGGTTTTGCAAACGAAGTCGGAATTCGACAAAACTAATTTTGTTGGATCCGCAACATCAAATTATTGCTAGATTCCAAGTTCTGTGATTTTTAGAGTCACTGTGTGGTCGTACGGATTTTTAGAGTGAAAAACAGTCAGTATTTTGATGGTTAAAAATACGCTGTGTGAGCATACGAGGTCGTAATTCGACGAAACTAGTTTCGTTGGGACCGTGATGTCGAACTGTAGCTGCACGTCCAGTGTCGTGATTTTTAGGTATCGTGTGTGATCACACGGATTTTTAGAAGACAGAAACGGATATAAAATAGGGAAAATAAAATATAAAAATATTAATTAAAAATATCCTAATTTATGGTTGACCTTAAACAGACCACGTTATCACTTCTGAGCCTCACACTGACCCTTATAAACGCAAGATAAAAAAAGTGTGAGCCGCCAGTAATTATTTTTCTTAAACCAAAATATCCTCCTTTGAAAATCAAAAGAAATAGAAAGAAAATTCTATAAACCAAACCATAAACATATTTCGATCCCTGAAGTTGTCCACTGCAATCTCATATATGTTTTGAAGCACTCTAACTGTTTTTGGGTTCACTGGAATTGATCAGCGCTGGTCTAGGGTTCGTCGTTTTGGCAATTGGAAGCATCAACGTGTGGTTTTGAGGTCGCTGTGTGATTCAGGAAGTCGAATGGAACCTGTGTACCAATTCTGGGAGGATGCGATTTTCATTTGTGGCGATGTATGTTAGGAGAGGGGTTCGGATTCCTAAAGCCGCGAGTACATGGTGATGATCGAGTTCGATCAAACCAGAATGGGGACGGAGTGTTTTCGAAGAGGAATGGAGTGATGTTCTTCGTTTGAATTTTTGTAAGGGATTGGGCAAGAACGAGGCAGGCAAGCGTTTGTTAATGGCTGAAATGGGAGGAGCATGTTTTGTTCTTTGTCCAGGAAGAAGAAGTAGAAATGGCCGTGGGCCTTAAAGGGGAAATGGGCCAGTTTATAAAGAGTAAGGCTCGATATTTAATTCAATTAAGTTTTAAGTTAAAATAAAATGTGTATTAACGTATAAAATTCATAACTTGGTCATACGATATCAGATTGACGAACCGTAAGTTGCGTTGGGATCGTAGGGACGAGGACTTCACAATGAAACTGACTGGGAGTGGAGGGGAGCCAGTTTGAATTTATGGCGAAATAAATTGTTTGATTCAAATCAAATAACAGTTTATCATTCTTTAACGATGAACTGCCAATGTGAGTAAAACTCACCAACTCTGAACAATTATATTTTTGTAACGTATATTTAGAACTGTTTAAAATTGTCTGATTGACTGTGTGTTGACCGTTTGATTGAACTGCTAGTCAGTTAGTTGAATTTCTATATTGATTCTGTTTAACAGAATATATCATATGGAACTGAAAGTGATGTTGATTTTATTGTGTAACATCTGTGGATGCAGGGAAACAGGTTGGAGGAATCTGACTGGATTCCTCAACATTTATTTTACTGTTTTTCATATATTGTGATATATGATGTGATACCTAATCTATTGTCAATTATATGTGTTTGGACGATATTGATCATCGTGCTTTGATACGTTGAATACCATGACATACCGAAATGTTGAAAAGGGAATTTCAAAGTGAATATTGAAAATAAACTATTTATAAAATCAAAGGATTTTATAAAAGGGAAATTATTTAGAAAATAAATAGAATATTTTATAAAGGAAATAGAATAAAGGAATACCTATTTAGAAAATAAATAGAATAAAGGAATATTTATTTAGAAAATAAATAGAATTATAAAAGGAATATTTAGTTGGAAACTAAATAGGATTATAAAAGGAAGTTGATGAGATATAAAAGAGTTAATCGAATTTAGTTATTCGAATATAGTTATTCAAGATAGAGTTAAAAACAGACATAGTTATTCGAATTAAAGTTAATCAAATAGAGTTAATCGAATAGAGGTAAGAAATAGAGTTAAACAAGATTTGAAACTGACTAGAGATTAGTTAAGTTGAATAGTTTTCTGAGTATCGATCTGATGTTGGTTTCGGCCTTCGGGGTTTATACTTAGAGAATTGTTCTCCTACTAGTTTACAGTCAGGGACTGATAGTTGTGAAATGATAGTGATATGTAAATAACAATGGAAATGTTTTCCAGTATTAATAACGTATATTTTCTAAACATAGAAAATAAGGAAATATATATACACTGATATATATATATGATTGATGATTGATTGATAGAATTTCCATTTGGAAATAATATCGTTGTTTGCACACGTGTTTTCTTTGATGGTTAAATCACAGACTATCGAAGTTTTGACCATTTTAACGTTGTTAATATGGAGAGACCGGTTGGATTATTATCCAAAGAACCACTCTGTATTGGCATAAGCGTTGCAAATCATATATGCTAAAGATAATTGAATACGGAGTAAAGCGCAAGGGCTATTGTATAAGTCTTAGATAATAGTGCCTAAGATGGATGTATTGAATAGTGCCTTCGGTTCATCCTGTTCCTGGATGACTTGTATGGATGAATGTCTGACTAGGTATTTCCAGAAAGGTCACGTTCATTGATTTCTTCCAAGAGTGGAAGCGGAGAAGGAAACTTCTTTAGCTAACACGTAATGTACTGTTGTAGACGTCAATTAGTGATTTTCGATGGATTTGACAATGTGGCATTCGAAGTGAATCTGATGTGATGATGAAGCGTAACCTCAAGCCTCATCAACAGGTAAATAACAGAAATCGGGCAGGCAACATGGCTAAGTCAGTCGCTCCGAAGTAGGGTGTATAATCACCTGATCTAGAGTTTCATTTATTTCTAAAAATCTATTGTCGATACTGTCCCATTCGGGAAACGGTTGCTGATCCCAACCGTTGGTGATATACATTCGATACACTCAATCGAAATGAGTGGTCGGTCATGTGTGGCCGGGTTGCAAGATGTTCTTGTTGAACCCAGTGTATTCCTCTCTAGAGGTACACTAGCGAAAGGTGGTTCCATACCTTTTCATAGTTGGAAATCCATTACCCAATATGTGCTTGCGGTTTTGATTGTATACTATATATGTAGAACGTGAGATGAAAGCGTTTCTGCTAGATGATTATTATATTGTGACTGATAGACATTATTATAATATCAAAAGGTTTTTGATATAAAGATATTTTGGATTCTCATAAGGGAAAAACCCGTTCCGTTATACGGCGTGGTCTTATGAGATATCTATTACTTGTTTGAACTGTTTTACTTATACCAGTCCCGTGACTGACCCGGAGTTTATTTTGTTTTGTTTTCCCTAAACTCTTGGGTGCCCAATTTTGTACGGGCAGTCAAGTAGTCGGGATTTACAGATACTTGAAGAGCTGGAGCAGGAGGCTTCAGGATCATATAGCTACAGTTTATTTCCGTTGTGTTGTAAGTGTTGTACTCCGATAATGTTATTGTATACATATATTGATTTTATTTCAAGGATATGTTATCTATTATATGTTATTCGTTCCGCTGTGAGGTTCATGTTACTCTGATGTTGTGTTCTTCTTCTTCTATTCTAAGTTTCTATCTTATCTATCCTCACCCTCTAATTTCTTTCATTAATCATCCGGTATTTTCGACCCTTGGATGTTCGATATGTTTTATATATCGGATAACCAAGGTCGCCAAAAACCCTGGTCGTTACACATGTGTACGGCCCGCTCTGTGAAAATAAGGTGTTGTAGCACCAGTAAATAGGTATGTGTCCTTCTATTAGTTGCCACTTTAGGAAGTATTACACCCTACTGTGGGGCTGACACGTGGTATTTACAGGATAGGGAGCCAATCAATTGGGAGGTAGTAATTAGGGTACAACTAGTCCTATTTGTTTCTATGGGGTACCCGTATTTCTGTTTGGGTTAACACCCGTTATTTCTATTTAGGTACCGGTTAATTTTGTTTGGGGTAAAACCCATTACTAGAGTACACCTAAAACTACCATTATATTTCTGTTGGGATCATCCTATTTTTGTTAAGTAATTAGGGAGTACGCAATCATGTTACATATCTGTTATACTATTGTTGGTGCAGAGAAAAGTACTTAAGAACCGCAACATATCCAGTTCTGTTATCCTGTTTATCCTGTTATACCTGACTTATGATACTATTATCCCCCTCATTCATTTTATATGCCTATCATGATGCTTTTACTTATTTATACGCTAAAAGTAACTGGACTTGCCAGACTTTGTGTTTGACCCGTTTTGTTTTCTCTTCTCTCTCTTCCATTTCTCTCCCCTCCCCTAGGTTCTCACGGTGGGAACACTTAAGCTTGATCAAGATTCTTCTTTCGTTCTGCTTGGAGCTGCTTAGAAGTATCGCTTGATTTTGTATCTTCTCTACTATGGCTATATTTTAGGAATTACGCTATTTTGAAGTATTATTGTACTCTGATAATGATTTATGTACAAGGCAGAAGTTTTCCGTTTTCTGTATTTCAGATTAATGATTTAACTATATTTTGAACCACGATGTTTTCTGCTTAATAAAATTTTAAAATTCTGCTATTATTTTATATCTCTCTTGTAATATTTCTGTTTCTATTTATCGATAATGCTTCACGGAACTTAATGCATTCTCTTAGTGAGTGATATTAACGGACGTGGGGCGTCACACGGAAGAATGTCTGAACCATCATGAAGTGTTCGTTGATCGTGGAGATGTAACGAATGTGAAGGTGATTCAAGTTGGACTTGAAGGATGTTCGAAATATTGTGAAGTGTTCGTTGATCGTGGAGATACAACGAATATGAAGACGATTCAAGTTGGACTTGAACTCATGGATAATGATTGCTCGATAAGGTATCTGATATTGTTGATAGTCATCGGTGATGCCGACTAGAGTTATGAATGCGGAGAGAGTATCGCTGTCGTAAGTTCTAGCAGGCTCAAAGCAGGGGTATAATAGGGACGCCTAAATGGGTACTTGGACTAGTCAAGTATCCTGAACCCATTGGATGGGCCTAGCTGTCTCTAGGATGCTAACGTACATTGGACATGTAGTAGTCTGGTTAAAACTGGGGTTACCATCATCCCTTAATGGAAGGCAAGGTGTTTAGCCGGTCATACGAATAACGATGGTTTTAAAGAAGGATTATCGGAGATAGTCAGAGTCATGGATGTTGATTGTTTTGTTTGTATCGTATTGTGTCGATTATTCGACGTCAAAGGAGATATCTCTTGGGTGCTTTTCTGATGTTGGTTTATCCTTCGTGGCTTGTGCTCGAGAGATGTCAATGTCGATTGGGATGGTCTATGCATGATAACTGATTTCCCTGAATGTACTTTTATTTCAACTAGGTTGTTTGTAAAGTCTATCACTGTCGGATGTGGGGAAGACGGATTGGGTTCTTCTCTGGTGGGTTGGCAGATTGGTGAGATTAACTTGCCTAATATCATATATTTTATTGATGAAGTTAGTTAGTTGTTTTATTGCTTACTAAGACTATTGTCTGACTCAAGGTTTTATGTCTCCCTCTTATTACATTCGGTTGTTCATCCGGTTTTGGATGGGCAGACTAAGTAGCAAGTGACAGGTGATCCCTTGGTGAGGACGATGTTGCTAAACGGAGATGAGCAGGAGGCTTACGTACCAGTTTCTTATTACGCATATTATGATGTTTTTCTGTTGTCTGTTGTATCCTCTGAGTGTTGTAGTGAGGTCTCCTTGTACATAGATTATTGATGTGATCGAAAGATGTTGTGGATATTCTATGAGCTACGTACTCTAGCAGTGAATACCAGCCAAAGAGTTCTTTCATAGGTGGGTAGCCAAGCATCTCTTCGTGTAGCGAAGTCGGTTGGTTGATTGGGGCGAAGCACAACTCAATAATAAGTCCTTTTCCCAGGTACAATGATATGGAAGTTTAAATTTTTGTGCAATTATGCTTCACTATTATTGCCATTTGTATATGTTCTATTATATTTTATCCTTGAGCTGTGAGTTATGCGACAAGTTTCGCTTGTGTTATCCTATCTTGGTGATCGTCCATGGCTGCCTGGCACGTCTTTCAGTGCATTATTCCCCTTGATAAGTGCAGGAGTTATGCGCGGTCGTCACCATCCAAATCCATGTTTTTGCATAAATCGAATAATTTGGAAAGAATATAAATTAGGCCAAAAGTTTAAAATTTAAAAGCATTTTTTCCTCTAGGCTTGAATGGTCGATCATTGTAGACAACTTGGTTTTCAAACACATTTCAGTGATTTCAGTTTTATTCTAGTGTATTATTCTGCTTTGTTTATTTTTCTGTTATTTTGGGTCATACTATTGACATTAAGAGGGATGATTATTATTGTTGTTGTTAGACCAAAAAATGGTTCTAGCACCCAATAGAGTATAATTTGAAGAGATCAATGAAGAAATATAAATTAAAAACGAGAATTAACAAACAAACGCACAAGATTTATTATGGTTCGGCGTTAACGAGTCTGCATCCACTTTATAATTCTTGTATTCAGCAAAAGAATTACAATTACACTGCTTGAGATCTCCAACCACTCAGAATAAAACCACTTTTTTCTCAAAAATGTAGAAATACACTTGAAAACGACCAAAACTGTGTTTGGGTTGAGTATTAATGGTGGGCATAATATATTGCTTCAATAACTCAAGTGCCAAAAAGTCTCTATTCTGCTCTCCGGGTCGGGTATATATAGGTTCGAGCAAGGCAACGAGAGCAGGACGGTTATTATGAGGTGGCAATGGTTCTAGGTTTATAGGCATTTTATTGGGAACAGTTTTGTATATGGGAGTGGTCGGGTCGTAGAACACGTGTCGAAGACCCCGATTCTATAGGTGATCTTGGCGAATGTGGTTAGAAACGTGGGAAACTGCCTTGCGTGGGTTCGAGTTGGTTGTCGGTTCAAGTCGAAGTCGTTCAATCCGAAGGTCATCTACCCGACAGCCCCAATTTCCATTCGACAAGAAGGCCATTAATCCGACGATTCTATTTTGTGTTCGACCCGGGAGGTGAAAAGCTATTGAGCCTGGCCCGTCTTTGACTTGACCCGATCCCCAGCTCTTAGATAGGCATAACTCTTGGTCTCCAATGCCCATGATTATGATTATTTGGACTTTGGATAGCCTTGTCACAAGACCGACTGACATTTTGCCTCCTAAAGTACGTCTTATCGTAGATGAAATGTGCTTTGAACTCGTCAAGCTAACCATTCTCGAATAGACAGCAGTCAAAAGTCACGTCATTATGTAAGGTTGTGATTCTTGACCCCATGCACCATGTATAAATAGGAGTTTACGCCCACAATCGTCTTCGTTGTAATACGCATTTTAGGATCTTCAACTAGAGTAGAGACATATTTATAGGCAAATCCTTCAACTTTTGTTGAATTAAAAAGGTTAAATTACTTAAATATATCCATATGAGTCATGTCACTTTGTCGGTTCTCTTATATGATCACATACACTAGTCGTGAATAGTTTTTGTTGATTATCGAAATGTAATCATAACATGAGAACACAATGCATCACCGCGAATAAGGATTAGTTGTTACGAGAGGCCCTCATTGCTTAATCTTTTCAATTTTAACTCTGTCTGGTTCAGAACTTTTTCGGGTCGAAAAATATCTCCTGCACCGGTTCGAACAGTTCGACCTGGATCATGCTCAACCCGAGCTATCACCCATCTCCTGGAAAACTATTACATGGTCCATATTATCAGGGAAGACGAATGGGCTTTCGTGTCGTATATATAAGTCGATTTAACCCTCTTTTTCTCTTCACTTTACTTGTTTACTACCGCATTACTTCGAGTCCTCAAACCCTAGTTCATAAATACGATCAATTCCCTCGAATTTCAAACACCATTCGCAGGTGAGCAATTAATTTCTTCAATTCATGCTTTAATTCAAAATAAAACACGGATTTAACTTTGAATTCTTGAAATTTTCTCCGATTTGAATCGGAATTGGGAATTGATGCACGGTGATGACGTAGGACGGTACGCCAGAGTTCCTTATCGCCTCGATGGGCATCAGAATCGCCATCTACAGCGGTTCTGATCTTATCGTGGTAGGGTTAGGGCGATGATGCACAATGGTGCTAGCGGTTATAGACGTGATTTGAATAGTGCTGGGAAACGTAATCGGAGAATAAGTGTTGGGGAAGGAGAGTCGGGTCAGCTCCGAATTCCTTTGGTCGAATAAGTTATTCATCCTATTGCACTGTCTTTTATTCGGTGAAGCTTTAGAGGTGATGTGAGAGGGAGTTCAAAAGAAATGGCAGGGGTTGGGTCGAAAATTCTCGACCTGGGTTAGTTCGACTTGGGGCTATTCGACCTGAGAATTGTGAACCAAAGGCCTTGATCCAAAACGTCTCGCCATTATACCTAAATACTTCAAGTATCCAACATGATGATTTTTACACATATACATGTATTCAGGTCGACGAGCATGAAACTACAACAACTTCAATCCGTAACAATATATTTGTAGATTGATCAACACCAACATAACACATATTCTCGTGGATAGTTAGGATAGACCCTTTCATAATTCAGACTTAAATAGCACATCATACTGACCCAGGGATCCAGGACTTAGGAATAGAACTTTCCACAACACTGCGATGCATGTTGATGCTTTCATCACTTCTTTTATGCCATTTACCATACCTGCACTGCACACACTAGCGCGCACACAGGGGTTACAGGTTATTTTTACTCTAATCTTCAACATTTCTTGGATAGTACAGCAAGCATGTCTAGAAGGTATCCAAAAAGATATTCAGAGTCTGAAAAAGTCAAAGCTCCTGAGACATCAACTAATCCCAATATTCTTCAATCGGATTCTAATTCGGATAGTACTGATCCAGAATTCAAAGTCAATATCCACGAGGATGTAGAATCATCGGATGAAGGGATTTCTATGGATAAGGAAGTATGAGGAGTAGGAGATAAACGAGTTCCCGATACATTCAGCGATGTGATCCTTCTGGAGGAACCCAATGAGTCATGGGTATCTACTACTGACGAGTCAAGACTTCGATGATTGTGCTTGAGGCATGGGATATCTTGGGATAAGGTTCGAGTTGATTATAGCATCTTAGACAGACCTCACAATCCTCTTGAGGGGTATATGGCAATAAGTTGGCAGATGTGCTCGGTCGAGAGTATCCTCCATTTCATCCTTTCGTCATCAATTTTCTAAGACAATTGAGAATAGCTCCCATGCAGCTTCACCCGACAACATACTCTTACTTGTACACCCTGTACATTGCATATATGGAGGTCCTAGGTGTGGTGACCATCTATGAAGACATAATCTTTTTTATAACTTCAAGCACCAAAAATTTGAGACTCCTTTCCTCTATTTCGAGTCCGCACCCAAAAGGAAAATTATCATTTATGGCTATAACAACGTAGGTGATATAATGCCTAAATGGTTCTATATTCAATATCAAGCTAGATGTGCCAGGAGATGGCTCCAATCTGGTAAGCTCCAGGCGTTGGTTTCTATACTTCAACCTTGCTTATAGGCTTTCCAACCCTTCTTTTGTTGTTTTAGTTCTGAATCGAAAGAAACCGCAAGGCCAAGTGCATCAGGATCGTCTAACCACTTTGCTTAATGCTTAACCAGCTCAATTAAGTGTTATGAGCCACTTAGTTGAGGTCATGCTCTTGCATATGTGCTCCTAACTTAGATTCCTCTGGCTTCAGCGGGGATCAGAAGCGTGCTTCCAGTCGAGGGTATACAGTTGTGTCATCTAAGGCTAGGGAGGCCTCGAAAAGAAAAGATCCTACACGTTATAATCATGAACTCCAACCGTGAGAGAAAAAGAACACTCTTGAGTAAGAGCCTAATGAAGTACCCAAAAGTCCCTTCCACTAAATGCATTCACTAAGGAGCTTCTAGAAAAGACAACCGAGGAAGAACCTAGGGGTATTTCTCCGAAAGATACATCTACTGCAGAGGAGCAACCTTCTCCTAATACCCCACCTCCTGCTAAATAAAAGGCCCGCGATCCCTACTAGGAGATGTCAATGTCTATATTTAAAGGCTTGGGTGACCTTCCTCTTCCAGATAAAATATATTCTTCATAAGATATCGACTCAGATTATTTCTTTCCTACCTCCGAGGAAGAAGTCACACCTACCGAGACTGGGAAGACGACACCTACCAACCAAACTCAAGGTTTTGGTCCGTCGGGGAGGGGGGTCACTTAGGAAATACATGACACAAACACTGCACATCACAGCACTTGCACGCTATATGATTTCCATCTTTTAATACTAGTTCGTATTAACTTGCAAGGATGATCTCTAGTCGAAGTTATGATCCTAAGAAGCTCCATGGCAGTCTCCTGAAGTCTTACTCTGACGTTAAACGTGATTATAGAGATGAACATGAGAGAGATGATATAAGGCGTTATCAATCAAAGTATCACTAATCCTTATGCTTTCGCTCTCCAGCTTGCTCAGATTCTGATAAGCATAATAGTTACGAAGGACACTACGAAGGGGATAGCCAGGTTCCCAAAGCTCTAGTTTCTCCAAAAGAGTCATATCCTCAGGAAAAGCCTCCCAAGAAACATTCCGACCCTGAGGAAAAATCTAAAGACAAAGATAAGGATAAGGGTAGTGTAGTTATTGTTCCAACCAAATGCAAATCCATTTGCATATCCACATCGGAACCTGTGGTTCTTGATGCCTCAACACCGAGAGGATAAAAATTCTAAAGGAGCAATTCCTAAATATCATTTCGGGAATATGCTTTTCGTACCGAATCTTCAACCAGTCTCTACAAACTGGTCTGACATTGTCAAGGCTCAGATAGACTTTGTTGAACAACCGTACAAGGAAAATTGCAAGTACACGCGGATGCTATCCGAAATTATATAGCACCTACAATTGGACTTGGACAATCAATGACATCTATGGGAGTGCGATATGTCACGTGTCAAATCCGTTGAGAAAGAACGTGATGATATTCAAGAAAAATTTGCACTCAAAGAGCGTGACACTGAGAAATATAAAAAATTGCATGATGAGTTGCAACAATGCTTTCACAACGAGCTTGACGTTAATAGCAAAGAGCATACAACCCTTAAGGAACAATGCCAGAGTGTTACGTTTGAGAATACTGAATCAAAACCATCTCACATTCGCCTTGAGCATGAGAAAACTGAGCTTAATAAATAGATCACCAATTTAAAAGCCATGTTGGTTGAGGCTGAGGAGAAGGCAAGAACAGCTGAGGAGAATGCCCACACTTCCCATGAGTCTGCTTCTAATTCTAAGGCATAGCTCATCGAGGCCCAAGAAGAGTTAGATGGATTTGGACATCTTCTAATGTCTGTATCTTTCTTCGGACAAGTCCTTCGAAACCGTGATATATCCTAGGTGCAAGACTACCCACGACACTGGTTGATGCATGGGATGAGCTCGTCGATGAAGAGAAGCACAGGCTGAAACTTGAAATCATGGATGAAGAGGAGTTGACGAGGACGTTCCTAAGGGAAGATGAGCCTAAACGACTGGCGGAGGCTTGGAGATTGTTGAAAGAGGCTATGGAAGCCACAAAGCGTCAGTCCAAGGCTCAAGATGTCATCAAGGGTGGCTCTACCTCTTCCTCTGCAGTGCCCAAAGCTGAGGAGACTGAGGGGTATGACCCTAAACGTCCATGACTCACCATACATATGCTTTTTTCTCCTATCACTGAAGCTACTACTCCTACCACTACCGGAGAACTATCAACCAAAGGTATCTCTACATTTCCTCTACAGTTTGCTAAAGCTATCTGGATGTGTCGTCATGCTATGAGGCTTCTAATTGAGAGGCCCGTTATTTCTTCGGAGCTAACAGTCATTAATCTCCCTACTTTAGGTACAAAACTTGATGATATTGCCGCGGATCTAGAGTATATAGCTACTGACAAGTCTGTACCATCTACCATCGTCAATAATCCAAAGGAAGGTGATACGGTGGCTGCTCTAAAGGACCTAAATAGCAAAGAGGGAGAAGGGGATGATGATGTTATGTACATCGGCAAGTCCGGTAAAATCGAGGAGCTAACCCTTGCAGAGATGAAAGCAAGGAATGAGGGAAAGCTCGCGTAGGTTAAAGTTGAAGTCTCAAAATCGCCAATCTCTGTTGAACCTATCCAAGTGATTCCTCCTCTTATCGTAGAGGTTTCTAACAAGCCTCTTAGAT
The DNA here is from genome assembly GCA_030737875.1 of Allium sativum. Classification (NCBI taxonomy): domain Eukaryota; kingdom Viridiplantae; phylum Streptophyta; class Magnoliopsida; order Asparagales; family Amaryllidaceae; genus Allium; species Allium sativum. Next base: position 549,566,238 of record CM060912.1, on the reverse strand, counting down.
AAATCTTAACAGATACGACTTCCCAGTCCATTATTGATCTGGTAGATCCCTTATTCGAGAAAACTAAGAGGAAGAAGCACATTCTCACGGAGACCGAGAAAGAGGAGCAAAAGAAGCTTAAAGAGCTTAAGAAATCCAAGACAACTCCCAAGCCTTAGTGAATCCTTGATTTGACTATTTACTTTCCACTGGCCTGTTATTGTTGTTGCAAGTGTGACACTCACGTTTTTGCTTTGTATAAACCTGCATTCTGTAAATAAAATGAAGTTTCTACAATATCATATATTTGAAAGTTTATTATTAATTGCTTTCCATTCAATGTATTTGCAGTTTAATTCTATACATGTAATCACATAACTTAGACGTATAATGTATATATCCCTTATTAAACTTGAATTTAAAGCCAAGCCCTTGGTAAATTTGAGGTTAATTTATAGGATCATGCCATTGCCCTCGGCATTAGTATGGATTTCGGGCTCAGTTTGTACACATACTCCCAAGCCTTCTATGGGGTAAGAGTCGAATTCCTCGGAGATTTGGTTTGGTGCTTTTATACTCCCTTGTCGTAAGTTTAGGTTATAGTTATGGGTTAAGGAAATCGTGATGCACCATTTCACACCTTCCCTGGTTTAATAATCACTCTCGATTCGTGAGAGTTTGAGTTGGTCGTGCGAATGGCCATGTCATTCACTTTGGAATTCAGTCTATACTTTAAGTCTTAAAGTGGGATTTAGTCGATTCAAATGTTGATATCGAACTCTTATTAAATCAATTCTTCCATTCCAAATTCCGAGGAATGGAGTCAAGTGGTCGGGCCACACTTGTTCTAGTCATGTCCTTTTGCCCCTAGTTGAGGGAAAAGGTTACTCTTAGCATCGTTTCCTCACTTTGGTTCACAAGGTGAGGATCGCTGTATTAAGCGTCAGTACCAAGCTCAAATTTGGTCAACTCAAGTCTGATAAGTTACGGAAATGATTTAGATTATCGGGACGTGAACAAGAAAACATCGTAAAGAGATTATTACTCCTTTCGTTCATTTTTAACACAGACCAATTAGATTATAATAGTTAGGAAAATCGATAGAAACAGTCATACAGCATGGAAAGAGCTTTTATTGTAAACAATGGCTTTGGGAAAACTATGTCTCATTACATAATTTAGGACATGATAAAAGCTTAAGTCAGATAGTGTCATAGATGCTTAGCATTCCATGCTCTTGGGAGATGACCGGCATCAACGGTTGTTAGCCTGAAAGCTCCATTATCAAGCCGCCAGTGAATGACATATGGTCCTTCCCACTTCGGGCCCATGAAAACTAGGGTTAGGAAGACACACTTTAGTACTAGGTTGTCAGCCTCAAAGGTTCTAGGCTGGACCTTTTTGTTGTAACATCAGGCAACCTGATGTCTGTGCTCTAAAGCATGCAAGTCCACCTCATCTCTCTTGTTGTCGATCTTATCCAGTGACTCAAGACGAAGAGGCTTGTTAGTCAAAGGGTCGAAATATGTCATTCTATGATAGGGGACTTCAAGCTCTGTCGGGATGACTGCTTCTAGGTCATATGAGAGCGCGAAAGGAGTATGATCAGTCGCTGACTTGTAGGTTATTTGATACGCCCATAGGGCTAACCGTAACTCATCAACCTATTTGGCCTTTGCCTATTCCAATTGCTTTTTTAGAATGGACTTGATGATCTTATTCACGGCTTCTAATTGTCCATTCGATTGCGGGTGTGCAACAAGTGTGTTTCTCTTTCCGATATCATATCATCGACAAAAATCTTTGAATTTTGTGCTATTAAATTTGGTCCCGTTGTCTGTTATGATAGTTTTGGGAACTCCAAATCGACATATGATGTTTCTGACGATAAAGTTGATTACCCGCTTCACCGTGATTGTAGTTAACAGCTTTGCTTCGGCCTACTTTATGAAGTAGTCCATAACTACGAACGCATATTTTTCCTGTCATTGGCAATTGGAAGCACCCAATGATGTCTACTTCCCATACAAAAATGGCCACGGACTCATCTTCTAGGTGATTTGACTTGGCCGAGCTCTTGGAATCTTAGCAAATTTTTGGCACTTATCGCAGCGTCACGAATAACAAGCCGTCTCTCAGTTTATAGTAGGCTAGAAATAGTCGTACCGCAATATCTTTTTTCCCAAAGTCTTCCCTTCGATGTGATCACCACAGTCGCCTTCATGTGCTTCCCTTAACACACGCTTGACTTCATCATGGGCTATGTACTACAGTAAAGGAACTGAGAAACCCCTTCTGTAAAGCACGTCGACTACATAATGCATCTTGATGCTTTATGGACAATGGCGCAACTTTCATTTTTCCTCTTTGGAAGGGTTCCATGCTGTAGGAAGTTCTTTATGGCAGTCATCCGAGACTCTCTCTCTCTCAGGTTTAGCTTCCATTTCTTGATCAACTTCCATCTGACCAATGCTCAGAGTGTCCAGTGTTTTGATCGGGACCATCTTCGTCTCCTCCGGGTCGTCGGAGCTCACTAGTTTGGCTAATTTGTTGGACTTATGGTTTATTGCTCATGGAATATGGAAAATTCTATAATATTCCATACTATCTAATAGTTCCTTGATTCGTTCTAGGTAGGCTGCAATTCATGGTCCCTTCATTTGAAACTCCTTCCGAACCTGATAAACAATGATTTAAACTCGCAGAAAATATCCAATGAAACTACTCCCAATTCCTTCGTGAGCCTTAACCCAACAATCAGGATCTCATACTCGAAATCATTATTAGTAGTGGAAAAATTAAGTCTCGATGCATAATAGAACTGTGGTCCTTCAGGAGTTACCAAAATAACTCCAGCGTCAAAACGTCGATCATTGCGAGCACCATCTGTAAATAATTTCCAAATGCCTGATTTCGTTTGGGCTTTGGAGGGCCAGTTTCATCATCCAACACATCTTTCTCTAGAATTGTGAATTTGGCTATGAAGTCTACCAATGCTTTCCCTCGGATTTGATTTTCTTGGAAGGAAAGTGAGATTGAACTGACTAGTTCAATGTTCCACTTAAGCAATCTCCTAAATGCCTCAGTTCACCGAAGGACCTGTCGCAGCGGCTGGTCATTGTATATCATGGTTGATGAGCTTGAAAGTGGTGGTGGAGTTTCCTCGAAGAGATTAATAGGATATAAGCAAGCTTCTCTATCTTCAAGTAATTTCGTTCTGTCGTGGCCAGCTTCTTACTCACATAATACATCGGTCTTTGGATTTTATCCTCCTCGCGGACGAGAGATGAACTGATTGCATGCGACGACACTGTTGAACACCCTGTAATTCTAAGAACATTAAAAATGATAAACTAGGAATACTTAATTAAATAATGAGAATTAAGTAAAACGGACTGCGCCATTGCGTTCATCTTAGAATTCTACTTAAGATAGACTCCGAGTTTGCGTAAAACGAACATCGTATGAAAAAGATATTAAGGTTTGAAGATTATATACATATAAGCTATTTATATATAAATAATACTATTCCAGAAAATAAAAATTTGAGGCATGGAATATCAGGGAGAAATCGGCCCGTTAGAGGTCTACCCCGACCCTAAGGGTGTCGACCCATGGGTCGACCCCAACACAGGAGTGTCAACCCCCCCCCCCCAAAGACGAATCTAGACCTGCTGTGTGTCCTAGTTCGCTGGCTAATGGCTATATAAAGTAATTTAATCCCATTGTTTTATTCATCTAAATCAATGGCGACAACGAGGTGCTGCCCCAACTCAGAGTAAAATAGTCTATTCTTCTTCAAGAACAAGTTATATGAATTTAGATATCTATGCTACGTCATCTATGATTAATTCTCTGTTCTTTAAATCCAATCATAGTGAGTTTATGTTACTTTTAGATATAAACATTCAAAAGTTATCTTGACATGTTTATGAATTGGATCTAAGCCAATGCCTTTTAATAATTTGAATCATATCAGATCTTCCATTACTTGTACACCAGATCTTTAATTTTCGTATGCCCAATTCTGTCATTTTATGCCTATCTTGATAAATTTTATCATCATATGCATGTTTAATAATTATGCCTATTCTTGTTCTCTTCCCTTTCTCCTTCCCTTTTTATTTTTATAGCCAGGCTACCTTCGAGCCTAGGTGTACTGCTGAAATATGCAACACGTGAAATTGGGAACGATAGGGAACGTAAAAATTGGGGCATAACATGTATTGGGAATTTTGGGGGCATAAAGTGTATTATAACTTGTATTGGGAATTTTGGGCATAACTTGTACTGGGATTTTGGGCATAACTTGTATTAAGATTTTGAGGCATAACTTTTAACGAACATGAACAATTGGCTAAAAACGAATATGCTTAAAAACTATAGTTATTAGAAACTATAACTGCACTTAGACACAAGGTTAGATTACACTTGTGGTAGATGTCTGCCCAGAACTTCCCAGCAAATCCAACGACCACAACTGGTTAATCTAATGTGAGGGCTCGAGTGCATAAATGTACAAGTAACGGTGCTAAGACACGAGGTTAAGTCTGACTTGTGGAAGAAGTCTTCCAGGAACCGCCCGGCATAACCAGCATCCATAAGTAGTAGACTTAATGTAAGAGGTCTAGTCCATTGACAACCATAAATGGATGACTTGTTAATATGTAGTGTTTAACCTGTTTAAATATATGGGGGGTTACCTGAACCTGTTAAATTGATTAGAGGTTAAGTAAACTTGTTTGAATCAGGAAGGGGTTAAGTTAATCTTGTTAAATCTGTGGGGGCATGGGTGTGTGTGTGTATATATATATATATAGGGCTGGCTATTTGAACACAAATTTTGACAAAAAATGAGAGACACAAAGCCTCAACCATTGGTTCCTTTTGTCTTTACATGGAGAGGTGGAATTCATGGGGTGATCCAATGGTGCAAATCAATTGTGTCACCGTTTGTGTCAAAATTTTGTGTCCAAATAGAGTTTCCCTATATATATACACACACACACACATATATATATATATATATATATATATACACACACACACACACCCCCAACAAACTTAACTTGTTTTGCATGTGAGAGTTATGCAAACTTGTTAAACAGTTAGGCATAACCTGTTAAAATCCTAGTAGTGGGGATGCAAGCCTAGGAGAGAAGCTTGTATCATCTGTTGTATGGGATCGGTTTCAGTCAGTAACCCATCTAGGTATCAAATGAGTACTCCGAACTAGGTCGGGGTCAGAGAACGCTTACTGAGCTGATTATAAGAGGTAACTTAGGTGAAGGGTATTGATGACGCGTTCCATCGGGATCACGTGCATGCATGGGTCCGCTTACGGACATTAGTAGATATAGCTATACAGCATCTTGGAAATAATGAGATTGCCACTTTAGGAAGTGATACATCCTACTGTGGGGCCAGTACGGGTATCTACGGAGTAGAGAGCTGATCGATTGGGGTAGTAATTAGGGTACATCTAGTCTTGCTTGTTGGGGAGCCTGTTATTCTTGTTGGATGTAATACCTGTCATTCCTGTGGGTTTACCTGTTATTCTTGTTGGAGTAAAACATGTTACTATAAGTACACCTAAGTCTACCATCTAGTTCTAGTGGGGATCATCTTGTTCTTGTTATACTAGTATTGGTGTAGAGAAAAATACTCGAGTAGCGCAATATATTTTGTTTTGTATATCCTGCTTATCCTATCTTACCTGCCTTGTATATAGTTAATTCTTTCATCAGTTTATATGTCTGTCATGATGCTTTTACTTATTTATATGCTAAAAGTAACTGGATTCGCTAAACTTTATGTCTGACCCATTGTTTCCTTTTTTCTCTCTTCAGTCCCCCCTATTCTCCGGGTGGGATTACTCAAGCTTTATTAGGATTCTTCTTTCATTCTGTTTGGAGCTGCTTAGATGTACTACTTGATTTTCTATCTTCTCTACTATGGCTATATTTTTGGGGATTATGCTCTCTTTATGTATTATTGTGCTCTGATGACGATTTTGGTACAAGACAGAAGTTTTATGTTGATGTAATGAGTTTTCAGTATTTAGACTTATTATGTAATTGGGTTTGGACCACGAATCTTTTCTATTTAATGAAGTTTTAATTCCGCTGTTATTTTATATCTGACTTTTAATGTTTCTTTTTACCTATAACGCTTCACGAAACTTAATGCATTCTGGTAAAGAGTGACATTAACGGACGTGGGGTGTCACATTTGGTATTAGAGCCAGGTTATCAAATCGGATAAAAGATTTTGAATTTTTTTTCAAAAAGGTTTTAAAAGAAAGCATTTTCAAAAGAAAAGTCTGTTTTGAAAACCATGTTCCCCAAATCCATATGAAATATCTTCCAGTTCTCTGTTTGAATCCCTTTCTCCTTTTTCAGCATGTCTGAGGAACCTAATGTTCCTGAGGGCATTCAGATACTGGCTTGGTTTCATAGGTATCCAGAGGCTACGGCACCTGTCGAGGGCCAAGCAGATGCCCCTCCCCCAGCTGGAGCCGCTGTTCCTCCTTCTCCCCTCCGCGAGCAGATAATTTCTCCACTATATGTAAGGATTTATGCACTATAGGCAGAAAGCCATTCCGGGGAATAGATACTTTTGTAGAAGCAAGGAATCGGGTCAAGAAGATGGAGGATTTGTTTGGGATTTTTGAAGTTGACGACTGTAGGAAGATTCAGTTTGCCGTTTGGCAGCTGAACGGTGAGGCCTCGTTTTGGTGGGAAGTGATGCATGTGGGACGTCCAGTGGAGACTTAGGATAATTTCTGACAGAGATTCGAGATGAAGTTTCTTTCTCAAGCCGAGCAAAGTATGCATATGGAAAGGTTTTTGGTGCTTAAGCAAGGAGGAATTTCTATGACAGAGTATGTTAATAAGTTTAATCAATTGGCAAGGTTTTGTTTGGAACTAGTAGATACCCCACACAAGAAAGCTTTGAGGTTTACTAGGCGATTGAATGAATCCCTCTATGGATTGACTATGTCTCATATTACGATGGGAGCAACTTTTTAGAAACTCGTTGATATGTTATTAATGCAGGAAGAAGATAAAGGTGGAAAGAAAGAGGCTAAGGTTGGTGAAACATAGGACAAGAAAGTGTATAAAAAGAAAGAACAACAACAAAAGAAGAGTGGAAAGAACGACGAAGCTAGAGATAAGAGGGAATGTCATAATTGCGAGTGCGTGGGACATTTGGTCAAAGACTGCAAAAGGAAGAAGAATGCTTGTTTCCATTGTGGAGAGGTCAGACACTATTCTAGGGAGTGCCCGAAGAAGCAAGGACAAGGCCAAGGGACAGGATCTTCTAGAGGGTAGGTGCTTGCTCTCGTGTCCAGTTCAACGGATAGAGGTGGGAAAGTTTCTGTTGAAGGTTTGATTTCTCTTTCCAATCATCCTGTTAGAACTTTTTTTATATTCTGGCGCTTCGCACTCTTTTATATCTGATTATGTGGTTGAGTCTCTGTACCTTAGTACTAGTATGGTTTTAGATCCCATTTGTTGTCTCAAACCCTATTGAGGGTACGACTCATTTGTCTATGATTTGTCGGGGTTTGAGAATATCTATGTTAGGCGTCGAGTTTGAGTGTGACGCATATGTGCTTGATTTTATGGGGTATGGTTTTATTCTAGGGATGGATTAGCCATGTATGTTGCCATTCTGGATTGTGAGAGGAGGGTCGTTATACTTTTGACTTACCATGGGAGGACCCTCAAGATTTCTTGTAACCCTAAAGGGTTTGTCATGCTCAGTTTCCTAGAATTGCTTGATGCATCTGTCGATGATCTACGATCTGTACCAGTTATCTTTGAGTATCCTGATGTTTTTGAGGAGGTTCGGGGATTACCTCTGAGGCGCGAGATTGATTTCCGTATATACTTGGTGGACAATGCAAAGCCAGTTGCATTGCCTGTGCGCCATATGGATCCAAGAGAAAGGAGGGAGCTCAGCAAGCAAGTAGGGGAGTTATTTGCAAAAGGGTTTATTAGGCGAAGCATATCTGAATGGGGTGCTCCAGTAGTATTCGCCACTAAGGCGGATGGTTCGCTTCGCTTATGTGTGGATTATAGAAAGTTGAATAAGCTCACTAAGAAAAATAGGCACCCACTTCCAAGGATAGATGATCTGTTTGACTAGCTTGTTAGTGCATTTGTTTTCTCTCAGTTAGACTTGGCCACAAGATTTCATCAGCGGAGGATGGTCGAGGACATTATAGACAAGACCGCTTTTTGAACTCCAGATGGTTTCTTCGAGTGGCTCGTCATGCCTTTTGGGTTGACGAATGCACCCGCCTATTTTGTTGATCTGATGAGTATGGTGTTTCGGGAGTTCCTAAATAAGTTCGTCGGGGTCTTTGTTGAAGACATCTTGATTTTCTCAAAGATCAAGGAAGAGCATTCCCTACATTTAAGGGAGGTTTTGAAAACTCTTTGTGCACATCAGCTGAAAGCGAAATTCTCCAAATGTCATTTTTGGAGAAAGGAAGTGAGATTTGTAGGGCATGTGGTCTCTAAAGATGGGATAACATTAAATCCCGCAAAGGTAGTTGTAGTTCAAGATTGGCATATTAAAAGAATGCAACGGAGGTGAGGAGCTTTCTGGGCTTAGCGGGCTATTATAGGAAGTTCATTAAGGACTTCGCAAAGATATCGGCGCTAGTCACTAGACTGACGAAGAAGAATCTGACATTTTCTTGGGATATAGAATGTGAGGATGCTTTCCAGCGATTGAAGAGGGCTTTGACAACAACCCCAGTTTTGACTTTACCTGAAGGGAACAAGGTATTCACAGTATACACAGATGCATGCGGTATAGGGATTGGTGCGGTTCTTATGTAAGAGGGAAGGGTAGTATGTTATGGAGGTAGACAGTTAAGAGTTCATGAAAAGAACTACCCTACCCATGACTTGGAACTGGCTGCCATAGTATTTGCACTTATGACTTGGCGCTATTATCAACTTGGAGAGAAGTTTTATTTGTACACCGATCATAATTCTCTTAAGTATTTATTTTTATAGAAGGCTCTTAATTTGAGGCAACAAAGATGGATGGAGTTCCTAGCATCTTATGACTTTGAGATTGCTTATACCCTTGGCAAGGGTAATGTGGTTGCGGATGCATTGAGTAGGCAGAGGATGACCTTTAGTCCTCTATTTGTAGAGAGGTAGAGCTTGGAGTATATATCAACTTTTGATTTTAGCCCCTCTACCGAGTTTACAACTAGTCTATTAGCATCATTAGAAGTGCGACCTACTCTGATGGATCAGATAGGACCTTCGCAGCGAGAGGACCAACATATAGCAGATATTTTGGACAAGCTCAGCAAAGGGAGATTGCCAGTCAACTCAGTAGATATTCCACGGATGATAGAGGATGGCTACGACAAAATGGAAGGCTTTGTGTTCCACTGGTTGGGAGTTTGTTAATGATAGTCCTTGAGGAAGCCCATCATTCTAGGATGACTATTCATCCCGGTGGTGATGAGATGTATAGGGATATGAAGAGGGTTTTCTTTTGGGCTGGGGTGAAGAAGGATGTAGCAGAGTTTGTTTCTCGATGTTTAATTTGCCAGCAAGTCAAAGCTGAGCAAAAGAAGCCCAGTGGTTTACTTCATCCTTTGGAGGTCCCACAGTGCAAGTGGGAGAGCATCTCGATGGATTTCATTGACAGTTTGCCTAGATCGAGAAAAGGCAACACCAGTATTTGGGTTATAGTGGACAGGGTTACTAAGAGCGCTTATTTCATTTCTGTTAAGAGTAAGAGGACGGCAGCATGGTTGGCAGTAGTTTATCTTCATGAGATAGCCCCTCTACATGGAGTACCTTCCAGTATCGTAAGTGGTTGTGACCCCATTTTCACCAGTGTGTTTTGGAGGAGCTTGCAAGAGGCGTTAGGAACACAGTTGTGTTTGAGCACCGCTTATCACCCTCAGACCGATGGGCAGACTGAAAAGGCGAATAAAGTTCTAGAAGATCTTTTAAGGCTGTGTATCCTAGAGTTCAGAGGGACTAGGTAAGAGCTTCTCCCATTGGTAAAATTCGCTTACAACAACAGTTATCAGGCTAGTATTGGCATGGCACCCTTCGAGGCATTGTACGGACGACCCTGTAGATCACCGACTTGTTGGTGGGAGTCTACAAAAAGGCTAGTTCTACTTGGACCTGAGATGATTAGAGATACTTCAGAAAAGATAGAACTTATTATAAGCTGCAAGAAGATAGCCCTGGATAGGCAGAAGTCCTACGCGGATAAGAGAAGGACCGATATTAAATTTGGAGTCAGAGACATGGTTTTCATCAAGGTATCACCTTTGAGGAATGTTGTTCGTGTTTGATCTGTAGTGAAATTGGCACCGAGATTTGTAGGTTCATTTCCTATAACAGAAAGGATTGGCCAAATGACCTATAGATTAAAGCTGCCAGAGAGACTATCCGGTGTTCATGAAGTTTTCCATGTTTCTCATTTACGGAAGTCTTTGCATGACACCGCAGAAGTAGTTGAGCCAAGTATGCTTGAGGAGGTACAGGTGGAACGGGAAGCGACAGTTAGACGAGTTTCTACCCATATCCTTGGATCAGAGGTTAAGAAGCTACACAATCGAGAAGTCAAGTTGATGAAAGTACAGTGGGGAGACAACCAAGAGGATGCAACTTGGGAGACTGAAGACAAGATTCGCGCTTCGTACCCTTTTCTTTTCAAGGGTATGTTCTTAACTTCCTTTTCAAAGATTTTATTCATGCTAGTTTCTATCGTTTAAGTATATCCTATCAATCGAATCTTCGACCTGTAGGTAGGAATTCCATGGATGAAAAAATGTGTTTGAGACATGTTATGTTTGACGGATGTAAGTGTTTGCTAGTGGTTGCTCGTGAATGCATAAACACACACACATTAGATGCTAGATCGGCTCAATCACTATCATACTTCATATGAATGTGTGTGCATTTTTCTTTTAATGGATGAAAGTGGGTGTACCATCATATGGATGTTGCATTTGGATGAATGATTGTGCACACATATAGAACTTACAAGTTATAATAGGATCATTTGCATACATGTTGGATTCATGGCACTAACATACATTGCATTAAGGAGGTAAACTGAATCAGTAGACCGTTGATCTTTCACATTAGTATAGGGACAAATACACACACCCTTGCATATGATCATATAAGCAGTATAAATCTTTTAAGGACAATGGATGCTTGTGATTAATGGTTGAGTAGATATATGATGGATGTTAGGATATACATTCTTCATAACTTAGAGAAGAGATTTTGAGGATGAAATCCTTTAAGGAGGGGAGAATGTAACACCCCATAATTCTAAGAACACTAAAAATGATAAACTAGGAATACTTAATTAAATATTGAGAACTAAGTAAAATGGACTGCGCTATTGCGTTTGTCTCAGAATTCTGCCTAAAATAGACTCCGAATTTGCATAAAACGGACATCATATAACGAAGATATTAAGGTTTGAAGTTTAAATACATATAAGCCATTTATATATAAATAAAACTATTACAGAAAATCAAAATTTGAGGCAGGGAAAATTGGGGGGAAATCGGCCCGTTAGGGGTCGACCCCAGCCTTAAGGGTGTCGACCCATGGGTCGACCCCAACATAGGGGTGTCGACGCCCATGTTGAACCCTCCGGACGAATATGTACCTGTTGTGTGTCCTGGTTCGCTGGCTGATGGCAGTATAAAGGACCTTAATCCCATTGTTTTATTCATCTAAATCAATAGCGACCATTCAGAGATTTGTGCTACATCATCTACGATTAATTCTCTGTTCTTTAGATCAAATCACTATGAGTTTATGTTATTTTTAGAAATAAACATCTAAAAGTTATCTTAACATGTTTGTGAATTGGATCTAAGCCTATGCCTATTAATAATTTGAATCATATCGGATCTGCCATTACTTGTACACCATATCTATAATTCTCATATGCCCAACTCTGTCATTTTATGCCTATTTTGATAAATTTTAACATTACATGCCTGTTTCATAATTATGCCTATTCTTTTTCTCTTCCCTTTCTCCTTTCCTTTTTATTTTTATAGCCAGGCTACCTTCGAGCCTAGGCATAATGCTGAAATATGCAAACACGCGTAATTGGGAACGATGGGGAACGTAAAAATTGGAGCATAACTTGTATTGGGAATACCGGGGCATAAAGTGTATTGTAACCTGTACTGGGAATATTGGGCATAAAGTGTATTAGGATTTTGCGCATAACTTGAAGTGGGATTTTGAGGCATAACTTGTAACGAACATGAACAATTGGCTAAAAACGAGTATGCCTAAAAACTACAGTAATTAGAAACTTTAACTGCACTTAGATACGAGGTTAGATTACACCTTAGAAGTCTGCCCGAAAATGCCTGGCAAATCGGACGACTACAAGTGGTAAATCTAATGTGAGGGGTCGAGTGCATATATGTACTAGTAACGGTGCTAAGACACGAGGTTAAGTCCGACTCGTGGTAGAAGTCTGCCCAAAACCGCCCGGCATAACTAACATCCACAAGTAGTAGACTTAATGTGAGAGGTCTAGTCCATTGACAACCATAAATGGATGACTTGTAAATCTGTACTGCTTAATCTATTTAAATCTATGGGGGGGGTTACCTGAACCTGTAAAATTGATTAGGGGTTAAGTAAACTTGTTTGAATCAAGGGGGGTTAAGTTAATCTTGTTAAATATGTAGGGGCGGGTTTTATATATATATATATATATATATATATATATATATATATACACACACACATCCGACAAACCTAACCTGTTTTGCATGTGGGGGTTACGCAAACTTGTTAAACAGTTAGGGATAACCTATTAAAATCCTAGTATTGGGGATGCAAGCCTAGGAGGGAAGCTTGAATCATCTGTTGTGTGGGATCCGTTTTAGTCAGTAACCCATCTAGGTATCAAACGAGTACTCTGAACTAGGTCGGGGTCGGGGCACGCTTACTGAGCTGATTATAAGAGGTCACTTGGGTGAAGGGTGTTGACGACGCGTCCCATCGGGGTCATGTGCATGCATGGGCCCGCTTGCTCAGGAAAATAAGACGCTGTGACATTAATAGATATTGATGTGCATCTTGGAAATAACGGGGTTGCCACTTTAGGAATTGCTACATCCTACTGTGGGGTCAGCACAGGTATCTACGGAGTAGGGAGCCAATCGATTGGGGTAGTAATTAGGGTACATCTAGACTTGCTTGTTGGGGAGCCTGTTATTCTTGTTGGGTGTAATACCTGTTATTCTTATGGGGCTACCTGTTATTCTTGTTGGGGTAAAACCTGTTAGTAGAAGTACACCTAAGTCTACCATCTAGTTCTATTGGGGATCATCTTGTTCTCGTTATACTAGTATTGATACAAAGAAAAATACTCGAGAAGCGCAATATATTATGTTCTGTCTATCCTGCTTATCCTGTCATACCTGCCTTGTATATAGTTAATTCTTTCATTCAGTTATATGCCTGTCATGATGTTTTTACTTATTTATATGCTAAAAGTAACTGGACTCGCCAGACTTTATGTCTGACCCATTTTGTTTTCTTTTCTCTCTCTTCCGTTACCCCCTCCCCCTCTGGGTTCTCAGGGTGGGAATACTCAAGCTTGATCGGGATCCTTCTTTCATTATGTTTAGAGCTGCTTAGATGTACTGCTTGATTTCCTAACTTCTCTGCTATGGCTATATTTTGGAAATTATGCTCTTTTTATGTATTATTGTACTCTGATGTTGATTTTGGTACAAGACAGAAGTTTTATGTTGATGTAATGAGTTTTCAGTATTTCAGACTTATTATGTAATTGGGTTTGGACCACGAAGATTTTCTACTTAATAAAGTTTTAATTCCGCTGTTATTTTGTATATGTCTTGTAATGTTTCCATTTCTGTTTATCTATAACGCTTCACGAAACCTAATTCATTCTGATAAAGAGTGACATTAACGGACGTGGAGTGTCACAACCGCTAAGTATACAAACAAATCTTCATGATCGATTGGCTCAGAAAATATCGGCGGCTTCTCCAAAGGACTTAGCAAATTCTAAAATGCTTCAATAAAATCTAGGGTCCACTAAGAGTTGTGTTTCCCTCGCTTTATTAAGTCAAAGAGGGGAATGCATTTATACGTGTCCCTAGAAATGAATCCACTCAAAGCTGCAACCCTTCCTGCCAAGCTCTATACATCCTAGATTCTCTACGGTTCTCGAATATTCCTGATTACCACGATCTGGTCTGGGTTGATTTAAATCCTACAAGAACTGACTATGAAACCCAAAAAATTTCGTTTATGCAACGCCAAAAAAGCATTTCAAAGGGTTAAGTTTCATTCTGTAATACTGGAGAATACTGAACATTTCTGCCAAATCTGAAACATGATCAGTTGATTTCTTGGACTTCACAAGCATGTCATCCACATAAATTTCCATAGACCTCCTAATCTGATTATGAAACATACAATTCAATAGAAGTTGGAATGTTGCCCCGACGTTCTTCAGTCCAGAAGGCATTACTACATAACAGTACAACCCAAGATCTATGATAAAATTAGTATGTTCCTGGTCTGGTACATGCATTGGAATTTGGTTGTTTCCGAATTCGCATCCACGAATGAAAGAAGTTTGTGTCCTACCGTTAAATCTACCAACTGATAAATCCTTAGAAGCGAAAAGCTATATTTTTTAGAAGCCTTGTTTAGATATGAGAAATTGATGCACATTTGTCATTTCCTATTAGCTTTATTTACAAGGACTGGATTTGAGCCAATCGGGATATGTTGCATCTTGAATAAAGTCGTTGCCCTTCAGCTTTTCAACTTCATCCTTCATGGCTGCTAACCTCTCTAGGCCAAGCATACACCTTTTCTGCTTGACCGGGATATACTTCGGGTTAATGTTCAATGAGTGGCTCATGATTGATGGAGATATCCCATACATGTCAGCATGGGTCCACGCAAATATATCCTGATTGCATCTAAGAAGTCTGTCAATTCTCTCATACGGAGAGGGTCTAAGTGGGATTTCTTTTTCAAGACATTAGTCGGGTCGTCGTTATCAACCGGAATATCCACATTTGTCTCATTGGGTGTCGCCGTTCTACATCTCAGTTCCTCATCCTCTCTGGGATCAATGTCCTCAGACTGATAATCAGGCGACTCCATCCGAGATGCTTCCTTTATTTGCTATGCTGATGCCTCCTTGGCAAGAGGGAAGGCATCCCTGGCCTCTTCACTAACTCCGCCACGGATCATTTTCCATACCGCTAGATAACAAGCTCTTTCTGTGGCTTGGTCTCCACGAGCCATTCCCACTCCAAATTCGGTTGGGAATTTCAGAAGTAAACACCAAGATGGATGCTCTAAACTTTTCTAGAGCCAATCGACCTAAAATGGCATTATAGGGAGAAACTATATTCATTACAAGGAATGAGAGGATTCGCATTCTCTTGCAATCTCCCTCACCAAGCTCCACTAGTAAATCGACCACTCCTACTGGCATAGTTGTCGAACCATTAAAACCACGTATCTACCCAGTGCATGGTTTCAAATCTCTTGCTGCTAGCTTCACTTGGTCAAAAGCTTTATTGAATAAGATATTAACGGTACTCCCGCAATCAACAAGGACTTTCTGCACAATCGTTGGGCCAATAATGATCGATATCACTAATGGATCTATAACTGGAGTTTCCACATCACACTTTCTCATCGCGGAAAATTATGTTTTCCATCATCGTTTCTGCTATTTGATCGGCGTAGAATCTTCGGGAACACCGCACTCCCCTACATCAAGATGCTTGGAAATATTTACATATTGCTCTATTGTCCTTGTGCTAAACCCTTCCGGATGAGGCCCTCCGGCAATGGTGTACTTAATAACAATTACTTTTTGTTGAGTGGTGGCTCATGGAGCCGCCTGGCCCTGGTTTTAGGTTGAGCCTCCTTGCCCCTTGTCCTTTGGGGCCACTTTGTATTTGTTAAGATTCCTGTCACATAGCAACTTCTCTATCACATCTCCCAAATGTCAGCATTCGTTCGTTGAATTGCCATAAGTTTCATGAAACAAAGAAAACTTTTCGGATTCGCATTCTTTCTCTATCGAGACTCTCGGAGGTGGTTTCTTATACTGCATCACGTTGCATGTGCCCAAGTATATGTTTTCCAAGGTGTCATTCAATGGCATATAACTTTCAAAGGACTGGAATCGGGGTCGTTTCTTGGAATCACCCTTCCGGTTTTTATTTCTTCTATTGCCATTCTTACTTTGGCGGCCATCTCCCTCGTTCTAATTTCCAACATTAATTTCTACCGTTCTAGAACTGTCACCGGACTGTCTTATAGCGACATTCCTTTGAATCTCCTCCTTTACAACCTCATTGGATCTCCTCTTTCAGTTCAGTACACATCTTATTGTCGTAGATGTATGTTTTCTTTCTCATAAAACAACTCAATAGTTGTGGGAGGTTTTCCAACCAAATATGTTCTGAATTTTGAATCTTTGTCTACCCCATCAATCATTGCAATCAGGACAGTCTCTGGATTGGGGTTGTTTACTTCAGTGGAAGCTATATTGAAGCGATCCAAGTACCCCGTCAAAGTTTCTTTTAGGTCCTACTTAACTATAGAGAGTTCTATAACACTCTTTGATTTTAACGCATTCAATCGTATTTGGTTCAGAAACTTCTCACTTAGATCTTTAAAGTTGGGAACCGATCGAAGAGGAAGTCTAGTGAACTGCAAAATAGCAATCCCCTTGAGATAAATTGTGAAGCTTTACATATGATGGCGTTAAGAGCCATTGAAGCATTCATGTACATGAGTAACGCATCAGATGCTGCCGTGGATCATTTTAACCTAAATAATGACTCATCGTGGGTAAGTTAAATCGCCTCGGGTATCCTGCCTCTAAGATGTCGTCAATAAAAGGCGTGTGGCTGCAGTCTATGACCCAATCCTCATTGATGTAACCTCTATTATCGTTCATTTTTCATCGTACCATTGTTTCTACTTCTACACTGGTCAACGCATATTCTGGCTCGGTACTCTTAGCTCTTCGGGATCCCCCTGCCCCTGTTTCAAGAAATGTCGCCTGATCCGCTGTCCAAGTAGAACTTCTCCCTACGATCCTGGTCAATCGTAGGACGAGTGGGTGGAAGCACGGGAGCGCAATTGTTTTGGGAAGTACCTTGATCCTTAGGAAGGACTCGAGATGCACTCATCCGCATAAGCATAGCTTCTGTTAAGATAGGGTCATTGGGGATGATTCGAACTGCTGTATCTTCTTGAGAACCCAGTGTATGGAATCGGAGTTGTCAAAGATTCTCAGGCCTTTCATAGGGTCTCCTCTGATGTGATGACTACCCATTCTCCTCAGATGAAGACGAACTCTCCACTGGCTAGCGATGGGGAGGTGACGATGTTCTTAATCTCCGGAACTCCTCCCATTGTCTAGCCATCGTATCCATGTCATTTCTGTTTGTAGCGTTATCCCATCTCTAACTTCCAATCTGGAGAACAGACATGCGAAGTCATCTTGCGTAATAGGCGCTGAAGAAGGAGGCTGATTGGTGGTGGCAACAGTCCCAATTGTCAACAGTTCGAGTCAGGTTGAACTCGACCCGGGTATGGTTGACCCGGGCTCGTTTGACCCAGGATTCGCTGACACTGGTTCAACCTGCGCTCCGATCTGCCACTCTTCGTTGGCCAATGTTCTTTGGGAAGCTTGATGGATCCTACCTCTTTTAAAAGCATTCTGATCAAACTTGTCGAAATTGTTGAAAATGTCAATAGTGATGAAATACGGACTATTCCTTCGGACCTGGTGATCCGAACAGTAGACAAATAATCCCAAAAGCTGAGAATTTCAATTTTCTCAATGAAATCACCAAAATGTTGGACCAAAAAATGGTTCTAACAACCAATAGACTAGAATTTGTAGAGATCAATAAAGAAATATAAACTAAAAATGAGAAACAACAAACATACAAGATTTATAGTGGTTTGGCATTAAGGAGCCTACGTTCACTTTATAATTCTTATATTCAATAAAGAGTTACAATTACACAGCTTGAGATCTCCAATCACTCAAAATACCGTCACTTTTCTATCAAAAATGTGGAAATACACTTGAAAACGACCAAAACTATGTTCGGGTCGAGTACTAATGGTGTGAAGAATATATTGCTTCAAAAATTCAAGTGTCAAAAAGTCCCTATTCTGCTCTCTAGGTCGGGTATATATAGGGTCGAGCAAGGCAATGAGAGCGGGAACGATTATTATGAGGTGGCATTGGTTTTGGGTTTATAAACATTTTAGTGGGAAGGGTTTTGTGCAGGGGAGTAGGTTGGGTCGTGGGACATGTGTCGAAGACCCTGGTTCTATAAGTGATCGTGGCGAATGTGTTTAGGAATGTGGACAGCTGCCTTGCGCGGGTTCGAGTTGGTGACCGGGTGGAGTCGAAGTTGTCCGATCCAAAGGTCATCGACTTAACAACCCTAATTTCCATTCGACCTGAAGGCCATTGACCAGGCGTTTCTATATTATGTTCGACTTAGGAGGTGAAAAGCTATTGAGCTTGGCTCGTCTTTAACTCGACTGAATCCCAACTCTTGGATAAGAATAACTCTTGATCTCTAATGCACATGATCATGACTATTTAGACTTTGGATGGCAGTTGTACTCTGATTTATGAGACTGAGGTTTTCATTTTATAATACATATGGTAGTTGTATGTTTTATGATGGAAATAAATGTTGGATATTGAAATAAAAGTTATGTTTCAGTTTAATTTTTCTATTGTGTTTGTTATTATTTTTTTGTCTTGTGAATCTTAATCATTGTGATTTGTTTCTATATACTTATAATGCTCCACATTTCTTAGCATCATCCAACTTTGAGATTTTAAGGAATGCGGGATTTTACATTTGGTATCAGATCCTAGGTTTGTAGGGTTCCTTAAAAAAACTATAAGTAAAATATTTTGAAATGAAAATAGATTTTTGAAACAAAAGAAACTTTAAAACTAAGATTTTATCCCCTCAAGTCCAGTCAAAACCTTTCTCTAATATGTTCAATCCTAGATTTTCATCTTTCTCTTGCATAGAATGGCGAATGGCCTAAATCTCCCTAAGCATGTCTTTGTCCTCCGTTGGTTCCATAGATATCTTTAGGCTACATGACCAATTGAAGTACAAAAGCCTACAAAAGGTCTGATACCCACTATTAGGATTCCTGCCAACTCACCAGCGGTAATTGACTTATCTTGACTTTACAAGGACTTCTTTGATCATGACGGCAGATCTTTCTTAGACATAGAGTGTTTTATTGAAGCACATACTTGGTTTTAGAGTACGTAGCAGATTTTTGGATTGTTGAGACCCGATGATCATCAGAGAGTTCAGTTGTCCTCTTGGCAAGCGAAGGAGGAAGCATTGTACAGGTGGGAGATAGTAGAAGTTGAGGTAGGAAGCTTGGTTGGGCCGGATTTCAAGATAGGTTTAAGAGAAAATTCTTGTCGTAGGCTAAGGAAGGTAACCAATCAAAAAAGTTCATTTATTTGAAGCAAGGAGATCTCTCGATAAAGTAATACATAAGTCAATTTAACGAGCTATCAAGATTTGGGATGGATTTAGTTAATACGCCGCATAAGAAAGCTATTAAGTTTGTTAAAGATTGAACCAACCCATCCAAGGGTTGGCTCTGACACATGTACCCATGGAAGCAACATTTGAGTCATCGGTGGAAATGGCTCTTATCTCTAAGATCTTTAAAGAAGATGATAAAGAGGGTAAGGAAGAGGATTCTAAACCTACAAGCTCAAAGAAGCAATAGTGGAAAAATAAGAAGGGAAATAATAAGAAAAATGTTGGAGGACCGCAAAAGGACATAGCAGGAAGGAAGTTAAATTTTGTGGTTGTGGATTGATGGGTTATTACTTCAAAAGAGATACGATGAGAGAAAGGTGTTATATTTGTGGTTGTACAGTTAAAGTACTTAGCAACTCTATAGCGATGGAGGTGTAAAAAGTGGTAGCGGAGATTAAATGGGGAAATAGCAAAGATATAGCTGATGTGTTAGAAAATTCATTATATGTAAAACTAAATACTTGAAGTTAATTAATTATCATTCTCATATCATTTATGTGGAAAAAACTAATATGAATTAATTTTATATAACAAAATTAAAGATTGTCATGATTATGCTCCCTAGATTTCATATCAGTGATAGATTTCTACTTTAAATTGGGAACTTATGCCTTGAAATTAGCTCTTTAATGTAACTTTTCTGATTCGTTTTAAAAGAGAAGTTGATAAATCAGACTCTTTGCATAAATATTTCTAAAGCGGGTGCTAAATAGCCTTGATTTAGCAGGTGCAACAGAAAATAGCAGGGCTTAATGTGGATGTATTGTTTATTAGCGCTAAATTGAAATAGCGTAGCATTCGAAGAGTGTTATGGGATGTAGCAGGGATACTACGGGGATTTAGTAAGGCTTTAACTGCAAAGATTTGTGGGCTTTCCGAACATCGTAGTAGAACCTGTCAACAGAGGGTAGGGCATAGGGCTAGTGCTCCACCCGCTCAACTGCAGATCTTGGAGGCAGCTTCGTCTAGCAGTTGACCAGACATAGGAAGAAAAGTTGTAGTAAATGGTTTGATTTTTATTCTTGACTTTCCCATTCACTCACTCTTTCATTCAGCAACATCACATTCTTTTATCTCCAGTTCTTTAGTCAGCTGTTAGCCCCTGGATACCTCTTTAGTTACAGATTCCATAGTTGTTTCAAAACAAAAAGATGAGTTGGCATATCTATCGATAATTTGTAGGGGGTTTGAAAATTTTGATATTAGGCACAAAGTTTGATTGTGATGCTTATTTACTACGATTCTTAGGATATGGGATAATATTAAAGACGGTTTTGTTAGCCATGTACGGGGATATTATGGAATACGAGAGGAGAGTTGATTGATTGGGGACATGTAGTGGGCATACCCTCAATATTTCTTACGGCCCACGATGGTTGGTCATGTTGAACTTTCTTTGTTCGCTAGATATATCTATAAGTGATACTGGTTCAATTCCCATAGTACGAGAGTTTTTTGATGTGTTTGAGAAGGTAAGGGGGATACCTTCCAAGAGAGAGATTGACTTTCAGATATATCTTAGTGAGAATGCAAAATTTGTAGCATTGCCCGTACGACATATGGCTCTAAAGGAATGGAGAGAGTTAAGTAAGCAAGAGGATGAGCTATTGGAGAACAGATTCATCAGATGGAGTATCTGTGAATGGGGAACGCTAGTTGTCTTTGCTACAAAGGCGGAAGGTTCTCTCTGACATTATGTGGATTACAGGGAACTAAAAAAGCTCCAAATAAGAGTGGTTACCCACTACCTCGAATAGTTGATCTTTAGACCAGTTGGTGCTCCAATATCCTCTCAATTGGATTTATCCACTGGTTTTCATTAGCTTAGTATGGCGAATGATAGAATCGACAAGACGGTATTTCGAATACCAAATGGATTTTTCGCGTGGTTTCTATGCCTTTTAGGTTAACCAATGCCCCTCCTATTTTGTAGATCTGATAAGCAAAATCTTCTGCGTCTTTCACAATAAGTTCATGGTTGTCTATGTTGATGGTACTTTGGTATTCTCAAGTAGCGAGGAGGAGTGCGCCTTACACTTAGGAGAGATTCTCCATACTTTAAGAGCACATAGGTTGAAGGCTAATTTTCAAAATGTCATTTTTGGCGTGAAGAGGTGCATTTCTTGAGGAACATGGCTTCTAGCAATGGATCCCGCTATGATGGTAGTGGTATAGGATTGGAAGGCCCTTAAGAATGCTACTGAGGTGAGGAGATCTCTTAGTTTGGTCGGGTATTACAGAAAGTTTATTAAGGATTTTGCACAGACTTTGATACCGCTTACCCGCCTCACCAAGAATAATTTGGAATTCGTGTGGCATGTAAATTGCAAGGATTCCTTTATAAGATTTAAGTAGGCTCTTACCAGTGCATCGGTGTTGGTACTTCTGGATGATTCTAGAACATTTACATTTTCCACTGATGCATGTCGTACATGGTTGGGTACTATATTGATGCAAGAAGGTTAGGTAGTAGTGGATAGCTGAATACTCATGAGAGGAACTGTTGTACCATGATTTGGAGTTGGACGCAATTATTTTTTCACTCAAGTCATGGAGTCTTTATATACATGGCGAGAGATTCGAGCTTTATAAAACCATAAGTCCTAGAAGTGTTTGTTTTTGCAGATAAATCTAAGGCAACAACTGTAACGACCCGCATTCTACACATAAGAGGATCGTAGAATATTTATTTCTTCCACATACGAAGTCGTATGGTCGTGTAACTTTGGGAGACAACTATTGGGGTCATTTCCCATGTTCGCGATTTTTACCGAATTTTAAATGACCGTTTTACCCCTGGCGAATCTTGTTTCGCCTATAACTTTTGATTAGTAAGGAGTTTTGACCTAAAACCACTTCCTTTGGATTTAAATGATGGTTTACCTTTCCATAGAGTGGTCACATTTGTCAAACGGACTTATCGTTTGGGAGATATGGCTGAAATAAGGTTTGAAAGGTGAAAAACAGCTTAATCGGGCTTGGTAGGGTAACTAGTGGAAGGGCCCATAAACCTTTTCGGGATTAGGATTATGGGGAGGTTGAAATCAGTTAGGAAACCATCTCATTTCAGTTTTTGAACCCTAGCAATGGCCTCCAACCCCCAAATCACCTTTTAATCACTTTCTAATCACATATTCGCTAAATCTTCATCAAATCAAGGCGGGTCGGCATCAAATTAGAGTTAGGGCTACTGTGTTGCATAGGAATTCAACCCAAATTAGTGGATTTTCAGATCTAAGAATTTATTTGTGGCTAAGGTGAGTGATTAGCATGTTTTTACACTAATTACGGCTAATTAGGGGTGATTAGTGATAATTAGCGAAATTATGACTCAAAAAAATATGTAAAAATTCTAAAATATTATTTTATGGCTCTGATAAATATTTGGGTTAATTTGGATGTAATTCTTAACATCTTATGATTTTGAGATAACTTATACCCCTTTTAAGGGGAATATGGTTGTGGATGCCTTGAGTAGGAAGACAGCAACCTTATGCCCGTTATTTATTAAGTGGAAGAATTTGGAATTTATTTCTATCAATGACTTTAAGCCCTCGATGGATTTTTCACCTGGATTATTAGCCTCATTGGAGGTTTTGCCTACTCTTATAGGTCAATTTGGCTTAAGGCACCGAAAGGATCCAAAGTGTTTGGGTGTTTTGGATCAGATTGTAATGGAGATGTCTGTGCATCTCAGACGATATTCTGTAGATGGTATGGGTTAAATACATGGAGACGGAAGGTTTTGTGTCCCCACAACGATGACTTGGCGAGTGCGGTATTAGCAGATGCACACCATTCGAGGATGATCTTCCATCCCGTTGGTGATAAAACATATAATTACATGAAGAGAGTATTCAATTGGAGCGAGATGAAGAAGGATGTCGCTGATTATGTGGAGAAGTTCTTAGTTTATCATAGATTCAAGATAGAGCAATGGAAGCCTAGTGGGCTGCTTCATCCTTTAGATGTGCCATAGTGGAAGTGGGAGAATGTGTTTATGGATTTCAGCATGGTTTACCCATATATACTAGGATCAATATCAATATTTAGGTGGTCATGTACATGCTAACAAAGAGCGCCCATTTCATTCTAGTCAAGAGTAAAAGGACCGCAGCTTGGATGCATCTTTGTACATCAAAGACTTTGTTTGACTCCATGATATGACTTTCAGTATATTGAGCGACATAGACTCAAACTTTACTGGCAGGTTTTGGAAGGTCCTACAGAAGGAAATGGGGACTCATCTTAGATTAAGTACGATTTATCACCCTCGGACCATTAGACAGACTGAGAGGCTGAAAAGAGTCCTTAAGGATTTATTGAGATTGTGCATCTTATACTTTGGAGGTACTTGGGAGGAGTACCTACCCTAGATAGAGTTTGCATTATGTACGAGTATAGGGATGACTCCTTTTGAGGCACCCATGCAGATCACCTTCGTGTTGGTAGGAGAATGCAGACAGACTACTTCTTGAACCCGATATGGTTAGGAACACCATAGAGAAAATTATTTTGATAAGAAAGAGGATGAAGATGGCTCAAGATAGGTAGAGATATTAAGCCGATTGGAGGAGGACAGATTTAGAGTTCGATAATGAATATTTTATTTTAGTTAAAGTGTCACCACCTAAAAATGTGGCGAGATTTGATTCAGTTGGAAAGCTTTCCTTAAGACTCGTTGGACAGTTTCCGCTATAGCTAAAGTATGGAGGAAGACGTATAGGTTGAGACTACCAGATAGACTTGCAGAAGTTCACGACGTATTTTATGTCTCGCACTTGAGGAAGTGCTTGCGTAATTCAGCAGAGGTAGTTGAGCCGGGTCAGCTCAAGGAGGTGGAGATCGAGGGAGAAGCATCTGCTCGTTATATGCCTACTCGGATTTTGGAGCATGAGCTGAAGAAAATAAGAAACAAGGAGACTAAACTTGTGAAAGTTTAATGGGGAGATAGCATAGAAGAAGCAATGTGGGAGGCTAAAGGAAAGACACTTCTTTCCATTTCATTTCTTTTCTTTTCGATAGTATGTTTTGAATTTTCCCATCTTTAGTTTTTTCCATTAAGTAGGTTATATCTTTTGTGTCCTTTGAGAGGGTAAATCTTAGGATATAACCTATGGATGATATGATTGATTGCAAACATGTTAATAAAACATGTTATGTGTGATATATGTAATAAGTTCTTATAAGTGTTGTTAGTGGATGAAAATGGACACATATACACACTAGGCACTATTAGAGATCGACAAACTAAAACACCAAACATAAGAATATGGATGTGTATGTATTTTTATTTTATTCCCACGACTGTTATTAATGGGTGATGGCCATATGGTTTATTCATATGAATTATGATTGTAGCATGCATATAGAACTATTAGTTATCATTAAGATATTTTCATACGTTTGGATGCATAGCATAAGCATATTTGCATAAGAAAGAGGTCGATTGAATCACCATTAGTTAGGGACATGTACGTTATACTATTATAACATAAATTGCATAAGAAAGCTTAGTAACAATGGACTGAGTAGATGATGGTTGAGTAGATTGATATAAGCATTGATTGTAATTACTTATTTTATTCTTCTGTGTTTGAAGTTTTTAGGGACAAAATCCTTAAGGAGGGGAGAATGCAACAATTCTAAAATTGGAGAAATGATAATCAATTAAAGAATTAATTAATAAATAAATAAGTTTGTGAAATTGTTAGGATTTAGCTATGGGAGTTGCACCATTGAGTCCATGATAATTTTCTAAGCAATTTACATATATAACTTGTCAAAGTCTGAATCAGTATGAAAAAGTTATCAAAGAAATAAGATCAAGAATAATTCAAAAATTACTTAAAAAAAGAAATAATAAAAAAAGACCCTCAATGGTTGATCCATTCTTGGGTCGAGTCAACCCGCGTTTTTATCTGGACGATATTTCGTTTAGGTACGAGCCAATCTTGGTTATTTTAATTTTTGAGTGAATCGTGAGCATTGTTTTCATAACATGGAGGGCTGAAACTAAATAAATGACGTGTTTGGACCAGATTAATCAACCAATCAAACTGCTTGATATCCCTAGCTCCATTATAAATTAGATCATAGACCTAGCTATTCATTCACAATACAAATCTTTTCTCATTGGATTTTACATTGACTGAGACGGGCCTAAAACTTAATTTTTTTCTTTGTAAAGAGTCTGTAAAATAAAAAAAAATTATAATCAATGTAGGGATGGGATTTGTAACACCCCACATCCGTTAGTGTCACTCACAAAGGGAATGCACTAAGTTCTGTGGAGCATTTAGGGTAAAAGATGCAGATAAATTACAAGACAGACAGAAAATTTAATAGCGGAAAATAAAACTTTGCTTTATTGATAAAATAGTTTGTACATTGATTTCTTTACAATATCAGAGTATCATCTGTCTTACAAAATAAAGAAGCATAAAAATACATTTATATTCCCCAATTTTAGCAAGAGCCAGCCATAGCATCTGAAAAGAGAATCCAAGCAAACTTCGACAAATCTTCAAGCTGGGAAAGAGTGACAGTCCGACTTAACCTGAGCTTTATTATTCCCTCCTTTACTACCTGGGGGGGAACGGAAGAAAAGAAGACGAAAGAAAACAGAGTCAGACATAAAGCCTGAGTAAGTTCAGTAACTTCTAGCATGTAAACATAGAAAACAAAACGACATGAATTAATTGAATACAAGATAACACCATGATGATAGGGTCAGCAAGGTCACAAGATTAACACAAGATAGTTACAAGGTATGCTAAGATAAGATGAACCGGATATGCTCAAATACTTTCGCCGCCTCGCTATTTCCTTGTTATACCGATTTCTATATCTCTGCACCGCCTAACTAGTGTCCCAACTAGTAACGATAACGTGATCCCAGTCCCTGTAGTTTCCATTGCCTTCAGGCCTACATTAATTATTTGTTACCTAGATTTACATCTAGGGTTTTCTATCAAGTGCTTTCTAGTTTCAACTAGAGTTTACGCTATCTATTGAACGCTTCTCGGATTCAGGGTTTATGCCACCTAGTCCAATCGATGCCCCCAAGTCTAGGACACACTACCTAGAGTGGTATATGTTCCTATACTTCCCCACGTATGTATCGCAACCCATTATCGCTTGTCTAGATGCACATGTCCTGTAATGTGCAGTCCGAGTCCTGTGTCAGGGCAAGTCAAGGAATACAGAACTCGGTCGGGAGCTTTCAGATATCTGCCGATGCAAATACTAAGGTCTGTTTTTATTCTAGTGGTTATGGTCCCACTTGACCCCTCCCTCAACTAATGAAAGGCACACCTTGAAAAATGAGAACTATACGCCGGCCCCCGCTGCCCCCACTATCCTATGGCCATCCTCACCCATAACTAGATAGCAAGTACATGGTCTTTTGGAGTTCTCCGCCTTTCCGCTTCACATATCTCGACTGACTCAAGATGGATGGTAGACGACGAGTCGCTATCACAGGGCTACCGTTTGCTCGCCGAATCACGCCGGTCCATCCTAGTCTTTAGGTTGCCATGTATTGCAACCAAGGCATACCCCTGGTTCTTCTACGCAGACCTTAACCTCTGTGGGCCCAGGCGGATCATCTGCAGCCTCACAGAGGGATACCAAGAGTACCCTCACGTCCCCTCGAAGCCTCGGGCTTCGTAACCAAATTCGTTGGAGCCTTCTTTCTACTCAGACGGACATTCGCTCCTTCTCGTGTTATACTAAGAATTACTACTTAGTTTTACTAACTAAGATTTAGTCCACTTAGTTTCCAGAATCGTTTTTTTCTTAACTAAGGTTTACTACTTAGTTCCCTTTCCCGTCAATTTGGATTGGTTAAGTGTCATTAGTCAATTCAAGCCTACTTAACCCTCTTCATTTATCCTGTCAAACTGGTTAAGTGTTATTAGTAATTCATGTTGACTTAACCCCACCACAAACCATGTTATATTGGTTAAGTATTTCTTATTACTTAACCCTACCCATTCACCCTGTATTGGTTCGGTGTTACTTTTTAACTTAACCTTGCCCGTCTGTTTTAACTAACATGTTATTAACGGTTAAGTATTATCCGTTCATGTTTTAGACTTAACCCTATTCCTTTACCACAATCTGATGGTTAAGTGTTCAAGTTTACTTAACCCTACGGTCTAGCCCAGCTAACATATCAAATTGGCTAAGTGTATTAAATCTTACTTAACCCCAACCCCTAGTCTAGTTAACATGTTAATTTGGCTAAGTGTATTAACTTTACTTAACCCCACTTTCTAGACTAGTTAACATGTTAATTTGGCTAAGTGTTTTCTTGGTTACTTAACCTCTACAAATCTTGTCTTGTTACCATGAGTTTGGTTAAGTGTCCCTGTGGACTTAGCCCTCCGTTCTAGCTTAACTGTGCTAAGTTGGTTAAGTGTTCCTATGGACTTAACCCTCCCATTCTAGCTTAACTGTATGGCCCTAACCCCACCCACCAGTCTGGTTATCATGTTGAATTGGTTAAGTGTCTTAGTGAACTTAACCCTACCATTATTGTTCTAGCTTTAATTAAATAGATTAAAGCCATGACCACTCACATTAGACAGATATTGTTGCGATTACTGGATGTGCCGGTTAGTTCCGGGCAGATTTACGTCGCAACTTAGTCTAACCTCGGGTTAGGCCTATTCGTGTTTTCTAGTTCAAAGGGTTTTGATAAATTTTCAGATCAGGTTTTGAAAGTAACCATCCCGTTCATCGGATCAGTTAGGGATAGCCAGGGAGAGCAGGAAATGTAACACCCCGCCTCCGCTAGGGTCACTCGCAAAGGAATGCACTAGCTTTAGAGGGGCATTATTGGTAAACATGCACAGAAATATCACAAGACAGAACATATAGAATAGCGGAAGTAAAATCAAACTTTCATAACATGAATAAATAAGGTCTAAAGCCTTTTACATCAGAGTACATCAAAACCTGTCTTGCAATAGTAAAGAAGCATAAAGACATCTTCATAAATTATTCCCCAAGTAAAAACAGTAAAGTAGCCATAGCCAAGAAAAGTCCAATCCATCCATGATGACCTTCAAGCAGAAGAAGTCCGAACTAAACAGCATTGTTTCCTCCCTGAAACCTGGGGGGGGGGGAAACGGAAGAAAAGAGGCGAAACAAAACGGGTCAGTCAAAAAGACTGAGTAAGTCCTATCTACTTCCAGTATAAAAACAGGTAAAGGTAACATGACATGCATAAACTGAAAGTAAACATAAGGATAACTACAAGATAGATAAACCGGGGTAGCCGGTTGAACTACTGTGGCAAGATAAACTAAGGTATCATGATAAACTACGGTGTTATGATAAGTCAAGGCATCACATCGTCAGATTTCTATCGAGTACATTATCCCAAGGTATCTACCCCGTCTAACATCCCACGGTATCTATTATGTATATTCTTCCTAGTTCTAACATGTATATTTGCTCTGCACCTCTCGTACTAGTACCCCTACCCGCGTCATGTGTTAACCGTGAATGTCCCTTGCTCAAAGTCGTGTAATGGTCCATGTCAACCTAGTATATCGCATATATAGGTTACTCAAATCATATGTTTCTTTCCATGTATATAAGTTCAGTCCTTTGCCGTACCTCGTACGGGCTTCCTCATGTCGTATTATCCTTGAATTCGTTTGGACTGTCACCCTTGTTCTAGCTAGGCTCTTCCATATGAATCATCGTTTGAACTACTAGGACTTACGCCACCTAGCACCACTAGGGATTACGCTTACCTATTGCACGCTTTCGTATTCCGGTTTGGGTTAAACCACCTAGGCCACTAGGGATTACGCTAACCCTCAACCGCGCCCTTTTTCCCACGCATTCATTGTGAATCGTTTTTCTATAACTGTATGCACATGTATCACATCGTGCCATCCGAGTCCTGTCACAGGGCAAACCAAGAAATACAGGACTCGGTCGGGAGCTTTAGATTTATCTGCCGATGCAGATACTAAGGTCTGCTTTTCTACATGTGGCTATGGTCCCACGAGACCCCTCCCTCAACTAGTGAAAGGCAACACAAGAGAAAATCTTGCATGAGAACTACACTCCGGCCAGCTCACATCCTACGGCCTACCTCACCCATAATTAGATAGCAATTATGGTCTGTTGGGTGTTCCCTGCCTTTCCGTACGTACACGCTTGACTCAAGATGGTAGATGATCGACGAACTTGCTATCTCGGGCACCTTATGTATCTGCCGACTCACTGCTATCCACCCCAGTCTTTAGGTCGCTCGCATAGCAACCAAGGCATATTCTTGGTTCTTCTACCGCAGACCTCAACCTCTCGCGAGCCTAGTATAATGACCTGGCAGCTCACAGAGGGATCCCAAGAATATCCTCACGTTCCCCGAAGCCGCTGCTTCGTTACCCAGTTCGTTGGAGCCTTTATCTAAATCAGATAGCCTGCTCCTACACGCATACTTAAACGTTGACCTAACGTATCGGGTTACTGATCTATCTAAGAAATGGTCCAAATTTCCTTGACTAAGAATTATTACTTAGTTTCCCTTAACTAAGGTTTACCGCTTAGCCTTATTTCCATAATCCTTGTTAACTATGGTTATTTTCCTAATCCTCCGAATTAGGGTTTATCTAATGGGTTAAGTGTCACTTAAGTTCATAACTTAGCCCGTCTACAAACCATGTCAAAATTGGCTAAGTATACAAGTCCAAGACTTAACCCTACAAACCATGTGTCAAGTTGGTTAAGTATATCAAGGAATCCATGACTTAACCTCGTCTAATTATCATTTTAGATTGGTTAATTATATAATTTAACTTGACCTTGCCATCAAATCGGTCAAGCGTATTCAAGTGATTCGTGACTTAGCCTTATCATGTTTTCACGTTAGATTGGTTAAGTATAGATTAACTTAACCTCATCAAATTAACGAGTTAGATTGGTTAAGTATAGGTCACTTAACCTCATCAAATCATCGTGTTAAATTAGTTAAGTGTTTAACTTAACCCCATTAAATTACCAAGTTGGATTAATTAAGTCTAGGCTAACTTAACCCCATCTGATTACCATGTTTAGATTTGTTAAGCCTAACCTTAACCCCATCCATTAACTGTATTATACGGTTAAGTGTCATTAAGAAAATTTACTTAACCTTATCACGTTATCGTGTTGGATTGATTAAGTGTTGGTTAACTTAATCCCGTCCACTAGTCGTATAAAAATGGTCAAGTGTCATTAGGCAAATCAAGTTACTTAACCTACCCAAGCTTATCATGTTTTTGTTAAGTATCATTAGCCTAATCAAATTACTTAACCCATTTGTCCATATCATATTTGGTTAAGCCTCATTAATCAAATTAACTTAACCCTATTATGTGGCATTAATTTAATTAATGCACCCTCAACCTCTCACATTAGACCTTGTTGTGGTTACTAGTTAAGCCGGGCGGGTCCGGGTAGATTTACACCACAACCTAGTCTAACCTCGGGTCTTAAGCGCGACATGACCAACTTCTCACATTGGGTCCTATTGTTTGCAACTACTAGTTAGGCCGGTCGGTTCCGGGTAGTTTTACGTTGCAAACTCAACCCAACCTCGAGTTGGCCATACTTATATTATCTAAGTTCATCATGTTTCCAAAACATGTTACAAGTTTTCAAGCATTTGGGTAGACCTAACTTAATAGGTAAATTCCCAAAGGGTAGACCTAACTTAATAGGTAAATTCCCAAGCTCATGTTTTTATGCATACTTACATGCCAACTTCCATGTTATCTTTCAAGTCATATTCTCAAGTATAAACACATGTCATATTCAAGTTAAGATTTTGCGACATGTTCATGTTTATCTAACTACCCAAAATCGTGTTTTCCCAACGCAAGCAAAGCGAGTCAACATAGTAAGGATACTATATCACATATTGGTCTCAAAACATGCATGATGCCAAAAAGGGCTTGGCTTCCACATGCATATCATCATAAAGGGATTGGCCATAAACATGCATAGTGTCATAAGGTAATTTGGCCACAAACATGCATATTATCAAAAGGGGTTTGGCCATAAACATGCACAACTTAAAAGAGGGGATTGGCCATAAACATGCATAATCTCATAAAGGATTTGGCCACAAACTTGCATGTTAGCATAAGGGGTTTGGGTTCATAAACATGCATAAGCCCCAAAATCTTGTCTTAGCCAATGTTTCACAAGTAAAGTGGTTCCTAAAGGTTCATGCTAGCATTTCATGCATAAAGATCCAAACTTGCAAGTTAAACTAGGTTATGCATAGCATGAGAGGCATGATTAAGTCACTCACATGGCCTAAAATCATAAACATGAACACAAGAGGCAAGGTAAGGTTCATATAGGTTCGCATAATCATGTTTAGCCTCATTTTATCCCATGTCAACATTAAAAATACCGTTTTGATCCAAAAGTAGCTAGAACTTACTTAGACAGGGCTTAGAAAAGGGGTCATGCATCATATTGACGAAGAAAGGTGGCTCCTTTGAAGAAGAACCTTCATGAAACTCGCATAGCAATGTTGATTTGGCCTCTATTTGGTGTAGCAAGCTTGCACCTTTTGATTTGAACCCAATTTGAATGCATAGGCTCTAGGGATTTGAGATGGAGGCCATGAGAGTAGAAATTTGGCCATAGTTTAGTTATATGAGTGAATAATGAGGGTTTAGGGGTAGGTTTAGGGTCTTTTTATAGAGATTAGGATAGTTTTAGGCCCTTAGATTAACCCTAGGACCAACCTGAACCGTCAGATTTCAAGCCAGGCCCAAAAACCTAGCCAAGATAGAAAATAGGTGCACCAGGCCAGAATCAGCCGACAGGGCAAGTCGACAGCCCTGTCGACATGCCTGTCGACATGCCTGTCGACATGCCTGTCGACATGTCTGGGCGGGAATTTTCCCCGCCTGGCCCCATTTCTGCATGTTTCGAAATTCAAATTTCCCGAAAACTTCTTTGGGCCTTAACCGAGTCATACGGACTCCGATTTTCGAAAACTCGGACTCTATTTCGCGTATTTTTCCGAGACGAACGCAATGGCATAGCCCGTTTTACTTGATTCAGAATTTAAAATTAAATTCTGCCTTGATTCTCGTTTTAACATGTTATTGAAATACGGGTTGTTGCATTCTCCCCACCTTTTAGGATTTCGTCCCCAAAATCTCTAAGTTAGGAAGAACATATCCTACCATCCATCATCCATCTACTCAAAACATCATCCACAAGCAACCATTGTCCTTAGATGATTTCTAATGCTGTATGAATATATGCAAAACGTGTGTGTACATGTTCCTTAGCTAATGCTAATGATCAGGCCTGAATAATTTTTCTAATGCAAAATATGTATAGTGCCATGAATCCAATATGTATGCAAATAGCCCTAGTCATATAGATACTATATGCGTGCACAAACATTCATCCATATGCAACGTCCACATGGTAACACATTCAATTTCATCCATAAACAAGTATAAATACTCGTGCATATGCAATATGAAATGTGACCGAGTCGAGCTAATATCTAATGTAAATTCGCGCATCCACGAGCAACCACTTGCAACCATTTGCAACCATATCAACCATATCAACCATAACATGTTTCAAATACATGTTTACATCCATAGCGTCCTACCTAAGGTTCCCAAAATAAGATCTAGAAGATAAACAAAACAAACTCCTTACGGGGTTTGCAACAGAAACAGGACCGAGGGGATATCCATAAAAGATAGCCTACAAGTAAGCTCTACCGAAAACAGGGATCAAGAATATACTCCCAAAAAGAGATATCATGCGCGTATCTAGTCTTTGACCATCAAAGTCGTCTTTCCTGAGCTTAATTCCATCGTGCCTTGACCGTCTTTTAAGTTCACGATTTTGCAGCTTCTTATTTCCTGTTTCCATAACATGAGCTAGAACTCATTTCTTTGTCGCCTCTCGTTCCACTTGCACTTATCCTTTTCCTAGAATACTTGACGCAAACATGACTGCGTACTCATGATCTCACGCAAGCTTTCCAAAATTCACTAGTGAATCTCGGACCTCGTACCATAAGGTATTCCACGTAGTAGAACTTTCTCTTGAAAGTAAACAAGTTACCGTGCGCACTTACTAGGGTAATTCCCATAACCCATACATAATCGAAGTAAACCATCCGTCTTATTAGCGAACACCGTTCGATCGGGTTTCTAATTTCCAACAAAGGCATCTAGGGATTCTAAGTAACTAATCATGACAGAACCCAAAAAAGGTTACGCGGTACTTCAAGGGTATTACCAAAGCAAGCCAAGAGTCTAACTACCCTCCTTCTAAAACCGAGAGTGGCACCCCTTACTGGATAACCACTTCATCCCTAGAATCCATCCACAACTTATAAACATAAGCATTATTTCCAAGCTCAACACTTGATATAGACATTCTCAAATCCAAACAAGCCATGAGTAAATGGACCGATCTTCCAATAGGACTTGAGACGAAAACGGGATTCTCTATTACGCTAGTACTTAAGGTGCAGAGACTCAACTATCGAAGCGGACTTAAAAGATGCGGTGATCAAAACAAAGTCCCGACAGGATGATAGAGAAGAAAAGCTAAACCTTTAACAAGACCGTTACCCTCCTTCTGAGGTACGCTAGAAGTGAGAGCATACTATTGCCCTCCGAATGATCTTGTCCCTGTTCCACAATACTTAACTATCCGTCCCGTTTCACCATACCAAAGATACTTTCTCGTCATGGGTTTCATTGTTCATCTTTCTCCGTCCTTTGAGGACTAAGCCATACCAACAAGTTGCTCATCCTTAAGCTCGTATCCTTTATCCTCTTTCTCACTATTCTTTCTTATAACGCGGCCACTGCTCTCTTGAAATCCACCTCCATCGCATGGAAAGCACTTTCGTAGATAGAAAAGACTAGTCGCAGTTAAAACCACTGTGACTACAGATGGAGGAAAGAAAGGAGAAGAGATTCAATTAAGGAAACAAGGATAGTGCTAATGGCCTTTGGGGAATAGCCTTTTTCTTTTGAAAGAAATTTTTCTTGAAAAAAATGCTTCTTTGTAAACGATTTTCAAATAGTTTTCAGAAGGTCTTTAAAAACTTTTGCCCAGTCTGGTAACCTTCTGCTCTGATACCACGTGTAACACCTCGCCTCCGCTAGGGTCACTCGCAAAGGAATGCACTAGCTTTAGAGGGGCATTATTGGTAAACATGCACAGAAATATCACAAGACAGAACATATAGAATAGCGGAAGTAAAATCAAACTTTCATAACATGAATAAATAAGGTCTAAAGCCTTTTACATCAGAGTACATCAAAACCTGTCTTGCAATAGTAAAGAAGCATAAAGACATCTTCATAAATTATTCCCCAAGTAAAAACAGTAAAGTAGCCATAGCCAAGAAAAGTCCAATCCATCCATGATGACCTTCAAGCAGAAGAAGTCCGAACTAAACAGCATTGTTTCCTCCCTGAAACCTGGGGGGGAAACGGAAGAAAAGAGGCGAAACAAAACGGGTCAGTCAAAAAGACTGAGTAAGTCCTATCTACTTCCAGTATAAAAACAGGTAAAGGTAACATGACATGCATAAACTGAAAGTAAACATAAGGATAACTACAAGATAGATAAACCGGGGTAGCCGGTTGAACTACTGTGGCAAGATAAACTAAGGTATCATGATAAACTACGGTGTTATGATAAGTCAAGGCATCACATCGTCAGATTTCTATCGAGTACATTATCCCAAGGTATCTACCCCGTCTAACATCCCACGGTATCTATTATGTATATTCTTCCTAGTTCTAACATGTATATTTGCTCTGCACCTCTCGTACTAGTACCCCTACCCGCGTCATGTGTTAACCGTGAATGTCCCTTGCTCAAAGTCGTGTAATGGTCCATGTCAACCTAGTATATCGCATATATAGGTTACTCAAATCATATGTTTCTTTCCATGTATATAAGTTCAGTCCTTTGCCGTACCTCGTACGGGCTTCCTCATGTCGTATTATCCTTGAATTCGTTTGGACTGTCACCCTTGTTCTAGCTAGGCTCTTCCATATGAATCATCGTTTGAACTACTAGGACTTACGCCACCTAGCACCACTAGGGATTACGCTTACCTATTGCACGCTTTCGTATTCCGGTTTGGGTTAAACCACCTAGGCCACTAGGGATTACGCTAACCCTCAACCGCGCCCTTTTTCCCACGCATTCATTGTGAATCGTTTTTCTATAACTGTATGCACATGTATCACATCGTGCCATCCGAGTCCTGTCACAGGGCAAACCAAGAAATACAGGACTCGGTCGGGAGCTTTAGATTTATCTGCCGATGCAGATACTAAGGTCTGCTTTTCTACATGTGGCTATGGTCCCACGAGACCCCTCCCTCAACTAGTGAAAGGCAACACAAGAGAAAATCTTGCATGAGAACTACACTCCGGCCAGCTCACATCCTACGGCCTACCTCACCCATAATTAGATAGCAATTATGGTCTGTTGGGTGTTCCCTGCCTTTCCGTACGTACACGCTTGACTCAAGATGGTAGATGATCGACGAACTTGCTATCTCGGGCACCTTATGTATCCGCCGACTCACTGCTATCCACCCCAGTCTTTAGGTCGCTCGCATAGCAACCAAGGCATATTCTTGGTTCTTCTACCGCAGACCTCAACCTCTCGCGAGCCTAGTATAATGACCTGGCAGCTCACAGAGGGATCCCAAGAATATCCTCACGTTCCCCGAAGCCGCTGCTTCGTTACCCAGTTCGTTGGAGCCTTTATCTAAATCAGATAGCCTGCTCCTACACGCATACTTAAACGTTGACCTAACGTATCGGGTTACTGATCTATCTAAGAAATGGTCCAAATTTCCTTGACTAAGAATTATTACTTAGTTTCCCTTAACTAAGGTTTACCGCTTAGCCTTATTTCCATAATCCTTGTTAACTATGGTTATTTTCCTAATCCTCCGAATTAGGGTTTATCTAATGGGTTAAGTGTCACTTAAGTTCATAACTTAGCCCGTCTACAAACCATGTCAAAATTGGCTAAGTATACAAGTCCAAGACTTAACCCTACAAACCATGTGTCAAGTTGGTTAAGTATATCAAGGAATCCATGACTTAACCTCGTCTAATTATCATTTTAGATTGGTTAATTATATAATTTAACTTGACCTTGCCATCAAATCGGTCAAGCGTATTCAAGTGATTCGTGACTTAGCCTTATCATGTTTTCACGTTAGATTGGTTAAGTATAGATTAACTTAACCTCATCAAATTAACGAGTTAGATTGGTTAAGTATAGGTCACTTAACCTCATCAAATCATCGTGTTAAATTAGTTAAGTGTTTAACTTAACCCCATTAAATTACCAAGTTGGATTAATTAAGTCTAGGCTAACTTAACCCCATCTGATTACCATGTTTAGATTTGTTAAGCCTAACCTTAACCCCATCCATTAACTGTATTATACGGTTAAGTGTCATTAAGAAAATTTACTTAACCTTATCACGTTATCGTGTTGGATTGATTAAGTGTTGGTTAACTTAATCCCGTCCACTAGTCGTATAAAAATGGTCAAGTGTCATTAGGCAAATCAAGTTACTTAACCTACCCAAGCTTATCATGTTTTTGTTAAGTATCATTAGCCTAATCAAATTACTTAACCCATTTGTCCATATCATATTTGGTTAAGCCTCATTAATCAAATTAACTTAACCCTATTATGTGGCATTAATTTAATTAATGCACCCTCAACCTCTCACATTAGACCTTGTTGTGGTTACTAGTTAAGCCGGGCGGGTCCGGGTAGATTTACACCACAACCTAGTCTAACCTCGGGTCTTAAGCGCGACATGACCAACTTCTCACATTGGGTCCTATTGTTTGCAACTACTAGTTAGGCCGGTCGGTTCCGGGTAGTTTTACGTTGCAAACTCAACCCAACCTCGAGTTGGCCATACTTATATTATCTAAGTTCATCATGTTTCCAAAACATGTTACAAGTTTTCAAGCATTTGGGTAGACCTAACTTAATAGGTAAATTCCCAAAGGGTAGACCTAACTTAATAGGTAAATTCCCAAGCTCATGTTTTTATGCATACTTACATGCCAACTTCCATGTTATCTTTCAAGTCATATTCTCAAGTATAAACACATGTCATATTCAAGTTAAGATTTTGCGACATGTTCATGTTTATCTAACTACCCAAAATCGTGTTTTCCCAACGCAAGCAAAGCGAGTCAACATAGTAAGGATACTATATCACATATTGGTCTCAAAACATGCATGATGCCAAAAAGGACTTGGCTTCCACATGCATATCATCATAAAGGGATTGGCCATAAACATGCATAGTGTCATAAGGTAATTTGGCCACAAACATGCATATTATCAAAAGGGGTTTGGCCATAAACATGCACAACTTAAAAGAGGGGATTGGCCATAAACATGCATAATCTCATAAAGGATTTGGCCACAAACTTGCATGTTAGCATAAGGGGTTTGGGTTCATAAACATGCATAAGCCCCAAAATCTTGTCTTAGCCAATGTTTCACAAGTAAAGTGGTTCCTAAAGGTTCATGAGAGCATTTCATGCATAAAGATCCAAACTTGCAAGTTAAACTAGGTTATGCATAGCATGAGAGGCATGATTAAGTCACTCACATGGCCTAAAATCATAAACATGAACACAAGAGGCAAGGTAAGGTTCATATAGGTTCGCATAATCATGTTTAGCCTCATTTTATCCCATGTCAACATTAAAAATACCGTTTTGATCCAAAAGTAGCTAGAACTTACTTAGGCAGGGCTTAGAAAAGGGGTCATGCATCATATTGACGAAGAAAGGTGGCTCCTTTGAAGAAGAACCTTCATGAAACTCGCATAGCAATGTTGATTTGGCCTCTATTTGGTGTAGCAAGCTTGCACCTTTTGATTTGAACCCAATTTGAATGCATAGGCTCTAGGGATTTGAGATGGAGGCCATGAGAGTAGAAATTTGGCCATAGTTTAGTTATATGAGTGAATAATGAGGGTTTAGGGGTAGGTTTAGGGTCTTTTTATAGAGATTAGGATAGTTTTAGGCCCTTAGATTAACCCTAGGACCAACCTGAACCGTCAGATTTCAAGCCAGGCCCAAAAACCTAGCCAAGATAGAAAATAGGTGCACCAGGCCAGAATCAGCCGACAGGGCAAGTCGACAGCCCTGTCGACATGCCTGTCGACATGCCTGTCGACATGCCTGTCGACATGCCTGTCGACATGCCTGTCGACATGTCTGGGCGGGAATTTTCCCCGCCTGGCCCCATTTCTGCATGTTTCGAAATTCAAATTTCCCGAAAACTTCTTTGGGCCTTAACCGAGTCATACGGACTCCGATTTTCGAAAACTCAGACTCTATTTCGCGTATTTTTCCGAGACGAACGCAATGGCATAGCCCGTTTTACTTGATTCAGAATTTAAAATTAAATTCTGCCTTGATTCTCGTTTTAACATGTTATTGAAATACGGGTTGTTACAGGAAACTTGTATTTTCCAAACTCAAGCCTAGACACTATCCTCTCTGTCACCCTAGAACTTTCTGGTGTACCATTAAAAGAGATGTCGTTAATAAACCTTTAATTTGTCTAAATTTGCCTTTCCTTATTTAGGACAAATTCTATAAGTAAATTAATCCTAATTTACTTATTTCCCAATTACTCTTTTAATGTAAATTGTCTACATTTATTTCTATGGTCCATTTCCCTTCCTAAATCATATTTATGCTTTTTGGTATGTAAACTATACCAAATTAAGTGTCACTAACCATGATTTTTCTAAACCTGACAGTTATTCTCAATTATGGCCAATTTCACATTTATGCCAATATACTTACCGTGCCAAATTAGCTAATCCAATTCCGATTCAACATTCTAATTCACGTCAAACTAGACTTATTACTCTAGTTCACTATTCATGTAAATGCTAGATTTACATGTCAATACTAGATTCAAATTACACATCTTATAATTCATGTCAAATTTATCCAATTTGCATTTCTATGTACATGCCATAATACATGTTCCCAATTTATGCCAATTTCCAAGTTAAACTACGTTTTTAGTAAATTTCATATTTTGCCCAAACCGCATTCCCACCGTTCGTATAATCGTGATTCATTCTAGATTATAAATAAAGCTAGGTTCGTAGAAAATAGGGAATGAACCAAAGATGCTATGCAAAGGATAGACATACTAACTGGCATAAAAAGGGTTGAATAACGACGTCAGTTCAAGAACATGGGTAGACCTAACTTAATAGGTAAATTCCCAAGGTCTAAAACCAAGAATAGACAGAATAAAGGCGTAGGTTCAAGAACATGGGTAGACCTAACTTAATAGGTAAATTCCCAAGGTCTAAAACCAAAGAAAACAAAGAACCGACAGGATAGATAATCGGGTTTAGACCCAATTTCACAGTCACAAAACTTAAACACTTTCCTAGTCATGAACCATAGGTGCTTAATCACAGTTGTCTCATTTATGTCATAGACAATAGTTTTGCTTCCTAATCAAAGGTATAGGCTTGTGTTCATAGTCATGGAAATAATCCTCATAGTCACAGTCACAGTCATAGGCAATGTCCATAGTCATAGGAAATGTTCATAGTCATAGGCAATGTTCATAGTCATAGGCAATGTTCATAGTCACAGTCTTATCGGTCATCTAATCATAACAGTTCTTAATTAAGTCCAAAGATGTAGGCACAGATTCGAATAGAAAGATTTGGCATATTATTTTATTCCTTTAATTCATGTCACGAACAGAGAGAAACGTTCAAATCTAAAAAGTAACCGACTTACAGAGATTAGATTAGAATAGAAAGATGGCGTTGCTATGATTCGTAGAAAAACAGTCGTTGCAGTCGTTTGAACCTTCTCTTGAATCCTAGCTTGAATCTCTTCTTCTTGAAAGTCTTTGAGCAGCATCTCCTCGTCTTGATTTATTTTATATATATTATTCTATTTATTATTTAATTAAGAGGAGGAGAGGAAGCCATGTTCACTAAGAATCTTTGCAGCATAAGGGTAGAAAAGAATTGTGAATAGAGAAGAAGACTAGGGCTGTTTATATAGTGTTAGGCGGACGAATCTGGTCAGAATGGCGTCCAGATACA
The DNA here is from genome assembly GCA_030737875.1 of Allium sativum. Classification (NCBI taxonomy): domain Eukaryota; kingdom Viridiplantae; phylum Streptophyta; class Magnoliopsida; order Asparagales; family Amaryllidaceae; genus Allium; species Allium sativum. Next base: position 549,525,394 of record CM060912.1, on the reverse strand, counting down.
GAAGAACGAACCAAGTGCAGAAACAGGAAAAGCCAGGGGGGTCGACCCCCAGGTCGACTACCCAGTCGACCTGGGTGCCTTGGGCGGGAAAATTCCCGCCCTGCCCAATCTGGGCCTGTTTTTGAATTTCGAACTCGACCAGTTTTGAAATCTGAACTTCGCTGAATCTTCAGGAGACCATATCTTCCTCATACGGACTCCGATTTACGCAAACTCAGACTCGTTTTCATGCAGAATTCCGAGACGAACGCAATGGCGCAACCCGTTTCCCTTGATTTTGATTTTAACTTTTAATTCTGCCTTGATTTGTAAATCTTAGTGTTACAGAATTACGGGGTGTTACAGGATTTGGGAAGGCTACATGTGCAAAAGGTAAGAACCACACGTGAGTGTTGTAACTATTTGGGTTTTTGAGTAATTTAAAGAAATAAGGTTTTTACTAGTTGTAGTTTTTCGTTTATTTTACATTTTGTCTTACCGTTTTTCTTACAGTTCTCTATAAGTTATTTTCTGTATGTATTTCTTTACTCTTTCTTTTTAGTAAATTCTATACGTCAGTATTCCAGTCTTTTTCTCTTAGCAGTAATTTTATTCTTGTCAGTTATTTATAGTTTCTACAACTATTCATATTTGTTCTTAAACATTTCTAGATATGCAAATATAAGTTAACTGATGTAGACTTAATCCTCTTTTTGCGTGTGAAAAAAAATAACAAGTATAAACTTTGCTAAATGAAAAAAACTAAATTTATAGAAGCGTGTGTATAAATTATAGATCTGTATCAAAAGGAATCAGACAAAATTATGCAAATTTGCAGTAAATAATGATAAAGTGTTGTAATTTGAAAAGTAACAGGGAATAAACGGATTATTATTATTATAACTTTATTGACTGTTAGAAAAACATAATAAGCAAATTTAGGATTTCTTGCAACTAAAATTATAACATGGGGATTATAATAAAAAAGGAAATAAAAAAAGTTTATTATAATAAAACTTAAATTTTGGGTTAGGTAAATAAGCAGGTAACAATACTGGTCTGCGCTGGTAGCAAAAACTGATTGGGGAAAATATATGACAATAACTTTGTAGGGGGTGCAAATTTGAATATTTTTTGTTAGGGACTTGTACCGGAAGCATTGCTTTTCAAGTTTATTACTGATGGCCTTAGATATGGGGTTGAGAATGAGCACACTTATGCTGATTGAGTTAAACAAGCGATCAGCAAGGAGAGACAACAACTACTGTGTTCCGGCGATAGCCGAGCATGCGATAACATTGGTAAACGCTACTGCATCCAAGTGTTAAATTATATCTTTGTTGGTGGATAGACAGACGGTGATCGGTTTCACGACGAATAAATCCTCAGTGACATTCTATCATGCGAGATAGTAGACAGATAAGAAAGGCCGATCGATGGGCAGAATTAGGAAATCATCCTATTCATACTTCTTTTATTCAACAGTTGAATTAGTGCTAACAATCGAGCAATCAATGTACATATATTTATCTTCTTTAGTTGTGCACGAACACTTTACCCTATTACATTAGAGCTGTTACTAAGTCCATTTCCTTTATCGTGCTCAATCGTGCTAATAATTACTTCATTCACCGGACTTGTAGTCTAACCCACTCTACTTTCTTTCTTTTTCTTTCCCCTAAGGATCCTAGTTCTAATCATTGCAAACAACTTGATTTTCAGACATATTTCGGAGATTCCAATTCTATTTTGATATATTATTCTGCTTTGTATCTTTTTATGTTATTATGGGTTGTACTATTGACATTCAAAGAGACGATTATTGTTGTTGTACTGATTTATGAGATAGAGGTTTTCATTATAAAACATATGGTGGTTTTATGTTTTATGACTGAAATAAATGTTCGGTTTTAAAATAACAATTTATGTTCCAGTTTAAGTGTTTTCCAATATGTTTGTTATTATTTTCTTATATTGTAAATTTTAGTCTCTGTGATTTTTTTATACTCACATTTCTTGGCATAACCATACTTCGGGAGATGCTAAGAGGTGTTGGGTGTTATATGGACCGTTTTATGTAGTTGACTCTGGTTTTTCGTTGCAAAATGATACTTACTATCGTATCGTAATGTTAGAAATTACAAGAGAGAGGATTACAAAATGTTTGAGCAGACCAAAAATAAAACATCATTTACAACAAATACTATACAAAAGAAAAACGGAAAGCCAACTCAAACAAAATAGGACACAACATAACAACACAAAACATAGACCCAATAGACATATACACACTAAAATAAACATCCTACCAATCATGCAGCACAAGCCTCCGAAAGAAGCAAAAGCCAGCTTCAAGGAATCTCACAGAAAAATCTTCATCAACATTTCCCCTACGATACAGCACCCACCAGGAAGAAACACAACAAACTAATTCTCAAAGTAAAACCCAGAATGAAGAAGCTCCAAGATACAATGAACAGTCAGCCAGATTTGAACCAAATTTGGATCCAGACTATCAAAACAAAGACATTTCCAATAAAACCATTAAACCCGCATCAAGGAATGCATCAGGACTGGAACTACACTCACCATTCCTAGACTCAATATCACCACTGTCTTCATGATAAACAGAGAAACCAAACTTAAAATCCAGATCCACAGCTGATATATAATACCAGATGCCAATATATACTACCAGACCATTATAGCAACAACACCAGGAAGAAATAAAACATCTAAGTAACTCCTAACATACCAATATACATAACACCAAAGAAAAAGAAGTTAAAACAATAAAAACCAGAGTCATTGAGGTAGAAGAAATAGGAAACTCCAAATCCATAAAAAAGAGCAAAGAGAATCAGCTTACTTTTTGGTAATTCCTCCATTCATTGCCCCACCAAGAGAGCTACCCCCTTCTTTAGCCTTTTTAATCTTTGATCTTGTTTGGATTTGTAAAATAAGCTTTACCCATTCCGGGTTGGTTTCAACCAAAGGATCTTGGCTCATTATATTATTGTTCCTTTTGAGCTTATTATTTTTATTTCTAGCTTTCCTATTCCTGAAACTGCAAGAAGAACTAACAGATTCTTCAACTAAAATATCAGTATCCCTGTCATCCTCATCCATATGCAATCTGATGTTCCTCAGTATCTACCATCCCTTCATCATGCTTAATCAATTCAGATTTCCCTGTGTCAATAATATCACTTTTGGGTTGAACTCTTGTATCCTGCAAGTACTCATTAGGTTCTGTAGAACCATCAAAAGTTTTAATAGCATCATCCTATTTTGATTTAAATCATTGTCAACAAGTACATGATTTTTCACTTCAGAAACTTTTGAACTCTTTATCTGTTTCTTGAGATCATCTTTTAACTCATTAGCAGTATCATCAATAGTTGTTTTCTGTGAGTCTTGTAAATCAACATCATCCTGCATATGCTTATCTTGGCTACCTATAATTTCATCTATTTCCATCCCACAAGGTAAATTAACACTATTCTTAGGAACCCAAACCTTAGATGTCTTACAAAAAATAGTGGCATGACCAAAAGCCCTACAATTTGAACATGCAGTTGGAGTTCACTCATATTGAACCTTTTGCCAAACTACCAGACCATTATGACACTGAATTGGTATCATTTCAGAAAACTTGAAATCAGTTTGACCTCAACCAGAACTCTAGCAAATGAAATACGACATAAACTTTCTGTACGTTGTCCAGTCTTATAGAATTATCCAAAGTGGATGCTATAGATTCAACTGTCCAGAAATCTAAACCTAGATTAGGAAGTTTAATCCAAATAGGGATAGAATCGAGAAATTCACGAGTTAATTTCATTCTAGGTTACCATTTTTTCATAAAAAACAGTTTTTTGTTATAAAAGTATGACCCGGAAGCTAAAATTCTAGCACAAACTTCAACTAGCTTGCACTTAGTTATAAAAATCCCATTATCCCTAGAGAATAGTTGATAACACCTTTCAGATTCCAGGTTCTAGTCTTTCAAATAATTGTAATACGGCTTACTTCCATACATATAGAAGACAATGGAATTAATCCATTTTTCTCTTGCTTGATTGACCAGATTATCACTAAGAATTGCAATTTTAAGGTTAACTTGGATTTTAGGCTATAAAAATTTAGTTGTATTGCATTCTGATGCGAATTATTCTCCTTAACAGCGTCAATCCATGATTTAGATTGTAAGAGATTATTCGTATTATTATCTACCTGTCTGCTCCTTCGTAACAAGGGAAAATCGTGCTTTGAGTAACTACAAGAATTTTAGAGTACCCAAAATAGACCAAGCATAACATGTGATGGGATTCAAAGACATAGAAACATCAAAATTACAATAGTCCGAGATAACATAAGAAATGAACTAGTTGCAGTAGGGCTCCATAGATTGATTGCATTATTTAATTTGTATTTCCCAATATTGTATATAATTATGGGTTTGTATTTCAGTTTTTGTCCTGTTATTACATTTTTATTAAACACATATTATACAACAAACCAAAAAAGTAGTTAATCATAAAATATTTCAGTTTATGTCTTGTTGTTTCATTTTTATTAAACACATATTACACAACAAACGAAAAAAGTAATTAATCATAAAATAATTAAATCAATAATCAAAGTTAAAATACTATGTTAAAACTTCCAATTTGAACCACAAATGCATTTCTCCTTAAACTCTCAGCTCTGGTTAAATACCATGTTTAAGTGCTCCACTACCATTTACCATAAATGTGTCGTTTGTCACAACCATCCATAAATAGTATAAAAATATGCATTGCGCACGTGACATCATGATGATAGGTGTCAACATGAAAATCATTGCTATCCATAAATCTCTGTCAGCATCGTTGTTTTATTTTATTTTTAACATCATGCTGAAAGAGAAAATTATTCAAAATTGTATGCGTATGATATGCATATCATATCTGTTGTTGAATCCATAGTTAAAACATAATTCAATTTAATTGCGAATTAAATGATATGATAGTATGCATAGCAAAATCTGAAAAGAACGGGTAGAGGCTACGAATCTTTACATATAGATCTGATTTGCTGATCTTTGAATCGTTTTAATCATAGAAAAAACTATCACCAAATTTACTGCTAGTTTTTGCTGCTGAGTCAAAAGTGAGCGGACTAAGGGTGTGTTTTTTGCAAATGATAACGGGGTAATTGAACATGGCATTTGAGCGTGGTATTTGAGTGTGACACGTTAGTGAATCGGAAATGCGTTTTTGGCTGCAAACGGAGTATTTGAGCATGGTATTTGAACTGGGAATTTATATATATAATGCAATTTTAATTTATTTGTTTTGAATTAATTAAATACTAATTGCACATAAAAAAATGACTATATTTCATTAAACGAAATAGAAATACAACTAGTACACTAAAAATAAAAAGAGTACATAAAAAACTTCTAACTACGACGATGATCTAATCGCCTCAACTCCACTAAAATAAACTCTCGTACATCGTCGTCGTCAAAGGAGTTTGCAATCTCCAGATTCCACGGGTCATTACGGAAAATCAGCATAATTTCTCATTGCTCGACATCTAATACAGCTCAAACAATATTATAGCAACGGGAAATGGCATCCTGAAGGTGGGGGGTCACGAAAGAGCGGCTCGTGCTACCATGCTCGGTGTGTCTGCGCCTAGAGGGTTGAGTAGAAGGCGGATTGCCAGTAGTCATCCAATCGGAATAATAACCGGCACGGCAGCGGTGAAAGAAGCAACTGGTGCAGGTAGAGGTTCAGTAGTAAGGATCGAATATAGGCAAGCAGATGTACCCAAATGACCGCCCAAAAGTATGTTTTGCTCTCGAAACTTGATCAGCGCGTTTCTTCTGAACCACCTATATGGTCTGACTGCGCTGCTAGCCCACCACTCATCAGTAACGTTCAACCTATCATTCACTGGATCCCAATCTCCACCCGGCACGAAACAACTGTTTCAAATTATCTTAGTTGTTTTAAATTTGGGTTTCTGTGTAACCCAGATTAAAACGACCGTTCAAAGTCACTGCAATCGTACCATAAAAGCTGTTAGCGCCACTTGTTCGCTCTTCCAAAAACTCGATACACATATCGAGGAAAGCAACTTCCAGTTCCTCTGTCCAATTGGTAAAAGGCTGGGAAGTAGTAGAATAAGAATCTGAAGACATGCTGGAAAACAAAAAAGAAATCAGAAAAATTCCAAGAAAAATATATATTAGAAAATTAAACAAAAAAACATGTTTTGCAGCTTCGTTCATCGCGAAAAAATGGAAAATAGGAGAGGGAGGAAGGGGTTTGTTGGCTGGAATGAAAGAAATGAGAACGGGAGGGTTTATAAAGGATGAATCGGAACGTTGGAGAGATGAACTGTTGCGTCTGACGCATCGGACATCAACGGTTCATTCTCCAGCGTTCCCCAACGTTCCATGTTGACCGTTTGAAAAGTTGCTACGACGCGAACGAGTCACCAACCTGGTTACTTTCTACTGAGAATGACACCTACATATATATATAATCCTAACTGTCGTTTATGCTAGTAATTTTGCTTAGGAGAGAAGTGAATTGTGGAATAGTATTAGAAGTTTGTCTAAAAATGTCGATAAGCCTTGGATTGTAACGGGTGATTTCAATGCAGCTTTGAATAAAGAAGATAAAGTGGGTGGTGTGCCTTTGAGAGTAAATCAACTTACAGAGTTTAATAACTGCATCTCTGGCGCTGGATTGCTTGAACCAGTACATAATGGCCTGAAATATACATGGAGAAGTGGTGAAAATAAAAAAAAATCTCTTGTAAGTTGGACATAGTTTTAGTCAACTCTGAATGTATCATAGCAATGCCTGACATTAAAGTGGAGATTCTCTCTACTTTCTCAAGTGATCATAGCCCTCTTTTTATTCAATTCGTGGATAAGAAAAATAATACTAAAGGCAAACCTTTTAGATATGTTAATGCATGGCAAAACATTGATGGGTATGATGATGTTATTAACTTTAACTTGTGTCAAATTCAAGATGGTTGTGCAGGTTTTAAAGTTATTCAAATGCTCAAATATGCAAAAAATTATCTTAAGGAATGGAATAAATACAGACCAAAAGATTATGATCTTATCAATCAACTACAGCAAGACTGTGCAACATATTTACAAATGATTGATAATGGTGATAATTCAGATGCTGTTTGGAAACAATATCATATTACTCAACAGGAATTGAAAAAAGCTCTTGCTAACAAAGCTATTGAATTGAAATAAAAAGCTAAAGTTCAATGGTTAACTGAAGGAGATGATTGCACTAAATTCTTCTACATTAAAATGTCTATTCGCAGCCATATTAACAAGAGTTTTCACTTGATTGATCAGCAAGGGAATTACAACACAAATCATCAAGCACTTAAAAGAGATACAATTGAATACTTTACAAATCTTTACAATGGTGAATGTGAAACTAACTTACCTGTCATTCATTGCAGGCGTGTTGTAAATGCTTGTGGCAGGAGGATGCTGAGAAACCATGTCTTGTATGATGAAGTCTAGCAAGCTCTCCAATCCTTCAGTGCAGACTCCAGCCCATGACCAGATGGGATAGGGACTGGGTTCTTCAAAAAGCACTGGGAGCACCTGAAAGATTATGTAACTCAAGCAATTCAGGAAGCATTTATCTCAGGAAAGATAATTAAAGAAATGAATCACACTTTCATATGTCTAATTCCAAAAGTTGAAAATCCCACCAGACCAGAAGAGTTCAGACCAATAGCTTGTTGCAATATGCTATATAAAATTCTCATCAAAGTGATATGCAACAAAATGAAACAAATTTTACCAGACATCATCTCAGAGTGTCAGAGTGCATTCATTAAAGGTAGACATATTTCGGAGAACTCATTGTTGGCCCATGAACTTGTTAGAAATTTCAACAAACCTGGTGCTGAAAATTCTGTTTGAAAGTGGACCTTCACAAAGCATATGATAAAATAAATCATAATTTCATTATTCATATGTTAAGATGCATGGGGTTTCCTAACAAGTTTGTTAAGTTGATAAAGGAATGTATATCCACCACTACTTTTTCTATTTTGATCAATGGAATCCCTAAGGGATTCATTGGATCTAATAGGGGGATTAGACAAGGAGATCCAATGTCCCCTTACCTATTTGCCATAGCAATGGAGTACTTTTCTCTCCAGAGGGAATTGTCGGAGCACAACAGACTAATTCAGACAGTCTACAATTTCCAACCTAAGATAAGCCACCTCTTATATGCTGATGACCTGATAATATGCATTAAATCGAATGAAATGGCAGCTAGAACTATCAAAAGTAATTTTCTATTATTGGAAAAATTTGTGGGTCTTAAAGTGAGTGAGAACAAAACCAAGTGTTATTTTAACAAATTTTGTGGTAACAGAAATGAGATATTGGAAAAATTGGGTGTTTCTGAAGGTTCTTTGCCTGTAAAATATTTGGGAGTCTCACTGTCGTCAAATAAAATTACGGATAGAGAATGTGTTGAATTGATTAGTAAGATAAAAGATAAATTGCAAGGCTGGAGTTCAAAAACTTTATCTTTGGCAGGAAGAATTGAACTGGTGCATACTGTAATTCATGCGAAAATTAATTTTTGTCTTCAAACTTTTCAAATCCCAGCTGCATCCATAGAAAAAATAGAAAAAGTCTGTGCGGATTTCATATGGAGAGGTGGATATCACAAAATTAAAATGGCTGACATATGCAGACCAAAGGAAGAAGGGGGAGTAGGTCTGAGGAACATTAGAGACATGAGAGATGTTTTCACTCTTAAACAAGGTTGGAAAATTATCACAAGTAATAGTTTATGGGCCAGATGGATGAGACAAAGATATATTAAAGATAGTTCTTGGTACATGGCTCTGGATAACAATGCATCCCCAAACTGGAAGGCAATTTTAAAAATTAGAGACAAATTAACTGCTAACTGTACTCGTGAATTTGCTACAGGAAAAGATACACATTTGTGGAAAGACCTTTAGATTTTGGGGAAATCTATGATAGACATTGTGGGATGGAACACTTACTCTACATATGGTTCATCAAACACTACTGTTGATACAATTATAGAAAATCAAACTTGGAAATGTGAGAATTTTCCTTGCAACAGAGATACAATTCAGAATATAGTTGCAATGCCAATTTACACAGGAAGGAAAAATGATATTTGGGCTTGGAACAACTCAAATGGGGACTTTGCTATCAAAACAGCCTGGAATTCCATTTGCACTAAACATGCAAAGAAAGAATGGTGTAAAACAATTCAGGACAAGGCAATTTGTCCTAAAAACTCACTTACAGCTTACAAAGCAATCATGCAAAGATTACCTACTCATGACAGATTGTACAAATGGGGAATTACAGATGATAGACTTTGTGTACTTTGTGGTACGTCGGAGGAGATGCATGAACATCTGTTCTTTGCATGCGAGTATTCAAAGACTATTGCTAATAATTGTAAAGTTAAAATTGACCCAAATAATCAAAGCTACGATTTACAGGCAATAGCAACATACCTGGCCAGGCACCCACACAACGATTGTTTGGTAGCCAAATTGAATAAGGTGGCCATCACATATGCTGTAGCAGCGATTTGGAGAGAGAGAAATTCACGAATTTTCAGAGCAAAAGAAAATAACGCGAATGTGGTTAGTAGACTTGCAATTACAGAAATTATCTTGAGTAGAAGAAGAATTAAAGGCAGTAATCAAACCGATAGCTGGGAATCTGAACTCGCTGGATGGTTAGAAAAGGAACTGAAGGATGCGTCGGCACGAATTCCAGGAACCAGTACAGTGGTGTTTGAGCCTCCATGAATTGTGGCAAAGAAGACAGAAAGAAGGAGACGAAGGAATTTTGTTTTTGGAATGTTCTGGTTTAACTGATTATACTTTGTAAGTGAGTTGGCATGTTACAACTGTGTGAATGTACCATGGGCTATCGGCATGTTATGTAATCTCCCCATTTTGGGCTAAATGCCTAATAAAAATTAACCCAATTTCAAATATATATATATATATATATATATATATATATATATATATATATGCAAGCATTCGGTTGCACCCAAAAAATCCAACATCCGATTTTCACCTCTCGTTTATATTAAAGAATGTAGTGTAGTGGGAGAGAGAGTTAGTGGAGGAAGAGAGAAAACAATTGTGTGGTGGAGAAAGAGATGATATATATATACATATAAAGGCAGATTCAATGGCACCTCAGACAGTAGACAACCCCTTTGATCTTTCTCTTTTCAACCACACATTTTCTCTCTTCTTCCACACATTCTCTCATCTCCCATACTAACTTAAACTTATATAAATGAAAGGTGGAATCCAGAAGGGCCAAATGGGTGCTGCATTTTCAGGGTGTCGTTGAACACTTTCCATATCACAGTCATCATCAGCCATACATTTTATTGATCCAAACCGCTCTTTGTAACCAATACAGTTTTAGCCCAAAGCCCAACTAATCTTGTATATATATTCTGGGCTGTTTCGAGTCTTGTATATATCATTGAAAACAATTTAGTTTAATAAAAAAATTACATTCAGTTCTCACAATATAACTTTTGTAAAACTTTGATTTGGTATCGGAGCCATTTCAGAGCCTAACGACATCAAATTATTCCAAGTTTGTGGTGATAATGTACCCATCAGCTAGTTTTCATCATTTGGGTATAATTTCTCTCATCAGTTAAGCATTCATCATTTGAGAGAATAAAGTATAGTATGATCATCAGTGCCACGCCTGAAATTACTGTGAATTCAGTTGCATCTCGATAAAACATACTATACTTATTGAAATTCTACATCAATCACTAGGAATCCAATTCAAGAAAGTTAAAGAAACTCACCAAAACTCAGTTGAAGCCTCGCCAAAGAGTTCTCATCAGAATTTTGTAATTGTTCTTACCTATCTCATCATCAAACTCACGGCTGCTCCTCTCTGAGTATCAACTATCTCTTACTTTCAATCAGAAACGATATTTGATTCAGAATTTCTTGAACTTCTTGGAGTTCTTTTTTTTTCATCATGGAAGACACGTTCGATTCTTTTGCATCAGCTATAGGAACAGATGCTGGATCAAATCCAGGAAATCCACCAACTGGGCATGTACATCAATTAGTTAAAACCAGTATAAGTCCTCAAAGTCAGCTAATTACTGTTCAACTGCAAGAAGAAAACTACTTGTTGTGGAAGCCATTCAGGGCTACGGTTTAGAGACTTTCATACTTGGCACCACTCCTGTTCCTTCCAAATTCATTACTGATCAAGACAATAGAACAGTAGCTAATGAAGCATATGTTCAGTATCATCGGCAAGATCAATTAATTAGTTCTTGGCTCTTATCTTCAATAAGTGAAGACCTATTACCAACTGTTAATGGATGTTCATCTGCTAATGATATATGGACCACTATAGAGAAAGAATTCAATAACCAATCATCTGCCAATGATATATGAACCACTATAGAGAAAGAATTCAATAACCAATCATCTGCCTAGGTTTTACATTTTAAAAGACAACTTCAAAATATAAAAAAGGAAAACCTAAACATGAGAGAGTACATAGCTAAGGTAAAGAAGCTATGTGATTTACTTGGTGCTACAGGCAATAAAGTGCCTAATGGGGATCATGTTCTTTACTTACTAAATAGATTAAATGAGGAATATGAGACAGTTCTTGCAGTTATCACCACCCAAAGAGTTGTTCCCCTATTGATGAAGTCCATGCCATTTTATTATCTCATGAATCAAGAATAGGCGGTAAAAGGATTCAAGAAATTGATTTTAATGCAAATCTTGCCACCGGTGGCAAGAACAAAAATCAGAATACAAACAACAAAACTGAAACATCTTACCAGAGAGGTCGTGGTGCAAACAGAGGAAGAGGCAGAGGCAGATGGAACAACAATAACAGACCCAAGTGTCAGATTTGCGAAAAGATTAGTCATACTGCCCTAAAATGCTACTTCAGATATTCCAACAACAATCAGAATCAGAAAAACAACAATCCTAATGCAAATGTTGCACAGACAGATCAAGAATCAAACAGTCAAAACAAAGGGAATGATACTGCCAGAGCAAAGCACTTGCAAGATGACAGTTGGTACCCTGATTCAGGAGCAACCAATCATCTCACAACCAATATAGACAATCTGAATGTTGGGTGCAAGGAATATCGAGGTAATAAAATTTCTATTGCTAATGGTAAACACATTCAAATCACTCACATTGGAGACACTTATATTGATGAAACTAAACAATTGCACTTATGCAATCTTCTTAGAGTACCAAAAATCACCAAGAATTTAATTAGTGTATCCCAATGTGCTAGAGATAACAATGTTTATTTTGAATTTTCCCCTTAAATGCTGCCTAGTTAGGGATATTCTAACAAAAAAAATCATTTTACAGGGTGAACTGGCAAATGGTCTATACAAGTTTAATTCTGTTAGGTGCAAGAATGATGTTAACCAAGGAAAATGCAATGCCACATGTAATTTGAATGTTAAAACTGATAACAATATGAATGTATTTGATTTCTGGCATTGCAAGCTTGGGAATCCTAGTATTAAAATTGTTCAGACAATACTGAATGACAATCATATCAAGCTTGACATTGTATCCTTACTTTATATCTGTGAATTTTGTCAAATGGGAAAGAATCACATATTGTCGTTCACTGATTCTAATACCATATATACTGAACCTTTACAATTAATTGCCATAAATCTATGGGGTCCATCACCAGTTTATTCTGACTATGGTTATAAGTATTATGTGTCATTTGTTGATGCCTACACTAGATTTACATGGATATATTTCTTAAAAACCAAGTCTAAAACTCACAGTGCTATCATAAATTACATTACTATGGCTGAAAAGAAGCACGTTCATAAGGTTAAAATTATTCAAACTAATGGTGGTAGCGAGTTTAAAACCTTACATAAATTCTTTTAGCAAAAAGGCATTATTCACAGAACCACCTGCCCATATACTTCACAACAGAATGGGCTGGTGGAAAGAAAACACAGACACTTAGTCGATTCTGGGTTGGCATTGCTTGCATAAGCACGTATGCCATTAAAATTCTGGCCAGAAGCCTTTAATACAGCTGTTTACCTAATTAACATGCAACCAACCTTTGTATTAAAGGACATGTCCCCATTTGAAAATTTATACAATGTCAAACCAGATTATAAGCAATTTAAAATGTTTGGATGTCTGTGTTTTCCATACTTAAGGCCCTATAACACTAACAAATTAAACTTCAGGTCAAAACAGTGCACTTTTCTAGGATATGCCACTAATCAAAAGGGGTATAAATGCATTGATAATAATGGAAGAATATATGTCAGTAGGCATGTTGTGTTTGATGAAAAAGTGTTTTCATATAGTACAAAAGATATAAGCACTACAGGTAAGATTAGAAATCAAAAAAAATTTATACCTGCTGTGCCCCATGTCAATGAAAGCTGACAGCAAATAGAGAATCATCAACAATCTGATGCTCAAAGCTCACCAATCAATGATGACCATGAAAGCTTTGAACCACCCAGTGTGACTTCTCATTCACCTGCACAAAGTCAGAATCAAGGAAGTGATGAGTCCAATAATCAACAATCAACTTCAGAAAGATCTGAAAACAACAACTCACCACCAACTAGACAGCCAGTGCAAACTGGCCACCCAATGTTTACAAGATCTAAAAGTGGTATATTTAAACCCAAAGTATTCACTGTTACATCCAGTACCGATGAACCTAAATCTTTTGATCATGCAATCAAAAACCAACACTGGAAAGCAGTAATGGATAAAGAGTATAATGCTCTAATTAAAAATAATACTTGGGACATTATATGCCCACCTGCTAATAAAAACATAGTAGGATGCAGGTAGACATACAAATTAAAAAGGAATCCAGATGGTCCATAAATAAGTACAAAGCTAGGCTTGTAGCTAAGGGTTTTACACAAGAGTATGGGTTTGACTTTAATCAAACCTTTTCTCCAGTAGTAAAACCCACAACTATAAGACTTGTACTAACTATTGCTGCAAGTAAGAACTGGCATATTAGACACTTAGATGTCAATAATGCTTTCTTAAATGGTGTGCTCAAGGAAGAAATTTACATGAGTCAGCCACCAGGTTATAGTGTCAATTCAAACTATGTCTGTAAATTAAACAAGGCCATATATGGTCTGAAACAATCCCCTCGTGTATGGTTTGATAGACTGAAAAACACCTTAAGTAAATTAGGGTTTCAATCCACCAAATCAGACAGTTCTTTGTTCATAAAAGTTAATCAGTCATCTACAACATATATATTAATATATGTGGATGACTTGATAATAACTGGTGACAACAGTGAAGATATAGATGAATTAACACTATATTTAGATAAGCAATTTTCTATTAAAAATCCGGGTAACATTAAGTATTTCTTCAACATAGAAGTAACCAGATCTAATAATAAAATATTTCTATGCCAAAGAAAGTACATCACTGAATTACTCAATAAAACAAAGATGTTGAATGCTAATCCTCAACCAACTCCTATGATAAGCAGTCAGCGGTATTCTAAGTTTAGAGGATAAGCAATTTTCAACATCACTGAATATAGAATGGTTGTAGGAGCATTACAATATGCTACTATAACCAGGCCTGACATTGCTTACAGTGTTAACAAAGTATCTCAGTTTATGCAGAAACAATTGGACACACACTGGAAGGCAGTTAAGAGAATTTTAAGATATCTCAAGGGAACTATCAACTATGGTCTTATAATAAGAAACAGTCAACATCTGAACATAGTGGGATATGCATATGCTGACTGGGCCTCAGATCCTGACGATAGACGATCCACAAGTGGCTACTGTGTTTATGTTGGTCAAAACCTAATCTCATGGAGCTTAAAGAAGCAAGTTACAATTTCAAGGTCGAGTACAGAATCAGAGTACATAAGCATAGCCAATGCAGCAACAGAAATAAAATGGGTTCAATCTATGCTGAAAGAACTTCACAACTACAGCAAAGCCAGTACTACGGTGTGATAACAAAAGTGACGTATACATGTCAGAAAACTCAATACAACACGCTAGGACGAAACATATTGAGATAGATTTACATTTCGTCAGGGAAATGGTTCAAAGAGGAGAAATCGAAGTTAACCACATACCTAGTACTTACCAGAAGGCCGACGTACTGACAAAAGCAACAAGTGTGAAGAACTTTACCAGATTTCGCTCAGAACTCAACGTCGGTGAACTCAAGGATGAAACTGAACCAAACCCCAATAATAACAGAGGATTAAGCAAGCATGACAACGAAGAACATTTGTCCATACTCAAATAAGAAGACAATAAAGCCAGAGAATCCATTTTGAAGCAGTTTGAATGCAATTTGAAAGCGCCTCCATGGTCAGTATGAAAACTAGGATTTGGGAAACACTAGTTTCCAGAGGGGTATATTATGAATGAGAGAAAGCACGCACCCGATGGCACATATGAAGAATTTATATTATCTCACACGGATTGCATACATGGCATCCTATCGACCGTTCATCACAGTCATCATCAGCCATACATTTTATTGATCCAAACCGCTCTTTGTAACCAATACAGTTTTAGCCCAAAGCCCAACTAATCTTGTATATATATTATGGGTTGTTTCGTGTCTTGTATATATCATTGAAAACAATTCAGTTTAATAAAAAGTTTACATTCAGTTCTCACAATATTACTTCTGTAAAACTTTGATTTATATATATATATATATATATATATATATATATATATATATATATATATATATATAATGAGAAGGTTGATTCTTTAATGAGAGAAGAAGGTTATGTAGTAATCTTCATCCAGCAACAGGAGAAGTGAAGCAGCAGATTGATTGTGTTGAGGTGAAGAATAATGCACATTGTGATTTTTATGAATGGATAAATGTAGGTATGCTTTCATTTCACAAAGTCTGGGATAAAGCAAGAGAAAGGTCCACTGTAATGCAATGGTCTAAGGTAATTTGGCACTCCAAGAATTTGAAGAGAATGGCTTTTATCACATATTTGGCAATGTTGAACAGACTGAGTACCAAGGACAGGTTAATAAGGTATGACATAGTAGATGATGATAGATGTGTGCTATGCAACAGTTAAGAGGAAAATGTAAGTCACTTATTCTTCAATTGTTCTTATTCTAAGTTCATACGGGATTCATTGAAACTGAAACTTGGACTGAATGGGAGTATGATGTATTCTATGGAGGAGCAAGCAAATTGGTTATCACAAGTATTTCATAAGAAAAATCAGGTGAGGGACATAGCTTGTGCTTCTATAACTACTGTTGTGTATCAAATATGGATGGAACATAATGTCAGACTTTTCAGTAACCATTCTATATCCAGGGATATAAGACTGTTGATGATTGTGAAGGAGATTTGTTTTTTAGTGAAGGATAATGATAGTAAGATAGAGAGATCAGTTGGTAATGAAGTGTTCATGAGGAGATGAGGAATTGAATTGCGAGATACTGGATGAAGCAGGTGCAGGATTTGTTTGATTGTTATAGAGACATGAAAGTGTGTTTGTTATAATGTTGTTTGATTTGTTTTTCAGCTTATTGTTAAAAGCATGATTCTTGCATTTTGTTTATATCCACTTTCTTTCCTTGTTGCCTCACCCACTTAGTTTAAAGGGGACGCAAGGTTTTAATGAGGCATATGAAATTGGTATGTAATAAAATGAATCAATTTTCATATATATACACACACACAAAAAAAAAAACCTTTGACGATGAATTCTGTTATATTTTTCAGTAGATAGACTTTGCAAACGAATATTAGAGCATCTTCAATGCGAATGTTATTGAAATGTAATGTCAATGACACATCAGCACATAACAACAATTTTGCTTTTTAGGTCTCCATTGCAATGTTGATCCCAAAGTAGAATATGACGTGTGCAGTTTTTTTTCTCATATTGTAAAACAGGATGTCTAGTTTCAGACATCTAGCTTGACAATTTCAAACACACATGTCACTATATCAGTTGCTTTTTTCTTCTTCTTTCGTCCTCATCCTACATCAATCGATGTATATTTTCTGTTTTTTTAAATTGTTTTCAGATCAATTTTACCTTAATTGCAGTTTCGTGTGTCTTTGTATACTGGTCATGCTGCTAGTATATTGACTGTTGTTTCAATAATTTGGGAGTATCTGGTGTTGTTTTGGCCCGCAAGCTATCTTTAATGTTTGTACTTGGTGCAGGGCTATTGGTTAATAGCTATCTTTGAAACCACCGTTTTTTCAGCTAGTCCACTACGTTCAGTTATGCCACATAGGTTAGTTTAACTTTTCCACCGCATTTGCATTTGCATTGGACTCGGTTTTCTTATATATATAATGTTTGTTGACACGTAGACTTGCCATTGTAAAGCTGTTGTCTCCAAGTAGTCTTCTGAAGACATTACATTGCCTAAGGATTGGAGACGCTCTTATATCTGAATTTTTTTGTCTTTCAAGCAACACAAGTTTGGTGCAAGTTGTAAAGTTCTCTCTTCCATTGACCGCTCAACACGGATTATTTAAAAGAAACGAGATTTTCTACTTTCCTTAGTTTATGTAACCTCATTCGTTTACTTTTTGTTTTATTGCATATTGGGGATTTCCCCAAAATTACGTGCACCGAAACCATAAAATAACTTGCTTCTCAACAGCATGTAGCAGAGCTAAGCAGCAAATAAAAAACGATAAGCTGTCGTCGTTTTGTGTAAAGAAGTGTATATTCGAATGTCAAACTCATATCGTATTGCCGTTCTCAACAAGGCAGTGCGATTGAATCAGTCTTTATGATTACGGTAGTTCGAAGAATATAAAAAAGCCCTTGTGGAACTAAATTTTAATGTATTATAATATTAGGCGATGTCTATTTTGGCATAGAAATCAGAATCTGTTTTTTATTAACGAATACCCACCTTATGTTGTTCATCAGAATCTATTTTTTATTAACGAATGAGGAACTGATATGATGGGAGAGAGATATATGGATGGACGCTAACACGTGAAATATTTGAACATACATATAGAATTTGCTTGGAAAATGACTTTGAATACGGTATTTGGTTTATTTTATGTTTTGTGTTTTTAGTTTTGAGCGCCAGTTAAGAAATCTAAAATGAATGGAGTAACAATATAGAAGATGGAAGAAAGATAAAAAAAATGAAGAAGTGGTTGGAGGAATAACTAAATGATGATTTGTCTATTGTTCTTTTGCTATTTTTCAAAATATAAAAAATAAGAAAACGTTATTTTTCGCTTATGTATAAACTTCGTTTTATAAAACTATCATTTTTTTCCATGTACATGCGTTATTTGCGTTTTTATACGGAAACTAAAAGGATAAACGAAATCTTAATTGACAGTATATGTTATTCAAGGTTTTATTCATTTAGTTGTGCTTTTACTTTGCTGACTATGATCCTATTCCAGTACTTATGAAATACAAAATCTTACATTAGATTACAGTAGAGTGAATACAAGGAATTCAACAAATTTTGATTTTAAGTGGTAGTTTGCCACAACCTTTTTATAGAGCACCATTTTTTTGGAACTTGTATCAATCATTGATTATTCAGAAAATCCACTTTTCAAAAGATTCACCCACCATTTGCTCCCTACGGGCGAGCTTATGTTCATTTGATTATTGTGAATTTAATTCATTTACCAGCCATAAGATATATGCTAAAAATAAAGTGGTAGGGGGAAGGCAACTAGGTGAAAATATGTTTGCTTGTGTAAGACAAACACAACTCTTTATGTGTGTGTGTGTACACACACACACAGGGTCGGCACAGAGGTTGCGGAGGCCCTAGGCGTAAAAATGAGCAAAAAAATGGGGATAAACCGAGAAAATGGCCCATATCAATTCAAGGAATTGAACTTCACACCATTCCACAAATAGTTGGGTGACTTAACAATCTCACAAAACTCAATTACATTAGGATGTTGTGAACGTATATGTATGTAGGAAAATATAATTTTGAGGCCCCCTACAAGATCTGATGCCTGGGCAATGGCTACCGAAGATCAGAGGCTCTAGACAGCGGCCTAGGCTGCCTATGCCCAGAGCCGGACCTGTATATAAATGACCATTGGGTAACTGTCACAACTGGTGGTTGTATTCACGCATGCATCTACATGCTCAGAGTGCCTAAGTACTTATATGTGGCTTCTTGATGTTTACAAGATGTGAAATATTATTACAATCTCTTCCAACACCAATAACAGTAATAAAATTCATAGCAGCAGCATGTTAATATGAATTGATTGGCACGTAACATTGAAGATTCCTTTTGTTTCGATAAAATATGTGTTACACTGTTAGGAAAACTGTGCCTTTACGGAAGCAACCAGAATCTTATTCACCAAATTACTTAAAGATGATTCAATGGAAAAACAACACATATATAAAATTACATGCACAAACACAAGATATTTCATCCAACTATCTTCTTTCTTTATCGATTCACAAAAACAAATTTGATTTACACTTATGGATCAAAAACCAAAAGTAAACAAACATAATTGAACTAGTGACCTTACTAAGATAGACAAAGAATATCTAAATGACTACAACTATTGTTGGAGAAGAAAGACAATGAGAACGACAACAAACCACATAAGACCTCGCAATTTCGGTTACATAACCTAATCTTGAAAGCTGTTTATATAGGAGAATAGAAGACCTAGGCAAATATCCAAACTGTCCCTTAAAATTCTCCAAAATATGTCATGCATAAAGCCCGATCAAAATAGAAATCAACCGGCTTAGACATCTGACTGGGGTGGTTAGACGTTTGATTGCACTTACGGGAAAACATCATCCCTTTAGGTCAGACGTCTGACCACCTGCTCTGTCCTTTTTCTGCCCCTTTTAGCTGTATCTAGCAACATCTCGAGTTATCGAACTTTAAATCTTACGCTGTCTTCAACACCCATGTGATTTAATATCATAAATCACAACATACGCCAGATAACATCAATGAAGAGCTCGATGTGACCATTTGTTTATTTTTGAGCAAATGGACATATAATGACTACACACCTATTGAATAAACATCTTAACATTTCCTACATATCCAGTTCCCATGTCTGTCAGCAGATATTTTCTGATGTAGATAATGTTATATCTATATACGTAGACGAAATCATTTTCGGTTATAGAACATCCACATTCGTGGATACAAATGAATATCAAATAATTATTCTCTCGACTCTAACAACCCATAAATAAGGAAAAACAATTTAAAACAAATTTATTTTAACATGAACTTTTTTCTTTATTAAAATTATATGAGTACGATGAAAAAAATAATTTTATGCAGTTAACATGCATTTAGTGAGTACAATATAAACAAAATAACAAAATAAAAACTTTTTATTGTATTATAATATACATAGTTTAAACTATAATTTTAAAAAAAATCGAATGGATAAATTTCAAATGTGAATGTCTTTGTATTTGTACTGCAATGATATTCATTTTTTCGAATATTGTATTGGGGTATTGTATTTTTTTCCTGTATTATTTATTGAATACTTAACAATGTGACATAAGCTTCGAATTTTTTAGGTATTCATGGCCCTACTTGTAGAGATACTCTGTCTGATGGCGACGTTTCTTCTTTGGTTAGTGCAGCGAGCACACTAAAATATTTGTTGCATCTTTGGGTAGTGCTGCAAGCACAAACTAAATTATTTCTTATATCCATTTACTTCACCTCAGTTCCACTATAGCTGATAAGTATGTTTGCCTCCCGTCCAATTAAATCATAAACATGTACGATAGAATTAAATTGACTAATGAACTACACCGTGCTATTAAACAGCTAGACTGTACAGAAATTAATGGCTGTCACGCAATTGCTAAGAGAGACATAAAAACAACACCATTTAGTATAGGCACTGAAATCCGATTTCTAACGTGACAAATTCTATTTCAACCCACAAATTTAGTTAATAGTCCTGGTTGTTTTAAAAAAATCCAAAAATATCCTTCCACGTAGGGGGATTACGTGATTTTTCACTGTATCTCGTAGTTGTCTTATATGGTTCATCAAAGTACCACGTACATGATCTCCGTGGTTAATTCATGAACCGCGTAGGATTATTACGAGATACACCGAAAAACCACATAACGAAATTACGAGGTGTTCAAAAAATAATAATTAGAAAAAGAGCATTTTGAACATCATTTTTTTTTTGATAAAACATGGCTACTAACTAAATTTGAGGGTTGAAATAGAATTTGTAACATTTACTTTATACATAGTGACATTTCGGAAAGACTAAATTTATACATAAACATAAACTCCATAATCATAAACAACAACATACAAGAAACAAAAACAAATACAAATCAAGCACCAATGGTAGCGATCCTCCTACCATTATGAACAACAGCGCAGCTCATGCTCCTGGGATAAGTGTATTCCTCACCAAACTCACACTCTTCATCTTCATCGATCCTACCGATGTTTCCGCTTCCGGCTACAGCCACACTCTGACTTCTCGGCACGAAAGGCACACTGTTGCCGTTGTTCAGCGAGCCCACCCGTCCCTGCGAGGCGGCGCGTATGAGCTCATTTATATCTTCTTGACTGGTGGCAGTTTTCTTCGCGTAGCTTTGATGGAACCCCTGCGTCCGACCACGCGAAACACCCGAGGACGACACGCGTGCTGCGTATCCGGTCATGCTGTTCACGTAGGCGTCCCGTGCTTTTACTAGGACCCGGTATGGCGCTTTGATGTAGTGTGTGAGGTTGGTTTTCTTGCTGCTGGTTTTGCTACTCATTCTTTCTTTTTTTCTTTTTGTTTCTTCTTTTTTCCTTTCTTGCAGTGTGCACAAGAGAGATGTATGGAGTGCTTATATGTTGAAAGAAAATGGTGGAAAGTTCAGATAAAGGACTGATTCAATATGGATGAAAATGAAGCTAACTGTCATGGAAATGGACATGATCATTGAATACTGTTGTGAAGAATGGAATTTCGGTGGAGTGTGGACTTTACCTTTAACTTTAATAATGCGTTATTGAATTGGTATTTGCTGTTATCCCCTGAAATGGAATTAATTTAATTATTGCAAAGCCTGATGTAAATATAAACGGTATTTTATTTTAAATGACAAACTTTCTAATTTTTTTAATATCAAAGACAAACTCTTCAAAATTTAGTCTTTAAGGACAACGTATATAAAATAAAATTATACGGTATCATTATATGCAAAAGTTATGCAAAACTGGTACCATGTACATTGTCCTTACCGAGTTTTTGTTGTATATTTAACTGAAAAGTTTGTTCGTTGTGTATTTAGCTGGAATGTTTGTCCTTCGATTGAGAGTATGTCCTTAAGACTAAACAATTGATGTATTTTGTCCACACTATTTCCGTGAAATTACCAATATATAGCATAATTATAATGTTTGAATCAATACCAATTACGACACATCCTCTCTAGCATGCAAATGAAAGTATTTGGCTATGTTTTCTTCATCGCTCCTAAAACCCCTACGAAATTATGACCATTCATACAAGTATGACTTGATGATTATCAAATGGATAACCTAGATTAACGATCCAAAGGTCCATATATAAAATCTGAACAAAGTCATAAGATCATAGTCAAATAAGTTCAGTAGAATACCATAACAAAGTGCTCCAAACACAAATCGCAGTTTCCAAGAGTTTGGTTCATGTCTAAACTGTTGTAAATTTTCAAATATTGTTTGGGATATGGGTTTGTTTTTGAAGAGGGAAGCAAGAATGGAAGAAGATAAGGTGTAGGGATTAGTCCCACATTATAGAATATAAAGGAGTTTGTCTCTATGTAGGTAAAAGCTTGATACATGATATCAAAAGAAAGAAGAGAAAGAGGAATAAGGCAATGGGCCTTGAGCATGGACTTGACATAGATAATAATCTTTAAAATGTCAAAAGATGGGCCTTGGGCCTTGGATATTTTCGGAATCGAACAGAAATGGCTGTTGCGATTCAACAATTGCAACGCTTTGCTAATGGATATCTCCTCTCATCACTTATATATACAACGCCAGAAATCTGTTTCAAGATCACCGAATTATTATTTCTTCTTCATCAGCTCTGCAACGCCATTAAACTGTTGCAAAACAGTTCTGTCTGAAACACTTGTGTAGTGTTTCAATTCTGAAACAGTTGCAGAATTACCGTCTTCTACTTCCTCTTCTATTCTATAATCTACATTGCATCATCAGAGATCTAATATCAGAGTGTTCTTGGTCGGATCAAAATCGTACAAATTTTGAATCCGATTACGCTGTTTCAAGACTTCATTGAATCCTGAAGTCAATAGTTCGTTAACCCTTTTGTACCGGGTGGGTTGAACTATTATCTGAAAGAATTTGCTCCGCAAATCCTTGAAGTCAGAAGTACGACATTTATTCTCCTCCATTATCGTCTCAAACCACAAAATCCCCAACAAATTTTCAGACAATAATTTCAACCATGGAAGGTTTGAGCGCGTTACAAGTAATGAATCGGCATTTGACGAAGTTAGAGCGATTTGATGGAGAGAATTTCACTCGTTGGCAAGAGACCATGAAATTCTTCCTGATCACAGTCAAGTTATTTCATATTCTCGAAGATGGATTGGAGAAAATACCGGAGGAAACATATAAGGATAGTGCGGAACTAAAAGCAAAAAGGGCAAAGCGCAAAGAGGAAGATTTTCTATGTAGAGGCCACATTCTGAATGCACTATCTACTCCGATATACAATGCTCACAGGACCTTGGACACCGCGAAGGCTCTCTGGACTGCGCTAGAAAGCAAATATCGCATCTCTGAGGCAAATAATAAGAAATTTCTTATATGCAATTTTATGGATTTCAAAATGGTCACTAACAAGTCCATAATTGGACAAGTTAGTGAAATACTACTGTTAGTAAATCAACTTAAGGATGCCGGTATTGATCTCCCTGAATCATTTCTTGTTGGAGTTATTATTTCGAGACTCCCGAATTCTTGGAATGATTATAAGAAGAAATTAAAACATGCGGAAACCGATTATGATTTAAACGGTTTACAGCGTCATCTTCGTATTGAAGAGGATTCTCGTAAACGCGAACTAGATGATAATCCGCAAACTGAGTCTCAATCTAAGGCTAATAATGTTGAAATTAACGATAAGTTGAAGCCTAAGAATGAGACACAGTTCAAAAAGAAAGGTACTAATTCCAAGAATAAGAAGAAGGGTGACTGTTTCTATTGTCACAAACCCGGCCACTATGCCCGAGACTGTCGTCTTCGGAAGAAACAACAAAAAGCGAATGTGGTCGAAGAAAAGCTTGTGGCTGTCGTACAAGAGGCGAACTCCGTTAGTAGCATTGATAATGATTGGTGGCTCGATACTGGAGCGACTATTCGTATTTGCAAAGACCGTAATCTGTTCAAGACTTACGATGAGAATAATGGAGAATCCAGTGAAGTAACTGGCGCAAACAAAGTTGCAAGCAAAGTTCTGGGAAAAGGCACTATTGAATTGACATTCACCTTTGGGAAAGTTCTTACTTTAGTCAATGTATTTTATGTACCTGATATGTGTAAGAATTTGATTTCTGGATACCTTCTTAACAAAGGAGAATTCAAGATGGTGTATGAGTCTGATAAGTTAGTGTTGTCCAAGAACAGCAAATTTATTGGACAGGGATATTCTTGTAACGGCATGATTAAGTTGAATCTAATAAAGAAATCTTCTACTTATATTGTTGACTCTGTTAATTTATGGCATAGTAGATTAGGACATGTTAATTATAAGTCACTTAGAAATATGCATAAATTAGGATTAATTTCTGATTGTGATTTCGAATCCATTTCTAAATGTGAGATATGTGTTCAAGCAAAAATACATCGAAAATCCTTTAAATCTGTTGAAAGGAAAACTGGTTTGCTTGATTTGGTATATAGTGATGTGGGTGACTTGAAAAGTCATATCACCTATGGTGGTAACCAATACTATATAACGTTTATTGATGATTATTCTAGATATGCTTATGTATATCTAATGAAATCAAAAGATGAAGCCTTTGATAAATTCAAAATTTACAAAGCAGAAGTCGAAACACAATTAGGAATTAAAATTAAAGTGTTACATTCAGATTGTGGTGGTGAATATTTTTCAAATGAGTTTACTTTGTTTTGCAAACAAAATGGTATCATTCA
The DNA here is from genome assembly GCA_030737875.1 of Allium sativum. Lineage (NCBI taxonomy): Eukaryota > Viridiplantae > Streptophyta > Magnoliopsida > Asparagales > Amaryllidaceae > Allium > Allium sativum. The sequence goes on along the minus strand of CM060912.1, from coordinate 549,500,105 downwards.
CCAATGTACCGCCCCTTATACACCACAACAAAATAGTGTTGCTGAGAGAAAAAATAGAACTTTAGTAGAAATGGTTAATGTCATGCTCATAAGTTCTAATTTTCCTTATAACCTATGGGGTGATGCAATGTTATCTGCATGTTACATTTTAAATAGAGTACCATTTAAGAAGAATAATATTTCTCCTTATGAATTATGGTTCAATAGAAAACCTAATCTTACTAGACTTAAAGTTTGGGGTTGCTTAGCATATGTTAGAAAACCAGACCCTAAATGACCAAAGTTATGTAATAGGGCTTTTAAATGTGTTTTCATTGGATATTCTCTTAATAGTATAACTTATAGATTTATGATTCTTGATACCTTAGAAGTTATAGAATCTGTAGATGTAGAATTTTTTTAAAATCAAACTATTGAGGATCCATTGAGATCATCTAGTCCAGAACCAACTGAGACTAATGATACAAATGATGATGAATATGCTCCTGCTCAAAACAGCAAGGAAGTTTCAGTACCAGATGATAGTACTGAACACAGAAGAAGTAAAAGAGCGAGAATAGAGAAGGACTATGGTTCTGACTTCATAACATATCTCGTAGAAGGCAATAAGGACGAAGTCCTTAATGTGACAAGATATGTAATGAACGTCGATGATGATCCCAAAAATTATTCTGAGGCTATGAGTTCTAGAGATTCTAATTTCTGGAAAGAAGCTATCAATGTTGAAATGAATTCCATAATGTTAAACCAAACTTGGGTATTAAGCGATTTACCTCCTGGTGCTAAACCTATAGGATGTAAATGGATATTCAAGAAAAAGTTGAATACAAATGGATCCATTGATAAGTTTAAAGCCAGATTAGTTGCTAAGGGATATAAACAAAGACAAGGAGTAGATTATTTTGATACATATGCTCCGGTGGCTCGCATATCTTCGATACGCTGTTTAATAGCAGTTGCATCAATTCATAACTTGGTCATACATCAAATGGATGTAAAGACAACTTTTCTAAATGGAGATTTAGAAGAAGAGATATACATGGAACAACCTGAAGGTTTCATAACCCCAGGCCAAGAAAAGAAAGTTTGTAAATTAGTTAAATCTCTTTATGGCCTGAAGCAAGCTCCCATGCAATGGCATGAGAAGTTTGATAAAGTTGCACTGTCATTTGGATTCATTGTTAATGATGCAGATAAATGTATCTATAGCAAATCGGATAACAACGGTTATGTTATAATAATTTATACGTTGATGACATGCTGATATTTGGTTCCAACATATCCTGTGTAAATGAAACTAAGAAGTTTCTATCTTCTAAATTTAATATGAAAGATCTGGGAGAGGCTGATGTAATTCTAGGAATTAAAATCATTAGGAAAACGGGGGAGTTATTATTAACTCAATCTCATTACATTGAGAAGTTCCTAAAGAAGTATAATCATTATGATGACAAACCAGCACCAACTCCTTTAGATCCAAGTATAAAATTAGAAAAGAACACTGGACGTACCATTTCTCAATTGGAATATTCCAGTATTATTGGGAGTCTTATGTATGCTATGCATTGCACTAGACCAGATATCGCACATGCTATAAGTGTATTGTGTTGATTTATGAGTAATCCAGGTTTCGAACACTGGAAAGCCATTTCCAGAGTCTTAGCTTATTTGAAGGGAACCATCAACTATGGTTTATCTTATAAAGGATATCCTGCTGTAATAGAAGGATATAGTGATGCAACCTGGAACAATGTAGAATCGAAATCCAAGTCTACGACTGGATGGATATTTACATTAGGAGGCGTTGCTGTGTCTTGGGCTTCCAAGAAGCAGACCTGTAAATCTGATTCAACTATGTTGTCAGAATTGATTGCATTAGCAGACGCATGTAAAGAAGCGGAATGGCTTAGAAATTTGTTAGTAGAAATCCCATTATGGAAGAAGCCATCTCCAGCAGTCTTGATTAACTGTGATAATCAAGAAACGATATATAATGTTTCTAATAAAACATATAATGGAAAATCTAGACATGTAAGTCTTAGACATCACATGGTGAGACAGTTACTCAAAAGTGGAGTTATAAATGTTGATTACATAGAAACAAAGAAAAACCTGGCTGACCCACTTACGAAGAGTCTTCCAAAGGCTATGGTTTCTATAAAGTCAAAGGAAATGGGACTAAGGTCTGTGAATGAAGATTGATCATCCTTAACAGAAACCCAACTTGTGTCTTGAAAAGGATAGACAAAGTTCAATGGGTACCAACAAGTTAAGGAAATGATTATGGAACACTAAATCAATAATCCCATAATGTTTAGTGTTGGATTATGCATGAACAAAGGATGGATAAATATCCTTAATAAGTCTAGAAACCCTAAAAGGTGTCTCGCAGAAACACCTTAAGTGACTTACCTATATGAGTATGGAAATCAGGCCGTTTCCTAGGAAAGTAAGACCATTTTCGAAGTAGACCCATGAACCAGGATTTAAGCACATGGCCATTAACGTGCTGAGCAATACAGAACACTCTAACTGAGGAATACAACATGTGTGATTGTTTCGGTTTTATCATTAAGGGATACATGGTTCAAGATTCGTTCACCATTGAATCTCGATAGAACTTTGAATGGTTTACACTAAGTAAAAGTTCAAATCCAAAAGATACTTTTATTTATGTGTTGTTTCCACGATGATGCAAACTTGATCTTAGAACTACATAGGGTTGATCCCACTTGGGTATGTAGGAAGTCACACTAGTGACTCAGCCATCCACTTTAATTTATTTTGAAAATTGGGGGAGATTGTTGTAAATTTTCAAATATTGTTTGGGATATGGGTTTGTTTTTGAAGAGGGAAGCAATAATGGAAGAAGATAAGGTGTAGGGATTAGTCCCACATTGTAGAATATAAAGGAATTTGTCTCTATATAGGTAAAATATTGATACATGATATCGAAAGAAAGAAGAGAAAGACGAATAAGGCAATGGGCCTTGAGCATGGACTTGACATAGATAATAATCTTTAAAATGTCAAAAGATGGGCCTTGGGGCTCTTGGGGTCTCGTGATCCATTAGACCGCTGAAACAAATCAGTCGACTGTCCAAAACTCAACAGTCGACCGTTTTGTTCTCTGTTTGAAAACGGTCGACCGGTGACATTTTGGGCGGTCGACTGGTTTCGTCCTAAAGGGGATGCGATGCTTCAGAAGCGTTGCAAAACTGAAAGGATGCGTATTTTCGGAATCGAACAGAAATGGCTGTTGCGATTCAACAATTGCAACGCTTTGCTAATGGATATCTCCTCTCATCACCTATATATACAACGCCAGAAATCTGTTTCAAGATCATCGAATTATTATTTCTTCTTCATCAGTTCTGCAACGCCATTAAACTATTGCAAAACAGTTCTGTCTGAAACACTTGTATAGTGTTTCAATTCTGAAACAGTTGCAGAATTACCGTCTTCTACTTCCTCTTCTATTCTATAATCTACATTGCATCATCAGAGATCTAATATCAGAGTGTTCTTGGTCGGATCAAAATCGTACAAATTTTGAATCCGATTACGCTGTTTCAAGACTTCATTGAATCCTGAAGTCAATAGTTCGTTAACCCTTTTGTACCTGGTGGGTTGAACTATTGTCTGAAAGAATTTGCTCCGCAAATCCTTGAAGTCAGAAGTACGACATTTATTCTCCTCCATTATCTTCTCAAACCACAAAATCCCCAACATAAACCGGATTACATGGTTCGAGACGGTGAAATGTCCCAATGGCGCGAATTTGGATAAGAGTGAGCTTCACATCGGCGCTAATCCGAAACTTATAGATATGCAAGCATGCAACTTAGCAGAATTCAGGATAGTGGAAATTGAATTTGGTACGACAAGATATCATGACACATCATGACAAAACAGAGAAGCATCAAACAGAACTCTTACCCTTATTCGGATCGCTTAACGTTTGTTGAACAAGAATCTGAGTCGGTACCGATCCAAATTTCTTTGAATCGGTATCGATTCAAAGCTCAATGGTGAATGATCTAACCTGTTTTCCCTGGACTTGGTCGCCTCACTCCTCCAACATCCTGATGAATTTTCAACTGATCCGAGATAATGATTCGTGGTTGTCTCTGCCTATAAATATCAGTTATCTTGTAGAGTTCAATGACTTTTAGCTCTTTGTTTATTCAGGCATTATTATTGTACTCCGGATCTTCGTTGATCTGAACCAATGTAATTATCATAATCATCAGTAAAGAGTTAGAATCATCTAAACAGGCGTAGGTCCATTAACCCAAACCAATACAAAATCATTATGCTCGATTTACTGTTGCTTTTCTTTCATTTTCCTTTGTTTCCATTCAAATTTCTTCATAGTATCTTTTGGGTGTTTAAACCAATTTTGGTGCATACGTTTTGATGCTTTCGTTGAGAGCAAACAATTCTCAATCGTTGGATCTTTTCATGTACTAGAGAATTTCTTAGTCCATTGAGAGAAGATCGAGAAGCCCATGACAGTGGCTCCGACCACCCTTGCTCCGAACCCCCTCACCGCTACACCCAACAGCTCCGCATCCTGCTCTGAACCCGCGCCTAAGACCATTACCGCCACCATCCCAACTCGCTTCCCCACCTGTAGTCGCGTTCTGCCTGCTCTTCCCATCTCTGCCACCGCTCTTCCATCCTCTCAGCCTCCGCAGAAGCCAACAACTTCACCGAACCATTCACCTGAGTGCCATCTCAGCTCTTCCCATTCCCTATCTTCCCTGTCCACAAGCTTGCTTCTCCCCAATGCTCCGACCGAGCTCTGCCTTGCCAACCCTTGTGTTTCGACCTGACAGCCAACCTACCTCCCTGAACCAAGCCCTTTCCGAGCGGTTTGCCTGAAAGCCACTAACCCGTTTGTTCCCCTTTTTCCACCATGCATGAGTTTATTGTTTTCTTCATATATATATTTTTAGTTCTTTTAGTCTGTGAGTGGATCTATTTTCGTGAGTCTGTCCGTGCGTGAGTATCTAGGTAGGGTGGTGTGTGAGAGTTTATAATATATGTTTGTGAGTGTATTACTGTATGAGGGTGTGTGTTTGTTTTGTGGTGTTGAGTTATGTTTATTTGTATTCGTTGAGAGAAGATCCAGATGTAACTCCCTAATTTTATGGTAGCATTATTCACATATTTAATTAAGTAAATTAAATAAGATAATATGCGTTTATGGAGGAAATGAGACTTATAATCAGATTAGTCATAATGAATGTTCTAACGGGATACATTAGAAGAAGTAAAAGTTGAATAAATAAAGAGGATCATGGATGGGAGAAAAAATATGAAAAAGGCCATTTTCGAACATCTTAAGCCTTAGTGCCTCCTATGTTTTCATCACTTTCATTTCACATAATCAAAATACAATCGATAGGACCAACCATCCTAGGAAGAAAAGCAAGAAGCGGAAATCAAAGCTTAGAGAAATCAAAATCAACTCAAATCTCATTCTTTCTCTGATCGAAAGAAGATGAATAATGGTATTCTCTTATTATATACTATGTTGGTTCTACTCTAGGTCATAGGTCTGAATGGAATGATGTTTTTGGTTAGTTATACCGGATTTGGATGTTAGATGATGGTATATATTATAATTGATGATTTAAGTAAATTATCCATGATGAATCATGTATGTTTTAATTCAAGACCCTAACAAATGTCATCTAAATGACTTTAAAATTTGATATGGTGCAAGGAACATTATTTTTGAATGGGTTTCCAATTTCATAATTTTCCAAATAAGTATGAATTTTTTAAGACTAGAAAATGTGTTATTTCGTTGTTTAATCATCTAAATTAATTAGATAATGATTTTAGTTTCAAAATTTACATACGACGAAAATATATAAAATTGGGTTTATCATGATTTTTCTGGATTTTTCCTATGATCAAATATGAATTTTCTAATATAGATAAATTTATGTAAATAATTAATTAAATCAAGGAAATTAAGGTGTTTTCAATTATTTTGAATATTTTAATTCTCAGATATATGGAAAAGTCTGAAAAGAAAATTTATTGACTAATTAGAATTTACCAAATGATAAGAGGTGATGAAAAGCATTGCTTTACTTAACAAAATTGCATATTAAGAAAATAATGGTTTAGTCACTTGCCAAAGCCTTGTTTTACATCGCATTCGCATATTCGCTTCATTATGTGAGAAGCGCATGATACTAAGGAACTTGATACAGAGTATTTCAACCAGGGACGATGTAGAGGCATTGATTCAAAGCCATCCTTTGCTTCGAAGTCGAAAAGCAACTTTTTGTACATGGTTCCAAAGCAAACAACTCCGTTCATTCCGTTCCATTTCGAACCAAGTAGCTCTGATTCACTTTTATAAATTTGTTCTGAGTCTGGTTATAAATATTTTGTGCCGCTATATTGTAAAGCCAAATATTTTAGGCTTAAAGCACTTGCTTGTGCCCCAGTGTTTTATTAACTCAGAGCAACCTTGCTTTTCTGTTTAGCTTCGACAACATAGAGGTCTGAAGCCAATCTAGTTTTTCATAAAGCCTTAAATAATGTAACAACCCGCTTGGAGTGAGCCTAAATTTCGACCCAGAAAAGGCATATCGAAACTTATAGCCACTATAAACGGATCATTGGTTCTTGTAAGGAAATACATTTACACAGAATAATAGATAAACATAGTATTATGGAATCTCACACAACGGGGCGAGAAAGTATAATACTAAAATAAGATGTACAATTTCATAAAAAGCCACAGAATCGAACATAGAAATTCAAGGTACATCATTAAAATTCACCATTTAAAGTTTCCATAAGCAATTCAACAATGATAACTATTAATAGCATGATATCTCCATCGTCCTCTTCAGTCTCCATCATTGCTTCAACCATTGAATCTACCCCATTACTGACCTGTTGGATATGTTAAGGTGAGAGTCAGAACATAAAGTCATGTGTGACTGAAAATAGTATTTACTTGAAGATCATACCATAGATTTGGTAGGTTATATATATCAAGGTATGTCTATGAAACACACAAGCACACACATAAACAAGAAGTATCTAACAAATGAGGCGGATATCCGAGTCAATCGCTTAAGACCTCCATTAGTACATTTAGGGTGGGGACCCAACGAGGTGGGCGTTGTTGGTCACTTAAGGCCCGTATTGACTTAATCAATAAACGTTGATTCTTATGATCTCCTGTAACCCTAAGGCGGAACCTAACCCCTTAAGACCCCATCCTAATACGTTACCGTTCCTAAGTCTATACTCTCACAAGTAATATGAGAAGTAGTATCTCGCCACTTAATACCGCTTTTAAGGTAGGCCCGCAAATAGTCATTTAAGACCCCTCAGGTAGACGTCACATGTTACTACTTAACTTGTATTACGGTAGAACACCTATGACAGTTAAGACTTCCCTTAGAGAGTTGGTGAATTTAATAGCATGCTATGTGTCATGTAAACCAAATATGTCCTTAGGTTGGCCCTTACAAGCTCCTAGAGGAAGTGAACATCCCCTGTAAACTACCCTACTCCGTTACCGCTATGCCTAACCACTTTCAGAGAAGGAGGACCCATAGACTTACTTCGAATCTAATAAGGGTGGATCCCATGACTTTGGTACCTATCCAAGGAATAAACCTTCGAAAAGGATTCTAGTCCTAACCACTTAAGACCCAAACTAGATAAGAAGAGAGTTAGCCACTCAAGACCTTTCCAAGGCATAGTAAATCTGCCTATTTCCACATATAATAGGTTTATATATATATATACATACACTAGACCTCTCACATTAAACCGTCTACCTGTAGATGCTGGATATGCCGGGCGGTTCCGGGAAGACTTCTACTGCAGGTGGGTTTAATCTCGTGTCATAGTGTACTAAACTTGAATGGCCCATGGCACCCAGAACTCTCATATTAGCCAGACCCACTTATGGTTGCTAGATTTGTCGATTGGTTCTGGGTAGACTTCTACTACAAATGACGACTAATCTTGTGTCTGTATGTCATTATTTAATATATAGATAAGACATTCTATATACACACAAGTAACCATTATATGGGGACATTTCAAATTCTAACCGTATTCTAATGTATTTATTACATCATTATTACGTTGAATTACGTTGATTACGCTACATAAGTAGAATATTTAATACATATAATAAACACTAGTTTTCGTATAAAAAAAAGTTTTAAGCGATTGAAGTTAATACGGGCCTTAAGTGACCAACAACGTCGTTAAATACATGACAAAAAGGCATAATTAATGATAACAGTAATGGAAAAATACAACGTAAAAACCAACGCATGCATCCCCAAGCTTATTGCAATAATTTAAGTAATGAATCAAGAATGAGGTGTAAATCATATACATATATACCTATATTTTCATGAATACATATATATAAACCTTTGTTTAGCCTAATTTACCCTTTTATGTTGTTCATAAAAATGTTGACATTTGATTTGTCTCAAATCTGAATACGTTCTGATTATCAATTTAGAATGGAAATCCATACCTATTCAAATAATAAAACTAATCAAATCTAGACCTTTTTACATTACAAACAAGGATTTAGATAAAAAGGATAAATCAAATCAAATAGAAATATATCACCCAAATGTTCTTCATCCGCTACTAAAAAAAATCTACAAACCTAATATCAATTGACAATTCTTGCGAAATATATATCAAAACAGGAGATTTGGGGGTTCATAGTTTGATATTATCGTTATTCCAAATCTCCTTAGGCATACTAATCCATATAATAATCTACAAATGTAGAATATGCCTAAGTAATTGCTAATTCCACTCACAGTGATTGGAAATGTCGTGGATCTGACGATGCTTTGTCTATTTGATGCGAACTCCAATTCCTAAATATATATATACATAAGAATCGAATAACTAAAATTCTTATATATATATATATAAATCATGTGATTCCTAATCTATATTCTAATTCAAATCATATCAGAAAAGAGATTAGAAAAAGAAGAATATATTTTGAGAGAAGAAGAAAATCTATTATGAATTCCTCTGGAATTAATGGCAGAGTGGAGGCACAGTAGAAAGGGTGGCTAGGTTTAGGTATGGGATCAAGGGGGTTATTTATAGGTAGTTTTGTAAACAAGAACCGTATGATTATTAAGATCTAATCATGACTGACCATTCTTATTAATTAACCCAAAACCTAACCTAAAACAAGCCTTACTGGGCATTTTCAGTGCTAGGTGATCAACATCCCCCTAGAAGGGAGCGGTCGACACCCCTTCTAGGGGGAGGTAAACCTCCTGGTCACGAATTTTTCCAGTGAACGCTATGGAGGGCTGGAAAGTTTTATATTATAACGTTAATCATTTTAGTTTATTTTTTACCTTATAAACATTGTTCTTGCCCCCTTATCTTTATCACTTCGTTCGAAATTCGAATCTACCTAAGGGAAAGTTATTATTATCCAATTTATTTTATCCCATAGATATATTTTATTAATTCAACCACATATATATATATATATATATATATATACACACACGTTTACCGTATGATTTCTTTAAATTGTAATTTCTTCATACGAACACCGCTTTCAATATATTATATATGAAAACATATCAGAATTTCGCCATGAATCCAAATAAAATATTTTCGTGGCCAAATTCTTAATGCTGCAAAATTCCGTTTTTAGCCTGCTTAAATTTTATGTAACAACCCGGAAAATCTGAGCCAATTTAAAATTTTATTTTTGCAATTTTAATGAATTTTGAATATTTAAAATGAATTATTTTAAATAATAACGACGAGAAATTTATTTTAAATAGAATTAGAACGTATATATTTATTTGAATCGTTGTCAGAATATAAATATTTATTTCTAATTATAAAAGGAACTGGAAATGGCGCAGTAGTTTAAAAATTCGATTTAGAATTTCAAATGAATGTACAGGATTCAAAATAAAACGGATTTTAGCGAAACCAAAAATATTAGAATCTATTTGAGAATACCTTTCCAACGAATCTGAAAAATTGAAATTTCACAGCGAGAATCAAAAGTTATGCCCAGTTGAAATTTCAGAATAGTCGCTATGGAATTCTAGCCCTTAAAAATGGAAATTTTGCAAATGACCTCGGTTTTTGACGAAACCACTTTTGTTGGATCCGGGATGTCAAATTATTGCTAGATTCCAAAATTCGTAATTTTCTGAATCAATATGTGAGCGTGGCGAAGTTAAACGTGTTCTAACAGTTTCAGTCAATTTCGATCGACCAGAAAATGGCTATTTTTCAAACGGTCTCAGAATTCGACGAAATTAGTTTTGTTAGGACCGTATCGTCAATACGAAGCTAGAAAATATTTTTCGGGAATTTTCAGAGTCCGTATGTGGCCCCGGTAAATTGAAATGTGCGTTCAAATTCAATATATAGATTTATATTTTGATTTTGATGAAAACTAGTTGTAATGGCCAAATTGGCTTACGATACATATCTCATTGTATTCGGAATGGGGGTAATTAGCTAGGGGTGACAGTCGTTGGGCCTCGATTGGAGTTCGAATGAGAAGATAACTTTTCGGGAGAATAAATTAATTAAATAATTAAATAAATTAAAAAGTAAAACCCTTTTCCCTTAACACCCCCCTTCCACGTCGTTCAACAGAAACCGAATCAAAGAAAGAAAAAAGGGGTTCAATCTAGTTCCAAATCGATGACCGCCGCTCCTTCGGGGGTGGGGGGGCATCGCCGCCACCGCGGTCAGCGCCGCCACCCTCCCCATTACCGCGGCCACCCTCTCAACCTCCAGCTCCTCCAGTATCGCGCCCCCTCTTATTTCAACGCTGGCCCAAAACCCATTGCCCCCTTTCTCCCCTCGTCGACGCCTGGACCGCCCAGCCCCACCACCACCGCCTCCTCAGCTTCGCCCCTCCTCCATTCCTCAATTCGCACCACCCTCCCCTCTTCCCCTTCATCCGATTAATCCAGTAAGTTCCTCTTTCCTCTTCCTTTTTTTGATTTTGATTTTTATGGCCTAGGGAAAAAACGATTCTTAGCTTTGAAAAATATGGTTTTTAGTTTGGGAAAGCTATAGTTTTTATGGAATAAAAGTAGGATTTTATTTTTATGTATGCGAATAAAAATTCAATTTTTACATATATGGATTTGAAATAAAAATTCGATTTTTATACATGAAGTAGCGGCATAAAAATATGATTTTTATACAGGGTTTTGAAATAAGAATATGATTTTTATATAGTAGATATGATAAAAATATGATTTTTATATAGTAGAGATTATAAAAATGTGATTTTTTTATAAGACAGAGAATATAAAAATACAATTTCTATATATGTTGTAGCGAAAAAAAATTCGATCTTTATATAAGAAGTAGATATATAAAAATATAATTTTTATATAGAAAGAAGCGTTGTAAAAATATACGAAGTAGAAATAAAAATATGATTTTTCATATGAATAGCATAATAAAAATACATTTTTATTATATGTGTAGCGTGATAAAAATATGATCTTTATTAGAAGAAGAGCGATATAAAAATATAATTTTTATTATGAAGTTAGCGTGATAAAAATATGATCTTTATTATATGAACACCGTTATAAAAATAGAATTTTTATCTATATAGTAGCGGTATAAAAATAGAATTTTTATCTATATAGTAGCAGTATAAAAATGTGATTTTTATATACATAGCAATAATATAAAGATGCGGTTTTTATATATGTATACGGACAACGAAAGTGAAAAAAGGCGAGCACGGCGAAGATTTTCTACATATGAAGAGTTGTGGTGTTTGGTTTAGCTTCTCGGTAAGAACTTCTTACTTTAGTTCTTGTTTTCTAGTTAAAAATATATCTAGGATGCGGACGGTGCTTAGCAGCACCCGACGCCCGTTGTCCACAGACCATGAACGACTTGTTTGATTTTGTTATGTTGTGAAAATTGATTGTGATGTGGAATGAATAAAAATATATTCATGTGTTGAAATAAATTATTTATCGTTAAAAATATAAATTTAACGTGAATGTGAATAAATAAATATTCATTTACAAATCGGACGGTTTGTTTATGTACACTCATTTGACTGATATTGATTTGGACGATAAATTTTACACATCGCCCAACTGCACAAATAAAAATATGTGTTTGTTGATTTGAAACCCCACACGGGTGTTGGGATGATATTTGGCGTACACTAATCCCAATTATTTAGCTGTATGTCGATCGATTAGTTGACAGATTGTGTAAGCATTAATTATTTATATTTAATGCTTATGCAGTTGTGTGGTGCACTCTGGATGATGGTTGATTATTTATCGTTGCTTTTATATACATGTGTTGTAGGGAATCCATATAAATAACATTATTGGTAATTGAGTGGGTCTCATTCCAATTTAGAAAATAAAGAATATAATAAATTATATTCATGTGTTGAATAAACAAAAATAGTCATGTGTTAACGATACTCATGTATTGAGAATATTCATGTGTTAAAACTTATCATGTGTTGAATGAAATATTTATACATTAAAATTCACATTTTTATTGTAATTAAGAATGAATAATTATTCATGTGTTGAATAAAGTATATATTCATGTGTTGAAGAAAATATTCATTTGTTGAATAGAATAACGAAGTTATTGAAATATATAAACCCGTGTTGATTAGATTTGCGCCATTTTGACGTGAACGATATTTATATCGATTATATTCGTTTTATAATGAACATAGAAAATGAAGTGATTTCAAAATCTAATATTCTGAAAATATTATCATTTATATATTAATGATATGGAATATTCAATTTTGATTTAAAATTGAATATGAAGTTGAAATCGTTTTTAAAACGAATTTAAACGACTTATAAAATACGTTTAGAATTGAAATCGACGAAATACATATAATATATATATATTATATATTAAATGGCCTGAATAGAACGCGCCGCGCCGCGGCAGTTCGCGAATTTCGACCATTGACTTCGAATTGACGTTACAGGAGATCCGACCATCGGATTCTCCTGAAACCGGAACCGTTGGGTTCGTATCGAAAAGAGCTTTCCAATGAATATTAGAAAATTGAAATATAACAGTTGAATTTAGAATTATGTCCAAATCAAATTTGGAAAAGGTCGCTGTAAGTGCAGTTCGGTGGCCGTTATTGAAACCGACTGTACGGGCCTTGATAAAATTATTAAAAATATTAATAATTTGTGTAAAATCATAATATATGAATTGGAAAGAACTGGGATGAAAAATTCCACATTTGTAAGGATAAAAATATTTTTTTATCGAAATGAACTAGTTATGAACTAGAATTATAATCCAATATTTTTGAATAAATAAATTGGATTTGAAGTGGTTTTAAAAATAATCAGAATTTCCAATATAAGAATTGAAATTATCTTCGGAATATTTCGATGTTGGATTTTATGATTATACATATATGGTTGTAGAAATTTGAAAGATATATTTATGTCGTTATTTCCAATACGATATTTGTTGGTTTTAGAATTTGATATTGAATATAAGCCGATATATTTTCTATTCAAAGCCTTGTATTTAATATCAAATGGGATTTTGGGTTCTTCGTGAATGGTGTCTTAAATAACAATGTTCTTGAACCAAGCTTAGAAAAGAATAAATCTTTTAATTAAGATTTAGTGAAATTGTCCGGTTAATTAGCATTTAATTGGAATTGAATTTAAATTGGTTTTTGGGTTTATCGTGAGCGGTGTTTTGAATAACACCTGTTCTTTAACCCGGTTAACAATGGAATGGGCTTTTGGGTTTATCGTGAACCGTGTTTTAAAATGACATTGGTTCTTTAACCCAGTTAAAGATAAGATTAAATTCTTAGCTTTGAATAATCATTAATATTGATTTTTGGGAAGATTAAAACGAAGTGGAGTTTTAATGAATAGATTGAAATAATCGAGAATGGAGTATCACTAGTTTTGCTCCAAAGCGATAGTTAAATCTTTAATTAGATTTGAACGTGAAATGGTAATTAATATTTACCAATAACACAGTGGTGTTAGATGTGGAGTACTAAGTTTTGCTCCATGGGATGAATAGGTTGGGATTGGGAAATAAAATAAATAATTACTTCGGTGTGGTTCGCTAATCCCGACTAGTTTAGAAATCCTTAACATGGTTTGAGATATCCAAAGGAAGATTAAAGAATAAATTTAGAAGAATTTATCTTTGACAAAATTAATGGGAACCTTTCCCTAAGAATGTGAATATTTGAATAGAGAATATTCTGAATTGGAATGAGGCGTATGTTGCGTTTGTGTAACACTTGTTTATTATATACGCGGGTTATTTGGAAAGGCCGGGTTTATACCCATTCTGAATAACCGATTCGACGATAAGTCGACGATGAAGACGGTGATTGAAGACCATAGGTCTTCACATCGTTTGGATGATTATTGATGATCTTGATTGGGATGTACACCCAAGAGAAGGGAATCAGTTGGTGATCGTCCAGATGTACTTGGAGATCGATGGATATGCGAGGAATAAGGTTCCTCCGGTTTCATTCAGACCCAGAACGAACTTATAAATGGACTGTGTGTCTGACACTGGATTTTATTCTGTGTTGATTGATCTCTATTAAATATACATCTGTTTGGCGGCGGAGAATTTATTCTCTTGCTTAACGCCCTTCTCTGAGACGTACGAGCTCAGAGGTTATATATCGATAGAAATCAATCGCATGGAGTGAATTGCCTGTGTGGCATGCCTAAGTGGCAGATGATCAATGCTTCTGTTGAAAAGCAAAGTCTTGTGGTGAATGATCAAAGCACGGCTTATGTGGCATAGCTTTGTGTATAACATTAATTCGCGAGCCTCACACCTCGGTATGAGTCAAAAACGGGATAAGGACCCAAGGAGTGCACGACGTTTCTTTCTAGCTATGGGTGATGTCAGTGACCTACCAGCCTTGACATTTATATTATTTTTACCTGTGTGGTTGTTGGAATGCGAGGCACCTCAGATATAGGTCCTATAGGACCGGGAAACATGTGTTCAGGAATACTAATCCTCAAAAGTAAGAGAGGACCGGCCTTGGAGGTTCCAGGATGGTCCTGAGACATTTGCTAGAGTGTCTCAAACGGAGAGGAGTTTGCCCCTTGCCTCGACTCATGATGGAATCCAATTTCCAATACGTGATAATTCTGTTTTATTTGTAGAACCTAGTATTGGCGACATAATAGCATGGGATGCTATGCCGTCTAGGATTGATACATTTATATTTGAAGTTGTTTTAACACTATACACTTATAATAGTATCAAATGATTTGTTTTAAACGTATCAAGCATTATTTGGCTATTATAAGGGAAAACCCTATCTTCCGGCTTGCGTTGCATTGTGTGATGGGACCCGGGTCTTATAATAGCTTCATTTTTCCAAAAGGCATTGCGTTGTTTATTCTATGCACTAGTATTCTTGGGAGGAAACCCTTTCCATGTTATATGGCATGGTCCCTTGAATTACTCTCTTTTAAAGTAATGTTTTAAATAACTGTTTTTAGTTCTCACACCAGTCACATGACTGACCTGGAGTTTATTGTTTTAACCTAAACTCTGGGTGCCCCTATTTTCCATACGAGTAGCTAGTAGTTTTGGTTTTGCAGATTTATATTCACAGGATCTTGGATTACAGCTAGAACGATACTCGGAAAGCTCTGTATCCGTGTATTTCTTTCAGTTGTGCTTTGTATTTTTTTTCCGCTGCTATGTATTTAAATGTAATTTAAATCTCTGATATTTATCAAATGTGTAATATTGATTCATACTCTGTGATATTCTTGTATTCTGATGGAATTATTGTAATAAGCAATGAAATGTTCTTCTGTTTGCATTCCAATTTGTCGTGTTCTCAAAACAATCAGGGATTTCGAACGGTCTTGGTCGGTTTAGCGATCGATTTGGATCGAGCGAAATTCCCAATTGTTACATTTGGCATCAGAGCTTTGGTTTACAGAGCTCGAGAACAAGACACAATAGAACCGAACGAAAGAATTCATCAGAGGTTGGATTAGAAATATCCAATAAGAATAACTCGTTAGAGATGGGATCAGTAGTATCCTAGAACGAGTGTGAAGTGTGAATTTTTTGAAATAAATTTTGAAAACAAATTTTGTTTAGAAAATTTAAACCATTTTGTATGTATTTGAATATTTTATTTGTATTGGATTTGGACAATTGAGTATATAAAGATTTTGCATATACGCGTCATGAACATATGTTCAAAGTTTTAATATACTGTATAGATATAGAATCACATTCTAGTTGCCCGGGGGATGATTCTGATAATGCTGTAGCGTTACCAGTATTTATTTTCGAGTATCGAAAGTGGGGTATCTATATCATTCCAACTAACTGGTGTGAGAACCAAAACTAGATAGGTTTATTGTTGTGATTTGGCATCAAAAACATGATTTTCAGTATATATATCAAAATTATGAATTTGAAACGATAATCCACTAATAGATTGCTTGTTGTGTTGTTTGATTATTGGTTTCATTTATTAAAAATTTGAACCATTATGCCAAATTGAACCGAATATTGAACTTTATTGAAAAATGATTACAATTGCATGCATATACATGTGTATCCATTGAACAAGTCATAGCAGGGAAGCTAATCAAAGGAATAAAATTGTTTGCCCGACAAATAGGTACATGTTTATTGTATTTCTTAGGGATTTGATGATTTTATGAGCCGATTGGCTAGCCGCTTGGCTTTTTCTTTTTCTTTTGGATTGGTGAGGGCCATGGGAGGCTATTTGAAATATCCCGAAGCTCCCGGTGCAGGGGAGGTTGTGGTGAAATTTTTCGAAAATTTAGGGTGTTAGCCAAATTTTTGAAGAATTTGAAAAGTTCTTAGAAACTGAAAAGTTGAAGAACTTAAGCCGTAAAGAAAATAATGGAAGTTGAGTTGGTTAGTTAAACATTTAGCTTTGCTCCTTTTCAGGGACGAAAAGTTTTAAGTGGGGGAGATTGTAACAACCCGGAAAATCGGAGCCAATTTAATTTTTTTATTTTGGCAATTTTAATGAATTTTGAATATTTAAAATGAATTATTTTAAATAATAACGACGAGAAATTTATTTTGAATAGAATTAGAACGCATATATTTATTTGAATCGTCGTCAGAATATAAATATTTATTTTTAATTATAAAAGGAACTAGAAATGGCGTGGTAGTTTGAAAATTCGATTTCGAATTTCAAATGAATGTACAAGATTCAAAATAAAACAGATTTTAGCGAAACCAAAAATATTAGAATCTATTTGGGAATATCTTTCCAAAGAATCTGAAAAATTGAAAATTCATAGCAAGAATCAAAAGTTATGCCCAGTTGAAATTTCAGAATAGTCGCTATGGAATTCTGGCCCTTAAAAATGGAAATTTTGCAAACGACCTCGGTTTTCGACGAAACCACTTTTGTTGGATCCAGGATGTCAAATTATTGCTAGATTCCAAAATTCGTAATTTTCTGAATCAATATGTGAGCGTGGCGAAGTTAAACGTGTTCTAACAGTTTCAGTCAATTTCGATCGACTAGAAAATGGCCATTTTTCAAACGGTCTCAGAATTCGACGAAATTAGTTTTGTTAGGACCTTATCTTCAATACGAAGCTAGAAAATATTTTTCGGGAATTTTAAGAGTCCGTATGTGGCCCAGGTAAATTGAAATGTGCGTTCAAATTCAATATATAGATTTATATTTTGATTTTGACGAAAACTGGTCGTAACGGCCAATCTGGCTTACGATACATATCCAATTGTATTCGAAATAAGGGTAATTAGCTAGGGGCGATAGTCGTTGGGCCTCGATTGAAGTTCGATTGAGAAGATAACTTTTCGGGAGAATAAATTAATTAAATATTTAAATAAATTAAAAAGTCAAACCCTTTTCCCTTAACATCCCCCCTTCCACGTCGTTCAACAGAAACCGAATCAAAGAAAAAAAGGGGTTTGATCCCGTTCAAAATCGATGACCGTCGCTCCTTCGGGGGGGCCATCGACGCCACTGCGGTCAGCGCTGCCACCCTCCCCATCACCGTGGCCACCCCATCGACCTCCAGCTCCTCCAGTATCGCGCCTCCCCTTATTTGAACGCTGACCCAAAACCCATCGCCCCCTTTCTCCCCTTATCGACGGCTGGACCGCCCAGCCCCACTGCCACCGCCTCCTCAGCATCGCCCCTCCTCCATTCCTCGATCCGCACCACCCTCCCCTCTTCCCCTTCATCCGATTAACCAGTAAGTTCCTCTTTCCTCTTCCTTTTTTTTTATTTTGATTTTTGTGGCTTAGGAAAAAAACGATTTTTAGCTTTGAAAAATATGGTTTTTAGTTTGGGAAAGCTATAGTTTTTATGGAATAAAAGTAGGATTTTATTTTTATGAATGCGAATAAAAATTCAATTTTTACATATATGATTTGAAATAAAAATTCGATTTTTATACATGAAGTAGTGGCATAAAAATACGATTTTTATACATAGGGTTTTGAAATAAGAATATGATTTTTATATAGTAGAGATGATAAAAATATGATTTTTATATAGTAGAGATTATAAAAATGTGATTTTTTATAAGACAGAGAATATAAAAATACAATTTCTATATATGTTGTAGCGAAATAAAAATTCGATCTTTATATAAGAAGTAGATATATAAAAATATAATTTTTATATAGAAAGAAGCGTTGTAAAAATATATGAAGTATAAATAAAAATATGATTTTTCATATGAATAGCATAATAAAAATACGTTTTTATTATATGTGTAGCGTGATAAATATATGATCTTTATTAGAAGAAGAGCGATATAAAAATATAATTTTTATTATGAAGTTAGCGTGATAAAAATATGATCTTTATGATATGAACACCGTTATAAAAATAGAATTTTTATCTATATAGTAGCGGTATAAAAATAGAATTTTTATCTATATAGTAGCAGTATAAAAATGTGATTTTTATATACATAGCAACAATATGAAGCTGCGGTTTTTATATACGTAGTGGATACGGACAACGAAAGTGACAAAAGGCGTGCACGGCGAAGGTTTTCTACATATGAAGAGTCGTGGCGTTTGGCTTAGCTTCTCGGTGAGAACTTCTCACTTTAATTCTTGTTTTCTAGTTAAAAATATATCTGGATGCGGACGGTGCTTAGCAGCACCCGACGCCCGTTGTCCACAGACCATGAACGACTTGTTTGATTTTGTTATGTTGTGAAAATTGATTGTGATGTGGAATGAATAAAAATATATTCATGTGTTTAAATAAATTATTTATCGTTAAAAATATAAATTTAACGTGAATGTGAATAAATAAATATTCATTTATAAATCGGACGGTTTGTTTATGTACACACATTTGAGTGATATTGATTGGAACGATAAATTTTACACATCGCCCAACTGCACAAATAAAAATATGCATTTGTTGATTTGAAACCCCACACGGGTGTTGGGATGATATTTGGCGTACACTAATCCCAATTATTTAGCTGTATGTCGATCGATTGGTTGACAGACTGTGTAAGCGTTAAATATTTTATTTAATGCTTATGCGGTTGTGTGGTGCACTCTGGATGATGGTTGATTATTTATCGTTGCTATTATATACATGTGTTGTAGGGAATCCATATAAATAACAATATATGGTAATTGAGAAGGTCTCATTCCAATTTAGAAAATAAAGATTCTAATAAATTATATTCATGTGTTGAATAAACAAAAATAGTCATGTGTTGACGATACTCATGTGTTGAGAATATTCATATGTTGAAACTTATCATGTGTTGAATGAAATATTTATAAAATAAAATTCACATTTTTTATTGTAAGTAAGAATGAATAAATATTCATGTGTTGAATAAAGTATATATTCATGTGTTGAAGAAAATATTCATTTGTTGAATAGAATAACGAAGTTATTGAAATATATAAAGCCGTGTTGATTAGATTTGCGCCATTTTGACGCGAACAATATTTATATCGATTATATTCGTTTTTATAATGAATATAGAAAAGGAAGTGATTTCAAAATCTAATATTCTGAAAATATTATCATTTATGTACTAATGATATGGAATATTCAATTTTGATTTAAAATTGAATATGAAGTTGAAATCGTTTTTAAAACGAATTTAAACGATTTATAAAATACGTTTAGAATTGAAATCGACGAAATATATATATTATATATATTAAATGGCCTTAGTAGAACGCGCTACGCCGCGGCAGTTAGCGAATTTTGGCCATTGACTTCGAATTGACGTTACGGGAGATCCGACCGTCGGATTCTCATGAAACCGGAACCGTTGGGTTCGTATCGAAAAGAGCTTTCCAATGAATATAAGAAATTTGAAATCTAACGGTTGGATTTGGAATTATGTCCAAATCAAAATTGGAAAAGGTCGTTGTAAGTGCAGTTCGGTGGCCGTTATTGAAAACCGACTGTACGGGCCTTGATAAAATTATTAAAAATATTAATAATTTGTGTAAAATCATAATATATGAATTGGAAAGAACTGGGATGAAAAATTCCACATTTGTAAGGATAAAAATATTTTTTTATCGAAATGAACTAGTTATGAACTAGAATTATAATCCAATATTTTTGAATAAATAAATTGGATTTGAAGTGGTTTTAAAAATAATCAGAATTTCCAATATATGAATTGGAATGGATTTGAATCGAAATTATCTTCGGAATATTTCGATGTTGGATTTCGTGATTATACATATATCGTTGTGGAAATTTAAAAGATATATTTATATCGTTATTTCCAATACGATATTTGTTGGTTTCAGAGTTTGATATTGAATATAAGCCGATATATTTTCTATTCAGAGCCTTGTATTTAATATCAAATGGGATTTTGGGTTCGTTGTGAGTAGTGTCTTAAATAACACTGTTCTTGAACCAAGCTTAGAAAAGAATAAATCTTTTAATTAAGATTTAGTGAAATTGTCCAGTTAATTAGTATTTAATTGGAACTGAATTTAAATTGGTTTTTGGGTTTATCGTGAGCGGTGTTTTGAATAACACCTGTTCTTTAACTCGATTAACAATGGAATGGGATTTTGGGTTTGTCGTGAACCGTGTTTTTAAATGACATTAGTTCTTTAACCCAGTTAAAGATAAAATTAACTTCTTTGCTTTGAATAATCATTAATATTGATTTTTGGGAAGATTAAAACTAAGTGGAGTTTTAATGAATCTTTAATTAGATTGAAATAATCGAGAATGGAGTATCACCAGTTTTGCTCCAAAGCGATAGTTAAATCTTTAATTAGATTTGAACGTGAAATGGTAATTAATATTTACCGATAACACAGTGGTGTTAGATGTGGAGTACTACCAGTTTTGCTCCATGGGATGAATAGGTTGGGATTGTGAAATAAAATAAATAATTACTTCGGTGTGGTTCACTAATCCCGACTAGTTTGGAAAGCCTTAACATGGTTTGAAATGATATCCAAAGGAAGATTAAAGAATAAATTTAGAAGAATTTATCTTTGATAAAATTAATCAGAACCTTTCCCTAAGAATGTGAATATTTGAATAGAGAATATTCTGAATTGGAATGAGGCGTATGTTGCGTTTGTGTAACACTTGTTTATTATATACGCGGGTTATTTGGAAAGGCTGGGTTTATACCCATTCTGAGTAACCGATTCGACGATAAGTCGACGATGAAGACGGTGCTTGAAGACCAGAGGTCTTCAAATTGTTTGGATGATTATTGATGATCTTGATTGGGCTGTACACCCAAGAGGAGGGAATCAGTTGGTGATCGTCCAGACGTACTTGGAGATCGATGGATATGCAAGGAATAAGGTTCCTCCGGTTTCGTTCAGACCCTGAACGAACTTGTAAATGGACTGTGTGTCTGACACTGGATTTTATTCTGTGTTGATTGATCTCTATTAAATATACATCTGTTTGGCGGTAGAGAATTTATTCTCTTGCTTAACGCCCTTCTCTGAGACGTACGAGCTCAGAGGTTAAATATCGATAGAAATCAGTCGCATGGAGTGAATTGCCTGTGTGGCATGCCTAAGTGGCAGATGATCAAGGCTTCTGTTGAAAAGCAAAGTCTTGTGGTGGATGATCAAAGCACAGCCTATGTGGCACAGCTTTGTATATTGCGTTAATTCGCGAGCCTCACACCTCAGTATGAGTTAAAAACGGGATAAGGACCCAAGGAGTGCACGACGTTTCTTTCTAGCTATGGGTGATGTCAATGACCTACCAGCCCTGACATTTATATTATTTTTACATGTGTGGTTGTTGGAATGCGAGGCGCCTCGGATATAGGTCCTATAGGACCGGGAAACGTGTGTTCAGGAATACTAATCCTCAAAAGTAAGAGAGGACCGGCCTTGGAGATTCCAGGATTGTTGTGTGTGGTCCTGAGACATTTGCTAGAGTGTCTCAAACGGAGAGGAGTTTGCCCCTTGCCTTGACTCATTATGGAATCCAATTTCCAATACGTGATAATTCGATTTTATTTGTAGAACCTAGTATTGGCGACATAGTAGCATGGTATGCTTTGCCGTCTAGGATTGATACATTTATATTTGAAGTTGTTATAACACTATACACTTATAATAGCATCAAATGATTTGTTTTAAACGTATCAAGCATTATTTGGTTATTATAAGGGAAAACCCTATCCTACGGCTTGCGTTGCATTGTGTGATGGGACCCGGGTCTTATAATAGCTTCATTTTTCCAAAAGGCATTGCGTTGTTTATTCTATGCACTAGTATTCTTGGGAGGAAACTCGTTCCGTGTTATATAGCATGGTCCCTTGAATTACTCTCTTTTAAAGTAAAGTTTTAAATAACTGTTTTTAGTTCTCACACCAGTCACATTACTGACCTGGAGTTTATTGTTTTAACCTAAACTCTGGGTGCCCCTATTTTCCACACGGGCAGCTAGTAGTTTTGGTTTTGCAGATTTATATTCATAGGATCCTAGTTTATAGCTGGAACGATACTCGGAAAGCTCTGTATCCGTGTATTTCTTTCAGTTGTGCTTTGTATTTTTTTTCCAGCTGCTATGTATTTAAATGTAATTTAAATCTCTGATATTTATCAAATGTGTAATATTGATTCATACTCTGTGATATTCTTATATTCTGATGGAATTGTTGTAATAAGCAATGAAATGTTCTTCTGTTTGCGTTCCAATTTGTCGTGTTCTTAAAACAATCAGGGGTTTCGAACGGTCTTGGTCGGTTTAGCGATCGATTCGGATCGAGCGAAATTCCCAATTGTTACATTTTATTATTTAATTGCTTATTTTCATTAATTATTATTATTGATGTAGTTAGGTATATTTCTACATGGTGTTACATTATCACCCCCTTAAAATAGATTTCATCCTGAAATCTGTTTGAAGGGGCGAAAAATACAACTCGCTCTAAACATCCATGTTGTACACCCATATTATTTTTAATTCATCCAAAAACACCCATGACTCGTGGTGATTTTGAACTGCAGATTTACTAAAGTGAGCTCAATCCTAGTGTGTATGTCTAATAAGTGATGTAGTATGTATGCAAAACATCCTAATATGCATATATTTTTATGTGAGTGTGTTGTGCAATTGTGTTGCATTCACTAATTGACATCCAATCTAGCAACCACAATGCATTCAAAAATGTAATTTAGAGGAAAAATTACCCGAGAAAAGATCTAAGTGGGTCTATCTCATCTTGTTCTCGGTTTCCTATGTGCTTTCCGCAGGATCATTTCTCCATTGTACTTGGACGAGGCGAACAGTTTTATTGCGGAGTCTCTTGATTCCATGCTCTACAATCTTTGCAGTGGCGTGGGACACCCTAGACTCCAACTCAAGTTTTCCTATGTCCCTCATTTCATCAAGCTCGAGTCTGATATCAGAATCATGAAAGCATTTCCTCAAATGAGATACATAAAAAACGTTATGGATTCCCGATAGACGTTCTGGGAGATCCACTTGATACGCTAAAGATCCATTCTTTTCGATGATGCGAAAAGGCCCAATAAATCTGGGAGCCAACTTCCCATTCTTTTCGAATCGAACAATCTTCTTGAGAGGGGATACTTTCACGTGTAAAAAGTCTCCAATATTGAACTCAAGTTCCCTCCTCCTCTTATCGGCATACGATTTCTGACTGTCTTGTGTTGCCTTCATCCTCTACCTTATCAAGGAAATCTTCCCCGTTGAATCATGGACGAAGTCTGGTTCGAGTAGAACTTTGCCAGTAGTTTCCCACCAACAAGTTGGCGATTTGCATGGCCTTCGGTAAAGCGCTTCAGAAGGGACCATACCAATCGTCGCTTGGAAACTATTGTTATACGTAAACTTCACAAGTGATAGGTGCTCCTTCCAAACTCCTCCAAAGTCGATAATGCAAGATTTGAGCAAATCCTCTAGGATCCAATTACTCTTTCCATCTGGCCATTGGTTTACGGGTGATATGATGTACTTAAGTTGAGGGTCGTTCCCAAGGCTTCTTGTAAACTTCTCCAAAATTCCCTCGTGAATAAGGGGTCTCTACCAAGCACTATACTAGATGGGATACCATGTAATATGACTATTTCTCTGACATATAATTGGGCTAATGAGGCTGCAGTCCTATTCTTTTTTATTGGTATAAAGTCGACACTCTTGGTCAAACGGTCTATCATAACCCAAATAGCCTCATTTCCCTTCTGGCTTTTTGGAAGTCCATCAACAAAATCCATCGATATATGACTTCCACATAGGAATCTCTAAAGGTAATAGCAATCCTTCGGGTTTTCCTTGCTACACTTTTACTTTTTGGCATGTTAAACATTTAGCTACGAACTCGGCTATATCCCTTTTCATCCCTCCCCAATGGAGACTCCTCTTCATATTTCTTATACATTTTATATCCGTCGGGGTATATGGTCATCTTCGACCTATGGCACTCCTTTAAAACTTCTTTTCTAATTTCCTCATCTTTAGGGATGCAAAGTCGTCCATCCCTAAGCAAACTTCCATCGTCACTTAATGAATACCTAACTGAATGGGGAAAGGTCTCTTTCCTCTCTACCTTTTCTTTCAAGCTTCTTATCTCTCCATCAAGGTCTTGCATGCTCTGAATCCTTTCTTTTAAAGTGAGTTTAACAAACATAGCTCCAAGAAAACCATTAGAAGTTACTGGCGAGGATTGCAAGTTAAAATTAGAGAGAAACTCTAACTGTTTCCATTTCGAGATTGCATTCAAGGATACCTGCTTTCTATTTAATGTGTCTCCTACGACATTCCCCTTCCCTAGGGTATACTAGATCGTAAAATCAAAAGAAGCAATGTACTCTATCCACCGTTGTTGTCTCAAATTCAGGTCACGTTGAGAGAATAAGTACCTTAAGGATTTATGGTCAATAAAAAGTTCAAATTTCTCCCCTAAAGATAAAGCCTCCACATTTTTAAAGTGAACACTACTACAGGTAACTCAAGGTCATGAACTGGGTACCTATTCTTGGGGTCCTTAAGTTATCTACTGGCATAAGCAACAACTCTTCCTTCTTGCATAAGAACTACTCCTAAACTGGTTGCACACGCGTTAGTGTAAATAGTGAACATCTTGTCGTAAATAGAGAATATAACAAGTCTTTATCCTTGTTCCTTATGTTACAAGGAATTTTCATACTACGTCCTCCTCAAGTCCTAAGATGAGTAACCCTCTCGTCGTAATCTAGGACAGCCCTACAAAATGACAATCAGTTCATACCTAGGATAAGGTCATACCCCATAAAAACCAATGCATATGCTTAGTAGAGGAATTCGACATCGTCGATATCCAATATTAGGTCTTTGCACATCAACTCAAGATACTTAACTCCTCCAATAGGGTTGGCCACCTCTATCGGACTACTAGAGATAAACAAGGGAAGGTTCAACAAATTAACTAGCCTCTTAGAGATAAAAGAATGGGTTGCTCCCGAATCGAACAAGGTGTATATGGAAATTCCTAAAATAGAAGTTATACCTTCAAGTGCGGGTTGACCTTGGTCTCTTGGAGGTCGGCTTTGTATTGGTGTTGGCTCCAATGCATAATTCTAGCCACTCCGAATAACTTTGGGCAGTCTTTAGACAAGTGTCCTTCCTCGTAACATTTGAAACACTTTCCTTTAAATTCTTTCTTTGCTAAAGAAGTCCTGTAATCCTTGGCCTCATGTCCCTTGCGGTTGCACCTCATATAAGACTTAGATTCTGTAACAACCCGGAATTTTTGGGCCAATTTAAAATTTTTATTTTAAGAAATTTTGACAGAAAATGTGTCAGAATTTAAAAATTCCATTTTTAAATTAAATTATTGAATTTAAAATGATTTTTATTTATAAACTTTATGATGTTATTGATAAATGATTTCTAATTTATTTCTAATAAACAATTTATAATTAGATAAATGATGATTTATAACAATTGAATTGTTTATGAATAATTTCGTGAAAGAATACCCAAAATAGTTAACTTTGATTTGACCATGTAAATCAATTTATGATATTCAATTTGAAATTGTAAGTTTGATTTAGGATTTGAACGTAGAGATTTATACTTGAATCTCTAGTTTGTTTAATTTAATTTGTTCTTGAAAGATTGAATTAAATTTTATAAATTAAATGATTAAATTTATATTTTAATTTAATATTTAAGTTTGATTGTAAGATTACATTTATTGATGGAAAACTTAAATCCTAAGATTTAAATGTTGATTGACATAATTCATGTAGGCGCTTGTTTAATGCACATTCTAAATATACAAAGACGAAAAAAAATAACTTTAAAATATTTCCTCAATTAAATGTTAATAGCAAGGATGTTATCCTTGTATTAACAATCTTTGACTACATGCCAAGGTGAAAAAAATATGCCTTAGGAACTTTAATAAAATC
Source organism: Allium sativum (assembly GCA_030737875.1). Lineage (NCBI taxonomy): Eukaryota > Viridiplantae > Streptophyta > Magnoliopsida > Asparagales > Amaryllidaceae > Allium > Allium sativum. The sequence continues at coordinate 549,473,117 of CM060912.1, read as the reverse complement.
TATTAATTTATATCATATATATATATATGTATGTATATGTATGTGTGTGTATATATATATATATATATATATATATATATCTTTGACTATCCTTTTAAATACTTTCCCCCTATCTATTCTAATTGTATCATTCATTGATAATAAATTCCCAAATGTGAATTGTTCCCTTGAATTATGAAAAGAAATAAATAATTATCTAATCAACGCACCATATTTGGGCATTAAATAAAGAATGACACACTACAATAAATTTCATGCAGTGTGCACATTTAAAACTTTCCACAATATGTTATATCTTCGTATGCATGCAATTTAATTCTATGCACATTATTTTTTTTCCTTCTTTTCATTAAATTGTCATGTTGGCGACATGCATGCGTTTATTAAAACGTGTGGTCATGCTCTCTATATTCCTTCATTATTTTCAATGCTCCCTTATTTTGAATTCTTCGTATACTAAAAATAAAAAGAACCATGCAATGTTTTCCCCTTTATTATCCATAGCATTCATATATATATATATATATATATATATATATATATATATATATATATATAAAAGACAAGGAAACGTTAAATCTTGCACTTACATTTCTTTCTGTTGTAATTGTACATATTTATTTCTTTTTGTTCACCAATCCTCATTATTATAAAATAACATAACCCTCCCTTCTTCTTCCCTTACATCCTCTCTCCTTCAATCTAATTTGTTCTATGCTTTAAAAAAAATGGCTTCTTTCCTCAGATCTATTTCTCCACCACCTCAATCCCAATGAGCGGACATTGTCATTCGAAAATATTTCTCCAAATTCCTCATAATTGGTTCTGAATTAAAACATGATTTATAAGAGAAAATTAAAGAGCAATCTCCAATCTCCAAAATGGTGCATCCTTACTGGCATGGAAAGAGGATGGAACGATGGTCTATTTGAGCACCTCCGATCGAATTCTGGTGATCGCAGGTGGCTAGCGCAGACGACTAGATGGGTTTGAAGGCTTCCAGAAGAACGCGATGAGGAGGATAATTTGGGAGGCCTTGATTTTGATTAAGGGGAAAAGTAATTAAATTATTTAATTATCTTTGTATAATTATTAACGTAATCAAAATTTAAATGACCGTAAATTCTACATATGACATCAGAATTCAAAAATTCAAGATGCATTGAAATCGTGTTGACAAGATCTACACATTTGGAGCTAGTCACAGATTTGGATAAAATTAAACTCCAGTTTAATTTGGTTGAAAACAATCGTTATTCAAACGATTTCTGAAAACCAACCAAGGTGAGATTTCTTCTTAAATAATTATAATCTGTTAATTATTATCATGTATACAAATTCTTACATGTTGCGTGATTTGATTGATGCTGATTTGTTAATCCGTTGATTTGGTGGACTATTGTATTGAAATAGGAATTGGCATATAAAAACATCGTTTATGTTGAAAAAGAATTATCATATAAAAACATCGTTTTTATGTCGGATGTGAATTGTTATATAGAAACATCGTTTTAGGTTGAAATAAGAATGTGCATGTAAAAACATCGTTTTATGTTGAAATGAGAATTGTCATATTGAAAATGTCAATACATTAGAAATATGATCACATTAGAAAAGTGTTTACATTAGAAAAATGTTTACATTAGAAATATGATTACATTTTTATGTAATGTTAAAAATAAAAAGATTACATTTTTATGTGATGTTAAGAGAATAAATTGTCATCTTTTGTTGGAGAATAAGTTGTCATCTTTTGTTAGAAAATAAAATATCATCTTTTGTTAAGATTAAAAAGAACATTTATGTTAGAATTAAAAGGAACATTTATGTTAGAATTCAAAATGACATTTATGTTAGGATTCAAAAATGTCATTTATGTTAGATTAAAAATGTCCTTATATTGGAATGGTCATTAGTTTAAAATTTCCTTATATTGGAAATGTCATTAGAATAAAAATGTCATTATATGGGAAATATCAATAGAATAAAAATGGCAATTTGGTTAAACATGTGTAAATAGAATAAAAAGGTCAATTTTGTTAAAAGTGTTTATTTATAATATATATTTTTTTCAAAATATGTTAGAATATACATTTTGATAAAATTATGTTAGCATGAGAATTTACATTCTTATTGTACATGAAAAATGCTCCATTTGTTACACTTGTAGTGTAAATGAGAAAATTTGAAAATGAACGTTTATTTTAAATAGAAAAGTAAATAAGACGTTGTTTACATTAAAAATGTTGCGTCATATAAAAATGTCATTTTTAGTAGGATATAAAAAAAATGTCATTTAAGTTAGATTATAAAAAAATGTCATTTTAATATCATCTATTTAGAAATGACACTTATTTAGAAATGTTATGTTAACATAGAAAAATATCAATTTTGTTAGATAATGTTATATTAGTATAAAACCACCATTTATGTTAGAATTGTTTATTTAGATCAAAAAAACCATTTTAGCATTATTCTCTTTTGAGAATAAAAAGTACATTTTTAATGTAACATTCTTTTTATATTAAAAAGAACCATTTTAGCATTATTCTCTTTTGAGGATAAAAAGAACATTTTAAGCGTCATATTCTTTTTAGAATAAAAAGGACATTTTTGTTAGGAAATGTAAATTAGAATAAAAATAACCTTTTGACTAGAAATTTGTTATGCTAAATAAAAATATCATTTTACATAGATGATGCCATGTTAAATAAAAATATCATTTCATTTAGATAATGTCATGTAGATAAAATATCCTTTAATTATAAATGTCATTCATGTTGAGTTATAAATACCATTTATGCTAGAATTCAAAATGTCAATTTTATAGAGTAATGTTTGTTCATCTTTAGAATATCATTTTGTTGAACTATTTTTGTGTAACATAAAAATATCATTTTATGCTGAACTAGAATTGCCATATAAAAACATTTTTGTCAAAAGAATGATAGAAATTAAAATAACATTTTTGGTCAAAATATGATTAGTGAAAAAAAAAACATTTATTTTTTGTCATTTAAAAGTATTACACCAAAACATTTATTTTTGGTCATTTAAAAGGATTAGTTAAAAATATACACTTTTGTATATTTAAAAGGATGAGTTAAAAATATATTTTTTTTTATTTAAAAGGATTAAACAAAAATGTCATTTTAATGTAAATGTATATATTAGGATTATATTCAAATGAACATATATCATTCTAATGTTAATGCATACATTAGAATTTGTATGCAAAACAACAATGACATGTATGTTAATTATAAGATGTCTTTTATGTTAATTATTAAATGACATACCTGTTAATTATAAATGTGACCTTAGATTGAAATAACACTTTGTTATGAAATGTATCATTAGAATAAAATGACATTTTGTTATAAAATGTTGTCTTAGAAAAGAAATAACATTTTTGGTGTAAATGTTTCAGTAAAAGAATTAAAGATTACATTTTTATGTCATGTTGTTTTCATTAGAAAAATTGAATTAAAGGATTACCTTTTATTGTAACATTGTTTACAATAAAAGAATTGAATTAAAAGACTAGGTTTTTATTGTTAATTGTTCACAATAAAAAGAATAGAAATATATGTCTGTGATGTTGAAATGTGTGATGTGTTAAATATAATGTTTAGTATATTCAAGTTTGAATATTACACTTCCATTTACAAGTCATCCGACTTGTTTATGTGATTGGGTCGATAATTTTTACACATCGCCCAAATGCACAAATAATTTATTATTTGTTTGTTGGATGAAACCCCACACAGGTGTTGGGATGATATTTGACCTACACTAGCCCCAATATTTAGTGTAGAATCCACTCTGGTTGTATTTGGATGTTTGATAAATATTCATCATTGATTACATGCAGTATATGGTTGTTGATTGAGTCACATTCCAATAAAGAATATTCTAGAAAATAATATTTTAGAAAATATTTTATAGAAAAAGAATATATTTTAGAAAAATATATTTTTATTGAAATGAACTAGTTATTAACTAGAAAAAATCATTAAATTTAGATTTAATGGTTTGATAATATTTAATTGAAGTTAAATTAAATAATTTGGATTTTGGGTTTGTCATGAATAGTGTCTTAAGTAACACTGTTCTTAAACCCCATATGAAAGGAATAATCTTTTAATTTAGATTATTAAAGTTTTCAATTATATTTAGTAATTGGAATAAGATGAAATGTGAGTTGGGTTTATTGTGAACTGTGTTTTTAAGCGACATTTGTTCTTTAACCCAACTGACAGTGAAAATATGATTTGGAATATATAAATCTTTTATTAAGATTTAAATAGAAATTTTCCAAAAGTAAAGTTTTCCAATTTAATATATTAAATTGGATTTGAATGGAATTCGAATTAATAATAACCCAACTTGATCCCCTCTGACGATACCAATGCCAGCTTCTGTGGGGAATTTCAATAACAAGCACCAGGGGGCTATACAGGCTCTAAACTTTGCAAGGGCCGATCGACCCAAAAAGGCATTGTAAGGCGATTCAACATCCAAAACCACGAAGGGAAGGATTCTCACTCTCTGGCGTTCTCCTTCCCCAAGTGTAACTGGTAACTCTACATAACCCATTGGAGCGGTAGATGCTCCGTTGAATCCATGGATCCATCCTTGGCAGGGCTTCAAGTCTTTTGTTTCGAGGTTCATCTGGTCAAATGTCCTTTTGAAAAGAATGTTGACAGAACTCCCGTTGTCCACTAAAACCTTATGGACAGTGGCTGGACCAATAGGTACTGTAATTACAAATGGATCTTCTGTCGGAGCATGGACTCCAATGCTTTCTCGCTCTCGGAAAACTACATCGTCGGTCATCATCTTTTGTTGCTTCACTGGGATATTGTCCTCGGGGTTACTACACTCCCCTACCTCGAGGTGTTGTTTGGCTGCATTGACGTATTGATCCAATGCCTTGTAACTATGCCCGGCGAGATAAAGTCCTCCGATCACGGTATTGATAACAATGTTCTTTCCCTTTTGCTGGGCAGTCGGCCTAGCAGCAAGTTGATTCTGGTTCTGATTTGGGGCCTGCACTGCTTGCCCCCTGTCCCTGGGCGTTACTCTGTATTCATCTAGCTTCCCTTCTCGAAGCAGCCTTTCGACTACATCTCTTAGGTGACGGCATTCATTCGTCGAATGGCCGTGAATCTGATGAAAGAGGCAAAACTTCCCTGTTTCACGCTCTTTCTCCGTCGACTCTCTGGGAGGTGGCCTCTTATTCTGGAGGACTTCATACGCATCCATGAAGATATTTTCTAGAGTATCATTTATTGGTGTATAACTTTCAAAGGCCCTGGGACGAGTCCTTCTCTGGGAGTCGTTCCCTCGGTTCCTCTTCCGGTTGTTGCCGTTACCATTATTATTGTTGTTACCTAGCTGACGACCACCCTGATTCTGATTTCCGACATTTACTTCAACTTTCCCCGAGCTGTCTCCTGTCTGCTTGATAGCGACATTGCTCTGGATTTCCTCCTTATCAGTTGTTTTAGCCTTTCAGTTAGCATATACCTCTTCCCGGCGTAAATGTACGTTGGCTTTCTCGTAGAATAACTCTCTAGTGTGAGGCGGTTTGCCTGCCAGGTACCTCCCAAATTCAGTGTCCTTATCTACTCCGTCAATCAATGCTGCAACAACAGTCGGTTCATGGGGATCTTTAACCTCAGTAGCGGCCAAATTGAAACGATCCAGGTACACCCTTAAACTCTCGCCTGGTCACTGCTTGACAAGGAACAAATCGATCACACTTTTTGTCTTCTGTGCGTAGATACGGAATTGTTCCACGAACTTCTCACTCAACTCCCTGAAGCTAGAAATCGATCTCGCCGGCAAGCGAGTAAACCATAACAAAGCCACATCCTCCAGGAATATGGGAAACGCTTTGCACTTAACAGCTTCAGAGGCTGCGGCAGCGGTCATTGACCAAGAGTATCTCATCAGATGCTGGACAGGATCAGACCTACCCGCATATCGGTTCATTTGTGGCATGTTGAAACGCCTTGGAAAAGTCGCATCCAAAATATCGTCAGTGAAAGGGGTGTGACTGCGGTCGATCCCCCAATCTTCATTCCGTTGTCCACGACTATCTACCAGAATCTGGTGGATCATGGCTGCAACATTTGCACTGGTCAAGGGAGGTTCAGGGTCAGTGCCTCTAACTCGGCGAGGTTCTCTAATTTCTCTTCCGGGAGCAGTCACGAAATCCGGGGTTCGGATAGGGCTTCGTTGCCCCCTGTTATCATAAGTATGTGTGCGGCGACAGGGCTGAGGTGGTCTGTTATGTACGGGACTGCCTATATCTCGAGCTCTGGAAGCTGTGGCTTGATTGGTCACATTACGATTTGAGGGCCCCGCCCCCAGTGCTTCTTCTTCATGTGATGGCAGGGTTCCGAACCGAAGCTGCTCTATATTTTCGGCTCTTTCATAAGGTCGTCGCGGAGGTCTTGGCGATTCCTCAGACGAAGAAGAATATCCCGGAGTGGGTGAACGAACCGGCGGCGTTCTTTGCCTTGCGAGTTCGTCAAGCCTTCTATCCATTGTCGTCAAATTTTGTCGCAGGATGGAACTTTCCTGCCTTTGGGCAGCCAACTCATCAAACAATCTATCCCACATTTCGGCAAAGCGAGAGAGATCCCCCTCAGTGACAGGAGCAGCAGGATCATATTGGTCATCATCACTCTCTCTTATGCGCAAAGAGCTCGAGCCGGGTCGAGCAGAGGGGCCAGGACGATAGGAGCGGGTCATAGGCTCCTTTCCAGGTCGAGTTGTAGTCTGATCATCAATTCGGATAGGTGCGGTTCGTGGATGGCGACTCGCTGCACCCCCCTGAGGTCGACTCGCGGTTGTGGTACGCGGAGGATGCGAGGCGTTACCTCGGGATCGAGTAACAACCCCTTCAGCGGCCTGGATCGTCTCGTTCTCATCGACTCGGAGCGTGGTGTCTTCATCGGATCGGTTCGCCCCCTGCGCTCCACGATCCAGAGTTTCTTCATTGCCCAGCTCGTGCACACTCTCCTCAATCGTTTCGTTGGTCTGTGAAGCTCGCACTTCCTTAGATCTTTTTCCAGCCATGATATCTGAATCGCTGGAATCTTCAAAGAACTGAATAGTGAAACTTTAGGACTGATTTCTCAGTGAAAGCACCAAAATGTTAGATCAAAATTTGGACCTAACACCCAAATTGTTCTGAATGTTATAGAGTTTCAAATGAAGAACGAGGAAAAAGAAAATAACACACAGAATTTATAGTGGTTCGGCGTTAACGAGCCTACGTCCACTTTATATATTATTGATTATACTTTGAAAGCTAATACAATAAGGATTTCTCTCAATACTCTCGTACTTTGACAATAATGGCGAATTCTGTACTCAATATTGCCAAAAGATCCCAAAAAATGCCAAGCTCTGGGCTATTTATAGCTGATTTTGTCAGGCGGGTCGTGATAACACGTGGCACAGATCCCGAGAACATCGGATCGCATCGCCTCCGTTGAAGAAATAGTCAAATTAGTTGTGTGGACAGGTGTCGCGATCTCCTTGAAAATCGGATCGTGCAGATGAGGAGAATCGGTCAGAATGACGGTTAGGGACACGTGTCGCTAGATCCGTGCGTCTCGGATCGCTGAAGACTTGCTCACGCTTGAATGGGTCAGAGGATTCGCCACGCATCAGGGAATCGGATCGGTCAACACTGGGCAACAACAGATGCACGGATCGGATCGCCTAGAGGCGTCGTTTCGCTGATGACATGGGGGCGATCCGTCGAGTCGCGATCCTCCGTGGGTGATCCGTCGAGACGCAATTCTCCACGGGCGAGTCGATAGTGTGCGATCCGTTCCTTCATATTCTTGGAGAACGTGGTTTCATGCTTTCCTCTTACGAATGATCCTGGGTGGCTTGGTCAAAAAGCGAGCCAACAAAGACCGATACTACATATGGAATTTAAGAGGCTTTGCCGTTATTCCATTTATATTATTGGTCGGATACAGAAAGTTATAACGATTATATATTAATTTGATTTCTGTGAAGATTCCATACTTCATGGAAAGTGATTTTGGGTTTACCGTGAGCCGTGTTTTAAAATGACATTAGTTCTTTAACCCGGTTAAAGATAAGATTTATTTCTTAAATTTAAATAATCATGGAATAATGATTTTTGATATTTAAAACCAAATTAGGTTTAATAAATCTTTAAAAGAAAGATTTAAGAATAAATGTAAAGAATTTATCTTTGATAGAATAATGTGAATATTTTATTGAAAGAATATTCTGAATTGGAATGAGGCGTTGGATGTGTTTTTATAGTACTCGATTTTTTTTATTATAAAAATACGAGAGTTATTCGGAAAGACCGGGTTTAACCCATTCCGAATAATTACTACGACGATGAAGAGTCGAAGATGAAGACGGTGGTTGAAGACCGACGATCTTCACATCGGATGGATGTGTTGCTACTGAGACCCATGATGGGAGTAGCTACCTTAAAGGGGCTTCTGTGGTAGCCGTCCAGACTATTGTTGATTGTTTCGGATATGCGAGGACCTCTCAGGTGTCTCCGGTTTCGTTCAGACCCAGAACGGACTTGTAAATGGATGCGGGTCTGACATTGGATTTCGTTCCATATGAATTAAATTGATTTCTATTAATGTATGTCTGTTTGGTGGTGGAGAATTTATTCTCTACTTAACACCCTGGTATATATTAATAGTGATTGATCGCATGGCGTGAATTGTCAATGTGGCACGCCAAGATGCAAATGATCAAGGCTTTTGTTGAAAAGTAGGGCCTTGTGGGATGATCAAAGTATAGCCTATTATGGCATAGCTTTGTGTATAGCGTGACTTCGCGAGCCTCACACCCCGGTATGAGTCAAAAACGGGATATGGACCGTAGGGAGTGCGCACGTTTATTTCTAGCTAGGGGTAGTGTCAGTGCTTAAACTGACTGACATTTTGCTTATGTGGATGATGGATTTTGAGGCGCCTCGTATTTTTATAGGCCGTTAGTGGTCATACTATAGGTTCAAAGGAACCGGGAAACGTGTGTTCAGGCATAACCAATCAACTACCGATAGGCGGGGACCGGCCCTACCGCTCCAAGGGTTCACTGCGGGGGATCCTGAGGCATTTGCTAGAGTGTCTCGAATCGGAGAGGAGCTTGCCCCTAGCCTCGACTCATGATGGAAATCCAATTTCCAATACGACCTTGCGGTTTTGATTGTAGAACTAGTATGGCGACATGATATATGGTACCCATGCCGTCTATGATTGATACATTATGATTGAAATGTTTTTTGAAATATATATATACCCATAGATATACGCACTAGTATTAAATCCGTTTTATCGTATCAAGCATCTTTTGACCATTATAAGGTAAAACCCTATCGTCCGGTTTGCGTTGCATTGTGTGATGGGACTTGGGTCTTATAATGGTTTCATTTTTCTAAAAAGCATTGCGTTGTTTAACGTTTTACTTTATTTTATGCACTGGCAATCCAATGGAGTAAACCCGTTCCGCGTTAGCAGCGTGGTCCCGTGATTAGCCATGTTATTAGATAAGTTAAGTTAAGATTTCTCATACCAGTCCCATGACTGACCTGTAGTTTGTTTCACTGGAAAACTCAGGTGCCCATGTTTTCCACACGGGCAGTCGAGTAGCTTTTTGCAGATATATTTACAGGAGCCTGGTTTACAGCTGAAGCGGTATTCGGAAAGCTCTGTATCCGTGTATCCCTTTCGGTTGTATATTTGTATTACTTTTCCACTGCTATTTAAATGAAATTTAAATCTCTGATATTATTGTATTTCTATTATGTAATAAGTATTCATACTCTGTTATATTCTTGTACTCTGATGTAATGGTTGTAATCAGCAATAAAATGTTCTTCAGTTTGTGTTCTGATGTGTGTTGTTCTCAAAGCAATTCAGGCTTTCCTTTACGGGGAAGTTTGGGTCGTTTCATTTGGTATCAGAGCTTTGATTTACAGAGCTCGAGAACAAGGCACATTAGAACCGAACGAAAGAATTCACCAGAGATTGGATTAGTAATATCCAATGAGAATAACTCGTTAGAGATAGGATCAGTTGTATCCTAGAACGAGTGTGAAGAGTATTATTTTCTTTAAAATAAATAAAAACAAATTTAGTTTTGGAAATTTTATCTTAAAATACGTATTTGAGTATATTGTTATAATTTAATATGGACAATCGAGTATATAAAGATTTCGAATATACGAGTAATTAACGGATATTCAAAGTTTTAATATACTAGATAGATATAGAATCACACTCTAGTCGCCCAGAGATAATTCTGATGATCGGTGCACCATCACCAATATTTATGTTTGAGTCTCGAAAGTGGGATTTCTATATATTTCCATTGACCGGTATGAGAACCAACTTAGTTAGTACACATTGCTGTGATTTGCATTAAAAATATGATTTTTGACTATATATAAAGTTATATATATTTGAAAAGTTAACCATCTAATTGATTGCTGGTTGTGATGTTTGATTTTTAATTTAACTAATAAAATTATGGAAACCAATAAATAATTTTTTTAAAAGTTAAGTTAGTTAATTAAACAACTTTTAGCTTCGTTCCATTTCGAGGACGAAAGATTTTAAGTGGGGGAGATTGTAACAACCCGGAATTTTTGGGCCAATTTAAAATTTTTATTTTAAGAAATTTAAAATTCCATTTTTAAATTAAATTATTGAATTTAAAATGATTTTTATTTATAAACTTTATGATGTTGTTGATAAATGATTTCAAATTTATTTCTAATAAACAATTTATAATTAGATAAATGATGATTTATAACAATTGAATTGTTTATGAATAATTTCATGAAAGAATACCCAAAATAGTTAACTTTGATTTGACTATGTAAATCAATTTATGATATTCAATTTGAAATTGTAAGTTTGATTTAGGATTTGAACGTAGAGATTTATACTTGAATCTCTAGTTTGTTTAATTTAATTTGTTCTTGAAAGATTGAATTAAATTTTATAAATTAAATGATTAAATATATATTTTAATTTAATATTTAAGTTTGATTGTAAGATTACATTTATTGATGGAAAACTTAAATCCTAAGATTTAAATGTTGATTGACATAATTCATGTAGGCGCTTGTTTAATGCACATTCTAAATATACAAAGACGAAAAAAATAACTTTAAAATATTTCCTCAATTAAATGTTAATAGCAAGGATGTTATCCTTGTATTAACAATCTTTGACTACATGCCAAGGTGAAAAAAATATGCCTTAGGAACTTTAATAAAATCTATTAATTTATATCATATATATATATATATATATGTGTGTGTGTGTGTGTGTGTGTGTAAATATATATATCTTTGACTATCCTTTTAAATACTTTCCCCCTATCTATTCTAATTGTATCATTCATTGATAATAAATTCCCAAATGTGAATTGTTCCCTTGAATTATGAAAAGAAATAAATAATTATCTAATCAACGCACCATATTTGGGCATTAAACAAAGAATGACACACTACAATAAATTTCATGCAGTGTGCACATTTAAAACTTTTCACAATATGTTATATCTTCGTATGCATGCAATTTAATTCTATGCACATTATTTTTTTTCCTTCTTTTCATTAAATTGTCATGTTGGCGACATGCATGCGTTTATTAAAACGTGTGGTCATGCTCTCTATATTCCTTCATTATTTTCAATGCTCCCTTATTTTGAATTCTTCGTATACTAAAAATAAAAAAAACCATGCCATGTTTTCCCCTTTGTTATCCATAGTATTCATATATATATATATATATATATATATATATATATATATATATATATAAGACAAGGAAACGTTAAATCTTGCACTTTCATTTCTTTCAGTTGTAATTGTACATATTTATTTCTTTTTGTTCACCAATCCTCATTATTATAAAATAACATAACTCTCCCTTCTTCTTCCCTTACATCCTCTCTCCTTCAATCCAATTTGTTCTATGCTTTAAAAAAAATGGCTTCTTTCCTCATATCTATTTCTCCACCACCTCAATCCCAACGAGCGGACATTGTCGTTCGAAAATATTTCTCCAAATTCCTCATAATTGGTTCCGAATTAAAACATGATTTATAAGAGAAAATTAAAGAGCAATCTCCAATCTCCAAAATAGTGCATCCTTACTGGCGTGGAAAGAGGATGGAACGATGGTCTAATTGAGCACCTCCGATCGAATTCTGGTGATCGCAGGTGGCTAGCGCAGACGACTAGATGGGTTTAAAGGCTTCCAGAAGAACGCGATGAGGAGGATAATTTGGGAGGCCTTGATTTTGATTAAGGGGAAAAGTAATTAAATTATTTAATTATCTTTGTATAATTATTAATGTAATCAAAATTTAAATGACCGTAAATTCTACATATGACATCAGAATTCAAAAATTCAAGATGCATTGAAATCGTGTTGACAAGATCTACACATTTGGAGCTAGTCACAGATTTGGATAAAATTAAACTCCAGTTTAATTTGGTTGAAAACAATCGTTATTCAAACGATTTCTGAAAACCAACCAAGGTGAGATTTCTTCTTAAATAATTATAATCTGTTAATTATTATCATGTATACAAATTCTTACATGTTGCGTGATTTGATTGATGCTGATTTGTTAATCTGTTGATTTGGTGGACTATTGTATTGAAATGTGAATTGGCATATAAAAACATCGTTTATGTTGAAAAAGAATTATCATATAAAAACATCATTTTTATGTCGAATGTGAATTGTTATATAGAAACATCGTTTTAGGTTGAAATAAGAATGGGCATGTAAAAACATCGTTTTATGTTGAAATGAGAATTGTCATATTGAAAATGTCAATACATTAGAAATATGATCACGTTAGAAAAGTGTTTACATTAGAAAAATGTTTACATTAGAAATATGATTACATTTTTATGTAATGTTAAAAATAAAAAGATTACATTTTTATGTGATGTTAAGAGAATAAATTGTCATCTTTTGTTGGAGAATAAGTTGTCATCTTTTGTTAGAAAATAAAATGTCATCTTTTGTTAAGATTAAAAAGAACATTTATGTTAGAATTAAAAGGAACATTTATGTTAGAATTCAAAATGACATTTATGTTAGGATTCAAAAATGTCATTTATGTTAGATTAAAAATGTCCTTATATTGGAATGGTCATTAGTTTAAAATTTCCTTATATTGGAAATGTCATTAGAATAAAAATGTCATTATATGGGAAATGTCAATAGAATAAAAATGGCAATTTGGTTAAACATGTGTAAATAGAATAAAAAGGTCAATTTTGTTAAAAGTGTTTATTTAGAATATATATTTTTGTCAAAATATGTTAGAATATACATTTTGATAAAATTATGTTAGCATGAAAATTTACATTCTTATTGTACATGAAAAATGCTCCATTTGTTACACTTGTAGTGTAAATGAGAAAATATGAAAATGAACGTTTATTTTAAATAGAAAAGTAAATAAGACGGTGTTTACATTAAAAATGTTGCGTCATATAAAAATGTCATTTTTAGTAGGATATAAAAAAATGTCATTTCAGTTAGATTATAAAATAATGTCATGTTAATATCATCTATTTAGAAATGACACTTATTTAGAAATGTTATGTTAACATAGAAAAATATCAATTTTGTTAGATAATGTTATATTAGTATAAAACCACCATTTATGTTAGAATTGTTTATTTAGATCAAAAAAAACCATTTTAGCATTATTCTCTTTTGAGAATAAAAAGTACATTTTTAATGTAACATTCTTTTTAGATTAAAAAGAACCATTTTAGCATTATTCTCTTTTGAGGATAAAAAGAACATTTTAAACTTCATATTCTTTTTAGAATAAAAAGGACATTTTTTGTTAGGAAATGTAAATTAGAATAAAAATAACCTTTTTGAATAGAAATTTGTTATGCTAAATAAAAATATCATTTTACATAGATGATGCTATATTAAATAAAAATATCATTTCATTTAGATAATGTCATGTAGATAAAATATCCTTTAATTATAAATGTCATTCATGTTGAGTTATAAATATCATTTATGCTAGAATTCAAAATGTCAATTTTATAGAGTAATGTTTGTTCATCTTTAGAATATCATTTTGTTGAACTATTTTTGTGTAACATAAAAATATCATTTTATGCTGAACTAGAATTGCCATATAAAAACATTTTTGTCAAAAGAATGATTAGAAATTAAAATAACATTTTTGGTCAAAATATGATTAGTGAAAAAAAAAACATTTATTTTTGGTCATTTAAAAGTATTACACCAAAACATTTATTTTTGGTCATTTAAAAGGATTAGTTAAAAATATACACTTTTGTATATTTAAAAGGATGAGTTAAAAATATATTTTTTGTTTATTTAAAAGGATTAAACAAAAATGTCATTTTAATGTAAATGTATACATTAGGATTATATTCAAAATGAACATATATCATTCTAATGTTAATGCATACATTAGAATTTGTATGCAAAACAACAATGACATGTATGTTAATTATAAGATGTCTATTATGTTAATTATAAGATGTCTTTTATGTTAATTATTAAATGACATACCTGTTAATTATAAATGTGACCTTAGATTGAAATAACACTTTGTTATGAAACGTGTCATTAGAATAAAATGACATTTTGTTATAAAATGTTGTCTTAGAAAAGAAATAACATTTTTGATGTAAATGTTTCAGTAAAAGAATTAAAGATTACATTTTTATGTCATGTTGTTTTCATTAGAAAAATTGAATTAAAGGATTACCTTTTATTGTAACATTGTTTACAATAAAAGAATTGAATTAAAAGACTAGGTTTTTATTGTTAATTGTTCACAATAAAAAGAATAGAAATATATGTCTGTGATGTTGAAATGTGTGATGTGTTAAATATAATGTTTAGTATATTCAAGTTTGAATATTACACTTCCATTTACAAGTCATCTGACTTGTTTATGTGATTAGGTCGATAATTTTTACATATCGCCCAAATGCACAAATAATTTATTATTTGTTTGTTGGATGAAACCCCACACGGGTGTTGGGATGATATTTGACCTACACTAGTCCCAATATTTAGTGTAGAATCCACTCTGGTTGTATTTGGATGTTTGATAAATATTCATCATTGATTACATGCAGTATATGGTTGTTGATTGAGTCACATTCCAATAAAGAATATTCTAGAAAATAATATTTTAGAAAATATTTTATAGAAAAAGATTATATTTTATAGAAAAAGAATATATTATATAGAAAAAGAATATATTTTAGAAAAATATATTTTTATTGAAATGAACTAGTTATTAACTAGAATAAATCATTAAATTTAGTTTTAATGGAGTTTTCCAATTTGATAATATTTAATTGAAGTTAAATTAAATAATTTAGATTTTGGGTTTGTCGTGAATAGTGTCTTAAGTAACACTGTTCTTAAACCCCGTATGAAAGGAATAATCTTTTAATTTAGATTATTAAAGTTTTCAATTATATTTAGTAATTGGAATAAGATGAAATGTGAGTTGGGTTTATTGTGAACTGTGTTTTTAAGCGACATTTGTTCTTTAACCCAACTGATAGTGAAAATATGATTTGGAATATATAAATCTTTTATTAAGATTTAAATAGAAATTTTCCAAAAGTAAAGTTTTCCAATTTAATATATTAAATTGGAGTTGAATGGAATTCGGATTAATAATAACCGAGATAAGCTTCTGTAGAAGAAGACCGATACTACATATGGAATTTAAGAGGCTTTGTCGTTATTCCATTTATATTATTGGTCGGATACAGAAAGTTATAACGATTATATATTGATTTGATTTCTGTGAAGATTCCATACTTCATGGAAAGTGATTTTGGGTTTACCGTGAGCTGTGTTTTAAAATGACATTAGTTCTTTAACCCGGTTAAAGATAAGATTTATTTCTTAAATTTAAATAATCACGGAATAATGATTTTTGATATTTAAAACCAAATTAGGTTTAATAAATCTTTAAAAGAAAGATTTAAGAATAAATGTAAAGAATTTATCTTTGATAGAATAATGTGAATATTTTATTAAAAGAATATTCTGAATTGGAATGAGGCGTTGGATGTGTTTTTATAGTATTCGATTTTTTTATTATAAAAATACGAGAGTTATTCGGAAAGACCGGGTTTAACCCATTCCGAATAATTACTACGACGATGAAGAGTCGAAGATGAAGACGGTGGTTGAAGACCGACGATCTTCACATCGGATGGATGTGTTGCTACTGAGACCCATGATGGGAGTAGCTACCTTGAATGGGCTTCAGTGGTAGCCGTCCAGACTATTGTTGATTGTTTCGGATATGCGAGGACCTCTCAGGTGTCTCCGGTTTCGTTCAGACCCAGAACGAACTTGTAAATGGATGCGGGTCTGACATTGGATTTCATTCCATGTGAATTAAATCGATTTCTATTAATGTATGTCTGTTTGGTGGTGGAGAATTTATTCTCTACTTAACACCCTGGTATATATTAATAGTGATTGATCACATGGCGTGAATTGTCAATGTGGCACACCAAGATGCAAATGATCAAGAATTTTGTTGAAAAGCAGGGCCTTGTGGGATGATCAAAGTATAGCCTATTATGGCATAGCTTTGTGTATAGCGTGACTTCGCGAGCTTCACACCTCGGTATGAGTCAAAAACGAGATATGGACCGTAGGGAGTGCACACGTTTCTTTCTAGCTAGGGGTAGTGTCAGTGCTTAAACTGGCTGACATTTTACTTATGTGGATGATGGATTTTGAGGCGCCTCGGATTTTTATAGGCCGTTAGTGGTCATACTATAGGTTCAAAGGAACCGGGAAACGTGTGTTCAGGCATAACCAATCCACTGCCGATAGGCGGGGACCGGCCCTACCGCTCCAAGAGTTCACTGCGGGGGATCCTGAGGCATTTGCTAGAGTGTCTCGAATCGGAGAGGAGCTTGCCCCTAGCCTCGAATCATGATGGAAATCCAATTTCCAATACGACCTTGCGGTTTTGATTGTAGAACTAGTATGGCGACATGATATATGGTACCCATGCCGTCTATGATTGATACATTATGATTGAAATGTTTTTTGAAATATATATATACCCATAGATATACACACTAATATTAAATCCATTTTATCGTATCAAGCATCTTTTGACCATTATAAGGTAAAACCCTATCCTTCGGTTTGCGTTGCATTGTGTGATGAGACTTGGGTCTTATAATGGTTTCATTTTTCTAAAAAGCATTGCGGTGTTTAACGATTTACTTTATTTTATGCACTGACAATCCAATGGAGTAAACTCATTCCGCGTTAGCGGCGTGGTCCTGTGATTAGCCATGTTATTAGATAAGTTAAGTTAAGATTTCTCATACCAGTCCCATGACTGACCTGTAGTTTGTTTCACTGGCAAACTCGGGTGCCCATATTTTCCACACGGGCAGTCGAGTAGCTTTTTGCAGATATATTTACAGGAGCCTGGTTTACAGCTGAAGCGGTATTCGGAAAGCTTTGTATCCGTGTATCCCTTTCGGTTGTATATTTGTATTATTTTTCCGCTGCTATTTAAATGTAATTTAAATCTCTGATATTATTGTATTTCTGTTATGTAATAAGTATTCATACTCTGTTATATTCTTGTACTCTGATGTAATGGTTGTAATCAGCAATAAAATGTTCTTCAGTTTGTGTTCTGATGTGTGTTGTTCTCAAAGCAATTCAGGCTTTCCTTTACGGGGAAGTTTGGGTCGTTTCAGATTCCTTCTTTAATTTACCCCCTTTCTTCATTTTCTTCCACCACTCCTTATTCTTATTAGAACTTCCTTCTCCCTTCTCACCATCCTTATTTCCTTAGGTCCTTCAACTGAGCATAAAATGGTCATTTCCATTAAGGTTTCAAAGGTTGCTCCAAACTTTACTTGCACTAACAAAGTGCCCTTCAATGGGGAGTTCAATCCCTTAGCAAATTTTAAGGCTTTGTTCATTGGGATATCCGCCGAACCCCTACCAAACTAGCTTAACTCGTTGAATTTGGCCACATAATCTTATAGGCTCAAACTTCTTTGCTTGAGATGGATAAACTTCTCTAACTGGATCATCATCTCGGCTATTGGATGAAACTTTGCTACGAAGCGGTCTTTGAATTTGGCCCATATAAATATTCGGCCCTCGTTCTTTCCTAATACTAAGTTCAACCATTCAAGGGCTTCCCCCTTTAAGTGTCAGGCTGCAATTCTCCTTTTTACTTTGTTTGGCCATCTAATGGCTTCGAAAATCCTTTTGCAGTTCGCTATCCAAGTTTGGGCGTTAGTAAAACCTTCCATTCTTGAGAATGATTTCCCACCATGGTTTGCGAAGCTTTTACAAAATTAAGAAAAATCAAAGGCTACCTCACTGGCATGAGTTGCAGGTACCGCTGGGGGCGGGATTAGCAACAGAGACCTGTCCACAATACAAAGATACTATTGGAACCATTTTTGCAAATACCGAGGTCTTTCCTGGTTTCCCTGTTCGGAAGGATAATCAACCATTCTACTATCTGAAAAGAAAAGGAAGAATCCTTCAGTGGATTCTCCTGCGATAGTATTTAAGCTAAAAGGGAAGAGAACGATAAAGTTGCCTTGTATAGTTTTGTATGCTTACTGGGGTAATTATATATATATATATATATATATATATATAGTGTTTGAAAACCTTTTCAAAATACAAATACATCTCTCATACGTATAATTTTCCTATAATTGGGTAACCTGGGCTCTGATCTCGAATGTAACAACCCACCCGGAGTGGGCGTAAATTCCAACCCAGAAAAGGCCCATCGAGACTTAGAGCCACTCTAAATGGATTGTTGGTTTCTGTAAGGAATACTACACCGAAACAGGGGATTTCCAACGAGTATAAGTGTTACAAATGATTTCGGTAACACTTTTAAGTGTTACCAACGACCTATGGGGAATTGCCCAACCAAATTTATAACACTTATAAGTGTTAGAAACATATTCATTGCTAACACTTATAAATGTTGGAACCATAAGACGTTGTAACACTCATGAGTGTCAGTATCATAATCCTACTAACACTTATAAATGTTAGAATCATAAGATATAGCAACACTTATAAGTGTCAGTATCATAATCCCACTAACGCATATAAATGTTGCCATACATAAATTGCTTTGTTGATTTTTTAGTTTTGCAACATTTATAACCATTGCTAATCCAAAATATTGGTAACACTTATATGTGTTACAATACGAAATTTAGTGCTTTTCTATTTTTTACACAATTAATATTAAAATTCTTAAAGCAAATGAATACAACATATCTTTATGATTTCCATATCACATATATAATTCAACATATCAATTCAATATAAGATTTAGTATACTTCCACATCTCAAATACAACAATGTCACATTCCCATAATACTCAAATATGAGCTACATGCCTTCAATTTCGAAATATCACAATGTCATGTCCAAACTATAAAAAGCACGATAAAGTTATACTAAGGATATATAGAATTTTAGAAATTTTGTTTAATTATATTTACATCATATATTATATATGATACTAACATAGCTGAAACGGTAAATAAAAACAATGGTCACACACAATTACACACTCACCATTATATTAATTATACATCTAAGGAATGCACATCATAACAAACCATATGAATTATTCTTGCATGGATGAAGACTATCAAAATAAGTTCTTGATTGACATTTAACCTAATAATATGTAATAGTTTTTCTTTTAAAAAAGTCAAAAAGATACCATGATACAAACAGTAATAGGAAATTGATTTCTCAATGCATTTTCAATATGCATAATCCATGTTGTTGTGTTGGTATACTACTGAAGTATTTTGATTTAAAAGCTTAGGAGAATAATCATAAAATCAAAATATTTTTCTCTACACTAGGACCGAAATGTAAACCTCAGAAATAATAAAGATGTGATCCCCTTTCAAGTATCATGTCTTTGTACGAAGTAGGTAACATTTTAACACTGCACAAATTCAGTATATCCATTAGTTATAGTTATAAATATACTTTTACCGTCAATAATCCATCATATAACCAGGTTGATATAACACTTTATCTAAAGTGAATGACCTTTGTATTAAATTGTTCATGTCAATCGCTAAAGGAAAACTAATAGATAGTAATACAGTTGTTGGCATGTATGAATTAATGAAAGTATTATATGTTAACAGGGCAACATATCAGATTGCATTTTTTGCTCAATCTTAAATGTCAAAGACGTCCATTATTTGTATCAAATTAAAAAGATTAATTCAGCTGCCATAGTAAAATAAAAGGACTTATTAAGACATGACACAATTCCATGAGAATCCGAGACAACTAAAGCTAGAAGGGGAAAAAAGGCTAAGTCAAAGACATTTACCACAGATGAATTGCTGGATCAAGTGAGATATTCTGCTAATCATTACAACTAAATTTATAATCGATTATAGGCATGGAAACCATTGCACTAAAGGTTGAATAATTTGCAGCTCCAAGCTGTAAAAATGGAAGAAACAGGAAATGTCAGAAGCTGTGAAGAAATGTACAACTAAATATCATTTTTGTGATACGAAATAGCAAAAAATGATATCAATGTAAGAAAATAGCATCTCAAAATGAAAACCAAAGGCTACATGCATTCCTAACTCTAAATAGTTACATGTTGTCCTCTATGTTGACAACCTATTTAGATTTATTATGTACATATCAGAACCCTTGACATAATCAAACTCCACTCCAAAAATTAGCATAACAGGTTAAAAGCTAACATAATCAGACTCTACTCCAAAAACTTGTGATCTAACACTCCTCACAATGAAACACACATGTGGGAGTCCCAAGGCCCAGCTATAAAGAACCAAGTATAAATACTAGATTCTTTCATATAATCTCATGACGTTGAACTATTCACATGTAGGAGTCATTCTTATACCTAGTCAATTTTTAAACAATTCATTTTTCAAATCATTTTCCAACAATACTTAAATATTAATGAAAAAAATTTGCAAGATGAAAAGTGTTAAGCACAATTCAAAATGAATGGCTTTTCAACAATAAAAACAGGCTATAATCAATTGAAAAACAGCAGGCTTTAGTGAAAAAAAATGAATACATGCAGGTGAAGATTAAAGGTAGAAGTGTTGCGAAAAAGGAAGAACCCAAGAATCAAACCTAGCATGCCTATCTAATTGGGCATACGTTCTACCATACAGGCTATTTACATCATTGTGTATTGTTCTCTGCACGAATTATTTATAAAGAAAACTACTGCGATTGGACCCTTCCCAATAATTGGGCCTTGGACCGTCACCCGGTTTGCACAGGCCCATGGCTGACCCTACCAATTTTACGAGACTTTTGACGGCGTGCTACAAATCTTCTGATGGATTTTTCGAAAATCTAAGAATTCGCTTAAAACTGGCAATTGTAGATGGTGAAAATGAGTTAATAAAACTGATGCAACTTAGGTTGGAACAATTTGAAAAATAAAACGGCTTTACAGTGGACTTGAGAAAAAAAGAAAATGTTGTAATTGATTCCAGTCAGCTGTTGCCATGTAGGGTAAGAGCATCCTAGCAGTTGAACAAAAATCGCGAGGAGGAGTAGAAAAAAAGTAAAAGTAACTCCCGTTCACCCAATAGTAAACGACTACTAAAAAAGAACTCAGAAAAACCTTAAACGATAATCTGAAAGCCGTTTAGTGATTTTTCTTCCTAAACAGTTTTCAATAAAATGTTTAGCACACCAAAAAAGGTAAAACATTTCTCTAAACAGATATCAGAAAACCAATTTTCCATTAATCGTTTGTTCTTGTTCCTTGCACTCAGATTCGTTCTGCTGAAACGTGAGCAAACAAATGAAAATGTCGATTGCTCGAATTTTGAGCTTTCTTCATGAGATGCTGTAAAAAGACGAGAAAAGAAAAAAAATGAATGGCAGGGTTACAATGTGGTTCGGAACCGCAAGAACAAAAGAATAAAAGGAGAGAGTGAGTTTGCAGGTATAACGAACGAAAGAAGTTAATTCAAAACAAAGAAGAAGCGTTGGGACACGTCAACAGCGGTTGAGGTCCTGTTTTCTGTGAGAACAGATGTAAATCAAACCGAATTTGTCGTTAATTCCCCTGCGCCTTAAAAAAGCTTCTGTCCATGTGAAGCCTTCAGATCCTTATTTTTCTTCGTCAAAATTCAGCCATGCCTTTCGCGTATACCATTTCTTCCTCGTCTTCCGCATATATTCCACACCCAACCTATTCAATTTTTCATCCTTCAATCTTCGACAACCCTGTGACCCGCAAACACCCTCACCCTCGATCACAGTTTTCTCATCACCCAACGCGAGCAGGTTTTGATTTCTGGGTTTTAAAAAACCCTTTTTCAAGTGGATTGGTGAATTGGTCAGATTTAGGTAAACATTTATTCAAGTCGGTGAAGCAATAATTTAGGTAATTATTTTGTTATTTTCATCAACTGTTATTTGTATGTGCTACATTCCGAACTAGCTATTGCATATGTGCTGAAGGATTAAATGAATATACGGTTATGATATTATTGTTTTTTGAGCATATCTTAAAATTGACAGCCAAATGTGTGGCTATCCGTGTATTGTTTGTAGCTCCAGTATAATTTCGACTGCAAGGATAATAATAACAGCTTGATGTTTGAATATATTATGACATGGTTTTAAGAATGGCCAAATATTTTTATTACCAAGGAGTAGCAAAACATTTAAAACTACATTAAAATGAAATAGAAATTTTGCTGCTTAATTTTTGCAAAGCCTCACTTATAGCGCAACTTGAGACAGCTCCTTTGGTGATGTGTCGCGGTTTTCTTCGGTAGATGCTCCTTAGCTCCTTGCAATAGTTTTTATACATACACAAGTCTTTTAGTTCGAACATTTGTTAGGAAATTTTTTAGGATCTCTACACAATTAGATTTTAGAAGAGACAAGAAGTGAAAAAAATGACAAACAAATTCCTTTAAACAAAATATTTATTAATTCACCAAAATGATTACAAGAGAAAGCCTAAAAAATTAAGGAGATATCTCAATCCCAAACTAAAAGAAGATAACCTTTTCCTTTACCCATACGATGAGCCATATGATGCCTATTTATATTAGTATTGAGAACATATCTTCATTAATAAACATTTGATTACTTTCACCCTTTAAAAAATATTTCCTATGTAGATAATTTGTTGATTTCTTTTATGCAATAAATTACTCTACCAAATCCATTAAATACATAAATAAGACAATATATTTGTGACAGTGACATGATCTTATCTTAATTTAAATATCTCTAAAATCTATTAGTATATGGAATATCATATCACCAAGTTTCAACAATCTCCACCTTGATACGATATTCCATAAATGTCGTTCAAGCTCCTTTTATAACCTCAACCTCCAAACAATCTCCAATGTCACAAAAAAAAAAAATATTGTCATTCCAAATATAACTAACTTTCAAACCACCTAATTATGTATGCTCCCAATTGATTATGCATATCACCAATAAATCAGAATCTGTGGTAATACCACAATGGCCTCCATGCGGTTTTTGTGGCTTTACGTTGCTAGCTCTGTCTTATTTCAAATAAATTTCTCTCTTCATGCATTGAATAAGAACTTTCCTCGTTCTCCACCGTGTTTTCAAGTATTTTATAAATGTTGTTGCTATCTCTCTTAGCGTTCAACACCTCCCTGTTACCTTTTCAAATCTTTGTTACTCCACCTCGAGTTGAAAAGTTGCACCTTTTTACTTCTAATTGTCCTGTAGATACAAGATTTTTTGTAATTTCTGGAATATACGACCTGACTTCTGTGAGTTTCTTCACTCTTCCATCATGTATCTTCAATCTAACAGAAATGATCCCTTTAACACACAACTTTTCGTCATTAGCGGATTCAACATTAGCATCTTGCTATTTATATTCAATTAATGCATTCTTTTGACTACATATGTGGAAACACGCACCAGAGTCAAGGACCTAACTTTTGTTCTTGCCTTCGTTGACACAAAAAACGTCGCCCTCAATTTTCTCATCAAGATTCACCTCATCATTGCTAATATTATTTTGTTCACCTGGCTCTTCTTCTAAAGCCTTCATCTTCTCCTTGTCCTTTTTAAGCTTATTGCAAAATCTCAGCTTATGACCAGGTTTCTCACAATAACAGCAACTGAATTCCTTTTTCATATTTGGTCTATTTGACTGTCT
Source organism: Allium sativum (assembly GCA_030737875.1). Classification (NCBI taxonomy): domain Eukaryota; kingdom Viridiplantae; phylum Streptophyta; class Magnoliopsida; order Asparagales; family Amaryllidaceae; genus Allium; species Allium sativum. The sequence goes on along the minus strand of CM060912.1, from coordinate 549,448,789 downwards.
TTCCATGTTTCGAAGAGTAACCCTTTTGCAAGATAAGCCTCATCAATTGGAGTTCTATTCTTTGTTGCCTCCTTATCATTTACTTCCATAAGGTTTGTCCTCCGCACAGGCCCGGCCCAAGACCTAGGCGACCAAGACGGTCGCCTAGGGCAGCAGCAGCCGAGGTGGTGGAGAGAGGCAGTGGAGTAACCGATTTGTCATTATAAATTTTGTTATATAAATTTTATAAGGCATGTTACTAGAGAAGCTAATGGTTGAGTGGTAGAGGCATTAGTGCATAGGAACATGAACGTGGGTTCGAGTCCCAGCACAACCAAAATTTATGCAGTGTAATTTTTTTTTCCCTGCTTCCTTCAAGTTTGGCCTAGGGCATCTGAAAAGCTTGGGCCGGCCCTGCCTCCGCATCTTCTCATTAATTAAGCTGCTAACCATGGATCCCATTGGAACGACTCCATCCAAATTTGAGTTATTCAATGCAACAACAAGCGTTTTCCAACTCTCTGGCAATGAACTCATTAACATTAAAGTTTGTATCTCATCATCTACCTTGAAATTTACGGAAGCCAATTGATTCACAATTGCCTAAAAATCATTAAGATAATTGATCCACTTTCCTTAAGCTTCAGATTCACCAATCTTCTCATAAGAAGAGCCTTGTTTGTTGCGGAGCTCTTTGCATAAACTCCTTCCAATTTCTTCCATATTGCATAAGCAGATGTTTCATTAGCAATAATATGAAACACTGAATTATCCAAAAACACCGAATAGACGCAGCAACCTTCCTATATAATGTTTCCCATTTCGATTTAGATAGATTGCTAGGTTTTTCCCCGTTGTTCTCTAGTGGTTGGTGAAGATCATTAAAATAGAGAAAATCTTCCATCTTCGCCTTCCATAATCCCCAATTTCCCCCATTAAGTTTTTCAACAATTATTTTCTCCATATTCGAAATCTTTTCAAAAAAATTGTGTAGTAGGCTCTGATATATATTAACCTGTTAGACCTTTTTTTTGGATCTCTACACAATTAGATTTTAGAAGAGATAAGAAGTGGAAAAAAATGATAAATAAAATCTTTATTAATTCACCAAAATGATTACAAGAGAAAGCCTAAAAAATGAGAAGATATCTCAATTCCAAACAAAAAGAAAATAACCTTTTCCCTTACCATGCAATGAGCCATATGATGCCTATTTATATTAGTATTCAGAACATATCTTCATTAATAAGCATTTGATTACTTTCACCCTTTAAAAAATCTTTCCCACGTAGATAATTTGTTGCTTTCTTTTATGCAATAAAAGATACAATAAATTATTCTACCAAATCCATTAAATACATAAATAAGGTAGTGTATTTGTGACATAATCCTACCTTAATTTAAATATCTCCAAAATCTATTAGTATATGGAATATCATATCACCAAGTTTCAACAACATTCTTATAAGGGCAAACATGTTGGTGTATAATGATTTGTTATTTCTTTGGTTTTTGGATAGCATTTCTTGATATTTGAATAGAATTTGCCTATAAAGTATAATCTTTAATATCTTGGCGATAAGTGTGTTACCTTAACAAACAAACTGTAGGTGTCAGAATTGAATTTATCTGTAAATAATCCATATTTAATGAGTATATAGAGTGAATAATCTCATTCAATTCACAATGGTGGATTTTGAATCCGCCCATTTAAGGAGCGAATCTTGCTAAAAAAATATTCATGTGTGGGAAGGCCTGAGGATCAATTTAAAAGCATGGCTTGGTTGTTGATATTATTAAATTTTATTTTTCAACACAGTATTGTTATATTTCAGTTTAAAGTTTATATATGCTTCATGGATATTCTGCTAGCATGTTTTGATTGTTAAAATTTCACTGATCAAAGATTAATTTGAAGTTGAGAGGATAATTTCATCAGAAGAAAATGAATGGGGCAGTTCTTATTGCGATTGCGGCTACTATTGGTAATTATTTGCAAGGATGGGATAATGCAACAATAGCAGGTAATATAAATCATCCAACTAATTGATAAAGGTTGAACTGCATGTATTAGCACATTGCCATGCACTCCATGTGTGCTTTTGTACTAGTTTTTAGGAAAATATGTGTATATCGCATAAAAATGCATACATGACACTGATCACATTAAGTTATTATTATTTTTTCTGATCCACTCCAGTAATGCAATCACTGAATAGCTATAGTTTTCTTATTTTCCATGGATATTTTTATAGGTTTGATTTTGAAGTATAAAGGAATAAGGTACATATGAAACAATGTTTGTCTGAATTTAAAAATGATAAATAAAAAATGTTGATGATCGAAATTGAAGCTATAGCTGAAGGATAAGTCCATTTCTCCATTATTTCATTGATGCTGAACGACATATGACATTCATCTATCATACAAGTAAAAATGATTTAGGGAAATTTGAAATAATGCCTTATGCATGTTAGCATAATGAATTGGAATTTCTATTCTGAGAACGTGGCCATGAAAAGCAAACTCTGGTCATAAGTTATAGTTCTTTTTTCATCAAGTTTTATATATTCATGAATATGATTTAATATGCGTGTATTGTTCAGTGATCATGACCTTGCTTAATGTTTTTCCCAGGGGCTGTTCTCTACATTAAGCGAGAATTTCACCTAGAAACTGAACCTACAATTGAGGGGCTAATTGTAGCAATGTCTCTAATAGGAGCCACAATTATCACAACTTTTTCTGGACCGGTATCAGATATGGTTGGTAGAAGACCGATGCTTATAATCTCATCAATTCTCTACTTTATTAGCGGTCTTTTAATGTTTTGGGCTCCTAACGTCTATATGCTATTATTAGCTAGACTCATTGATGGATTTGGAATAGGTTTAGCTGTAACTCTAGTTCCTGTGTATATATCCGAGACGTCACCAGCTGATATTAGGGGATCACTGAACACACTTCCTCAATTTAGTGGCTCGGGAGGAATGTTTATGTCATATTGTATGATATTCTGTATGTCTTTGCTGCCACAGCCAAACTGGAGACTGATGTTAGGGGTTCTTTCAATTCCTTCACTAATATATTTTATGCTAACAATATTCTATTTGCCTGAGTCTCCAAGGTGGCTTGTAAGCAAAGGTCGAATGGAAGATGCGAAAAAAGTTCTTCAGAGGTTAAGAGGAAGAGAAGACGTTGCAGGTTTGGAAACTCAAAATTAACTAAGCTAAGCAAACTTTCTTGAATCTGTTAATTTTTTTTAACCATTAGGTTCCTTGAGGATTTAGTTAAAATGATTAGTAGGGGTGTAAATATGGGCAGGATTGACATTATGATAAGGCAAAGCCAATGTGTTTTCACTGGCCATGGATTGAAGTGTCATGTACATAGCCTTTTAAATTATTTTCATTTATAGGTAAAACTAATTTTAAGTTTTTAGTGGCAACCTGACATGCAAGAGTTTTGTAATTTGGATGTGACATTTATTTTCCAGGCTTATTTACATAGAGTATCTAAAACTTATATTCTGGATTTTTTTATTTTTTTATTTTATTTTTTTTAATGTGAATTCATTGAAATCATTACTTTGCTTGCTGGTTTCTTCTATTTGTTAGAAGAGTTGTTTTGCAATGCTTGTTCTTTTCATTACCAACCATTTCATTAGCTTTTGTTCATTAAGCAAACTTTATTGATAACATATCTACATAAACTATATAATTTGTCCAAGTATATAATTTTCGCTATATTTATGTTGTAGACATTAAACTCACAGATATCTTCATGCACTTGTGTTTAGAAATCTTAGTAATTTGTTATATCCATTATATGGAATTCTTCTACAACTTGTAGGCTTAAAAATTTCATCATTTGTTAATTTATTGCTTGGAGAGTGATGAATACACTGCCTTTACCTAGCACACTTCCTTTTTTGCCTAATAGGCTGATACTGGAGAAGTATTAAACGTCAAATTGACATTAGTAGAGCGCTGAAGGCAAGTTAAGGTCTAAAGGATAATGTATCTATCACTATTCTTTTGTTCATATTGAAAATAAACTTGGTTTTAAAATGAAACATAAATTATGGAATAGGTTTAATTAGTGCGATGCTAAGGACACCCCAATATGCTCTACCTAATACCGCAACTAAAAAATACCACGAAATAATACATTCTCCTCTTCCTAGTACCAAACAACTAAAAATAGGGGCTACCACCGTATTTGTCCTATTTCTCCATCTTTGTTATTGCGTTTGAAAACCCTAAATTACATTCGATCGGAAAAAACCTTCATCTCCGACTTCAACCGACTCCGACTAACTTCGACCATATCTAAACAAACTTACTCAAATATAAATCACTATATCGCGGTTTTATGGTTTTCAGATCATCAAACATTTGAGAGATTATCGTACGAAATTGAATTTCCTACGAGAAATATGTAGAAGACAGTGATTGATTACCAATAAGAGAGATTATGGTTTTTAGATTTGGGCCGACTACGTGATTAGTTCGGCAAATAATGGTTGAGCGGGAGATTAGAAACGAGAGGTAATGTGGTATTAGGAAGCATATAAAATTTAATGAGTTTTATTTTTTTAATTGCGGTATTAAGAAGAACATATTGGGTGCCCTTAGCACCACACTTTAATTATTGTATTTAGGAAAGGATAAAATAAATGGTAATAAATATTAGAGTATCTAGGGAATGATTTATTAAGACAAGTCTAGAAATTAGAGGATAAGGAAAAATCTAGAGAAGAAGAGTTTAGAATCTTTGTTGTGTTATAAATATAATTGTACTCTCTGGTTTGTGGTATGAAGAAAAGTGAAGCAATAACAATGTAGTCATTTAATTTATTAAACCTTTAATTCCTCTCATCCTCTCTATATCAAATTCTAACATGGTATCAAAGTTAGGTTGATGAGAGGATAGAGAGATCTTTAGAGAGCACAAATAATAATAATAATAATAATAAACAATTCAAAGTCGGATCAGCTGAAACACAACAAAGAAAAGGCAATTTTCTCCAATGCAACAATTGTCACAAACTGGTCATGAAGAAAATGATTGTTGGCATAGGGGAAAACCTAAGTGTTTCAAGTGTCAAAAATTTGGACATATGGCAAAGAATTGTAGATTCAAATATGAAGAGAAAGAGAACATGACACAAGTGACCGTGGAAGAAAGTTTATTTTAGAGTTGTGGGTGAGAAGTGTACCATGGAGAGAAGTGCTCTAATATTCAAAAAGTAGAGTTGAAAAGACGTGCTTCAACAATTAAAGGTGATGAGAAGTGCATCACAAATCCAACAACTGAAGGTGATGAGAAGCACATCACAAAATCGAAGAAAAGTGCTTCGTTTATTATCTCAATAACTTTGAATCAAAGAATTTGCTTGGAGTAATAAAACCAAGTTTAAGGGAGAATGTTGAAAATAAACTTGGTTTTAAAAGGAAACGTAAATTATGGAATATATTTAATTATTGTATTTAGGAAAGGATAAAATAAATGGTAATAAATATTAGAGTTATTATATATGTAACAGAATTATCTAGGGAATGGTTTATTAAGGCAAGACTAGAAATTAGAGGATAAGGAAAAATTTAGAGAAGAAGAGTCTAGGATCTTTGTTGTGTTATAAATATAATTGTACTATCTGGTTTGTGGTATAAAGAAAAGTGAAGCAATAACAATGTAGTCGTTCAATTTATTTTACCTTTTATCTCTCCCCTCCTCTTTATATCAAATTCTAACAGTTCAGCATTTGTACCATGGTTTTTATTATGATTTATTTCTGTAAATTTTTGGAAGGAATAAACTATTAGTTTCCATCTCTTAAGTATTTTTTTTTTTTTTTTTTTTTTTTTAAAATGTATATCAAAAAAAGATTGAACTCACCGCATGGTAACCACTCAAACCTTGCTTTATTTTGTGTATTTACCTAAAGTTTGTTCATTGTCCATGGTTTTCATGGTACAGTAGTTTGCTTCAAATATGATATTAATAAGGATGTGTTCTTGAACAAAATTGATGGAGGCATCTAAAGTATCTCACTTCGAACCAGTCCAAAGGTTGAAAAAAAGAAAAAGAAAAAAAAGAGTTCCCGTCAAATACGTTCATACGTCGAGATGTTAATTCCATTTTTTTAACAGTCAACTTTATGTAGTATGTTCTAGAACTTAAGTTCACTCAACCTCTTGTAATTAATCTTGCCCCAAGTTTAATTTCCTTTTGCTGTATGTGATATACAGGAGAGATGGCTTTGTTAGTGGAAGGCTTAGGCACAGGAGGAGAGACGTCAATCGAAGAATACATTATTGGACCTGCCAACGACCTTGGCGAAGAAAATGTCCCATCTGATGAGAAGGAACAGATAACACTATATGGTCCCGAAGAGGGTCAATCATGGATTGCTCGACCTGCAAAGGGTCAAAGCATGCTGGGAAGCACCCTTGGTATAGCATCTCGTCATGGAAGCATGGAACATCAATCTAGTGTTCTAGGGATGGATCCACTTGTCACTTTATTTGGTAGTGTGCATGAAAACTTGCCCCAAACAGGAAGCATGAGAAACTCTATGTTTCCTAATTTTGGAAGCATGTTTAGTATGGTTGGAAATCAACCCAAGAATGAGCACTTGGATGTGGAAACTGGAGCTGGTCATCACGCAGAAGGAGGTAACTATGAATCTGATGCGGGTACTGATGATAACAATTTGCATAGCCCCCTTTTGTCACGACAAGCTACAAGCATAGAAGGAAAGGACATGGGTGCCGCTTCTAACCTAAGGAGGAATAGTAGTCTTTTTCAGGTATGGCTTTATCTGCTAAAATTAATTTGTTTGTAATGCACTTAAAAAATCAGAGTATGGATTCAATATTGGACATATCAATAACGAACAAATTAAGCTTGATTAAGCCTCAAAGAGTGGTTAAGTGATTGAGCACCAAGTGTGCACAGCAACGGCATTAGACACACCATGTTAAATAGCCAGATGTTTGCCATAAACGAACGTATATCCCTTCATGTCTATATTCTGGAACTTTAAAGCCTGATTATTTGAAGTATGCTGTGTCAGAATCATGTAGGCAAGTCTTACCTGATAGTATTTTCTGTAAACCATTTTTCCTATTTGTTGTTTTCTAGTAATTTTCGACTGTGTCATGCATTTGAACCTGAAACAATTATCCATATTCATGTGAAGTTCCACCTTAAAACAAATTGTTTTAATCACATCTAAGAATGAATCATTTACAGTGTGGTGTTTTTCTTGAAAGATTAGAATTTGCTTTTTAAAAAAAAACTATTAATTATGAAGCAAAGATTAAAAGAGGGTACCAGTTGTAGTATAAAAAAGTAAAAGTTCTGATAAGGGCAGTCTCGAAAATATTTGCAAAAATTCAAAATTTGTTGTTAATACTATTCATGTTATCAATAGAAGCGCGCGCACGCACCCTAAGAGACACATGCGCATGCGAGTCCATGTTTTGTGCGTGTGTGTTTTTTTTGGGGGGGGGGGGGGGGGGGGGAAGGGTATTTCAACAGATCTATAATCACAAAAATCTCAGCAGATTTATACAGTGATTTCTGCTGAATATAGGGAAACAATGGGGAAGCAGTGGGCATTGGTGGAGGGTGGCAACTTGCATGGAAATGGTCAGAAAGAGAGGGAGCAGATGGAAAGAAAGAAGGAGGTTTCAAGAGAATATATCTTCACGAAGGTTCCCCTGCTTCACGTAGGGGTTCAATACTCTCAGTTCAAGGAGGTGATGTTCCTGAAACTGGAGAGTATGTTCAAGCTGCTGCTTTGGTGAGTCAGCCTGCTCTTTACTCCAAGGACGTAGTTAATCAGCATCCCATGGGGCCTGCAATGGTTCATCCATCGGAAGAAGCTGCCAAAGGCTTTAGATGGTCCGATCTTTGTGAACCAGGTGTTAATCGTGCCTTGGTTGTTGGTGTTGGCATCCAAATCCTTCAGCAGGTACTACTTGATCTTGCCAGTAACAAAATTTAATTTGATATTAAGAGATGAATTGTCCAAAAACTCTTATGTTGGAGACTATCTTATACTTTGGGATTATCTTCTTGTTTCATAGTTTTCGGGAATCAACGGAGTACTCTATTATACTCCACAAATTCTCGAACAAGCAGGCGTTGGTGTCCTTTTAGCGAATCTTGGGATCAGTTCTACATCTGCGTCCATTCTTTTGAGTTCACTGGTCACCTTACTTATGCTTCCTTCAATTGGAATAGCCATGAGATTCATGGACATTGCTGGAAGAAGGTTAGATCCTTTAAATTGATATTTAGCTACTTCTGCAATTTAACACACCTTCTAAAATATCTTATTCATCAACACTTATTTTTCTTAAGTGACAGATCTAAAATAACAAGATTATGAGTTTAGAAATGCGGAAGTGTTATAAGACAAAGGGATAGATAATCTTGAATAAAGCAATCTTATCCATGTGTCTGAAAGCGGAGCAAAAAATATTCACCCCCTTTGATTCGAGCTTGAATAAAATAATAATAATAGTACAGGGTAATTGGGGTGTTTCATTATTATATATGCTTAAATGAACTAATTGATTTATGCTACTATATATATGATCAAATTGTCCAGGTTTATTGGCAAACCTTTTGCTTTGGTATTTTACCGTATCAAGTTCTTAGAAAATTACTTTAGAAGCAGCAAACATCTGATGTCCTCATGTATGTTGTCCATCTGTGTGTCCAATCTCATATTAACAATTCATTTAGTGTGGAATAAAAGGGATCAATGTAACGAATTGGATACATGAACAATCATTGGGCTTGACATCTCATTTAGTTCAAAAGCATGGAAACTTCAATGGTACTCGGCTACTAGTTTGGCCCAGCGCAAATATAATATAATCCTTTGATTCTTGCTTCTGTGGAATAGTTGCCAATTGTTATGGCAATTATTTCATCTGTGCAGTTGCTACAATATTAGCTACAAAGGTATATATGTTAGATTATTAGCAAGCACCATAACGTTTCAGTTGGGCTCGTGATCAATGTTATATATCTTCGGCCTTCACAATAGAAATCAGCACCTTTTGTAAGTGTTTGAAACTCGCTATATTATAGTATAAATTATTTCTTAAATACTGAATCCACGTAAAGAACAACATAACTTTTGCTATAACACATAAAATTTTCATCTCTATTCACAAATTACATGTATTAGCACAACTTATATCCTCATGTGCAGGTTTCTCCTACTAGCAACAATACCAGTCTTGTTGATTACACTGATCATACTGGTCTTATCCAACATCATCGACATGGGAACAGTTCTCCATGCAGTCCTCTCCACAATTAGTGTGATCGTTTACTTCTGCTGCTTTGTGGTCGGATTTGGTCCCATCCCAAACATCCTGTGTTCTGAAATATTCCCAACCCGAGTTCGAGGAGTCTGTATTGCTATCTGTGCTCTCACCTTCTGGTTTGGGGACATAATCGTCACATATAGCTTGCCTGTTATGCTCAACTCCATCGGTCTAGCTGGGGTTTTCGGTATTTATGCAATCGTCTGTGCTATTGCCTTGGTTTTTGTGTATGTCAAGGTTCCTGAAACCAAGGGCATGCCTCTGGAAGTTATTACTGAGTTCTTTGCTGTTGGTGCTAGACAAGGTTCTATCAAAGATTAGGGGTTATTTGGTTGTTTTATTCTTATGAAATTTTGCAGCGGAGTTCAAAAATATAAATGTATTTTTGGACTATAGATAACTAGGATCATAGTATGTAAGTCTAGAAGGGATGCTAGAATTTATGGTGTTCTTTGTGATTCTCTGGAGCATTTGTTTGTGAGGACCTAGCGAAAAGTTCGTGACCTCTCGTTACATTGCACTTTATGTTATGTGTTAATTACTAACTTGTGAGAACCATGTTTTGTGTAATGTCGTCGCTGTTTCTTTGCTTTAAGCATCTTCGCTAGTGTATGTCCAACTTATTTAGCAGCTTGAGTTGTGTGATGAAATGTTGTGATAGTCTTTTTTGTCAATTTATACGGCGGCGCATGTCCATTTTTCCAAAATGGTTGACAAAGTCCTTCGCATTAGTGCTACCTTTGGTAACTCGTCTGGGAGTAACTCAGCTTGGGCTATTCCACTCGGTCACTAAATACTTATGGACGGCGGTCGTTCAAACCAATCCCGAGTCATTACTTCTGGAAGCCCAGACGCAACCCACCAAGCTCGGGCAACCCCAAGGGGTAAGTTCAAATTTACAAAAATTCAAGTTATAAATCATCTTGATATCAAAAAATAGTACATTGAAGTTCAGGTATAGTGGTAGTTTGTATGCTTTGCAAAAAATATGCTAAATGTGAATCCCAGAGTGGCAACAATATTTTGTATAGAGGTTTTCTTTATTATATGTATAGGTTAAGCTAGGCAGTATGTTGGTTGAGCCAGCCCTCATTGTTGTAGATAATTTTGCTTATATGATCAAGGCTTAGGAGTGGCGACGCAAAGACTTGGAAGGGAGTCAAGATGGATTAGAAGAAAGATGATTTAAAAGGCAAGGCAAGGCAGAAGGACTGGGAGAGGGGGAAGGCAAGGGAAAGAAGCAAGACATCACTCCTTGGTCGACGCTAGGAATGCCAAACAAAGATCATTGTTCAATATTCTAGGGTATCGAATAGGATACTCTTTACAGTCTCTTACATATTGTACTAGCTAGATATAATATCACACGAAAATCAAATTGGGCAAAGTAGAAGAGTTGGGAAGCAAAGCAAAGAAGGAGAATCATGAAGTTAGCAACCGAAACTTGAGCTTCTCGTCAAACCAAACGTGTATGCATATATCCGAAAATGAACAATCAAGCTTAGCATATTCAAGAAACATTTGTAGAGATCCAAATTAATAACAATCCCTCTTCAACTAGATAAATATCCAAGTATTTGACATTTATCAAGACGACCTTTTGAACAACGAAAATTCACTAGCTACTACAGCAAAGAATAACCAAAATTCAAAGCTTCATTTCTATTTGCTATTCAACGTATTTCTCCTCAGAACTCTTATAGAAGTCGAATAATAAAGAAAGGAATGTATAAGAACAATGTACGTAGGTTTGTTATGGTTGAATCATTATAAACTTGCGTGTCTTTTATTTTTATTGCATCTATTTACTATTGAATCTGTCGTTTACAATTCAATTTGAGGTGTTTTTGCATTTTAATGCAGACGTATTATGTGCTTTCACTGAGTTGGAGCCTTGATCCTTTCAAAAAGGATGCCTCCTAAGCCTACCATGGATTCTTATCAAGGATTAACTGGTCAAATTATACATTAGCAAAAGCGTACATAACATATGTTAATGAGTGGAGAAACAAATGAAGTTTTATGCAACTGATTTACTTATTCCTATCAGATCTAGCAATTATGTGGTTCAACTGCATTCCCCCAGCTCGATTCATTCATGTGAGATGCTAAAAAAGCATTTCTTCAGTTGGTTCTAGGTTAATACAGAACAACCAAAGGACTCATATTCTTTTTGAGATGTTAAGAAATTAGAGGATGAGACTCTACAACAATATTTGACTCGCTTCAAACACTACAGCTGCATGGGTTCAAAATGCCAATGAATGCTTAACGCTACTGGCATTATGTAGAGGTGTGCATGCCGACACGAAGATGGATTGGAGACTGACAAAGAGAAACCAATTACTCTTCAGGATTTCTTTTTATGAAGCAGTGGAATACATGCAACTGGAGGAGACTGCTCAACATGAACAATACTATAGAGAATATCTAATGGGCTACGCAAGCGAAGATCAAGATAATACTAACTAATGTTTCCATTTGCTTGACCTTATTGTAGATCATATTCAAAAAAGGAGGCTAGAGCAAACATGTTAGGAATCAAAATGATCCTCTTCTCTTGAACGACGGGCCTTGAGTCAGCTTCTTCCAGGGAATGAGGGGGAAGAATCCAATGGTAACCAAGGCAAGGTGGAAGGTTGGCGATTAATGGTATAGCACAGGACCATATGTGGCCGACAGAAGCTAGGTGGAAATGAAAAGACATGCCAAGTCCTTGAAGAATGGAGATTCTTGTGTGTAGACCGTAGGTTAGTAACTAAGAAGCACGACTCATCATCGAGAACAGGAGATCACCATCAGCATTCAGCAATGTAGATCTAAGGGGTAAGTAGCACTCCCACGCTGACCTTATGGTGATTGTAACGATTCGTATTTTACGTACCAGAGGATTGTAAAATAATTATATTTAATTCTCTTATGGTCGGATCATTCTCCATGATTTTTGCCAAACTTAATTGTGATCATTTTGCCTTTGTGAATATTGTTTTAGCTATAAATTTTGATGGCAATCGAATCAGATGCTAAAATTGGTCTCATTGGATCGGAATGGAAATTGGCGATTCCGTAGAGTGGTCACGTTAAAGATTTGACTTAGAGGTTTACAAGAAATCTTCGTTTTAAGATTTGGCTTAGATATTTGACTAATTAGTTGCTAATGGATTGATTAGTGCAACCCATTAGGTTAATGACCTGTTGCTTTATATAGAGGGATTTGGGGAGGGAATTATGGTTTCTCTCTTCATTCAAAAATTTAGCTTGGGTCCGTGACTCTCCGGATTCAACCTAAGCCCTAATTTTTCCATCCATTTCATTCATATCCATCCTAAAGCGAACCTAGAGACTAGATTTACATCTAGAAAGATTAAGTCTCATAAAATTGCATTGATTTTAGTGATTTTCAAAGCTGTTTAGATTTGGATTTATCGGATTTGCATCAGATCTTGAAATTGGTGAGTGATGGATATTTCTCACACAGAAACTACAGATTATATGGGTTATATTAGGATTAATTCTTGTCATACATGTTAAATTCGCCACAGATCTGATCACATATGTTAAATTCGGATTTAGACATTCTAGGATAATCTAATTTAATCATATAAACCGGCAAGACGATAGATTAATTATGTGCTTGTGTATATTTATATTCAAATCATGTTAGATTTACCGTTTTATGATATATTTAATGTATTTGCATGTTTGTATGACTAACATTGGATGAATCACTGTTTTTTTTTGATTGAATGAATGCATTGCTTGAATCGTTTGTTTTGTCATAAACTTAGGATTGAAGATCAGAGAAAATCGACGGTTCAGATGATCGGATTCAGAAAAATCTTGGAGAAGTAACTCTGGAGGGTAGCAGAATGACACTTAGAAAATTTCGTGTCAAAATTCTCTAAGTGTATGGACCGGTACCGATCTATAGTCTATGGGCCGATATCGATCCATAGACATTGGTCGTGGAGTGATGAAATTTACAGCGTGGATTCTTGGGGAGAAAAGCGGGTCATGTACATGTTTTGGTGTAATTTGGATGGGTCGAAGTATGATCGCTCGAGTATGGGTTGATGGACCGATAGAGAAATTCATTGGAAAGGGATATGACTTTGAGAATGGACCGATAGGAAGTGCTCGAGGATAGGATTGGAGGAATACAACACTTAGTCGATTTTCGACTAAGTGTACAGATCAGTATCGGTCCATAGGCGATGGATCGGTACTGATCCATCAGGGTGAATGATGGCGAGCTCAACTTTTGTGAGCATGATGGAGAGGTCTTCTAGAGTTTGCTGGTGAAGTTTGGTGACCACGGGACTTCAGATGTTTGAAGTGAAACTCAGGGATTATTAATAGTTCGATTGTGAACTCAAGATGGAGTGGCCGGAGTCGAGTTGATGTAATGCTGGTCATGGGACGATGCACGATGCAGTAGGATGATGGATTGACTCAAGTGGGAGTTGATCATGGATGATAATGGAATTGGTTTGAGAAATGGCTCGAACTAAAGGATGAAGTCATAAAGGTGTATGACTTGTGAAATTGGAAGTGCCAAGGAATCGTCAAAATTCGAAGGTTCTAGCATGCTCAAAGAAGGGGTATCGTAGGGACGCCCATCAGAATCAGACAGATCGTGTACTCTGGATCAAATGAATCGAGTTGTCGCAGACGGAGGCAAACATACGTAAGGCGACGTATGACAGTCAAAGACTAGAATTGGGGTTTCCATTATCATTTGACGGACGACAACAATCGATCATTCAATGATTGATGTATTCGAGGCTTTAGTCGGTGATAGCTAGGATATTGTTTGCTATGGATGCTATGGTCTATGGTGGATTACGTGCTTTCTTCTCTATTTCTCTTGATAGGCTATCACCGTAAGTCAACGAAGAGAAGTGGGATTGGAGGATAACCTTTCCTATCTTTGGAGTGGCATGGTATAGATGATTATACCATGTGGTTGCAAAGATGGATAGGATGTTGAACTGTCTATACTCATATATCCTTTGAAAATAATTGTAGTTATTTTATCGTTAACTAAGACTGTTGTCTGGCTCAAGGTTTTATGTTTTCTCTTATTACCTTGGGTTTCTCATCAATGTTGTTGGTGAGCAAACTGAGATAACATGTGATAGGTTTCGGCGTCGATAATGTTGTACGAAGACGAGCATGAGGCTAGCGTATTACTTCTATACTATATAGATACTTGTTGATTCCTCTGTATGTTGATGATTGTTGATACTCTAAGAGATATGTAGTGAGGATTAATGTACATATATTCATTTACACAGTTGTTTTGTATTAGTTACTCTGAGACGTTATAGAGATTCGATTTTATGTTTTGTTATGCTTCACTAGTACATCTGTTGTATATTTAGTATTATATGTTATCCATGCGTTGTGAGTTATACGATAGATTCTGTTTTGAGTTATTATTCCTTGGTGATCGTCCCATATCAGCCTGACACATTATACAATGCACTTTTCCTTAGTTTGGTGCAGGAGTTATGAAGCGGTCGCCACATTTGGTATCAGAGCTTTGGTTAATTGATTTTACCCAAAGTTCGCGAGCGTAAAAGCGTATGAGAGGTGTACTTGTAATTTCTAGTGGGTGATTACTATATTATATTGTATATAGTTTAGTAGGTTAATAAGCACTTAAACATTATTGCAACATTTCTCTAATGTGGGTTGATCATTCTCGTTTCATGTAAAGAATGAGTCATCGAACTTCGAGACATGCTGCTAGGGAAGCGCCTGTTGTTAGAGGGTAGTCAGTTGGGAGCTACAACTGCTACACTCGATTATCCTACTAAGTTCTAGGCCATTATGGCGTTGATCATGAGGAGGATGCCCACTCCATAGGCGGTCCTAGAGGGTGGTGTTCCTGTGGAGGCACCTAGGGTTGTTGATTTTGCTAAGCTCTACAAGGATTATCCTTCTCTAGGTGGAAAGTTGTCTGTTGGTACAGAACCTACTATTGAGATCCAAAATTAGTCGGATACATGCGTTCGTATCTCCGAAGATTTGGTAATTAATGATGCAACTAAGAGGAAGCTCGCATCGAGACAGTTGTAAGGGATAACAATGGATTGGTGGAGCTCCATTACTTTATAGACTCCAAAGGATGAAATTTCTAGGGATTAGTTCTGAACCAGTTTTGAGGAAAAGTTTATTTCGATGGTCCAGAGGTCGGTTCTCTTCAAGAGGTTTGTTGAGCTTAAGCAAGGAGGTAGACCCGTGTTTGAGTATGTGGCTGAGTTCGAAGCTTTATCAAAGTATGATCGTTTGTACATTGAGATTCCTTATCTGAAGAACGCAAAGTTTATATTTGGCTTAGATGAGTGTCTTGGGTAACAATTGATAGACCATATCGATGATCCTTATGAGAAGTTGGTCGAGAAGGCTTTAAGGAAGGAGAGCTTGTTTTCATATAAGATTGAGTCTGTTATTGAAAATAAGGAGGAGTCGAAGCCACAACAAGGTGGCGGTAATAAAAAAAAGTGGAATGGTAAAAGAAAGTAGCAACAATAAGGGGAAAATAGGCAGAAGAAACCTAAAGGTGAGGTTATATGCTATAATTATCAAGAGAATGGTTATTATTCCAAGGAATGTAAGAATCCTAAGGTGGGAAGTGTTATATCTGTAATAAGCCTAGGCATATGAAGAATTATTATCCAGAATCACCTAAGGATATGTAGGTTGTGAAAGCGTATGCTTTGGATGTTGTGCCGTCTTCCTCAAGGGGTTTGACTGCTGTGGAAAGGGGAAAAAGTGTTGTTGTGCAAGGTATGTTTTCTATCAGAGATGTCTCGGTTAGAGTTTTGTTTGATACTGTAGCATCGCATTCTTTTATTTGTAATTAGCTTATTTGTAGGTTGGGTTTAGAATCTGAGATTGTTGATAGACCTTTGGTTGTAACTAACCCAGTAGGGGATATCTTCTAGTCTTTGTATGATTTGTCGTGGTCTAGTCTTATTGAGTCGTGGTTGCTCTTTTGTGTGTGATTGTTCTGTTTTGAACTCCGCTAGGTTTGGAATTATTTTGGGTACGGACTGGCTCAAGAGGTATGTGGCTATCATGGATTGCGAGAGGCTCGAGCTGACTATTGGGAATGTGGAAGAGAGAACGGTGGTGATACACTGCTTACCAGAGGATGGGGTTTTGGTCAGCTTTTTATTTTCATGGCTCCATTAACCGGATTAACGAAGAAGAATCAAGTCTTCGCTTGGAATGTAAAGTGTGAGCAAGCTTTCAATTTTTTTAAAGAGAGATTGAACAGTGATTCTATATTGACTATTATGAATGGGAATGAAGAGATGGTCTTGTGTACACCGATGCATGCGGTATTGGTTCGAGAAGTGTTAATGCAGAAGGATAGAGTTGTGACTTATGCAAGTCGACAACCGAAGTCGCATGAAAGGAAATAACCGACTCACGATCTGGAGTATGCAGAGATGGTTTTGCTCTAAAAAATTGGAGGCATTACTTCTTGGGAGTTAGGTTCAACTTGTTTACGGATCATAAGTTATTGAAGCACCTTTTCTCCGAAAAGGATTTGAATCTTTGGCAACAGCGATGGTTAGAGTTTTTGGTGTCATATGATTTTGGTATAGCCTATAATTGGGTAAAATTAACGCGTTGAGTAGAAGACATGCGAGTTTAGGAGCCATGTTTAAAGAATGGAAGCATCTCGAGTATTTGGCTAGATTTGAATTCAAACCTCATTGTGAGTTAGAGCCTGAGATGTTAACAAGCTTATCGATTATACTGACTCTCAACAAAAGGACTGGAAAAAGCCAGAAGCGAGACGCTAAGCTTGTAGAGGTCATTCAGAGGTTAGAGATGGGAGTGGAACCCAAGAAAATTAAGGATTTCGAAGTCAATTGAGATAGTTGGCTTCACAAGAATGGACGATTGGTGGTTCCTGATATAAATGGATCGAAAGATGAGGTTCTGAGGAGTTGTCACCACTCTAAATTAACGATTCATCCTAGTAGTAA
Organism: Allium sativum; assembly: GCA_030737875.1. Taxonomy (NCBI): domain Eukaryota; kingdom Viridiplantae; phylum Streptophyta; class Magnoliopsida; order Asparagales; family Amaryllidaceae; genus Allium; species Allium sativum. The sequence goes on along the minus strand of CM060912.1, from coordinate 549,431,445 downwards.
TAAGATGTATCGTGATATGAAGCAAGTTTACCACTGGGAAGTTATGAAGAGAACATTGGGAAATTCATCTTCAAATGTATGAACTGCCAGTTGGTTAAAGCGTAGTAGAAAGAGTCTAGTGGATTGTTACAGCCATTGGAAGTTCACATGTGGAAATAATGGTATATATTTATTAACAGATCTGATAGGTGCTAATTCAAATTCAATAATATTATTGAATTGGCACCTAGGACAAGGGCAGGAAATAATGGTATTTGGGTTATCATGGATTGCTTGACCAAAAGTACAAGGCTTATTCCTATCTGGTCGAATAGGACAACATCAAAGTTAGATGAGTTATATATCAATTGGATAGTTCGATTCCATGGGATACCGAAGAATATTGCTTGTAACACCCCACATCTTTCTATGCCTAAAATTTTTGACAAAAATCGAAGCTCCAACACATCCAAGCATGGAGCATTAAATCTGGTACCTACAAATAAATGAGCATGAGCATAATCAGAGTATGATAAGATAAATCACAGCGGAAACAAAATAGGATAGATTAGTATTAACTCGAGTAACTATATTTTTCAAAGTAAGTCACTTTGCTAATATCAAGCGTGAGAGAGAGCGAGAACCGAAAGCCAAACTAAAACACCTGTGAGAACTCAACCTTCTCTAGAAACCTGGGATGTTGTAATGAGGAGGGGGCCTGAACAACAAGATTCTAGTGAACATGAAATGTACAACACAGATTATAATACACAGATGTATCTCGTTTGGTTCAACCAAAGATGTATGCCTACCAAGGTTAGTGATTCAAGCCCAACCTTGTAGATGTTTACGCATGACTCTACTACTCTTCCCAAAGTAGTATTCCTAAAGTATAATACCGAGATAGAACTTTTAAGCACATATTTTTGAAGCCTTTATACCAGAACATGGCTGGTTATTTAATCAAGGGTAGACCCCTAATTATGGAGTTTATATATATATATATATATATATATATATATATATATATATATATATATTCATTCACTCATCCTTTATTATTTAACGCCTCACTATTAATAATAAATAGGGTGGATTCTCCCTGATCACTTAAGACCCTAGGCGGACCTGTTGGTCACTTACTATTCCTCGATGATTTATTCAGCATGAACATAAATTAGAGGGCACTAGCTATGGGCCCTACTAATAAGGCTTCCATCATTCATGCATTAACCCATACCCCGCGTAAGGTGAGAGATGGTACTTTATCGCTCGCTATACGATCTAGCTGATCTTATTGGATATTCTCCTTAGTCTCTTACTACTTCCCGTAGGATAGGTAGCCATATCTGACCTTTTTTAGTTTCCAGGTTTGGGTAGGCCCCCCACACACGCCATTTAAGACCTCTAAACTGAAAGACCTACTCCCAGTTGGACTCCTCGACCCAATCCACTTAAGACCCTAGGAAGCAGACTATACGCGAAGATTATTAATTTCGTGCCCCATTAGCCTTTAATACCTCTTCTTATGAGAATGAAATGGGCTACGTTACCGAGTCATTCTCGTTTAGTGTCACTTTACGGAAATACTATAGGTACACGATTAATTATCATCACGGGTTCCTATGATTGATAATGTTTCACATCATGAACCTACTAAGCCTAATTCTAACTTTAATTATAAGTTCTATATTAACTAGTATAAATAAGGAAAGTTATATCCTCCTTACCCTAGGATATTTATTTGATTATTTCTCTAATTGGACTTAGTATTTAAACGACAATCAATACCCATTTATCCCCTTTTTATTTCGTCCTCTGTTCATATATTTATTACACTTTATAACCATAATGGTTAAATTTTCCTAAGGCAACAATTTATCTTTAATTTCCTTTTATTGCCATAAATTTCGATTAACGTCATTTATGAGCCTAACAGCCATGATTTTCCTAAGACATTAATTAACAATGGATATCCTTATCTTGTCAGTCCCGAAGTATCTATTTTTTGTAGCCCAATAGACATTACTATTCTTATTTATTTATTTTTTGCATGCTATATATATATATATATATATATATATATATATATATATATATATAGGGATGTCAATGGGGCGGGGCGGGCGCGGGCAGTACCATCCCATCACCCGCCCCGTTGGGTGATTTTTTGCCCCGTGCCCGCCCCATACCCACATGGGTATCCATTAAACGGGTTTTAAACAGGTTGCGGGTAATGACGGGTATTCGTGGATATCCATTATATTTATTCAATTTATTTTTCTAGCCATTTATTGAAATTATTCAAAAGTACGTTTGGTAGAAAAAAACAAATTAGATCAATTCTTAAATGCTAACCTCAAAATACCAATACATATTTAAACCAACATCCGAAAAAGAAGAGACAACAGCAGAAGTATCCATCAAAATATCAACAGCCAGTTATAAATTGTTGAGTAAAAGCATGCAAACAAATACCGAACAACTAACAACAATATTTTTTGTATTGACTATTCATAATAAATCACATTCAATATGGGCACGGGTACCCGCGGACATGGATATCTTACTATCTGTACCCGCCCCATTAATTAATGGATATTAAAAATACCCGTTTATTTTACCCATGGATACTCATTTAACTATCCATTTCATATCCATGACGGATTTTACCCCTGGATAACCGCGGGTACAGATTTTTTTGCCATCCCTATACATATATTTGTGCACAAGACCTCTTACATTAAGTTGACCACTTGTGGATGCTGGATTTATCGGTCGGTTCCGGACAGACTTCTACCACAAGTTGAAATTAACCTCGTTTCTTAGTATAATTATATTTGCACATTAGATCCCTCACATTAAGCTGGCCACCTATGGATGCTGGATTCGCTGGGCGATTCCGAGCAGACTTCTACCATAAGTTGAACTTAACCTCGTGTCTTAATGTGGTTATAATTTAAATTTTCGAATTGGGGTTTACAACATTAACCCTAGTCAATTTAATAAATTTTAACCATTACTTTGTCAAATGCACCTTTCCCCAATCAACGTCGGTTACACTACACCAGAAAATGCCTTTTGTAGCATTGTAAAAAAGCTGCTAAAACTTGTTGTAGCGTTTTTATAAACGCTACGACATGACATGCAACTAAAAGCCCGAAAGTTTTAGTTGCATTATAGAAAACACAACCAAAAATGAACATATTGTAGCATTTCTGAAACCCTACCAAAAAAAATTTGGCAGCGTATTAACAATGCAGCCAAAGTGATACTTGCACCTTCTTCTTTTTATTTTCTGTAATGTTTTTCTCTATGCTGCTAAATATTTTTTGTAGCATTTCAAAAAACCTACCAAAACCAATTAATATTTTTGTTACTATTTACTGTTAATGGCTTGTATCATTTCCAAAAATCACTTATATATAATAGCAATATTAAAATGAATAATCAATCACATAATTATCATTTTCAAGCCTGCATCGATAGTCCCCATTTTCAAATAATTAAAAAAACAAATCAATCACATAATCAAATATAATATTCATAGTCATTTCAGTAGTAGTATTCCACAACCATTTATAAACAAGTCTACACAACTAGTGCGAATAAAATGTTTTAGTACATAACAGTTAAAGTCTTGTTCATGGCTTAGTTACCATAAGTTCTTTGATGCGGTTGTTCTTCACTTCGGAAATACTAATTACCTGTACAGGAGTATACAACGGTCAATTGTTAGAATTACATACAAGATAACAGGTGGAAACATATAATAAAACTATAACAAAATGTGTAGCTGTAAAACTAGCAAAATTGAATTTCATCCTATATTCCGTTAATTTAGAAAACACATTAGTATTGAATGCTAAGAAAGTGTAATTTCAACTTTGCTTGTTTCACAGCACTCATTGAAATCAGCTGGAAAAAATGCCTCTTCTTCTACTCAAAGTCGTGTTTCCCTATCCTGCTTACATTAAGTCCTACCAAATATTGTTATGAAGGGATGTAAACTCCAACGTTGCATAATTTGTCATATGGAGAAATGGTCATAATTTGTCAGATAAATAAAAGAAACTGTACCTATATAGGTACGTGCTTTAACTTCTTTGAGTCATCAGTTTGCATTTTGAAGTCATCCTTGCGCCTGTCACATAATCAAAAGTTTTATAGTTTAGTCATTGAATTGGTTATTCATGCGTGCTTTACCATATTTGATTCATGCATTCTACTGTATGTAGTTTTGCTTTGTTCTGTCGATCTAGTCTAGCAGTAGCTGCCAATATATACCTGATATCCTACTCACTCTTGTGTACGCCTAGTGTTTCTATATTCTGTGGAAGCTGCCTATACAACATATACAAGTATATTACAAACAAATCTATCCAAAAAAAAAAGAGAAAAAGAAAAAAAAACTTGTAAGAATCCGTTGAATGAATAGGGTGCATTCGATTTAGTCAAAAGTGAAAGACCTATCGTGTAATATAATGGAAGTTATATAGAAGTGTCAAAGAATATATATGTAAAAAAAAGCATAAAAACAGACCCAAGGCCCACTCAAATGGGTATTAATCCGACCACCAACATAATACACACATCACAATATATGTAAAAAGTTATCAATGCAAAAATGTAACGTCCTGGATTTTTTAGTCGATTTATTTTGAATATTTAAATATATTTTAAATACTAAATTGGAATATATATGAATTATTATTGAGTTTATCGATTTAATAATCAATGTATGATTTAATACTGAATACATTTAATAATAATAATTTAATTCGCAGTTAAAATCTAAATCTAAACAATTCAGTCGATTAATATAAATTCTATATTTGAATTAGACTGATGATAATTATTTATTATAGATGAATTAAATTATTTTAAATCAATTTATATTTTAATCAATTGAATTTAATTTAAATAGTCAATTTAAATCGATATCTTTTCCAGATGATCAAATTAGACTTTGGAACCTATCCTAGTGTGTTTAGAATTGTGGTTAAACCTTAGAAGTGTCAGTAGTTGCGCCCGATGGGTGCTCGTTACCGCGAGATATTTTGATTATAAAATTGAAAGGGTTAGTTCAAAATCAAATCTAAATAAATTATACATCTTCTCAACCGACCAAATTTTCTTCTTCTAACGCAAACTATATCGAGCTGATTTATCTGCTCCATTCCTTTAGAACAAAGTTAAGCAGCAATTTAATGGCTTCGTACCTTTATGTCTCCCCATTGGCACCTATATAAGCAGCGTTCCCCGTTCCTGTTTTCACAACATCGTGATATCCCCTCTTCTATTCTATTTATTTTAATTCCTCTTTTCTTTTTTCCTCTGAACAAATGCACTCAAAGCCAATCTTCTATTTAAATCCTTGAATTCCCTTTTTAGTAAATTCGATCCTCTATGGAATCAAACATGATCCGTTCTTTCCTTATTCGTGCAACTGTAGAGCAATGGGGTTTCATTGTCTAGCCTCCTCTTCATTTCCGTGAGTTGGGAATGAGATGCGATGGTGTTTTAGAGGGCTTGACAATGGTTGACACAAATCCGATGATTTCGATTTTGGGTATTGTGTTGGGTGTGATGGCGTTTACTGCATTGTTCGAAGTCTTTATCAATCGGCCTAGGGTTCAGCTTCGGCATGGGTTTAGGAGGACGAACGGGTTATCTCTAGTGTCAACGAGCTACTGGTGGCAGATCGTGTCAGGTGAGGATTTTTGGAAAAGAACGGTGAAAGTAATTGACGCAGTAATTACTATAGTGGCGCTCGCGTGAAGTTCTAATCCTGAATGGTGGAGTTCGGTCAAATGATGTAGTCTGTACAGTGAGGGGATCTGGATGTTCTGTTCGATCTTTGGTTGGAGGGGGATGGATGGATGTTGAATTGAGTGCTTAAGGAGGAAGATGTCGTTGGAATGGTGCACAAATCTGTTCTGATTTGGGTACAAGTTTGTGTTGATTTTTGGAGCCAATGATTTGTAGGCATGACTAGAAGTGGATGTAGGAGAGGGCTGTGGGGAATAGTTCAAAGGGGGGATGGAGACTGTCAAAGGAAGAGTGACTAGACAGTGTATGCTAAAGGATTTTGAAGCGTGAAGTGATGCACAACAGGTGTTTGTTGAAATGTCGCAACGGGTTTGGCAGTATCGGGGCTGATTGCGGTCAACATTGGTTGAGCTATTTCGTAATGGGTTGGTCTTAGAAGTAAGTTATATATTTTACTGAATTTAAATTCATAGAATAATTAAATTAATTTATTTCAAGATAATATAAATAAATGATTTATCGATAAAGATAAGAATAAATTTTTATAGGTACGGAATAAATTCATTCGAGATGATCGGAGTTGATTCATAGCGATGATGATTTGGCATTTAATTGGATTTCCAACGATCAAAAATCAGGTGAGTAAATCTCACTTAAAAATTTACTTTTATTATTAAAATGAATTGTTGGCTGCTTGGTTGCTTTTATAAATTGTTTATCAATTGTGGTTATTATATATATATATATATATATATATTAGTTAATTAGGCTTGGTGGTTGTGGCTATTATATATATATAGGATATTTCCCGCATTACCAATAGCAGATGCCCGCAGTATCATTACCGGATGACCCTATCGCCCCATGATAAATGATTGGATGACCTTCTATACCGCGATATCCTGCCTTGAAGCAGGATTGGTATTATTTATGTTGTCTGACATCCTCAAATTTATTTATTTTTATTTACATATTCATATATGTGTGTGATGTGAGAATTGAATGTATGACTTGTGTGTTTGGATATTAGAATATCACTGGCCCTAGATATCGATATTTAAAAATATCATAAAAGGAATTTTTAGATTTGAAAAGGGAGAATTTAATTTCCAAAAACAGAAATTAAATTTCAAATGAGTTAGAAATATTATCTTGTTTCAGTAGTAAAAACAAGTAATAGAATGTATAAACGATGTTTATAGGAAAATTAACATTTGGTAATATTAAATTTTAAATTCAAGTCACAATGTAAAAAGGAAATTTATTTTCCGAAGTCGCAATTGGATTTCAAATGGAGTTTGAAACCGGAAACTTGTTTTAATATTTAAAACAAGAAATGAAATTACAATCGATATTTATGAATTAAGAAAAATAACTATTGTTGGAATAAATCCTTAAGAATTTATAAATAGAATTCAAATATATCGATTTCATAAAAATATTTAATTCTAGACAGAATATTGGATTTATATTAAATAGATACTATAACTGAAATTTAATATGAAAATAGACTGAATATAAGTTATAATAATATAATAAAATTAGAACCGTGTTTCAAATGGGATCATTAAATAGGAAGTTTGTTTCAATATATAAAATAAGGAAGTTAATTTATAAAAAAGGTTTATAAAAGTAATGAAATAATTTTCATCGGATAATTTGGAAATAGATTTTTCCAAAGTAAGTATAGCTTATAAAACCATATTTTTAATGGAATAGAAGGCGAGATTTAACTCGTGTTTTTGTATTATAAGTTTTTATCTATCTCAAGATAAAACGCTGTCGGTCAAGGTCTGAGAGGTAACTAAAATACCCCAACATGAACGACTTCACTATTACCAAGAGATGATATCAGTTTGTAATGGAAAAAGGATATTGAATTAATCGATTATTTTCATAAAAGGAAAATATTATTGGTATTCGATGATATCGAACTTTGATAATTAAATAATATAGGAAATGGGAATTTTAATATTGTAATTGAGTTGTAGATGTAAATTACTAATTTGTGAGTTTATGTGAAATAATCAACAATTCTGACTAATCGGCGTTTTAGTTAGATTTGGAAGAACAGATTAATTTATATTAATTGTTTGAAGAAGTAGAGTTGAAATTTCATAACGAGGCTGAACGTTTATTTTAAATTTAATTAAAAACGAACTCGCTGCAGCGCGATATTTCGTAATTTGACAATTTGAACTTCAATTGAGTATATAAAACTCAATATAAGTCGGAATTCGATGAAACAAGAAACGCCCAGACCTATTGAATAGTAGTTTTCTAATGAAAGAGAAAAATCTGGATTTTGTCGTACAGATTAGGAGTTATGTAAAAATCAAATTTTCAGAAAAACATCGCCGTAATCATTTTAAAACCTTAACGGTTTGTTTAATTTAATAAAAGGATTTTAAATGAATAAAAATCCGAATTTCCATTAGAAAAATCCAAATTTGAGTTATAAATTAAACATGAACTCAAATGGAATAGACGAAGTGACTTTTGGACAAAAATCAGATTTTTGTTATTTAATGAAGTTAACTTATTAGAACAAATTAGTAACGAATTAGTGGGTGGGACTGAATGTGGTGAAATCAATTAGTGTATGGATTTGAAATAAATGGGAATGCAGGTGTGTATATTAGACAGGTATGGGATAAAGTGAATGAAGAGATATGAAGAGTATGAAGATTATAATTTCAAAAAGGTACATGTTTCAATTTCCATATGAGATTTTATGAGCCTACTGGGCAAGCCGCTTGGCTTTTTAATTTTCTTTTTGAATGGAAAGGGCCTAAAGAGGCGAGTTGGAGTTTGAACTATTGACCGGTATAAAGGAGGTGCTGGCAAAAATTTTCGGAAATTTAAGGAGTTAGAATATTTTTGAGAAATTTGATAACTAGAAATCAATATATATATATAATTCGATAAAAGAATTTGAAAGTAGTTAATTAATGAATAAAATATTAGAAAGGTCCAGTGATTTGTTTGATGGATGTTTGTTTTCCTTTGATAGTTAAATCACCGGTTATCAAAGATTTTTGACCATCGTTGTCTATACGGAGAGACCGGTTGGATTTAATATCCGAAAACCACTCCGTATAGGCATAGGCGTTCCGAATTAGATTATGCGGCAGATAATGAAAGATGAAGTGAAATGCAAGGGATGTTACATTTGTTATGACCCAGGACAACTTGTATGGACGAATGTCTGACATAGTAAGCCTAACAGATCGCATAAGATGATCTTTTCAAGTTATTACGTCTAGTGGAGGAGGAATTCTTTTCTCTTAGCTTTTATACCCGTAATATTGTTGGGAAGATCAAATAGTGATTTGACGGGTTTGACGATGTGGCATTCAAAGTGAATGGTGACCAGATGTTCAGAAAGATAGGCGTAGCCTCAAGTCTCACAACCAGGGAATAACAAAAATCGGGCAGGCAGCATGGCTAGTTGGGTCATACCCAAGCAGGGTATATTTGTCACCGATTTAGAGAAAATTCATTGTTTGTTCTTCTTTCGATTCTGTATCTTACAGGTTACGGTTGGATGGCCAACAACCGTGGGTGACAATATATTCGCTACACTCAAGCTAAATGAGTGGGCGGTCATGTGTGGTCGGGTTGCAAGAAGTTCTTGTTGAACCCCAGTGTATCCCCTCTAGAGTACACTGATCAGAAGGTGGTCCCATACCTTGTCATAGTTGGAATCCAATCTCCAATAAGCGCCCTGCGGTTTTTGATTATATACTATATATGTAGAGCATGAGATGCAAGCGTTCTACTATTTGGTTATTTATTTGATTAGACATTATTATAATATCACTGAATTTTGATATAAAAAATGTTTTGGTTATAGTAAGCTAAAAACCATCCATGTTTATGTATGGGTCGCTCTTACTATTACTCATTCTTTCAAAGGATTTTTCACAGTTGAACAATATGGTTGGAGTTTACTCACATCAGTCCCATGACTGACCCATAGTTTATTTTGTTTATTTTTCCTAAACTCTTGGGTGCCTAAATTTGTACGGGCAGTCAAGTGTTTTAGGCTTTTACAGATATACTTGGAGGAATTTGAAGCAAGAGGCTTCACCGTTAGTTATTTAGAGTTATTTCCTCTGTGATGCATATGTATTGTACTTTGACATGGTATGAATATACAAAATAGATTTGTATTTCAAAGTTATGCTTTATGATATTATATTTTATTCATTTTGCTATGAGATTCTATGTTGTTATTTCACTTCTTCTTCCATTTATTTCTATTTCTTTAACCCTAATGACTCATATTTATGTATTATTTGAGTTGGACATGTATTGTGTTAGTCAACTCAGATAGTATGGATTTGCTGGCCGTTACAGTTGGTATCAGAGCTTAGCTTGAGTGAACACCTAGGCTTTGGTGGGGGTTTACTCATTAGAGATAGGGTTAGTAGTACCTTTGAATAAGTTGAGTGTGTGTGTGTGTGTGTATATATATATATATTTTTTAAATTGATATAAAACTTTTTTTATATTGTGTTGATTGGTTTGTCGAGTGATTTATGAACTTTGGTCGGTACCGTATGATCAACTGTATTGAATTGTATTTATAAACACTTGAATAGAGTAATTCGACACAGTATTGTTTTAAAAGCCAGGTAAATGAAATAATTTTACCCAAAACTATATTTTTATATAAGAAAAATAATTTTCTGAAATTATTATAGTATATGGGTGTGTTGGTTATTATTATAATCAAAAAATGTTATAAAATGAATAGGATTTGTATGTGAATGATTAAATGAAATTAGATTGAATTAAAACCAAAATTTGGAATTTAAATCACGGAAAGTTGGAAAATATTTTTCCAAGGTATATTAAAATAATATAACTTTGTTTTGGAAGGATTTTTGAATAAAAATCATTCTAAATGGACTTTGCAAAATGATAAAGCATTAAACTCACTTCGGTTGCTGGAAAATAACTCCAATGATGATCCAGACATCATCGGTGTTCATTTTCGAGTTTCTAAGTGATAAATTACTACCTTAGAAAAGTTTTTATGGAATTTTGTTTGAAAGAAAAACAAGTTGTTTTGGGAAATATAAATGTTTTGAATTTGAAATGAGAAAAAATATATTTATATGATTCAAAAGGGATTTGAAATAAATACCAGGAATTTGTATTCTTGGATAACTTAAGCAAGTTAAATGAATTCAAATGAATAAACTGATTCGGAATTAAATTGAAGTGGATTTTGGAAAGTTACACATCTGTAACATTTCTTCTACCATAGAAATTTCGAGGACGAAATTCCTCAAAGGGGAAAGGAATGTAACATCCTGGATTTTTTAGTTGATTTATTTTGTATATTTAAATTTATTTTAAATATTAAATTGGAATATATATGAATTTTTATTGAGTTTATCAATTTAATAATTGATATACGATTTAATATCGAATATACTTAATAGTAATAATTTAATTCGTAGTTAAAACCTGAATCTAAACAATTCGGTCAATTAATATAAATTTTATATTTGAATTAGAACGATGATAATTATTTACTATCAATGAATTAAATTATTTTAAATAAATTTATATTTTAATCAATTGAATTTAATTTAATTAGTTAATTTAAATTGATATCTTTTATAGACGATCAAATTAGAATTCGGAACCTATCCCAGTGTGTTCAGAATAGCGGTTAACCCTAGAAATGTCAATAGTTGCGCCCGATGGGTGCTCTTTACCGCGTGATATTTTGATTATAAAATTGAAAGGGTCAGTTCAAAATCAAATCTAAATAAATTATACATCTTCTCAGCTGACCAAATTTTCTTCTTCCAACGCAAACTATATCGAGTTGATTTATCTGCTCCATTCCTTTATAACAAAGTTAAGCAGCAATTTAATGGCTTCGTACCTTTATGTCTCCCCATTGGCACCTATATAAGCAGCATTCTCCATTCCTGTTTTCACAACATCGCGATATCCCCTCTTCTATTTTATTTCTTTTCATTCCTTTTTTTCTTTTCATTCCTTTTTTTCTTTTTTCCTCTGAACAAACGCACTCAAAGCCGGTCTTCTATTTAAATCCTTGAATTCCCTTTTCAGTAAATTCGATCCTCTATGGAATCAAACCCGATTCATTCTTTCCTTATTCGCGCAACTATGGAGCTAAAGGGGTTCATCGCCGGGCCTCCTCTTCATTTTCGTGTGTTGGGCACGAGATGTGATGGTGTTTTAGGGGGCTCGACAGTGGTTGACACAGATCAGGTGATTTCAATTTTGGGTATTGTGTTGGGTGCGATGGCGTTTACTGCGTTGTTCGAAGTCTTTACCAATCAGCCTAAGGTTCAACTTCAGCGTGGTTTTAGGAGGACATACGTGTTATCTCTGGTGTCGGCGAGCTTCTAGTGGCAAACCGTGTCAGGTGAGGATTTTTGGAGAAGAACGGTGAAAGTAATTGACGTAGTAATTACTGTAGTGGCGCTCGCGTGAGGTTCTGATCCTGAATGGTGGAGTTCGGTCAAATGATGTAGTCTGTACAGTAAAGGGATCTGGATGTTTGGTTCGATCTCTGGTTGGACGGGGATGGATGCATGTTGAACTGAGTGGTTTAGGAAGAAGATGCTGTTGGAATGGTGCACAAATCTGTGTTGATTTGGGTATAAGTTTGTGTTGATTTTTGGAGCCAGTGATTTGCAGGCTTGACTAGAAATGGATGTGGAAGGGTCTGTGGGGAATAGTTCGAATGGGGGATGGAGGATGTCAAAGGAAGAGTGACTAGACAGTGTATGCTGAAGGATTTTGAGGCATGCAGTGATGCACAATAGGTGTTTGTTGAAATGTCGCAACGGGTATGGCAGTATCGGGGCTGACTGCGGTCAACATTGGCTGAGTTGTTTCGTAATGGGTTGGTCTTATAAGTAAGGTTTATATTTTACCGAATTTAAATTCATAGAATAATTAAATTAATTTATGTCAAGACAATTTAAATAAATAAATGATTTATTGATAAAGATAAGAATAAATTTTTATAGGTGCGGAATAAATTCATTCAAGATGATTGGAGTTGATTCATAGCGGTGATGATTTGGCATTTAATCAGATATCCAACGATCAAAAATCAGGTGAGTAAATCTCACTTAAATTTTACTTTTATTATTAAAATGAATTATTGGCTACTTGGTTGCTTTTATAAATTGTTTATCAATTGTGGTTATTATATATATTAGTTATTTAGGCTTGGTGGTTGTGGCTATTATATATATATATATGTTGGATATTTCCCGCAGTACCATTAGCGGGTGCTCGCAGTATCATTATCGGATGACCCTATCGCCCCACGATACATGAGTGGATGACCTTCTATACCGCGATATCCTGCCTTGAAGCAGGATTCGTATTATTTATGTTTTCTGACATCCTCTAAATTATTTACTATTATTTACATATTCATATATGTGTGTGATGTGTGAATTGAAAGGATGATTTGTGTGTTTGGATATTAGAATATCACTGGCCTTAGATATTGATATTTAAAAATATGATAAAAGGAATTTTTAGATTTGAAAAGGGAGAATTTATTTTCCAAAAATGGAAATTGAATTTCAAATGAGTTAGAAATATTATCTTGTTTCAGTAGTAAAAAAAAGTAATAGAATGTATAAACGATGTTTATAGGAAAATTATCATTTGGTAATATTAAATTTTAAATTCAAGTCTCAATGTAAAATGGAAAATTATTTTCCGAAATCGCAATTGGATTTCAAATGGAGTTTGAAACCAGAAACTTTTTTTAATATTTAAAACAAGAAATGAAGTTATAAATGATATTTATGAATGAAGAAAAATAACTGTTGTTGGAATAAATCCGTAAGAATTTATAAATAGAATTCAACTATATCGAATTCATAAAAATATTTAATTCAAGACAGGATATTGGATTTATATTGAATAGAAACCATAACTGAAATTTAATATGAAAATAGATTGAATATAAGTTATAATAATATAATAAAATGAGAATCGAGTTTCAAATGGGATCATTAAATGGGAAGTTTGTTTGAATATATAAAATAACGAATTTAATTTATAAACAAGGTTTATAAACGTGATGGAATAATCTTCATCAGATAATTTGTAAATAGATTTTTCCAAAGTAAGTATAGCTTATAAAACCATATTTTTAATGGAATAGAAGGCGAGATCTAAATTGTGTTTTTGTATTACAAGCTTTTATCTATCTCAAGATAAAACGTTGTCGGTCAAGGTCTGAGAGGTAAATAGAATACCCTAACTTGAACGACTTCACTATTATCAAGGGATGATATCAGTTTGTAATGGAAAAAGGATATTGAATTAACTGATTATTTTCATAAAAGGAAAATATTATTGGTATTTGATTATATCGAACTTTGATAATTAAATAATATAGGAAATGGGAATTTAAATATTGTAATTGAGTTGTAGATATAAATTACCACTGATTTGTGAGTTTATGTGAAATAATCAACAATTCTGAATAATCAACGTTTTAGTTAGATTTGGAAGAACAGTTTAATTTATATTAATTTGTCGAATAAGTAGAGTTGAAATTTTATAACGAGGCTGAATGTTTATATTTAAATTTAATTAAAAACGAACTCACCGCAGTGCGGTAGTTCGTAATTTGACAATTCGAACTTTGATTGAGTATATAAAACTCAATATAAGTCGGAATTCGATGAAGCAAGAAATGCCCAAACCTATTGAATAATAGTTTTCTAATGGAAGAGAAAAATCTGGATTTTGTCATATAGATATGGAGTTATGTAAAAATCAAATTTTCAGAAAAACAACTCCATAATTGTTTTAAAACCTTATCGGATTGTTTAATTTAATAAAAGGATTTTGAATGGATAAAAATCCGAATTTCCATTAGAAAAATTCAGATTTGAGTTATAAATTAAATATGAACTCAAATGGAATAGATTAAGTGATTTTTGGACAAAAATCAGACTTTGTTATTTAATGAAGTTAACTAATTAGAACAAGTTAGTAAAGAATTTGTGGGTGGGACTGAATGTGGTGAAATCAAATAGTATATGGATTTGAAATAAATGGGAATGCAAGGGTGTGTATTAGACAGGTAAAGTGAATGAAGAGGTATGAAGAGTATGAAGATTATAATTTAACTGCCCAACAGAAAGGTACATGTTTCAATTTCTATATGAGATTTTATGAGCCTACAGGGCAAGCCGCTTGGCTTTTTAATTTTCTTTTTGAATGGAAAGGGCCTAGAGAGGCAAGTTGGGGTTTGAACTATTGATCAATACAAAGGAGGTGCAGGCAAAATTTTCAAGAAATTTAAGGAGTCAGAATATTTTTGATAAATTTGATAACTAGAAATCAATATATCGATATATATAAAATTCGATAAAAGAATTTGAAAGTAGTTAATTAATGAATAATATATTAGAAAGGGCCAGTGATTTATTTGATAGGTGTTTGTTTTCCTCTGATAGTTAAATCACTAGCTACCAAAGATTTTTGACCATCGTTGTCTATACAGAGAGTCCAGTTGGATTTAATATCCAAAAATCACTTCGTATAGGCATTGACATTACGAATTAGATTATGCCGTAGATAATGGAAGGCGTAGTGAAATGCAAGGTCTGTTATATTTGTCCAGACCCAGGACAAATTGTATGGACGAATGTCTAACAGAGTAAGCCTAACAGATCACATAAAATGATCTTTTCAAGGTATTACATCTGGTGGCGGAGGAATTCGTTTCTCTTAGCTTTTATACCCGTAATATTTTTAAGAAGATCAACTAGTGATTTGACGGGTTTGATGATGTGGCATTCAAAGTGAATGGTGACCAGATGTTCAGAAAGATAGGCGTAGCCTCAAGCCTCACAATAAGGAAATGTCAAAAATCGGGCAGGCAACATGGCTAGTTGGGTCATACCCAAGCAGGGTATATTTGTCATCGATTTAGAGAAAATTCATTATATGTTCTTCTTCCGATTCTGTATCTTACGGGTTATGGTTAGATGGCCAACAACCGTGGGTGACAATATATTCTCTACACTCAAGATAAAAGAGTGGGCGGTCATGTGTGGCCGGCTTGTAAGACGTTCTTGCTGAACTCCAGTGTATCCCCTCTAGAGTATACTGATCGGGAGGTGGTCCCATACCTTGTCATAGTTGGAATCCAATCTCCAATAAGCGCCCTGTGGTTTTTGATTATATACTATATATGTAGAGTGCGAGATGCAAGCATTTTACTATTTGGTTATTTATTTGATTATACATTAATATAATATCACTGGATTTTGATATCAAAAATGTTTTGGATATAGTAAGCTAAAAACCGTCGATGTTTATGTGTGGGTCGGTCTTAGTCACTACACCATAACAACCAATTTGGCACACAACGCTGTAGAGATAAAATACGGGTTATAGTCGTATCATATTTGATAGTGCTTAGAGCCGTATCAAACTACATTTTGCGATCCGTACCACCTTAACCACCTTAAATCTGACCGTCCATCAAGGAAGCTCTGGATCAGTTAATTTGACAGGCCTTTGGCCAAATCTAATGCGTATCATATTGAGCACCCCTTTAGGCACTCCGAACACAAATTTTGGCTGCTCCCTTTTCCTTTTGTTTTGTTTTATTTTATTTTAATGGTGACCGAATACCCAAATTAGGATTTTCGGTCACCAAATTGTGCCTCCACCTTTCTCTGGAATCTCCTCCTCCGGCAGAGATGGTTCGATTTGTGTGTCTCTAGCTTTGCGCTAGTTAGATCATTAGCATCATTCCTATGTGCTAATCAACCTTCATCAAAGTCTCATGCTTTACCTATTTTAGCTATAAAGTGGAATTTGATTTGCCACTGTAAATGTAAATGATGCCAATGAACTACTAGCACAAAATAAGATTTGCCAAATTTCGGTAATTTGGGTAATCTGAAGATCAACTTATTCTTAATTTGTATCGTTACGTTCAGGTAATTCTTTTTACTTGTTCATATTCTCTTAATATCACTCTAGCTTTTGATTTTGTTACTTGTTCATATCTCAACATACTTACAGAGGTTTCTAGTTCGATGATGTATAAGATACTGCCATTCATGTAGTAATGATGCTAGGATATATGCATGCTTATTAGAACACTCTTACTTATTATTTGTAACACCCCACCTCCGTTGAGGCCACCCACAAAGGGAATGCCTTAACTTCGGTGGAGCATTTTAGGTAAAAGATGCAGATAAGTTACAAGACAGACGAATAAAGTAGCGGAAAATGGTTCACTCAAGCTTTTACAATAGCTGTTTCAATCATACTTGAAAGTAATACATAGAACTTCTGTCTTGATTTAAAAACTTCCAAATATAAAAGAAGCATAAAAATAACAATGATATTCCCCAATAAATCATAAACCAGCCATAGCAGCGGAAGAGAGAGTTCAAAGCAATACTCGACTATCTTCGAGCTTGGAAAGAAAACTGAGCTAAGTGGTAACATTTCCTCCCTGTGAACCTGGGCGGAACGAAAGAAAAGAGGCGAAACAAAACTAGGTAAGACATAAGTCTGGTAATTCTAGTGACTTTCAGCATATAAACGGGCAAAAGCATCATGACATGAATAAACTGAATATAAGACAATACCATGAGAACAGGGATAACAAGACAACATACGATTAGTATAGATACGATAAGGTAAGATAAATTGAATGCGCTTCTACTCTTTCTCTACTTCGCTACTACCCTATTATTCTGATTTTTATATCTCTGCACCACCTAACTAGTGTCCCAACTAGTAATCTATATAAAACGATCATATTGTAATGTGATCCCAATCCCCGCAATTGTGGTAGCCTTCAGTTGTACATCTATCGTGAGGATTTCACCTCAATCAGCCTAATTGCCATGAACATGTTAGATGTACCCTTACTACCCTATCGATCGGCTCCTTACTCGTATTAATTTCTCTTGTGTCTGTGTCAATCGGCCCCCTCATACATGTAGATACCCTGTGTTGGTCCCACCATAAGGTGTATCAATCCTTATGATAGCGACTCGACACGATTCAAGATGCATAGTGTATAACTACTGGTACCCAGTGCCTGCTCTTTCCCACTCCGGAGTACGTGCACGCCCTTAAACCATCGGAACCTACACTGACGTACCCCCTGCCGCTGTTTTGACCGCTTATAATCAGCCTAGTAATCGTGCCCCACCCTGCCTCAGTGTAACGGCCCCGGGGTTCGCCCGACCCGATCGATCGTTAGATCGACCAAGACCGTTCAAAACCCGAATACGTTAACTTTAGGAATACAACAACATCAGAACAACAACAGACTTTTATAAACATCATAATAATGTTACATCAGAGTATAGAATATCAGAGTACATCGAATAAAATTACAGCGGAAGATAAATTACAGTAAAATAATACAATACACAGCGGAAGACTTTCTATGCTCTGGACACAACTTTAGGCTTCGATCCAGAATCTTGCTCAAGAGATAAATATCTGCAAAAAGCTACTCGACTGCCCGTGTGGAAAAGAGGGCACCCGAGTTTGCAAAGTGAAACAAACTATGAGTCAATCATGGGACTAGTGTGAGAATTCTTAACTAATATAACTAATAGCAATAAGGCAAATCCAAGGACCACGCCGCTAAAGCGGAACGGGTTTTATTCCAATGGATTGCCAGTGCATAAATTAAAGTAAATCGTTAAACAACGCAATGCTTTTTAGAAAAATGAAACCATTATAAAACCCAAGTCCCATCACACAATGCAACGCAAACCAGAGGATAGAGTTTTACCTAATAATGGTCAAAAATGCTTACGATAAAACGGATTTGATATTATTGTTAGTGTATTGATGTTTCAAAAACATTTCAATCATAATGTATCAATCATAGACGACATAGTACCCCATCCTACTATGTCATCATACTAGTTCTACAATCAAAACCGCATGGTGTTGTATTGGAAATTGGGTTTCCATCATGAGTCAATGCTAGGGAGGAGCTCCTTACCGATTAGAGACACTCTAGCTAATGTCTCAGGATTTCCCGCAGTGAACCCATGGATCCTGTAGGGCCGGTCCGCACATACGATTTTGCGGATTAGTTATTCCTGAACACATGTTTCCCGGTCCTATAGGACCTAATATCCGAGGCGCCTATTCCATCATCCACATAAGTAAAATGTCGGGTCGTGTAAAACCCAAACACCACTTCTAGCTAGAAAGAAACGTGCTGCTCTCCTTGCGTTCCCTTCTCCCGTTTTAGACTCCAACCGGGGTGTGAGGCTCGCGAAGCTACGTAATATACAAAGCTATGCTTATTCAAGCTGTGCTTTGATCGTCACCACAAGGTTCTGCTTTTCAACAAGAAACCTTGATCATTGCATCTTGGTATGCCACACTGTCAATCCATATCATACTATTAATCCTTTGCCAAAATATACAAAAGGGTGTTAAGCAAGAGAATAAATTCTCCGCCACCAATTATTCATACATTCGGCAGAAAATCAATAAATACAATATAAAGGAGTACAATGTCGGACACACATTCCATTTATAAGCCTGTTCTGGGTCTGAACGAAACTATACCCGGTAGATCTCCAAGTACGTTTGGACAACTACCACCGAAACCCTTTTCAAGGTAGCAAATCAATCGAGGGCATCAGTAGCCGTCATCCATTCAATGTCAAAGATTACCGGTCTTCAATCACCATCTTCAACTCTTCGACTTAGGTCGACGTATAATCATTTGAGATGAGATTGAACTCAGATTTTTCAAATGATCCTCGGATATATATATTTTAAAATCATTTCATATCGTTATTAGTATTTAATAACGATTTATCGCTATTTTTATTTATATAAAAATAGCCCAAATTAATTTAACGACGCTTCGGGTCATTGGGCGACCCTGGCGCTGTTTTCACCCAAATTTGTTTTACACATTTCTCTAAATCTAACCGTTGGATTTTAACATAATTCATATCGTTGGAAAGATCTTCCCAAGGCGAACCTAACGGTTTCAGTTTTGGGAAAATTCAACGGATATTTTGGTATAATAATTTAAAGACATGATTTCTAAATCGTGAATTACCGCGTGTGATTCATATAGTTTAGTTTATATTTATATATATATAAATACAAATCATTCAATGATAATAACGTCATCCAATTCAACACAAGCAAATCAATTACAACCTATATTCATGTTAAAAATAATATTTTCCAACATATGACCTTTTTAGTCCTATCCAACATGAGACAAATGAAAATTTGATATACATTTTTCGTTAAAATGCAAATCTAATATCTACACTTTTTATTTCATAAAAAAATGCAACGTAAAATTTTACTCTTTTTTCACATTTAAAAATGCAAATAAAGTGCTACATTAAATACTATTTTCTTTTTACATTAAAAATGTAAATAAATAAATAAAATCAACACTAAATTCTACTCTAAAATTATGTCTCATTTTTATATATGAACATGACACCAAAACACTGTTTCATTTTTTTTTATATAAACGTGATCTTAAAAATATATTTATTTTTAATATAATAACATAAAACTAAAATAGGTTTTAAATTTCATATATTAACATGACAAAAAATATATCCATTTTTGATGTTTTCCACGTAACACTAAAATATGTTCTTTTCAACATGACATTAAAATATGATTATCTTCATATGCATTTTCATGACTCTAAAACATGATTATCTTCATATGCATTTTCATGACTCTAAAATATGAAAATATTTCATATGCGTTTTCATGTCTCTAAAATATGGATAAATTTCATATGTCTTCATAATTCTAAAATGTGTATATATTTCATATGCCATAACGCTACACTAAAACATGATTATATTTTATATGCTTTAATGCTACGCTAAAACATGGTTTTATTTCATATGCATTATCATGTCATTAAAAACATGATTATGATTCATATGCATTAACTTGACATTAAAATATGGTTTTACTTCATGTTCCTACATAAATGCTAAAAACAAGTTTATTTTCATAATACTACACAAACATTAAAAATATATTTATTTTCCAGTTAACAAAATGTAACTCCCAATGTATTCTTTTTATTTACATCTAAATGTAAATAAAGATATCACTTTAAATCTATTCCTTTTTATTTCATATAAAAGGTCAATAAAAATGTAATCTCTATTCTATACTTTTTATTCTGATTTACATTTTCTGACAAAAATGTTCTTTTTATTCTAATTTACATTTTGAATGTAATTTTCCTTTTCATTGCTTATTTACATAAAAAGTAAATTTTCCTTTTTCATTGTTTATTTACATAAAAATGTAAATTTGCCTATCTAATTTCTTTTATTGAAAATCTATTTACATTAAAAAGGTAAATATCATATCTAAATTCTTTTATTGAAAATCTAAGTTTTCACTTTTAATTTAATTACATAAAAATGTAATTTTATCTTTCTATAAATCTAATTACATAAAAATGTAATTTTCTTCCTTTAAATCTAATTACATGAAAATGTAATTTTATCTTTTGATTCAATTCACAAGGAAAGTGCAAAATTTTACTTTTAATCCTATTTACAAAAAGATGTAAAATTACTCTTTTATTTCTTTTTACAAAAAGATGTAAAATTCCTCTATTATCTAATCCACATTAAAAATGTAAACTTTTCTTTTTCTTTTTCTTTTTTTCACATTAAAAATGTAAACTTTCTACTTTTAATCTTATTACATGAAAATATAAATTTTCTCTTTAAACTAATTGACAATGAAATCAATTTTCTATTTTTTTCATTTCTAACAAATTGACAAAATAAATAATGTCTTTTTCATATCTAACAAAACGGCGGTGAAAATAATGTCCATTTTCTAATTTAACACATTACGGTGTAAACCATGTCCATTTTCTAATTTAATACATTACGGTGTAAAATAATGTCAATTCTAATTTAACAAACAAAAATGTTTATGGAATGTCTTTTTTTAATATTTCAATAAAAATGAAATAAATTTCTTTTTTTATTATTATCTAAATTTGACATTAAGAATGCCCTCTTTACTTTACGACAAAAACAAAAATAAACTTTGTCCTTTTTAAATTTACAACAAAAATCAATGTAAAAATGTTACTTTTCATTTTTGACAAAATCAATGTAAATTTTCATTCTTATCATTCTAACAAAACAAATGAATAATTTGTTTCTTTTCATCCTTAACAAAACAAATTAATATTTTGTTTCTTTCCATTTAATTCAAAATAACAAAATGTCCTTTTTCGTTTATTTCAAAGAAAATGAAAATGAACATGTTCTTATTTTCATTACACATACAAAAATGAAACTTTTTGTTCTTATTTGTACAACAAACAAAATATATGGAAATTGTGTTCTTCTTCTTTTCAAACAAAATAAATGAACATATTTCTTGTTTATAATCAAAATGACATTTTTCTTGTTTACAAAAAAAAAAGATATTTTTCTGTGCCCAATCAAATTTCAACAAAAACGATGTATTTTGACTCAACAATTCTATTTCGACAATTTTATTTCCAACACACCAATCATCACATCAATAATTTCGCATAACCACATCAATCAGCACAGATTTCATAACAATCAAGTAAATGAATTTCACAACATACATACAGAATTCAAATGGCAATAAATAATTTAATTTTTATAATTAAAATAGAATTCTCACCAATAGCTTTCCACTTTGCCAAAATCAGTTCCCGTCAGTTCATCTCATTTTTCTGATTCCAGTGCTTTTCGTTTCATGCGATTCTGACTATATATGAATAAGTTACTGCAATTTTAAAGATTGGAAAATTTAATGATTATTTAAACATAATTAAATTAGATTAACATAATACCATCTTCTTCCAATCGTTACTGGGCAAGTTAGAACCCATAACTCCGCCCAACCCCTCTCCATCGCACGCCAAAACGCACCACCTGCCGACGATCAAACTCCACCACACCCTGCGCCTTGTTGCCACCTTTCAACCCCCTCAGTCCTTGCCAACTCGTAAGTGCCTCTTGTCGACAAAACTGCTCCGACGCTGGTGGCTTTGGAGAGGAAAATCGGCGACTGTAGTTAATAATTTCCGATCACACCTTTACAGTTTTAAAGATCTCGCAATGCTCCTTCGATTTGTTTTATAATTTTTGTTTAAATCAAATTGTAGAAGAGGAGATTAAGGAATGAAATTTGGAGCGTTCTTGGCCATTGCTTTTGTTCTAGGCGGCGACAGAATACTGTACAGTTTTAGGGTTACGCTAATTTGGTTTAGTGAATATTTATATTAAAATATTATTTAATTGAACCCTTAAGGCCCATTTCTCCTATTCAAATTTCAAAATAGAATAAGAAAAGGGAAAAATGGGATGGTATTCAATTGGATAGACAGAAATAAAAAGAATAGAAATATACACGTGGGTCCATTACAATTTATATTTATAACCTGCCCATTATGATTTGTATTAATAAATTCATTCTTATGTAAATTGCTAATTTTCGACTTAGCTGATTTATGTGAATTCCTATTTGAATCACAATTGCTTAACCATTAGTGTAAATAAATACGAAATGTAGAAACTTACATTTTACTAGGTTTCCATTTACGAAATCAACTTGATTATTGTCATTTATTATTGTCTGCCATAAAAATCCAATTTTCTTAATTTAATGACAAGGAATATATTTAATATGTTTACTAATCAAGTAATCATTTTCATTCCAAATTTTAGTTTTCACATTACTGTAAATTCCAATTCATCTAAACATTAAATTCTAAATTACAATTTCTAGGAAGAAAATAAAAGGTTGTCCTCTAATTATACTAATTCATATTATTATTATTTTACTACGATGTATAAACAATAAGTATGAATTTTCAATTAAATAAATATTTCATTATCACTGCAACCAACATTGCTAAGATACACATCTATATTACTTTTTAATTTTCAAAATATATAATATTAACGTTTCAGTATTTAATGAACCTATTCAAAAATTCAAAAGAAAAACATAGGAGAGAGAAAACGGGAATGTAATTAATGCTTGATCTATTGTTTAATGTCAATTGTTAGAAAGTTTATAACTTCGTTTGCATGTACATGTTAATATTTAATAAATGTACATTTTCTACCTATAATATGTAAATGTTAATATTAAACAAATGTACGTTTTCTACTGTTAAAACATTTTTATTACACAATGAATCTCTTTTAATGATTTATTTACATTAAACACATTTTCAAACAATGAATCTCTTTTACATTAAAAATGTATTTTTTAATGTAAACATATCTAATCAAACTTTAATCTTTTTATACCTTAAAAACATAATGTTTAATGTAAACATATTCCAATCAAAGTTTAATCTTTTTATTTATTTTTTTATAAACAACAAAACTGTGAATTTTCACGTTTGCATATTTTCATTTATAACCTACACATTATTTTCAATCAATAAATTAATAAATGTCATTAAAGTTCCTACGTGACGTTAAAAAGAATAAAAAAAAAATTATTGTAAAACATTTCATGTTTCTACATGACATTAAAAGATTAATTTTTTATTGTAAATTTAATTCATGTTTCACATGACATTAAAAAGTTAGACTTTTAGCATTAAACAAAATATATTCATTCACATTAAAAAGAATAACTTTTTAATGTAAATCATTTTTATATTCTTACATTTAAATAAAGACTAACTTTTATTTTAAAACATAATTTTTTTTTATTGTCAAATTCTGATGCATTTCCTAACAAAGTTTCCTTAAAATAAAATTTTAAATTGGTTCTGAAATTCCGGGTTGTTACAATCTCCCTCACTTAAAATTTTTTCGTCCTCGAAAAGGAACGAAGCTAAAAATTGTTTAAGTATCCTATCTTATCTTTCATTCTTTTATTGATTTCCATAATTTTATTTGTTGATTAACTTTTAAAATATATAACTTTATATATTCAAAAATCATGTTTTCAAAGATCGAATTATATATAATCAAAAATATGTTAATTATAAACTGGGCACTCTCAACTCATTCTAGGGCATTACTAACCCCATCTCTAACGAGTTTTCTCATTCTAGGATACTGCTGATCCTATCTCTAATGAGTATTCTTGTTGGATATTACTAATCCAATCACTGATGAGTCTTTTGTTCAGTTCTAACAAGTTGTACCCCAAAGATGTTGAGCTAATCAGAGCTATGATACCAACTGTAATGGCCCCGGGGTTCGCCCGACCCGATCGATCATTAGATCGACCAAGACCGTTCAAAACCCGAATACGTTAACTTTGGGAATACAACAACATCAGAACAACAACAGCAAACTTTTATAAACATCATAATAATGTTACATCAGAGTACATAATATCAGAGTACATCGAATAAAATTACAACGGAAGATAAATTACAGTAAATTAATACAATACACAGCAGAAGACTTTCTATGCTCTGGACACAACTTTAGGCTTTGATCCAAAATCCTGCTCAAGAGATAAATATCTGCAAAAAGCTACTCGACTGCCCGTGCGGAAAAGAGGGCACCCGAGTTTGCAAAGTGAAACAAACTACGAGTTAGTCATGGGACTGGAGTGAAAATTATTAACTAATTTAACTAATAGCAATAAGGCATCCATGGACCACGCCGCTAACGCGGAATGGGTTTTATTCCAATGGATTGCCGGTGCATAAATTAAATTAAATCGTTAAACAACGCAATGCTTTTTAGAAAAATGAAACCATTATAAGACCCAAGTCCCATCACACAATGCAACGCAAACCGGATGATAGAGTTTTACCCAATAATGGTCAAAAATGCTTGGTTAGATAAAACGGATTTGATATTATTGTTAGTGTATAGATGTTTCAAAAACATTTCAATCATAATGTATCAATCATAGACGGCATAGTACCCCCATCCTACTATGTCGCCATGCTAGTTCTACAATCAAAACCGCATGGTGTCGTATTGGAAATTGGGTTTCCATCATGAGTCAATGTAACGTCTGGGATTTTCGACCCAGAAAATCAACATAAATACACTGTCAATTTCTCGAGCATCGAAAATACCGGGACATTAATAGAAGAATTTAGAGGATGAGATAGAAAAGATAAAACTAATAGAATAGAAGAAGAAGAGGATCACAACTGAACAGAATCAGAGAAAACACGAATCTCACAACGGAATAATAATCTTTATTATATAACAAGTTTGAAATACAAATCTGAGTTTGTATATATACATACCATATTAGAGTATAATACATGGTATACATCACAGTGGAAATAATCTCTCAATAACTAATAGTGGAGCATCCTGCTTTTAGCTCCTCCAAGTGAATCTGCAAAATCCTGAAACACTTGACTGCCCGTACAAATTTGGGCACCCAAGAGTTTAGGGAAAACACAAACAAATAAACTCTGGGTCAGTCATGGGACTGGTGTGAGTAAATTCCAACCATACTGTTTAACTTTGAAAATTCTTTTCAAACAAGAAGATAATAGTAAGACCAGCCCACACATAAACATGGACGGTTTTCATCTTACTATAATCCAAAATACTTTGATATCAAAACCAGTGATATTATGATAATGTCTAAGCACATAAATATTCAAGTAGCAGAACGCTTGCATCTCACGTTCCACATATATATGTTATAAAATCATAAACCGCAGGGCGCTTATTGGAGAATGGATTCCAACAGACAAGGTATGGGAGCACCTTCTGAATAGTGTACTCTAGAGGGGATACACTCAGGGTTCAACAAGAACGTCTTGCAACCCGGCCACACATGACCGCTCACTCATTTAGCTTGAGTGTCGCGAATATATTGCCACCACGGTTGTAGGCCATCCAACCGTCATCCGAAGATACAGAATCGAAAAGAAGATAAATATGAATTTTCTCTAGATCCGTGACAATACACCCTGCTTGGGGATGACCCAACTAGCCATGCTGCCTTGCCCAACTTTTGTTACTTCCTGGTTGTGAGGCTAGAGGCTACGTCTATCTACAGAACATCTGATCACCATTCACTTTGAATGTCATATCATCAAATCCATAATCACATATTGATTACACAAATGCACACTAGGTGTAGAATAAAGAGAAGTTACCTTCTCCCCACCAACTTGGTATATTCGTAAAATCAACGGCATGATCGTTGGAAATACTCTGTCAGACACTCGTCCATACAAGTTGTCCTGGGACTGGACAAACAAAAACACACCATTCTATAACTGGACGATCCTTGCATTTAACTCCGTCTTCAATTATCTTCAGCATATCTAATTCGCAAAGATTATGCCTATACGGAGTGGTTTTCGGATAATATATCCAACTGGTCTATCCGTATTGACAACGATGGTCAAAACACTTCGATAGTCGGTTATTTAGCTATCGGAGTAAAAACAAACATTCATTCAAATGAATAACTAACATCACACAACCACGGGCACTTTTATTTAACATTCGTTTTATTGTTCAAATTCCCATACCTTACCAGATATTTCTCAAATCCCGTTTTAGCTTTTTCATACTTCTTGGAAAACATTTCCAGTTATTATAAACTCTTATTCTTTCATGTTCCAGAAACATACGTTATTAACGTTCGAACTCTTTCCATTAATTTCACATTCTTTATTTCTATACTTGGATAATCTACCCTCTTTATATTGGAAAATATTTCCAATTTCATTATAAATATTTTAATCGGCCAACCGTTTACCTTTAAAAACATTATTCACTTAAAAATGTAAATACCATTCCTGTTATAGAAATTTGAATACCTTTATCAAATAACTCTTTATTTAGAAAATCAATAACATTATCTCGTTTACCGAAATCTCTTTCATACTTTATATTCACAATCCACTTTATAAACTCTATTCTCTAAGTCAACTTCTTATCAATATCCAGTTGATAACTAAATATTGATTCTTATCCTATTTACATTTATTTGTTTAAAACTAAATGTTAATTATCCTATCAGATTATAATTCCTAAAAATAATTTACTTTTAATACATTCGACATCGTCGAATCCCAGTTCCAAATCCTAATGGTTTAATTCTAACCACATTTCGAACATCGAAATGCTGTCATCAGTTTCTAATACGATTCCCCAATTCTTTTTCTAAACTCTTTCTTATATTTCTTTGAACAAACATCATTACTTATTACTCTAGAATAAGTGGATTTCAAACCAAACTGTTACATTTCCTAGGAAGTGCTGCTATATATATATAAAAGTCATGCTTAAGTCAAATCAACAGCAGTTAATTTGTCGCTATAGTTCTAAACTTGTCATACGCTGTAATATTCTCCTTATAACTAATTACAGTCACATTTACCTTATCAACAACGTTATTTTATTGCTATAGTTCAACTTGTCATACGCTGTAATATTCTTTGTTATAACTAATCTTGACATAACAATCACACTTATCTTATCAACAACGTTATTTTATCGCTATAATTCTAAGACTGGCAATACGCTGCCGTATTCCTTTTATACACCTCTTGACATCTCTTTCCGTTACAACTGTTATCGTTCCTCGATAATAGTGAAGCCGTTCAAGTTGGGGTATTCTATTTACCTCTCAAACCTTGATCGACAACGTTCTTATCTTAGAACAAATATACGTTCGTAACTCTAAACTCCTTATTACTTATAATATACACCAAATCGTATTTCCTTGTTTTATTTTGGAATATGGTTTTATAATACCACATCTTTATTTTGAACTCGGTTATTTTACGATTATTTATATTCCACATTAACTTTTTGCTTTCTCTATCGCACAGTTCTATTGATAACTTCTTAAATTAAAAGGTAATTAAATCTCATTTATTTCTAAACTGTTTTCATTAGATTAATTAAAGGCCAATTAATCTAATAATCATTTTCCAAATACCAGTTGATTAAATCAACTTCATTCCATCAGTAAATTCGTTAACTGATCTTAATTACTTCTCATTAGATTAATATAATTAATCTAATAATATTTCTAAAATTTTTTACCTTAAATATAATTATCCAAATACTTAATCATCAGATAATTTCTGCCTTATAAACTTATTTAAATATCAACAATCGTTTTTATTTATTTTATAAAAACGAACTCTAAAATACTGGTTTATAATGGAACTTCTATTATAAATTTAAATCTTCTTTTTAATTATAAAAATATAATTTTTATAATTATCTTAGTTGATTTGCTTGATGGCCAATCAACTCCTTAACAAAATGATGGGTTTACGGTCGACTGTCGCCACTTTCTAAATCGATATCGTTTATTGATTTATCGAAACAGATGTTGAATTTCCGTTCAACATCAATATTCACATGGGGTTTTAAATATAATTCGGGTTCATACAAAACAAACAGTACATATAATTATCAAGGAATCCGGTCGGATTCCTCCAACCGGTTTCCGCATCCACAGATGTCAGTCCACACAATTATCACTAACTCTATACTAGGGAATATTCTTAATTGATGGAATCAGTGTCCAATCGATGGTGTGTACATATGTGACGGTATATAATATTCAACCAAATTACTGGTAATCTACCTAATCGACCATCACACAGCATTTAAGCAACATTAAAATATCATTATAAAAAATAGATCAGAGTGAGTGATTTTACTCACCTTGGCGCGTTAACCGTTAAATAACGATTTGCATCAGTTGGTTATAGCAGTTGTTTTATTTCGCCATTTCCCAAAAGAACTGCTCTACTTTGGAAATGAATTTGCACCGCCACACTATCAACTCCTAGCTCACTGTCATTTCGAAGCTCAACACTTCATCCTCGCCCGAAACTTCTCAGTGCTGCCTGAACGTCCAGCATGCGCTTCCTCATGGACCAGAGCTCGTCCACTCTCCTCATTAACTGCTCCTCCACCAACGGCGTGGAGCATCACCAGAACACACCACTGTATTTTCTTTCCTACTACCCGAAACATTTCAGTTCTCAGGACATCAACGATCTTCTACCTACCGTGCTCTTTTCTTTTCACAAAATACAGCGCTCCTCCTTTACATCTTCTTCTTTGTAAATAGATAATTTATAGGGACTTCACACATTGAATTAACCCAACGTCAATACCAGTCCGCCCACAAACTACAGCACTTCCTCTCATCATTCACGTGTTGCCACTTCATCAAGCACTAGTACACTTTCTTTTCTTTCACCTTGTATTCTTTTTCAACTACACAGTGCCACACTCCTCCACCATGCAAAAATCCGCGCCACGCACTGTCATTTTCTCCCCCAAAAACTACCGTTCATTATTCTACCCCCTTTCTCTCCACACATGAGTTACAGCTCCCACCATGAATCACCTTTCCCACAGCGTGCTACGTTCTCCAGGCAACGGCGCTCCCTTCATTTGAGATCACGCCTAAAATGGAGAGCTCCTTTCTTCTATAACACATTATACCCAACAGTACGCGCCTGAAAAAGAAATGCACCGTGTACCACAAAGCCACCCTCCCCAACGTGAAACTTCCATCATTTTCCATGAAAACCGCACACCCTTAACTACACTCACTACTTCAAATGCAGTCTCCATCCTTCCCTAGTCCATTCTGGTTTCATCGAGCAAGCTGCCACTAAGTGCCATCTCTACCCGAAAGTTTCTATCTCCATGCAGCTCTCGGCCTTCCTGGTGCTCGTGGTTCTAAGTTTTCTTTTTCTATGTAGCGGAAAAGGAGGAGGAACACTCACCAAAAAGAAAGGAAGGACACTCTCAGTATTTATAATAAAACAGCCTTAAGCCTTAAGGCATGTTGATAATGTAGGTACAACGAAATAGGGAGAACCTACTTCATTAATTAGATTTAGATAGGGTATGGAAACGAGATGAGTTGTAATAGCGGTATGGCATGTATGAAGTGACCATTCAAATGGATAGTTGCGTGTTCATATAGGTTAGCATGCTATTCCTTGGGAATGAAGGCTTATGGGAGCTTGCGTATGACGTTTTAGGGGATAGGTTAGTGTTTGTAGAATAGGTCGGTTGAAATGAGGCATGGCCTTCACGTAATATAGACTGTAGCATAGGAATAGTGTACTGTACTTATATATGCTAGGAGTATTACTTGGTTCCATTTGTTCATATTCCTTAATTTTGTTCTTTCATGCCATTCCCAATCATCGGTTCTAAGTCGCAAGTACATACAGTTATAAAGCAGCTTTGTTATTTTCTTAGTTTGCAAGTCTTCAAATCTTAGGATAGCACGGTATAGACTGCGTTACGTAAATTATATTCATGTTCGAGCCTGCTACGGACAGAAATAAGAATACGGTCGTGTCCAGCGAGGTGCCACGGTCCCAAAAATATAATAATACCGGTAGTTTGACTTCTATTTTGAAACCCCAAAATATCGATATAGGGTGCACAATACTCCAAATAAAAAGTTTCATATTTAATTAATTAAACATTACAGTAAAATTCTAAAAATTAAATTATCGCTGCGCCTCAAAAGAACCCTGTCCAAATTCGAATCCGATATCAAGCTATTTCAAATAAACCGTTACGGTCGATATACGTTTCTACAGCGACTTTTCGAATATTTGATTTGGACATATCTTGCAATCTATACGATGAAATCTCTATTTTCCACTTCCGTTGGAAAGATACAGTTCAACAGATTACAACATTTCTCGTTTCGAAGAAATCCGATTCAAAACGAGTCCGGTACACTCAGTTGAAGTTCAGAACGTTAAATTACGAACTGCAGCGTCGTTATGGGCTCGATTATAATTAATATATATCTTTATATGTTCAGCTTCGTTTTAATTAAAATATAAATCTACTTATATTACAAATTCAATATTTAAACTGATTTAAATATTCAAATACAAACCAACAAAAATGCGGGACGTTACAGTCAAGGCTAGGGAGGAGCTCCTTACCGATTCGAGACACTCTAGCTAATGTCTCAGGATCCCCGCAGTGAACCCTTGGATCCTGCAGGGCCGGTTCGCACATACGATTTTGCGGATTAGTTATTCCTGAACATACGTTTCCCGGTCCTATAGGACTTAATATCTGAGGCACCTCATTCCATCATCAACATAAGTAAAATGTCGGGCCGTGTAAAACCCAAACACCACTTCTAGCTAGAAAGAAACGTGCTGCTCTCCCTGCGTTCCCTTCTCCTGTTTTAGACTTCAACCGGGGTGTGAGGCTCGCGAAGCTACGTAATACATAAAGCTATGCTTATTCAAGTTGTGCTTTGATCATCACCACAAGGTTATGCTTTTCAACAAGAAACCTTGATCATTGCATCTTGGTATGCAACACTGTCAATCCATATCATACTATTAATCCTTTGCCAAAATATACAAAAGGGTGTTAAGCAAGGGAATAAATTCTCCGCCACCAATCATTCATACATTCGGCAGAAAATCAATAAATACAATATAAAGGAGTACAATGTCGGACACACATTCCATTTATAAGCCCGTTCTGGGTCTGAACGAAACTATATCCGGTAGATCTCCAAGTACGTTTGGACAACTACCACCGAAACCCTTTTCAAGGTAGCAAATCAATCGAGGGCATCAGTAGCTGTCATCCATTCGATGTCGAAGATTACCGGTCTTCAATCATCATCTTTAACTCTTCGACTTAGGTCGACGTATAATCATTTGAGATGAGATAGAACTCGGATTTTTCAAATGATCCTCGCATATATATATTTTAAAATCATTTCATATCGTTATTAGTATTTAATAACGATCTGTCGCTATTTATATTTATATAAAAATAGCCCAAATTAATTTAACGACGCTTCGGGTCATTGGGTGACCCTGGCGCTATTTTCACCCAAATTTGTTTTACACATTTCTCTAAATCTAACCTTGGATTTTAACACAATTCATATCGTTGGAAAGATCTTCCCAAGGCGAACCTAGCGGTTTCAGTTTTGGGAAAATCTGACGGTCGGATAATTTGGTATAATAATTTAAAGACATGATTTCAAAATCGCGAATTACCGCGTGCGATTCGTATAGTTTAGTTTATATATATATATATATACACAAGTCGTTCAATGATTATAATGTCATCCAATTCAACACAAGAAAATCAATTACAACCTATATTCATGTTAAAAATGATATTTTCCAACATATGACCTTTTTAGTCCTGTCCAACATGAGACAAATGAAAATTTGATATACATTTTTCGTTAAAATGCAAATCAAATATCTACACTTTTTATTTCATCAAAAATTCAACGTCAAATTTTACTCTTTTATCACATTTAAAAATGCAAATAAAGTGCTACATTAAATTCTATTTTTTTTATATTAAAAATGTAAATAAAAAAAATCAACACTAAATTCTACTCTAAAATTATGTCTTATTTTTATATATGAACATGACACCAAAACACTGTTTCATTTTTTTTTATACAAACGTGATCTTAAAAATATATTTATTTTTAATATAATAACATAACACTAAAATAGGTTTTAAATTTCATATATTAACATGACATAAAAATATATCCATTTATGATGTTTTCCACGTAACACTAAAATATGTTCTTTTCAACATGACATTAAAATATGACTATCTTCAAATGCATTTTCATGACTCTAAAACACGATTATCTTCATATGCATTTTCATGACTCTAAAATATGAAAATATTTCATACGCGTTTTCATGTCTCTAAAATATGGATATATTTCATATGTCTTCATAATTCTAAAATATGTATATATTTCATATGCCATAATGCTACACTAAAACATGATTATAGTTCATATGCTTTAATGCTACGCTAAAATATGGTTTCATTTCATATGCATTATCATGTCATTAAAAACATGATTATGATTCATATGCATCAACTTGACATTAAAATATGGTTTTACTTCATGTTCCTACGTAAATGCTAAAAACAAGTTTATTTTCATAATACTAAACAAACACTAAAAATATCTTTATTTTACAGTTAATAAAATGTAACTCCTAATGTATTCCGTTTATTTACATCTAAATGTAAATAAAGATATCACTTTAAATCTATTCCTTTTTATTTCATATAAAAGGTCAATAAAAATGTAATCTCTATTCTATACTTTTTATTCTGATTTACATTTTCTAACAAAAATGTTCTTTTTATTCTAGTTTACATTTTGAATGTAATTTTCCTTTTCATTGCTTATTTACATAAAAAGTAAATTTTCCTTTTTCATTGTTTATTTACATAAAAATGTAAATTTGCCTATCTAATTTCCTTTATTGAAATTCTATTTACATTAAAAAGTTAAATATCATATCTAAATTCTTTTATTGAAAATCTAAGTTTTCACTTTTAATTTAATTACATAAAAATGTAATTTTATCTTTCTATAAATCTAATTACATAAAAATGTAATTTTCTTCCTTTAAATCTAATTACATGAAAATGTAATTTTATCTTTTAATTCAATTCACAAGGAAAGTGCAAAATTTTACTTTTAATCCTATTTACAAAAAGATGTAAAACTACTCTTTTATTTCTTTTTACAAAAAGATGTAAAATTCCTCTTTTATCTAATCCATATTAAAGATGTAAACTTTTCTTTTTTTTCCTCTTTTTTTTCACTTTAAAAATGTAAACTTTCTACTTTTAATCTTATTACATGAAAATATAAATTTTCTCTTTAAACTAATTGACAATGAAATCAATGTTCTATTTTTTTCATTTCTAACAAATTGACAAAATAAATAATGTCTTTTTCATATCTAACAAAACGGCGGTGAAAATAATGTCCATTTTCTAATTTAACACATTACGGTGTAAACCATGTCCATTTTCTAATTTAATACATTACGGTGTAAAATAATGTCAATTCTAATTTAACAAACAAAAATGTTTATGGAATGTCTTTTTTTAATATTTCAATAAAAATGAAATAAATTTCTTTTTTTATTATTATCTAAATTTGACATTAAGAATGCCCTCTTTACTTTACGACAAAAACAAAAATAAACTTTGTCCTTTTTAAATTTACAACAAAAATCAATGTAAAAATGTTACTTTTCATTTTTGACAAAATCAATGTAAATTTTCATTCTTATCATTCTAACAAAACAAATGAATAATTTGTTTCTTTTCATCCTTAACAAAACAAATTAATATTTTGTTTCTTTCCATTTAATTCAAAATAACAAAATGTCCTTTTTCGTTTATTTCAAAGAAAATGAAAATGAACATGTTCTTATTTTCATTACACACACAAAAATGAAACTTTTTGTTCTTATTTGTACAACAAACAAAATATATGGAAATTGTGTTCTTCTTCTTTTCAAACAAAATAAATGAACATATTTCTTGTTTATAATCAAAATGACATTTTTCTTGTTTACAAAAAAAAAAGATATTTTTCTTTGCCCAATCAAATTTCAACAAAAACGATGTATTTTGACTCAACAATTCTATTTCGACAATTTTATTTCCAACACACCAATCATCACATCAATAATTTCGCATAACCACATCAATCAGCACAGATTTCATAACAAATGAATTTCACAACATACATACAGAATTCACATGACAATAAATAATTTAATTTTTATAATTAAAATAGAATTCTCACCAATAGCTTTCCACTTTTCCAAAATTTAGACGAGCTCGAAAATCAGTTCCCATCAGTTCCATCGTGTAGATCTCATTTTTCTGATTCCAACGCTTTTCGTTTCACACGATTCTGACTATATATGAATAAGTTATTGCAATTTTAAAGATTGGAAAATTTAATGATTATTTAAACATAATTAAATTAGATTAACATAATACCATCTTCTTCCAATCGTTACTGGGTAAGTTCGAACCCATAACTCCGCCCAAACACCCCCCCATCGCACGCCAAAACGCACCACCTGCCGACGATCAAACTCCACCACACCCTGCGCCTTCCCGCCACCTTTCTACCCCCTCAGTCCTTGCCAACTCGCAAGTGCCTCCTGTCGGCAAAACTGCTCCGACGCTGGTGGCTTTGGAGAGGAAAATCGGCGACTGTAGTTGATAACTTCCGATCACACCTTTACAGTTTTAAAGATCTCGCAATGATCCTTCGATTTGTTTTATAATTTTTGTTTAAATAAAATTGTAGAAGAGGAGATTAAGGAATGAAATTTGGAGCGTTCTTGGCCATTGCTTTTATTCTAGGCGGCGACAGAATACTGTACAGTTTTAGGGTTACGCTAATCTGGTTTAGTGAATATTTATATTAAAATATTATTTAATTGAACCCTTAAGGCCCATTTCTCCTATTCAAATTTCAAAATAGAATAAGAAAAGGGAAAAATGGGATGGTATTCAATTGGATAGACAGAAATAAAAAGAACAGAAATATACACGTGGGTCCATTACAATTTATATTTATAACCTGCCCATTATGATTTGTATTAATAACTTCATTCTTATGTAAATTGCTAATTTTCATCTTAGCCGATTTATGTGAATTCCTATTTGAATCACAATTGTTTAACCATTAGGGTAAATAAATACGAAATGTACAAACTTACATTTTACTAGGTTTCCATTTACGAAATCAACTTGATTATTGTCATTTATTACTGTCTGCCATAAAAATCCAATTTTCTTAATTTAATGACAAGGAATATATTTAATATGTTTACTAATCAAGTAATCATTTTCATTCCAAATTTTAGTTTTCACATTACTATAAATTCCAATTCATCTAAACATTAAATTCTAAATTACAATTTCTAGGAAGAAAATAAAAGGTTGTCCTTTAATTATACCAATTCATATTATTATTATTTTACTACGATATATAAAAAATAGGCATGAATTTTCAATTAAATAAATATTTCATTATTACTGCAACCAACATTGCTAAGTTACACATCTATATTACTTTTCAATTTTCAAAATATATAATATTAACGTTTCAGTATTTAATGAACCTATTCAAAAATTCAAAAGAAAAACATAGGAGAGAGAAAACGGGAATGTAATTAATGCTTGATCTATTGTTTAATGCCAATTGTTAGAAAGTTTATAACTTCGTTTGCATGTACATGTTAATATTTAATAAATGTACATTTTCTACCTATAATATGTAAATGTTAATATTAAACAAATGTACGTTTTCTACTGTTAAAACATTTTTATTACACAATGAATCTCTTTTAATGATTTATTTACATTAAACACATTTTCAAACAATGAATCTCTTTTACATTAAAAATGTATTTTTTAATGTAAACATATCTAATCAAACTTTAATCTTTTTATACCTTAAAAACATAATGTTTAATGTAAACATATTCCAATCAAAGTTTAATCTTTTTATTTATTTTTTTATAAACAACAAAACTGTGAATTTTCACGTTTGCATATTTTCATTTATAACCTACACATTATTTTCAGTCAATAAATTAATAAATGTCATTAAAGTTCCTACGTGACGTTAAAAAGAATATTTTTTTTTATTGTAAAACATTTCATTTTCTACATGACATTAAAAGATTAATTTTTTTATTGTAAATTTAATTCATGTTTTACATGACATTAAAAAGTTAGACTTTTAACATTAAACAAAATATGTTCATTCACATTAAAAAGAATAACTTTTTAATGTAAATCATTTTTATATTCTTACATTTAAATAAAGACTAACTTTTATTTTAAAACATAATTTTTTTATTGTTAAATTCTAATGCATTTCCTAACAAAGTTTCCTTGAAATAAAATTTTAAATTGGTTCCAAAATTCCGGGTTGTTACATTCAGGGTACCATGATACATCTATGTGGGTTACTACTGAAATGGGTCCCCGTTACTAGGGTCCTACTAGTTAAGTTTGTGGGCCTATATATATAAATATTACCCACCTACACGAGATGTTCTTAACCCTCCCACCGATTCAAGCATGTTTATTTAATCGTTAAGTTTTGTGGGCCTATATTTACTAATATTACCCACCAACCCGATACGTACTTAACCCTCCTTCTGATTCAAGCATGTTTATTTAATGGTTAAGTTTGTGGACCTATATTTACTAATATTACCCACCAACCCAATATGTACTTAACCCTCCTTCTGATTCAAGCACGTTTATTTAATGGTTAAGTTTGTGGGCCTATATTTACTAATATTACCCACACGACTTGATATGTACTTAACCCTCCCACACATTATGCCATATTGGTTAAGTGTTGTCTATTCATGTTAACTTAACCCACCCATTCGTCATGTCATGTTGGTTAAGTGTTTCTTATTAACTTAACCCTCCTTACTTATCATGTTTGATGGGTTAAGTGTTTCCTATTAACTTAACCCTATTCGTCCATCAAGTTATATTGGTCAAGTGTTTCTTGTTAACTTAACCCCACGTTTTCATCATGTTGTATTGGTTAAGCGTTATTAATCAATTCAAGTTACTTAACCCACCTACTTGTCATGATACTTTGGTTAAGTGTTGCCTTCTTGTGTCAACTTAACCCTACCATAAATCAAGTTAAATTGGTTAAGTGTTGGCCTCTTGTTTTAACTTAACCTTACCACAAATCAAGTCATATTGGTTAAGTGTTGCCCTCTCGTATTAACTTAACCTTACCACAAATCCAGTTATATTGGTTAAGTGTTGCCCTCTTGTTTTAAGTTAACCTTACCACAAATCAAGTTATATTGGTTAAGTGTTTCTCATTAACTTAATCCTAGTCATTCATGTTATATTTGTTAAGTGAACTTAACCCTAGTCATTCATGTTATATTGGTTAAGTGTTCCTATGAACTTAACCCTAGTCATTCATGTTGTTCATTAGTATTACTTGATTTATTAATGCACAAACCTCTCACATTAGATATGTGTTGTTGCGATTACTGGATGTGCCGGGTGGTTCCGGGCAGTTTTACACCGCAACTCAATCTAACCTCGGGTTTTTCTTGGGCATGATGCTCTAAACTCTCACATTAGATGGGTGTTGTATTGGTTACTGGATGTGCCGGGCGGTTCCGGGCAGTTTTACACCACAACTCAATCTAACCTCGGGTTAGGCATGTTCGTCTTTAAGCATATTTACCATACATATACCCAAATCTAGATTTTACATGCTAATTATCCCAAATTCACAAAACTAGTCATGTTCCAATTCTCAAGCTATGCCTTAACAAAGTTAATTTTCAAGTTATGCCCCACAAATTCCCTTTTAACAGATTTCAGCACATTAATCAGTTTAACAAATTAAACCTCATCTAAAGTTCCATTAATATATCTCGCCTAACCATAAATTAAGCTTATAAACTTACATGCCCAAAATCATGGTCATAATTCACAATACAACACATGCCCTAAGGTTTAGTTATATTGCACCGTACAAAATATTCTCCAAAAACCCCCAATCATGATTCATAGTATAAACTATACCAAATTATAGCCTTTAATTATAGTGCATACCAATTTACCCAAAAATCCCAATTTAGGCGTGTTCATATTTAACAATTATCCCTATCTTACTATAGGTTTTCATGCATAATCTCCTTCTCCCAAATCATAAACTATTATATATAATATGCCCTAAATTTTTAGGTCTTAAATCATGACATGTACTATGCCTTACATGTTTACAGCTCACGCCCCAAAACCCAAGTCATATGTCCAATATATTTTATGCCTAAATTTTCAAGTCAAATGTTCGACCCACTTTATGTTTTAAATACAACATATGTTATGTCCTCAAATCAGTTACCAACCAGTTATGCCCAATTATACATAATTTGTTACTTTTTCCCAATTTTGGCGCTGGTCATGTTCAAATCATATATTATGCCCAATTTTTGCGTTGGTCATGTCCAAATCATATGTTGTGCCCAATTTTATTTCCAACGTACGTTCATCTCTTATGAGATTTTGCTCAGGCTCACTGTAGCCTGGTTATAAAAACAAAAAGGGGAGAAGGAAAGTAGAGACAAAGAATGGATATAATAATATCAAATGAGATAGATCCAATAGAAAGACAGGTAGAAATAGGCATAACCTTAGATTCAGATTTATTACAATGTCAGAATCACAATTGAATTTTACTTCTGAAAATAACATGAACTTACAAATTACAGAACAATCTTGAATTCTGGGTTCTGATTTCTGGAACTGAAAAGGGATCCCTTGACGTAGATTATCGATTCTCTAATTTTAGATTTGATTCTTAGAAAATAGTTCTTGAAGTCGTTGAATTAGCCTTTGAATCTCTACTTTAATTCTAACTTGATAATACGAAGAACTTGAGCAGCATAACCCCATCTTTGATTTATTTTGATATGAACTAGGGTAGAGTATAGGCGTAAAGAAGTTGTGTAGAGAAAACTGTAGCCTTAGGGGTGTTTATATAGCATAGGGATCAACGAATCTGGT
The DNA here is from genome assembly GCA_030737875.1 of Allium sativum. Lineage (NCBI taxonomy): Eukaryota > Viridiplantae > Streptophyta > Magnoliopsida > Asparagales > Amaryllidaceae > Allium > Allium sativum. The sequence goes on along the minus strand of CM060912.1, from coordinate 549,391,249 downwards.
AAGAATGGGCGTCCAAATGCAGAAAAATGAACCAGTCCTCGGATCTGGAAATAGGGGAGAGGTCGACCCCTAGGTCGACCCCCTGGTCGACCTGGGTCCTGGGCAGGAAATTTCCCACCCAGCCCGGGTGTGTGATTTGAATTTTAAATTTGAATCTGAGCTATTTTATTTTATTTAAATTCCTGCAACTTCTGAGTGTCATAACTTTCTCATACGAAGTCCGATTTACAAAAACTTGGGCTTTATTCCAAGCACAATTCCTAGACGAACGCAATGGCATAACCCGGTTCCCTTAATTCTTCTTTTAAAAATTAAGTATTCTTTAATTCGTTCTTTTAATATTCTCAGAAAATACGGGGTGTTACATTCTCCCCTCCTTAAAGGATTTCGTCCCCGAAATCTCTAAGTTAAGAAGAATGCATATCAGAACATCCAACATCCATCTACTCAACCATTAAATCATAGGCGTCCATTGTCCTTAAAAAGATTTCTAATGCTTTCATGATCATATGCATAGTGTGTGTACATGTCCTTATCTAATGCAAAATCAGGCGGTCTACTGATTCAGTTGACCTCCTCAATGCGAATTATGTCAGTGCCATGAGTCCATCATGTATGCAGTTATTCCTATTCGTACTTTATAACTTCCACATGAGTGCATAATCATTCATACAAATGCAACATCCATATGATAAAATATCATGTTTCAATTCATATACATAATAATTCACTCATGCATATGCAATATGAAAGTGACTGAGCCGATCTAGTGCCTAATGTGTGTATATGCATCCACGAGCATCCACTAGCAACTACTTGCAACCACTTGCAACCATCAACCATAACATGTTTCAAATACATGTTTCCATCCATTGGCTTCTACCTAAGGATCGAAGATATGACCTAGAGGATATACCTAAAAAAAGGATAGAAACAAGCATGCATAGAATTCCTAGAAAAAGAGATCAAGGATATACCCTCAAGAAAAAGGGTATGATGCACGTGTCTTATCTTCAGTCTCCCATGTCCTGTCTTCTTGAGCTTCACTCCACTGTACCCAAACTAATTTAACTTCGCAGCTGCGAAGCTTCTTGATCTCCATTTCCAAAAATCACTAGTAAAGATAGGACCTCGATCACTTACTATGCTAGAGGGTATCCAATGTAGTCGAACTATCTTTCCAAGATAAACAGGTGTGAGCCATGATCCCATGTGTATATACTAAGATGATTAGAAGCCTCTCCTCTACTTAGCTTATCCATCATGTCACAAATCTGAGGGTCTAAAGCTAAAGGTTGCTATGTACTTTTTACCTCTCTTAAGGCCAGTCTTACTTAGGGCGCCTGCCACAACGATTTATTTCTCACGCAAACCATCCTAGTCGAACTCGACATCCCTCAAGTACAAGCCCCAAAGGCCTAAACCAATATCAGACAAGCACCCAAGAAATACCTCCTCCGAATTTGGATGATCTACGTGAGATGATACTAGCAAAACGACCAAACAATTGAGCACTTAACCGACTCCGTCTATCCTCGCCAATCTTGCTCCAAAACTATCGTTGATCGCATAACTGGCTTTGCATTGTCAACTAGATATATGCGGAAGTCTATCTCGAGTTTTAGGGGGGAAACGCCTAACCTAATCAAAAACATCTACGAACTACTCTAACGGATTGCAAATCGTCGATAGATGCGTTAAGTGATTCTAGGTAGCTAAGCCAAACTGATCCCTTTGGAACGCACGAAATCTCGAGGGTATTCCCGAGGCAAGTCAAAAGTCTAACTACCCTCCTTCCACAATTACTAGCTAACCAATCCATGGCTAGAATCAACCCATATCCCATGAAACCAAAAACATAAGCATTACACTTAAAATCAATACTTAACATAGTTATTCTCAAATCTTTACAAATCAAAGATAAATGAGCCGAACCACCAACCAGATTTGAGACAATAATGGGATCTTCTACTATACTAGTACTAAGGTGCAGAGACTCAACTACGGAAGAAGATATAAACGAATGTGAAGTGCTAAATTAAAAAGAGTACTAACAGACGATCAAAAAGAAAAACTAAACTTTACTACCTTTCTCTCAGGTACGCTGGCGGTGAAAGCATGCACTTGCCTTTTTGAAAATCATGTCCTTGTCCTTGTCCTCCGAGCAATCCTTGATAAGATGCCCTGCCTCACCATGCTAAAAAAAACACTTTTCTTTTACTTCCTACAATTAAATGAGCCAGTGTACAGTAGAAAAGATACTTCCTCTTGTTGCGGGATCTATTATTTCCTCCGCCCTTCTTATATTCCAATCCCTTGTTTGTGATTCTTCCCCTTTGGCCTCTTTCTCTTTACTTCCTTTGTGAACCATGTTGATAAGTCTCTCGAACGTTGCCTCCATCGCACGGGAAACCCTACAAAGCTTTGAAGAGAATTAGCCGTAGGTGAAACTACTACGACTATGGATGGAAGTTGGGCACTTCTTCGCCCTTTGACAAGTGTCGTAGTCTCATTGAGCCTAAGGAACCATGCTGCGATGAGGTTACCTCCCAGAAAGCCAGGAGCTCCGGAGACTCAGGAAAGAAGGAAACAAGGATTCAAACAGAGGATCAAAAGATAGTGCATATGGCTTTGGGGAATATGCCTTTAGAACAAAACTTTTCTTTTGAAAATGCTTCTTTTAAAATCGCTTGGAAAATAATTTTTCAAATCTTTTATCTGATTCGGTAACCTTCGGCTCTGATACCAAGTGTAACACCCCACCTCCATTGAGGTCACTCACAAAGGGAATGCCTTAACTTCGGTGGAGTATTTTAGGTAAAAGATGCAGATAAATTACAAGATAGACAAATAAAGCAGTGGAGAATAATATCATTTTATAAACAATATGGCTCAATTACAATAGTCGTTTCACTCATACTTGAAAGTAATACATAGAACTTCTGTCTTGATTTAAAAACTTCCAAATATAAAAGAAGCATAAAAATAACAATGATATTCCCCAATAAAGCATGAACCAGCCATAGCAGTGGAAGAGAGAGTCCAAAGCAATACATCGACTATCTTCGAGCTTGGAAAGAAAACTGAGCTAAATGGTAACATTTCCTCCCAACGAACCTTGGGGGGAGGGGAACGGAAGAAAAGAGGCGAAACAAGACATAAGTCTGGTAAGTCCAGTGATTTCAGCATATAAACAGGCAAAAGCATCATGACATAAATAAACTGAATATAAGACAATACTGTGAGAACAAGGATAACAAGAAACCATATGATTAGTATAGACATGATAAGGCAAAATAAACTGAATGCGCTTCTACTCTTTCTCTACTTCGCTACTACCCTGTTATTCTGATTTTTATATCTCTGCACCACCTAACTAGTGTCCCAACTAGTCGGCTCCTTACTCGTATTAATTTCTCTTGTGTTTGTGTCAATCGGCCCCCTCTTGCATGTAGATACCCTGTGCTGGTCCCACCATAAGGTGTATCAATCCTTATGATAGCGACCCGACACGATTCAAGATGCATAGTGTATAACTACTGGTAACCAATGCCTACTTTTTCCCACTCCGGAGTACGTGCACGCCCGTAAACCATCAGAACCTACACTGACGTACCCCCTGTCGCTGTTTTGACTGCTTATAATTAGCCCAGTAATCATGCCCTACCCTGTCTAGTTCAGGGTACCATGATACATCTATGTGGGTTACTGCTGAAATGGGTCCCCGTTACTAGGATTTCCTACTGGTTAAGTTTGTGGGCCTATATATATAAATATTACCCACCTACACGAGATGTACTTAACCCTCCCACCGATTCAAGAATGTTTATTTAATGGTTAAGTTTCGTGGGCCTATATTTACTAATATTACCCACCAACCCAATATGTACTTAACCCGCCTTCTGATTCAAGCATGTTTATTTAATGGTTAAGTTTGTGGGCTTATATTTACTAATATTACCCACCAACCCGATATGTACTTAACCCTCCTTCTGATTCAAGCATGTTTATTTAATGGTTAAGTTTGTGGGCCTATATTTACTAATATTACCCACCCAACTTGATATGTACTTAACCCTCCCGCACATTATGCCATATTGGTTAAGTGTTGTCCATTCATGTTAACTTAACTCACCCATTCATCATGTCATGTTGGTTAAGTGTTTCTTATTAACTTAACCCTCCTTACTTAACATGTTGGATTGATTAAGTGTTTCCTATTAACTTAACCCCATTTGTCCATCAAGTTATATTGGTCAAGTGTTTCTTGTTAACTTAACCCCACGTGTTCATCATGTTGTATTGGTTAAGTGTTATCAATCAATTCAAGTTACTTAACCCACCTACTTGTCATGTTACTTTAGTTAAGTGTTGCCTTCTTATGTCAACTTAACCCTACCATAAATCAAGTTATATTGGTTAAGTGTTGCCCTCTTGTTTTAACTTAACCTTAATACAAATCAAGTCATATTGGTTAAGTGTTTCCCTCTCGTGTTAACTTAACCTTACCACAAATCCAGTTATATTGGTTAAGTGTTGCCCTCTTGTTTTAACTTAACCTTACCATAAATCAAGTTATATTGGTTAAGTGTTTCTCATTAACTTAACCCCAGTCATTCATGTTATATTGGTTAAGTGAACTTAACCCTAGTCATTCAAGTTATATTGGTTAAGTGATCCTATGAACTTAACCCTAGTCATTCATGTTATATTGGTTAAGTGTTCCTATGAACTTAACCCTAGTCGTTCATGTTATATTGGTTAAGTGTTCCTATGAACTTAACCCTATTCATTCATGTTGTTCCTTAGCATTAACTGATTTATTAATGCACCAACCTCTCACATTAGATATGTGTTGTTGCGGTTACTGGATGTGTCGGGCGGTTCTGGGCAGTTTTACACCGCAACTCAATCTAACCTCGGGTTTTTCTTGGGCATGATGCACTAACCTCTCACATTAGATAGGTGTTGTTGTGGAAACTGGATATGCCGGGCGGTTCCGGGCAGTTTTACACCACAACTCAATCTAACCTCAGGTTAGGCATGTTCATCTTTAAGCATATTTACATACATATACCCAAATCTAGATTTTACATGCTAATTATCCCAAACTCACAAAACTAGTCATGTTCTAATTCTCAAGTTATGCCTTAAAAAAGTTAATTTTCAAGTTATGCCCCACAAATTCCCTTTCAACATATTTCTGCACATTAGTCAGTTTAACAAATTAAACCTCATCTAAAGTTCCATTAATATATCTCGCCTAACCATAAATTAAGCTTATAAACTTACATGCCCAAAATCATGGTCATAATTCACGATACAACACATGCCCTAAGGTTTAGTTATATTGCACCATAAAAAATATTCTCCAAAAACCCCCAATCATGATTCATTGTATAAACTTTGCCAAATTATAGCCTTTAATTACAGTGCGTACCAAATTTACCCAAAAATCCCAATTTAAGTGTGTTCATATTTAACAATTATCCCTATCTTACTATAGGTTTTCATGCATAATCTCCTTCTCCCAAATCATAAGCTATTATATATAATATGCCCCAAATTTTTAGGTCTTAAATCACGATATGTACTATGCCTTACATGTTTACAGCTCAATTCACGCCCCAAACCCCAAGTCATATGTCCAATATATTTTGTGCCTAAATTTTCAAGTCAAATGTTCGACCCACTTTATGTTTTAAATACAACATATGTTATGTTCTCAAATTAGTTACAAATTAGTTATGCCCAATTATACATAATTTATTACTTTTCCCCAATTTTGGCGCTGGTCATGTTCAAATCATATATTATGCCCAATTTTTGCGCTGGTCATGTCCAAATCATATATTATGCCCAATTTTATTTCCAACATACGTTCATCTCTTATGAGATTTTGCTCAGGCTCGCAGTAGCCTAGCTATAAAAACAAAAAAGGGAAGAAGGAAAGTAGAGACAAAGAATGGACATAATAATACCAAATGAGATAGATCCAATAGAAAGACAGATAGAAATAGGCATAACCTTATATTCAGATTTATTACAATGTCAGAATCATAATTGAATTTTACTTCTGAAAATAACATGAACTTACAAATTACAGAACAGTCTTGAATTCTGGGATCTGATTTCTGGAACTGAAAAGCGACCCTTTAATGTAGATTATCGATTCTCCAATTTTAGATTTGATTCTTAGAAAATAGTTGTTGAAGTCGTTGAATTAGCCTTTGAATCTCTACTTGAATTCTAACTTGATTCTACGAAGAACTTAAGCGGCATAACCCCGTCTTTGATTTATTTTGATATGAATTACGGTAGAGTATAGGCATAATGAAGTTATGTAGAGAAAACTGTAGCCTTAGGGGTATTTATATAGCATAGGGATCAACGAATCTGGTCAGAATGGGCGTCCAAATGCAGAAAAATGAACCAGGCCTCGGATCTGGAAATAGGGGGGAGGTCGACCCCCAGGTCGACACCCTGGTCGGCCTATGTGACCCAGGTCGACCCCCAGGTTGACCTCCTGGTCGTCCTGGGTCTTGGGTGGGAAATTTCCCGCCTAGCCCGGGTGTGTGATTTGAATTTTAAATTTGAATCTGAGCTGTTTTATTTTATTTAAATTCCTGAAACTTCTAAGTGCCATAACTTTCTCATACGAAGCCCGATTTATGAAAACTCGGGCTCTATTCCAAGCAGAATTCCAAGGCGAACGCAATGACATAACCCATTTCCATTAATTCTTCTTTTAAAAATTAAGTGTTCTTTAATTCGTTCTTTTAATATTCTCAGAAAATACGGGATGTTACATTATTTATGCTTTCTATGGCTTTTTGTTGAACCTGTGTGGGGTGATGAGCTGAGAGTGCAATGTTATATGGGAAGGAGTCGAAGTAGGAATTGTTAAAATTAGTGGAGGGAAAGAGGATCAAGGCTAATATCTATGGTAGCGATCAATATGGTCATTTTGTTGGCGATGTCTATTTCAATAACATTTCTATTCAGGTAATTTTGTTATGGTACAACCCTTTATGTAATACGAGAAGTTGTTAGTGTTTTGAACCGTATAGATTATAAGTATGTAGTAAAACCATATGTGCAGGGCCTGCTGGATTGGGATTTCTGTCATGGTACTTAGCAGGAAAAATCAGAGCATTTTTTATATAAATTTCAGGTAATATCTCACTTTTTTCCATCCCCTCATCTCGGATACACTACATTAGATAAGGGTAATAGAATAGAAAGGGCAAGGCTCTAGTAATGTTATATCTACATTGCAGCCAAGTGACAAGGAGAATTATAATAAGTTTGTGGTTTAATACTTTTAGAGCGAATTAGTGAGTCATTACGTGGAAATCATGTTTGCGAAGATTTTGGAGAATGAAAAATAAACTGGTTCAAAGCAAAGGAATTGTTTTGGAGAATGAAATCATGTCACTAGCATTACATAAACATGTTATACATATAATTGACAAATATGCACACATGATTTTGGTGCTTTTGTTATACATAAACATGTAGATTTTGTTATACATATAAACATGTTATACATAAACACGTAGATTTTGGTGCTTTTGTCCTGCTGGAACCACTTTTTAAAATCTCGCAAATATCGCTCGAGATCTCCTCCGAGATCTCGTTTTGGACTCCTTCCGAAATGAAACAACAAATATCACTCTAAATCTCCTTTCGAATATATCGCCCGAAATATTGCAATATCGAACGATATATCGACCGAGACGAAAATACTGGAATATCGTCCGAGATCTTAGTTTTTTTGATTAAAATTTAAATTTGTGCCTGAACTGGAACTATAATTAAAAAACTCAAATCTAGCCATATCGATCTTTTGTTATTTTACAGTTTGCATGTTAAATGACTATATTGCATGTTCGTATATGTTTTGCAATGCTTATGAATTTCGTATTCCTCTTTTTAAATACATGTTACTTATGAAATTATGTATTTTATGGTCTATTTATGTTGAATTTATATTTTGGATCCATTTAATGTTTCCTGCCTAACAATATTTCTGTTTTAAGCATATTACAATTCAGAGTATGAATGATCTTTAGCAAAATAAAGAATAATAAAGTAATTTTGCATTTTAAATTTAAGTTACTATGTTATTAATAGCATTCGTAAAAAACATTATGTTAAAATATCATTTTTAACATATCATGTACCTCGAGATTGTTCCAATATGAACTTTCAGACCCGAGATGAAAATCCGAGACGAACTCCCAAGTTAGACTCATATCGTCCGAGATATCCCCCGATACGATACCAGTCTATAAAATCCCCGAGACGAAATGCGACCGATATTCGAGATTTAAATCCTTGGCTGGAACTCAGGCGCTGACTAACACGATTCAGTTTTACTGCCAATCATCAGGTTGGCCTTTTAAGCTTTTATTTTAAACTGTGTACATATATAAATATTTATGTTGTTATATATAAAACTTTATGATCAGCATCACGAGCTAGCTTATTCTCATAGTACTGCTTTGATTTACAGCAACCACATGGATTTCATCGGCATGATCAGCACGTACGCTCAATCTTCCAAGCCTCGACTAGAGTTATATATATCAGGTTGATCATGTATTTTTACCTTTTTTTCTTAGTTCGTACTGTTATGAAAATCTTTGACAGTTTTCTTTGTATATGTTTGTATGTTATACATTGTGTTTGTGTTATGAAATTTTTTGTAATGCTTTGAGTGTATATATATATAAAAATTGTGTTATTCTTGTGTATAAATTGTGGTATATATGCTGTATTATGAAATATATGTGCTATAATTTCTGTTTATATATATATATATATATATATATATATATATGCAAGTATATATATATGTGCACACACAGATTGTAACGACCCAGTTTTTGAGCGACTTTGGTTATCGATATAAACTCAACGACGACTAAACAAACATCGAAAAAACACGGTAGTTAATGAAAGAAGTTAGAGGGTGAGAATAGATAAGATAGAACTTATAAAATAGAAGAAGAAGAAGAACATAATCATCAGAGTAAACACGAATCTCATAGCGGAACGAATAAAATATAACATAACTTTTGAAATACAAACAATATATGTACTCAATAACATTGCAGAGTACAACACTTATCTAACGACCCAAATTCTTGACCGTTCAAATCGACAATAAGCCACACATGTCGACCCAAACAAATCTCAAATGCAGGTAGTTATTGGGAAAAGAAGAAAAAGAAAGAAAGAAGAGAAAAGACAATAACAGAATCTCACAGCGGAAGGACAACATATAATAACAAATAGCAGTTAAAAGCAGTTGAAATATATATACATTGACTATAACCTTCAATGATTATCAGAGTTACATATACATACAGCTGTACATAATAAGCAGCGGAAAAATAATGCAGCGGATATACATATGTATAGATAATAGATATACCAAATCTTCGTCTTCGATCTCCCAAGCACAGTCATCTTCAGTAACTGCAACGTCTGCTGACCCGAGCATATTGCATAAAAGAAAACACAACAAACACTCGGATCAGCACTAAATCATCTCATATTAGTCAAATTAAAATGTGAAATAACATCAGTGTCAAGGGTGCAGTAACTCAAGAGATGTTACGGGGTTTCCATCTCTCAAGGATCCGTTAAACTAATACATACATAATATAGTACGCTATTATGATAGTGTCTATCCAGTAAAATATAAATACTGAAAATAGCGTAAGCGGGATTACCATATTACCCTTACGCCGTTTATAGGCATCAACAGTCTATACAGTACCGTAAATTCACCGTACTGGTGTTATCAGAGGGCACTCCATAGAAGGCAATGCTAAATCAAAATCGTATGGGGCTCGATAAGGATATATATGACAAGGCACTCGAGGCAATGCCCAGGGTAGGATTCTACCAATTGCACTCCCGGACCGGTGGTAACGCATAGCAGCCACTACCGCCCACCTCGGAACACACTCCCATAATCATAAAATTAAATGGGCCCAAATCATCATCATCATAGTCATATAAATAGCATCGAAGAAGTGTGTCCGATCAAAGGCGCTAACCTCAATTAGTCACGGTATAGCTCCTGTTTTAGTCATTTCAATTCTGACCCGAAGGTCAGGGATATTTCGTCATCGTACATCTTCTTCGATTCAATAATCGCCTCCAAGTCATCATACTCGTTCTGGATACGTCATAACGTTCACAGTTGTCAAAGTGGTATCGACACTGACAGAGAGTATGCCTTATGTCGACTCCGGTCTCTTTAACAACCAACGCTTACATCTTTTCACATCGGTCGGTTCTTTTATATTTGATAAAGGTTCGCTTTCATATCAAAATATCATCTTCTGTTTCGAACCCAACTTATATTCAAACGAATAAAATTTCATATCGACATATCGTAATCATACCCGAGCCGATTATATTATAAAACTAGAATATACTTCATGTCATCCTATAATAATTACATAATATTTCACAACGTCTTATATTCGAATAGAATATAATTTATCTCAAAGACTTCAAATTATCACGGATTCTTATCTCAACTCCATTTGAACCAGCGATTCAACTCAAGCATTTCCATTCGGAAGAAATTTATAATTCCAAAACACTTGTAAACTAAATGTTTATATATAATAATAACAATAGTAATAATAAAAATAATGAAAAAAATAAATTTTATATAAATAAATATATAGATATACATATAGGATATAGTAATTAAATTAAATTAGTAATTTAAATATAGGTTTAATAGAAATTTTGAAAATGAATTATAAGGAAAAAAAATTATTTTAAAATACAATAGTTATAAGTAAAGGTAAGTAATAAATTTAAAGCAAGAATAATTATTTGGAATCAAATGTATAAATATATTTAAAAATAAAATTTCTCTAATCAAAATCTTCCTTCCTTCCAAATTTCTAATACTTGAATCTATCCTCCGATCTCAATGGGGTTCATTAAATTCCATATCTCATCTCAACCCTGTTCAAAACAACTATTTGATTTCTAGAGTTCAAATATATATTCAAACTGAGTTAAAACAACTCAGATTTCGATTTCCAAATTTCCCAAAACCAGATTACATAAGAATTATTTCCTTCTACTCCAACTCATAACGCATATTCAAATCCCAATTTAAATATTTCCACTTTGTTGGAAAATTCCTTGAACCCTTTTTAAATCAACATCCCAGTTCAGAATCTTTTAAAAAAATTTGAATTATCGAGTATCAGTACATTCTTTTAAAAGGGAAATTTCTATCAGATAAGATTTCAAGTATTTAAAATCATTTAACCAACCGATGTCTGTATATAATTATCTACCCAATGGCCAAGTGGTTTTAAATTTAATTCCTCGATATTTCAGGGATGGATCTATCATTTCAATCCAAATCAGGGTCGCAGAGGTTTATCATTTCACTCTGTGTTCTTAATTCATTTTATCGATAAATCCCGGGTTTATTCGATGCCCGTAACATCAAGGTTCAATGGGATTATCGTCACAATCACATACAACACAACATACTGAATATGAAGCAATAACAGTGTATATCGATTCAGTAATAATATACAACCAAACATCCATCACATAATTTATTCAACAAATCAACATTAACCAGTTTCCGAAATTTCGAAGATTCAAACTCTCAACTAGAAATTTAAATTTAAATAAATAACTAATTGTCGATCAACTTTTCATGTTAACACACTGGCGAATCAATTTCAAGCAACCAGATTTACAGCCAATCACAACCATGCAACCAAAATTAATTCATATATTAATTCGATAAATATGGGGTAAATTCAGTCTTACGTGAGCGAAGAAACACTCACCTTCGGGTTTCAATTTGAATCAAGCGTTCAGAAAGGCCCAAAATTTGACAGTCTCCAATGGTAGTGAAATTAGTGCTAAAACGTCCGCAACTCCGCCACGATCCCAACGCAACAAACCGTTCGTAAATCCGAGTTTGTATGAAAAAGATATCAGTGTTTTTCTATACAGATTTTAAAATATATAAATTAATTAAACCATTCTCTCACCAATTAACACAGCGACACGTCATCCTCTTCATTCAACAACTCCCGCTCCTTTTGCTACAGTACCGAACGCGAAAATGAACCCAATGGCCAGAACTTTGACCACGCCATACCCCTCCATCCGACCGCCAGAAGGGCCGAAACCAACTCCAATCGACAGGTGGTCCTCCGGCGCTTCTTCACTGACATCGACGGACCCTCCGGCGGCCTGAGGCGCCTCCGGCGATTCCAAACCCGAAATGGGTTTTCTGGCTTTAAATGCAAATTCCCGGTGATTTACTCCAAGGTAGAACCTCCAACCACCTCCGCTGAACTCGTGAGGACCTCCTCTTCAAAACCCAGAAGCCGGATTCGTCGATTGAAGCCTAGATCGAAAAACCCCAATTCAAACCCTAGGGTTACGAATTTTCTCAGCTTTGACCGCGAATACCGGTCGATCCGCTCAATGCATGTTGAAACGAACTGCAGATCTGTGATCTACTCGTCGAGATCTTCAGTTTGATATATAATTCGATGGGTTTTGGGAAGATTTTATTTTTAAGCTATATTTTGATTTTTAATTAAAATTAAATAATTTTCAGCCATGGATGGAAAAATAGAAATGTGGAGATAGAGAATGGGCTGATGTGGTGGAGATTGGGCTTGTATATATATAAATATAAGGTCCAGACACATTAACACACACGGTTATCGCGTATCCAAATTCGAACGTACATTTTTACATTACCGGGCCCACATACTGACCCCGAAAAATCCAGAAAAATTATTTTTGGTTATGTTTCGACGATACGATTCCAACGAAACTAATTTCGTTGAATTTCGAGACCGTTGGAAAAATGACCATTTTCGGGTCGATCTAAATTAACTATCAACTGGTAAAACGCGTTTTCACTTGCCCCGCTCACAGATTAATTCGAAAAATTCCGAAAATTGAAACCTAGTAATAATTCGCCGTTCTGGATCCAATGGCGCCAGTTTCGTCGAATTCCGAGACAATCGCCAAAACAGTTAAATTCACAGTTAAATAAATAAATAAAATATTCAAAAATTCAATTAACTGATTAAATTCAATTTAAATATTTAAAAGAATCCCAATTAAATCAATTGATAACTTAAATAAAATTTTATAAATCAAATTCACATATTTTATATTCCCATATATGATTATTTAAAATTTAACAAATCCGGAATTCAAATTAAAATTTCCATTGCTTATAGTTTCTTTATATAAATTCCATAGCGACCTTTCGAAATTTTGATTTACTCATAACTTGCAATTTATCCGGCGAAATTTCAATTTCTTACATTCTCTGGAAAGATATGATTAATTCGATTACAACGTTTCCAGTTTTGTTCAATTCTGATTTAAAATGAATTTTATATATTTTTCCAAAGTTTGAAATCAAATTTTCAAACTACCGCGCCATTTCAGGCTCGTAATATAAATAAATATAAATTTAACCAATAGTATACGATTTATTTAATTAAAATTTACATTTTAAATATACAGAAATTATGGTTCGTTACATTCTCCCCCACTTAAAAATCTTTTCGTCCTCGAAAATAGAATGAAACGATATCAAGCGCATATCTTTTTTCAAATCCATACTTAAAATAATATTTCCAAAACAAGTATAGTTGTAAAATCCGTAAATTTTCTAACTCCCGAAATCACGGAAAATTTTGGCAGCATCTCCTTTGTATGGAGAGGTCCGGGAAAAATCCTAATTCATCTATAACCCAAATACATCTCATCCAATGATGAGGCATCCCAAAAGTGGGGAAAACAAAATATAAAACCCTCAAAACCATATTCCACAAGTACGTACCTCTTTTAGCGTTATATTGCATTTTTATTTACCTTAGCGTTTTGCATTTTAGCGCAAGCGAGCTTCGAAGCGAAATGCGACTTCTACACCTGCCAAATACTTACATACACATAAGAATTTAACATATATAAAATATATATAACAAACGTATACGACATACATATCAAAATTTCATCGTTTCAACTACAAAACCACCATATCCGTAATAGGTCAGCGAACAAATCGTTGATTATCACGCATCAAAGTTAGAATTTGGCCAAAGCATACTAGGCAAAAGTTGTTGCTATCGTCTCAGGTTTTCCGAAAATGTCCGGACTCATCGAATTCGGATAATCGGTTAAAAGTTATGGCAGTTTTACCGCAAGTGAAGGCTTCAGCCCGAGCGCTGAAAAATGCAGGCCTGAATTGTTCATGTCAGTTTTCAACCCTTAAAACATCAAAATTTTATTCAGCATATTAAAGAAAAGTTTTAGTTTACACTCTGGCCTTTCCGAATTGTATTCGCACATAAAAATCCGACGTTCCTTTAGGGAGTTATGGTCAAAACAATATAGGTATACGCTTCAGTTTTTAATTTTCTGCACATACAACTACGACTAAAACTTGCATTTCAGCTTAGTAAACATAGGAATTCGACAGGGCTTTATAAACAAAAGTTTTAGCTCGGTTTCTAAGGTTTTCGAAAAGTCCGGAATTGTCAGATTCCGATCATCCCATCAAAAGTTATACCTATTTTATTTCAGCTTATCGACTATTCCAGTTGTTCATAAACATTGACTCATTTCATTTCAAATTCAAACTTTCCAGTTCCAAAGATTTTAGCCAAGTTTAACCATCTAAATGGATTTTCATTTCATTATGTTCGAATATGTTTCACCCTTATTGCTTAAGTATACTCATGTTCATTTCCAACTTATTTATTCGTTCATTAAATCATTTACATTTACTTCATAATCCAAGAATTTGATTTTTTTTCATTCAATCGCTTACTTCATCCAACAAAATTTTTATTCGTTTCTTGTTTCATTTTCAAGCATTAGTTCGAGTTCAAAATTGGATTTATTTTAACCTTTACTACAAACTTAATTATTTTAAATCCTTAACTCATTTTACATGAATCAATTTACCAAACTCATTTACATCAATCTCCAATTTCATTACTTATTCTCTTCCTAAGTGCTTTATTCCCAATTGATCTTTGCCCGGCCACTTGAGTTAACTCTCATCGAGTCAATTTACTTATTTATTCGACTCTCAAGTCTTGGTTCGAATTAAGGATGGTCCATAACTCAAACTTATACTTAGTTCTCTAATTAATTATTATTCGATTCTTAAGTTAACTTGTTTAACTTGATTGTCCTACTCAACTTAAGTTATATTCAATTGACCAAAAGTATTTATATTTCCCCTTTTTTTTGTTTCACACCTAGATTTATATTCGATATATGATTCAAATGCGATTTACACCAAATTTGCTCACTCCATTCCGATATATTATCAATTCCTTTTCATTTTATATTAAGTTTCATTCCATTAACTCAAATGTTAATTATCAAATTGATCTTATTCGGCTTCCTGAGCTAAACTTCATTTAGCTCGATTTCCCACTCGACTTAAATTATATTTCATTCAACAAAAGCTTTGTATTCGTTCACTTCACTATTCGCACTCAGGTTCACATTCGAGGTATTGTCCAGATGAGTTTACCCCATTCAGATTCTCTATACCTTCATTTCATGTGCATAATGATTCAGCATTCAATTCCTTCATTTTTAGTTTATCGGCCATCACATATTATCAATAAACAAGAATTTCTTCCAACTCCTTCTCGGATTAACTCAATATACTTATTGATCATTCAAGTCATGGGTTATCATTTTTATTAAACCACTTAATATTTCTATTCATTTTAAATTAACTTAGGTATAAATTTTTCTTCGAAGCGAATTTCAACTTCCCTACACCTTTATCAACCAAACTAGTAACTTATTTAACTCTATTATCGTCCCCAATTAAATCTAAGCGATGGTTCCTTTCCCTCAACGTTTAAATCCAAAATCTCAATGACTCGAGTTACTTTAATCCTTGAGTCAATGTCATTTGTTAAGGTGATTTTAAATTGCTTGATTCCGGGTCTCAAACTAAGTTTAAAGTAACAACATATATACTTATATATTTTATAAACCATTCTATATGAAATTCAATTCCGAACTTTGATTTAAGAAAGAAATTTAAATTCTGGGTTTAAATCTAAATTAAACTTTGAATATAGTAAACTAATGCCTTTAAAAATTTATACGATATAAAGTTAAATCCAAAATTTCTGTGGCAAACCTAATTATAATCATTATTGAGTGGTCTCTCCCCCACTTAAACTCTTCAGAATAACCATCGATAATGCGTGCACTCATTACCGAAGTCATTCCTAAGGTCTAAGTAGAGGTTTCACACTTATTCGTTGAAAACCATTTGAAAACCATTTCCAAACTTTTTTTTTTTTCATACGACATTATTTCGAACTTTGGCAACTATCTTCAAAAACACCCAGGATCAAATTTCAAGTTTGCTTCTATTTTAACCTCAAACCTTTCTCACCCAATTATATTCAACAGATTTCATTTCCAAATACTTCTAAATTCTCTTAATTTTCCGTATTAGTTTTTGCGATTTAAATCAACCACAATAGGTAATAACTTTACATTATCACTCACTAAATCAAGCACATACATATTTGAACCATAATATATATTCGATATATTTAAAAATATAATTGAAAACCATATTATGTCAAATCATTCTGTTCGATTATTTAGAAATTCCTATCGATCGTATGGCGTCCCATATATCGACCAGAATCCATAAACATTCAACAGAACGAGCCAACATAATATAAAACCATTTTATATCGAAATACAAGTACGCTCTCTCATATCACTCAAACACATTCTAGGGCGTTTCTAACCCTATCTCTAATGAGTTTATTCCCAACAGAGCCAAGGTTATCGCTAACCATTGCTCTGATACCAACTCTAACGACCCAAATTCTTGACCGTTCAAATCGACAATAAGCCACACATGTCGACCCAAACAAATCTCAAATGCAGGTAGTTATTGGGAAAAGAAGAAAAAGAAAGAAAGAAGAGAAAAGACAATAACAGAATCTCACAGCGGAAGGACAACATATAATAACAAATAGCAGTTAAAAGCAGTTGAAATATATATACATTGACTATAACCTTCAATGATTATCAGAGTTACATATACATACAGCTGTACATAATAAGCAGCGGAAAAATAATGCAGCGGATATACATATGTATAGATAATAGATATACCAAATCTTCGTCTTCGATCTCCCAAGCACAGTCATCTTCAGTAACTGCAACGTCTGCTGACCCGAGCATATTGCATAAAAGAAAACACAACAAACACTCGGATCAGCACTAAATCATCTCATATTAGTCAAATTAAAATGTGAAATAACATCAGTGTCAAGGGTGCAGTAACTCAAGAGATGTTACGGGGTTTCCATCTCTCAAGGATCCGTTAAACTAATACATACATAATATAGTACGCTATTATGATAGTGTCTATCCAGTAAAATATAAATACTGAAAATAGCGTAAGCGGGATTACCATATTACCCTTACGCCGTTTATAGGCATCAACAGTCTATACAGTACCGTAAATTCACCGTACTGGTGTTATCAGAGGGCACTCCATAGAAGGCAATGCTAAATCAAAATCGTATGGGGCTCGATAAGGATATATATGACAAGGCACTCGAGGCAATGCCCAGGGTAGGATTCTACCAATTGCACTCCCGGACCGGTGGTAACGCATAGCAGCCACTACCGCCCACCTCGGAACACACTCCCATAATCATAAAATTAAATGGGCCCAAATCATCATCATCATAGTCATATAAATAGCATCGAAGAAGTGTGTCCGATCAAAGGCGCTAACCTCAATTAGTCACGGTATAGCTCCTGTTTTAGTCATTTCAATTCTGACCCGAAGGTCAGGGCTATTTCGTCATCGTACATCTTCTTCGATTCAATAATCGCCTCCAAGTCATCATACTCGTTCTGGATACGTCATAACGTTCACAGTTGTCAAAGTGGTATCGACACTGACAGAGAGTATGCCTTATGTCGACTCCGGTCTCTTTAACAACCAACGCTTACATCTTTTCACATCGGTCGGTTCTTTTATATTTGATAAAGGTTCGCTTTCATATCAAAATATCATCTTCTGTTTCGAACCCAACTTATATTCAAACGAATAAAATTTCATATCAACATATCGTAATCATACCCGAGCCGATTATATTATAAAACTAGAATATACTTCATGTCATCCTATAATAATTACATAATATTTCACAACGACTTATATTCGAATAGAATATAATTTATCTCAAAGACTTCAAATTATCACGGATTCTTATCTCAACTCCATTTGAACCAGCGATTCAACTCAAGCATTTCCATTCGGAAGAAATTTATAATTCCAAAACACTTGTAAACTAAATGTTTATATATAATAATAACAATAGTAATAATAAAAATAATGAAAAAAATAAATTTTATATAAATAAATATATAGATATACATATAGGATATAGTAATTAAAATAAATTAGTAATTTAAATATAGGTTTAATAGAAATTTTGAAAATGAATTATAAGGAAAAAAAATTATTTTAAAATACAATAGTTATAAGTAAAGGTAAGTAATAAATTTAAAGCAAGAATAATTATTTGGAATCAAATGTATAAATATATTTAAAAATAAAATTTCTCTAATCAAAATCTTCCTTCCTTCCAAATTTCTAATACTTGAATCTATCCTCCGATCTCAATGGGGTTCATTAAATTCCATATCTCATCTCAACCCTGTTCAAAACAACTATTTGATTTCTAGAGTTCAAATATATATTCAAACTGAGTTAAAACAACTCAGATACCTTCGATTTCCAAATTTCCCAAAACCAGATTACATAAGAATTATTTCCTTCTACTCCAACTCATAACGCATATTCAAATCCCAATTTAAATATTTCCACTTTGTTGGAAAATTCCTTGAACCCTTTTTAAATCAACATCCCAGTTCAGAATCTTTTAAAAAAATTTGAATTATCGAGTATCGGTACATTCTTTTAAAAGGGAAATTTCTATCAGATAAGATTTCAAGTATTTAAAATCATTTAACCAACCGATGTCTGTATATAATTATCTACCCAATGGCCAAGTGGTTTTAAATTTAATTCCTCGATATTTCAGGGATGGATCTATCATTTCAATCCAAATCAGGGTCGCAGAGGTTTATCATTTCACTCTGTGTTCTTAATTCATTTTATCGATAAATCCCGGGTTTATTCGATGCCCGTAACATCAAGGTTCAATGGGATTATCGTCACAATCACATACAACACAACATACTGAATATGAAGCAATAACAGTGTATATCGATTCAGTAATAATATACAACCAAACATCCATCACATAATTTATTCAACAAATCAACATTAACCAGTTTCCGAAATTTCGAAGATTCAAACTCTCAACTAGAAATTTAAATTTAAATAAATAACTAATTGTCGATCAACTTTTCATGTTAACACACTGGCGAATCAATTTCAAGCAACCAGATTTACAGCCAATCACAACCATGCAACCAAAATTAATTCATATATTAATTCGATAAATATGGGGTAAATTCAGTCTTACGTGAGCGAAGAAACACTCACCTTCGGGTTTCAATTTGAATCAAGCGTTCAGAAAGGCCCAAAATTTGACAGTCTCCAATGGTAGTGAAATTAGTGCTAAAACGTCCGCAACTCCGCCACGATCCCAACGCAACAAACCGTTCGTAAATCCGAGTTTGTATGAAAAAGATATCAGTGTTTTTCTATACAGATTTTAAAATATATAAATTAATTAAACCATTCTCTCACCAATTAACACAGCGACACGTCATCCTCTTCATTCAACAACTCCCGCTCCTTTTGCTACAGTACCGAACGCGAAAATGAACCCAATGGCCAGAACTTTGACCACGCCATACCCCTCCATCCGACCGCCAGAAGGGCCGAAACCAACTCCAATCGACAGGTGGTCCTCCGGCGCTTCTTCACTGACATCGACGGACCCTCCGGCGGCCTGAGGCGCCTCCGGCGATTCCAAACCCGAAATGGGTTTTCTGGCTTTAAATGCAAATTCCCGGTGATTTACTCCAAGGTAGAACCTCCAACCACCTCCGCTGAACTCGTGAGGACCTCCTCTTCAAAACCCAGAAGCCGGATTCGTCGATTGAAGCCTAGATCGAAAAACCCCAATTCAAACCCTAGGGTTACGAATTTTCTCAGCTTTGACCGCGAATACTGGTCGATCCGCTCAATGCATGTTGAAACGAACTGCAGATCTGTGATCTACTCGTCGAGATCTTCAGTTTGATATATAATTCGATGGGTTTTGGGAAGATTTTATTTTAAGCTATATTTTGATTTTTAATTAAAATTAAATAATTTTCAGCCATGGATGGAAAAATAGAAATGTGGAGATAGAGAATGGGCTGATGTGGTGGAGATTGGGCTTGTATATATATAAATATAAGGTCCAGACACATTAACACACACGGTTATCGCGTATCCAAATTCGAACGTACATTTTTACATTACCGGGCCCACATACTGACCCCGAAAAATCCAGAAAAAATATTTTTGGTTATGTTTCGACGATACGATTCCAACGAAACTAATTTCGTTGAATTTCGAGACCGTTGGAAAAATGACCATTTTCGGGTCGATCTAAATTAACTATCAACTGGTAAAACGCGTTTTCACTTGCCCCGCTCACAGATTAATTCGAAAAATTCCGAAAATTGAAACCTAGTAATAATTCGCCGTTCTGGATCCAATGGCGCCAGTTTCGTCGAATTCCGAGACAATCGCCAAAACAGTTAAATTCACAGTTAAATAAATATATAAAATATTCAAAAATTCAATTAACTGATTAAATTCAATTTAAATATTTAAAAGAATCCCAATTAAATCAATTGATAACTTAAATAAAATTTTATAAATCAAATTCACATATTTTATATTCCCATATATGATTATTTAAAATTTAACAAATCCGGAATTCAAATTAAAATTTCCATTGCTTATAGTTTCTTTATATAAATTCCATAGCGACCTTTCGAAATTTTGATTTACTCATAACTTGCAATTTATCCGGCGAAATTTCAATTTCTTACATTCTCTGGAAAGATATGATTAATTCGATTACAACATTTCCAGTTTTGTTCAATTCTGATTTAAAATGAATTTTATATATTTTTCCAAAGTTTGAAATCAAATTTTCAAACTACCGCGCCATTTCAGGCTCGTAATATAAATAAATATAAATTTAACCAATAGTATACGATTTATTTAATTAAAATTTACATTTTAAATATACAGAAATTATGGTTCGTTACAACTTACAACAACAGCGGAAATAAATAATAGCCATATAATCCTGAAGCCTCCTGCTCCAAGCTCTCTAAGTGCATCTGTAAAATCCTGACTACTTGACTGCCCGTACAAAATTGGGCACCTAAGAGTTTAGGGAAAAACAAAACAAAATAAACTCTGGGTCAGTCATGGGACTGGTGTGAGTAAAACAGTTCAAGCAAGTAAATGATTTCTCATAAGACCACGCCGTATAATGGAATGGGTTTTTCCCTTATGAGAATCCAAATGTCTTTATATCAAAAACCTTTTTGATATTATAATAATGTCTATCAATCAAAATATAATAATCATCTAGCAGAAACGCTTTCATCTCACGTTCTACATATATATTATACAATCAAAACTGCAAGCACGTATTGGGTAATGGATTTCCAACTATAACAAGGTATGGAACCACCTTTCGCTAGTGTACCTCTAGAGAGGAATACACTGGGTTCAACAAGAACATCGTACAACCCGGCCACACATGACCGACCACTCATTTCGCTTGAGTGTATCGAATGTATATCACCAACGGTTGGGATCGACAACTGTTTCCCGAATGGGATAGCATCAACAATAGATTTTTAGAAGTAAATGAAACTCTAGATCAGGTGATTATACACCCTAATAGGTGCGACCTACATAGCCATGCTGCCTGCCCGATTTCTGTCATTTACCGGATGTGAGGCTAGAAGCTACGCTTATCTTTTACATGCCACATCTTCATTCACTTAGAATGTCACATCGTCATACCCGCCAAATCACAAATTGATTTATCCAAAAATAACACGGGTATACAGCTAAGAGAAACAAGTTCCTCCGCCACCAAATGTGAATACGTTTGAAGAGATCAACTTACGCGATCTATTAGATATACTATGTCTGACCTTCGTCCATACAAGTTGTCCTGGGACTGGACAAACCGAAGGCATTATTCAGTATATCCATCTTAGGCACTGTTATCTAAGATTTATACAACAGCCCTTGCACTTTACTCCGTCTTCAATTATCTTTGGCATATATGTGTCGCAACGCTTATGCCAATACAGAGTGGTTCTTCGGATAATAATCCAACCGGTCTCTCCATATTAACAACGTTAAAATGGTCAAAACTTCGATAGTTGGTGAGATAACTTTCAAAGAAAAACAGGTGTGCAAACAACGATATTATTTCCAGATGGTAATTATATCGATCAATCATCATTTAACATTTATCTCTTTATTTCATTAATTTACTTATCTCCTATTTCCATATATTTTAAATTCTTATCTTCTATTATCAGAAAACATTTCTAATTCTTATTTGGAAAACATTTCCAAACTCCTTCACGATCAAACCTTACCATTCCTTAGTTAAGAAGGAGTCAATCAAGTTGGGGTATAAGTACCTCTCAAACCTTAACTGAACAACGTTTTAACTTCGAAATGGTCAAAGTCTATCTTTTAGTCTTTTAACAAACTTCTTTACGTAAACTCTCGGATTCTATTTATGAATCCACTTCTTTTATAAAAACATTGGTTATAACGATAACATTATAATCCCTACTTTCGAATTTATCTAACTTCAAATATAACTTTTATTCTTTAATGTGAATAAATAAATAAACCCTAATTATAAATAAACAAATCTTGATTTAAACACCAGAAAGTATAAGTACTTTCCCAAATTCGATATAATCGAATTCGCCGATTAACTCTCTTCGAGTAATCTCTATTTGATTAACTCTTTTCGATTTACTCTATTTGATTTACTCTAATCGCTTAACTCCTTTCGAATAAACTATACTCGATAACTCCTTTAACTCTTATTCGAATAAACTATTTTCGATTAACTCCTTCAATTCTATTCGAATAAACTATACTCGATAACTCCTTTAACTCTTATTCGAATAAACTATATTCGATTAACTCCTTCAATTCTATTCAAATAAACTTTACTCGATAACTCCTTTAACTCTTATTCGAATAAACTATATTCGATTAACTCTTTCAATTCTATTCGAATAAACTACATTCGATAACTCCTTTCGAATAACTAGATTCGATTATCTCTTTTCGAATAGACTATATTCGATTATCTCTTTTGGATTAACTCGGTTTGATTTATTCCTTTGAATTATCTCCTTTGATTTATTTCTTTGAATTATCTCCTTGATTTAATTCTTTTCTATTTGTTTACTTAACAAATAACGATTCCCTTTTCAATTCTATTTATTTAACAAATAAATATTTCTTTTATCTTTTCTATTTATTTCCTAAATAAATAACCCTTTTTCTTTTATTTATTTTCTATAAATAAATGATCCTTTTATACTTTTATTTATTCCCTAAATAAATAATCCTTCTATTTTATTTATTTCCTATAAATAAATAAATCCTTTTACTTTTATTTATTTTCTAAATAAATAATCCTATTTAATCTATTTGTAAATGTTCTACAAATATTTCCTTTTTATTTCTACTTGTAGTTGTTTTACAAATATTCCTTTTTCTATTTTATTTGTAAATAGTTTACAAACATTTCTCTTTCTGTTTTTTGACAAATATTTTCCTTTATATTTGATTTCACAAATATACTCTCCTCTATGTTTGTTTTACAAATATATTTCCTCTATATTTGTTTTACAAATATATCCCCTCTATATTTGTTTGACAAATATATTTCCTTTGATTTTCAAATTAGTTCCTTTTATGAAATTCTCTTTCTTTTATATATAAAATCAATTGATTTTATATAAATAATCTATTTTCAAATAAACTTTGAAAATCCCCTTTTATCATTCTGGTATTTATTATGGTATTTAACATACCATATAACAATGATAAATATCGTTCAAACACACATAATCAACCATAGATTATATATCACATCATATATCACAATATATGTATAACAGTAAAATAAATGTTGAGGAACCCAGTCGGGTCCCTCCAACCTGTTCCCCTGCATCGTAGATGTTAAACAATATTGATAACATCACTTTCATTTCAAGTAGAAATATTCTGATCGACAGAATTAATATTTAATAACAATACATATATATATGTATGTGTGTATATATAACCATAACTGTGTTTTCAATCAATTATTTAATTGTCCATCTAAACAGTTAACACATATCAATAAACATATAATTAACAGTTTTAAATATACATTAGAAAAATATAATTGTTCAGAGTTGGTGAGTTTTACTCACTTTGGTAGTTCATCGTTAAAAAACGATAAAATGTTTGTTTGATTTGAATCAAACAATTTATTTCGCCATAAATTTAAACGAGCTCCACTCTACTCCCAGTCAGTTCCATGGTGTAGCCACCGTCCATACGATCCCAACGGATCTTGATTCACGCAATTCTGATAATGTATATAGGAGATATGATGATTACAAGTTAATACGATATCTTATATTTAATTAAAACTTAAATTCCTATATACTTGTCCTCGCCCACCTTTTAATGGTCCATCCGCTACCGTTAAAGCCCAAATCCAAACCTTAAAAACCCGACCTCCCAATCCTTCTCTCTCAATTTGCATGGCACACTCCAATAACACAGTAGACATTGCCAAGCCTTCCTTCTTCCACGTCTCCTTCATTTACCAACCGATTCATCAAAGAATAACGCCATTGAAATCTTTATTCAAATCTCCATCAACTCAACCACGATTTGCACAGTTCGAACTCCTCCCCATTGTCGTGACCTGGAGCTCCCTACGCACGCTGTACATCATGGGATCGACACTTTTTCCTATGGAAATTCTCCACCACTAGATGCGAATCGCCATCACGAACTCAAAAGCAACCACCAACTCGCGTATAATTACTTCAAACTTCCTGAATCGACGAACCCTAGCCTCTACTGTTAAAAATTGGTTTTCCCTAGACTGCAACACACCATTCGAGACACATATAAAATTGAAGAGAAGCTCGTTCTGATCTCAAATATACTCATCTCATGATTTATGGATTTTGTTTTGAATTGTTATGAATTTTTTTGTGGATCGAGACTTTTTTGTTTAATGAAGAAATAGTTGTGCTTTCCTGTTGACTTTGAAATGTTAGAATTAGGTTTAGGAGGTATAGGATATTTATAGGATATTTTTAACAATTTAATGTTCGATCATTACATTTAATTATAAGCAAACGCTATTTTTCTTTGTCCTCTAAAATTCCTGTAATCACATAAAATATCCAAAAATCACGAAACAGGTCATGCAGCTACAGTTCGACATTACGGTCCCAACGAAACTGGTTTCGTCGAATTCTGACTCCGTTTGCTCACACAGTGTATTTTTAACCGTCAAAATATTGACTGATTTTCACTTTAAAAATCAGTACGGCCACATACTGACTTCAAAAATCACGGAAATTGAAATCTAACAATAACTTAACATTGCGGATCCAACAAAATTAGTTTCGTCGAATTCCGAGGTCATTTGCAAAACCGGCTATTTTTAAAGCTCTAAATAACCCTTTTAAATATATACAAATATATTTAAAACAATTAAATTTAACATTAAAAAATAAATATTATCGTATATATTCACAGTGGAATACCGTACAGCTTCATAATATCTTATATGGATTTCTAACTCGATATTTCAAATCTGGGTCAACCCGATATTCGATTTATAATGAAATCCCTTTTTAAAAATATAAATAATTCCTTTATAAATTATAAAGGAATTCCATAGCGACTTTTTTAAAATTTGATTTGGACATATCTCAAAATCTACACGACGAAATCCCGATTTTTCTCTTCCACTAGAAAGATATACTTCACCTGCTCCTAACGTTTCTTGTTTCATAGAAATCCGATTTAAAACGGCTTCTGTATATTCGTTTAAAGTTCGAATCTCCAAATTACGAACTACAGCGCCATTTCGAGCTCGATTTTAATTATAATATAATTATACGTTCAAACTTCATTTAAATAATATATTCGTTATTCTAATTCAATTCTAAACTGAATTAAATAACACAGATGATCCAGTTCACACCATATTGTGAATTCCACTATTTCTGACTATTTCAGAAATTAAATGTATTATTATATTATTTATTTTAATTAAATATTCAATATTATTTAACTAACCGACCATTTAAATTCTCTAATTCACTATTTAAATAGTTAAATAAATTAATTATGTCACTGAAAAATGCGGGTCATTACATTCTTCCCCACTTAAAATAATTTCGTCCTCGAAATTGCTAAGGTAGAAAACAAACGCTGTTACTGGTTAGAACTTATTTGTTCACTTCTTAACTTCAGTTTCCACTGAACTAATTTAATTTCAATTAAATTATTAATTAATTCTTATCAACGAAAATTTTCAAAAATCCTGAAAATTTTCTAACACCTTAACTTTTCAAAAAAATTCGCTAGCATCTCCTTTGTACTGGTCAATCGACCATACTCCAACTCGCCTCTCTGGGTCATCTCCAACCCGAAAGAAAATCAAATAGCTAAGCGGCTTGCCAATTCGGCTCATCAAAATCACCAAACTCATATATAATATAAACTGGTACCTTTTTGTCGGGCATATCATTATATCCTTTACATCTGCTGCTAATTTAGCATATACCAATGTCATCCCAATCAAGCTCCAATCACTTTAATCCCCAACACAACCATTCGCTTATATACAAGCCAAATATCATTTCAAACTCGAGTTTCATTCTCGATTCCGACTCTTAACTTGATTATCAAATTACACTTCAAATTCGAATCTCACAATCCAATTTGTCTTGATATCATTCTAATTCAATTTCAGTTACCATATAACTGACTTTATTTTAATTCCAATTTGCTTTTGAAATTTTCAATTTAAATTTGGTTTTAATCCAAACAATCTTTCCTAGGGAATTTTAAATCACTTAGCTTTTCAAAAATCAAATATCTCCTTTTTGAATTTCAACACAACTTATTTTTCCCAAAACAAATTTAAAATCAATATCTTTGGTAGTAATCCGTCACTTACAAACTTGAAAATGAACACTAGTGATGTCGCGATTCATCATCAGGGTTATTTCCCAGCTATCGAAGTGAGTTCAATACTATATCACTTTTCAAAACCATTTTTAAACATTTCCACTTTGAAATATATTTTAAAATACCATTCCCAATGCTTGTAAAAAAATTTAAAATCTCCCAGGATCTTAAATTTTCCTTATATTTAATCCAAATCCATTTACAAACTCTGTTCCAAATTTCCAGGGTTTTAATTTCAATTCTGATTCAAATTCAGATTTAAATCATTTCGTAACACTTATACGAATTCTGATTGGTTATTTACATAACCGTTTCAATTATAATCTTATTTGATTATAATGACAACCAATATATCCAATATATTATAATCATTCCAATATATATCCTCTATATCAATAATATAATTTGGAAAAAATTATATCGTTTACCCTCTTTTCAAAACATACCATGGCGGTTCATCATATTCGAGTGTTTACAAAATCCTTACCGATACAGTGGATCAAACTGATTGACCAGAACTCATAAACGACTCAACCAATAAATCTCCATAATATAAAATAAATTTGTATATCAATAAAAAATACGTTCTCTCGTATATATACACTCAACTCAATCTAGGGTGTTACTAACCCCATCTCTACTGAGTCACGCCACAGAGCCAAGTTAATCAATTTACCTTCAGCTTGATACCAACTGTAACGACCCGGTTTTTGAGCGACTTTGGTTATCGATATAAGCTCAACGACGACTAACCAAACATCGAAAAAACCCGGTAGTTAATGAAAGAAGTTAGAGGGTGAGAATAGATAAGATATAACTTATAGAATAGAAGAAGAAGAAGAACATCATCATCAGAGTAAACACGAATCTCACAGCGGAACAAATAAAATATAACATAACTTTTGAAATACAAACAGTATATGTATACAATAACATTGCAGAGTACAACACTTCAACAACAGCCGAAATAAATAATAGCCATAAAATCTTGAAGCCTCCTGCTCCAAGCTCTCCAAGTGCATCTGTAAAATCCCGACTACTTGAATGCCCATACAAAATTGGGCACCCAAGAGTTTAGGGAAAAACAAAACAAAATAAACTCCGGGTCAGTCATGGGACTGGTGTGAGTAAAATAGTTTAAAACAGTTCAAGCCAGTAAATGATATCTTATAAGACCACGCCGTATAACGGAACGGGTTTTTCCCTTATGAGAATCCAAATGTCTTTATATCAAAAACCTTTTTGATATTATAATAATGTCTACCAATCACAATATAATAATCATCTAGCAGAAACGCTTTCATCTCACGTTCTACATATATAGTATACAATCAAAACCACAAGCACGTATTGGGTAATGGATTTCCAACTATGACAAGGCATGGAACCACCTTTCGCTAGTGTACCTCTAGAGAGGAATACACTGGGTTCAACAATAACATCTTGCAACCCGGCCACACAAGACCGACCACTCATTTCGCTTAAGTGTATCGAATGTATATCACCAACGGTTGGGATCAGCAACCGTTTCCCGAATGGGACAGCATCAACAATAGATTTTTAGAAGTAAATGAAACTCTAGATCAGGTGATTATACACCCTAATAGGTGCGACCTACATAGCCATGCTGCCTGCCCGATTTCTATCATTTACCGGATGTGAGGCTAGAAGCTACGCTTATCTTTTACATGCCACATCTTCATTCACTTAGAATGTCACATCGTCATACCCGCCAAATCACAAATTGATTTATCCAAAAATAACACGGGTATACAGCTAAGAGAAACGAGTTCCTCCGCCACCAAACGTGAATACGTTTGAAGATATCAACTTACGCGATCTATTAGATATACTCTGTCGGACCTTCGTCCATACAAGTTGTCCTGGGACTGGACAAACCGAAGGCACTATTCAGTATATCCATCTTAGGCACTATTATCTAAGATTTATACAACATCCCTTGCACTTTACTCCGTCTTCAATTATCATTGGCATATATGATTCGCAACGCTTATGCCAATATGGAGTGGTTCTTCGGATAATAATCCAACTTGTCTCTCCATATTAACAGCGTTAAAATGGTCAAAACTTCGATAGTTGGTGAGTTAACTATCAAAGAAAAACAGGTGTGCAAACAACGATATTATTTCCAGATGGGAATTATATCGATCAATCATCATTTAACATTTATATCTTTATTTCATTAATTTACTTATCTCCTGTTTCCATATATTTTAAATTCTTATCTTCTATTATCAAAAAACATTTCTGATTCTTATTTGGAAAACATTTCCAAACTCCTTCACGATCAAACCTTACTATTCCTTAGTTAAGAAGGAAGTCAATCAAGTTGGGGTATAAGTACCTCTCAGACCTTAACTGAACAACGTTTTAACTTCGAAATGGTCAAAGTCTATCTTTTAGTCTTTTAACAAACTTCTTTACGTAAACTCTCGGATTCTATTTACGAATCCACTCCTTTTATAAAAACATTGGTTATAACGATAACGTTTTAATCCCTACTTTCGAATTTATCTAACTTCAAATATAACTTTTATTCTATAATGTGAATAAATAAATAAACCCCTAATTATAAATAAACAAATATTGATTTAAACACCGGAAAGTATAAGTACTTTCCCAAATTCAATATAGTCGAATTCGCCGATTAACTCGCTTCGAGTAATCTCTATTTGATTAACTCTTTTCGATTTACTCTATTTGATTTACTCTAATCACTTAACTCCTTTTGAATAAACCATACTCGATAACTCCTTTAACCCTTATTCGAATAAACTATTTTCGATTAACTCCTTCAATTCTATTCGAATAAACTATACTCGATAACTCCTTTAACTCTTATTCGAATAAACTATATTCGATTAACTACTTCAATTCTATTCGAATAAACTGTACTCGATAACTCCTTTAATTCTTATTCGAATAAACTATATTCGATTAACTCCTTCAATTCTATTCGAATAAACAACATTCGATAACTCCTTTCGAATAACTAGATTAGATTATCTCTTTTCGAATAGACTATATTCGATTATCTCTTTTGGATTAACTTGGTTTGATTTATTCCTTTGAATTATCTCCTTTGATTTATTTCTTTGAATGATCTCCTTGATTTATTTCTTTTCTATTTGTTTACTTAACAAATAACTATTCCCTTTTCAATTCTATTTATTTAACAAATAAATATTTCTTTTATATTTTCTATTTATTTCCTAAATAAATAACCCTTTTTCTTTTATTTATTTTCTATAAATAAATGATCCTTTTATACTTTTATTTATTCCCTAAATAAATAATCCTTCTATTTTATTTATTTCCTATAAATAAATCCTTTTACTTTTATTTATTTCCTAAATAAATAATCCTATTTAATCTATTTGTAAATGTTCTACAAATATTTCCTTTTTATATCTACTTGTAGTTGTTTTACAAATATTCCTTTTTCTATTTTATTTGTAAATGGTTTACAAACATTTCTCTTTCTGTTTGTTTGACAAATATTTTCCTTTATATTTGATTTCACAAATATATCTCCTCTATGTTTGTTTTACAAATATATTTCCTCTATATTTGTTTTACAAATATATTCCTTCTATATTTGTTTAAAAAATATATTTCCTTTGATTTTCAAATTAATTCCTTTTATGAAATTCTCTTTCTTTTATATATAAAATCAATTGATTTTATATAAATAATCTATTTTCAAATCAACTTTGAAAATCCCCTTTTATCATTCTGGTATTTATTATGGTATTTAACATACCATATAACAATGATAAATATCGTTCAAACACACATAATCTTCCACAGATTATGTATCACATCATATATCACAATATATGAATAACAGTAAAATAGATGTTGAGGAACCCAGTCGGGTCCCTCCAACCTGTTCCCTGCATCACAGATGTTAAACAATATCAATAACATCACTTTCATTTCAAGAAGAAATATTCTGATCGACAGAATTAATATTTAATAACAATACATATATATATATATATATATGTATGTATGTATATATATAACCATAACTGTGTTTTCAATCAATTATTTAACACTCCATCTAAACAGTTAACACACATCAATCAACAGATAATTATCAGTTCTAAATATACATTAGAAAAATATAACTGTTCAGAGTTGGTGAGTTTTACTCACTTTGGCAGTTCATCATTAAAGAACGATAAACTATTTGTTTGACTTGAATCAAACAATTTATTTCGCCATAAATTTAAATGAGCTCCACTCCACTCCCAGTAAGTTTCATGGTGTAGCCACCGTCCTTACGATCCCAATGAATCTTGTTTCGCGCAATTCTGATAACATATGGAGGAGATATGATGATTACAAGTTAATACTATATTTTATATTTAATTAAAACTTAAATCCCTATATACTTGGCCTCACCCACCTTTTAATGGTCCATCCACTACCGTTAAAGCCTAAACCAAAACCTTAAAAACCCGGCCTCCCAATCCTTCTCTCTCAATTTTCACGGCACACTCCAATAACACAGTAGACATTGCCAAGCCTTCCTTCTTCCACGTCTCCTCCATTTACCAACCGATTCATCAAGAATAACGCCATTGAAATCCTTGTTCAAATCTCCATCAACTCAACCCCGATTTGCACAGTTCGAACTCCTCTCCATCGCCGCGACCTGGAGCTCCCTACGCACGATGTACATCATGAGATCGACACTTTTTCCCATGGAAATTCTCCAGACTCCACCACTAGATGCGAATCTCCATCACGAACTCAAAAGCAACCACCAATTCGCGTATAATTGCTTCAAACTGTAATAACCCGGAAATCTGGGCCGGTTTAAAATTTTTATTTTGGCAATTTTAGCGAATTTTGATTATTTAAAATGAATTATTTTAAATAATATCGACGAGAAATTTATTTTGAATATAATTCGAACCGTATATATTCGTTTGAATCGACGATAGAATATAAATATTTATTTATATTTATAAAAGGAAATGAAAATGGCGCGGTAGTTCGATAATTCGATTTCAAACTTCAAATGAATGTACCGGGTGCAAAATAAACCGGATTTTAGTGAAACCAAAAATATTTGAATCTAATCGAGAATATCTTTCCAACGAATTCGAAAAATCAAGATTTCATAGCGGGAATCAAAAGATATGTCCAGTTGAAAATTCTGAATAGTCGCTATAGAACTCAGGCCCTTAAAAATGGAAATTTTGCAAACGACCTCGGAATTTGACGAAACCACTTTTGTTGGATCCGTGATGTCAAGTTATTGCTAGATTCCAAATTTCATAATTTTTCGAATCAATATGTGAGCGTGGAAAAGGAAAACGCGTTTGACCAGTTTTAGTTGATTTTAATCGACTGGAAAATGGCCATTTTTCAAACGATCTCAGAATTTGACGAAACTAGTTTTGTTAGGACCGTATCGTCAATACGAAGCTAGAAAATATTTTTTTAGAATTTTTCGAGTCCGTATGTGACATCGATAATTTGAAATGTACGTTTAAATTTTAGTATAATGATTTAAATGTAAATTCAATGGAAATTGATCGAAACGATCGAATCAGCCTACGAAACATATCCCATTGTGTTCGGAATGGGGGTAATACGCTATCGACGACAGTCGGTGGGCCTCGTTTCGGGGTCGAAATAAAAAGTCAACTTTTTGAAATTAAAATAATTAAATTATATTTATACTTAACACCCCCTTCCTCTTCATTCAAAAAAAAAAAAACCGATTACCACCCAAACCCGCTTCCCCCCCCCCCCCTTCGACGACCGCCGCTCCACCCTAGAACGCGCCCCTCCGCGCTGACCCCCCCTCCATCTGCCGACACGAAACCCCCCTGTCTCCATCCGCCACCGCGAAACCCCCCAGCCGCCCCCTCTCCTTCTTCTTCTCCGTTCATCCCCTCCATATCCGCCGATTGTCACCCCCTCCAAGCCTGTAAGTTTTTATTTACTTGTATTTAGTTTATTTAATGTTTTTAAATCAGTTTCTTTATGTTTAAACCATATTATTAAATTAGTTTTTACTTATGAAAAATGTGAATAAACGATCATGATTTTTATAAACACCAAAAGATTGTTTTTTTTTAAAGGTTTGATCTTTAACTATGAAAGATATGATTTTTATTATATAGAAAGATGAAAGATATAATTTTTATTATATAGAAAGTTAAAAATATAATTTTTATATTATTAAAAGGTTAAAAATAGGATTTTTATATTATAGAGGTATTAAAGATTTGATTTTTTAACAATAAAAAAATTCGATTTTTATATATTGAATAGCGAAGTAAAAATTCGATTTTTATATATTGAATAGCGAAGTAAAAATATGATTTTTATATATTGAATAGCAAAGTAAAATTTCGATTTTTATATATTGAATAGCAAAGTAAAAATTCGATTTTTATATATTGAATAGCAAAGTAAAAATTCAATTTTTATATATTGAATAGCGAAGTAAAAATTCGATTTTTATATATTGAATAGCGGTATAAAAATATGATTTTTATATATGTAGTGAAAGCGGACAACGAAAGTGGCAAGAGGCGAGAACGGCGAAAATTTCTACAAAGAAGAGTCGTGGGATTGGATTAGCTATTCTGTGAGAACTTCTCACCTTTTAATTTTGTTTTCTAGTTAAAATATATACTAGGATGCAGACGGTGTTTAGTAGCACCCGACACCCGTCGTCCACAGACCATGGACGGCTTGTATGCTATGTTGTTTGATTTTGATGTGTAGTTGATTATGTGATGTGAAATGAAATAAAATATTTATATAGTTAAAAATATTTTATAGTTAAAAATAGAATTTTTAACGTGTATATGAAATGAAATAAAAATAAACAGATCGGACGATTTGTTTATATACACACATTTGACTGGTATTGATTGGGACGATAAATTTTACACATCGCCCAACTGCACAAATAAAATCTATGTTTGATTGTTTGAAACCCCAAACGGGTATTGGGATGATATATGACATACACTAATCCCAATAATTAGTTGTATGTCGATCGATTGATTGACAGACTGTTATGAGCGTTAGATATTTATATTTGATGCTTATACAGTGTAGAATGCACTTTGGATGATGGTTGATTATTCATCGTTGTAATTGTGTACATGTGGTGTAGAAAATCCATATAATTAACATTATATGGTAATTGATTAGGCCTCATTCCAATTTTGAAAAAGAAATATTTGAATAGAAATATTTGAAAAAGAAATATTTGAATAGAAATATTTGAAATAGAAATATTTGAAATAGAATATTTAAAAATAGAAACATATGAAGCCGTGTTGATTAAATTGACGCCATTTTGACGTGAACAATATTTATATCGATTTTATTCATTTTTCAATGAATATTGAAATAGATTTGAAATTCAAATTAAATTGAATAGATTTGAAATCGAATAGATTTTGAAATTCGAATTATATTGAAATTCGAATTATATTTAAAGTGCATTGAAATTCGAATTAAACTGAATTGATTTGAAATTCGAAATACACTGAAATGATTTGAAATTCGAATAGAATTGAAATCCGAATTAAATTGAATAGAATTGAATTCGAATTGAAATCGAAAGGAATTGAAAAGAAATTCGAATTAAATTGAAATTGAATTGAAATCGATTTGAAATGAATTTAAAACGAAATTATATTGGAATATTCAATTTTGATTTGAAATTGAATATGAAGTTGAAACCGTTTCGAAAATGAATTTTAAAACGATTTATAAAACACGTTTTAAATTGAAATCGACGAAGTATGTACTATATATATAATATAATGGCCTGAATAGAACGAGCCGCGCCGCAGCAGTTCGCGAATTTTGACCATTGACTTCGAACGGATATTACGGGAGATTCGACCTTCGGATTCTCCTAAAACCGGAACCGTTAGGTTCGTATCGAAAAGAGCTTTCTAACGAACATTAGAAATTTGAAATCTAACGATTGGATTTGGAATTATGTCCAAATCTAATTTGGAAAAGGTCGCTGTAAGTGCAGTTCGATGGCCATTGATCGAAATCGACTGTACGAGCCTAAATAAAATTATTAATAATAATAATAATTTGTGTAAAATCATAAGGAATGATTTGGGAAGAATCCGGATGAAAAAATCCATATTTGAAAAGATAAAAATAGATTTTTTATCAAAATGAACTAGTTTTGAACTAGAATTATAATTCTATTTATTTTTAAATAAATAAATTGAATTTGAAAAGGGTTTTAAAAGTAACCAGAATTTCCAGTAATTGAAGTGGAATGGATTTGAATCGAAATTGTCTTTGGAATATTTCGATGTTGGACTTCGTGATTATACAGATGTTGTTATGGAAATTTGAAAGATATTTATATATCGCTATTTTCAATACGATATTCGTTGGTCGTAGAATTTGATATTGAATGTAAGCCGATATATTTTCTATTCAGAGGCTTGTATTTAACATCAAATGTGATTTGGGTTTGTCGTGAATGGTGTCTTCATTAACACTGTTCTTAAGCCCAGTTGAGGAAAAAGATTAAATCTTTTTATTTAGATTTAATGAAGTGTACCAATTAAATAATATTTAATTGGAATTGAATTCGAATTGATTCTTGGGTTTATCGTGAATGGTGTTTTAAATAACACTCGTTCTTTAACCCGATAATTAATAGAATGTGATTTTGGGTTGTCGTGAACGGTATCTTCAATAATACTGTTCTTAGACCCAAAGGAGTTAAGAAAAATTCAGAAATTAATTGGAGATTAGTTGAGTTGAATGGTTTCTAGGGTATTGATCTGATGTTGGTTTTGGCCTTCGGGGTTAATACTTAGGGAATTGCTCACTTACTAATTCACGGTTAGGGACTGAATGAAACGTGAGGTGATTTTGGGTTTATCGTGAACCATGTTTTAAATGACACTGATTTTTTAACCCAGTCACAGATTAAAACTAAGTGGAGTTTTAATGAATCTTTAATTAGATTGAAATAATCGAAATGGAGTATCACTAGTTTTGCTCCAGGCGATAGTTAAATCTTTAATTAGATTTGAACGTGAAATGGTAATTGAATTTACCGATAACACCGTGGTGTTAGATATGAAGTATTACCAGTTTTACTTCATGGGATGAATAGGTTGGGATTAGGAAATTAAAACAAATGATTACTTCGGTAAGGTTCGTTAATCCCGACTAGTTTTAATTGATATTCAAAAGTAGATTAAAGAATAAATTAAATAATTTATCTTTGATAAAATTAATGGGAACCTTTCCCTATGAATGTGAAATTTAGAAACTAACTGTCGGTTAGCTAAGCAGAATGGTTTTCTGGATATTGATCTGATGTTGGTTTCGGCCTTCGGGGTTAATATTTGGGGAATTATTCTCTTGATTAATTTACGGTTAGTGACTGATGAATTGGAATGAGGCGTATGTGGTGTTTGTGTAACACTTATTTAAAATATACGCGAGTTATTCGGAAAGACCGGGTTTATCCCATTCTGAATAACTGATACGACGATAAGTCGAAGATGAAGACGGTGGTTGAAGACCGGAAGTCTTCACGTCATTTGGATAATTACTGATGATCTTGATTGGGTTAAACACCCAAGAAGATGGAAACGGTTGGTGTTCGTCCAGACGTACTTGGAGATCGATGGATATGCGGGGTATTAGGTGCCTCCGGTTTCATTCAGACCCAGAACGAATTTGTAAATGGAATGTGTGTCTGACATTGGATTTTAGTCTGTGTGATTGATCTCTATTAAATATATATCTGTTTGGCGACGGAGATTTTATTCTCTTGCTTAACGCCCTTCTCTGAGGCGTACGAGCTCAGGGGTTATATACAGATGGATATCAAACGCATAGAGTGAATTGCCTGTGTGGCATGCCTAAGTGGCAAATGATCAAGGCTTCTGTTGAAAAGCAAAGTCTTGTGGTTGATGATCAAAGCACCGCTTGTGTGGCATTGCTTTGTGTAACGTGAATTCGCGAGCCTCACACCCCGGTTGTGAACCAAAAAGGGAGACGGACCTCAGGGAGGGCATGCGTTTCTTTCTAGCTAGGGTGGTGTCAGTGACCTACCAGCCTTGACATTTATATACTTTTGACCTCTGTGGTTGTTGCTGTTGCGAGGCGCCTCGGTTTGATCGGACGATCCGGGTCCGATGGAGTCATTCGTTGGCTCATTTACGCCCCAAAGGGCGGGGAAACGTAGTGTTCAGGCATAATAATCCACATCGGTGGACCGGCCCTGACGATCCAAAGGGTTGATGCGTTCTGATCCTGAGGCTCGGGCTAGAGAGTCTCGAATTGGTTGAGGACTATCTTTTGCCTCGGTTCATAGATGGAAATCCAATTTCCAAATACGTGACATTTGCGGTTTTATTTGTAGAGCCTAGTATGGCGACATGATATATGGTACCCATGCCACCTATGATTGATACTTATGATTTGAAGTTGTTTTATACACTATGCACTTATAATAGTATCAAATGATTTGTTTTAAACGTATCAAGCATTCTTGGCTATAAGGTAAAAACCCTATCCTCCGGCTTGCGTTGCATTGTGTGATGGGAACTGGGTCTTATAATAGCTTCATTTTTCTTTATTTAGCATTGCGCTGTTTGTTTTATGCAGTGATATCCTTGGGGGGAAACCCGTTCCGTGTTATACGGAGTGGTCCCTTGATTTATCTAACTTTAAAAATAAAGATTAATAACTGTTTTAGTTCTCACACCAGTCCCATGACTGACCTGGAGTTTATTGTTTTAACCTAAACTCTGGGTGCCCCTATTTTGACACGGGCAGCTAGTAGTTTTGGTTTTGCAGATTTATATTCACAGGATCCTGGTTTACAGCTGGAATGATATCCGGAAGGCTTTGTATCCGTATATCTCTTCTATTTGTGTATTGTATTATTTTCCGCTGCTATGTAATGTCTTGTAATCTCCGATATTTCTGTGTAATATTGATTCGTTTATACTCTGTATTTTCTTGTAATCTGATGAGTTGTTGTAATATGCAATGAAATATTCTTCCGTCTGCGTTCTATTTTGTTGTGTTCTCAAAACAATCAGGCGTTTCGAACGGTCTAGATCGGTTTAGCAGCTGATTCGGATCGAGCGAGATTCCTTGTCGTCACAGTTGGTATTAGAGCTTTGGTTTACAAAGCTCAGAGAACAGGACACATTAGAACCATACGAAAGAATTCATCAGATATTGGATTAGTAATATCCAATGGGAATGACTCGTTAGAGATGGGATCAGTAGTATCCTAGAACGAGTGTGAAGAGTATATTTTTGAAATACAAAATGAAAACAAGTTTTGTTTTGAAATTTAAATCACTTATTCGTAGTTGATTATTTATTTTATATTGATTTGGACAGTCCAATATATAGAGATTTTGCATATATGTCTTGCAAACGTGTATTCGAAGTTTTGATGTATTGGATGGTTATAGAATCACACTCTAGTGCCCGGGGATAATTCTGGTGACGGGGCACCATCGCCAGTATTTATTTTCGAGTTACGAAAGTGAGATTTCTATATATTTCCATTTGACTGGTGTGAGAACCGAAACTAGATAGGGCTTATTGTTGTGATTTGGCATCAAAAATCTAATTTTTGACTATGTATCAAAGTTATGAATTTCAAAAGCTAATCAACTAATAGATTGATGGTTGTGTTGTTTGATTATTGTTTGATTAATTGAAAATTTTAACCATTTAGCCAAATTGACCAAATAGTAAATTGTATTGAAATTTTGTTGCATTTGCTTGCATATATTTGTACTTACATTGAACAGGTCATAGCAAGGAGGCTAGAGCAGAGAATAAAATTTGTTTGCCCGACAAATAGGTACATGTTTATCATAATTTACTGTTTTGTTAGGGTGATGATGATTTTATGAGCCGATTGGCTAGCCGCTTCGCATTTTCATTTTCTTTTTGAGATCAGAAGGCTTGTATGGCAATTTCGGGATTTTCCCATGCTCCCGGTGCAGGGGAGGTTATGGCGAAATTTTTCAAAAATTTAGGGTGTTAGCCAAATTTTTGAAAAGTTCTTAGAAACTGAAAAGTTGAAGAACTTAAGCCGTAGTCAAAATAATGAAAGTTGAGTAGGTATTTAAAACAACTTTCGGCTTTGTTCCTTTTCGGGGACGAAAAGTTTTAAGTGGGGGAGATTGTAATAACCCGGAAATCTGGGCCAGTTTAAAATTTTTATTTTGGCAATTTTAGCGAATTTTGATTATTTAAAATGAATTATTTTAAATAATATCGACGAGAAATTTATTTTGAATATAATTCGAACCGTATATATTCGTTTGAATCGACGATAGAATATAAATATTTATTTATATTTATAAAAGGAATTGAAAATGGCGCGGTAGTTCGATAATTCGATTTCAAACTTCAAATGAATGTACCGGGTGCAAAATAAACCGGATTTTAGTGAAACCAAAAATATTTGAATCTAATCAAGAATATCTTTCCAACGAATCCGAAAAATCAAGATTTCATAGCGGGAATCAAAAGATATGTCCAGTTGAAAATTCTGAATAGTCGCTATAGAATTCAGGCCCTTAAAAATGGAAGTTTTGCAAACGACCTCGGAATTCGACGAAACCACTTTTGTTGGATCCGTGATGTTAAGTTATTGCTAGATTCCAAATTTCATAATTTTTCGAATCAATATGTGAGCATGGCAAAGTAAAACGCGTTTGACCAGTTTTAGTTGATTTTAATCGACTGGAAAATGGCCATTTTTCAAACGGTCTCAGAATTTGACGAAACTAGTTTTGTTAGGACCGTATCGTCAATACGAAGCTAGAAAATATTTTTTTAGAATTTTTCGAGTCCGTATGTGACCTCGGTAATTTGAAATGTATGTTTAAAATTCAGTATAATGATTTAAATGTAAATTCAATGGAAACTGATCGAAACGATCGAATCAGCCTACGAAACATATCCCATTGTGTTCAGAATGGGGGTAATACGCTATAGACGACAGTCGGTGGGCCTCGTTTCGGGGTCGAAATAAAAAGCCAACTTTTTGAAATTAAAATAATTAAATAATTAAATTATATTTATACTTAACACCCCCTTCCTCTTCATTCAGAAAAAAACCCCGATTACCACCCAAACCCGCTTCCCCCCCCTTCGACGACCGCCGCTCCACCCTAGAACGCGCCCCTCCGCGCTGACCCCCCTCCTTCATCTACCGACATGAAACCCCCGCTCTCTCCATCCGCCACCGCGAAACCCCCCAGCCGCCCCCTCTCCTTCTTCTTCTCCGTTCATCCCCTCCATCTCCGCCGATTGTCACCCCCTCCAAGCCTGTAAGTTTTTATTTACTTGTATTTAGTTTATTTAATGTTTTTAAATCAGTTTCTTTATGTTTAAACCATATTATTAAATTAGTTTTTACTTATGAAAAATGTGAATAAACGATCATGATTTTTATTAACACCAAAAGATTGTTTTTTTTAAAGGTTTGATCTTTAACTATGAAAGATATGATTTTTATTATATAGAAAGATGAAAGATATAATTTTTATTATATAGAAAGTTAAAAATATAATTTTTATATTATTAAAAGGTTAAAAATAGGATTTTTATATTATAGAGGTATTAAAGATTTGATTTTTTAACAATAAAAAAAATTCGATTTTTATATATTGAATAGCGAAGTAAAAATTCGATTTTTATATATTGAATAGCGAAGTAAAAAT
Source organism: Allium sativum (assembly GCA_030737875.1). Lineage (NCBI taxonomy): Eukaryota > Viridiplantae > Streptophyta > Magnoliopsida > Asparagales > Amaryllidaceae > Allium > Allium sativum. The sequence goes on along the minus strand of CM060912.1, from coordinate 549,350,104 downwards.
ATGATTTTCATATATTGAATAACAAAGTAAAAATTCGATTTTTATATATTGAATAGCAAAGTAAAAATTCGATTTTTATATATTGAATAGCAAAGTAAAAATTCGATTTTTATATATTGAATAGCAAAGTAAAAATTCGATTTTTATATATTGAATAGCGAAGTAAAAATTCGATTTTTATATATTGAATAGCGGTATAAAAATGTGATTTTTATATATGTAGTGAAAGCGGACAACGAAAGTGGGAAGAGTCGAGAACGGCGAAAATTTCTACAAAGAAGAGTCGTGGGATTGGATTAGCTATTCTGTGAGAACTCCTCACCTTTTAATTTTGTTTTTCTAGTTAAAATATATACTAGGATGCAGGCGGTGTTTAGTAGCACTCGACACCCGTCGTCCACAGACCATGAACGGCTTGTATGCTTGGTTGTTTGATTTTGATGTGTAGTTGATTGTGTGATGTGAAATGAAATAAAATATTTATATAGTTAAAAATATTTTATAGTTAAAAATAAAATTTTTAACGTGTATGAAATGAAATAAAAATAAACAGATCGGACGATTTGTTTATATACACACATTTGACTGGTATTGATTGGGACGATAAATTTTACACATCGCCCAACTGCACAAATAAAATCTGTGTTTGATTGTTTGAAACACCACATGGGTATTGGGATGATATATGACATACACTAATCCCAATAATTAGTTGTATGTCGATCGATTGATTGACAGACTGTTATGAGCGTTAAATATTTATATTTGATGCTTATACAGTGTAGAATGCACTTTGGATGATGGTTGATTATTCATCGTTGTTATTGTGTACATGTGGTGTAGAAAATCCATATAATTAACATTATATGGTAATTGATTGGGCCTCATTCCAATTTTGAAAAAGAAACATTTGAATAGAAATATTTGAAAAGGAAATATTTGAATAGAAATATTTGAAATAGAAATATTTGAAATAGAATATTTGAAAATAGAAACATATGAAGCCGTTGATTAAATTGATGCCATTTTGACGTGAACGATATTTATATCGATTTTATTCATTTTTCAATGAATATTGAAATAGATTTGAAATTCAAATTAAATTGAATAGATTTGAAATCGAATAGATTTGAAATTCGAATTATATTGACATTCGAATTATATTTAAAGTGAATTGAAATTCGAATTAAACTGAATTGATTTGAAATTCGAAATACACTGAAATGATTTGAAATTCGAATAGAATTGAAATCCGAATTAAATTGAATAGAATTGAGTTCGAAAGGAATTGAATTCAAATTGAAATTGAAAATAAATTCGAATTAAATTGAAATTGAATTGAAATCGATTTGAAATGAATTTAAAACGAATTTATATTGGAATATTCAATTTTGATTTGAAATTGAATATGAAGTTGAAACCGTTTTGAAAATGAAATTTAAAACGATTTATAAAACACGTTTTAAATTGAAATCGATGAAGTATATATTATATATATAATATAATGGCCTGAATAGAACGCGCCGCACCGCGGTAGTTCACAAATTTCAACCATTGACTTCGAACGGATATTACGGGAGATCCGACCGTCGGATTCTCCTAAAACCAGAACCGTTGGGTTCGTGTCGAAAAGAGCTTTCTAACGAATATTAGAAATTTTAAATCTAACGGTTGGATTTGGAATTATGTCCAAATCAAATTTGGAAAAGATCGCTGTAAGTGCAGTTCGATGGCCATTGATGGAAATCGACTGTACGGGCCTAAATAAAATTATTAAAAATAATAATAATTTGTGTAAAATCATAAGAAATGATTTGGGAAGAATCGGGATGAAAAGCTCCATATTTGAAAAGATAAAAATAGATTTTTTATCGAAATGAACTAGGTTTGAACTAGAATTATAATTCTATTTATTTTTAAATAAATAAATTGAATTTGAAAAGGGTTTTAAAAGTAACCAAAATTTCTAGTAATTGGGATTTGAATCGAATTGTCTTCGAAATATTTCGATGTTGGACTTCGTGATTATACAGATGTTGTTATGGAAATTTGAAAGATATTTATATATCGCTATTTTTAATACGATATTCGTTGGTCGTAGAATTTGATATTGAATGTAAGCCGATTTATTTTCTATTCAGAGCCTTGTATTTAACATCAAATGTGATTTGGGTTTGTCGTGAATGGTGTCTTCATTAACACTGTTCTTAAGCCCAGTTGAGGAAAAAGATTAAATCTTTTTATTTAGATTTAATGAAGTGTACCAATTGAATAATATTTAATTGGAATTGAATTCGAATCGATTCTTGGGTTTATCGTGAATGGTGTTTTAAATAACACTCGTTCTTTAACCCGATAATTAATAGAATGTGATTTTGGGTTGTCGTGAACGGTATCTTCAATAATACTGTTCTTAGACCCAAAGGAGTTAAGAAAAATTCAGAAACTAACTGGAGATTAGTTGAGTTGAATGGTTGCTGGGGTATTGATCTGATGTTGGTTTCGGCCTTCGGGGTTAATACTTAGGGAATTGCCCACTTGCTAATTCACGGTTAGGGACTGAATGAAACGTGAGGTGATTTTGGGTTTTTCGTGAACCATGTTTTAAATGACACTGATTCTTTAACCTAGTCACAGATTAAAACTAAGTGGAGTTTTAATGAATCTTTAATTAGATTGAAATAATCGAAATGGAGTATCACTAGTTTTGCTCCAGGCGATAGTTAAATCTTTAATTAGATTTGAACGTGAAATGGTAATTGAATTTACCGATAACACCGTGGTGTTAGATATGAAGTATTACCAGTTTTACTTCATGGGATGAATAGGTTGGGATTGGGAAATTAAAACAAATGATTACTTCGGTAAGGTTCATTAATCCCAACTAGTTTGAATTGATATTCAAAAGTAGATTAAAGAATAAATTAAAGAATTTATCTTTGATGAAATTAATGGGAACCTTTCCCTATGAATGTGAAATTTAGAAACCAACTGTCGGTTAGCTAAGCAGAATGGTTTTCTGGTTATTGATCTGATGTTGGTTTCGGCCTTCGGGGTTAATATTTGGGGAATTATTCTCTTGATTAATTTACGGTTAGTGACTGATGAATTGGAATGAGGCGTATGTTGTATTTGTGTAACACTTATTTAAAATATACGCGAGTTATTCGGAAAGACCGGGTTTATCCCATTCTGAATAACTGATACGACGATAAGTCGAAGATGAAGACGGTGGTTGAAGACCGAAAGTCTTCACGTCGTTTGGATAATTACTGATGATCTTGATTGGGCTGTACATCCAAGAAGATGGAAACAGTTGGTGATCGTCCAGACGTACTTGGAGATCGATGGATATGCGGGGTACTAGGTGCCTCCGGTTTCGTTCAGACCCAGAACGAACTTGTAAATGGACTGTGTGTCTGACATTGGATTTTAGTCTGTGTGATTGATCTCTATTAAATATATATATATATCTGTTTGGCGGCGGAGAATTTATTCTCTTTCTTAACGCCCTTCTCTGAGACGTACGAGCTCAGGGGATATATACAGATGGATATCAAACGCATAGAGTGAATTGCCTGTGTGGCATGCCTAAGTGGCAAATGATCAAGACTTCTGTTGAAAAGCAAAGCCTTGTGGTTGATGATCAAAGCACCGCCTGTGTGGATTGCTTTGTGTAACGTGAATTCGCGAGCCTCACAACCCGGTTGTGAACCAAAAACGGGAGACGGACCTCGGGCAGGGCATGCGTTTCTTTCTAGCTAGGGTGGTGTCAGTGACCTACCAGCCCTGACATTTATATACTTTTCACCTGTGTGGTTGTTGCTGTTGCGAGGCGCCTCAGTTTGATCGGATGATCTGGGTCCGATGGAGTCATTCGTTGGCTCATTTACGCCCCAAAGGGCGGGGAAACGTAGTGTTCAGGCATATTAATCCACATTGGTGGACCGGCCCTGACGATCCAAAGGGTTGATGCGTTCTGATCCTGAGGCTCGGGCTAGAGAGTCTCGAATCGGTTGAGGACTATCTTTTGCCTCGATTCATAGATGGAAATCCAATTTCCAAATATGTGACATTTGCGGTTTTATTTGTAGAGCCTAGTATGGCGACATGATATATGGTACCCATGCCGCCTATGATTGATACTTATGATTTGAAGTTGTTTTATACACTATGCACTTATAATAGTATCAAATGATTTGTTTTAAACGTATCAAGCATTCTTGGCTATTATAAGGTAAAAACCCTATCCTCCGGCATGCGTTGCATTGTGTGATGGGAACTGGGTCTTATAATAGCTCCATTTTTCTTTATTTAGCATTGCGCTGTTTGTTTTATGCACTGATATCCTTGGGGGGAAACCCGTTCCGTGTTATACGGCGTGGTCCCTTGATTTATCTAACTTTAAAAATAAAGATTAATAACTGTTTTAGTTCTCACACCAGTCCCATGACTGACCTGGAGTTTATTGTTTTAACCTAAACTCTGGGTGCCCCTATTTTGACATGGGCAGCTAGTAGTTTTGGTTTTGCAGATTTATATTCACAGGATCCTGGTTTACAGCTGGAATGATATCCGGAAAGCTTTGTATCCGTATATCTCTTCTAGTTGTGTATTGTATTATTTTCCGCTACTATGTAATGTCTTGTAATCTCTGATATTTCTGTGTAATATTGATTCATTTATACTCTGTATATTCTTGTAATCTGATGAATTGTTGTAATATGCAATGAAATGTTCTTCCGTCTGCGTTCTATTTTATCGTGTTCTCAAAACAATCAGGCATTTCGAACGGTCTAGATCGGTTTAGCGACTGATTCAGATCGAGCGAAATTCCTTGTTGTCACACAAACTTCCTGAATCGACGAACCCTAGCCTCTACTATTGAAAATCGGTTATCCCTAGACTGCATCGCACCATTCGAGACACATATAAAATCGAAGAGAAGCTCGTTCTGATCTCAAATATACTCATCTCGTGATTTATGGGTTTTGTTTTGAATTGTTATAAAAAATTTTGTGGATCGAGGCTTTTTGTTTAATGAGGAAACTGTGGCGCTTTCCTTTTGACTTCGAAATGTTAGAATTAGGTTTAGGAGTTGTAGGATATTTATAGGATATTTTTAATAATTTAATATTCGATCATTATATTTAATTATAAGCAAACACTATTTTTCTTTGTCCTTTAAAATTCCTGTAATCACATGCAATAACCAAAAATCATGAAAATGGTCATGCAGCTACAGTTTGTCATTACGGTCCCAACGAAACTGGTTTCGTCGAATTCCGACTCCGTTTGCTCACACAGTGTATTTTTAACCGTCAAAATATCGTCTGTTTTTCACTTTAAAAAATGGTACGGCCACATACTGACTTCAAAAATCAAGGAAATTGAAATCTAACAATAATTTAACATTGCTGATCCAACAAAATTAGTTTCGTCGAATTCCGAGGTCGTTTGCAAAACCGACTATTTTTAAAGCTCTAAATAACCCTTTTAATTATATATAAATATATTTAAAACAAATAAATTTAACATTAAAAAATAAATATTATCGAATATATTCACAGTGGAATACCGTACAGCTTCAGAATATCTTATATGGATTTCTAACTCGATATTTCAAATCTGGGTCAACCCGATATTCGATTTATAATGAAATCCCTTTTTAAAAATATAAATAATTCCTTTATAAATTATAAAGGAATTCCATATCGACTTTTCTAAAATTTGATTTGGACATATCTCAAAATCTACACGACGAAATCCCGATTTTTCTCTTCCATTAGAAAGATATACTTCACCAGCTCCTAACGTTTCTTGTTTCACAGAAATCCGATTTAAAACGGCTTCTGTATATTCGTTTAAAGTTCGAATCGCCAAATTACGAACTGTAGCGCCATTTCGAGCTCGATTTTAATTATAATATAATTATACGTTCAAACTTCATTTAAATAATATATTCGTTATTCTAATTCAATTCTAAACTGAATTAAATATCACAGATGATCCAGTTCACACCATATTGTGAATTCCACTATTTCTGACTATTTGAGAAATTAAATATATTATTATATTATTTATTTTAATTAAATATTATTTAACTAACCGACCATTTAAATTCTCTAATTCACTATTTAAATAGTTAAATAAATAAATTATATCGCTGAAAAATGCGGTTCATTACACAGATATGGTCAAAGCCGTGTCTGAATATAGTTTAGATGCGGCTATAAGCCGTATGTTATTACTAGTGAGATACAGTTTATAGTCGTATCTAAAAATTTAACACGCCATTTTTTGAAACGGCTTTTGGCCGTGTTTAAGAGTTTAGATACGACTAAAAACACAGATTAATTAGCATATATGGTGTAGTGACTGTTACCCTTTCTTTCAAAGGATTTTTTAAAGTTAAACAATATGGTTGGAGTTTACTCACACAAGTCCCACGACTGACCCAGAGTTTATTTTGTTTGTTTTTCCTAAACTCTTGGATGCCCAAATTTGTATGGGTAGTCAAGTTTTTCAGGCTTTTACAGATATGCTTGGAGGAGCTTGAAGCAGGAGGCTTCACCGTTAGTTATTTCCTCTATGATTCATATGTATTGTACTCTAATATGGTATGTATATACAAAACAGATTTGTATTTCAAAGTTATGATTTATGATATTATATTTTATCTGTTACGCTGTGAGATTCTGTGTTGTTATTTCAGTTCTTCTTCTATCTATTTCTATTTCTTTAACCCTAATGACTTGTATTTCTGTATTATTTGAGTTGGACATGTATTGTATTAGTCAGCTCAGATAGTATGGATTTGCAGACCGTTACACAAAAGCTGCTGGTTTCATTACAAATATTTTCATACTTCACATGTTGTTAATCGCTGCCTAGTCAAATAACTATTTCATAATTTGTCAGATGAAGATATATCAACATTATCAACAATTGCCTTAGTATTCTTCCTGCTCTAGTCCCTCATCTAATCAACCTAGCGCATGAACAGTTCATAACCGAGACATGAAGAAAGTGTGAATTCAACTTTACTACCGACTAGATAAAATCAGCCAGATAGATGTCCATGAAGTTAGAAGTCAATTATATCCATCCATAAGGTGATGATACCTTAATATGATTTAGTTCTTTTGCTCTTTTCCAAAGAGCAATATACTCTTTGATTATCTACCTCTGTGAATCTCATTTCCAGCCCTCCACCATCTTCAACATCTAAAAATTTCTAAATAAATGGAAATGGTTATCTAATTTATATAGTAGATCAAAATGCTCTTAATTTGATACATAATTATCTTTTATTTTTCTCTTTTGATTGATGTAATAAGAAGCGCAAATCAGCAGATCTGTCTATTTCTTTATGTGACAAATTATTTTATATTTTTAGCAGTTGGACTAAACAACTTGCTCAATAGCTTTATCACAAATTTAGATCTACCTTTTTTATTAAATTTTACCTTGGATCTGTTCATTCTAACTAAAAATCTTCGACTGCTGCTATTTTCTTTTCTTAATCATTTGTTGGGAATGTGATAAGAGGAAAGCTTAGCACTAATCAAAAATTTAGAGAAACAATTACATACGTCCAATTTATAACCTTACCAAGGAAGGCATAACCTAAGGATAAAACAATTTTTGGAAACACTGTACAATTATCATTTATTTGCACTTAAATTTTAATTGTAACTATTTAACTGTAAATGGAGGTCTTAAAAGAACACATGTTTCCAAACAAATTCCCATCATTTTCTCCGCTTTCAGCTTCTCCATGCGCTTGGGCTTCAGCTGGCAATATCTGAATATATATACACATTTAAGAAAATAATGAACTTCATATGCATTGGAAAAAAAATAACACTTACAACTCTACCAGTAGACAAGGCAACAACTCAAACAAACCCTAAGTCTCACTTCTCCTCATTACATATTGGCTTTCTGCATATTGGGCTGAAAATTCCAGTATCTCCATCCTTGCTCAAATGTTTAGCGGTCTCATACAACATCTCATGAACTTCCACCACCCCCTTCGGTGCAATCCTCATGTAAGCCATCACTGTGACAAGCAAGTGATTCTTCCAATACAATTGGCTACTATTATTATAGAAATGAAAACTTCTAACAGAGATATTTAAATTAGATCATACTTGATAATTCAAAGTTACTATTACGATCAAATGGATTTAATATATGAATGGATTAAATATATGTCAGATTTGCTCTGCGGACCAAATTAGATCAAAGTTGATAATTCGGAGTTATTAGTACTGCATGCTATAAGAACATGACTTGTTCGATCTAATAAGAGTTAGACTACGACAGACATATTCAAAGTTGATAAAAGTGCAGGGAACGTAAAAAGATGAATAAAACATTACTTCCCATATGACACTAGTGAAATAATCTTTTTGCTTTTAAATTCAATCGGTTGCTACTATGATCCATATCGTATATTAATATTTAGTTTCTTGAAAAATAATAATAATAAGTATTTGAGAAGCCAGCATGTTATATTTTGAGCCTTAGTTACAAAAGTACGCATGCACTCCAATGTCATAGCTTGTCAGTAAAAATTGCGGTTTTGTATAGTAATCTAGAATGTCATATCCAGAATGGAAATATAAATTGCTTATATGAAGATACATGAGAAAAAGTCGTAACAGTTCAGAAACTGACCCATACTTGCAATCAATTATCTCTCAAACAATGCAGTCCAGATGCCCTATAACAATCTCGCATAATTTCACAAGAGAAAGTGACCTTGGTACCCAATACGCTAAAAACTGCCCTGACTCATCAACTTTGGTAAGTTATAATCTACATGTTGTATATGACGTAGTTGTATACACAATTATATGATTTTTGTTTGATGATAACAACCAAATAAATATTATTTTAAGTGTGTTTGTTATTGTACTGTTCTATATATACATTACAAACAAGAATATAATAATTATATTTAAATAGAATATGACTGTACAGACTTTCATATATTCATACAGTATTTTATTTAAATTAGATATTATATTTCAAACATTCAAACAGTACAACTATTTGTAACTCCACTATTTAAACATTCACTGAATATTGTACCTGTAAATAAACTGAATAAAATAGATAAGTTTGTTTGAAAACAATAAAATAATATTTTATTTCAATCAAACTTGTTTATTACATATAAACAGTACAATCTTTTTAATATGCACAGCTCCTTTACTACAGAATAATTACAACACTCATACATGTCACTCTATTTTACAGTTACACTTATACATTCATTTTATACAATGAGACATGCTGTCTTCTTTCTTCGGTCTTCTTTCTTCGCTTTTAGTCAGTCAGCATTGTCGTCGTAGAAACACACACACAGTATCTAGAACAGAAATAATTTCTAAATTATAACAGATATAATTTTTATTTTAAAAATTTTATTTGCCTTATATTTCTGGTGTGTTTCTCATCATTTTTCATGACTTGATCTGATTCATCTGTATCTAGTTAGTTTGTATATGTATAGCACAGGGACAGGAAATCTTGTTTGATGGATGCATATACACACGTGTATAAATATACACGCGTGCACTGCCTCGCCAATCAGCAAGCAACTGAGGAGTAGCCATGGAGACCATCTCGACTCAGTGTACACACAAATGGACAATGCAACGCAAATGCATATATACAGGAATTCAAGTCAGCAAGAAATGGTACATGGTGGAGACAAGTGCAAAAGTTTCAGCCCATATCTCAATACATGTGCACAGTCAACACAGGTACATAGTGATGGCATGTCATCATGTCGAGTACACATGATGGAGGCGCAACCAAGTAACAATGCACATGCAAGTGTACTCAAATTACATGCAAGTATCAAAGCAGAGTTATCAAGTTCAAGCACAAAACAATGGTGATGCAAATTTAAGTGCCAAGAAGAGTTGGCATGCATGGCTCATGTTTATATAGAAGTGTTCATGAAGCAAACTGGTGCAACTATTCATTGTTAAGCAACAAATCAGTATGGGCCAAATGTATGCACTGTTCAACCACAACATAGGTTTGGATTAAAAGTATCAAAACAGGGTTGTTTTCACACAAGTTCCTAAAGTGACCAAACAATGGTGTAAACTTCATGCATTGTTCAGTAATCTGCAAAATATACAGCATGTATTTGTATGGATAACATAGTAGCTACAATGAAATCATATGCAGCATTATATACATGGACGAGCAATGATACGTGTACAAGCCCAGACCAAGACATGGTTAAGACAGACCAGGTTTCAGTTGCAGCAGAACAGGTCATGTATTAGTAACTAAGTGAACAAGCACAACCAGTGGTGAAACAACAAGCTAAAGCAGTTCTATTTTCATCTGCGATAGTGGTGCAGACTACACAAGTGCAGAATAAAGTTTAGCCAAGTTCAAGTGGTCGCAATATGTCAACAACAGTAAATACAAGATTAATGACAGTGCACAAATACATATATGAGTACAAGTTTGCTCGAGTTCGAACCAATCAGTCTGAGATCAGAATTTCTTTATTACAAATAAGATTGGAAAAATATGGAATTTTTTAAAGTGGGAAATATTGTGTGTGAATTCAACATAACTTTTCTAGCAAGAAGAATTCATGTCTTCAGAAGAACAAAAATGGGAAAAGTGTAAACAATTGCAGAAATTACAAATTTACAATTTGCAAAGAGTTCTACAATTTGTCTGTTTTATTTCCAGAATTTACGGTTCATTTTTGTGATAAGAAATTTCATTTTTTTTCCTGGAATTCACGTTTACTTAGATGAACAAAATTGGCATGAAACATTGTTTTTTTTCCAGTTTTGAACTGTTCAAACTCGGAAAGAACTTTTTTAAAATATCTCCAGATTTCGGCATATAATTAATTGGAGAAAATCATTCAAGAGCACAAAACAGAAAATCAAAGTTTTATCTTGGGCAAGAAATCAAATTTTGATTTCAAATATTTCCGGAATTAAACCATAGCTATGGCAACAATAATACAGCAAATAAATCAAGGGGCAAATATATGTTTCATCATTTATTCGAAGGGAAACTAGCAAATTTCAGATTCATCAAAGGCCAAGAATCTTTCTAAATTCATCAAACATCACACAATCAAAGCCGAGATTTTTTTTTTCACTCAAAAAGGGGAAGCACGCACGAATCAGGTCGAGCCATTCATATGAAATCAGAGTGAATTAGGGATTGAATTACCCTATTTATTCACACCTATCATCACTGGCAATATCAGTCAAAAACACTCAACAATTCAAGGCCAAATTAAAATTCTAAATCAGAGAAACTCACCAAATACTTCATCATTTTCGATCACTATTATCCCCAAATCGAAGCACCAGATATTAACAAAGATTCAAGCATCAGAATATTTTTCCAGAGCTGAAAGAACATCGCGATTTGATTTGGGAACTCACTAAAACCCTAATAGCCGCCATTTTGATTTCCAGAGAAAGGGAGAATGTGCTCAACCAATTCCACAAAGGGCCGACCAAGTTTTTAAATGAATAAAGGGATAACCCTTTTATTTCTAACTCCTAGGGTTTAGTTTGTTTCCTTTTTGTGTTATTTTAATTTGTTTTTTAAACAATTCTGAATAGTTCTTGAAACACCCTATCTCCGTTAAGATCATCGCAAAGGGAATGCCTTAATTTTGGTGGAGCATTATAGGCAAAAGACAGAAAATTTACAAGACAGAAACATAAGCAGCGGAAAACAACATTTATTTCATACGTGGTTCATAACAAAAGCATTACAACAAACTATCTCAAAGCAACTTACAAATCATTACATCAAAATATCTGTTATGCTTAAAACATAAAGAAGCATAAAACATAAATAAAACTGCATAAATCCCCAAGTCTAGTGTGTCCAAATCCATAGCCAAAGATAATAGGTTCCAAGCCGTACATCACAGAGTCTTCAAACTTAAAAAGATGAACGGTCCAAATTAAGCTGAGCTATTCCCTCCCTGGCTACCTGAGGGGGAGGGGGAACGGAAGAAAAGAAGACAAAAGAAAAATGGGTCAGACATAAGTCTGAGTAAGTCCAGTGACTTTTTAGTGTGTTAATAAGGAAAAGGTCATGATAGGAATAAACTGAAAATAGGACAGTCCCAGAACAGCAAACTAACATAAAACTATATAAGGCAGGATAAACCAAATATTGCACCCATGTCTAATTCTCTACACCTACTTATACTTGTCCAACTAGCACCACATGTTCATGGTGAAATGATCCCCTTATATCGATCGGCTCCTACTCGCATGCATTTATCACGTGTGTCGTTCGGCCCCCGCTTGACGGTAGATACCTATGTTGGTCCCACCACGAGGTGTATCAAATCCTATGGTGGAAACCCGACATGATTCAAGATGCACAGTGTATGACTATTGATGCCCAGTGCCTGCGTTTTCCACTCCGGAGTACGTGCACGCCCGTACTCCGTCGGAACCTACACTGACGCACCACCCGCCGACGTTTTGACCGCTTACAATTCGGCCTAGTAATCGTGCCCCACCCTGCCTAGTTAAGGGTTCCATGATACATCTATGTGGGTTACTTCTGAAATGGGTCCTCGTTACTAGTGTTTTCTAGCCAACATGTTAAATTGGTTAAGTGTCCTAACCCCACCCATCAGTTTAGTTAACATGTTGAATTGGTTAAGTGTTCCCTTAATTGACTTAACCCTACCAATCTTGACTTAGCTTTATTAATGCACCAACCACTCACATTAAACAGGTATTGTTTTGGTGACTGGATGTACCGGTCGGTTCCGAGTAGTTTTACAATACAACTCAGCTTAACCTCAGGTCCTTTTTGGGCTCAATGCACTAACCACCCACATTAGACAGGTATTGTTATGGTCACTAGATATGCCGGTCGGTTCCGGGCAGTTTTATACCACAACTCAGTCTAACCTCGGGTTAGGCATATTCGTCTTTTCTAAATTTACATATTTATCCTTTTATGCTTATATGTAAATTTGTCAACAATTTATTGTCATGGCCCACTTTCCTTCTAAATCAAATTCATAATTTTTGGTATGTAAATTATACCATTTCAATGCCATGCCATTTACATGGTTATGAGCCAAATATTTCAATTACATGTAGTTTCGTGTTTTCCCCTAACGTTACCCCCGTTGTACGTTCTCAAAGTTTCATAGAATGTTAGGCTCGACATTTTAGCTTAACTTATAAACTAAAGGGGGAAAAAGAGGAACTTGCAACATTCCAACATCATAAAAAAAATATGGATCTCACTACAGATGTGTCACATGAACTTGGCATAATATACTTTTAATTATGAACTTGCAAACTAGATCTCTGCAACATGAATCATAAAATAATAGTTTTACATAGAACTACCAAAACTTAATTAGACATGTAGTGGTGAACTTGCATAGGGGTTGAATCATGCTAACATAGATCTAACATAGAGGCATATGGATCTAACATATAAAGTGTAGGTCTAAACATATAGGTTTACATAATCATGTTTTTAACCTATAAACTTTCATGTATTCATAACATGATAGCGTCACCTAACTTGCATAAACATGGCATAATTTCCAAATTGACATAAAACATATAGATGTCATCACCAAATTATACAACATGACATGTCATCGCCTATTTAACATACAACACATAGGTTCATTGCCAAGCCTTTAACAATGGTAGTTTTATCATCAAACTACATACAACATGATCGCAAATTTAGCATGATAAACCACAATAGTTCATAGGCAAACATGATAGAATGGACATGAATAGACATGAATCAGCATCACATATAACTTGGTTCAAATTCTATTTCACAATTCATTACAAATCATGTCTTTAATTTATTCACATCTGAAAGGTAACTACACTTACAACCAAAAAGGAATTCTTGAGTTCTAGGATCTGTATTCTTAAACTGAATTGCTTGCCTTTGATGTAGATCGTTGAATTCTATTAGTTGAATTAGATTAGATTTGATTTGATTTTGATGTAGCTTCTATCTTGCCTTTGAGTTGAAAGAGATGACGGCTATTCTAGGTTCACTATTGATGGCATGGCGGCTCTTGGAATGAATTAATGTGATTTTAGGTTGAGAGTTAGGTTGCTTATATAGATTTTTAATTAATTTAGAGCCGTCAGATTAACCCTAGAAGAAATCAAGACCATCCAGTCAAGATAGGATAACACCTCAGCCCTAATGACTCAGCAATGACTCACTGTTCGGATCAGAACACTCCAGAAATCTGTGTAGGTCTTTAGCTCGACATGGGCGCACTTGGCAGGTGCGCCAGTGCATTTTTGTACTGGCGCACTTGTGAAGTGCGCCAGTGCATTCTGGTCGACTTCCGGTTTTCTGCCTAACTTCGTTCGTCCATATCTCCTTCATACGGTGTCCGTTTTATGCAAACTCGGACTCTATCTCAAGCAGAATTCCGAGACGAACGTAATGGCGTAACCCGTTTCCCTTAATTATCAAATTTGAAATTAAGTATTCTTTAAATTCATTAATATTAATATTTAAAATCACGGGGTGTTACATTCTCCCATCCTTACAGGATTTTACCCCCGAAATCTCCAAGTTAAGGAGAATGTATATCCTAACATCCATTCATTCATCTACTCAACCATCAAACACAGGCATCCATTTTCCTTACATGATTTCTAATGCCATATGAACATATGCAAAAAGTGTGTGTATATGTTCCTTATCTAATGCAAAATCAGGCGGTCTATTGATTCAGTTGGCCTCCTTAATGCAAATCATGATAGTGCCATGCACCCATTATGTATGCGAAAGAATCCTAACGACACATATTATTTCTACATGTGTGCATAGCCATTCATCTAAATGCCGCATCCATATGACAATACAATCATTATACATCCATAAATTTAGATATGCACACACATTTATATGCAATATGAAGGTGATTGAGCCGATCTAGTGCCTAAAGTGTGTGTACATGCATCCACGAGCAACCACTAGCAACCACTTGCAACCATCAATCATAACATGTTTCAAATACATGTTTACATCCATCGGTTTCTACCTAAGGATAAAGAATAGGACTGAGGAGATATACTTAAAAGATAGATTTAAGCATGAATAAACTTATGGAAAAAGAGATCAAGTAGGTACCCTCAAAGAGAAAAGGGTAGGCTGCGCGTATTTTCTTCTCAGTTTCCCAAGTCGCGTCTTCCTCAGCATCACTCCATTGAACTTTAACAAGCTTGACTTCACGGTTGCGTAACTTTTTGAATTCGGTATCAAAAATTTGAGTTGGAACTCTTCTCACAGTCGCTTCTCGTTCCACTTCTACTTCCTCTAGTATATTCGGCTCCACCACTTCCGCAGATTCATGTAAACACTTTCGTAGTTGAGAAACATGAAAAACATTATGGACTCCAGCCAGTCTCTCGGGTATCTCTACTCTGTAATCCATCGTCCCAATCCTTTCAATGATAGGAAATGGACCTACAAATCTTGGTGCTAGCTTTCCTAAGGACCCAATGCGAATGACATTCCTCAAAGGAGATACTTTAAGGAACACCCTATCTCCAACCTTAAATTCAAGGTCGGTAGTTCTTTTGTCTGCGTAGGACTTCTGTCTATCTTGTGCAACCTTCATCCGTCTTCTTATCAAGTCCACCTTTTCTGAGGTCTCTCTAATCATGTCCGGTCCAAGTACGAGTTTGTCAGTAGACTCCCACCAACAAGTTGGTGATCGGCATGGTCTTCCATATAAAGCTTCGAAGGGTTCCATGCCTATGGTGGCTTGGTAGCTATTGTTGTAAGCGAATTCCACCAAAGGAAGATGATCTTTCCATGTACCTCCAAAGTCATGAATGCATAGTCTCAAGAGGTCTTCTAATACTCTATTCACTCTTTCCGTCTGACCATCGGTTTGAGGGTGATAGGCCGTGCTTAAGCATAACTGTGTGCCTACAGCTTCTTGGAAACTCCTCCAAAACTCGCTCGTAAAGATAGGATCTCAGTCACTCACTATGCTGGAGGGTATCCGATGGAGTCGAACTATCTCTTTAAGATACATGGATGCTAGAGATGAGGCAGTCCTTCTACTCTTAACAGGTATGAAGTGAGCGCTTTTTGTGAGCCTGTCCACTATTACCCAAATACTGGTATTGCCTCTTCTTGACCTAGGCAGCCCATCAATAAAGTCCATCGAGATGCTATCCCATTTCCACTGTGGGACCTCTAGAGGATGAAGCAAACCACCAGGCTTCTTCTGCTCCGCCTTGACTTGTTGGCATATCATGCACTTAGAAACGAATTCAGCTACATCCCTCTTTATGCCATTCCAAAAGAAAACCCTTTTGATGTCTTTGTACATTTTGTCTCCACCGGGGTGTATGGTCAACTTGGAATGGTGTGCTTCTTCAAGAACTTTCTTCACCAAATCCCTTGCTTATGGGATGCATAGTCTTCCATCCCGCCTCAACCAACCCTTATCATCGATGGAGTATCTATTGAGGTGACTAGAAGTCTCACCCCTACTCAGCTTATTTATCACATCAACTAGCTGAGGGTCTTCACGTTGTGCGGTCCCTATTGAGTCCAAAAGAGTAGGCCGCACCTCTAGCGATGCTAACAAACCAGTCACATGACCGACAGAGGGTCTAAAATCAAAGTTGGCTATGTACTCTAAGCTTTGCCTTTCTACAAAGAGAGGGCTTAAGGTCAGCTTCTTTCTACTCAACGCGTCTGCTACTACATTGCCCTTGCGAGGAGTATAGGAAATATCAAAATCATATGAGACAAGAAACTCCATCCATCTTTGCTGCCTCAAGTTGAGATCTTTCTACGAGAAAAGGTACTTCAACGATTTATGGTCAGTAAACAATTCAAACTTCTCACCTAGGAGATAATGGCACCAAGACTTAAGCGCAAAGACAATGGCAGCCAACTCTAGATCGTGGGTTGGGTAGTTTTTCTCATGTACTCTCAATTGTCTTCCACCATAAGCTACTACCTTCCCTTCTTGCATCAAGACAACGCCTAGTCCCATACCGCATGCATCTGTATATACGGTAAACATCTTGCTTCCATCAGGCAATGTCAGAACTGGGGCTATTGTCAGAGCCCTTTTCAAGCATTGGAAAGTAATATCGCAATCCAAATCCCAAGCGAAAGTTAAGTTCTTCTTTGTCAACCTTGTAAGTGGAGCTGAGATTTTCGCAAAATCTTTGATGAACTTTCGATAAAAGCCTGCTAGCCCGAGAAAGCTTCGGACTTCGGTTGCATTCCGTGGGACCTTCCAATCTTGCACCACAACTACTTTTGCGGGGTCCACAACTAATCCTTCTTTGGACACCACATGTCCAAGAAACCTTACTTCTTCTCTCCATAAATGGCATTTGGAGAATTTGGCTTTTAACTGATGCGCATGAAGAGTATCCATGACTTCCTTTAGATGCCGAGCATGCTCTTCCCCTCTCTTCGAGAAAATCAAAATGTCGTCCATGAAGACCACTATGAACTTATTGTGGAACTCCCTAAATACCCTGCTCATCAAATCGACGAAATAAGCGGGTGCGTTTGTCAAGCCGAAAGGCATGACAAGCCACTCGAAGAATTCATCCGGGGTTCTGAACGCGGTCTTATCAATGTTGTCTTCAGCCACTCTTAGCTGATGAAACCCGGTAGCCAAATCTAGTTGGGAGAAAACTGATGCACCTACAAGATGATCGAACAAGTCGTCTATTCTTGGGAGTGGGTGCCTATTTTTCTTGGTCAGCTTGTTTAGCTCCCTATAATCAAAGCATAAGCGAAGTGAACCGTCCGCTTTAGTTGCGAACACTACTGGAGCACCCCATTCAGAAATACTCCGCCTTATAAACCCTTTTCTTGCAGCTCTTTAACTTGCTTGCTGAGCTCTTTTCGCTCACTTGGAGCCATGTGCCTAACGGGTAAGGTGACGGGTTTTGCATTATCAACGAGGTATATGCGGAAGTCTATCTCCCGCCTCGGAGGTAAGCCCTTCACCTATTCAAACACATCCGAGTATTCACAGACTACTCTAATAGACTGCAAGTTCTCAACAGACGCATTAAGAGATTCTAGATAACTAAGCATAACAGAGTTCATGGGATTACAAGAAATTTCGAGAGTGTTACCGAGGCGAGTCATGAGTCTAACCACTCTCTTTTCACAATCAAGGACGGCACCATTATTGGATAGCCAATCCATGCTTAGAATCAACCCATAGCCCGTGAAGCCCAAAACATAGGCGTTACATCTAAACCCAATGCTCAGTATAGAAATTTTCAAATCCAAACAAACCATTGACAAATAAGCTGAGCCCCCAATTGGATTTGAAACAACCAAGGGATCCTCTACTATACTGGTGTCTAGGTGCAGAGATTCAACTAAAGCAGTAGATATAAAGAGTGCAATGCGTCGGAATCAAAGAGTGTACGAACAGGATGATCAAAAAGATAAACTAAACTCTCAACAGAAATATTTCTACCTCGTTCTTGCGGAGGTGCTATGAGAGCGTGAATCTGCCCTCCAGAAGTAGAACCAGGCCTCTACCCTTGCCCTTGCTTTTTTCGGCAGTCCTTAGCCATGTGTCCTGTCTCGCCCCAATGGAAACAACCACCCATCTTCCTCTTCTTCTTCATGCAGTCCTTAACCAGATGTCCAAGAGTGCCACAGAAATTGCACTTCCTCTTGTCACGGGGTTTGTTGTTCTTCCCGCCTTTCTTTGAATCTGTCTTCTTTTTATGTGACCCCTCCACTTTCTTATCTTGAGGCACCTCCACCTTTGCCTCTTTCTTTCCCTTGTCTTCCTCGTGTAATAATGCCATGTCCACCAGTCTCTCATAAGTCGCCCCCATGGGTATGCAGGTCATAGCTAGGCTGTGTAGTGGCTCATTCAGTCCCTTAACTAAACGGAGAGCCTTCTTATGAGGAGTGTTCACTAAATCCAATTCGAATCTGGCCAGCTGGTTGAATTGGTTAATGTATTCTTTGACCGTCATACTTCCTTGCTTAAGAGATAAGAACTTTTCCACCTGTAGACTTCATTCAGCTTGTGAGAGGAATTTCATTTCAAACCTCATTCTGAAATCTTCCCAAGTTTCAACCGGTCTCTCAGCATTGGTGACCTCCCACCAATAAGAAGCTTCGCCTTTAAGCAACCATACTGTCAACTGTATCTTCTGCCTATTATCCACCTCGAAAATAACGAATAGATCCTCAGCTTCTTTGAGCCAGTTCCTTGCTTCTACGAATGATTCAGTTCCATTGAAATTCTTTCCACCCATGGCTCTAAAGTCTCTACAAATCTTTGAGAAAGCATTTGCATGAGGAGGAGGAGGAGGAGAAGGAACCGCTGCAGCTGGGGGAGGAGGAATGTCTGCTGGGCCTGCGTCGTTGGCCCTAGCCTCTAGGTACCTCCTGAACCAGCCAGGTATCGGTACACCCTCTGGAAGGTTAAGATTCCTTGACATGCTGAAAGGAAAAAGGAAAGATTCAAAACAAAGGATAGAAAGATAGTGCATATGGCTTTGGGGGACTATGCCTTTTAAAGTAAAATAACACTTTTTCTTGAAAAATGCTTCTTTATACTTTTTTTGAAAATATTTTTCAAAAACTTTTATCTGATCTAGTAAACCTTTGCTCTAATACCAAGTGAAACACCCCATCTCCGTTAAGGTCACTCACAAAGGGAATTCCTTAATTTTGGTGGAGCATTATAGGTAAAAGACACAGAAAATTTACAAGACAGAAATATAAGCAGCGGAAAACAACATTTATTTCATACGTGGTTCATAACAAAAGCATTACAGAAAACTGTCTCAAAGCAACTTCCAAATCATTACATCAAAATATTTGTCTTGCTTAAAACATAAAGAAGCATAAAACATAAATAAAACTGCATAAATTCTAAGTCTAGTGTGTCCAAATCCATAGCTAAAGTTAATAGGTTCCAAGCCGTACATCACAGAGTCTTCAAACTTGGAAAGATGAACGGTCCAAATTAAGCTGAGCTATTCCCTCCCTGGCTACCTGAGAGGGGGGGGGAACGGAAGAAAAGAAGATGAAAGAAAAATGGGTCAGACATAAGTCTGAGTAAGTCCAGTGACTTTTCAGTGTGTGAATAAGGAAAAGGTCATTATAGGAATAAATTGAAAATAGGACAGTACCAGAACAACAAACTAACATAAAACTATATAAGGCAGGATAAACCAAATATATATCGCACCCATGTCTAATTCTCTGCACCTACTTATACTTGTCCAACTAGCATCACATGTTCATGGTGAAATGATCCCCTTATATCGACCGACTCCTACTCGCATGCATTTATCACGTGTGTCATTCGGCTCCCGCTTGACTGTAGATACCTGTGCTGGTCCTACCACGGGGTGTATCAAATCCTATGGTGGCAACCTGACACGATTCAAAATGCACAGTGTATGACTACTGATGCCCAGTGCCTGCTTTTTCCACTCCATAGTACGTGCATTCCCATACTCCGTCGGAACCTACACTAACGCACCACCCGCTGACGTTTTGACCGCTTACAATTCAGCCTAGTAATCGTGCCCCCACCATGCCTAGTTCAGGGTTCCACGATACATCTATGTGGGTTACTGCTGAAATGGGTCCCCATTACTAGGGTTTTCTATCTAACATGTTAAATTGGTTAAGTGTCCTAACCCCACCCATCAGTTTAGTTAACATGTTGAATTGGTTAAGTGTTTCCTTAATTGACTTAATCCTACCAATCTTGACTTAGCTTTATTAAAGCCCCAACCACTCACATTAAACAGGTATTGTTGTGGTCACTGGATGTGCCGGTCGGTTCCGGGCAGTTTTACACGACAACTCAGTCTAACCTAGGGTCCTTTTTGGGCTCAATGCACTAACCACCCACATTAGACAGGTATTGTTGTGGTCACTGGATGTGCCGGTCGGTTCTGGGCAGTTTTACACCACAACTCAGTCTAACCTCGGGTTAGGCATATTCGTCTTTTCTAAATTTACATATTTATCCTTTTATGCTTATATGTAAATTTGTCAACAATTTATTGTCATGGCCCACTAGCCTTCTAAATCAAATTCATAATTTTTGGTATGTAAATTATACCATTTCAATGCCATACCATTTTCATGGTTATGAGCCAAATATGTCAATTACATGTAGTTTCATGTTTTCCCCCAACGTTACCCTCGTTGTACGTTCGCAAAGTTTCATAGAATGTTAGGCTCGACATTTAAGCCTAACTTATAAACTAAAAGGGGGAAAAGAGGAACTTGCAATATACCAACATCATACAAAAATATGGATCTCACTACAGATGTGTCACATGAACTTGACATAATATACTTTTAATTATGAACTTGCAAACTAGATCTATGCAACATGAATCATAAAATAATAATTTTACATAAAACTACCAAAACTTAATTAGACATGTAGTGGTGAACTTGCATAGGGGTTGAATCATGCTAACATAGATCTAACATAGAGGCATATGGATCTAACATATAAAGTGTAGGTCTAAACATATAGGTTTACATAATCATGTTTTTAACCTATAAACTTGCATGTATTCATAACATGATAGCATCACCTAACTTGCATAAACATGGCATAATTTCCAAATTGACATACAACATATAGATGTCATCACCAAATTATACAACATGACATGTCATCGCCCATTTAACATACAACACATAGGTTCATTGCCAAGCCTTTAACAATGGTAGTTTTATTATCAAACTACATACAACATGATCGCAAATTTAACATGATAAACCACAATAGTTCATAGGCAAACATGATAGAATGGACATGAATAGACATGAATCATCATCACATACAACTTGGTTCAAATTCTATTTCACAATTCAATACAAATCGTGTCTTTAATTTGTTCACATCTGAAAGGTAACTACACTTACAACCAAAAAGGAATTCTTGAGTTCTAGGATCCGTATTCTGAAACTGAATTGCTCGCTTTTGATGTAGATCGTTAAATTCTCTTAGTTGAATTAGATTAGATTTGGTTTGATTTTAATGTAGCTTCTATCTTGCCTTTGAGTTGAAAGAGATGACGACTATTCTAGGTTCACTATTGACGGCATGGCGGCTCTTGGAATGAATTAGTGTGATTTTAGTTTGAGAGTTAGGTTGCTTATATAGAGTTTTAATTAATTTAGAGCCATCAGATTAGCCCTAGAAGCAATCAAGACCATCCAGACAAGATAGGATAACACCTCAGCCCTAATGACTCAGCAATGACTCACTGTTCAGATCAGAAAACTCCAGAAATCTGTGCAGGTCTTTAGCCCGACATGGGCGCACTTGGCAGGTGCGCCAGTGCATTTTTGTACTGGCGCACTTGCGAAGTGCGCCAGTGCATTCTAGTCGACTTCCGGTTTTCTGCCTAACTTCATTCGTCCATATCTCCTTCTTACGGTGTCCGTTTTACGCAAACTTGGACTCTATCTCAAGCAGAATTCCAAGACGAACACAATGGCGTAACCCGTTTCCCTTATTTCTCACATTTAAATTAAGTATTCTTTAAATTCATTAATATTAATATTTAAAATCACGGGGTGTTAGATTTCTAGAGTCTGTAAAATTCTTGCAGTTTACTAGAGTCTGTAAAATCTAGGGTTACGTGTTAGGGGTTTGTAATACGGGAAAATCTGGTCACGAGGATATCGGTCAGTCTAGGGTTTTGAGCGTAGGATAGGAGCAAGGGGTTCACGAGTGTACATGGTCGTGTATGCGGGATCTGTTCTCCTGCCTAGTAGAAACCTTAGGAATGTAGCAGTAGGAAGGGTTTTACCGAAGATGGGTATATCTGTATGTGATTTATTTTTTGCACTTTTATTTTTGCTACATTCTATTATCTGTTTATTATGTTAATATCCTATCAGATTTTTAATGTGGTGGCCCGAAAATCCGTACCAATTTGAGCTGACTAATATCCTACACATTCATCTCAAAGTGCACGAAAATTCAGATCATTAATAGAAAGAAATTAGAGGATGAGATTGAAAAGATAGAACTAATAAAATAGAAGAAGAAGAACACAGCTGAACATAATCAGAGTAAACACGAAACTCACAACGAAACGAATAAAATGTATCATATAACATAACTTTGAAATACAAAACTGTATTGTATGTATACATACCATTATCAGAGTACAATACATCATATCACAGCGGAAATAATCTCGAAATACTAATGGTGAAGCCTTCTGCTTTGAGCTCCTCCAAGTGAATCTGTAAAATCCTGAAACACTTGACTGCCCGTACAAATTTGGGCACCCAAGAGTTTAAGGAAAACACAAACAAATAAACTCTGGGTCAGTCATGGGACTGGTGTGAGTAAATTTCAACCATACTGTTTAACTTTGAAAATCCTTTTTGAAACAAAAAGATAATAGTAAGACCAGCCCACACATAAACATGGACGGCTTTTACCTTACTATAACCCAAATCATTTTGATATCAAAATCCGGTGATATTATAATAATGTCTAAACAAATAAATATCCAAGTAGCAGAACGCTTGCATCTCACGCTCCACACATATATAGTATAAAATCATAAACCGCAGAGCGCTTATTGGAGATTGGATTCCAACAGACAAGGTATGGGAGCACCTACCGATCAGTGTACTCTAGAGGGTATACACCTGGGTTCAACAAGAACGTCTTACAACCCGGTTACACATGACCGACCACTCATTTAGCTTGAGTGTATCGAATATATTGCCACCCATGGTTGTTGGCCATCCAACCGTAATCCGAAGATATAGAATCGAAAGAGAAGAACAAATATGAATTTTCTCTAGATCGATGACAATACACCCTGCTTGGGGATGACCCAGCTAGCCATGCTGCCTAGCCCAACTTTGTTACTTCCTGGTTGTAAGGCTAGAGGCTACGTCTATCTTCAGAACATCTGATCATCATTCACTTTGAATACCACATCGTCAAACCCGTCAATTCACTAATCGATTTCCAAAAATATCACGGGTATAAAAAAGCTAAGAGAAATGAATTCCTCCGCCACCAGACGAAATACCTTTAAGAGATTAACCATACGTGATTTGTTAGGTATACTCTGTCAGACACTCGTCCATACAAGTGGTCTTGGGACTAGACAAACAGAAAACACCATTCTAGAAGCAGGACGACCCTTGCATTTCACTCCGTCTTCAATTGTCTTCAACATAATCTAATTCGCAGCGCTTATGCCTATACAGAGTGGTTTTCGGATAATATATCCAACCGGTATCTCCGTATTGACAATGATGGTCAAAACACTTCGATAGTCGGTTATTTAACTATCGAGGTAAAAAAAACATTCATTTAAATGTACAATTAAACATCACACAACCACGGGCACTTTTTATTTAACATTTGTTTTTATTATTCGCATTCCCATATCTTACCAGATATTTCCCAAATCCCGTTTTAGCCTTTTCACACTTCTTGGAAAACATTCCCAGTTATTATAAAGTCTCATTCTCCCCTGTTCCAGAAAATATATGTTATTAATGTTCGAAACATTTCCATTGTTTTCACATTCTTTATTTTCTATACTTGGATAATATACCCTATCTTGTTTACTGATCTCTTTCAGAATTTTATATGCCCATTCCACTTTATAAACTCTGTTTCTAAGTCAACTCCTCGTTAAATCAATATCAAGTTTATAACTAAATATTGATTACATATCCTATTATAATTTATTGGTTTCAAACTAAGATTAATTATCCTACCAGATTATAATTCCTAAAATAATTTCCTTTACTACATTCGACGTCGTCGAATTATAGTTCCAATTCCTAATAATGTTATTTCATTCAAATCCTATTCCAAACATCGAAATGATGTCATCGTTTTCTGAAACGATTTTCCAATTTCTCTTTCTAACCTTATTCTTATATTTCTTTGTACAAACATCGTTACTTATTACTTTAGAATAAGTGGATTTCAAACAAAACCGTTTACATTTCCTAGGGAGTGCTGCTATATATAAAAATCACGCTTAAGCTTGGTCAACAACACTAATTTATCATTACAGTTCAAAAACTTGTCATACGCTGTAATATTCCCCTTTATACTAATCTCGACATAATAGTCACGCTTATGCCTAGTCAACAACGTTATTTTATCGTTATAGTTCAACAGTGCATATATAAAACAACCATACATATAAATATTGAGGAATCCAGTTGGATTCCTCCAACCGGTTTCCTGCATCCACCGATATTAGTCAACACAATTAACACTAATTTCATACTAGGGAATATTATAATCGATGGGATCAATATCCAACCAATGATGTGTGTATATGCAATGATATATATATATATATATATATATATATATATATATATATATATATATTTCAACCAATTTAATTGTAATCTAACTAAATGACCATCACACAGCATTCAACTATATTTAAAATATATTATAATATTTTAAAATAGATCAAAGTTAGTGATTTTACTCACCTTTGCGCATTAACCATTAAATAACGATTTGCGTTAGTCGATTAAACCGGGCGTTCAATTCTGCCATAATTCATAATGAGCCGCATATCGCTCCTACTAGATTTGTTGCATAAGGCGTGTCCATACCGACTCAACGCAATAGACGTCACCCAATTTCTTTTGCTTTCACCATCGCGATGCTCACCTCGTACCATACACGTTGCCTACCCTATCTCCGTCTCCGCTGCTTCAGGCAAAATGCGACCTGGCCATCGAATTATACTGCTTAACAAGACCATCGTCCATAAGCTTCATCGTTCCATGCACCAACCTAAGTCCCCATGTACACCCATACATGCACCAACTCTCGCCAAGTCCACTTCCCGATCGAACACTGCATTTCCCTACCTCAGCCCATCTTTGTTCACGCTACTACTGTCCTTCACCACGCTCCTTCACTCACCGCCTAAAACAGCCCACCTTTATGTGCATCGGACCACGCCTTCCCACTGATTTGTGTTCATGAATCAGCAAGCAAAAAGAAATGGCCAAAAGCCATACATATATCTCCACCAGCTTCATGTTCAAGTCAGCCACAACACGCATATATGCCTCCACCAATCACCACAAGATCTGCACTTGACCACCTTTCCAAGATTCCTTCTTTTGTTTCACGTTAACCTAGGCACTTTATTTATACTATACAAGCCTACAACCTTCGATCACTTCTTGTTGTTAAAAGTTAAAACTGATGCCCTCATCCAACATTACTCCACCACATCAGAACTACGCCTGCCATTTCCTCGACCATCCAACTAACTAAGCTCGCTTGGACACTCACGATGCTTCTTCTCACAAATACAACTTGACACTCTACGCACCTTCCCATGCTTGCTTCACACCTCCCGTTCACTACTGTATTGCTTGCGAACGTTCCTCCTCGCCAACTCTCACAAATCCACACAGCTTCCCGCCTTGTTTATATTTTATACCCTTTTTAACTTCCTATCCAACCCATACCTCATACTTCACACAAGCACTAATTGGCAACCACCAAAAACTCACTTTCAAAGCTCCTTCCCGATCTACTACACGGCCAACTTTATTTCACAAGAATTAACAAATACCACGTACACTTTATTTTTACCTTAGTTCACGTAAACATACTTTACACCTCACTGCTGCACACGCTCTCCTTGCACAGTAAAAAGGCCGCCTTTCCTATAAGTGAAAATTCCACCGACATCTCTCTTCTGTTCGCCATAATCATCCTTCACACCGCCCTCTATAATGAACGAAAAACCCCTAAACTCCTATTGTTGTTTAATTTATTTATTTTCGCTTTGAAGCTTCTTGAAACTAAAAGAGGAAATGCAACCAACTTCTTGTTTATATAGGGTAAAAATCCTTTGCTGCTAAGTAAACTTGGATCCATACTCACCTAGAAACTGCCTCCCTTAATTTGCACAGATACCATACTTCAATGTTTAGTCATTAGGTACATAGTCCTTTAAAATGTATATAGGCTTGCATTTGATTTAACAATACTGGTAGGCAATCGAGGTTAAGGGGTAGGGTAGGAAACAGGAACAGAGACCTGCGTTTTAAAAGGGATAGGATAGGGTATTGTTCTTCAATTAGTACAAGTATGGTGTACATATTTTCTAGTTTTATGCCATTATCGAGGGTGTGGTATCCCAAAATTTAGTGTAGCGTCTTTTCTATGATGGGGTCCTGAATTAGTTTATTATGACTCAAGCCTTAAGGAATAACATTGTTATTATTATTTTAATTTGTTTGAGCATTGCAGCATTTATGTTTGATTTTTTACTATGATTTTCCTTGACAAAGATTTGGGGTTTTGATAACATAGGCATAGGGTACACAGTGAAGATCGAAAAGTGGTAGGTAAAGTAAGGAATAGATATATGTTGTTGCAAATATTTTATTAAACAAGTGCCTGTGAGTTTTCCAAGATGTGAATGTAGCCCTTATTATTATATTTCTATGTTTACTCACGCCTCAACACAAGATTACGTTCATTTTGACCGACAATAGTCCAAAGTCCGACCCTGTCAAGATATAGCTGTGCAAATACTGAAAGTTAATGCCACACTATGCTGATCATTAACCACTAAAAGAACAAAGACCAACTTGTTTAAAAACAACACTTTGTTATATAACAATGCAAATCACCCAAAATATTTTTGTTCATGTCGGAGTTGCTACAGACAGAAGTAAGAGTACAGTCGCGCTCAGTGAGGTGTCACGATCCCAGAAATATAATAATATCGGTAGGTTAACTCATATTTTGAAACCCCAAAATACTGATACAGGGTGCAAGATACTCCAAATAAAAAGTTGCGTATTTAATTAACTAAAAATTATAGTAAAATTCTAAAAATAAATTATCACTACGTCTCAAAAGAATCTTGTCTAAATTCGAAACCGATATTTAAATATATTTAAATAACCGTTATGGCCATAAATGAATATACCGCTGTTTTTCTGAATATTAAATTTGGACATAACT
Source organism: Allium sativum (assembly GCA_030737875.1). Lineage (NCBI taxonomy): Eukaryota > Viridiplantae > Streptophyta > Magnoliopsida > Asparagales > Amaryllidaceae > Allium > Allium sativum. Next base: position 549,322,029 of record CM060912.1, on the reverse strand, counting down.
TCCCATTTATAATACGAAATCTTGGTTTTTCACTTCCGTTAGAAAAATATAGTGCAACAGATTCCAATGTTTCTTGTTTCGAAGAAATCTGACTAATAACGGGTCCTGTACACTCAGTTGAAGTTCAAAACGTTAAATTACGAACTGCAGCGTCGTTATGAGCTCGATTATATTTAATATATGTGTTTATGTGCTCAGCTTCGTTTTAATTAATATATAAATCTACTTTTATTATGAATTTAATATTTAAACTAATTTAAATATTCAAATACAAACCGATAAAATGCAGGACATTACATTTAATTCAGCGAAAAACTACGATAAACCCTATTCACCCCCCTCCCGCTCTAGGGTTAATCTAGAACCAACAATTGGTATCAGACTAGGTATTTTCATTAGCTCTAGAGAAATGATGATTCCTAGTTGTCATTCCATAGAGAGTCAGTCCAATGATATTTCAATTATTTTCAATGGAACAATTTTTTTAATATGGAAATCAAAATTCAAATTATATTTAAAATATGTTAATTTTGAATATTGGAATATTATTGAAAGTTTGGGAGATATGTTGGATAAGAAGAATAAAGTTTTAAATGCTCGTGTTATGCATATTATTTATTCTTTTCTTGGTAATGATCAATCAAAATTTATCTCTCATTGTTTAACTGTGCATGATATTTGGAAAACTCTCAGCACGCTGTATGGAAAGTCTGATGGCTGCTCAAAACCCCAGAATGATAACTCAACTTCAGATGTATGCTTGATAGATTTTACAGAAGATAACTCAAATGGATCAATTGATGGAGACTCAACAGACAATGAAATAGAAAATTTCTTTTATGAAGATCTGGTTTATTTTTGTGCTGAGTTAACTAAATCTGTTGATAAACTCCAACTGAAAAATAAATCTTTGAAATCTAAGAATCTTGAGTTGACTAGCAAAAATCAGTGTTTGGAATTAAAATTTGAAAATGTCATGAAATTTGAAAATTCTGATTGTAAAAATTGTTTGAAATTAAAAATAGATCTCGCTTATCTCAATAATAACATTCAAAGGCTTGAAGAAGAAATACTAATTTTAAAAGATAACGAGATTGAGCTGAAAGATGCAAAAAATTGTTTACAAAAGGAATTTATAAATTTTAAGGATACCAAAAATTCCAAATATGATATTGCTGAAAATAATAATTTGTTGAAAACAGATCTGCTTTTGAAAGAGCTTGAAATTGAGTTTGAAAAATTCAAAACCTTTGAAAAACTTGAATCTAAAAAACAAAACCATTTTAACTTGAAATTTCCGAATCCCAAGCGAAAATTAAATTACTTGAAAATGAGAATTTGGTTTTGAAACAGTCCAATGCTGAACAGAAGATCGCTATAAATAATTGCTCAAATTTAATAAAAGAAAATAACAATCTAAAATCCAAAATTCAACGATTAGAATCAACTTTAGGTAAATTTTCTAATGGGGAAAATCGTTGAATATGCTATTACAAAACCAAGTTTCTATTGGAAATAAATGTGGTCTTGGCTTCGGGAAAAATAATATTTTTAAAAATATCAATTCAAACGGTTATAAAAATCCCTCAAGTTGCTTCAAGAAGGATAGTTTTGAAAAGTTGAACTCTGGATATTTCAAAAGTTTTTTGAATCAAAAACGTGATAAGAAATTGTTTGATAACAGTCTATCTAATCCATTTTGGACCCCAAAAAGAAACAAAGTGAATTCATATAAAATCAAACAGATTTAGGTCCCTAAAGGAACTTTGGTAAATTCTGATGGATTGTTATATAAACAAATTTGGGTACCAAAACGTAAGAAAACAATTGAGAGTGGTTTTACAAATTTTGTTAGACCATTCAATCCTATAAACTGTTAGGTACTAGTGGGGCTGAGGAACTGCTGTGCAAAAAGAAATTTGAAATCAAGCTGGTCAATACTTCTATATCATTCACAGTTCCTCCAGACAGGATTTGTTGAGTTAGAGATTCTGATTGGATTCTGGTATGATCTCTAAACTCACCTTTGTAAATATTCTCTGTTTTTATTTTCTTTGTTTATTCCTCTTTCTATCCATTCTATTTCTGTTTTGTTTTTGATTTGTCACTACCATATTATTTTTCTTTTAATCTGGGCTTCCTTAACTTCCAGTTGCAGAACTCTTGATTTTCTGGAAATATGCTTTATTTGAATAAAAATCTGATGTCTTAATCATTTCCAGATCTTGAATTTAAATCTATAATTATCTGCAATTGTTTTGAAGTTTATTTTTTTATTTTTGAATTCTTAACAGTGCTGAAGCATTAATATCATATCTTGAACACTGTTATTTTGAATTCTAATTTTTTGAAGATCTGAATAATTAATGAAATTTCACACACTTATGCTGTTTTGAGTTTCTTCCAATTCATTTTGGAAACACTTAAAATATTATACTCATTACAGTACACTGCTTCTTATCATTTGTGATAATTTCATTGATTTTCGGATTGGCTTGAATCATAGTGATACATCTTGAATTTCATCTTGATTTGTGATCATTGTTGTTGAAATTTATTTGTTTGAAATCATCTGAAATTCTTGATATTCTGAATATCACACACCTCTAAAATTTGAAATTATCAATCTTGTGTGACTGATTCATTATATCTCAAACTTGATATTGATTCAAGTGATTTCAAATAAATTATTTCTTAATTTTTTTTGGGTCATGAATACCTCTCAAACTTGATATAAATAATCTGAAATTTCTCATGTACTTGTCAAAAAAGACTTGTGGAAAATTCTTTGGAAATCTGGCCTTAAAACTCACTGCTAATTCATGGTTATTTGATTTGAGTATCTATTTGTTTAAAATCATTTGAAATTATTGATTTACTGAATCACACACATATCTCGATCCAAAAATTTGTAATCTGGTGTGATTGATTCATTAAATTCTGATATTTTCATATTTCTTCAAATGATTGAAAATAAACAATATTTTTAAATTTGGGATCATGGAATATCTTTTGTGACCATCATCTTGACTTGTCTGCTTTGAACTGATTTCTTATGCTGCTCTGATATTGTTTTGAATATATTTGCAAAATTGCTTGTTTATGATCTGTTTGCTGCTCTGATACTGTTTTTCAAATAACTGCTTGTTCTTGTCTGCAGCTCTGATAAATGTGCAAAATTTGTTAATTTTGTCTGCTTAGGATTTATGATTGATTTTCTGTTTGTCTGTGATATCCTGGTTTGTCTCTATTTTCTTGTTACAATCCTCATTAGTAGGGACACCAAGTGGTATCAGAAGTGCCTTACATTTGTCTCACTCATCTGCACTTAGATTCTAATCTTCACCTTGTATAGATCCACACACTCTTTTTGCCTTGTACAAATTTTTTTCCTCTTGTTTTGTATAGATCTCCATATCCCTCTTGTAATTGATTTTCAATTTTAAAATTATTTGTTGATTATTCACTCATAAATTGAAATCTATATCCAAATTGAGCTCTATTTATAATTCATCAAAGTTATAACAGATTTTGAAATTGTGATGAATTGTGACTGCGCAGTATATTTCACAACAAGAGGAGATTTTATTTAGATTTTCATTATGGTTGAACATATATTATAATATCTTTGAATTGGCAATTATTTCACCAACATCTCCTTTATCTTCCATTATGTTTGTCATCCATTATGATTTTATATTAATGTGGAGAGTTAATATTTTTTTTAAATCTTTTGGAATAAATAGTGAAAATATTTGTGATGGAATTGTAGTTATATTATTATTCAGAATTAGTGATAATTGAACATTTTCAATGATCCCAGTACAGTCGAGCATATTTCATAATATAATTAATTTAGAAATTTATTTCACAAATCATTTCTGTACCTATCACATTTCTTTCATCCATATTGGTTTTATATACTAAGGAGTTTTTCATTTTGAAACTAAAAATAAATAAAAAAATTTAATACATAAGTGTTTCTCTAACCTCATTTAAAAATCCAAGCTCTGGTTATGCATGGTTTTAAGATTACTTATATTTAAGCTGCAACTGATCTCATTTAAAAATCCAAGATCTGGTTATGCGTGGTCAGTGTGCTCTTAAATTAAAAGAAAAGAAAATTATTTGCAATAAATAAATTTTTATATGAAATTCTCCTTGATGTTTAAAAACCAGCCTATCAATCCATCTTCTAATTTGTGAAATGTGTTGAAATCTTATGACGTATTATGATTTGTTGATTGATGGGTATTGGGATTTGAGATTGTTTGATTTTGTCACTTAAGTTGAAATTATAATTATAGTCCAAATCCATCACTATTTTTGAACTTCATTTTTATAAATTCTTTAGAAAATAATTAAAATTCATATTTTTATAACTCTCCCCATTTATATAAATTTCATCACAAATCCATCATTGTTTTTGTGCTTTATTTTTGAAAATCTTATTGGAAAATAATTGGAATGATTTGTTTTGAACTCTCTTCATTTTTAATAAAATTCATCGTAAATCTGTCATTCTCTACAATGTGAAATATGCCACCTGTTCTCAGTTTATTATAATTTTTGTTTGACTGATTGAGATTTATGATGACTGTTCTTCCTCTTAAGTTGATATTATATTTTAGTCATTTTTCATCTATATTTTAAGTTCTGAATCCTTTTGATGATAACAAAATAGGGAGAATGGGATGAGATTTTGATTTATGAGTGAATATTTTATATTTTTTTTTTGAAAATTCATTAAATTCATTTATTTCACTCATGCACAATTGTAGGGGGAGTTTTTTGTTGTAGGGGGAGCTAATAAATAGGGGGAGTTCAATATTCACTATTAAACACATTTATTGTGCTCAAAATCTTTTATTTGTTTGTCATCATCAAAAGGGGGAGATTGTTGTATATGACGTAGTTGTATACATAGTTATATGATTTTTGTTTGATGATAACAACCATATAAATATTATTTTAAGTGTGTTTGTTACTGTACTGTTCTATATATACATTACAGACAAGAATATAATATTTATATTTAAATAGAATACGACTATACATACATTCATATATTCGTACAATATTTTATTTAAATTAGATATTATATTTCAAACATTCAAACAATACAACTCTTTGTAACTCCACTATTTAAACATTCACTGAATATTGTACTTGTAAATAAACTGAATAAAATAGATAAGTTTGTTTGACAACAATAAAATAATATTTTATTTCAATCAAACTTGTTTATTACATATAAGCAGTACAATCTTTTTCATATACACAGCTCGTTTACTACAGAATCACTACAACACTCATACATGTCACTCTGTTTTACAGTTACACTCATACATTCATTTTATACAATGACACATGCTGTCTTCTTTCTTCAGCCTCCTAGTCAGTCAACACTATCGTCGTCATTGCTCATAGTCAGTCCAGTCATCTTCATGCTTACCTGTCATATATAGAAACACATACACAGTATCTAGAACAGAAATAATTTCTAAATTATAGCAGATATAATTTTTATTTTAAAAATTTTATTTGCCTTAGATTTCTGGTGTGTTTCTCATCATTTTTCATGACTTGATCTGATTCATCTATATCTGGTCAGTTTGTATATGTATAGCACAGGGACAGGAAATCTTGTCTAATGGCTGCATATACACACGTGTTGAGATATACACGTGTGCATTGCCTCGCCAATCAGCAAGAAACTGAGTAGCCACGTGGACCATCTCGACTCAGTGCACACACAATTGGATAGTGCAACGCAAATGCATATATACAGGAAATAAAGTCAGCAAGAAATGGTACAAGGTGGAGACAAGTGCAAAAGTTTCAGCCCATATCTCAAGACATGTGTACAGTCTACCCAGGTACATGGTGATAGCATGTCATTATGTCGAGTACGCATGATGGAGGCGTAGCCAAGTAACAATGCACATGCAAGTGTACTCAAATTACATGCAAGTATCAAAACAGAGTTATCAAGTTCGAGCTCAAAATAATGGTGATGCAAATTTAAGTGCCAAGAAGAGTTGGCATGCATGGCTCATGTTTATACAAAAGTGTTCATGAAGCAAACTGGTGCAACTATTCATGGTTAAGAAACAAATCAGTATGGATCAAATGTTTGCACTTTAAATCACAACACAGTTTTGGATGAAAAAGTATCAAAACAAGGCTGTTTTCACACAAGTTCCAAAAGTGACCAAACAATGGTGTAAACTTCATGTGTGGTTCAATAATCTGCAAAATATACAACATATATTTGTATGTATGACATGGTAGCTGCAATGAAATCATATGCAACATTATATACATGAACGAGCATTGATACGTGTACAAGCCCAGATCAAGACATGGTTAAGACAGACCAGGTTTCAGTTGCAGTAGAACAGGTCATGTATTAGTAACTAAGTGAACAAGCACAACCAGTGGTAAAACAACAAGCTAAAGCAGTTCTGTTTTCATTTGCAATAGTGGTGCAGACTACACAAGTGCAGAATAAAGTTTAGCCAAGTTCAAGTGGTCGCAATATGTCAACAGCAGTAAATACAAGAATAATGACAGTGCACAAATATATATATGAGTACAAGTTTGCTCGAGTTTGAACCAATCAGTCTGAGATCAGAATTTCTTTTTTACAAACAAGATTGGAAAGATATGGAATTTTTTAAAGTGGAAAATATGGTGTGTAAATTCAACATAACTTTTCTGGCAAGAGGAATTCATGTTTTCAGAAGAACAAAAATAGGCAAAGTGTAAACAATTGCATAAATTGCAATTTTACAATTAGCAAAGAGTTCTATGATTCATCTGTTTTATTTCCACAATTTACGGTTCATTTTTGTGATAAGAAATTTTATTTTTTCCAGGAATTCATGCTTTCTATGATGAACAAAATTGGAATGAAACATTGTTTTTGTTTCCAGTTTTGAACTGTTCAAACTCGACAAGAACTTTTATAAAATATCTCCATATTTCGGCATATAATTAATTGGAGAAAATCATTCAATAGCACAAAACAGAAAGTCATAGTTTTGTCTTGAGCAAGAAATCAATTTTCGATTTCGAATATTTCCGGAGTTAAACCATAGTCGTGGCAAAATTGATACAACAAATCAATCAAGGGGCAAATATATGTTTCATCATTCATTCGAAGGGGAACTAGCAAATTTCAAATTCATCAAAGGCCAAGAATCTTTCTGAATTCATCAAATATCGCACAATCAAAGCCGAGATTTTTTTCAATCAAAAAGGGGAAACACGCACAAATCAGATCGAATCATTCATATGAAATCAGAGTGAATTAGGGATCGAATTACCCTATTTATTCACACCTATCATCACCGGCAATATCAATCTAAAACACTCAACAATTCAAGGCCAAATTCAAATTCTAAATCAGAGAAACTCACCAAATATTTCATCGTTTTCGATTGCTACTATCCCCAAATCGAAGCACCAGGTATTAACAAAGATTCAAGCATCAGAATATTTTTCCAGAGTTGAAAGAGCATCGCGATTTGATTTGGGAACTCGCTGAAACCCTAATATCCGCCATTTTTGATTTTCAGAGAAAGGGAGAATGGGCTCAACCAATTCCACAAAGGGTCGGCCAAGTTTTTAAATGAATAAGGGGATAACCCTTTTATTTCTAACTCCAAGGTTTTAGTTTGTTTTCTTTTTGTATCATTTTAATTTTTTTTTAAACAATTCTGAACAGTTCTAGAGTCTATAAAATTCTAGCAGTTTACTTGAGTCTGTAAAATCTAGGGTTACGTGTTACAAGTTTGTAATACAGGAAAATCTGGTCAAGGGGATATCGATTAGTCTAGGGTTTTAAGCGTAGGATTAGAATAGGAGCGAGGGGTTCGCGAGTGTACATGGTCTTGTATGCAGGATCTATTCTCTTACCTAGTAGAAACCTTAGGAATGCAGCAGTAGGCAGGGTTTTTTCGAAGCTGGGTATATCTGTGTGTGATTTATTTTCTGCACTTTTATTTTTGCTGCATTCTGTAATCTGTTTATTATTTTAATATCCTATCAAATTTTTAATTCAGCGAAAAACTGTGATAAACCCTATTTACCCCCCTCTAAGGTTAATCTAGATCCAACATAGTGGTGAAAGGTTTAGCTTGAAAAAAGAAGGCAAGAAAGGTTTAACTAAGCTGATAGTAGTTGAGTTTTTCAGTAAATACTCAAATCCCTTTTTCACTTATAAATTAGGAAAGTAAAAGAAAAATAGTACAATTGTACTATGCAAGGAACACTAATAAGAAGACAACCCAATATTTAGTATAGTATAATAAAAGCCTTAAAAAGCATAAAGTTCAATTATAGGATACTTGAGACCTTTATTTTTTTAAATAAAAATAAAATATTCGTGTCAAAACCATGAGAAGAAAACATTAAAGGTATTACAGCCAAGGATGGTATTGAACATGAAGAACATATCAGATATTTCTAGAGACAAGTAGATCAAAAGAAAATTAACAAACATTTCTTAGATGTTACTATAATTCAAAATTTTCAGGGTATTAAATCCATTACAATAAAATTATGGGCTTTCCACATTATATCCAAGTAAACATTTGCTATATATTGTCTTATCTAAAGCAGGAGTTTCTATGATTACTGAACCAATTTTATGTGAATACTTTCAACCATACCATCATCAATAAGTGTAAAGGCTGAAGCTGAAACCATGAATATGTACTTCCCACAATTCTAAAATCCACTGCTTTTTCAAGATGAAGATTCACATAAGTAAAGAATTCCAAACGTATTCTTGTCTATTCCTATGAAATGAAAAAAATATCAAATACCTTTGAAAGGGTTCTTCTAATTTTGAATCTCAAATAGAAGAAAATTATCTATTTTTTATTTTTTATTTTGTAAAAAACTGAATTCAATTTAAGTGATGAACTCAAACAACAACCCTCAAATACAATTGCATAAACCCAAAGTATCAAACTCAAGATAAAGTTTATTTTTGGATTACCTTTATCTGAGCTAGAGATGAGAAGCGGTGGTAGAGAGTGGAATCTCAGATTGAGACGCAATTGTTCTGAGGTACAGTTGGAGCGGAAAAACACAAGCCAAAAAAAAAAAAAAATAAGGATGCGTCTTTTAGGGATTTCATACTGTAGGGGGAGGAAGATAATGAAAAAGAAATATTGGCGATCAAATGAAAAAATTAAGCCAATTTTGGTGGGATAAAGTAGTAGCAGCACTTGTTTTTCTTTAACTTTTCATAAATGAGAACAGATGCACTAGGAATTTAAACGCTGCCAATAACTGTAACTAAAAATAACTGTTGTTGTAGTGTTACAATTGTTATTTTTTATTTGCGGCCCTATTTATAGCAATAAATTATATTAATTGCTACAATGGTCACCATGATATATTCATTTAATATAGATTGCATTCATGTGTATGTTTCCATAAAATGAATATCGTTCAAACATTCAAACATCCATTTTTGTACATATATTTTGTTGCTTACTTAGATTCGAACGGATGATAAATATACATATTTTTATTTATATTTTTACGCAGTCAATGTAGTTATCTTTCTTTTTTATTATTTATTTTAAAATTTAATAATTTGGTTTAATCAATAACCAAACATTCCTTTTTGTATTCAATCTTGCCATAAGGTTTCAAATCTTATGAAAAGACCGTTAGCTATAATTATTGTAAATTATGCCTGATTAATGGAATAGACATATTTCAAAAACCACAAAAAATGTGTTTATGTATACTTTGGAATAGTTGATGCAAACTACGCACAAATATGTATATTTATATTTATACGTACATTTGCACCACTTTTCACTTTTTCAATCTTTTTGTCATATCTCTTGTGAATTCAAATTAATGTCTTTTTGTTCAAAAAGAGGAAAACAACATATTTAGAATAACTAAACCAAAACCTCAATAACATTGAACACAAATAGGCATGTACAAGCCTGGAGTACATCTATTGAAAGTGTTAGAGAGAGTTCCATCCATTCCGGTTTGGGCTATTTTTACATGGATTCCTTATGTCCTATGGATACTTCCAGGCCTGAACTGGTTAGCAAGTCGTACAGGTAATTTTAAGTGCTTTGATGCCAATACAGAAGCTAGAAATAATTTGGATTTGCAAAAGCCATGATTGAGATTACCCCGAGCAAACCACTTATTAATAAGCTTAAAGTATCGATAGATGGCTTTGACACCTTTATGGATGTCAATTATAATTGACAGCCATCTGCACTAAATGTCAGTAGTTTGGACATATGATTGATGCATGCAAAATTCCTACCTCAGTTGTTTCCAAAAAAGTCAAAATCCCTCTCCAAAAACCTACTCCTCGTATTTGGGCTCGCAAACCAAAGGAGGCTGAAGTAATCCCTTAGAGCCCTAATTTGGACGTTGTAGAGAAAACAATAGTTTGGAATGAATAGGAGAAATCTTGGCATGATCTATGTTCAGATATGAGATATGATCCCACTAAGAATTTATATTACTTGTTTATTGGTGTAGATGACAGAGAGAATAAATGCTTGCATTATAATGTGGAAAATGATGACATAACTCTCATAACCGAAGGACATTATGAAATTTGGAATAAAACTATATTGGAAGCTAATGATTGGGATAGGAGTTACCAGTATGGCATGAAATATAATCGTTATGTTCTTAACCTCCATGCTTTATTCGCCTCAGTGTTGCATGAGTCGTTGACTGCCTGCATCACCACCTCATCTTCATCCTCCTCTGAATCAGAGGATTAGATATCTATGTTAGTACCAAAAACACTCAGTTTCTCTCCTGTACTGTAAAGTGTACTAGCACTTCAAATCAGATTGGGATACTATGTCCGTGCAATATTCCTTTTCTTTATCCTCATTTTAATAAAAGTGGTATGACCACTATAAAAACCAGATGGCTTTGCCAAAAAACAAATAGGCTTGTAACTTTTTTTTAATTAAAATCACATAATTCAACATTGCTTCTTTTTAATCAAAATCACATAATTTATCTTTTTAACATTGAAACTAGATATTTGGAATAAAACTACATCTAAACAGTGTTAATGAGACTGATTTCCAAATCTACAGTGTTTTGCAACAACCACAATATAATTTCCAGCATAATTATAGGCAATATGTGTACACAATTTAAGTAAACCTATAATTAATATTATTCCTAACCACAATTCACAATTTCCAAGTTTTGACAATATTTATTAACAGATCTGATAGGTGCCAATTAAAATTCAATTATATTATGAACAGATTTGATGATAATAGGCATATATTTTGAGATCTAATTCAAACGAGATAAATAGGGAATTATAACCTTGTATGTGAATTTCCCACTCACCTGAAAGCATTCTGAAATCTGAATAACATTTTAGGCCTACAATTCCCAAATTCTTAAAAATCTACAATAAATTTGAAAAGGGGATACTTTCAGATATGTAGACATGCAAGAAAATAGGAAAAGAGGGGAGAATCTGGTGTAGAACCGCTTAGTCGTCAGTTCATGTTCTTTTCCATTTAGATATGATAATCCCTTTCAATTGTTTATGATTTATATTTGATTGATTGTATATGAATATAATTTTGATTAAGAAATTTGATTGGAAGAGAAAGGGAAATGGCAGAGGTTCGCTGATGCCTACAGATTTGTGCGGAAAAGAATGAGGCCTTACCCCTTTATTTATAGGAGTCGAATTGGACATGAACCGTTAGACTTATTTAAATAAACATATGTCCGTTTATATTATATAATATAACAAAATTTCCCCTCAAATCCTAACCGTCACTAGGCTGGTAAAAGTGGTAAAGATATATATTAATTGTTCTATTTATTTACTTCCGTCCATAACTTTTTCATACGGACTCCGTTCGCAAAACTCCAAACATGAAACTTGAGAAGAATTCCAAGATGAACACATCGGCTAAAATTTCATGGTCAAATTCCCTCGTTTGCAGAAATACCTATTTTTGAGAATCTTATTAAATAACTAATTTATTGTCAAAATTCCGGGTTGTTACTGTGATGACCCGTAACTTCCCCGTGAAGGAAAGCCCGGATTATCTTGAGAACACGACAAACTATTACGCAAACAGAAGAACATTTCATTATATATTACAACAATTCCATCATAATACGAGAATATACAGAGTATGGATAAATAAAATACATCCGATAAATATCAGAGATTACAATAAATTACATAGCAGCGGAAAAAAATATTACAAAACACAACTGAAAGTAACGCACGGATACAGAGCTTTCCGAGCATCGTTCCAGCTATAAATCAGGAACCTGTGAATATAAATCCGCAAAAACAAACTACTAGCTGCCCTTGTCGAAAATAAGGGCACCCAGAGTTTAGGTTAAAACAATAAACTCCAGGTCAGTCATGTGACTGGTGTGAGAACTAAAACAGTTATTAATCTTTATTTTAAAAGAGAGTAATTCAAGGGACTACGCCGTATAACGTGGAACGGGTTTCCTCCCAAGAATACCAGTGCATAGACTAAACAACGCAATGCTTTTTCAAAAAATGAAGCTATTATAAGACCCAGGTCCCATCACACAATGCAACGCAAGCCGGAGGATAGGGTTTTCTCTTATAATAGCCAAACATGCTTGGTGCATTTAAAACAAATCATTTGATACTATTATAAGTGTATAGTGTCAAAACAATTTCAATCATAAATATCAATCATAGGCGGCATGAGTACCATATATCATGTCGCCATACTAGTCTCTACAAATAAAACCGAAATATCACGTATTGGAAGTTGTATTTTTGTCATGAGTCGAGGCAAGGGGCAAGCTCCTCTCCACTTCGAGACACTCTAGCAAATGCCTCGAGACTACACACTAGGGGTAACCCCTGGAACCTCCAAGACCGGTTCTCCCTTACGTTTGAGGATTAATTATTCCTGAACACACGTTTCCCGGCCCTATAGGACCTATAATCGAGGCGCCTCACATCCAACAACCACAAAGGTGAAAATAATATAAATGTCAGCCAGTTTAAGCACTGACACCACTGTAGCTAGAAAGAAACGTCGTGCACTCCTTGGGTCCTTATCCCGTCTTTAACTCATACCGAGGTGTGAGGCTCGCGAATTCACGCTATACACAAAGCTGCGCCACACAGGCCGTGCTTTGATCATCAACCACAAGACTTTGCTTTTCAACAGAAGCCTTGATTATTTGCCACTTAGGCATGCCACACAGATAATTCACTCCATGCGACTGATGTCCGTCGATATACAACCTCTGAGCTCGTACGTCTCAGAGAAGGGCATTAAGCAAGAGAATAAATTCTCCGCCGCCAAACAGATGTATATTTAATAAAGATCAATCAACACAGAATAAAATCCAATGTCAGACACGCAGTCCATTTACAAGTTCGTTCTGGGTCTGAATGAAACCGAAGGCACTTTCCTCGCATAACCATCGATCTCCAAGTACGTCTGGACAATCACCAACTGATTCTCTCATCTTGGTGTACAGCCCAATCAAGATCATCAGTAATCACCCGAACGATGTAAAGACTTCCGGTCTTCAACAACCGTCTTCATCTTCGACTTATCGTCGAATCGGTTATTCAGAATGGGTATAAACCCGGTCTTTCCGAATAACCCGCGTATATAATAAACAAATGTTACACAAACACAAATATTAACCCCGAAGGCCGAAACCAACATCAGATCAATACCCAGGAAACCATTCTTCTTAGCTAACCTACAGTTAGTTTCTAAATTTCACATTCTTAGGGAAAGGTTCCCATTAATTTTATCAAAGATAAATTCTTCTAAATTTATTCTTTAATCTTCCTTTGGATATCATTTCAAACCATGTTAAGGTTTTCCAAACTGTCAGGATTAGCGAACCACACCGAGGTAATTATTTATTTTATTTCCCAATCCCAACCTATTCATCCCATGAAGCAAAACGGGTAATACTCCATATCTAACACCACGGTGTTATCGATAAAATTAATTACCATTTCACGTTCAAATCTAATTAAAGATTTAACTATCGCTTTGGAGCAAAACTGGTGATACCGCATTCTCGCTCACTTTCCAAATTTGATAATTTAAATTATCAATTCACATTTCAATCTAATTACAGATTCATTAAAACTCCTTTTACTGGGTTAAAGAACTAATGTCATTTAAAACACAGTTCACGATAAGCCCAAATCACATTCTATTTATTATCGGGTTAAAGAACATCTGTTATTTAAAACACCGTTCACGAGAAACCCACAAATCAATTCTAATTCGATTCCAATTAAATATATTAACTAATTGGTATACTTCATTAATATAAATAAAAAGATTTAATCTTTTCTCAACAGGGTTTAAGAACAGTGTTGATGAAGACACCATTCACGACAAATCCAATTCCCATTTAATATTAAATACAAGGCTCTGAATAGAAAATATATCGGCTTATATTCAATATCAAATTCTGAAACCCACAAATATCACTTTGGAAATAACGATATAAAATATATCTTCCAAATTTCCTCCAAAATATCTGTATAATCGCGGAATCTAATATCAAAATATTCCAAAGACAATTTCGATTCAAATCCATTCCAATTCATATATTGGAAATTCTGGTTATTTAAAACCCATTTCAAATCCAATTTATTTATTTAAAAATAATTGGATTTTAATTCTAGTTCAAAACTAGTTCATTTCGATAAAAAACTATTTTTATCTATTCAAATAGGGAGTTTTTCATCCCGATTCTTTCCAACTCATTTCTTACGATTATACACTAATTATTAATATTTTTATCAAGGCCCGTACAGTCGATTTCCAATAACGGTCATCGAACTGCACTTACAGCGACCTTTTCTGAAATTGATTTGGACATATCTCCAAATCCAACCGTCAGATTTCAAATTTCTAATATTCGTTGGAAAGCTCTTATCGGTACGAACCCAACGGTTCTTGTTTTGGGAGAATCCAACGGTCGGATCTCCTGCAATAACTATTCAAAGTCAATGGTCGAAATTCACGAACTGCCGCGGCGCGGCGCGTTCTATTCAGGCCATCATATAATATATATATATATATATATATATATATATATATTACATATTTCGTCGATTTCCTTTTAAAACAAATTTTATAAATCGTTTCAAATTTGTTTCAAAAACAATTTCAACCTTCATTTCAAATTCAAATCAAAATTGAATTTTCCATTATAAATTCTTTTTACTTTCATTTCTATTTGATTTCAGTTCAAACCGATTTCAATTCAATTTCAGTTCGTTTTTAATTCGATTTGAATTCATTTCAATTCGAATTCGTTTTATATTCAATTCAATTCGAATTCGTTTTATATTCAATTCGAATTCATTTTATATTCAATTCAATTCAAATTCGTTTTATATTCAATTCGAATTCGTTTTATATTCAATTCAATTCGAATTCGATTTATATTCAATTTAATTCGAATTCGTTTTATATTCAATTCAATTCGAATTCGTTTTATATTCAATTCAATTTGAATTCGTTTTTTATTCAATTCAATTTGAATTCTTTTTTTATTCAATTTTAATTCAAATTCGTTTTTATTCAATTCAATTCGAATTCGTTTTATGTTCAATTTTAATTTGAATTCGTTTTATATTCAGTTTAATTCGAATTCGTTTTATATTCAATTTAATTCGAATTCGTTTTTTATTCAATTTAATTCGAATTCGTTTTATATTCAATTTAATTTGAATTCGTTTTATATTCAATTTAATTCGAATTCGTTTTATATTCAATTTTTAAATCTCTTTTCAATATTCATTATAAAAACGAATATAATCGATATAAATATCGTTCGCGTCAAAATAGCACACTTCTAATCAACACGGCTTTATATCTTTCAATAACTTCGTTATTCTATTCAACAAATGAATATTTATTCTATTCAACACATGAATCTATATTTATTTCAACACATGACTAATCTCAACAAATGAGTACTGTCAACACGTGACTATTTTTGTTATTTAATCTATTTTATAAAATTATGATTTCTATCGTTTAATTTTTAATCAAACTCTAACCGTAAATTAGCAAGAGAGCAATTTCCTAAATATTAACCCCGAAGGCCGAAACCAAAATCAAATCAATATCCCGGAGACCACTCATCTTATCTATTTTCCAATTAGTTTCAAATTTTATATATGATAAAGATGTAAATTCTATTGTTAAAATATTTCGTTCAACACATGACTAATCTCAACAAATGAGTATTGTCAACACATAAACCTTTATTTTATAATATTCTTTATTTTTCCAATTGGAATGAGGCCCAATCAATTACCATATAATGTTAATTATATGGATTCCATACAACACATGTATATAATAGCAACGATAAACAATCAACCATCATCCAAAGTGCACCACACAACTGCATAAGCATTAAATATAAATAATTAAAGCTTACACAGTCTGTCGACCAATCGATCGACATACAATTAAATAATTGGGATTAGTGTACGCCAAATATCATCCCAACACCCGTGTGGGGTTTCAATCCACAAACACCGAATGTTATTTGTGCAGTTGGGCGACGTGTAAAATTTATCGTCCCAATCAATATCCTTCAAATAGGTGTACATAAACAAACCGTCCAGTTTGTAAATGAATATTTATTTATTCACATTCACATTAAAAATTATATTTTTAACGATAAAATATTTTTAATTATATAAATATTTTATTTTATTTCACATCACACAATCAATTTTCATCACAACAAACAATCAAACATACAAGTCATCCATGGTCTGTGGACGATGGGTGTCGGGTGCTACTAAACACCGTCTGCATCCTAGTATATATTTTTAACTAGAAAAGAAGATTTAAAGTGAGAAGTTCTCACCGACTAGCTAATCCAAACACCACGACTCTCCTTATGCAGAAATCTTCGCCATGCTCGCCTTTTGTCAATTTCGTTGCCCGTAGCCACTACATATATAAAAATCACATTTTTATATTGTTGCTATGTATATAAAAATTCTATTTTTATACCGCTACTATATAGATAAAAATTCTATTTCTATAATGGTGTTCATATAATAAAGATTATATTTTTATCACGCCATTCTCTATATAAAAATTATATTTTTATATCTACATCTAATATAAGGATCGAATTTTTATATCATCGCTATAAAAATCACATTTTTATTTCAACATATATATAATAAAAATCATATTTTTATTTCGCTACACATATAAAGATCAAATTTTTACTAACTATATAATATAAAAATCGTATTTTTATTCTTCTACTAATAAAAAATCATATTTTTTAAACATATCTTTCTTTGTAAAAATCACATCTTTATGTGATAAAAATCATCACTTTATATGCATAAAATCCCGACCTTTCCATCTCTAAAAATCCTAACTTCTCGCATATAAAAATCTCATTTTTTCTATGCTAACATATATATAGAAATCCATTCCTTTCACTATTAAAAATATCGCCTTTTACACTTTTAAAAATATCCTCTTTTACACTTTTAAAAATATAATCTTTCATACATTAAAAATATAATCGTTCTTGGATTAAAAATCTATTCTCTTCTATATTAAAAGAAATCATATTTTTTCAAGCTGAAAGAAATAAACAAATCAGAGAAAAAAA
Organism: Allium sativum; assembly: GCA_030737875.1. Lineage (NCBI taxonomy): Eukaryota > Viridiplantae > Streptophyta > Magnoliopsida > Asparagales > Amaryllidaceae > Allium > Allium sativum. Next base: position 549,304,329 of record CM060912.1, on the reverse strand, counting down.
AGAAGAAAAGAAAAATAAATAAAAATAAGGACTCACCTTGATTGGCTTTTTAGCAGGGGGTGGGTTTGCTGAGTTCGCCGTAGGTGGCTTGGGGGGGGGGGGGGGGAGGAAGTCGGCGGACATCACTGGTGCTCGGTGTTGGGGATCTCGCGACTTCAGGCGTCGCCAGGGGGGGAGGGGTTCGGAGGTGGCGCCCCACCTTGAGGCGGTGGCGGACCTATCGGGGGGGGGGGGGGGAGGGGGGAGGGGGGGTGGATCGCGATCCCCCCTTCTTTCTCTTTTTTTTTTGTATAATGTCGATGACCGGGGGGCTGAGAGGATATAAGGAGAGGGTTTTTTTTAATTTAATTTTTTTTATTTAATTTCAAAAAGCAACTTTTAATTTCGACCTCGGAATCGAACCCACCGACTATCATCCATAGCTAATTACCCCCATTCCGAACACAATGGGATATGTATCGTAAGCTGATTCGATCGTTTCGATCAGTTTTCGTCAAAATCAACATATAACTCTATATATTGAATTTGAACGCGCATTTCAATTTACCGGGGCCACATACTAACTAGAAAAATTCCCAAAAAATATTTTCTAGCTTCGTATCGACAAAACGGTCCTAACAAAACTAATTTCGTCAAATTCTGAGACCGTTTGAAAAATGGCCATTTTCCAGTCGATTAAAATCAACTAAAACTGGTCAAACGCGTTTTCCTTTGCCACGCCCTCATATTGATTTGAAAAATTACGAATTTTGGAATCTAGCAATAACTTGACATCCCGGATCCAACAAAAGTGGTTTCGTCGAAATCCGAGGTCATTTGCAAAATTTCCATTTTTAAGGCTCAGAATTCCATAACGACTATACTGAATTTTCAACTAGACATATCTTTTGATTCCCGATATGAAATTTCGATTTTTCGGATTCCCTGGAAAGATATTCTCAATTAGATTCTAATATTTTTGGTTTCGTTAAAATCCGGTTTATTTTGAATCCTGTACAGTCATTTGAAATTTGAAATCGAATTATCGAACTACCACGCCATTTTCGATTCCTTTTATAATTAAAATAAAATATTTATATTCTAACGACAATCTATATAAATATATACGTTCTAATTCGATTCAAATTAAATTTCTCATCGATGTTATTGAAAATAATTCATTTTAAATATTCAAAATTCGCTAAAATTGCCAAAATAAAAATTTTAAACTGGCTCAGAATTTCCGGGTTGTTACAATCTCCCCTACTTAAAAATTTTCGTCCCAGAAAAGGAAAGAAGCCGAAAGTTGTTTCACAAATCAACTCAACTTCCATTATTTTCATTACGGCTTAAGTTCTTTAACTTTTCAGTTTCTAAGAACTTTTCAAATTTTTCAAAAATTTGGCTAACACCCTAAATTTTCGAAATTTTTCGCCATAACTTCCCCTGCACCGGGGACTTCGTGATATTTCATATAGCCTCCCATGGCCTTCTTCAATCCAAAAGAAAAAGCCAAGCGGCTCATAAAATCATCATCACCCAAACAAAACAATAAATTTTGGTAAACATGTACCTATTTGTCAGGCAAACAATTTTATTCTTCTTCTCTAGCCTCCTTACTACGACCTGTTCAATGGGTATACGTGTATATGCATGCAATTCCAAACAATTTTCAATATAGTTCAATATTTGGTTCAATTTGGCATAATGGTTCAAAATTATCAAACAAATAAACAACAACACAACCATCAATCAATTAGTGGATTATCGTTTCAAATTCATACTTTGATATATATACAGAAAATCATGTTTTTGATGCCAATTCACAACAATGTATTCTAGCTATATTTTGGTTCTCACACTAGTCTAATAAAAATATATAGATATCACACCTTCAAAGCTCAAACATAAATGCTAGTGATGTTTCGAACCACCATCAGAACATCTCCAGGCTACTAGAGTGCGGGTCTATATCTATCCAGTATATTAAAACTTCGAATATACGTTCATGATGCGTATATGCAAAACCTTTATATACTGGATTGTCCAAATTCAATACAAATAAAATATTCAAATACGTATAATTGAATTTAACTTTCAAAACAAAATTGTTTCCATTTGAAAAATATACTCTTCACACTCGTTCTAGGATACTACAGATCCTATCTTTCACGAGTCATTCTTATTGGATATTACTAATCCAATTTCTGATGAATTCTTTCCTTCGGTTCTAATGTGTCTTGTTCTCGAGCTCTGTAAACCAAAGCTTTGATACCAACTGTGATGACCCGTAACTACCCCGTGAAGGAAAGCCCGGATTATCTTGAGAACTCGACAAAATAGAACGCAAACAGAAGAACATTTCATTGTATATTACAACAATTCCATCAGAATACAAGAATATATAGAGTATGGATAAATAAAATACATCCGATAAATATCAGAGATTACAATAAATTACATAGCAGCGGGAAAAAAAATTACAAAACACAACTGAAAGTAACGCACGGATACAGAGCTTTCCGAGCATCGTTCCAGCTGTAAATCAGGATCCTGTGAATATAAATCGGCAAAACCAAAACTACTAGCTGCCCGTGTCGAAAATAAGGGCACCCAGAGTTTAGGTTAAAACAATAAACTTCAGGTCAGTCATGTGACTGGTGTGAGAATTAAAACAGTTATTAATCTTTATTTTAAAAGAGAGTAATTCAAGGGACCACGCCGTATAACGCGGAACAAGTTTCCTCCCAAGAATACCAGTGCATAGAATAAACAACGCAATGCTTTTTCGAAAAATGAAGCTATTATAAGACCTAGGTCCCATCACACAAGGCAACGCAAGCCGGAGGATAGGGTTTTCCCTTATAATAGCTAAACATGGTTGGTGCGTTTAAAACAAATCATTTGATACTATTATAAGTGTATAGTGTCAAAACAATTTCAATCATAAATATCAATCATAGGCGGCATAGGTACCATATATCATGTCGCCATACTAGGCTCTACAAATAAAACCGAAATATCACATATTGGAAGTTGGATTTCCGTCATGAATCGAGGCAAGGGGCAAGCTCCTCTCCACTTAGAGACACTCTAGCAAATGCCTCGGGACTACACACTCTGGGTAACCCCTGGAACCTCCATGACCGGTCCTCCCTTACATTTGAGGATTAATTATTCCTGAACACATGTTTCCCGGCCCCATAGGACCTATAATCGAGGCGCCTCGCATCCAACAACCACAAAGGTGAAAATAATATAAATGTCAGCCAGTTTAAGCACTGACACCACCGTAGCTAGAAAGAAACGTCGTGCACTCCTTGGGTCCTTATCCCGTTTTTAACTCATACCGAGGTGTAAGGCTCGCGAATTCACGCTATACACAAAGCCACACAGGCCGTGCTTTGATCATCAACCACCAGACTTTGCTTTCCAACAGAAGCCTTGATCATTTGCCACTTAGGCATGTCACACAGGCAATTCACTCCATGCGACTGATGTCCATCGATATACAACCTTTAAGCTCGTACGTCTCAGAGAAGGGCGTTAAGCAAGAGAATAAATTCTTCGCCGCCAAACAGATGTATATTTAATAAAGATCAATCAACACAGAATAAAATCCAATGTCAGACACGCAGTCCATTTACAAGTTTGTTCTGGGTCTGAACGAAACCGGAGGCACTTTCCTTGCATATCCATCGATCTCCAAGTACGTTTGGACGATCACCAACTGATTCCCTCATCTTGGGTGTACAGCCCAATCAAGATCATTAGTAATCACCCAAACGATGTGAAGACTTCTGGTGTAACAACCCGAAAATCTGGGCCAGTTTAAAATTTTTATTTTGGCAATTTTAGCGAATTTTGATTATTTAAAAGGAATTATTTTAAATAATATCGACGAGAAATTTATTTTGAATATATTTAGAACGTATATATTATATACGTCGTCGTTAGAATATAAATAATTATATATATAATTATAAAAGGAATGGAAAACGGCACGGTAGTTCGATAATTCAATTTCAAACTTCAATTGAATGTACCAGGTGCAAAACAATCCGGATTTTAGTGAAACCAAAAACATTAAGATCTAATTGATAATATCTTTCCAACAAATCCGAAAAATCGAAATTTCATAGCGGGAATCAAAAGATATGTCCAGTTGAAAATTCTGAATAGTCGCTATGGAATTTAGGCCCTTAAAAATGGAAATTTTGCAAACGACCTCGGATTTCGACGAAACCACTTTTGTTGGATCCGGGATGTAAAGTTATTGCTAGATTCCAATTTTCATAATTTTTCGAATCAATATGTGAGCGGGGCAAAGGAAAACGCGTTTGACCAGTTTTAGTTGATTTTAATCGACTGGAAATTGGCCACATTCAAACGGTCTCAGAATTCGACGAAACTAGTTTTGTTAGGACCGTATCGTCAATACGAAGCTAGAAATAATTTTTCGAGAATTTTTAGAGATCGTATGTGGGCCCGGTAAATTGAAATGCACGTCTAAATTCAATATATAGAGTTATATGTTGATTTCGATGGAAACAGATCGAAACGATCGAATCAGCTTACGACACATATCCCATTGTGTTCGGAATGGGGGTAAAACACTATGGACAACAGGCGATGGGCCTCGTTTAGAGGTCAAATGAAAAGTACCCTTTTTGAAATATAAATAAATTAAAATATATTTTTATTTAAGCCCTAACCTTACCCCCCCCCCCCGTCCTTCTATTCTCTGAGTCAACGCAGGAAAAAGAAAAAAAAACTCTCGAATTCCTAATCGATCAACCCGACTCCGCCCCATTCAGACTCACCGCCGCCCCATCTCCGCTCCTGCGCCGCCATCTCCAGCTACCCCCCCTCGCGACTCGCTCTCCTCTTCTACCTTTGACCCCGCGACCCCCCCTCAGCCCCCTCTCACGTCAGCCGAACCCCCTTCGCCCCCAAATCGCCGACGTCAGGAGGCGAACTCCTCCTTCCTCCGGCGTTCGAGCTCGCGGCAAGGTCAGATCAACCCCCCGGCGTGAAGAACCGCGAGACCACACACCCAAACTGCTGATCGACGTCCGGAACATGAAAAGTGAGTTTTGTTTAGTTTTTTTTCTCCTTCCTTATATGTTTTTTTATTTAACTAAAGTTTTAATCTTTAATAACAGAAAGGTTTAATTTTTATTTAGTAAAAAGGTTTGATTTTTATAAGTGAAAAGCGATGGATTTTTACATGATAAAGATTGAATTTTTACATGAGGAAAGGTGGAATTTTTAGATGTTGAAAGTAGATTGTTATAAATAAAAAGACTATATTTTTATGATAGCAAAGGTTTGATTTTTAATTTACAAAAGATATGAATTTTTATCAAGTAAAGATTATATTTTTGGTCGAGTAAAGATTTTATTTTTAATGAAGTAAAAATAAATTTTCTAGCGAAGTAAAGATTATATTTTTAATGAAGTAATAATAAGATTTTTAGTTAGATAAAAATCCGATTTTTAGTCGCATAAGAATGTAAATTATATATGGCTTTAACATAAAAATATGATTTTTTTTTTCATATGTAGCGAATAAAAATATATTTTTTATATTATAGAAAGGTTAAAAATATAATTTTCATATAGTAGGCAAGATAAAAATATGATTTTTATAAGGTAGAGATTATGAAAAAAATATGATTTTTATATGATAAAGAATATAAAAATTCGATTTTTATAAATAAGATGTAGTAGTAAAAATTCGATTTTTATATATTGAATAGCATAGTAAAAATTCGATTTTTATATATGTAGTGAATACGGGCAAAGAAAAGCACGGTGAAGATTTCCTACCCATGAAGAATTGCATCATTCAGTTTAGCGAAAGGGTGAGAACTTCTCACCTTTTAAATTTATTTTTTCTAGTTATAAATATATACTAGGATGTAGACGGTGTTTAGTAGCACCCGACACCCGTCGTCCACATACCATGGACGGCTTGTATGCTTGTTTGTTTGATTTTGATGTGTAGTTGATTGTGTGATGTGATGGGAAATGAAATAAAACATTTATATAGTTGAAATAAAATATTTTATAGTGGAAAATATTTTATAGTTAAAAATAGAATTTTTAACGTGTATATGAAATGAAATAAAAATAAACAAATCGGACGATTTGTTTATATACACACATTTGACTGATATTGATTGGGACGATAAATTTTACACATCGCCCAACTGCACAAATAAAATCTGTGTTTGATTGTTTGAAACCCCACATGGGTATTGGGATGATATTTGACGTACACTAATCCCGATGTTTAGTTGTATGTCGATCGATTGATTGACAGACTGTTATGAGCGTTAAATATTTATATTCGATGCTTATACAGTGTAGAATGCACTTTGGATGATGGTCGATTATTCATCGTTGTTATTGTATACATGTGTTGTAGAAAATCCATATAATTAACATTATATGGCATTTGATTGGGCTTCATTCAATATTTGAAATAGAAATATTTGAAAAGAAATATTTGAATAGAAATATTTGAAAAGAAATATTTGAATAGAAATATTTGAAAAAGAAATATTTGAAATAGAATATTTGAAAACAAAAATATATGAAGCCGTGTTGATTAGATTGACGCCATTTTGACGTGAACGATATTTATATCGATTTTATTCATTTTATAATGAATATCGAAAGTGATTTCAAAATCTGATATTTTGAAAAGAATTGAAATTCAAACTGAATTTGAACTGAATTGAATAGAAAACGAATTCGAATAGAATTGAATTGAAAACGAATTTGAATTGAATCGGATAGAAAACAAATCTGAATTGAATTGAATTCAATTGAAAACGAATTGAAATAGAATTGAAATCGATTTGAATTGAAATCAAATAGAAGTGAATGTAGAAAGAATTTATAAGGGAAAATTCAATTTTGATTTGAATTTGAAATAAAGGTTGAAATTGTTTTTGTAACAAATTTGAAATGATTTATAAAATTCGTTTTAAAAAGGAAATCGATGAAATATATAATATATATATATTATATATATAATGGCCTGAATAGAACGCGCCGCGCCGCGGCAGTTCGTAAATTTCGACCATTGACTTCGAACGGATATTACGGGAGATCCGACCGTCGGATTCTCCTAAAACCGGAACCGTTGGGTTCGTATCGGAAATATCTTTCTAACGAATATTAGAAATTTGAAATCTAACGGTTGGATTTGGAGATACGTCCAAATCAAATTTGGAAAAGGTCGCTGTAAGTGCAGTTTAATGGCCGTTGATGGAAATCGACTGTACGGGCCTTGATGAAATTATTAAAAATATCAATAATTTGTGTAAAATCATAAGAAATGATTTGGGAAAAATCAGGATGAAAAACTCCATGTTTGAAAAGATAAAAATAGATTTTTATCGAAATGAACTAGTTTTGAACTAAAAATTAAAACCCATTTATTTTTAAATAAATAAATTGGATTTGAAATGGGTTGTAAATAAGAATTGATTTTTGGGCTTATCGTGAAGGGTGTTTTAAATGACACTTGTTCTTTAACCCGATAAATAAATAGAAAGTGATTTGGGTTTGTCGTGAACTATGTTTTGAAAAGACATTAGTTCTTTAACCCAGTAACAGGGGTTTTAATGAATCTGTAATTAGATTGAAATGTGAATTGATAATCTAAATTATCAAATTTAGAAATTGAGCGAGAATGGAGTATCACCAGTTTTTCTCCAAAGCGATAGTTAAATCTTTAATTAGATTTGAACGTGAAATGGTAATTAATTTTACCAATAACACTGTGGTGTTAGATGTGGAGTATTACCAGTTTTGCTTCATAGGATGAATAGGTTGGGATTGGGAAATAAAATAAATAATTACTTCCGAGTGGTTCGCTAATCCCGACTAGTTTGGAAAACCATAATTTGGTTTGAAATGACATCCAGAGGAAGATTAAAGAATAAATTTTAAAGAATTTATCTTCGATAAAATAAATGGGAACCTTTCCCTAAGAACGTGAAATTTAGAAACTAACTGTAGGTTAGCTAAGAAGAATGGTTTCCTGGGTATTGATCTGATGTTGGTTTCGGCCTTCGGGGTTAATATTTGGGGAATTGTTCCCTTGCTAATTTATGATTAGTGACTGATGAATCGGAATGAGGCGTATGTTGTGTTTGTGTAACAATTGTTTATAATATATGCGGGTTATTCGTAAAGGCCGGGTTTATACCCATATTGAATAACCGATTCGACGAAAAGTCGAAGATGATGACGGTGGTCGAAGACCGAAAGTATTCACATCGTTTGGGTGATTACTGATGATCTTGATTGGGCTGTACACCCAAGATGAGGGAATCAGTTGGTGGTCGTCCAGACGTACTTGGAGATCGACGGATATGCGAGGAAAGTGCCTCGAGTTTCGTTCAGACCTAGAACGGACTTGTAAATGGATGGTGTGTCTGACATTGTATTCCTTTATATTGTATTCGTTGATCTCTGCTAAATATATATCTGTTTGGCGGCAGAGAATTTATTCTCTTGCTTAACGCCCTTCTCTGAGACATACGAGCTCAGAGGTTATATATTGGCAGAAATCAGTGGTACGATATGGATTGATAGTGTGGCATGCTGAGATGCAGTGATCCAGACTTTTGTTGAAAAGCAAAGTTTGGTGGATGATGATCAAAGCGCAGCTTTAATATAGCATGGATTTGTGTATAGCGTTGATTCGCGAGCCTCACACCTCGGTATGGTGGTAAACTGATGGTTTGATCAGTATGCTTTTAGTGGATGGGCACCTTAGTGGTGTCGTGGATTCGGTCGACCAAGATGAGCTTAGTGCTCAGGGATATATAGAGTAAGCGGTGTTTTCTCTCGCTGGGACGTAAGCCGCGGTGATACTCTGGTCCCAAAAGTGCGGATGTGCAGACGGTGTTTTCTCTTGTTGGGACGTAAGCCGTGGGGAATTGCATTACGCGATCGATCTTTCGAATCAGGAGCCACCATGATGGAAATCCAATTTCCAATACGTGTATTTCGGTTTTATTTGTAGAGCCTAGTATGGCGACATAGTGGGATGGGGCGCTTATGCCGTCTATGATTGATACTTATGATTTGAAGATATTTTATACAATATGCATTTACAATAGTATCAAATGATCTGTTTTAAACGTACTAAGCATGTTTGGCTATTATAAGGGAAAACCCTATCCACCGGCTTGCGTTGCATTGTGTGATAGGACCTGGGTCTTATAATAGCTTCATTTTTTCCAAAAAGCATTGCGCTGTTTTGTTATATGCACTGGTATTCTTGGGAGGAAACCCGTTCCGTGTTATACGGCGTGGTCCCTTGATTTACCTAACTTTGAAAATAAAGATAAATAACTGTTTTAGTTCTCACACCAGTCACATGACTGACCTGGAGTTTATTGTTTTAACCTAAACTCTGGGTGCCCCTATTTTCGACACGGGCAGCTAGTAGTTTTGGTTTTGCAGATTTATATTCACAGGATCCTGGTTTACAGCTGGAACGATATCCAGAAAGCTTTGTATCCGTATATCTCCTTCAGTTGTGTATTGTATTATTTTCCGCTGCTATGTATTTAAATGTAATTTAAATCTCTGATATTTCTGTGTAATATTCATTTATACTCTGTATATTCTTGTATTCTGGTGCATTGTTGTATTATACAATGAAATGTTCCTCCATCTACGTTCTATTGTGGCTTGTTCTCGAACTATCCGCGCTTTCCTCACCGGGGAAGTTACGGGTTTTCACATCCGGTCTTCAACAACCGTCTTCATCTTCGACTTATCGTCGAATCGTTTATTCAGAATGGGTATAAACCCGGTCTTTCCGAATAACCCACGTATAGAATAAACAAATGTTACATAAACACAACATACGCCTCATTCCAATTCATTAGTCTCTAACTGTAAATTAGCAAGAGAACAATTCCCCAAATATTAACCCCGAAGCCCGAAACCAACATCAGATCAATACCCAGGAATCCATTCTTCTTAGCTAACCTATAGTTAGTTTCTAAATTTCATATTCTTAGGGAAAGGTTCCCATTAATTTTATCAAAGATAAATTCTTCTAAATTTATTCTTTAATCTTCCTTTGGATATCATTTCAAACCATGTTAAGGTTTTCCAAACTGTCGGGATTAGCGAACCACACCGAAGTAATTATTTGTCTTATTTCCCAATCCCAACCTATTCATCCCATGAAGAGAAACTGGTAATACTCCATATCTAACACCACGGTGTTATCAGTAAAATTAATTACCATTTCACATTCAAATCTAATTAAAGATTTAACTATCGCTTTGGAGCAAAATTGGTGATACTCCATTCTCGCTCACTTTCCAAATTTGATAATTTAAATTATCAATTCACATTTCAATCTAATTACAGATTCATTAAAACTCCTTTCACTGGGTTAAAGAACTAATGTCATTTAAAACACAGTTCACGATAAACCCAAATCACATTCTATTTATTATCGGGTTAAAGAACAAGTGTTATTTAAAACACCATTCACGATAAACCCACAAATCAATTCTAATTCAATTCCAATTAAATATATTAATTAATTGGTATACTTCATTAATCTAAATAAAAAGATTTAATCTTTTCTCAACGGGGTTTAAGAACAGTGTTGATGAAGACACCATTCACGACAAACCCAATTCCCATTTGATATTAAATACAAGGCTCTGAATTGAAAATATATCGTCTTATATTCAGTATCAAATTCTGAAACCCACAAATATCGCTTTGGAAATAACGATATAAAATATATCTTCCAAATTTCCTCCAAAATATCTGTATAATCGCGGAATCTAATATCGAAATATTCAAAAGACAATTTCGATTCAAATCCATTCCAATTCATATATTGGAAATTCTGGTTATTTAAAACCCATTCCAAATCCAATTTATTTATTTAAAAATAATTGGATTTTAATTCTAGTTCAAAACTAGTTCATTTCGATAAAAATCTATTTTTATCTATTCAAATATGGAGTTTTTCATCCCAATTCTTTCCAACTCATTTCTTACGATTTTACACTAATTATTAATATTTTTAATAATTTTATCAAGGCCCGTACAGTCGATTTCCAATAACGGCCATCGAACTGCACTTACAACGACCTTTTCTGAAATTGATTTGGACATATCTCCAAATCCAACCGTCAGATTTCAAATTTCTAATATTCATTGGAAAGCTCTTATCAGTACGAACCAAACGGTTCTGGTTTTTTGGAGAATCCAACGGTCGGATCTCCCTCAATATCTATTCGAAGTCATTGGTCGAAATTCACGAACTGCCGCGGCGCGGCGCGTTCTATTTAGGCCATTATATATATAATATATATATATATATATATTAAATATTTCGTCGATTTCCTTTTAAAACGAATTTTATAAATCGTTTCAAATTTGTTTCAAAAACAATTTCAACCTTCATTTCAAATTCAAATCAAAATTGAATTTTCCATTATAAATTCTTTTTACTTTCATTTCTATTTGATTTCAGTTCAAACCGATTTCAATTCAATTTCAGTTCGTTTTCAATTCGATTTGATTTCATTTCAATTCGAATTCGTTTTATATTCAATTCAATTCGAATTCATTTTATATTCAATTCAATTCGAATTCATTTATATTCAATTTAATTCGAATTCGTTTTATATTCAATTCAATTCGAATTAGATTTATATTCAATTCAATTCGAATTCGTTTTATATTCAATTCAATTCGAATTCGTTTTTTATTCAATTCAATTCGAATTCTTTTTTTATTCAATTTTAATTCAAATTCGTTTTTTATTCAATTCAATTCGAATTCGTTTTATGTTCAATTTTAATTTGAATTCGTTTTATATTCAGTTTAATTCGAATTCGTTTTATATTCAATTTAATTCGAATTCGTTTTATATTCAATTTAATACGAATTCGTTTTATATTCAATTTAATTCGAATTCGTTTTATATTCAATTTTTAAATCTCTTTTCAATATTCATTATAAAAACGAATATAATCGATATAAATATCATTCGCGTCAAAATAGCGCATCTCTAATCAACACGGCTTTATATCTTTCAATAACTTCGTTATTCTATTCAACAAATGAATATTTATTCTATTCAACACATGAATCTATATTTCTTTCAACACATGACTAATCTCAACAAATGAGTACTGTCAACACGTGACTATTTTTGTTATTTAATATATTTTATAAAATTATGATTTCTATCGTTTAATTTTTAATCAAACTCTAACCGTAAATTAGCAAGAGAGCAATTTCCTAAATATTAACCCCGAAGGCCGAAACCAACATCAGATCAATATCCCGGAGACCACTCATCTTATCTATTTTCCAGTTAGTTTCAAATTTTATATATGATAAAGATGTAAATTCTATTGTTAAAATATTTCGTTCAACACATGAATAATCTCAACAAATGAGTACTGTCAACACATTTACCTTTATTTAATAATATTCTTTATTTTTCCAATTGGAATGAGGCCCAATCAATTACCATATAATGTTAATTATATGGATTCCATACAACACATGTATATAATAGCAACGATAAACAATCAACCATCATCCAAAGTGCACCACACAACTGCATAAGCATTAAATATAAATAATTAACGTTTACACAGTCTGTCGACCAATCGATCGACATACAATTAAATAATTGGGGTTAGTGTACGCCAAATATCATCCCAACACCCGTGTGGGGTTTCAATCCACAAACACCGAATATTATTTGTGCAGTTGGGCGACGTGTAAAATTTATCGTCCCAATCAATATCCTTCAAATAGGTGTACATAAACAAACTGTCCGGTTTGTAAATGAATATTTATTTATTCACATTCACGTTAAAAATTATATTTTTAACGATAAAATATTTTTAACTATATAAATATTTTATTTTATTTCACATCACACAATCAATTTTCATCACAACAAACAATCAAACATACAAGCCATCCATGGTCTGTGGACGACGGGTGTTGGGTGCTACTAAACACCGTCTGCATCCAAGTATATATTTTTAACTAGAAAAGAATATTTAAAGTGAGAAGTTCTCACCAACTAGCTAATCCAAACACCATGACTCTCCTTATGTGGAAATCTTCGCCGTGCTCGCCTTTTGTCAATTTCATTGCCCGTAGCCACTACATATATAAAAATCACATTTTTATATTGTTGCTATGTAATTAAAAATTCTATTTTTATACCGCTACTATATAGATAAAAATTCTATTTCTATAATGGTTTTCATATATAAAGATTATATTTTTATCATGCCATTCTCTATATAAAAATTATATTTTTATATCTACATCAAATATAAGGATCGAATTTTTATATCATCGCTATAAAAATCACATTTTTATTTCAACATATATATAATAAAAATCATATTTTTATTTCGCTACACATATAAAGATCAAATTTTTACTAACTATATAATATAAAAATCGTATTTTTATTCTTCTACTAATAAAAAATCATATTTTTAAACATATCTTTCTTTGTAAAAGTCACATCTTTATGTGATAAAAATCATCACTTTATATGCATAAAATCCCGACCTTTCCATCTCTAAAATTCCTAACTTCTCACATATAAAAATCTCATTTTTCCTATGCTAACATATATGTAGAAATCCATTCTTTTCACTATTAAAAATATCACCTTTTACACTTTTAAAAATATCGTCTTTTACACTTTTAAAAATATAATCTTTCATATATTAAAAATATAATCTTTCTTGGATTAAAAATCTATTCTCTTCTATATTAAAAGAAATCATATTTTTCCAAGCTGAAAGAAATAAACAAATCAGAGAAAAAAAGAAGAAAAGAAAAATAAATAAAAATAAAGACTCACCTTGATTTGGTTTTTAGCAGGGGGTAGGTTTGCTGAGTTCGCCGTAGGTGGCTAGGGGGGAGGGAGGAAGTCAGCGGACATCACTGGTGGGGGCGGCAGCATGGGGGAGGGTTTGGGTGCTCGGCGTTGGGGATCTCGCGGCTTCAGGCGTCGCGAGGGGGGGAGGGGTTCGGAGGTGGCGCCCCACCTTGAGGCGGCAGCGGACCTATCGGGGGGGGGGGGGGGGAAGGCGGGCGGCGACAGTGGATCGCGATCCCCTCTACTTTTTTTTCTGTATAATGTCGATGACCGGAGGGGGGGATGAGAGGATACGAGGAGAGAGGGTTTTTTTTAATTTAATTTCAAAAAGCAACTTTTAATTTCGACCTCGGAATCGAACCCACCAACGGTCGTCCACAGCTAATTACTCCCATTCCGAACACAATGGGATATGTATTGTAAGCTGATTCGATCGTTTCGATCAGTTTTCGTCAAAATCAACATATAACTCTATATATTGAATTTGAACGCGCATTTCAATTTACCGGGGCCACATACTAACTAGAAAAATTCCCAAAAAATATCTTCTAGCTTCGTATCAACGATACGGACCTAACAAAACTAATTTCGTCAAATTCTGAGACCGTTTGAAAAATAGCCATTTTCCAGTCGATTAAAATCAACTGAAACTGGTCAAACGCGTTTCCTTTGCCACACCCACATATTGATTTGAAAATTACGAATTTTGGAATCTAGCAATAACTTGACTTCCCGGATCCAACAAAAGTGGTTTCGTCGAAATCCGAGGTTGTTTGCAAAATTTCCATTTTTAAGGGCCAGAATTCCATAACGACTATTCTGAATTTTCAACTGGACGTATCTTTTGATTCCCGCTATGAAATTTCGATTTTTCGGATTCATTGGAAAGATATTCTAAATTAGATTCTAATATTTTTGGTTTCGTTAAAATCCGGTTTATTTTGAATCCTATAAAGTCATTTGAAATTTGAAATCGAATTATCGAACTACCGCGCCATTTTTGATTCCTTTTATAATTAAAATAAAATATTTATATTCTAATGACAATCTATATAAATATATACGTTCGAATTCTATTCAAATTATATTTCTCGTTGATATTATTTAAAATAATTCATTTTAAATATTCAAAATTCGCTAAAATTGCCAAAATAAAAATTTTAAACTGGCTCAGAATTTCCGGGTTGTTACAGTTACATTCTTCTCCCCTTAAAAGATGAAATGCTGACACATAGATATCCTACCCTACACAAAAAATTTGTGTATGTCCACTTTGTAACCATGTGTATATGTGCACGGTGTACATAATGCATTTCAACCGTAAAACATGTATGCAAGATGATTCTAAATCAAGCCCTCTATATGTATGCATTGAAATATTTAAAATACTATTGAGAACACGATGCAAAATATCCTAAATATACTAGTAGTTCTATATGAATGAAAAATTTGAAAACCCTTTTTCATCCATAAACCTCACACCATTACGAATAAAAGTGTAAAGCAACCAATTATTACATCCAAATCCTACCATCCAAAATGTCGTGCAATCTAATCGTTTCCTATTTAATTTCTCCTAAACCCAAAAAAGGAAATCAAAACGAAAAGTTTTAACATTTCCTCCGCTTACAAATATTCCCTTTTCCACCCTATAGTGGAATTTTCACCTCAGTTACCCAAAATACTCCAAAAATTCCCATATGCAGACTATAAAGAGGCTTAAAACAAGCTCTAAAACGTAAAACTAGCTAATTAGCAATTGCACGCATTGTTGACAAGTTATGGAAACAACGTTTCCATTGCTAAAACACCATTTTTCTTGTTGTCATAAACGTTTTCCAAACATCTTCCTTACGTTATTCATGTTCCCAAGAATCAAAATTTTCCTTAATAATAAATTTCCGCTTTAAAACTTCTTATAATTATTTTGAAATTTTCTTCTCAAATATCGTTTTACTCTCCATTTTTTATTCATATGAAAAATCAAAATTTCGGTAACGTGCACTTTACATCATTCAAATCATCCATTTTAATGTGAAACGACGTTTAAATGTGCACAAGTTGCTGTATCCAAATTTTGTGTTTTCACTCGAACAGAAATAAAAGAAATTAAATCAGCAAAAATTTAAATATGATAAAAAGTTTTTTAAAAAAAACAACGATTTCCAGTGGCTTCAAAAAAATGCATTATGCGGAAACTTAAACAATTTAAGTTACATATTGGCGAAGAAAGAAGTCAGCTGCGCAGAAAAATCCAAAATTGAAATCACACAAAAGACCCAAAATAAATCTTAAACTGGTCCTTTGCTAAAATTATCTAACATAGAATTCTATTCTTTCTAGCACTAGGATAACTGTTGGTTTAGATAAGAGATGGGATTTCATTTGAACAGGCATGCGTGAATGACATAAACATTCCAAACACAGAAATCTCATTAACCTAAGTCGTGCAATTTTAACAACACTAACAGTTACAAGCACAAATCACCACTAAGCCAAGAACCTGATACTAGAAAGAGAAAACAACAAAGATGACGACAAAACAACAATACCGAAACTCCCAAAACAATGGCTATAAAATATGAGATTCCTTGCTCCGCAGATGGAGCTCAGACCAATTTTTATGATCTTTAATTAACCATATCATGATAGCAAAATGCTCAGTCTCATGTTGCAAATACTACTGGTGTTGTTAGAGGGTTCCACATCACCATATCTTAAGAGAGATTTGATGAGAAAGGAAACCTACTACAAAACTGTTCCTTTTGGAAATCCACCTAATATTGTTTAAGGACAAAAATGGATAGGCGAAATTACAGAAAGTAAAAGCATGAGTCAGCGTACAAGAACAAGAAGCTAAATCGAATATGATGCGATACTAAATGATGGTTACGCCATTGATCAAGCAAGATATTAATTTCCACATCATGAGACAAATTGTAACACCCCGAAATTTTAATGACATTAAAGATGATGAATTAAAGAATAATCAATGTGAAATACACTATTAACAGTGAATTAAGGAAAAATTAATTAAATATTAAGAATTAAGTAAAACGGACTATGCCATTGCGTCCGTCTTGGAATTCTGGTCAAGATAGACATTTGGTTTGCGTGAATCGGACACCGTATAAAGAAGTAATTAAGGTTTGAAGTTTGTATGCATATAAGGAAGATATATATGTATATAAATTCAAAAATGTTCAAAATCAGCAAAACCAGAAATCCGGCGCGCGAATCACGAAAAGGCCGACCATATGAGGTCGACCGTGACCCTACTGGGTCAACCTAAGGGTCAACCCAGGCTCATGGGGGTCGACCCCGGGGTCGATACCCCTGAAGGGGGGTCGACCCACCTGAAGGGGGGTCGACCCACCCATGGCTCCAGAAGCTTCTTTTATGACGTGGACGATTCCTATGGCTCCTGATCTAATCTGATGGTCTTGGTTGCTCCACTACTTCTATATAAGGGACCATAAACCTAGGTTTTGTTCATTGAAAAAAATGGTGACGGTGAAGCTCTACTGCGATGGAAATTAAAATGGCTCTTCTTCTTCTTCTTCTTCTTCTAAATCAATTCAAAGAAGATTATACATATTCGAAGATCGCTACAACAACTCATTCAACATGTTCTTCGCAACAAATTCGCTGTGAGTTCATGTTGCTTTTAGATCTAAACATTTAAATAGTGATCATGATATGTATATAAAAATTGGATTTTGAATCAGTGCCTAATCGTTTCTATTATGACTTATCCTCTTATCTGTTCATATATGTTTATATCATCACCAAGTTTAACCTTGTCATAATATGCTCATTCAGTTTTTATGCATATTTCTATCGTTGTGTAATTGATTCGTTATTATGCCTGTTCTCATTCTCTTCTCTCCCTCATTTCCCTTTTTATTTTTATATAGCCAGGCTACCTTCGAGCCTAGGCCTAACGCTGAAAATGTGAACGTGCGAAATTAGGAATAATTTGGAAAGGCATAATTTGGGACGAATTTGATATTGGAAAATATGGATCTAAATTTGGGAATAAAATTGGAAATATACGAAGATGGGTTTAGCGGCATATGTCTTGTTGGATAACATGAATTTAGGAACGCAATGGAATATATGTAAATACAGAATAGGGTATAAAATGGACATGTCTAAATATTGATTGGGACGTAAATTTGAACATATGTGTATGAATTTTAGGCATAAATTATGTGAAGGTGGATGTGGGTATAACTTGCATTGTAAGGGTTGGATATGGACTTGGGGAATAAGTTGGAAAATATATGGGTTTGGATTTGTGCAATATGTGTGTGTGTATATATATATGCCTTAATTTATGATAAATGGCATATGGTGCATAATTAAAAGGTGAATTAAAAAGAGGCATAAAGGTCTATAATTTGAATAGTGAATTAGACATAATTCAAATAGGGAAAAAATAAAATAATTACCTATAATGACATAGGTAGATTTAAATAAAAATGAAATGTTTAGTAATTACAATTTGGAATTGTAATTGTACTTATGACACGAGGTTAGGTTACATTAGTGGTGGAAGTCTGCCCGTACCTGACCGGCATATCCAACAGCCACTAATGTTGAACCTAATGTGGAAGGTCTAAGTACGTAAATACGAATCGGGCTAAGACACGAGGTTAGACCCAACTATGCAATAAGACTGGCCGGACCCAACAGGCATATCCAGCATCCACATGTTGTAGGCCTAACGTGGGAGGTATAGCCCATTATAACCATAATTGGACATGGTAATTGTTAGACCAAAAAATGGTCCTAACACCCAATTGATCGTATTTTGCAGAGAATATTGAGGAATCATGAACTAAAAACAAGAAAAGTCAATCGACACACGAAATTTATAGTGGTTCGGCGTTAATGAGCCTACATCCACTTCATAGTTTCTCATTTCATTCATGGATTACAATTACAAGGAATTTAATCACTCAATAATTCAAATACAATGAATAATTCTCTCTGAATTCATTGATTTTCATTGGAGAAGAAGGTGGTTATTGGTGGGGTAATTCAGCCATGGCTACCATGTATGAATGAAATGCCAAAAGTCCCTTCAAATGGCCATGTTGTGGTGTATTTATAGCTGTAGAGAAGCTCTGGGCAGTTCCGGTTCGGATGGGCCACGTGGCGTGACCGGAAGAGATTTCAGAAGTAGTGGAGAACGTGGAAAAGTGGCTACCAGGTCGTGCTTTGCCAAGTGGAGTCCGATCCGCAATTGTAGGCGTCGGTTATGCCAAGAGAAGAGGTCAAACTCCATGTGTAGAAGCAGGTCCAATCGGTTCGGATCGGACCCGAACCGAACCAGTTGTTCGAGCAGAATGCCTGCACGCACTTCTGTACAGAATACTTCAGGCGGTTCGGGTAGAGGGTACTCCAATCCGATCCGGGGAAGGGGATCCGATCCGATCCGAATGGAAGGATCCGATCCGATCCGATTCAAAAGGAGGGATCCGATCCGATAGGGGGATCCGATCCGGTCCGATTCAAAAGGAGGGATCCGATCCGATCCGATAGGGGGATCCGATCCGGTGACATTTGCATGTATAATTCAAATTTTCCATCTTTCTATCACTCCATCCAAGTGATCGCCAATCAATGTAAGTTCATACTTAAGTCCCTGGCTTTGGGTAGCCTGGTCACAAAGCAGGCTAACATTTTGCCCCCCAAAGTACATCTTATCGCAGATGAGATGTGCTTTGATTAAGTCAAGATAAATCTTTTTAGAACGTCATCCACCCTTGAGGAGGTTTTATTAGATTGTTGCGTTACTTCCATGGGTGCTAGTTAGTACAAATTCTATGGAAGGAGTAGTCGAAATGATCGGGTAACCGTTTTAAACATCGTCGAATCAAGATGTTGATCTCCTTCATGATAGGTCATATAGGGTCGTTGGCTCTTGTGTGAGATCGTGCATACACGGGACATTGCTAAACGACTTCGTTCCCCAAACGAGTCAAGTGTATTATCGATTCAGGGTTTCTTTTACACATAAGTCAATGTATGAACTAGACATCCAAATAATGTGGTAGTATAAGAATCTTCTGGCCTTGAGCTAGTATTTAGACTGTTGGGATAGACTACATCATACTTGGTGCATGCGCCTTTCATTTGCGCTCGTCTTGGGACTATCCGGACATCAGGATAGTAATCAGATCATACTAAAAGAAATCCACGAATAAGTTCATCATAATCGTAAGGCAGTAAAGGAGTTCTCCACATTCTCTAGTTGATAGAGTTGTAGATCAATTCTTTGAAGTCATGCTTGACCCATTAGTTGGCTTACTTAGACGGTCAAGATGAATCATGTCATATTCCAGAGATATAAGGTATATGTTCTGAATCAAGCATTGAGTAAGGGTCATGTTCAAAGTCAGTTTGTCAGTTGAAGCTCGTGCTCCCAACATCAGTGGAGGAAAAGCGAAGTCAATGCTCATGCCCTCAGCGTCGGTGGTGGTTGGACCAGGTCAATCGGACATCCAGTCTGTAAGCCTTTGAACTTTCTTTCTTCACATCGGGTTGGAGCTGCAGGTTCAGCAATCTTAGTCACCCTATGTCGTTATGTGCACATTCCCAAGTCATCAAGGGTTGGAGTTGTATATGCGAATAGTCGAATCACATTCGCGTTGGGGTCAACCCATCTGTTTAGCCAGAAAGCAGTGATTGCCTTATTGAGTATATCAGCAAACTTAGATACTCTCCTCGCATCAGCTGCAGAGTTAAGTAAGCTCGTCAATCTTGCAAGCGAGCGAACGTCGTTAGTGAGTTATTCGAGCTCCTTCGTTCACGCTTTGGCATAATCCGAAATAGCCATCATAGTCTTGTTGAGTCTATCTCCCATGCTTGGTTCCATTAAGCTTGACAATCAAGACCACAGGCCCGATTAATGACATTGGTCATTTCCAGAATTGTAAAATCCTGTTAGTCTTTCCTGGGGCTTTTCTTTTTCCTTTATTATTTCAAGAGTCATATGGTGCTCCATTCTATCGTGAAGACATTGAGATCATCCATTTCAACATTAGCACACTCTTATTGCACGAATCTGTCTGTCTCAGGATAGAATTTTCCAACGTTTCTAGGAGAATCTCATGGTAAAGAGATACCGAGGTTTGTTTCAGAGGTGAATCTGCCAAGTCCTCTTGGTGGGTCTCGATGCAAAGAGATTTTGAAGTTTGAGATATCCAGAATACCGGATACTACAGCAATCAACGCTATATATGGTCCAGATCGATTTACCGATGCCATTGTGGCGGTGATTCTTTCAAGGAATGCATGCAGGGTCTCACCTGATCTCTGCTGAAGCATCAATTAATGTTGCCAATTTGGCCCTCATCTTTGAGAAGTTGTCGCTAATTACCTAATTTTAGCGCTAGTGCCCCCAGTATGAAGTCTTAAATTGGGTCGAAGCCGGTTTCTGGCTTCTTGGTTGCGCATATGTAATAGCCGTCAATCAGGCTTCTGTTTTTTAAGTCTGGATGGTGATCCGCTACTTGGATGTATGCAGGTTATTCTTGAGGAGCCATTCTTCTGCTTATAGTCTGGGTTATTGTGAAGCTCAGATAATTGTAAATGTGCCAAAAGCTGGCAGATAGTCAGATGATGATGTTCGAAGCTCTTATCTTGTACTCCCCATCCATGGGGATTTTACTAAACGGTGGTCATCAAATCCACGTATTCTCTGAATTCATACTCCCTCATCGAGCTGTGAGTTAGAGTTTGATAGAAAATGATTTGTTCATGTCTGACTCATGTTAGTTTTGGATCTCCCATCCAAGCTCTGAGGATTGGAGTCGAATTGCGATATGTCAAATTATTGCCACTTCGAATGCTTCTACTTTCCCCCTTCATGAGGAGCCTCATGTTGAGGTTGAGCTGGGTTTTAAACATTCCTCCGAATTGGAGCAAAGGCTGGTCGGGCTTCGTTTAATTTTTCGGTGGCTCTTACATATCCATCGTTTTCATCCAAAATGTTACGGTCGGAAGTTGCATGCTACAAATGCCTGGGAGGAGGTTGGTTGCATCTTGTTTCATTAAAGACGACTATGCCAACTCGTCCTAGGGTCCCATATGATCTGGACCATGGAGCAAGGAGTGTTTGAGCCAAGTTCATTGTTGCTTGAATTTCCATGGTGCTCGCTCCAGCGAGTAAGCCGTAGTTACTCGGCCTTCCGTCTATCCAAGTAAAAAAGTTATCCATCATTTTCTGTCGTTTCCAGAGAAGTTTGTCTCACTGAGCCATCTGAGTTCACAAATCAGCAAGGGTACCATCCATTTTATATCTAGCTTGACATGCTGAGGGATCATCACAAGAAGAAATCTGCTACCTTCCTTCGATCCTAGCGCCTTCTGCGCCTTTATCCTCAGCACGGAAGAAATTTCTATCTTCCTTCTTCTTAGCTTTTGAGTCTGAGTGTCAAGCAATTCGCCTCCTCGCAAGTTAGGAGACAAAGCAATGGCATCTCCCTTTACATGGGGTCTTTCAACCGGGATGTCGGTCCGGACTAGCAAATGGACGTTCACTCTGCATCCATTTCGTGGTCCTCAAGCAGCCTGTCAAGATCGAGGTATAAGTTAGACACAGACATATAACATTTATGAATATTTTCAGCAGTGCGGCCCCAGTCCGGGGGTAATGGATAAAGGTTGGCAGTTGTATCACATCCCTTTTAAATTTAGACGTGGATGCACGGAAGGGAGACATTGTTTTCAAAGCTTATGTGATTGAGTTATCCAAGTGCTCGAGTTATCGCGTTTTCTATTCAATATATTTGCGAGGTAGCACTCGTCGTTGCACTTGGGCTATGGCCAGTCACACATGGGTGTGTATGTTGATTTGATATATCACTCTTAGGACCTCCTTTCGGTGATTGCATTGAGTCGTGTGGGAAGCTTAGCATTAGAAGTCGACGTCATTCCTTCAAACACGACCCCTTTGTTGTTGTACGCGAGTATCCCTTGTGTCTTTGCTTTGTATCTGTACATAATCTTGCAATATGAAAAAGAATAGTCAGCTTAGTCTTGCAAGCTACTAAGTCAATCTTTAAGTCACAAGCAATTGTAGCTCGAAATGAAAACATGTTGAGTGCTAATCTATCTAGCATAGAATTATTAAATGTCAAAGTGTCAGGTGTCGTAGTTTGGAGGTATAGTGTCTGTAGCCTCCATTTAACTTTGAAACACGGGTCGCGTCCGAAGCGTGTTTGAAGTTAATTCAGAAATCTATGTCTGTGCCCCCAGCGTTGATGGGAGCTGGATTAAGTCATTCGGATGTCCGATCCGTAAGTCTTTTATAATCCTGTCCTCAGTCGGAGGGCAATGAAGATTGCATGCACGTCGCAGCATTGTCCTTTATACTCTCTCCCAAGTCGTGAGAGTTAGAGTTATGGACGTCGCGGTTCGTCCTTTATACTCTCCCAAAGTCAGTTTGGGTTAGAGTTGTGGATCTTTAGCTGCTTTCTGGTATCCCACTATTGACAATCATGGTCACTAAGATCATATGAATCATCTTTGAAGTAGTGTTCGAACTGTTCTATATAACTGTCATTCGATGCTCCGCCGATTGGACAAGTTTATGTCATATAAATGGGATGGTTACTACTCATTAGGGAACAACATCAGTTGCATTGTTGAAATCTACACTATCGGTGTTCCAGAAGATGGGGCTACTATTAGACAATCATTATCTCGTATACTGTCGTTGTTAGCAAGCTGAATCTGATTGACAGCTCCTCCCATTGAATGGCATCGGCAAATAGAGGCTATGGCTTCTGGAGGAATCCTAGTCGTTGCCATTTGGTTGTCATATTCTTTGACTATCCACCTTATCTTCATTAACAAACTTTGATGACTATTGTTGGTCAAAATATACGTCGAGCCGAAGGCGAGACGTGATCCGAGCCGAAGGCGAGGCCGTCAGCGGGTCCGGGCGCAGCGTCGGCGGGGGTCCGGGGCCCCGCAGTCCCGGCGGCGGGCACCGCACGATTTTTTCGATTTTGGAAGATGGAGCCTTTTCTGAAATGATCTTAAAAATGTATTTTTTCCAAAAATAGCTGTTTCGGGTCGGATCGGATCATGCCTTCAAATTTGCGGTTCGGAGATTGTCTTCAGGTCGGGTCGGATCGGACTAGTTCCTCCGAGCCGGATCGGAGACGTCATTAGCTAGTCGGTTCGGTATATATAAAAGAGCCGGTTCGGATCTCCTCCTCCTGTTCGGATCGGTCTTCCCTACCCTGCATCTCCACTTTCCTGCGGTTCGGGTCGTGGCACCCTCTTCGGTTCGGTTCGGAGATGCATCATTGGGTCGGGTCGGGGTATCAACAGCAGTTGGATTCGAGTCCTGCTCAACAAGTCGGGTCGGAGCACTGTCCCCGGGTCGGTTCGTGGTGCCACTCCTTTATGGCTCGGGTCGGGGGTACACATCCGATCCGAGGATAAATCTTGCCAGGAACTTGAAGTACTTGGCTCTCTTTCGAGGTGATAGGGGATCGGGTCAGATTGAGGTGTTAGTATCGGGTCGGTTCGGGTCCGATCCGACCCGGGCACACTTGAACCAGTGACTGGAATGAAACTTGCAGCCTTCTTGTCATCTTGTTCTGTACTCAATTCATTTCTGCGAGAAGCCCGTCGCTTTTTACCTTTTCTTGTAGGCATGGAAAACGTGGATTATCTCTTCGGATTTGGTGATCCAAACAATAGAATAATAATCCAGAAAGCAGAGGATTCAATCTTCTCAGTGAAAGCACCAAAATGTTAGACCAAAAAATGGTCCTAACACCCAATTGATCGTATTTTGCAGAGAATATTGAGGAATCATGAACTAAAAACAAGAAAAGTCAATCGACACACGAAATTTATAGTGGTTCGGTGTTAATGAGCCTACATCCACTTCATAGTTTCTCATTTCATTCATGGATTACAATTACAAGGAATTTAATCACTCAATAATTCAAATACAACGAATAATTCTCTCTGAATTCATTGATTTTCATTGGAGAAGAAGGTGGTTATTGGTGGGGGAATTCGGCCATGGCTACCATGTATGAATGAAATGCCAAAAGTCCCTTCAAATGGCCATGTTGTGGTGTATTTATAGCTGTAGAGAAGCTCTGGGCAGTTCCGGTTCGGATGGGCCACGTGGCGTGACCGGAAGAGATTTCAGAAGTAGTGGAGAACGTGAAAAAGTGGCTACCAGGTCGTGCTTTGCCAAGTGGAGTCCGATCCGCAATTGTAGGCGTCGGTTATGCCAAGAGAAGAGGTCAAACTCCATGTGTAGAAGCAGGTCCAATCGGTTCGGATCGGACCCGAACCGAACCAGTTGTTCGAGCAGAATGCCTGCACGCACTTCTGTACAGAATACTTCAAGCGGTTCGGGTAGAGGGTACTCCGATCCGATCCGGGGAAGGGGATCCGATCCGATCCGAATGGAAGGATCCGATCCGATCCGATTCAAAAGGAGGGATCCGATCCGATCCGATAGGGGGATCCGATCCGGTCCGATTCAAAAGGAGGGATCCGATCTGATCCGATAGGGGGATCCGATCCGATGACATTTGCATGTATAATTCAAATTTTCCATCTTTCTATCACTCCATCCAAGTGATCGCCAATCAATGTAAGTTCATACTCAAGTCCCTGGCTTTGGGTAGCCTGGTCACAAAGCAGGCTAACAGTAATGAATCAGACTACTTAACCTAATTTAATCCATAAGGATTGTATGATTATGAACTTAAGTTATGGTTAAGTAAAATTGGATGGGTAGTTGGTGGGTTAAGTAAATTAGAGGGGGTGGGTAATATTTACATATAGGCCCATGAACTTAACCCAATATGGTTATGTAATTAAAGACACCTAGTGGTATACATAACCGGTAGAAATAATAAAGTTCTGGAATTAAAGGACACTACTTAGGGTAAGAATAACTTGTAAGGAAAAGAGACAACCTGTTTAAGTTATGGTTAAGTAAAATTCGATAGGTAGTTGGTGGGTTAAGTAAATTAGAGGGGGTGGGTAATATTTGCATATAGGCCCACGAACTTA
Organism: Allium sativum; assembly: GCA_030737875.1. Classification (NCBI taxonomy): domain Eukaryota; kingdom Viridiplantae; phylum Streptophyta; class Magnoliopsida; order Asparagales; family Amaryllidaceae; genus Allium; species Allium sativum. The sequence continues at coordinate 549,278,345 of CM060912.1, read as the reverse complement.
ACCCAATATGGTTATGTAATTAAAGACACCTAGTGGTATACATAACCGGTAGAAATACTAAAGTTCTAGAATTAAAGGACATCGCTTAGGGTAAGCATAACTTGTAAGGAAAAGAGACAACCTATGTAATAAGATAAGAGGTACTTTATTATTGATTAAGCAATCTAGAAGTCTGGAACCCGCTGATGTGAATAACATGTTTAGGCTTGTCCTAGGGACAAGAGGATATTATAACATAGGTTATAATAAATGGGTAGAGAAGCTTATTAACGGGCCTTAGTTAATAGAACTAAGTTAATAAGTAAACAACAATAAGTTGTAATAACAATGAAAAATGGAATTATGATTAAATGAGAAAGAATGAGGAAAACTTATAAGATAAGTTATATTTAATCATAAATAATGACTGACATGTTAAAAAGGAAACATGTAAAATGAGACATACTTAATTATACATTAAGTAAAAAAATGTTATTGTAATGATGTAACCAAGCAAGAACATAAAATAGATTGTGGATTACAGACCTTGGGCCGCAATCTAGAGAACAACATGTTGTAAGCTTATTAATAAACTTAAATGAATTAAGTCGTATGACTGAAATTAATAAGCAAGAGAAACTTGGTAGTTTGGATAAGAATTCAATATGAATTGGAATAACCAAGTTAACTGGAAACCTGGTGAGGAGAGGCAAGCACGTAAAAGAATGTTTAGACATTGGTTCTAACAACATATTAAAGAAAAGCGCTTGGACTAGTCCGTATGGTTGAGGGTGAATAAACCAGTGGGGTAGATCATCGAGGTGTTATACGGCACAAAGGGATCGCACATTCATCTGATTGTTTGATGGCTCCAAGGGATTGGAAGGGGAAGCACGCTTCTTCCTGAAGTACGTAAGGTGCTCCTAGTAGTCGTCTGTGTGGTGAAAAATGTCTTAGGCTGTACTCGCAGAGGTTGGGTCTGCTCGTAACTACTAGGTGGGTGGGCCTTGACTACAGATGTAGCTATGCAGTCAGAATGTTGTGACGAGGTGACACAAGGGTGGTTCGGAGGTAGCCTCACGAGGAGGTAGAGAGGGTCACAACCAACAAGGATAGTAGACCATCGGAAATCCATCATCGGCAGCCAGCGGGATGCGAAAAGACTAGAGCTAACCCCAAGATATCATTTCACCTTTCACTATCGAGGTACGAGGTTTTGGTGAGACGCCACATGGATGTTTAGATTGGTTTTTTAGGGGCAGTCGCTGTAATGACCCGAAAATCCGGTCCAATTTGAGCTGACCAAATAACACAAGTCCAACCCCAAATTGCACTGGAAATTCAAGAAATTAATAGAAAGAAGATAGAGGGTGAGGATAGATAAGATAGAACTATTAGAATAGAAGAAGAAGAAGAACATCATCATTAGAGTAACCATGAATCTCACAGTGGAACGAATAAAATATAACATAACTTTTGAAATACAAACATTATATGTATACAATAACATTTCAGAGTACAACACTTACAACAACAGCGGAAATAATAATAGCTATAGAATCTTGAAGCCTCCTGCTCCAAGCTCTCCAAATGTATCTGTAAAATCCTGAACTACTTGACTGCCCGTACAAATTTAGGCACGCAAGGGTTTAGGTAGAACAAAACAAAGTAAACTCCGGGTCAGTCATGGGACTGGTATGAGTAAAACAGTTTAAAACTATTTGAACTAGTAAACGATATCTCATAAGACCACGCCGTATAACGGAACGGGTTTTTCCCTTATGAAAAACCAAAATATCTTTATATCATAAACCTTTTGATATTATAATAATGTCTATCAACCACAACTATAATAATCATCTGGCAGAAACGCTTTCATCTCACGTTCTACATATATAGTATACAATCAAAACCGCAAGCACGTATTGGGTAATGGATTTCCAACTATGACAAGGTATGGAACCACCTTCCGATCAGTGTACTCTAAGAACGATACACTAGAGTTCAACAAGAACATCTTGCAACTCAGCCACACATGACCAACCACTCATTTCGCTTGAGTGTATCGAATGTACATCACCAACGGTTGGGATCAACAACCGTTTCCCGTATATATATGGGACAGCATTGATAGATTAAAGAAGCAAATGAATATTCTCTAGATAGGTGATTATACACCCTACTTCGATGCGACCGACTTAACCATGCTGCCTGCCCGATTTTTGTCATTTACCGGATGTTGAGGCCAGAGGTTACGACTACTTTTCATTCATTGATAACACGATCACTTTGAATGCGACATTATCAAATCCGTTAATCATTAATTGGTTTACACAAATATTCTGGATGTTATGCTAAGGGAATAAATCCGCTGCAACCATATATATTTATACAGACCAACCCATTTGATCATTGGAAATATTCTGTCAGACATCCATCCATATACGTTCGTTCTAGGATTGAACGAAACTGAAGGCACTATTCAGTACATCCATCCTAGGCAATCTCTACCTAGGACTTATACAACAGCCCTTGCACTTTACTCCGTCTTCAATTTTCTTTGGCATATTCACAACGCTTATGCCAATACAGAGTGGTTCCTTGGATAAGAATCCAACCGGTCTCTCTATATTAACAACGTTAAAATGGTCAAAACTTTGATAGTCTGTGATTTAACTATCAAATGAAAACATGTCGGTGTTCACACAATGATCTTAATTCCAAATGGAATTATCGATCAACTCATCCAACATATATATATATATATATTCATATTTCCTTATTTTCTATGATTAGAAAATATACATTATTAACACAGGAAAACATTTCCATGGCTTATTCACGTATCACTATTCTTCCACAACCATCAGTCCCCAACTGTAAACTAGTAAGAGAACAATTCTCTAAGTATAAATCCCGAAGGCCGAAACCAACATCAGATCCACACTCAGAAAACCATTCGACTTAACTAATCTCTAGTCAGTTTCTAATATTGTTTTAACTCTATTTGATTAAATCTTATTCGAATAACTCTAATTGATTAACTCTAACTGATTAACTCTAACTGGTTAACTCTTATTGAATAACTTATTTGATTCAACTCCTTTTTGATTAACTCCTTTCGAATACTAATATTCGATTACTTTATTGATTTACAAAGATTTTCCCTTTTAACAACGTTTATTCATTTATAAAGATTTCCTTTTAGTAACGGTTCTTCACTTTTAAAAAAAATGTCCTTTAACAACATTTCTCCACTTATACAGATTCCCTTTTAATAACGTTTTTTTTCCTTTTTATAATATCCTATTCCTTTATAAATGATTTCCATTTACCAACATCCTATTCATTTTCTAAATAAATGTTCCTTTTATAAAATCCTTTGATTTTATAAATAAATTCATTTTCAATATAACTTTGAAAATTCCCTTTTTAACTTTCCATTATTCATTTTGGTATTTAAAATACCGTATAACCATGATTACTATCAACCAAGTATGCATAATCATCACAGATTATATAAAACATCACATATCACAATATATGAAACAAAACAGTACTTTATATATTGAGGAACCCAGTTGGGTCCCTCCAGCCTGTTCCCCTGCATCACAGATGTTAAACCATATAATTAACATTAATTTCATTTCAATATGAAATGTTCTGATAAGCAACATCAACATATATATTTAATGGTATATATATATATATATAATTTCAACTAACTGACTAGCAATTCAATCAACCAATCTACACACAACAGTCAATCAATATTTAACAGTTCGAAAAGTACGTTATAAAAATATAACTGTTCAGAGTTGGTGAGTTTTACTCACATTTGCAGTTCATCGTTCTTTTGTTATTCGATTTGAATCAAACAATTAAATCCACCGTAAATTCATACGAGCCCCAATCCACTTCCAGTCAGCTTCATTGTGAAGCTCTCGTCCATACGGTCCCAATGCAACTTGTTTCGCTAAATTTCGATAATATATGAGGAAGTTATCGCATTCTGAAGTTTATACACTATTTTAGATAAATAACTAAAACAATCGGGCCTCACCTATATAATTACTCCGTCCCATTTCCAAACAGGCCCGCCACCTCACTTCAAACCCAAGGCCCGCTCGTTCTTTCTCTCCCAAATGAAACTACCGTGCTTCAGTAAATCACCACACAGCCATTTCCCGAACTTTGAAGCTCCACCGACCCTTCATCTCACCACCGACCTCGAAACCCACACCACCACTTCGATCCTCATCACTTCCTCATTAATGCCACACTCATTTCAACCAGCTCGCACAAAGTGACGACGTGCGACATCGAGACAGCGCTGGTTCGTACAGGAATTCAAGCGACACAGTTTTGAACGGAATGCCTCAAAAATACCCTATCGAGTAATATACTCCTCGCTAAACACAAATTCAACCATCACTTCTTCAAACAACACTTGGTATTCGCCAATTCCTAAACTCTAGTCTTCACGGCTAAACACCAGTGAACAAAAATGGGCGTCGTACCCATTGAAACGAGTACAGAATTGAAGAGCACTTGACAAGGATTGAGAATATATATATATAAAAAGATTTATAGAATTTGTTATCATTTCTTTTTGATTTATATGAGGATGAACTTTTTACTGGATGGAGAAACAATGTTGGCGGCGCGATTTTTGGTTTGCTGTTGAATGAGGATTTAGGTTAGAAAGTGAATAGGTATTTATAGAGGATATAAATATCTAGATATTTTGTGGAATGGAATATTCCCGATATATTCTCCATCGTTAATTCGTCTTCTAAAATTCCTGTGATCACATATGATACCTAAAAATCACGAAACTGTACATGCAGCTACAGTTTGACATTACGGTCCTAACGAAACTGGTTTCGTCGAATTTCGACTTCGTATGCTCACACAGCGTATTTTTAACCATCAAAATACTGACTGTTTTTCACTCTAAAAATCCGTACGGCCACACACTGACTTTAAAAATCATGAAACTTGATATCTAACAAAAATTTGACATTACGAATCCAACAAAATTAGTTTCGTCGAATTCTGTGGTCATTTACAAAACTGGCTATTTTTAAAGCTTTGGATGACCCATTTAAATATATAAATTTATTTAAATATAATTAAATAAAATATTAATAAATTTATATTATCGTATATATTCCCAACAGAATATCATACGGCTCTAGAATATTCCTATATGAATTTCTAACTCGATGTTCACTTTTGGGTCAACCCGATATTCGATTTATATTGAATTCCTTTTTAAAATATAAATAATTCCTTTATAAATTATAAAGGAATTCCACAGCGACTTTTCTAAAATTTGATTTGGACATAAACCAAAATCTACACGACGAAATCCCGATTTTTCTCTTCCACTAGGAAAATATACTTCACCAGCTCCACACGTTTCTTGTTTCACAGAAATCCGATTTAAAACGACTTCTGTATATTCAGTTGAAGTTCGAATCGCCAAATCGCGAACTGCCGCGCCATTTCGAGCTCGATTTTAATTATAATAAAATTTATACGTTCAAACGCTGTAAATGAAATATATTCGTTATTATATTTCAAATCTAAACGCTACCAAATCTCTTACACTATCCAATTAAGACAATACTGATAATTCAACTATTTCTGACTATTTCGCCATCATAATATATTATTATATTATAATTATTAATTAAATATTCAATATTATTTAATTCAAGTTATCGATATTTTCCTAAATCGATATTTTTAATAATTAAATAACTTAATTATTCTATCTCTAAAATACGGGTCATTACAGTCGCTTAGCTCTGTATTCTTTACTAGTTGAGGGAGGGGCCGAGATGGGGCCATAGCCACCACGAAAAACAGACCCTAGGTATATCTGTATATAGAGACTTTTTTTTAAAGACGGGCCTATACAGATATGGAAAAGCTCCCGACCGAGTTCCGTGTTTCTTGTTTAGCCCTCCCGCGGAACTCGGTGCACCTTAGGGGACGTGCGATTGAGGCATCGAGCTACAATTACAGTACATACGTGGGACAGTCTAAATACATGCATATCTACTCTAGGTGGTGTATCGTAGACTAGAGGGCAGTATTCCGACATGGAATCTGATTCGATCGATGGTGGTTGTTCGTACGCTTACGTAGCATAGTAATGCAAGATGTATGCGGAATGTAACATTATTATATAGAGATCCATACGTCACTTTGGCGTAGGATGAGGGACTGCGTTCATTACGGTGGAGACCATGCGAGTGGGTTACCATGGGGTGTATCTCAATATTGGTAGATAACTACATATATTGTATTAGGTAAATCCATGGGAAAGTAAATGGGTACGATGCGCGTATATGTCCTGAATGCTATTAACCCATGTAACCTAATAATCAAGAAAATGTAATGGAACGGTATTATTAGGGATCATTTTGCTTCTGATATACTAGTATCTGCAAGGTGTAAAGAAATGTATTTAAGAAGCGCAATATATCTTCTTCATCTTATCTTGCTCAGTTCACACTTGTTATAGTTACTGTTATCTTGTTCTTCCAGTTTTATATACCTGCCATGATACTTTTATTTTTTTTTATTTAAAAGTAACTAGACTCGTCAGACTTTATGTCTAACCCTTTTTGTTTCCTCTTCTCTCTCTTCCGTTTCCCCCCAGGTTCTCAGGGTGGAAGTTCTTAGAGTTGAATTGGATTCTTTCAGCTTAGCTTTGATTTTGGATATAGATGTATCACTTTGACTACTTGTCAACTCTCTTATGGCTTTGCAAGGGAAATATGGTTTATGCTTTTGTACTATGATATTTTTGGCAAGACATATTATTAATGTAATTAGCTACTTATGATGTAAACTCAGTATTTAGGACCATGATGTTTTGATTTAAATAATGTTTTTAATTCCGCTGCTATTTTACATGTCTGTCTTGTGCTATTATGTTCTTATTTACCTATAACACTTCACGAAACTTAATGCATTCCCTTAGTGAGTGACATTAACAGACGTGGGGGTGTTACATTTGGTACCAGGGCATATGGTTGTAAGATCGGATAAAGTATTTTGAAAATGGTTTTCAAAAAGTTCTCAAAAACAAAGTATTTTAAAATAAAAAATCTATTTTTGAAAAAGCATATTTCCCAAAGCCATAAATATCTCTCGATTCTCTACTTGATTCTTTTTACTCTTTGTTTGCAGAACCTTTTCTTTCTGAAAGGGTATCCCTGTTTTGTGTGGTTCCATATGCATGTTAAAACTACGGTACATGTCGAAGGGCAAAGAAGTGCCCAACCTCTATCTGTTGCCGCAGTAGTTTCACCTGCGGCTTATTTTCTTTCGAGCCTCGTAAGGATTTCCGTGTGATGGAGGCAACTTTAAAAAGACTTGTTAGCATGTTGCACAAGAATGGTTAAAAAAAGATGGAGAATAGGGGAGTTGGGGCTAAGGAGCACAACCCAAAGAAGAAAAGAGGAAATACCATAATTTCGGAATGGTGGATCATCTGGAAAAGGATTGCAGGAAGAGAAAAAGGCTTTTTTTACCACTTTGGTAAGGCAGGACACCTCATTGAGGAGTGCCCGAAGGGACAAAGACAAGGCCAGAGGGCAGGAACTTCTAGGGGGCAAGCTAATGTTCTCATAGCTGGTGGACAGGATAGGGGTAGGAAAGCTTCCATCGAAGGATTGATTTCCATTTTCTGATCATCCAGTTAGGATTCTCTTTTTGGCGCTTCGCATTCTTTTATATCTGACTCTTTAGTTGAATCTCTGCACCTAGATACTAGTATGGTTTTAGATCCCGTTATTGTCTCAAACCCCATTTGAGGTACGGCTCATTTACAGATGATTTGTCGGGATTTGAGAATCTTTGTGTTAGGCGTCGAGTTTGGTTACGACGCATATGTTCTTGATTTCATAAGATATGATTTGATTCTAGGAATGGATTGGTTAACCATACATGGAGCCATTCTAGATTGTGAGGGGAAGGTCGTTTGACTTATGACTTGCCATAGAAAGACTCTCGAGATTTCTTATAACCCCAAAAGGGTCTATCATGCATAGTATCCTAGAACCCCTTGATATATCTATCGATGATTTGAAACATGTGACTCCTAAAAGAAAAGAGGGAACTCGATAAGCAAGTAGGGGAGCTACTTGAGAAGAGGTTTGATAGGTAAGTCATATCAGGATGGGAAACCTATTGAAGACAGTCCTTGAGGAAGCCCATCATTCTAAGATGACTATTCATCCAAGAGGCGATAAAATGGATAGAGTTCGAGGTAATGGAGCCAAACTTGCGAGAAGAAATGAAAGTAGATAAGGAAGCAATGATAGGACGAGTTCCTATTTGCATACTTGGATCGGAGGTTAAGGAATTATGCAACAAAGAAGTGAAGCTAGTAAGAGTGCAATAGGGAAAGGGCTGCGAGGACGCTACTTGAGAGGCCGAAGACAAGATTCGCGCTTCATATCCTTTCCTTGTTGAGAATATGTTCTTAACTTCTTTTCCAAGATTCGAATTAATACTTGTATCTATCATTTGAATATCTCCTATCGATGGAGTCTTTAGGTAGAAAACTAATGAATGTAAACAAGTGTTTGAGACATGTTATGTTTGATGGATGCAAGTAATTGCTCATGGATGCATATACACACACAATAGGCACTAGATTATCTCAATCACTTACATATGGCATATCGATGTGTGTACATTTTAAAATTATTATGGATTATCATTGCACTGATGTTGCATTTGGATGGATGATTATGCACACATATAGAACTTACATGGATTAGAATGATTTGCACACATTTTGGTTGCATGGCACAAACATACATTGCATTAAGGAGGTCAACTAAATCAGTAGACCGCCTGATCTTTCACATTAGTTTACGGACATATGCACACACTATTGCGTATGTTCATAAAACCATTAGAAATTCCTTAAGGACAATGGATGCTTGTGATTGATAGATGAAGGTATGATTGTTGGATGTTAGAATATACGTTCTCCTTAGCTTAGAGATTTCCGGGACGAAATCCTTTGAGTAAGGGAGAATGTAACACCCCGAAATTTTAACGACATTAAAGATGATGAATTAAAGAATAATCAATGTGAAATACACGGTTAACAATTAATTAAGGAAAACTTCTCGGAATTCTCGGAATTCTGGTCAAGATAGACATTTAGTTTGCATAAATCGGACATCGTATGAAGAATTTATTTAGGTTTGAAGTTTGTATGCATATAAGGAAGATATATATGTATATAAATTCAAAAATGTTCAAAATCAGCAAAACCATGAATTTGGCGCGTGAATCACGAAAAGGCCGGCCATATGGTCGACCTAGGGGTCGGCCCAGGCTGATGGGGGTCGACCCCGGGGTCGACCTAGGGGTCGACACCCCTGAAGGGGGGTCGACCCACCTGAAAAGGGGTCGACACCCTTGAAGGGGGGTCGACCCACCTGAAGGGGGGTCGACCCACCCGTGGCTCCAGAAGCTTCTTTTATGACGTGGATGATTGCTATAGCTCCCGATCTAATTCGATGGTCCTTGTTGCTCCACTACTTCTATATAAGGGACCCTAAACCTAGGTTTTGTTCATTGAAAAAAAATTGGTGACGGCGAATCTTTGCTGCGATGGAAATTAAAATGGCTCTTCTTGTTCTTCTTCAAAATCAATTCAAAGAAGATTATACATATTTGAAGATTGCTACAACAACTTATTCAACATGTTCTTCGCAACAAATTCACTGCGAGTTCATGTTGGTTTTATATCAAAACATTTAAATAGTGATCATGATATGTATATAAAAATTGGATCTTGAATCGGTGCCTAATAAGTTCTATTATGACTTATTCCTCTGATCTGTTCATATATGTTTATATCGTCACGATGCCTAACCTTGTCATAATATGTTCATTCAGTTTTTATGCCTATTTCTATCGTTATGTAATTGATTGTTATTATGCATGTTCTGATTCTATTCTTTCCCTCTTTTCCCTTTTTTTTATATAGCCAGGCTACCTTCGAGCCTTGGCCTAATGCTGAAATGCAAATGTGTGAAATTGGGAATAATTGGGAAAGGCATAATTTGGGATGAAATTGATATTGGAAAATGTGGATCTAAATTTGGGCATAAAATTGGAAATATACGAAGATGGGTTTAAGGGCATATGTCTTGTTGGATAATATGAATTTAGGCGTGCATTAGAATATATGTAAATATAGAATTGGGTATAAAATTGACATGTCTAAATATTGATTTGAGACGTAAATTTGAACATATGTGAATATGAATTTCAGGCATAAATTATGTGAAGGTGGATTTGGGTATAACTTGCATTGAAAGGGGTGAATATGGACTTGGGGCATAAGTTGGAAAATATGTGGGTTTGGGTTTGTGCAATACACACACACACACATATATATATGTATATGCCTTAATTTATGATAAAGGGCATATGGTGCATAATTAAAAGGTGAATTAAAAAGAGGCTAAAGGTCAATAATTTGAATTGTGAATTAGACATAATTCAAATGGGAAAAACATAGAATAATTATGTATAACGACATAGGTAGATTTGAATAAAAATGGAATGTTTGGTGATTACAATTAGGAATTGTAATTGTACTTATGACACGAGGTTAGGTTACATTAGTGGTGGAAGTCTGCTCGGACCCGACCGACATATCCAGCTGCCACTAATGTTGAACATAATGTGGGAGGTCTAAGTACGTAAATACGAATCGGGATGAGACACGAGGTTAGACCCAACTGTGGAATAAGACTGCCCGGACCCGACTGGCATATCCAGCATCCACATTTTGTAGGCCTAATATGTGAGGTCTAGCCTGTTATAACCATAATTGGACATGGTAATGAATCAGACTACTTAACCTAATTTAATCCATAAGGATTGTATGATTATGAACTTAAGTTAGGGTTCAGTAAAATTGGATGGGTAGTGGGTGGGTTAAGTAAATTAGAGGGGGTGGGTAACATTTACATATAGACCCACGAACTCAACCCAATATGGTTATGTAATTAAAGACATCTAGTGGTATACATAACCGGTAGAAATAATAAAGTTATGCAATTAAAGGACACCGCTTAGGGTAAGCATAACTTGTAAGGAAAAGAGACAACCCGTGTAATAAGATAAGAAGTACTTAATTATAGATTAAGTAATCTAGAAGTCTGGAACCTGCTGTTGTGAATAACATGTTTAGGCTTGTCCTAGGGACAAGAGGAAATTATAACATAGGTTATAATAAATGGGTAGAGAAACTTATTAATAGGCCTTAGTGAATAGAACTAAGTTAATAAGTAAACAACAATAAGTTGTAATAATAATGAAAAATGGAATTATGATTAAATAAGAAAAAATGAGGAAAACTTATAAGATAAGTCATATTTAATCATAAATAATGTCTGACATATTAAACAGGAAACATGTAAAATGAGACGTACTTAATTATACATTAAGTGAAAACATTTTATTGTAATGATGTAACCAAGCAAGAATATAAAATAGATTGTGGATTACAGACCTTGGGCCGCAATCTAGAGAATAACATGTTGTAAGCTTATTAATAAACTTAAATGAATTAAGTTGTATGACTAAAATTAATAAGCAAGAGAAACTTGGTAGTTTGGATAAGAATTCAATATGACTTGGAATAACCAAGTTATCTGGAAACTTGATGAGGAGAGGCAAGCGCATAAAAGAGTGCTTATACATAGGGTCTAACAACATATTAAAGAAAGGCACTTGGACCAGTCCATACGGTTGAGGGTGAATAACCCAACAGGGTAGATCATCGAGGTGTTATAAGGCACGAAGGGACCGCACATTCATCTGATTGTTTGATGGCTCCAAGGGACTGGAAGGGGAAACACGCGGCTTCCTGAAGTACGTAAGGTGCTCCTAGTAGTCCTCTGTGCGGTGATAGATATCTTAGGCTGTACTCGCAGAGGTTGGGTCAGCGCGTAACTACTAGGTGGGTGGGCCTTGACTTCAGATGTAGCTATGCAGTCAGAATGCTGTGACGAGGTGACACAAGGGTGGTTCGGCGGTTGCCTCACGAGGAGGTAGAGAGGGTCACGACCAACAAGGATAGTAGACCGTCGGACATCCATCATCGGCAGCCATCGGGATGCGAAAAGACTAGAGATAACCCCAAGATATCATTTCACCTTTCACTATCGAAGTACGGGGTTGAGGGGAGACGCCACATGGATGTTTAGATTGGTTGTTTACGGGGTGGTCGCTTAGCTCTGTAGTCTTTACTAATTGAGGGAGAGGTCAAGGTGGGGCCATAGCCACCACGAAAAACAAACCCTAGGTATATCTGTATATATAGGCTTTTTTTTAAAAGACGGGCCTGTACAGAAATGGAAAATCTCCGGACTGAGTTCCATGTTTCTTGTTTAGCCCTACCGTGGAACTCGGTGCACCTTAGAGGACGTGCGATTGAGGCATCGAGCTGCAATTACAGTACATATGTGGGACAGTCTAGATACATGATATCTGCTTCGGGTGGTGTATCGTAGACTAGAGGGCAGCATTCCGATATGGAATCTGATTCGATCGATGGTGGCAGTCCGTACGCTTACATAGCATAGTAATGACAGATGTATGCGGAACATAACATTATTATATAGAGATTCGTACGTTTCTTCGGCATAGGATGAGGGACTACGTTCATTATGGTGCAGACAATGCGAGTGGGTTACCATGGGTTGTATCTCAGTATTGGGAGATAGCTACATATATTGTATTAAGTAAATCCATGGGAAAGTAAATGGGTACAATGCGCGTATAAGTCCTAAATGCTATTAACCTATGTAACCTAATAATCAAGAATATGTAATGGAACGGTATTAATAGGGATCATTTTACTTCTGATATACTAGTATCTGCGCGGTGCAGAGAAATGTATTTAAGAAGCGCAATATATCATGTTCATCTTATCTTGCTCAGTTCACACTTGTTATTGTTACTGTTATCTTGTTCTTCCACTTTTATATACTTGCCATGATATTTTTATTTATTTATATTTAAAAGTAACTGGACTCGCTAGACTTTATGTTTGACCCTTTTTGTTTCCTCTTCTCTCTCTTCTGTTCCCCCCCTCAGGTCCTCAGGGTGGAAGTGCTTAGAGTTGATTTGGATTATTTTAGCTTAGCTTTGATTTTGGATATAGATGTATCACTTTGACTGCTTGTCAACTCTCTTGTGGCTTTGCAAGGGATATATGGTTTAAGCTTGTTAGACCGAAATTTGGGCCTAACACCCAAAGTCTATGTGAAATCCTCACAATCACAGAGTAAATGCAGAAAAAACAGTAAAATAAGAGGAGACACACGAGATTTTTATAGTGGTTCGGCTCAATCCAAGCCTACGTCCACTTTATAGTTTCTTAAATCCTAAGAAGCTATTACAATGTTGTTTGTTTACAGCTTATACACGAAATCCTCGTGTTTACAATGAAGAAGAGGAGAAAAGAGATTGAATTTATGCACGATAGCCTCGTGTTTGATTGAGTTGAGGAGTACCCAAAGTCCTTGAATACTTGGTAATGGAGGTCGGGAGGTGTTAGTGCCGGAAAAAGTCCCTTGAAATTACCATCTCGTGGTGTATTTATAGGCGTAGAGGAGCTGCTGGGAGTCCTGAATCGGGTCGGATCGGGTGTGACGTGGTGAGCGGAGAGGACATCTCGGAGAGAGTGGAGAAGTGGCCTTTAGATCGTGTGCATACAGGTGGCGGCCGATCCGAATTAGTAGGAGGTAGTTATCCCTTAAGAAGCGGTCAAACTTGCTGCGTCTGAGCAGGTACAGGGGAATCGGTTCGGGTCCGACTCGAACCGAGCTGGTGTCTTCAATCCGAAGATTTCATGTGCCAGGTTAGTGCGATGGAGGTCGGATCGGTTCGGCTCCGAACCGAACCGAGGAGGAGGCTCCGAACCGGAGTTATGATGTATACTTCTGAGCTGAGTGCAAGCCGGGTCGGGTTCTGATAGTCCGATCCGAACCGAGGTGAGATGGAATCCAAGTTTGAGCATCTTCGAAGTGTGGAGTCGGAGCGGGTCCGATCCGATCCGGGAGGTCAAGCCAATTTCCAAATTCCAAGTTTTCGGTTCTGCATGCATTCACGGAAACGGGCATAACTTTCAAGCCGTAAGTCCGATTGAGCCAAACCAAAGCTCAAACTGAAGCTAATTCAGAGATCTACAAGAGTTACAGAGCTTAGCTCCGTAATCGCTGTTTTCGGGCCCAAAAAAGGTCATCTGGTAGGAGTTTCGGGCCATTCTTTATTTGTGATGCGATTTTGACCAAATCGCTGCCTGTCTTCTGACGGTATTTCCGATACTTGAGCGTATTATTGATAAGAGATTCCATGTGTGACTGCTTTGACTAAAAAGCGGGTCAACATTTTGCCCCCCAGAACATATCTTGCTGGTTGAAGGAAGATGTGTTCTGGATAATCCAAGGCCACGCCGGGCCTGCCAGCTGCAAGTATAATCCATACCTGCGAAAAAGAGAAAGCAAACAGGTATGTCAAAACCTAACAAAACCGATTACACTTTCGAGCATAAACCATGCTTGGGCGTTTGTTTGAGCATAAACCATACTCAAGGGACGATCGAATCATCCTGCCAAAACCTAACGAGGGACCTAACCTTCCGGGTATAAGCCATACCAAGAAGTTTAAACTGAGCATAAGCCATACTCGAGTTTTATTGAGTTCCTTTGCCAAATCCTGGCAAGACAATAAGCCATTCCAGAGTATAACCCATACTTAGAAATGTAGTAGAGTACAATCCATACTCATACCGAGATGGAGCTATACTTGCCAAAGCCTGACAAGATAGTCCGTCCCTAAGCATAATCCATGCCTAGGGGTCCGAGATAAGTATAAGCCATACTTTAGTTGAGATTGAGAATCCTGCCACAACCTGACAAGATACTTAAATTTCCAAACATAATCCATGCTCGGATAGTCCTTCCTTATTCAATTCAAAGTACAAAACCAAAGCAAATCCTGATTGGTTTGTCATCGAGTGCAGAGCACGATTTGGAGCTAAATCCTAACCCCGAACGTGTGTACTCCGATTTAGCCAATCGGAAAACCTAAAGAAAGCAAAGAGACATATCTTAAATCCTAAGAAATGCTGAAAACGCAGAGTGATCCAATCCAGATCAGTTGATGACGAGCCGATGGGAGCTCGTTCCAGGGTCATTCCCTCTCCGGGGAGCAGGTGGTGGCAGCACAGGTACAGGTGCTGTTGGTTGTTTCACATACTCGGGTAGCTCTCCACGTCTAACCCGTTCCTCAATCAGATCTCGCAAGTGTCTACAGTCATTTGTGTCATGACCGTCCATATCGTGAAATATGCAATATTTCCCAGAATCGCGTTCTCTTTGTGATGGCTCCCTCCTGGGAGGCTTCGGATAGGAGACGTCACCGTTTGTGTTCACGTAGATGTCGGTTAGTGACGAATTGAGTTCTGTGTACTTTTCATATCTGGGCCCTCTCCGGGGCTGAGCGTTGCGGTCATTCTTGACGGCAGCTTTTCCTTTGCCTTTGTCAGAATCAGACGGTTCTCCATCTTTGAGCATGTTAACATCGAGAACTTTCTTCTCGGAGATTGCGTCTTCTTCATGCAAAAACCTATCCGATTCAAGATAGAATTCGCTGAGATTCCTTGGTGGGTCTCGGTACAAGGATTTCTTGAACTCCGAGTTGTCTAGAACGCCGGATACTGCCGCCATCAATACCATAGATGGCTCAGGCCGATCAACTGATGCTGCTGCAATGTTGAATCTTTCCAGAAATGATCGCAGAGTTTCTTTGGGTCTCTGCTTGATTGTAGTGAGTGACATGACATTTTTGGGTCGAGCGATATGGACCCGAAACTGTTCAATAAAGCGAGCGACTAACATGTTCCAACTGTTGATCGATTCAGATTCCAGCTGCCGAAACCACATGGCAGCAATATCAGTCAAAAAGAGAGGGAAGCACTTTGCCATGACGTTTTCCGACGCCGATTGAACTTCCATATGTCGTTTATAGCGCATTAGGTGCACAGTAGGATCTGCCCTGCCGTTGTAGGGTTCCAGTTGTGGAAGTTTGAAATCCGGAGGATTGCGGGAATTCCTAATTTCCTGTGTGAATGGATTGTGATTGACATCATCCATGTCATTCTGATAAGTGCGGCCTCTCGAGAGGCGTTCAATGAGGTTGGCGAGCCGATCGCCTTCAAAGAGCTGTTGCAAGCTGCTAAAGCCAGAGCTGGTGCCCCCAGCGTTGAGTTCAGAAGAGTGTGGAAGAGTATAAGGAGCTTGGCAGGTCATCCGGTTCGGTTCGGAGGTGCCCCCTTGCTGCGGTTCGGAGAAGCGAGGGAGGTTATGGAGAGGTGCACGGTTCGGATCGGAGGTGCCGATCCGAACAGGTTCGCCTGTTCCGAACCGGGGAGCTTGATGTTGAATTTGTGTGGTATTTCCGACCCGAACCGGTGCGGATGTAGGTCGAACAGGAGCGAAGCCTTGATTTCCAGAGGGGAGGCTGCTGCCCCCAGGCTCATGCAGGGTTGCTGTTCGGATCGGGTCCGAACCGATCCGGTGGGGAATGTTTCCCATTTCCATCTGCGTTGAATTCAGATTTAGGCCCTCGGTTCGGATCGGATCCGAACCGATCCGGTTTGTAGCTGCTGCTGGGGCTATTTCCGTGCTATTTCCAGCGAGTTGTGTGTTGCCACTCGGCCTACCTTCCATCCGAGTGAAGAATTGGTCGATCATCTCCTGTTGTTTGCGGAGGAGATCATCTTGCCTAGCCATCTGGGTTCTCAATTCATCGAGAACGCCATCCATTTCATCTCTGGTTAAGTATGCTGATGGATTTTCATGAGAGGAAGCCTCCTGGCTTGCCTCGTTCCTTGTGCCTTCAGTGCCAACATCCTCAGCACGAGAGAAGGTTCCGTCTTTCTTTCGCTTGACCATTGATCCAATAGCCAAATAATCCGCTTTCGTTCAAGCTAGTAGAAGAAGTTGTATCGTGTGCCCCCCTACCTGGCGCGCCAAAATGTTAGACCGAAATTTGGGCCTAACACCCAAAGTCTATGTGAAATCCTCACAATCACAGAGTAAATGCAGAAAAAACAGTAAAATAAGAGGAGACACACGAGATTTTTATAGTGGTTCGGCTCAATCCAAGCCTACGTCCACTTTATAGTTTCTTAAATCCTAAGAAGCTATTACAATGTTGTTTGTTTACAGCTTATACACGAAATCCTCGTGTTTACAATGAAGAAGAGGAGAAAAGAGATTGAATTTATGCACGATAGCCTCGTGTTTGATTGAGTTGAGGAGTACCCAAAGTCCTTGAATACTTGGTAATGGAGGTCGGGAGGTGTTAGTGCCGGAAAAAGTCCCTTGAAATGACCATCTCGTGGTGTATTTATAGGCGTAGAGGAGCTGCTGGGAGTCCTGAATCGGGTCGGATCAGGTGTGACGTGGTGAGCGGAGAGGACATCTCGGAGAGAGTGGAGAAGTGGCCTTCAGATCGTGTGCATACAGGTGGCGGCCGATCCGAATTAGTAGGAGGTAGTTATCCCTTAAGAAGCGGTCAAACTTGCTGCGTCTGAGCAGGTACAGGGGAATCGGTTCGGGTCCGACCCGAACCGAGCTGGTGTCTTCAATCCGAAGATTTCATGTGCCAGGTTAGTGCGATGGAGGTCGGATCGGTTCGGCTCCGAACCGAACCGAGGAGGAGGCTCCGAACCGGAGTTATGATGTATACTTCTGAGCTGAGTGCAAGCCGGGTCGGGTTCTGATAGTCCGATCCGAACCGAGGTGAGATGGAATCCAAGTTTGAGCATCTTCGAAGTGTGGAGTCGGAGCGGGTCAGATCCGATCCGGGAGGTCACGCCAATTTCCAAATTCCAAGTTTTCGGTTCTGCATGCATTCACGGAAACGGGCATAACTTTCAAGCCGTAAGTCCGATTGAGCCAAACCAAAGCTCAAACTGAAGCTAATTCAGAGATCTACAAGAGTTACAAAGCTTAGCTCCGTAATCGCTGTTTTCGGGGCCAAAAAAGGTCATCTGGTAGGAGTTTCGGGCCATTCTTTATTTGTGATGCGATTTTGACCAAATCGCTGCCTGTCTTCTGACGGTATTTCCGATACTTGAGCGTATTATTGATAAGAGATTCCATGTGTGACTGCTTTGACTAAAAAGCGGGTCAACAAAGCTTTTGTACTCTTTTATTTTTGGCAAGACAGATTATTAATGTAATTAGTTACTTATGATGCAAACTCAGTATTTGGGACCATGATATTTTGACTTAAATAAAGTTTTTCCGCTGCTATTTTACATGTCTGTCTTGTGCTATTATGTTCTTATTTACCTATAACGCTTCACGAAACTTAATGCATTCCCTTAGCGAGGGACATTAACGAACATGAGGTATTACATAAATATAGTAATAACTTCCCATTTATAGAACGATGTGCTAAATGGGTCATACGTCTACATGGGCAATTCGAACATAGGTTTTTAAACACAAAAACCGACATAAACAAATAGAGATTTGCTGCAAAAATTCCAAAGCCGGCCAACAAAATACAGTTCATGTTTGCGTAAGATATAGATTCCTCTAAAATCTCACTGAGATTCTCCTTAGAAAAACCATCCAAAGATAGCTTAATCTTCATCTTCGAAAAGACAATCGCCTTTATCAAAATCTATTACTACAAGACGTAAAAAAGGCAGACGCAGCACAAACAACAAATCCTATTCTAAGGTCTCGAAGCAATGGATCGGTGCAAGTCCAATTTCCACGACAAATTTTTTAACCCTAAAGCGGTATGACCTTTTTGCTCATTTTGATCCGCCCAAATGATCTCTCCCCTAAGGATGAGACTTAAATGGTATGAGTAAGATCGAATGACGCAAATAGGTATTATGTACTAAAAAAATGGTTAGAGAGAAGAAATTAGATCTTAGAGTACTAGTGAGGTAAGATCTAATGCGCAAACTAGCGTAGGAAAAGAGGAGACAAGGTGGAAACAAAGAAAGAGAAGAATAATAGGAATATGGTTCGACTAGGCGAGGAAGGACAAAAGATGGAAGTTAAGGGGGTAATTTAGATGCAACTTTTGCAGTTGAGTCCTACGTTCAAGTTGCAACAAAACTCATCAACTAGTTGACCATGCTAGATGGTCAACTATTAGATGGGCTTTGGACAAAGACTGAACCTTGGCCTTATTAGGCCAGATTAAAATGTTAATCGTCCCGCGTCATCTTTTAAGATTTGACGCAATTCGAAAAATACTTATCCTCATCATGATGATATCAAAGACCGTACGTAGTCAAACTCCGAACCAACTCCAAGGATTCCAAGTAGTCTCAACAAAAGGCAGCGACAACACGACGAACGAACAAATTCCAAAGCAGTTCAGCTAGAAATCTGTAAATAAATTATAATGGATTTTCCCCTTACCTAGCTGATAATAAAACTAGTCGAGTCAAAATTAAAATACCCCAAAAATCTCGACGAAGGATTTTCCTTAGCCTCTTCGAAGGAAAATTTAAATCTTTTCCAAAAATGAAATTTATTATAAACTAACGGTTTTGTATTTATAAACCCATATATTATTATTATTATTATTTATATTCCAGTTTATATTACAAATTGGAAAACCTTTCCGTGTTTAAATATGTGGGAGCTTTAAAATCTTAAGGATTAATTGTGATAATTTCAATAAATTATCCAATATATATAGGGAGAGGGATACTAAAAATTACATGGAATATATATTTATTATTCTTAAGTATAGTGGCATATTCCTTATCATTTTTAATTCCTTCCTACCAATCAGATTATATTTATTAAAATTACACAATAGCCCTACTAATTTTGAAGCACGAATAAAATAAAATTTAAAAACCATATCTTTATAAATCTAGGCCTTCCCAAAACCATTTTCAGAAACCGTAAATCAAAACCTTTGAAACCCATTTTATTTTACTAAATAGTGTTAAAAATAAATTTCTTCGAATATAAGGCCAAGAACAAATGAATAATTCAATAAAGGTAAGTTTAGAAATTTAACGAAGTAACGAATGGATATATCTCGTGATCATATTTTCAAAATGGATACGACATACTAACGTGAAATTTTCCGTTTTGGATCGAGTAATGGTCTTAATTGGAACTACCAACGAAACCAAAAACCAGAAATCGCGACTATCTCAGTTGTAGCTAGATTTTTATCCAGTATCTAAACTCAAATCAAAAGAATCGACCATATGTCGTCTTCATGCTCTTCAAAACGAGATCTCCAACGTATTGTGGGGTAAGACAGAATTGGGAAGAATTTCAAACTCAACATATTTCAACTCTTAGTCGCTTCAAGCCCATTTTTTTAAAATTAGGCCCACGACTAATTCATTGTTGAAATAAATTTAATTCGAGTAGGAAAGATGAAGAAAAACAGAAAACAAAATCAAATTACGTTCTCTTACGAGTCCTAATTTAACTAATTCCTTTGATCGTTTAACCTAAGCTCTGATACCAATATAACACGCCACAGCTTTCTATGCACAAATTTTGACAAAAATCGAAGCTCGAACACATCCAAGCATGGAGCATATAAATCTGGCACCTGCAAATAATGAGCATGAGCATAATCATAGTACGATAAGATAACTCACAGTGGAAAAAAAGGATAGATTAGTATTAACTCAAGTAACTAACTTTTTCAAAGTAAGTCACTTTTCCAATACTGAGCATGAGAGAGAACGAGAACCGAAAGCAAAACTAAAACACCTGTGAGAACCCAACCTTCTTTAAAAATATTAGAGTTTGTAATGAGGAGGGGGGTCAGAACAACAAAATTCTTGTGAACAGGAAATGTACAACACATATTATAATACACATATGTATCCCATTTGGTCAACCCAAGATGTGTGCCAACCAAGGTTAGTAATTCTAGCCCAACCTTGTAGATGTTTATGCACAACTTTACTACTTTTCCCAAAATATAATACCAAAATAGAATGTTTACGCACATATTTTTGAAGCCTTTATACCGGAACATGACTGGTTATTTAATCGAGAGTAGACCCCTAATTACGAGGTTTCTATATATATATATATAGTATTTGTTCGCTCCTCCTTTATTATTTAATGCCTCACTATTAATAATAAATAGGTTGGATTCTCCCTAATCACTTAAGACCCTAGGCGGACCTGTTGGTCACTTACTATTCCTCGATGATTTATTCAAGTTAACATAAACTAGAGGGCACTAGCTACGTGTCCTACAAGTTAAGGCTTCCGTCATTCACGCATTAACCCATACTCCGTGAAAGGTGAGAGATGGTACTTTATCGCTTGCTATACCATCTATCTGACCTTATTGGATAATCACCTTGGTCGCTTGCTACTTCTCGTAGGATATATAGCCATATCTATGGTTTTTAGTTTCCAGATTTGGGTAGGCCCCACACACACGCGCAATTTAAGACCCCTAAACTGAAAGACCTACTCCCAGGAGGAGTCCTCGACCCAAGCCACTTAATACCCAAGGAAGCGGATTATACGCGAATATTATTGAGTTCATTCACCATTAGCCTTTAATACCTTTTCTTACGAGAATGAAGTGGGATGTGTTACTGAGTCATTCCCGTTTAGTTTCACTTTACGAAAACACTATACGTACATGATTAATTATCGTCACAGGTTCGTATGATTAACAATGCTTCACATCATTAACCTACTAAGCCCGATTCTAGCTTTTAATTATAAGTTCTATATTAACTAGTATAAATAAGGAAAGTTATATCCTCCTTATCATAGGATATTTATTTGATTATTTCTCTAATTGGACTTAGTATTTAAACAATAATCAATACACATTTATCCCCTTTTTATTTCGTCCTCTGTTCATATATTTATTTCCCTTTATAACCATAATGATCATATTTTCCTAAGGCAAAAATTTATCTTTAATTTCCTTTTATTGCCATTGATTTCAATTAACATCATTTACAAGCCTAACGACCATAATTTTCCTAAGACATTAATTAACAATGGATATCCTTATCTTGTCAAGCCCGAAATATCTATTTGTTGTACCCTAATAGACATTATTATTCTTATGTATTTATTTGTTGCAGGTTATATATGTACATATATTTGTGCACCAGACCTCTCACATTAAGTTGACCACTTGTAGATGTTGGATTTGTCGGCTAGTTCCGGGCAGACTTCTACCACAAGTTGAACTTAACCTCATTTCTTAGTACAGTTATATTTGCTCTCTAGACCTCTCACATTAAGATGACCACCTGTGGATGCTAGACTTTCCAGGTGGTTCTGGGCAGATTTCTACCACAAGTTGAACTTAACCTCGTGTCTTAATGCGGTTATAATTCAAAATTTCCTAATCGGGGGTTTACAACAGTAATCCTAGTCAATTTAGGAATTGTAAACATAACTTTGTCAAATTCAAATTTCCTAATTGGGGTTTACAACGGTCACCACAATACATTCATTTAATATGGATTACATTCATGTGTATGTTTCCATAAAATGAATACCATTCAAACATCCATTTTACATAGATTTCGTTGTTTACGTAGATTCAAACGGATGATAAATATATATTTATATTTTTGCACGGTCAACGTAGTTATCTTTCCTTATTATTATTTGTTTTAAAATTTAATACTTTTGTTTAATCAATAATCAAACATTCCTTTTTGTATTTAATCTTGCCATAAGGTTTCAAATCATACAAAAAGACTGTTAGCTATAATTATTGTAAATTATGCCTGAATGGAATAGACATATTTCAAAACCACAAATCTACATATGTGTTTATGTATATTTTGGAATAGTTGATGCAAACTACACATATGTATATTTATATTTATACGTACATTTGCACCACTTTTCCCATTTTCATTCTTTTTGTCATATCTCTTATGAATTCAAAGTAATGTCTTTTTATTCAAAAAGAGGAAAATAGCATATTTACAATAACTAAACCAAAACCTCAACAACATTGAACACAAATAGGCATGTGCCTTTTTTAATTAAAATCTCATAATTCAACATTGCTTCTTTTTAATCAAAATCACCTAATTTATCTTTTTAACACTAAAACTAGATATTTGGATTAAAACTACATCTAAATGGTGTTTATGGGACTGATTTCCAGATCTACAGTGTTTTGCAACAACCACAATATAATTTCAAATATAATTGTAGGCAATATGTATACACAATTTAAGTAAGCCTACAATTAATATTATTCCAAACCACAATTTACAATTTTCAAGTCTTGACAATTTTTTTTTAACAGATCTGATAGGTGCCAATTCAAATTCAAAAATATTATGAGCAGATCTCATGATAATAGGCATATGTTTTGAGATCTAATTAAAACGAGATAAATAGGCCATTATAACTTTGTATGTAAATTTCCCACTCACCTGAAAGCGTCCAAATCTGAAATCTGGATAACCTTTCAGGCCTATAATTCTCAAATTCTTACAAATCTACAATAAATCTGAAAAGGGGTACTTTAAGATCTGTAGACATGCAAGAAAATAGGAAAAGAGGGGAGAATTTGATTTAGAACCGCTTAGCTGTCAGTTCATGTTCTTTTCCATTTAGATCTGATAATCCCTTTCGATTCTATATGATTTATATTTGATTGACTGTATATGAATATAATTTTAATTAAGAAATTTGATTGGAAGATAAAAGGAAATGGCAGAGTTTCGCTGCTGCCTACAGATTTGTATGTAAAAGAACGAGGCCTTACCCCCTTTATTTATAGGAGTGGAATTGGCCATGAACCGTTAGATTTATTTAAATAAACATTCATCCGTTTATATTATATAATATAATGAAATTGCCCCTCAGAACTAGCCGTCACTAGTTTGGTCAAAGAGGGAAAGATATATATATATATATTATTCTATTTATTTTCATCCATTTTTCGTATTTCATCCATAACTTTTCATACGGACTCTGTTCGCGAAATTCCAAACATGAAAGTTGACCAGAATTCCAAAACGAACGCATCGGTTAAAGTTTCGTGGTCAAATTCCATAAACCATAGAAATTCCTATTTTTGAAAATCAAATTAAACAACTAATTTCTGGTCAAATTTCTGGGTTGTTGCATTTTAGTTGTCGATATCCGTTGTTTACCGGTGGGTTCTGGAAGAGTTTGCAAGAGATGTTGGGAACTGAGATATGTATGAGTATAGCTTATTATCTCTAGATGGATGGTCTGACCAAGAGGGTTAATCAAGTATTAGAAGATCTTCTTTGAGCTTGTGTATTCATTTTTGGAGGATTGTGGGAAGACCATCTGCATTTAGTTTAGTTTTCTTATAATAACAGTTACCATTCGAGTATTGGAATGGCACCGTACAAGGCACTATTTGGTAGACCATGTAATTCTCCATCTTATTGGGTAGAAACTGGAGTGAGGTTGGAACTTGGGCCAAAGATGATAACGGAAAATATCATATAAAATTGAGATCATTCAGCATCAACTATAGGCATCCCAAGATAGACAGAAGAGTTATGTCGATAAGTGATGAATACATTCAGAATTCTTAGTCGGAGATTTGGTGCTTAATAATGTTTTTCCTCTAAGGAATATTGTTCATTTTAGAAGTAAAGGGAAGTTAGCGCCAATATTTGTTAGGTCGTTTCCGATTATCGGGCGTATTGAAAAGCTCGCATATAGAGTGGATTTACATGAGAACATGACAGGTGTGCACAATGTGTTTCATGTATTATTTCTAAGGAAGTTTTTGCATGACTCGAATGTTGTGGTATCTTCTGATTTGATTGAAGACTTAGAGGTCGAGCTCGAAGTTTCTAGGCCTCGTAAGATGCTTCACATTATAGGGAGTGTCATGAAATAACTTAGGAGGAAAGTTTTTAAGCTAGTCAAGATATAATAGGCCAAGGGCGATGGTGACTGCACATGGGAAACGGGGGAGAGTATGAGGTTAATCCATCCAGAACTCTTTGAGTGGTATGTCATATATATTGCATCTTACTTGTACCATTGTGTCTTGCATTATTAGAGTTCTGCATGCTAGGATATGATTTTGTTTGCATGGATTGTTGGATACTATATTGGATGGTAGACTGGCTACTTGTGGATAGCAGGCATGCAGGATACTTTGGTTGCTCATGTTTTCTCGAAATTTTGAGGGCAAAATTCCTATAGGGGGAGAATGTAACGACCCATATACGTATCGAAGGATCATAAAATAATTATATATAATTCACTTATGGTCGGATCATTCTCAGATTTTAATATATTGTTTATGGAAATGTGAGACATGTCCATGATTTTTACCGAACTTAATTATGACCATTTTACCCTTTTGAGTATTATTTTAGCTATAATTTTTTTTGGGGATTGAATTAGATGTTAAAATTGGTCTCGATAGATTGGAATGGCAGATGAAGATTCCGTAGAGTAGTCACAATAAACATTTGGCTCGGCAGTTTGGAAGGATTCACTATTTTAAGTTTCAGTTTCTGCTAGGTAGACTAATTAGCTGTTAATGGACTGATTAGTGCAGCTCGTTAAGATAATGACCTTCTGCTATAAATAGAGGGGTTTGGGAGGGAAATGAGGTTTCTCTCTTCAATCAAACATTAGGCTTGGGTCTGTGATTCTTCGGATTCAACCTAAACTCTAATTTTTCCATCCATTTCATTCATATTCATCCTAAATTGAATCTAAAGACTAGATCTACACCTGGCAAGATTAAATCTCATCAAATTGCAATTATTTTAGGGATTTTCTTCGTTGTCCAGATTTAGGTTTATCGGATTTGCATTGAATCTTGGAATTGGTGAGTGATAGATATCTCTCACATGGAAACTACATATTATATAGGTTATATTAGGATTAATTCTTGTCGTACATGTTAAATTCACCATAGATCTAATCATATATGTTTAATTCAGATTTAGACGTTCTAGGATAGTCTAATTTAATCATATAAACCAGCAAGAAGTTAGATTAATCATGTTCTTATGTACGTTTAGATTCAAACTACTCTAGATTTATCGTTTTATGATTTGTTTAATGTATGTGCATGTTGTATGATCAAGATTGGATGAATTGTTGTTTGTTTTGATTAAATTGAAAGCATTTCCTGAATCCCTTGTTAGAATTGTTTGTCGTAGAACTTAGGATTGAAGATCAGAAACAACCGGAGGTTTATATGCTCGGATTCAAACGAACCTTAGCGGAGAAGCCATGGAGGGTAACAAAATGGCATTTGAAAAAATTTGTGTTGAAATACTCTAATTGTATGGACTGATACCAATCAATAGGTATTGGTCGTGGAGTGATGAAATTTATAGCGTGGCTTCCTAGGGAGAAAAGTGTGTCATGTGCAAGTTTTGGTGTGATTTGAATGGGTCAAAGTACGATCTCTTGAGTATGGGTTGATGGACCAATAGGGAAATTCATCTGAAAGGGACAAGACTTCGAGAATGGACCGGTAAGAAGTGCTCGAGGATAGGATTGGAGAAATACGATACTTAGTCGATTTTCGACTAAGTGTATGGACTGGTATCGGTCCATAGGCAATGGACAAATACCGATCTATCTGGTTTAATGATGGAGAGCTCAAATTTTGTAAGTGTGATGTGAGGTCTTATGGAGTTTGCCGGTGAAGTTTGGTGACCAAAGGACTTTGAATGTTCGAAGTACAACTCAGTGATGACTAATACTTTGATTATGAACTCAAGCCGGAGTGGTTGGAGACGAGTTGATATAATGTTGGTCGTGGGATGATGCACAATGTAGTAGGATGATGGATTGACTTAGGTGGGAGTTGATTACAAATGATAATTTAATTGGTTTGAGAAGTGGATCGAACCAAAGGTGGAATCATCAGGGTAGATGGCTCGTGAAATTGGAAGTGCCAAGGAATCATCAAAATTCAAAGGTTCTAATTGGCTCAAAGTTGGGGTATCGTGGGGACGCCCATCAGCATTAGACGGATTGTGTACCCTAGATCAAGATGGATCTTGCTGTCTCAGACGGAGAGAAACATCGGGCGATGTATGGCGGTCTGACTAGAACCGAGGAATCCATTAGCCCTCGACGAACGACAACGACCTGTCATTCAATGATTATTGTATTCGAGGCTTTAGTCGGTGATAGGTAGTCTTTCACGAATCGCACGACACATCCAGCATCTACAGGTAGACGGTTTAATGTGGGAGGTCTAGTGTGTATATATATAAACCTATTATGTGTGGAAATAGGCAGGTTTACTATGCCATGGGAAGGTCTTAAGTGACTAACTCTCTTCTTATCTAGTTTGGATCTTAAATGATTAGGACCAGGATCCTTTCTAAAGGTTTATTCCTTGGATAGGTACCAAAGTCATAGGACCCACCCCTAATAGATTTGAAGTAAGTTTATGGGTCCTCCTTCTCGGAAAGTGGTTAGGTATAGCAGTAACGGAGTAGGGTAGCTCACGAGGGATGTCCACTTCCTCTAGGAGCTTGTAAGGGCCAACCTAGGGACAAACTTGGCTTACATGGTGCATATCATGCTATTTAATTCACCAACTATCCAAGAGAAGTCTTAAGTGGCATAGGTGTTCTACCGTAATATCAGTTAAGTAGTAACATGTGACATCCGCCGGAGGGGTCTCAAATGGCTATGTGCGGGCCTAGCTTAAAACCGGTATTAAGCTGCGAGATACTACTTCTCATATTACTTGTGAGAACATAGAATTAGGAATGATGACGTATTAGGATGGGGACTTAAGGGGCTAGGGTCCACCTAAGGATAATAAGAGATCATAAGAATCAACCATTATTAATAAGTCAATATGGGCCTTAAGTGACCGAGAATGCCCGCCTTGTTGGGTCTTCACCTTAAATGCACTAATGAAGCTCTTAAGCTATTGACTCGGACATCCAACTCATTGGTTAGAAACTTCTTGTTTATGTGTGTGCTTATGTTTTGTAGACATACCCTGACATATATAACCTACCAAATCCAGGGTATGGTCTTTAAGTAAATACTAGTTTCAATCACACATGACTTTATTGAAATACCCCACCTCCGTTAAGGTCACTCATAGAGGGAATTCCTTAACTTCGGTGGAGCATTATAGGTAAAAGATGCAGATAAATTACAAGACAAACAAATAAAGCAGCGGAAAATAAAGTCATTTCATAAACAACTTAATTCAGTCAAGCTTTTACAACAATGTCCTCAATCATACTTAAATGTAATACATAGAACTTCTGTCTTGATTTAAAAACTTCCAAGAATAAAAGAAGCATAAAAACAATGATATTCCCTAATAAAGCATGAACCAGCCATAGCAGTGGAGGAGAAAGAGAGTCCAAAGAGATACACCAACTAATCTTCAAGCTTGGAAAGAGAAGAGGTCCAAGTTAGGCTGAGCTATTCCCTCCCTGACTACCTTGGGGGGGGGGACGGAAGAAAAGAGGCGAAAAACAAACTAGGTCAGACATAAGTTTGGTAAGTCCAGTGATCTTTCAACATGCAAACAAGATAAAGGATCATGACATGAATAAACCGAAAATAGGACAATACCATAAAAAAAAGATAACTAAAGACAAGATAAGTGCAAGGTGAATTGAATGTGTTTCTACTTTTTCTCTGCTTCGCTACTACTCTGTTAATCTGATTTCTATATTTATCTCTGCACAACCTAACTAGTAATCTATATAAAATGATAATCATGATCCCAACCCCCGTAATTATGGTTGCCTTCAGGTGTACATCTATCGTGAGGATTCCACCTCAATCAGCCTAATTGCCATGAACATGTTAGATGTACCCTTACTACTCTATCGATCGGCTCCCTACTTGTATTCATGTTCCATGTGTCTGTGTTAATCGACCCTCTCTTGCGTGTAGATACCCTGTGTTAGTCCCACCATAAGGTGTATCAATCCTTATGATAACGACCCGACACGATTCAAGATGCATAGTGTATAACTACTGGTACCTAGTGCCTGTTTTTTTCCCACCCCAGAGTACGTGCACGCCCGTAAACCATCAGAACCTACACTGACGTACCCGCTGCCGTTTCTTTGACCGCTTATAATCAGCCCAGTAATCGTGCCCCACCCTGCCTAGCTCAGGGTACCGTTATACATCCATGTGGGTTACTGCTGAAATGGGTCCCCGTTACTTGGGTTTCCTATTGGTTAAGTTTGTGGGCCTATATTTACTAATATTACCCACCAATCCGATACGTACTTAACCCTCCCATCAATTCAAGCATTTTTAATAAACGGTTAAGTTTTGTGGGCCTATATGTACTAATATTACCCACCCACACTAGATGTACTTAACCCTCCCATCGATTCAAGCATGTTTATTTAATAGTTAAGTTTTGTGGGCCTATATTTACTAATATTACCTACCAACCAGATATGTACTTAACCCTTCCACTGACTCAAGCATGTTTATTTAATGGTTAAGTTTTGTGGGCTTATATTTACTAATATTACCCACCAACCCGATATGTACTTAACCCTCCCACGCATTACACCATATTAGTTAAGTGTTGTCTGCTTACGTTAACTTAACCCACTTATTCATCATGTCATGTTGGTTAAGCAATTCTTATTAACTTGACCCTCCTTACTTATCATGTTGGATCGGTTAAGTGTTTCCTATTAACTTAACCCCGTTCGTTCATCAAGTTATATTGGTCAAGTGTTTTTTGTTAGCTTAACCCCACGTATTCATCTTGTTGTATTGGTTAAGTGTCATCAATCAATTCAAGTTAACTTAACCCACCTACGTGTCAAGTTACTTTGGTTAAGTGTTGCCTTCTTGTGTTAACTTAACCCTACTACAAATCAAGTTATATTGGTTAAGTGTTGCCCTCTTATTTTAACTTAACCTTTCCATAAATCAAGTTATATTGGTTAAGTGTTTATAAATTTACTTAACCTCACCCACTTGTCTAATTAACATGTTATAAAGGTTAAGTGTTCTAAATTTACTTAACCTCACCCACTTGTCTAATAAACATGTTATAACGGTTAAGTGTTCTAAATTTACTTAACCTCACCCACTTGTCTAATTAACATGTTATAATGGTTAAGTGTTCTAAATTTACTTAACCTCACCCATCAGTTTAGTTAACATGTTGAATTGGTTAAGTGTTTCCTTAATTGACTTAACCCTACCAATCTTGACTTAGCTTTATTAAAGCACCAACCACTCACATTAGACAGGTATTGTTGTAGTCACTGGATGTGCCGGTCGGTTCCGGGCAGTTTTACACCACAACTCAGTCTAACCTCGGATCCTTTTTGGGCTCAATACACTAACCACCCACATTAGACAGGTATTGTTGTGGTCACTGGATGTGTCGGTCGATTCCGGGCAGTTTTACACCACAACTCAGTCTAACCTCTGGTTAGGCATATTCGTCTTTTCTAAATTTACATATTTCTAATTTATGACAAATTCGATATGCAAATTATTCCCAATTTAATTATGCCATAATTATCCTTTTAATTATGCTCACAATTAATGGTATACTAAATATACCATTTCATGAACTAATCTATGCCAAGTAATTTTTCATGTTTATCCTACATATTTACATATTTGCTCTAGGTTAATCTGACGGTTCCTATTAAATCAAACTTCTATATAAGCAACCTAAATCTAAACCTAAGCCACACAAAAATATTCCTAGAGCCGTCATGCCATCAATGGTGAACCTAGAATTGCCGTCATCTCTTTCAACTCAAAGGCAAGATAGAAGCTACATCATAAATCAAATCAAAACTAATCTAATTCAACTAAGAGAATTCAACGATCTACATCAAAGGCGAGCAATTCAGTTTCAGGATACAGATCCCTGAAATCAAGTTTTTCCTTTTGATTGTAAGTGTAGTTATCTTTCAGATGTGAATAAATTAAAGAAATCATTTGTAATGAATTGTAAAATAGAATTGTATCAAGTTGTATGTGATGTTGATTCATGTTTATTCATGTCTATTCTATCATATATGCCTATGAACTATTGTGGTCTATCGAACCTATCATGTTATGTGGAAATTGGTGAGTAAACCTATGATGTTGAATAGGAATTTGGGAATAAAATTATCATATGTAAGTTTGGTGATATTATGATATATACAAGTTTTAGGCTAAGTCATGTCGTTTATGCCTAATTGTTTAGAGCCATTATGCAGACATGTTTAGATCTACGACCTTATTTGTTTAGATCTACAACTTTATATGTTAGATCCATATGCCTTTATGATAGATCTAATTTGCAAGTTCACAACTACATGCCAAGTTTAACTTGTATAGTTTTATGTAAATTCATATGCTTGTGGTTCATGTTGCATAGATCAAATTTGCAAGTTCATAGTTAAAAGTATATTGTTCTATGCCAAATCCATGTGACATATGTGTAGTTAGATCCATACTTTTGTATGATGTTGGAATGTTGTAAAGTTCCTCTTTTCCCCTTTTTGTTTTATAAGTTATGCTAAAATATTGAGCCTAACATTCTATGTAATTTTGCGAACGTACAACAAGGGTAACATCGGGGAAAACATGAAATTACATGTAATTGGCATGTTTGACACACAAGCATGATAAGTGGCATGAAAATGGTGTAATCTATATACCTAAAATTTTGAACGTGATTTAGAAGGAAAGTGGGCCATGACAATAATTGAATTATAATTTACATGTAAATACGTAGGATAAACTTGAAAATTTACATGGCATAGATTGGTTCGTGAAATGGTATATTTAGTATACCATTAATTGTGAGCATAATTAAAAGGATAATTATGGCATTATTAAACTGGGTATAATTTACATATGGAATTTGTCATAAATAAGAAATATGTAAATTTAGAAAAGATGAATATGCCTAACCTGAGGTTAGACTGAGTTGTGGTGTAAAACTGCCCGGAACCGACCAGCACATCCAGTGACCACAACAATACCTATCTAATGTGGGTGGTTAGTGCATTGAGCCCAAAAAGGACCCAAGGTTAGACTGAGTTGAGGTGTAAAACTGCCCGGAACCGACCGGCACATCCAGTGACGACAACAATAGCTGTCTAATGTGAGTGGTTGGTGCTTTAATAAAGCTAAGTCAAGATTGGTAGGGTTAAGTCAATTAAGGAAACACTTAACCAATTCAACATGTTAACTAAACTGATGGGTGAGGTTAAGTAAATTTAGAACACTTAACCGTTATAACATGTTAATTAGACAAGTGGGTGAGGTTAAGTAAATTTAGAACACTTAACCGTTATAACATGTTAATTAGACAAGTGGGTGAGGTTAAGTAAATTTAGAACACTTAACCTTTATAACATGTTAATTAGACAACTGGGTGAAGTTAAGTAAATTTAGAAACACTTAACCAATATAACTTTATTTATGGAAGGTTAAGTTAAAATAAGAGGGCAACACTTAACCAATATAACTTGATTTGTAGTAGGGTTAAGTTAACACAAGAAGGCAACACTTAACCAAGGTAACTTGACACGTAGGTGGGTTGAGTTAACTTGAATTGATCGATGACACTTAACCAATACAACAAGGTGAATACGTGGGGTTAAGTTAACAAGAAACACTTGACCAATATAACTTGATGAACGAACGGGGTTAAGTTAATAGGAAACACTTAACCGATCCAACATGATAAGTAAGGAGGGTCAAGTTAATAAGAAATGCTTAACCAACATGACATGATGAATGAGTGGGTTAAGTTAACATGAGCGGACAACACTTAACTAATATGGTGTAATGTGCGGGAGAGTTAAGTACATATCGGGTTGGTGGGTAATATTAGTAAATATAGGCCCACAAAACTTAACCATTAAATAAACATGCTTGAATCAGTGGAAGGGTTAAGTACATATCGGGTCGGTGGGTAATATTAGTAAATATAGGCCCATAAAACTTAACTATTAAATAAACATGCTTGAATAAATGGGAGGGTCAAGTACATCTTGTGTAGGTGGGTAATATTTGTACATATAGGCCCACAAAACTTAACCCATTTATTAAAAATGCTTGAATCGATGGGAGGGTTAAGTACATATTGGGTTGGTGGGTAATATTAGTAAATATAGGCCCACTAACTTAACCATTAGGAAACCCTACTAACGGGGACCCATTTCAACAGTAACCCACACGGATGTATCACGGTACCCTGAACTAGGCAGGGCGGGGCACGATTACTGGGCTGATTATAAGTGATCAAAGCAGCGGCATGGGGTACGTCAGTGTAGGTTCTGACGGTTTACGGGCGTGCACATACTTTGGAGTGGGAAAAACAGGCACTGGGTACCAGTAGTTATACACTGTGCATCTTGAATCGTACTGGCCGCTATCATAAGGATTGATACACCTTATGGTGGGACCAGTACAGGGGATCTACACGCAATAGAGGGCCGATTGACACAGACACATGGAACATGAATACAAGTAGGGAGCTGATCGATAGGGTAGTAAGGATACATCTAACATGTTCATGGCAATTAGGCTGATTGAGGTGGAATCCTCACGATAGATGTACACCTGAAGGCTACCACAATTACGGGGGTTGGGATCACGATTATCATTTTATACAGATTACTAGTTGTGACACTAGTTAGGTGGTGCAGAGATAAATATAGAAAACAGATTAACAGAGTAGTAGCGAAGAAGAGAAAAAGTAGAAGCGCATTCAGTTCACCTTGAACTTATCTTGTCTTTAGTTACCTTGTTTTTATGGTATTGTCCTGTTTTCGGTTTCATCATGTCATGATCTTTTATCTTGTTTGCGTGCTAAAAGATCACTGGACTTATCAGACTTATGTCTGGCCTATTTTGTTTTTTTGCCTCTTTTCTTCCGTTTCCCCTTCTCCAGGTAGTCAGGGAGGGAATAGCTCAGCCTGACTTGGACCTCTTCTCTTTCCAAGCTTGAAGATTAGTTGGTGTATCGCTTTGGACTCTCTCTCTTCCACTGCTATGGCTGGTTCATGCTCTATCGGGGAATATCATTGTTTTTATGCTTCTTTTATTCTTGGAAGTTTATAAATCAAGACAGAAGTTTTTGTATTACATTTAAGTATGATTGAGGAAATTGTTGTAAAAGCTTGACTGAATAAGTTGTTTATAAAATGACTTTATTTTCCGCTACTTTATTTGTCTGTCTTATAATTTATCTGCATCTTTTACCTATAATGCTCCACCGAAGTTAAGGCATTCCCTCTATGAGTGACCTTAATGGAGGTGGGGTGTTTCACTTGGTATTAGAGCGAGGTTACCGGATCAGATAAAAGATTTGAAAAATTATTTTCAAAACGGTTTTAAAAGAAGCATTTTCAAAAGAAAAGTTTTGTTTTAAAGACGTATTCCCCAAAGCCATATGCACTATCTTTTGATCCTCTGTTTGAATCCTTGTTTCCTTCTTTCCTGAGTCTCCGGGGCTCCTGGCTTTCTGGGAGGTAACCTCATCGCGACATGGTTCCGTAGGCTCGACGAGACTACGACACTTGTTAAAGGCAAACAAGCGCCCAACTTCCATCTATAGCCATAGTAGTTTCACTGCGGCTAATTTTTTTCGAGCTTTGTAGGATTCTCCATGCAATGGAGGCAGCTTTCGAGAGACCTGTCACAAGGATGGCAAAGATGAGAATGAGGGAGTTTGGCTAAGGAGCACAACACAAGGATGAAGAACTCATGGATATGGACTTGGTTCACAAAGAAGGGGAGGAAAGAATAGTAAAACCTAAAATAAGAGGAAGTATCTTTATTTTGGTATAACAGGTCGTATAATTAAGGGCAAGGGCAAGAACAAAAGACAAGATTTTCCAGAAGGCAAGTGCATGCTCTCACCACCAGCATACCTGAGAGAGAGGTAGTAAGGTTTTCTGTTGAAAAGTTTAGTTTTTCTTCTTGATCATCCTACTAGTACTCTTTTTGATTTTTGCGCTTCGCATTCA
The DNA here is from genome assembly GCA_030737875.1 of Allium sativum. NCBI lineage: Eukaryota > Viridiplantae > Streptophyta > Magnoliopsida > Asparagales > Amaryllidaceae > Allium > Allium sativum. Next base: position 549,243,298 of record CM060912.1, on the reverse strand, counting down.
TTTATATCTGCTTCCATAGTTGAGTCTCTACACCCTAGAGCTTATATAGTAGAGGATCCCATTATTGTCTCAAGTCCAATTTGTGGTTCGGCTCATTTATCTTTGGTTTGTAAGATTTGAGATACTTATGTTTTTGGTTTCATGGGCTATGGGTTGATTCTAGGCATGGATTAATTAGCTAGTAATTGTGAAAGGAGGATAGTTAGACTCTCGACTTGCCTCAGGAATACCCTCGAAATTTCGTGCGATCCTATGGGATCAGTTTGTCTTAGCTACCTAGAATCACTTTATGTATTTATCGATGATTTTCGATCCGTTAGAGTAGTCCATGGGTACACAGATGTTTTTTGATTAAGGTTAGGAGTTTTCCCCCTAAAAACTCGAGATAGACTTCCGCATATATCTAGTTGACAATGCAAAGCCAGTTATGCGATCAACGATAGTTTTGTAGCAGGATTGGCGAGGATAGCCAGAGTCGGTTAAGTGCTCAATTGTTTGGTTGTTTTACTAGTATCATCTCACATAAATCGTCCAAATTCGGAGGAGGTATTCCTTGGGTGCTTGTCTGATATTGGTTTAGGCCTTTCGGGCTTGTACTTGAGGGATGCCAAGTTCGACTAGGATGGTTTGCGTGAGAGATATCGATCCTCAGATTTGTGACATGAGGGATAAGCTAAGTAGAAGAGAGACCTTTAATCATCTTAGTATATACACTTGGTATCATGGTTAACTTCTGTTTATCTTGGAAAGATAGTTCGACAACATTGGATACCCTCTAGCATAGTAAATGATCGAGGTCCTATCTTTACTAGTGGGTTTTGGAAATGGAGGTTAAGAAGCTTCACAATCGTGAAGTTAAATTAGTTAAGGTACAGTGGAGTGAAGCTCAAATAAGATGCGACTTAGAAGACTGAAGACTAGATACGCGCATCATACCCTTTTTTGAGGGTATATCCTTGATTCCTCCTTTTTCTGTAATATTTATTTGCATGCTAGTCTTTATCTTTTAAGAATATCCTCTCGGTCCTATCCTCGATCCTTAGGTAGAGGCCAATGGATGAAAACTTGTGTTTGAGGCATGTTATGATTGATGGTTGCAAGTGTTTGCTAGTGGTTGCTCGTGGATGCATATATACACATTACGCACTAGATCGGCTCAGTCACTTTCATATTGCATATGCATATGAATGTATTTGTATATGGATTGAAATTTGATATGTTATCATATGGATGTTGCATATGGATGAGTGAATATGCACACATATAGTATTTACATGATCAGAGATATTTGCATACATATTGGACGCATGACACTCCCATAATTCACATTAAGGAGGTCAACTGGATCAGTAGACCGCCTGATTTTTCACTAGATAAGAGACATATACACACACTCTGCATATGTTCATATGGCATTAGAAGTCTTTTAAGGACAATGGATGCTTGTGGATGACGGATGAGTAGATGGATGTTAAGATGCATTCTTCTTAACTTGAAGATTTCGGGGACTAAATCCTTTAAGGAGGGGAGAATGTAACACTTCGAATTTTCTGAAAATATTAAAATCAATAAATTCAAGAACACTTAATTTTTAGAATAAGAATTAAGTGAAATGGGTTGCGCTATTACGTTCGTCTCAAAATTTTGGTCAAGATAGACATTTGGTTTGCATAAAACGGATACCTTATGAAGAAGTTATTAAGCCTTGAAGTCTGTATGCATCTGATAAAAATATATATAGATATATATATAAAATAAATAAATAAATATGCAAAAAAGTTCAAAACAACGAATCGGGAGGGGGAATAACCGAACTGGCCCATTTTTGAGGTCGACCCGAGCCTCGCTGGGTCGACTAGGTGTTGATTCAGGGTGTTTGGCTGTCAACCCGTGGGCCAATTCGCTCTAAGGCAGATGTGGCATCTGATTGGTTCTGATGGACTCCTTGCTGAGTCATTATGGCTGATATGGCTATTCTATCTTGTCTGAATGGCTTTGATTTGCTCTAGGTTAATCTGATGGTTCCTATTAAATCAAATTTCTATATAAGCAACCTAAATCTAAACCCAAAGCCACACAAAAATATTCCTAGAGTCGTCATGCCGTCAATGGTGAACCTAGAATTGTCGTCATCTCTTTCAACTCAAAGGCAAGATAGAATAGCCACATCAGCCCTAATGACTCAGCAAGGAGTCCATCAGAACCAATCAGATGCCACATCTTCCTTAGAGCGAATCGGCCCACGGGTTGACAGCCAAACACCCTGAATCAACCCCTGGTTAACCCAGTGGGACTCGGGTCGACCTCCAAAATGGGTCGGTTCGGTTATTCCCCCTCCCGATTCGCTGTTTTGAACTTTTTTGCATATTTATTTATTTAATTTTATATATATCTATATATATTTTTCTCATATGCATACAAACTTCAAGGCTTAATAACTTCTTCATAAGGTATCCGTTTTATGCAAACCAAATGTCTATCTTGACCAAAATTTTGAGACGAACATAATAGCGCAACCCATTTCACTTAATTCTTCTTCTAAAAATTAAGTGTTCTTGAATTTGTTAATTTTAATAGTGTTACATTTATGTTCTAACCCCTCTCCTAATTAACATATCCAATAGCTCAGTAGGTGGGGTAGATTCAATGGATGAAGCAATGATGGAGACTGAAGAGGACGATGGAGATATTATGCTATTTTTAGTTATCGTTATTGTGTTTCTTATGGAAACTCTAAATGATGTACCGATTGAATAATTGTGCCTTGACAACCTAATTTTGTGGCTTTTTTTATGAATTTGTACATCTTATTTTGGTATTATATTTTCTCTTTCCGCTATGTGAGATTCCATAACACTATGTTTATCCGTTATTTTGTGCAAATGTAATTCCTTACAGGAACCAACGATCTATTTAGAGTGGCACTAAGTTTCGATGGGCCTTTTCTGGGTTGAAATTTAGGCCCACTTCGGGCGGGTTATTACAGCTATCTACATTAGAGTTGTACTTTTTGATTTATATGTATCTTAAACTTTCATGTGTACATATTCTTTTAGGCTAGAACTTATACCTATTCTTTTATTGTATTGTGGATCAACTATGACCACTATCTTTGTATTTATATCTGTGTGTTATATTCATATCTATTTTGGTCTTAGTGGTGTGAATATCTGTGTTTAACTCTGATTTTATTGTTATGTATTTTATATTGATTCCGAATTATATACAGCCTCTATGTAGTGGTTTTGCACTTGAATTAGATGTGTTGGATTTCCTCATAAGCCACATTATCCGACATGTTTAACACTCGCTCAAAGCTAATATACGGATGTTCACTCTTCAACAACCTTATTCTCCAGGTTAGTAGACACCATTGTGTGACGACCCGATTTCCCGTTTTCACGGAAACAAGGTTATCTTTTGGAATATAACACAGAAACATAAAATAGCAGAACAGAATTAAATAAATACACTAGAATGAACAATAGAATATACTGGATAAAAGTAATCATCAGAGTTACACAGTATACAGGATCTTACTTAGTACAAATACAGTTCAGCTATACATAAATGTCTACAGCGGAAATAAACAAAATATGTACAATAGGAGCTGAACAGCATAAAAAGAAAGAAATGATAGAATCCATCTTCAGCTCCAGCTATCCAGAAAGAACCAGCTAAACCTGAATACAAGGCTGCCCGTGGAAAAAGGGGCACCCGAGTTTGAGAGTGAAACAAACTACGAGTCAGTCATGGGACTGGTATGAGAAATCTACTCAACACATATATATTTGGCTAATCACAGGACCACGCCACTTTCGTGGAACGGGTTTACTCCATTGGATTGCCAGTGCTTTACCACAAATCTTTCTTTTAAAACATCGCTATGCTTTTTATAAAAATGAAGCCGTTATAAGACTCAGTTCCCATCACACAATGCAACGCAAACCGGAGGATAGAGTTTTTACCTTATAACAGCCAAAATATGATTGATACGAATAAAACAAAGGCATTTGATATTATTGCTAGTGTTTATATGTTTTGAAAACAATTTCAAATCATAACTATCAATCATAGACGGCATTAATGCCCCATACCACTATGTCGCCATATATATAGGTATACAATCAAAACCGCACAGTCACGTATTTGGAAATTGGATTTCCGTCATGAACCAAGGCAAAAGATAGTCCTTACCGAATTCGAGACGCTCTAGCCCGTGTCTCAGGTACAGCCGCGACCATACCCTGGATCGTCAGGGCCGGTCCACACGAAGTGGATTATAATGCCTGAACAATGCGTTTCTCCACCCTTTGGGGTGTAAATGAGCCAACGAATGACTCCATCGGACCCGGATCGTCCGATCAAACCGAGGCGCCTCGCAACAGCAACAACCACATAGGTGAAAAGTATATAAATGTCAGGGCTGGTAGGTCACTGACACCACCCTAGCTAGAAAGAAAACGCACGTCCCCCCTGAGGTCCTGCTCCCGTTTCTGGTTCATACCGGGGTGTGAGGCTCGCGAATTCACGTTATACACAAAGCTACGCCACACATGCGGTGCTTTGATCATTACCACAAGACTTTGCTTTTCAACAGAAGCCCTGATCACTGCATCTTAGCATGCCACACCGGCAATTCATACCGTGCAACTGATGGCTATCAATCACACAGAACAAATTCCAATGTCGGACACACAGTCCATTTACAAGTCCGTTCTGGGTCTGAACGAAACCGGAGGCACTAAATACCTCGCAAACCCTTCGATCAACACGTACGTCTGAACGATCACCACTCATTATCCATATTTCGGGATGCCTCCCAATCAGGACCTCGGTTACCATCCAAACGAGGTGAAGATCTCCGGTCTTCGACCATCGTCTTCATCTTCGACTTTCAATCGTCGATCAATTATTTGAAATGAGAATTAACTCGGCCTTCTCAAATAATTCACGTATATTTAGAATTTCAATTCAATTTATTTCAATGGTTAAATTATTCGACAACACCAATTTTGTCCTTTAATATAATTTTCACACCAAACACATTCAACCATCAAACATCACATAAATCAAGCAAATTCAGTTTATTTCCATTCTATATTGCTTATGATATTTTATAACTATTTATCGCTATTTTTATTTATTTTAAAATAGCCATTTTATTCAAAACGACGCTTCGGGCCATATGGCGGCCGTGGCGCTGTTTTTCTTCAGATTTGATTTACACATATCTGAAAATCTAACCGTTGGATCTTCACAAAATTTACATCATTAGAAAGGTCTTTTCAAAACGAACCCAACGGTTCCAGTTTCGGGAAAATCCGACGGTCGGATATCCCGGTACAATCGTTTGAAATTTCGATTTCAAAATACGAACTGTAGCGTCGTTATTCGATTAAATATATAATTATATTTATATATATATATAAATATAATCGCTTCTGGCGCTGTTTTTCATCAAATTTGATTTAAACATTCCAGACAATCCAACCGTTGGATTTTTACAAAGTTGGTGCCGTTGGAAAGATCATTCCAAGGCGAACCCAACGGTTGAGGTTTCGGGAAAATCCAATGGTCGGATTTCCCGTACTAGTTGTTTGAAAACACGGTTTCAAAACACGAACTGCACGGCTTCGTTTCGTTTTAATTTTATTTATATTTATATATTTATATAAATATAGTTCATTCAATGATTTCCATATCGTTTTCACTTCAAATATTTTTCTAACACCTTAAATTTTGGAAAAATTTCGCCATAACCTCCCCTGTACCGGGAGCATCGGGAAATCGCAAATAGCGTCCCGGTCCTTCTAATCTCAAAAAGAAAAAGAAAAAGCCAAGCGGCTAGCCAACAAGCTCAAAATCATCACCCAAACAAATCAGTAAATGTGTACCTATTTGTCGGGCACAAAATTTTATTCCTCTTCTCTAGCCCCTTTGCTATAACCTGTTCAATGAATATGCATGTTCATATATATACAGTTCATATCATTTTTCAATTTCTATTCGACTTCATATTTGATTTCAATTTGGTTTAAAAACACTATTCATTCTAATGTTACATAAATAGGTGCAAATCATTTCATTGGCTAATTAATGAATATTTCAACTCATATATGTTTATTTTGAACAAGTGGCTATTTTTAACACTTCACATTTCAACGATTTCTGCATACAATAAAAATGTGATTTTTTATTGTAAAACAATTCATTTCAAAACACTATTTTTCTATATAGTTCATATAGGTGATAAAATAGGATTTTTATCATAAAACAATTTATTTCAAAATATGAATACCATTCAACACATGAATTTCTAAACAACGAATGAATATCAATTCAACACATGAATGTTTTCAATAGTTTTTATATATAGATAAAAATGTGATTTTTATTATCGAACAATTTATTTCAAAATATGAATACCATTCAACACATGAATTTCTAAACAACGAATGAATATTAATTCAACACATGAATGTTTTCAATAGTTTTTATATATAGATAAAAATGTGATTTTTATTATCGAACAATTTATTTCAAAATATGAATACCATTCAACACATGAATTTCTAAACAACGAATGAATATCAATTCAACACATGAATGTTTTCAATAGTTTTTATATATAGATAAAAATGTGATTTTTATTATCGAACAATTTATTTCAAAATATGAATACCATTCAACACATGAATTTCTAAACAACGAATGAATATCAATTCAACACATGAATGTTTTCAATAGTTTTTATATATAGATAAAAATGTGATTTTTATTATCGAACAATTTATTTCAAAATATGAATACCATTCAACACATGAATTTCTAAACAACGAATGAATATCAATTCAACACATGAATGTTTTCAATACAATGAATAAATATAGTTTAAGCATATGAAAATAATTCAAACACACAAATATTATTCAAAATTTCGACAGTATAACGGCAGGGTAGTTACACCGGCACCGTCCCTAGTACGGCTCCTCGCTCTACCTTAAAACCTCGCGGTTTTTGACAATGGGGACCATGCATCTAGTTCGCACGCAGGCGGCATGTATATATTTATTTCATTTCCACAAACTAATCCTATGTGGTTTCAACCAAATATTTCACAACCACCAATGGGTATTTTTCAACCACAATCAACCAATATCAATCACAAACAATCCCAAACAACCATTCGTTATCAACCAATTATCACAACAATTTCAATCAATAAATATCGTCCATGGTTTGTGGACGAGGGGCGTATATATATATATATATATATATATATATATATATATATATATATATATATATATATAGCAATTCACTTTTACTTCACACATATATATATAAATTTTAAATCAGAAATCTCACCAATAGCTATCCAACTGCACGATACTTCCTTCATAGAAATCTTCGCCTTTTGTCACTTTCGCCCGTATTCTCTACACATGTAAAAATCGAATTTTTACGATGTTATTCAATATATAAAAATCGAATTTTGACTTCGCTATTCAATAAATAAAAATATGATTTTTACTTCGACTTTCAATATATAAAGATATGATTTTTACTTCGACTTTCAATATATAAAGATATGATTTTTCTTTTTAAAGAAATCAGTTTTCAATACCTTTTAAAAATCAAAATCAGTTTTTACTCTTTTTATAAAATCAGTTTTTAACTTTTTAAAACTAAATCAGTTTTTACTTATCTAAAATAAAATCAGTTTTTAATTTTTAAAAACCAAATCAGTTTTAATTTCTAAAATAAAATCAGTTTTAATTTTTTTTTTTAAATTTCAGTTTTAATACTTTATAAAAATTTCAGTTTTATACTTTTTAAAAATTCAGTTTTTATCTTTATAAAAATTCAGTTTTTATCTTGCTTTTAAAAGTTCAGTTTTTATGAATAAAAAAAATCAGTTTAAATCCTCTTTTAAAAATTTCAGTTTTTCTTCTTTTAAAAATTTCAGTTTTTAATTCTTTTATAAAAAAAATCTGTTTTTAATTCTTTTATAAAAAATCTGTTTTTAATTCTTTTATAAAATCAGTTTTTAATTCTACAGAATAATAAATGAAAATAAAATAAAACGACTTACAGAGGGGGGGGGGGTTTTCTGGTGGCGTCGGCGGTGGAAGGATCGTCGGCTGGGGGGGTTTTCTGGTGGCGGTCGGCGGCTTCGGCTTCGCGAGCGAGGGGGGGCTTCAACGGAGCTCGAGCGATCGGGGGGGGGGGGGGCTCAGGCGGAGGCGGGGCATGGAGGAGGACAGGGCGGTGGCGTCGATTGATAGGTTTAGGTTTAGGTTTTTTTTTTCTTTTTTTTTTCTTTCTTTTCCGTTTGAAATTATAATGAACGGGGGGGGGGGGGGCAAGCAGAAGGAAAAAGGGGGAGAAAGAATATATTTTATATTTTTTTTATTTAATTATTTAATTATTCAAAAAGGTTGACTTTTACATACGACCTCGAAACGAGGCCCACCGCCTGTCGTCAATAGCGTTTCACCCCCATTCCGAACACAATGGGATATGTATCGCAAGCTGATTTGATCGTTACAATCAGTTTCCTTTTGAATTTTCATTTAAATCATTATATTGAATTTTAAACGCACATTTCAAATTACCGGGGTCACATACTAACTAGAAAAATTCCAGAAAAATATTTTCTAGCTTCGTATTGACGATACGGTCCTAACAAAACTAGTTTCATCGAATTCTGAGACCGTTTGAAAAATGGCCAATTTCCAGTCGATTAAAATCAACTGAAACCGGTCAAACGCGTTTTCCTTTGCCACGCTCACATATTGATTCGAAAAATTATGAAATTTGAAACCTAACAATAACTTGACACTGCGGATCTAAAAAAAGTGGTTTCGTCGAAATCCGAGGTCATTTGCAAAATATCCATTTTTAAGGGCCTGAATTCTAAAGCGACTATTCAGAATTTTCAACTGGACATATCCTTTGACTCCCGCTATCAAATTTCGATTTGTCAGATTCATTGGAAAGATATCATCAATTAGATTCCATTATTTTTGGTTTCATTAAAATCCGGATTGTTTTGCACCCGGTATATTCAATTGAAGTTTGAAATCGAATTATCGAACTACCGCGCCATTTTCAATTCTATATATAATTATAATTAATTATATTCGTTTTCAAATGTCGATTCAAACTCAGTTTTCATTGCCATTATCTAAAATATTAATTTTAAATATTTAAAATCCATTATTTTAGCCAATTTAAAAATTTTAAATTGGTTCAGATTTTTTGGGTCGTTACAATCTCCCCCACTTAAAACTTTTCGTCCCCGAAAAGGAATAAAGTCGAAAGTGGTTTGATAAATCTACAATCACCCAACACAACAACCAATTTGTTTCTAACCTTTCAGAGTATAGAATAAATAGTGCACATCCATGGGAAGAAAATAGCAACAGAATAGAGAATTAAATGGTAATGCAAAGTATGGTAAATGTACCTTGCACCGGAGTCAATCAGAGATATCCACTCGGCATCTAGGATAATCTTTCTGAATGCTCTCCTCAGTTTCCCAAGTACAATCTCGCGGATCTCCACTCCATTGCACTTTGACTAAGCGAACCTTCTTGTTCCTCAGTTCTTTGGTTTCTTTGCCGATAATCTTTAGCGGCTCTCGCCTCACAGCTAATTCTGGAGTAATTTCAATATCCTGTTGAGCTGCTTCTTCCACGATCAAGTCTGGATCATGAACGTGCTTTCGAAGTTGAGATATATGAAATACCTCATGAACTCCAGGCAACCAGTCAGGCAGTTTGACCCTATAAGCGAGAGTTCCGATCCGTTCCAGAATAGGAAACGGACCAATAAATTTGGGCGCTAGCTTTCCAGTTTTACCGAACCGGATTACTCCTCTCATCGGCGATACCTTCAAATATACATAGTCGCCAACTTCAAAGGATATATCTCTTCTTCTTCTAACGGCATAGCTCTTTTGTCGGCTTTGAGCGGCGAGTAATCGCTTCTTAATAAAATCGACTTTGTCGGCCGCTTCTCGAATCATATCGGGACCCAACACAAGTCTATTTCCCGGCTCGACCCAACAAGCAGGAGATCGGCACGGTCTACCATACAATGCTTCGAATGGCGACATTGTCAGACTCGCCTGGTAGGTGTTGTTATAAGAGAATTCAGCCAAATGCAGATGGTCTTCCCATGATCCACCGAAATCTAGAACACAAGCCCGCAATAGATCTTCTAGAATGCGATTCACCCTCTCAGTCTGACCGTCTGTCTGAGGATGATAAGCGGTGCTTAGGTTTAACTTCGTTCCTAGCTCGACTTGAAATGCTTCCCAGAATTTGCTAGTGAATATTGTATCTCTATCACTGACTATACTGAGCGGCACTCCATGTAGTCTAACTATTTCCCTGAAGTATATCTGCGCCAGACTCTGAGCGGTTCTATTTGATTTGACAGGTATAAAATGGGCGGTCTTCGTGAAGCGATCTACGGTCACCCAAATACTGTCATTTCCCTTTCTGGTTCTGGGCAAACCATCAATGAAATCCATAGAAATATGTTCCCACTTCCAGCCAGGAACTTCTAGCGGTTGTAATAATCCAGCCAATTTCTGTTGGTCGCTTTTAACTAGCTGGCAAGTAGGGCATCGGCTAACGTATATAGAAACGTCTCTCTTCATAGCCTTCCACCAGAATGTTCTTTTGAGATCGTTATACATTTTGGCCACGCCAGGATGGATACTCAGCTTGGACTTGTGACACTCGTCTAACACTTCCCTTTTTAACTCTGGGATGTCAGGAACACAAATCCTTCCTTTTAATCTCAAGGTCTCGTCGTTATCTATTTGAAAACACGAGGGTTCGCCTTTCTGAATCCTTTTGATCATATCTTTAATAAAGTTATCCTCCTTCTGAAGAATAGATATTTTGTCGATCAAGGAAGTCGTGATAATAAAGCTGGCGATCATTACATTCTTTCGACTCAGCGCATCGGCCACGACATTGGCTTTCCCTGGAGTATATATAATTTCAAAGTCATATGCTGCAAGAAACTCCAGCCAACGTTGCTGCCTCAAATTTAAGTCCTTCTGAGTGAACAGATACTTTAACGACTAGTGATCTGTAAACAGTTCAAATCTCTCGCCCAGAAGATAGTGTCTCCAGATTTTCAAAGAGAATATGATAGCCAATAACTCAAGATCATGAGTTACATAGTTTTTCTCGTGCGGCTTCAGTTGACGGCTAGCATAAGCAATTACTTGGCCTCTTTGCATTAACACTGCGCCAAGGCCTTCTCTAGAAGCATCAGTCCATACTTTTAAATCCTGGGTGCCATCAATGATGGTTAACACTGGAGCAGTCGTTAATCTTAACTTTAGCTCTTCGAAAGCCTCCTCACTCTCTTGAGTCCATTTGAACTTAGAATGCTTCTTTGTAAGCTTCGTTAAGTGGCCAGATATCTTAGAAAAGTCTTTAACGAACTTCCGGTAATAGCTAGCCAATCCGAGAAAACTGCGGACTTCAGTGGGAGTACTGGGCTGTTTCCAATTCTGGATAGCTGTGATTTTACTTGGATCCACAGCAATTCCTTCTTTCGATACAACGTGGCCCAGAAATTTTACTTCATCTTGCCAGAAGATACATTTGGAAAATTTGGCTTTTAATACATTCCGTCTGAGAATTTCTAACACTTGTTCCAGATGCTTTTCATGTTCGGCCTTTGATTTAGAGAAGATTAGAATATCATCAATAAAAACCAGAACAAATTTATTCAAAACTCCCCTGAATACTCTGTTCATCAGATCGACGAAGTAGGCAGGAGCGTTACATAAGCCGAACGGCATTACTAACCACTCGTAGAATAAGTCGGGGCCTCTGAACGCTGTCATTGGAACACACTCTTCGGCAATTCGAAGTTGATGGAATCCTGTAGCTAGGTCCATTCGTGAGAATACTTGTGCTCCATTTAATCGATCTAACAAATCATCAATTCGCGGCAATGGATACTTGTTCTTTATGGTCTGTTTGTTCAGATCTCGATAATCCACACAAAGACGTAGAGTACCGTCAGATTTTGGGACAAATACTACGGCTGCACCCCAATCAGAGAAACTAGGTCTGATCAGACCCTTCCATACTAGCTGTCGTGTTTGATTGTCTAATTCCTCCTTCTCTTTCAAGGACATTCTTCGAATAGCGTGAACTACCGGCCTTGCATTAGGAATTAAAGCAATTTTGAAATCTATTTCTCTCTGCGGAGGTAAACGAACAACTTCCTCAAACACATCCGCATAATTCTTGACGACAGGAATATCTTTGATGAGGTCAGGAATATTCTCAATGATTTCTGGGATATTTTCTATTTGGGCTGGAGAAACATTCAAAGCTGCCCAGAAGTCTTTTCTATTAGCATTCTGACCTTCACAGGGAATGGTTATATAATCGCCTGATTTAATCTTCGCCTTTACGACTCTGTCGGCGCATTTAACTTCAGCTTCATATTTAGTCAACCAATCTAACCCCAAGATAAGATCAAACTCCGTAAAATTCATGACGGCCGCGATGGTAGGGAACCGATAACGAGAGAAAGAAACTGGCACTCCACAAACCCAACTAAGGTCAATGGAACCCCCAACCGGGTTCTGGACAGTCATTGGTTCCTTGAGTTTCTTCAAATTCAAATCCAGTTTCCTAGCTGCATTCTTTGCAACAAAGCTTCGTGACGCGCCAGTGTCAAACAGTACTTTGACTGGAATATCTTTGACAGTTAGCGTGCCTTCTAAAACATCTGGCCTTTCTTGACTAGCTGAGGGCCTAGAAGTTTCTGCTACTTCATTTACCTGAGCTTCTTTGGTTGTTTTTAACAGCCGGCATTCTTGTTTTACATGACCAAACCGATGACATTGATTACACCTTTTCTTCCCTTGAAAATTTCTCTTGGATTGAAGCCCACCTTTTAATCGCTTCTTCAAGGGTCCGCAGTTTATTGACAAATGCCCCTTTTGATGGCAGTTACTGCATACGGTGGTCGTGGCAGGCTTCTTTTCAGATCTAGCCCTTTTCCTCTTGGCACTGGGCTTCCTACTGGCTTCAGGAATATCAGTTTCCGACTTTTCCTTGTCACTAGAACTGACTTCTTCTTCATTTCGCAACATGCCTTTCCTGTCGAGATCTTCGTACTGATAAGCCATGTATATCATTTCTGAGAAAGGAAGCTTCACATGCCCCAATACTTTATTCTGGTATTTCCTTTGAAGGCCATGAATAAATCTCATATTTTTACCCTTCGGATTTTGAATTAGATGAGGAGCAAAGTGAGAAAGTTCATTGAATTTCTTATGATATTCCGGAATGGTCATGTCTCCTTGTATCAGATAAGAAAATTCATCGCATAATCTCTCGGTTGCTTCGGGAGGAGTAAATCTTTCCAGGAAAATCACTTTGAATCTGTCCCAGGTGATATCACCTTCTGGATTATTTTTAATAATTGAATCCCACCAAAACAAAGCTTCTTCTTTGAGTGCCCAAGACGCCAGTAATCTTTTCTGATCATCTCTCAGCTTTAAACCCTCAAAGATTTTCTCTGCAGAACGAATCCAAGCTTGTGTTTCCATAATGGACTCCTTGCCTAAGAATGGCGATCCACCAAGATTTCGAAATCTCTTGAATAGAACTTCTATATCGGATTCTGGTTGTGGGAGCACAACTGGCTCATTAGCTGGTCGAGCCATACGATTATTTCTTCTGTTCCTGGCACTCATTTTCTAGTTCTTCTGCAAATGGCAGATCAAGTGTCAGGTCACAGAAAAGGTATTTTAAAATATAGAAACACATACTTCAAATGTAAATGTGTCTATCGAGGTGTAATCTCTTTCTGCTACTCATACTAGGATATTTCTGATCCTATCTGTATGGAGTTGCCCGTCCTAGAACACTACTGGTTCTATTTCTGACGAGTTTGTTCGAATGTTATATTCCAGAACTAAGCTTAACCAAAGCTCTGATACCACGTTGTGACGACCCGATTTCCCCTTTTCACGGAAACAAGGTTATCTTTTGGAATATAACACAGAAACATAAAATAGCAGAACAGAATTAAATAAATACACCAGAATGAACAATAGAATATACTGGATAAAAGTAATCATCAGAGTTACACAGTATACAGGATCTTACTTAGTACAAATACAGTTCAGCTATACATAAATGTCTACAGCGGAAATAAACAAAATATGTACAATAGGAGCTGAACAGCATAAAAAGAAAGAAATGATAGAATCCATCTTCAGCTCCAGCTATCCAGAAAGAACCAGCTAAACCTGAATACAAGGCTGCCCGTGGAAAAAGGGGCACCCGAGTTTGAGAGTGAAACAAACTACGAGTCAGTCATGGGACTGGTATGAGAAATCTACTCAACACATATATATTTGGCTAATCACAGGACCACGCCACTTTCGTGGAACGGGTTTACTCCATTGGATTGCCAGTGCTTTACCACAAATCTTTCTTTTAAAACATCGCTATGCTTTTTTATAAAAATGAAGCCGTTATAAGACTCAGTTCCCATCACACAATGCAACGCAAACCGGAGGATAGAGTTTTTACCTTATAACAGCCAAAATATGATTGATACGAATAAAACAAAGGCATTTGATATTATTGCTAGTGTTTATATGTTTTGAAAACAATTTCAAATCATAACTATCAATCATAGACGGCATTAATGCCCCATACCACTATGTCGCCATATATATAGGTATACAATCAAAACCGCACAGTCACGTATTTGGAAATTGGATTTCCGTCATGAACCAAGGCAAAAGATAGTCCTTACCGAATTCGAGACGCTCTAGCCCGTGTCTCAGGTACAGCCGCGACCATACCCTGGATCGTCAGGGCCGGTCCACACGAAGTGGATTATAATGCCTGAACAATGCGTTTCTCCACCCTTTGGGGTGTAAATGAGCCAACGAATGATTCCATCGGACCCGGATCGTCCGATCAAACCGAGGCGCCTCGCAACAGCAACAACCACATAGGTGAAAAGTATATAAATGTCAGGGCTGGTAGGTCACTGACACCACCCTAGCTAGAAAGAAAACGCACGTCCCCCCTGAGGTCCTGCTCCCGTTTCTGGTTCATACCGGGGTGTGAGGCTCGCGAATTCACGTTATACACAAAGCTACGCCACACATGCGGTGCTTTGATCATTACCACAAGACTTTGCTTTTCAACAGAAGCCCTGATCACTGCATCTTAGCATGCCACACCGGCAATTCATACCGTGCAACTGATGGCTATCAATCACACAGAACAAATTCCAATGTCGGACACACAGTCCATTTACAAGTCCGTTCTGGGTCTGAACGAAACCGGAGGCACTAAATACCTCGCAAACCCTTCGATCAACACGTACGTCTGAACGATCACCACTCATTATCCATATTTCGGGATGCCTCCCAATCAGGACCTCGGTTACCATCCAAACGAGGTGAAGATCTCCGGTCTTCGACCATCGTCTTCATCTTCGACTTTCAATCGTCGATCAATTATTTGAAATGAGAATTAACTCGGCCTTCTCAAATAATTCACGTATATTTAGAATTTCAATTCAATTTATTTCAATGGTTAAATTATTCGACAACACCAATTTTGTCCTTTAATATAATTTTCACACCAAACACATTCAACCATCAAACATCACATAAATCAAGCAAATTCAGTTTATTTCCATTCTATATTGCTTATGATATTTTATAACTATTTATCGCTATTTTTATTTATTTTAAAATAGCCATTTTATTCAAAACGACGCTTCGGGCCATAAGGCGGCCGTGGCGCTATTTTTCTTCAGATTTGATTTACACATATCTGAAAATCTAACCGTTGGATCTTCACAAAATTTACATCATTAGAAAGGTCTTTTCAAAACGAACCCAACGGTTCCAGTTTCGGGAAAATCCGACGGTCGGATATCCCGGTACAATCGTTTGAAATTTCGATTTCAAAATACGAACTGCAGCGTCGTTATTCGATTAAATATACAATTATATTTATATATATATATAAATATAATCGCTTCTGGCGCTGTTTTTCATCAAATTTGATTTAAACATTCCAGACAATCCAACCGTTGGATTTTTACAAAGTTGGTGCCGTTGGAAAGATCATTCCAAGGCGAACCCGACGGTTGAGGTTTCGGGAAAATCCAATGGTCGGATTTCCCGTACTAGTTGTTTGAAAACACGGTTTCAAAACACGAACTGCACGGCTTCGTTTCGTTTTAATTTTATTTATATTTATATATTTATATAAATATAGTTCATTCAATGATTTCCATATCGTTTTCACTTCAAATATTTTTCTAACACCTTAAATTTTGGAAAAATTTCGCCATAACCTCCCCTGTACCGGGAGCATCGGGAAATCGCAAATAGCGTCCCGGTCCTTCTAATCTCAAAAAGAAAAAGAAAAAGCCAAGCGGCTAGCCAACAGGCTCAAAATCATCACCCAAACAAATCAGTAAATGTGTACCTATTTGTCGGGCACAAAATTTTATTCCTCTTCTCTAGCCCCTTTGCTATAACCTGTTCAATGAATATGCATGTACATATATATACAGTTCATATCATTTTTCAATTTCTATTCGACTTCATATTTGATTTCAATTTGGTTTAAAAACACCATTCATTCTAATGTTACATAAATAGGTGCAAATCATTTCGTTAGCTAATTAATGAATATTTCAACTCATATATGTTTATTTTGAACAAGTGGCTATTTTTAACACTTCACATTTCAACGATTTCTGCATACAATAAAAATGTGATTTTTTATTGTAAAACAATTCATTTCAAAACACTATTTTTCTATATAGTTCATGTAGGTGATAAAATAGGATTTTTATCATAAAACAATTTATTTCAAAATATGAATACCATTCAACACATGAATTTCTAAACAACGAATGAATATCAATTCAACACATGAATGTTTTCAATAGTTTTTATATATAGATAAAAATGTGATTTTTATTATCGAACAATTTATTTCAAAATATGAATACCATTCAACACATGAATTTCTAAACAACGAATGAATATCAATTCAACACATGAATGTTTTCAATAGTTTTTATATATAGATAAAAATGTGATTTTTATTATCGAACAATTTATTTCAAAATATGAATACCATTCAACACATGAATTTCTAAACAACGAATGAATATCAATTCAACACATGAATGTTTTCAATAGTTTTTATATATAGATAAAAATGTGATTTTTATTATCGAACAATTTATTTCAAAATATGAATACCATTCAACACATGAATTTCTAAACAACGAATGAATATCAATTCAACACATGAATGTTTTCAATAGTTTTTATATATAGATAAAAATGTGATTTTTATTATCGAACAATTTATTTCAAAATATGAATACCATTCAACACATGAATTTCTAAACAACGAATGAATATCAATTCAACACATGAATGTTTTCAATACAATGAATAAATATAGTTTAAGCATATGAAAATAATTCAAACACACAAATATTATTCAAAATTTCGGCAGTATAACGGCAGGGTAGTTACACCGGCACCGTCCCTAGTACGGCTCCTCGCTCTACCTTAAAACCTCGCGGTTTTTGACAATGGGGACCATGCATCTAGTTCGCACGCAGGCGGCATGTATATATTTATTTCATTTCCACAAACTAATCCTATGTGGTTTCAACCGAATATTTCACAACCACCAATGGGTATTTTTCAACCACAATCAACCAATATCAATCACAAACAATCCCAAACAACCATTCGTTATCAACCAATTATCACAACAATTTCAATCAATAAATATCGTCCATGGTTTGTGGACGAGGGGCGTATATATATATATATATATATATATATATATATATATATAGCAATTCACTTTTACTTCACACATATATATATAAATTTTAAATCAGAAATCTCACCAATAGCTATCCAACTGCACGATACTTCCTTTATAGAAATCTTCGCCTTTTGTCGCTTTCGCCCGTATTCTCTACACATGTAAAAATCGAATTTTTACGATGTTATTCAATATATAAAAATCGAATTTTGACTTCGCTATTCAATAAATAAAAATATGATTTTTACTTCGACTTTCAATATATAAAGATATGATTTTTACTTCGACTTTCAATATATAAAGATATGATTTTTCTTTTTAAAGAAATCAGTTTTCAATACCTTTTAAAAATCAAAATCAGTTTTTACTCTTTTTATAAAATCAGTTTTTAACTTTTTAAAAACCAAATCAGTTTTTACTTATCTAAAATAAAATCAGTTTTTAATTTTTAAAAACCAAATCAGTTTTAATTTCTAAAATAAAATCAGTTTTAATTTTTTTTTTAAATTTCAGTTTTAATACTTTATAAAAATTTCAGTTTTATACTTTTTAAAAATTTAGTTTTTATCTTTATAAAAATTCAGTTTTTATCTTGCTTTTAAAAGTTCAGTTTTTATAAATAAAAAAAAATCAGTTTAAATCCTCTTTTAAAAATTTCAGTTTTTCTTCTTTTAAAAATTTCAGTTTTTCTTCTTTTAAAAATTTCAGTTTTTAATTCTTTTATAAAAAAAATCTGTTTTTAATTCTTTTATAAAAAATCTGTTTTTAATTCTTTTATAAAATCAGTTTTTAATTCTACAGAATAATAAATGAAAATAAAATAAAACGACTTACAGAGGGGGGGGGGGTTTCTGGTGGCGTCGGCGGTGGAAGGATCGTCGGCTAGGGGGGTTTTCTGGTGGCGGTCGGCGGCTTCAGCTTCGCGAGCGAGGGGGGGGCTTCAACGGAGCTCGAGCGATCGGGGGGGGGGGGAGGCTCAGGCGGAGGCGGGGCTTGGAGGAGGACAGGGCGGTGGCGTCGATTGATAGGTTTAGGTTTTTTTTTCTTTTTTTTTTTCTTTCTTTTCCGTTTGAAATTATAATGAACGGGGGGGGGGCAAGCAGAAGGAAAAAGGGGGAGAAAGAATATATTTTATTTTTTTTTTATTTAATTATTTAATTATTCAAAAAGGTTGACTTTTACATACGACCTCGAAACGAGGCCCACCGCCTGTCGTCCATTGCGTTTCACCCCCATTCCGAACACAATGGGATATGTATCGCAAGATGATTTGATCGTTACAATCAGTTTCCTTTTGAATTTTCATTTAAATCATTATATTGAATTTTAAACGCACATTTCAAATTACCGGGGTCACATACTAACTAGAAAAATTCCAGAAAAATATTTTCTAGCTTCGTATTGACGATACGGTCCTAACAAAACTAGTTTCGTCGAATTCTGAGACCGTTTGAAAAATGGCCAATTTCCAGTCGATTAAAATCAACTGAAACCGGTCAAACGCGTTTTCCTTTGCCACGCTCACATATTGATTCGAAAAATTATGAAATTTGAAACCTAACAATAACTTGACACTGCGGATCTAACAAAAGTGGTTTCGTCGAAATCCGAGGTCATTTGCAAAATATCCATTTTTAAGGGCCTGAATTCTAAAGCGACTATTCAGAATTTTCAACTGGACATATCCTTTGACTCCCGCTATCAAATTTCGATTTGTCAGATTCATTGGAAAGATATCATCAATTAGATTCCATTATTTTTGGTTTCATTAAAATCCGGATTGTTTTGCACCCGGTATATTCAATTGAAGTTTGAAATCGAATTATCGAACTACCGCGCCATTTTCAATTCTATATATAATTATAATTAATTATATTCGTTTTCAAATGTCGATTCAAACTCAGTTTTCATTGCCATTATCTAAAATATTTATTTTAAATATTTAAAATCCATTATTTTAGCCAATTTAAAAATTTTAAATTGGTTCAGATTTTCTGGGTCGTTACACATTGCTTGCAATGGCCTTGGCTAATGTGAGTATAGAGGTGTTTCGTTACAAGAGGGAAGAATGCAACGACCTGTATTATAATGATTGAATATTTAAATATAATTAATTGACGGTTCCAAAATATTACTTCTTATATGTTATAACACCCTGAATTTTAATGAACAATAATTAAATATAAAAGATTAATAAAATAAATATTAATCAGCATAATATTCAGAATTGGACAAATGGGACTAGCACTATTGAGTCCGTTGTAATTTTCTGATCAAAATGGACACTTGGTTTGCCAATTAAAATGAATTAGTTATGAATTAATGAACAATTCAGAAATTAAAATAAATAAACAGATAAACCAACGTTCATTAGGCATGCTGGCCATCTGGGTTGACACGTGTGTCGACCCATTGGTCGATCCCTGTGTCGACCCAAGAAAGCGGGTAGGTCGACCCTGGTGAAGGAAACTGCGCACCTTGCTTGGCACGCAGGCAGGGACGTTTATATTATTATTTACAGTGTTATATGTTGATTATTGGTTTATTTTGAACCATGGGCAGATGTGACTCTTTCTTATTGGTCCAATGACATGGCTGGACCAAAACTAATCTTAGAATTGAACGGATAAGGGCATCTAGTAAACCCTATAAATAGACTAGCAGAGCCTCTCTCATTTCTTCGCATCCATTCTTTCTTCTCTCTTCTTATTCTTCCCAAGGTCTATCCTGAAAATTAGGAAAGACCACATAATTAAATTTTTACGGGGTGAAGAAGTTCTTAAATTTTTAATATTTATTTTCATAAACACTTCTGGAGGTGAAGGTTCTGCTAGATTTCGGAAGAAGGCCACGGGCGAAACTTTGATCATCAAATTAGTGAGGTTTTACGTATTTTTTAGATTAGTTATTTGCATAGGAATGTTTAAACAGTTAAATAGATTTAATTTGCATGTTTTACGTTTATAGTATTTACTGTAAGTTACTGTTATATATTTACTGTCTATGCCTATTTGTTTTCAGCTGTTCATTACTTATACGTAACTCTCTTTCTTCTTATCCCCTTCTTTGTTATGGTTTATTTACAGTTATGTTTATGCCTATTTTTATTTTCTTCTGAGTCTAGGCCTTGCGAGTAGCCTAGACCGTTTCTCGTTTTCTTCTAGTGCTAAGCCTAGGCTTGAAAAGAGCCTACGCCTTTACCGCTATTTGCGTTTAACTGGAATAATGTTGAAATTGAATAAAAATGGATTTTTGGGAATATTAAGACCGATTAAGTATTGTAATTATATTGGATGGAAAATTGGGGATAAAACCTTAACATGTAATTGGAAAACATGAAAATAAAATAAACTGAACTTAATTAGACGTTAAATAACGTGGGGATGGGTTATACAAATTAAATTAATTAGAAATGTTAATACAACCTAGGAATATAACATGAGGTTATATTAGTCTTATAAATAAATGTAAAAGTGTTAAGTTAAATTGATGAAATTAATAAGCTAGGATAGAGGGAGTCTATTCAGGCAGTGTGGGGAAGATAAGTGGCTCACAGATTAGGTCTGTTCCGGTAGCATGGGACTGGCTAGGGAAGATGACAGGCCTAATAGTATAATGAAATCCTAGTTTAGGTACGTTTCAGCAACATGGGGATGATTGGGGAAGATAAGAGGCCTAATAAAATAATGAATGAGGGCCAAGTCTAGAGGTGACTTGTGTTAATTGCATTTTTGGCTGAGAACCCATATCGGTTACTATCAATTTGTTATCATGGAGTCTCACACTAGGTAGAGGCTAAGCATGATTTACTGAACTAGATAGTAAGAGGTCCAAACGAGATGGGTACGAGCGCGTTCTGACGGAACGATGATCGTGCATCGTTCCGATTGGCAAAGATAAGTCATTGTGATGCTTACAATTAATGGCTATGCCTTTTTAGTTGATGGGTTCGGGATTGATAACCTCGAATTTCATAGCTGGCATAAGTTATCACATTTTGGGTAAAGTAGTCGATCGACGGGTAAAATTTAAGCAGATCCGAATTATGATATCTTGGTAGTTGGTGCAACAAATTTTGAATATGAATGAAAAGCCTAACTTTATTCGTGTTCATTTTACTTGTTATTTCATTTATGCTTTTATGTCTATTGCTCTTAGAACCATTCATTTGTCTAAATGCTTTCTTAACTTATGGTCATGCTAGAAATTACTAGAACTCACCAGACGTATGTCTAACCTAGCTTTTTTCGTCTTTCTCTTTTTTTATCCTTCCACCCCCTCCCAGGTTCGTAGGGTGGAGGGTCTCAGCAGTGTTTCTTGATTATTTGGTTCATCTTGGATTCAGACTCTTTCCAGATTCATATATTGGCTCTGTTCTTGTTTTATGATCATTGTATTAGCTTATGAGAGGGATAGCTTTTGTAATTTTACTTACTTACTCTAATATTTTCCACAAGACAGTATGTTTGTTTTTATGATGATGACTGTCGAGTATTTTGAAATGTAATAAGTATCGTGATTTGACTGCTTATTCAATAAACATTTTTATAGTTTCCGTTGTGTTTTATATTTCTGTCTTATGAATTTTAGTCTTTGTGTTGTTATTTTATACCTAAGCACTTCATAAAACTTAGCGCATCCTCATATGAGTGACGCTAAGGGGTGTGGGGTGCCTCATACGCTATCAGAGCCTAATTTACAATATCATAGATTTTTTTTGAAAAAAGTGTTTTCAAAAGTAAGAAGTAAAACTTTTTTTTGGAAAATATCCCCTGAAGCCAATCATAATATTTCCTTGATTCCTTTTTGAGTCCTTGTCTGTAATGACCCGTATTCTACACATCATAGGATCGTAGAATATTTATTTCTTTCCCATGTGAAGTCGTATGGTCATGTAACTTTGGGAAACACCTATTAGAGTCATTTCCCATGTTCATGATTTTTGTCGATTTTTAAATGACCATTTTGCCCCTAGTTGGTACTGTTTTGGCCATAACTTTTGATTGGAAAGGAATTTTGACCTGAAATCACTTCTATTGGATTCGAATGATGGTTTCTCTTTCCGTAGAGTGGTCACAATAGCCAAACGGACTTACCGTTTGGGAGATATGGCTGAAATAAGGTTTGGAGGGTGAAAAACTGCTTAACCGGGCCAAATCGGGTGATTAGTGAGTAGGCCCATAACCCATTTCGGGATTAGGGTTTTGGGAGGGCTGAAATGAGATGGAGAATCATTCCATTTCAGTTTTCTAGCCTCCACTTATCACCAAAGAACCCTAAAAATGGCCTCTAACCTCTAAATCACCTCCAAATCATCTTTGGGTCAAGGATTTGGCTTAGCAACCCCTAATCAAGAATGATCTTCACCAAATCAACAAAGGAGCTACTGTTTGGCATTGAAATTCGCATCAAATCAGAGAATTATTTCAGATCTTGGTTTATTTTGTGGCTAAGGTGAGTGATTTGCATAGTTTTGCACTAAGTATGGCTAATTAGGGGTGATTAGTGCTAATTAGCGAATTTATACATGATAAAATTCTGGAAAAATGTTTATAAAATTCGGAATGATGTTTTAGACCTCTGACATGAATTTGGGTTAATTTGGTTAAGTTTTGCTAATCATATCATTAGTTTCACCTAAACATGCTTAAGGGGAAATATGGGATTTTGGGTATGTTTGATCCATTTTAACCTATGATATTGATGTGAATGATGTTTGTGGTTGATTATGCATGTTTTTATGACTGTATGGTATGCTTTGTGATTGATTGGAATAGTTAGAATGGTCGAAAACGCCGTCGAATGGCGTAAACTGCTCGCTGGAAGAACTGCAGGTATCTGTCCGAACCGGACCGGATCGGTGGGCATAGGGGCGATCCGATCCGAAGACCACGATCCGTATGGCCACCCCGATCGCGAATCCTCTCCACGATCCGATCCAACTTGATGAGGCATCACGATCCGAAGGGAGGAGCACGACTCGATCCACTTCAGAAGCTCACGAACTGACGACATGGGAAGATGCACCCGACCCGACCCGACCAGTGGGGGAACATGAAATGACGAGGAGGAGGAACCCCGATCCGATCCGAATGGGTGACTACGATCCGATCCAAATGGGTGACCATGACCCGATCCGTATTGATGACCATGAGCTGATGATGTTACTCGACCCGAACCGTGGTGACGAGGAGAACGGGACTCCGAACCGATCCGATGAAGGATGTTGAAGGCCGATCCGATCCGATTCGATGGTGATGACCAATAACTTGAGATGCAAAGGTAGTCCAAATAGGAGTTAGAGCTCAGGATCCCGGAACCAGTTGGGAACCAATGAGTTCACTTCATGGTTGGACTTTGCTGCGGGACGTGTGCTAAGGAGTTGTCGACGTTCATAACTTCGATTCACCGCTAAAAAGGAATGATGGGCTACTTATCAGTGCAGTAGGGTCGTTATGACCTGAGGGGCAAAGTGATGGTAGCAAGACAACGTTATCAGTGCAGTAGGGTCATTACGACCTGAGGGGCAAGGTGATGCGTAGTAAGACTATGAGCCAGTGCAGTGGGGTTCTTGTGACTCCATGGGGCAGAGTGGACATAGTAAGGATTAGTAAGGCTATGAGCCAGTGCAGTGGGGTTCTCGTGACTCCATGGGGCAAAGTGGACATAGCGAAGGATTTGTGGCTACGTTATCAGTGCAGTGAAGCCATTTATGACTTCATGGGGGCAAAGTGATCGTAGCAAGGAATGTTGGGTGATCGAAGTGGTGAATGTCGTATGCTTTAAGCACTGAGTGAGAGAAGTGAGGATGGATGCTATGCTTGATTGTTTGCCATCATTATGACATGCACACCTTCCCCACCTCCGTATCTTTACACTGTTTGATATGATACCTTAGAGTGTTGTACAGTATGTAGTGCTAACTCTTTGGTTGCAGGTCCAGGTTCAGGTATGTTTTAGTCTACCTGTTATTGTTCACTTTAGATGCTTATCGCTCATACCAGGCTTTATGTCTGACCCAGAGTTTTATGTCTCCTCTTATTACTCTGGGTGCTCACACGAGCAGACTAGATACAGGTTAGCTGGTGGTGTGCGAGTAGCTGATTCGGAGGCGGGCAGGAGGCTTCCACGTATGATATATATATATATATACACATTCTCCCTGTGTCGTTGATGGTCGCTACTTGGGCATTAGTAGTGTACCTCATTTATCTTACTTTGCTTTGAGACAGTTGAAAAGTTGTAATAAGCTGTATTTTGGATTTCTGCTGCTATGATGTTTAGTTCTGATTTTCAGCTTATGCACTGTCTCTCCTGTTTTATGTCAAGTATGTTATTATTATATTTTGTTCTATGCGCTGTGAGACATTCTACAAGATCCTTGTATGTTCATTTCCTTCTTCCCTTTACTTCCGACGACCCGTTCCGCGCTAACTGGACATGTGTATAGCGCACATTTGGAGTAAATGTCGGTTGGTGCGGGGCGGGCCGTCACATTGTCTCTTATTTATCCAGCATGTCGGAGGGTCCCAAATGTAATAACCCGAAAATCTGGGCCAGTTTAAAATTTTTATTTTGGCAATTTTAGCGAATTTTTATTATTTAAAATGAATTATTTTAAATAATATCGACGAAAATTTATTTTGAATATAATTCGAACGTATATATTTATACGCGTCGTCGTTAGAATATAAATATTTATATATAATTATAAATAGAATTGAAAATGGCGCGGTAGTTCGATAATTCGATTTCAAACTTCAATTGAATGTACTGGGTGCAAAACAATCCGGATTTTAGTGAAACCAAAAATAATAGGATCTAATTGATAATATCTTTCCAACGAATCCGAAAAATCAAGATTTCATAGCGGGAATCAAAAGATATGTCCAGTTGAAAATTCTGAATAGTCGCTATGGAATTCAGGCCCTTAAAAATGGGAATTTTGCAAATGACCTCGGATTTCGACGAAACCACTTTTGTTGGATCCGTGATGTCAAGTTATTGCTAGATTTCAAATTTCATAATTTTTCGAATCAATATGTGAGCGTGGCAAAGGAAAACGCGTTTGACCAGTTTCAGTTGATTTTAATCGACTGGAAATTGGCCATTTTTCCAACGGTCTCAGAATTCGGCGAAACTAGTTTTGTTAAGACCGTATCGTCAATACGAAGCTAGAAAATATTTTTTTGGAATTTTTAGAGTTCGTATGCGACCCCGGTAATTTGAAATGTACGTTTAAAATTCAATATAGTGATTTAAATGTAAATTCAACGGAAACTAATTCAAACGATCGAATCAACTTGCGATACATATCCCATTGTGTTCAGAATGGGGGTGAAACGCTATGGACGACAGGCGGTGGGCCTCGTTTCGAGGTCGTATGTAAAAGTCAACTTTTTGAAATATAAATTAATTAAATAAATTAAAATAAACTTTACATAAACCCCCCCCCCCCTAGCTTTTCTTCCCAAATCAGAAGGTTCGAAAAAAAAAAAAAAAGGAGATCGCGTCAAGCGATCGACGAACCCCCCCCCCCCCCTCTCAAGCGGCGGCGCCGCGCCTGGCTTCCCCTCCCCCTCCGACCAAGCCCCAACCGAACTCGAGCACCACCCGGAACCCCAACCCACCTGCAATCGCTGACCACCAGGAGAAACCGCCGCCACCAAGCAATGCTCCACCGCCTCCGTTCAGCGCCAGCCCCCTCCTGCATCGCCTGAGCGCCATGACCTCCCCCAGTAGCCCATCACCCCCTGTAAGCTTCTGAATTTATTTTTATTTCATTTATATAAATATAAAAGGGTGAATTTTCATATGTATTGCGTTGAAATTAAGATGTGCTTTTATATATATGTGTATCCTAATAAGAAATAGAATTTTTATGTATGTATATAAATAAAAATATGATTTTTATTAAGATAGCGAATTAAAAACATAATTTTTATATGTAGAATCTTTGGATAAAAACATAATTTTTATAATGAAAGGGTTTTAAAATACGAAGATATGATTTTTAACCATACGAAGATATGATTTTTAACCAAACAAAGATATGATTTTTAACCAAACAAAGATATGATTTTTTATATTTTTAAAGTATTAAAAATATGATTTTTATATTTTTAAAGAATTAAAAATATAATCTTTACTATATAGAAGTGGTAGAAATTCAATTTTTATATATTGAATAGCGAAGTAAAAATTCGTTTTTTATATATTGTATAGCATAATAAAAATTCGATTTTTATATATTGAATAGCGAAGTAAAAATTCGTTTTTTATATATTGTATAGCATAATAAAAATTCGATTTTTATATATTGAATAGCGAAGTAAAAATTCGATTTTTATATATTGTATAGCATAGTAAAAATTCGATTTTTATATATTGAATAGCGAAGTAAAAATTCGATTTTTATATATGTAGTGAATACGGGCAACGAAGATGAAGAAGATGCAAGAACGATGAAGATTTCCCTTAAAGAAGAGTCAAGATAATTGGATAGCTATTAGTGAGAATTTCTCACTCTTCAATTTCTTTTCTAGTCATATATATATACTAGGATGCAGACGGTGCTTAGTAGCACCCGACACAATCGTCCACAGACCATGGACTTGTTTGTTTGGTTGCATAGATTAGTTAGATGATTTGATTTGAAATTGAATTGTTTGGTGAAATTGAATTATTTGGTGAATTGAATGGATTGATTGATGTGTGAATGGCGTGGGCCTTCACTAGACCGGGGATAAGGCTAGGCCTCGTCCCGTTTCTAGTATCGTGCCGTTATACCGCCGAAATTTTCTAAAATAAGTTAGAAAAATAAAAATATCATTTTATTAAAAAAAAATGAACTGAATAGAAATTCATATGTTGGAATAAAATGTTTTGTCGTTAAAAATATAATTTTTAACGTGAATGTGAATAAATAAATATTCATTTACAAACCAGACGGTTTGTTTATGTACACTTATTTGAATGACATTGATTGGGACGATAAATTTTACACATCGCCCAACTGCACAACTAAAATCTGTGTTTGATTGTTTGAAACCCCACACGGGTGTTGGGAGGAAATATGAATTTCACTCATCCTGATTGATTAAATATGTCGATCGATTGATTGACAGGCTGTTATAAGCGTTGAATATCTATATTTGATGCTTATACAGTGTAGTGCACTTTGGTTGATGGTTGATTATTTTTCAATGCTATTATATACATGTGTTGTATGGAAATCCATATAATTAATTTTATATGATAATTGATTGGGCCTCAATCCAATTTGAAAAATAAAGAAAATTTGAAAATAGAAATTTTGAAGCCGTGATGATTAGATTGACGCCATTTTGACGTGAACGATATTTATATCGACTTTATTCATTTTAAAATGAATATTGAAAAGTGATTTCGAAATCGACGATTTCGAAATGAATTGAAAACGATTTCGAAATGAATTGAACTGAAAACGATTTCGAAATGAATTGAATTGAAAACGATTTCGAAATGAATTGAATTGAAAACTATTTCGAAATGAATTGAATTGAAAACGATTTCGAAATGAATTGAATTGAAAACGATTTCGAAATGAAATGAATTGAGAACGATTTCGAAATAAATTGAATTGAAAACGATTTCGAAATGAATTGAAAACGAATTCAAATTGAATTGAAATTGAATTGAAATGAATTCAAATTGAATTGAAATTTGAATTGAATAGAAAATGAATTTTAAAACGAATTTATAAAGAAGAATTCAATTTTGATTTGAATTGAAATGGAAGTTGAGATTGCTTTTGAAACGAATATTAAAACTATTTATATAATTCGTTTTGAATAGAAAATCGATGAAATATATATTATATATATTATATATATAATATAATGGCCTGAATAGAACGCGCCGCGCCGCGGCAGTTCGTGAATTTCGACCATTTATTTCAAACGGACATTACGGGAGATCCGACCATCGGATTCTCCTAAAACCGGAACCGTTGGGTTCGTATCGAAAAGAGCTTTCTAACGAATATTAGAAATTAGAAATCTAACGGTTGGATTTGGAATTATGTCCAAATCAAATTCGAAAAAGGTCGTTGTAAGTGCAGTTCGATGGCCATAGATGGAAATCGACTGTACGGGCCTTGATAAAATTATTAAAAATAGTAATAATTTGTGTAAAATCATAAGAAATGATTTGTGAAGAATTGGGATGAAAAATCCCATATTTGAAAAGATAAAAATAGATTTTTATCGAAATGAACTAGTTTTGAACTAGAATTAAAATTCAATTTTTTTTTAAATAAATAAATTGAATTTGGAATGGTTTTGAAAATAACCAAAATCTCCAATGATTGCATTGGAGTGGATTTGAATCGAAATTGTCTTCGGAATATTTCGATGTGGGAATTCGTGATTATACAGATGTTGTTATGGAAATTTGAAAGATATATATTTATATCGTTATTTCCAATACGACATTTGTTAGTCGTAGAATTTGATATTGAATATAAGCCGATATATTTTCTGTTCAGAGCCTTGTATTGAATATCAAATGTGATTTGGGTTTATCGTGAATGGTGTCTTCACTAACACTGTTCTTGAACCCAGTTGAGAAAAGATTAAATCTTTTTATTTAGATTTAATGAAGTGTACCAATTAAATAATATTTAATTGGAATTGAATGGATATTGATTTTTGGGTTTATCGTGGACAGTGTTTTTAAAACAACACTCGTTCTTTAACCCGATAATTAATGAATGTGACTTTGGGTTTATCGTGAACCGTGTTTTAAATGACACGGATTCTTTAACCCAGTTAAAGATTAAAACTAAGTGGAGTTTTAATGAATCTTTAAATAGATTGAAAAGATCGAGAATGGAGTATCACCAGTTTTACTCCAAGCGATAGTTAAATCTTTAATTAGATTTGAACGTGAAATGGTAATTGAATTTAC
This sequence comes from Allium sativum, assembly GCA_030737875.1. NCBI lineage: Eukaryota > Viridiplantae > Streptophyta > Magnoliopsida > Asparagales > Amaryllidaceae > Allium > Allium sativum. Next base: position 549,213,446 of record CM060912.1, on the reverse strand, counting down.
CGATAACACTGTGGTGTTAGATATGAAGTATTACCAGTTTTACTTCATGGGATGAGTAGGTTGGGATTGGGAAATAAAATAAATGATTACTTCGGTGTGGTTCGCTAATCCCGACTAGTTTGAATTGATATTCAAAGGAGATTAAAGAATAAATTTAAAGAATTTATCTTGGATAAAATTAATGGGAACTTTCCCCAAAGTATAGGAATATTTGAATAAAAGAATATTCTGAATTGGAATGAGGCGTATGTTGTGTTTGTGTAACACTTTTATAATATATACGCGAGTTATTCAGAAAGACCGGGTTTATCCCATTCTGAATAACTGATTCGACGTGGTGTCGAAGATGAAGACGGTGGTCGAAGACCGGAAGTCTTCACGTCGTTTGGGTGATTACTGATGATCTTGATTGGGCAGTACACCCAAGAAGATGGAAACAGTTAGTGATCGTCCAGACGTGCTTGGAGATCGATGGATATGCGGGGTACTAGGTGCCTCCGGTTTCGTTCAGACCCAGAACGGACTTGTAAATGGACTGTGTGTCTGACATTGGATTTTAGTCCGTGCGATTGATCTCTATTAAATATATATCTGTTTGGCGGCGGAGAATTTATTCTCTTGCTTAACGCCCTTCTCTGAGACGTACGAGCTCAGGGGTTATATATTGATGGATATCAAACGCATGGAGTGAATTGCCTGTGTGGCATGCCTAAGTGGCAATTGATCGAGGCTTCTGTTGAAAAGCAAAGTCTTGTGGTGATGATCAAAGCAAGGCCTGTGTGGCGTAGCTTTGTGTAACGTTGATTCGCGAGTATCACACCCGGTATGAACCAAAAACGGGAGAGGACCTCAGGGAGGGCATGCGTTTCCTTCTAGCTAAAAAGTGGCGTCAGTGGTTTTACACGCCCTGACGAGTTTGACTTATGTGGTTGTTGCTGTTGCGAGGCGCCTCGGTTTGATCGGACGATCCGGGTCCGATGGAGTCATTCGTTGGCTCATTTACGCCCCATAGGGCGGGGGAACGCATGTTCAGGGTTTAAGTTTAATCCACATCGGTGGACCGGCCCTGACGATCCAAGGGTCGATGCGCTCTGACCTTGAGGCTCGGGCTAGAGAGTCTCGAAGACGGTGAGGACTATCTTTTGCCTCGGTTCATAGACGGAAATCCAATTTCCAAATACGTGACATGTGCGGTTTTATTTGTAGAGCCTAGTATGGCGACATAGTGTTATGGGGCATTCATGCCGCCTATGACTGATACTTATGATGTGAAGTTGTTTTATACACTATGCACTTATAATAGTATCAAATGATTTTGTTTTAAACGTATCAAGCATTCTTGGCTATTATAAGGTAAAAACCCTATCCTCCGGCTTGCGTTGCATTGTGTGATGGGAACTGGGTCTTATAATAGCTTCATTTTTCTTTAATTAACATTGCGTTGTTGTTTTAAGCACTGGTATTCTTGGGAGGAAACCCGTTCCGTGTTATACGGCGTGGTCCCTTGATTTACCTAATTTTAAAATAAAGATTAACTGTTTTAGTTCTCACACCAGTCCCATGACTGACCTGGAGTTTATTGTTTTAACCTAAACTCTGGGTGCCCTTATTTTGACACGGGCAGCTAGTAGTTTTGGTTTTGCAGATTTATATTCACAGGGTCCTGGTTTACAGCTGGAACGGTTTCCGGAAAGCTTTGTATCCGTATATCTCCTTCTAGTGGTGTATTGTATTATTTTCCACTGCTATATATATTTAAATGTAATTTAAATCTCTGATATTTCTGTGTAATACTCATTTATACTCTGTATATTCTTGTAATCTGATGCATTGTTGTAATATACAATGAAATGTTCTTCTGTATGAGTTCTGTTGTGGCTTGTTCTCGAACTATCCGACGCTTTCCTTTACGGGGAAGTTACGGGTTGTTACAGTTGGTATCAGAGCTTTGGTTTACAAAGTTAGAGAACAAGGCACATTAGAACTATACGAAAGAATTCATCAGATATTGGGTTAGTAATATCCAATGAGAATGACTCGTTAGAGATGGGATCAGTAGTATCCTAGAACGAGTGTGAAGAGTATATTTTTAACGTGAAAACAAATTTTGTTTTGAAAATCTAAATCAATTATTCGTATTTGATTATATATTTATATTGATGTGGACAATCCAGTATATATAGATTTTGCGTATACGTCTGATCCGCGTGTATTAGAAATTTTAATATACTGGATAGATATAGAATTACACTCTAATCACCCGGAGATGATTTTGATGATGGAGCTCCATCATTAGAATTTATGTTCGAGTGACGAAAGTGGGCTTTCTATATATTTCCTATTGACTGGTGTGAGAACCAAAATTTGATAGGGCTTATTGTTGTGATTTGGCATCAAAAATGTGATTTTTGTATATGTATCAAAATTATGAATTTGAAACTCTAATTCACTAATTGATTGATGTTTGTGTTGTTTGTTCATTTGTTTGATAATTTTGAACCATTATGCGTAATTGAGTCAAATATTGAATTTTATTGAAATTGGTCGCATCTGCTTGCATATACATGTGCTTACATTGAACAGGTCATAGCAAGGAGGCTAGAGCCAGAGAATAAAATTTGTTTGCCCGACAAATAGGTACATGTTTACTACATAATTTACTGTTTTGTTTGGGTGATGATGATTTTATGAGCCTATTGGCTAGCCGCTTGGCTTTTTCTTTTTCTTTTTGAGATCTGAAGGACCGGGGAAGCTATTTGAAATTCCCCGATGCTCCCGGTGCAGGGGAGGTTATGGCGAAATTTTTCAAAAATTTAGGGTGTTAGCCAAATTTTTGAAATTTTTGAAAATTCTCAGAAACTGAAAAGTTGGAGAATGGAAGCCAGATCGAACGTAGAGTTGAATAATCAAACCACTTTCGACTTTATTCCTTTTCGGGGACGAAAAGTTTTAAGTGGGTGAGATTGTAATAACCCAAAAATCTGGGCCAGTTTAAAATTTTTATTTTGGCAATTTTAGCGAATTTTGATTATTTAAAATGAATTATTTTAAATAATATCGACGAAAATTTATTTTGAATATAATTCGAACGTATATATTTATACGCGTCGTCGTTAGAATATAAATATTTATATATAATTATAAATAGAATTGAAAATGGCGCGGTAGTTCGATAATTCGATTTCAAACTTCAATTGAATGTACTGGGTGCAAAACAATCCGAATTTTAGTGAAACCAAAAATAATAGGATCTAATTGATAATATCTTTCCAACGAATCCGAAAAATCAAGATTTCATAGCGGGAATCAAAAGATATGTCCAGTTGAAAATTCTGAATAGTCGCTATGGAATTCAGGCCCTTAAAAATGGGAATTTTGCAAATGACCTCGGATTTCGACGAAACCACTTTTGTTGGATCCGTGATGTCAAGTTATTGCTAGATTTCAAATTTCATAATTTTTCGAATCAATATGTGAGCGTGGCAAAGGAAAACGCGTTTGATCAGTTTAAGTTGATTTTAATCGACTGGCAATTGGCCATTTTTCCAACGGTCTCAGAATTCGGCGAAACTAGTTTTGTTAAGACCGTATCGTCAATACGAAGCTAGAAAATATTTTTTTGGAATTTTTAGAGTTCGTATGCGACCCCGGTAATTTGAAATGTACGTTTAAAATTCAATATAGTGATTTAAATGTAAATTCAACGGAAACTAATTCAAACGATCGAATCAACTTGCGATACATATCCCATTGTGTTCAGAATGGGGGTGAAACGCTATGGACGACAGGCGGTGGGCCTCGTTTCGAGGTCGTATGTAAAAGTCAACTTTTTGAAATATAAATTAATTAAATAAATTAAAATAAACTTTACATAAACCCCCCCCCCTAGCTTTTCTTCCCAAATCAGAAGGTTCGAAAAAAAAAAGGAGATCGCGTCAAGCGATCGACGAACCCCCCCCCCCCCCCTCTCTCAAGCGGCGGCGCCGCGCCTGGCTTCCCCTCCCCCTCCGACCAAGCCCCAACCGAACTCGAGCACCACCCGGAACCCCAACCCACCTGCAATCGCTGACCACCAGGAGAAACCGTCGCCACCAAGCAATGCTCCACCGCCTCCGTTCAGCGCCAGCCCCCTCCTGCATCGCCTGAGCGCCATGACCTCCCCCAGTAGCCCATCACCCCCTGTAAGCTTCTGAATTTATTTTTATTTCATTTATATAAATATAAAAGGGTGAATTTTCATATGTATTGCGTTGAAATTAAGATGTGCTTTTATATATATGTGTATCCTAATAAGAAATAGAATTTTTATGTATGTATATAAATAAAAATATGATTTTTATTAAGATAGCGAATTAAAAACATAATTTTTATATGTAGAATCTTTGGATAAAAACATAATTTTTATAATGAAAGGGTTTTAAAATACGAAGATATGATTTTTAACCATACGAAGATATGATTTTTAACCAAACAAAGATATGATTTTTAACCAAACAAAGATATGATTTTTTATATTTTTAAAGTATTAAAAATATGATTTTTATATTTTTAAAGAATTAAAAATATAATCTTTACTATATAGAAGTGGTAGAAATTCAATTTTTATATATTGAATAGCGAAGTAAAAATTCGTTTTTTATATATTGTATAGCATAATAAAAATTCGATTTTTATATATTGAATAGCGAAGTAAAAATTCGTTTTTTATATATTGTATAGCATAATAAAAATTCGATTTTTATATATTGAATAGCGAAGTAAAAATTCGATTTTTATATATTGTATAGCATAGTAAAAATTCGATTTTTATATATTGAATAGCGAAGTAAAAATTCGATTTTTATATATGTAGTGAATACGGGCAACGAAGATGAAGAAGATGCAAGAATGATGAAGATTTCCCTTAAAGAAGAGTCAAGATAATTGGATAGCTATTCGTGAGAATTTCTCACTCTTCAATTTCTTTTCTAGTCATATATATATATACTAGGATGCAGACGGTGCTTAGTAGCACCCGACACAATAGTCCACAGACCATGGACTTGTTTGTTTGGTTGCATAGATTAGTTAGATGATTTGATTTGAAATTGAATTGTTTGGTGAAATTGAATTATTTGGTGAATTGAATGGATTGATTGATGTGTGAATGGCGTGGGCCTTCACTAGACCGGGGATAAGGCTAGGCCTCGTCCCGTTTCTAGTATCGTGTCGTTATACCGCCGAAATTTTCTAAAATAAGTTAGAAAAATAAAAATATCATTTTATTAAAAAAAATGAACTGAATAGAAATTCATATGTTGGAATAAAATGTTTTGTCGTTAAAAATATAATTTTTAACGTGAATGTGAATAAATAAATATTCATTTACAAACCAGACGGTTTGTTTATGTACACTTATTTGAATGACATTGATTGGGACGATAAATTTTACACATCGCCCAACTGCACAACTAAAATCTGTGTTTGATTGTTTGAAACCCCACACGGGTGTTGGGAGGAAATATGAATTTCACTCATCCTGATTGATTAAATATGTCGATTGATTGATTGACAGGCTGTTATAAGCGTTGAATATCTATATTTGATGCTTATACAGTGTAGTGCACTTTGGTTGATGGTTGATTATTTTTCAATGCTATTATATACATGTGTTGTATGGAAATCCATATAATTAATTTTATATGATAATTGATTAGGCCTCATTCCAATTTGAAAAATAAAGAAAATTTGAAAATAGAAATTTTGAAGCCGTGATGATTAGATTGACGCCATTTTGACGTGAACGATATTTATATCGACTTTATTCATTTTAAAATGAATATTGAAAAGTGATTTCGAAATCGACGATTTCGAAATGAATTGAAAACGATTTCGAAATGAATTGAACTGAAAACGATTTCGAAATGAATTGAATTGAAAACGATTTCGAAATGAATTGAAAACGATTTCGAAATGAATTGAATTGAAAACGATTTCGAAATGAATTGAATTGAAAACGATTTCGAAATGAATTGAATTGAAAACGATTTCGAAATGAAATGAATTGAGAACGATTTCGAAATAAATTGAATTGAAAACGATTTCGAAATGAATTGAAAACGAATTCAAATTGAATTGAAATTGAATTGAAATGAATTCAAATTGAATTGAAATTTGAATTGAATAGAAAATGAATTTTAAAACGAATTTATAAAGAAGAATTCAATTTTGATTTGAATTGAAATGGAAGTCGAGATTGCTTTTGAAACGAATATTAAAACTATTTATATAATTCGTTTTGAATAGAAAATCGACGAAATATATATTATATATTATATATATAATATAATGGCCTGAATAGAACACGCCGCGCCGCGGTAGTTCGTGAATTTCGACCATTTATTTCAAACGGACATTACGGGAGATCCGACCGTCGGATTCTCCTAAAACCGGAACCGTTGGGTTCGTATCGAAAAGAGATTTCTAACGAATATTAGAAATTAGAAATCTAATGGTTGGATTTGGAATTATGTCCAAATCAAACTCGAAAAAGGTCGCTGTAAGTGCAGTTCGATGGCCATAGATGGAAATCGACTGTACGGGCCTTGATAAAATTATTAAAAATAGTAATAATTTGTGTAAAATCATAAGAAATGATTTGTGAAGAATTGGGATGAAAAATCCCATATTTAAAAAGATAAAAATAGATTTTTATCGAAATGAACTAGTTTTGAACTAGAATTAAAATTCAATTTTTTTTTTAAATAAATAAATTGAATTTGGAATGGTTTTGAAAATAACCAAAATCTCCAATGATTGCATTGGAGTGGATTTGAATCGAAATTGTCTTCGGAATATTTCGATGTGGGAATTCGTGATTATACAGATGTTGTTATGGAAATTTGAAAGATATATATTTATATCGTTATTTCCAATACGACATTTGTTAGTCGTAGAATTTGATATTGAATATAAGCCGATATATTTTCTATTCAGAGCCTTGTATTGAATATCAAATGTGATTTGGGTTTGTCGTGAATGTTGTCTTCACTAACACTGTTCTTGAACCCAGTTGAGAAAAGATTAAATCTTTTTATTTAGATTTAATGAAGTGTACCAATTAAATAATATTTAATTGGAATTGAATGGATATTGATTTTTGGGTTTATCGTGGACAGTGTTTTTAAAACAACACTCGTTCTTTAACCCGATAATTAATGAATGTGACTTTGGGTTTATCGTGAACCGTGTTTTAAATGACACGGATTCTTTAACCCAGTTAAAGATTAAAACTAAGTGGAGTTTTAATGAATCTTTAAATAGATTGAAAAGATCGAGAATGGAGTATCACCAGTTTTACTCCAAGCGATAGTTAAATCTTTAATTAGATTTGAACGTGAAATGGTAATTGAATTTACCGATAACACTGTGGTGTTAGATATGAAGTATTACCAGTTTTACTTCATGGGATGAGTAGGTTGGGATTGGGAAATAAAATAAATGATTACTTCGGTGTGGTTCGCTAATCCCGACTAGTTTGAATTGATATTCAAAGGAGATTAAAGAATAAATTTAAAGAATTTATCTTGGATAAAATTAATGGGAACTTTCCCCAAAGTATAGGAATATTTGAATAAAAGAATATTCTGAATTGGAATGAGGCGTATGTTGTGTTTGTGTAACACTTTTATAATATATACGCGAGTTATTCAGAAAGACCGGGTTTATCCCATTCTGAATAACTGATTCGACGTGGTGTCGAAGATGAAGACGGTGGTCGAAGACCGGAAGTCTTCACGTCGTTTGGGTGATTACTGATGATCTTGATTGGGCAGTACACCCAAGAAGATGGAAACATTTAGTGATCGTCTAGACGTGCTTGGAGATCGATGGATATGCGGGGTACTAGGTGCCTCCGGTTTCGTTCAGACCCAGAACGGACTTGTAAATGGACTGTGTGTCTGACATTGGATTTTAGTCCGTGCGATTGATCTCTATTAAATATATATCTGTTTGGCGGCGGAGAATTTATTCTCTTGCTTAACGCCCTTCTCTGAGACGTACGAGCTCAGGGGTTATATATTGATGGATATCAAACGCATGGAGTGAATTGCCTGTGTGGCATGCCTAAGTGGCAATTGATCGAGGCTTTTGTTGAAAAGCAAAGTCTTGTGGTGATGATCAAAGCAAGGCCTGTGTGGCGTAGCTTTGTGTAACGTTGATTCGCGAGTATCACACCCGGTATGAACCAAAAACGGGAGAGGACCTCAGGGAGGGCATGCGTTTCCTTCTAGCTAAAAAGTGGCGTCAGTGGTTTTACACGCCCTGACGAGTTTGACTTATGTGGTTGTTGCTGTTGCGAGGCGCCTCGGTTTGATCGGACGATCCGGGTCCGATGGAGTCATTCGTTGGCTCATTTACGCCCCATAGGGCGGGGGAACGCATGCTCAGGGTTTAAGTTTAATCCACATCGGTGGACCGGCCCTGACGATCCAAGGGTCGATGCGCTCTGACCCTGAGGCTCGGGCTAGAGAGTCTCGAAGACGGTGAGGACTATCTTTTGCCTCGGTTCATAGACGGAAATCCAATTTCCAAATACGTGACATGTGCGGTTTTATTTGTAGAGCCTAGTATGGCGACATAGTGTTATGGGGCATTCATGCCGCCTATGATTGATACTTATGATGTGAAGTTGTTTTATACACTATGCACTTATAATAGTATCAAATGATTTTGTTTTAAACGTATCAAGCATTCTTGGCTATTATAAGGTAAAAACCCTATCCTCCGGCTTGCGTTGCATTGTGTGATGGGAACTGGGTCTTATAATAGCTTCATTTTTCTTTAATTAGCATTGCGCTGTTGTTTTAAGCACTGGTATTCTTGGGAGGAAACCCGTTCCGTGTTATACGGCGTGGTCCCTTGATTTACCTAATTTTAAAATAAAGATTAACTGTTTTAGTTCTCACACCAGTCCCATGACTGACCTGGAGTTTATTGTTTTAACCTAAACTCTGGGTGCCCTTATTTTGACACGGGCAGCTAGTAGTTTTGGTTTTGCAGATTTATATTCACAGGGTCCTGGTTTACAGCTGGAACGGTATCCAGAAAGCTTTGTATCCGTATATCTCCTTCTAGTGGTGTATTGTATTATTTTCCGCTGCTATATATATTTAAATGTAATTTAAATCTCTGATATTTCTGTGTAATATTCATTTATACTCTGTATATTCTTGTAATCTGATGCATTGTTGTAATATACAATGAAATGTTCTTCTGTATGAGTTCTGTTGTGGCTTGTTCTCGAACTATCCGACGCTTTCCTTTACGGGGAAGTTACGGGTTGTTACACCAAATTTCCAGAATGTGCTCCCATTTCGGCATGGTTCTATAGAAATGTTGAAGTTATGACAACTGCCGAAAAGCAAGGAAATGCCCTACCCCTAGCGATAGTTCCACCTAGTCCATGGGTGACATGCCATTTCTTGGATCAGAGAGTTTTGTTGATGCTTGTAATTGGCTGAGAGAGACTGATCGTGTGTTCGGATTATTAGAGCTTGATGACCGGAGGAGGATTCAGTTGGCTGCTACGCAACTAAAAGGAGAGGCGTCATAATGGTGGGAAGTAGCTGAGGCAGAGCATCACTACACCATAAAGCTTATTTTGTCACTCCCTTCTCCTCTAAATTTGATACGGTCTATAGCTGTATTAAATTAGAGAGGGCTCTGAGCCATGCTTATTTAGTTAGAAAAGGCTTGTAGCCTAATTAGAATTTCGCTCAATATTTGACCGTATCAAATTCCTTCACTTGTACGTGTAAAAATTTCCCACCCAGACGTGCTCCCACCTTTTTTTTTCATTTCCCTCCACGTGGTCTATTTCCCCCTTTTTTCTAATTTCCCTTACCCGTGCCCTCTGTCCAATATGCAACCAAAAAACTTGGAAATCAAAAAAAAATATGCTCTAATCAAATTCAAATGCTTTCAGATTTGTAAATCTGGTAAATCTTTATTTAATTCAGTGATTATTTCTTTTCATACCATGTTTTAGGGTTATGTCTTGAACCTAAATATCCTGATTTTTAATTCGATGGTTTGATTATTTTAGGGTTACGTCTTTGTTTGATTCCATGATTTGATGATTTTAGGGTTATGTTTATATTTGATTCGATGATTTTATCTTATTGTTTGGGCCAGGTACCCATATAGTTGTTTACTGATTGTAAAAAATAAATCAAAATTTTATTTCTCCTTTGTTAATCATATTGAAACTATATCCAGCTAATCACAACATTTGTATCTCACACCTTTCCAGTTTTGCCGTTCAAATCATCTTCAGTTTTCTACTGGTGGAGGCGTCAATTAGCACTTTCTTTGGCCTACCACTTCTGCTCAGATCTAAGGTATTATGTATGATTCGAAGATATAATAATATTGGTCCTTTCTACGATTGAATTGCTTTGGTATTATGTATGATTTTATAAATTATGACATGTTGCCACATTGGGTATGATTGTTCTTTTATGTTTCCTATTAATTAAAGAATTAAGCTGTCACTATCGATGAAGCCATGAACGTATGTCTGAATCCCATGAATTTACTGAACTTGTATCAATCTTATGTCATAGTTGTCCCTGACTCGCTCTATTGGTGTTTTAGCCTTTTCGAAATCATCAGGCTCATTAAAGCACTTTACTGTTCTATCCAAATTCTGAACATATAAATCGATCTATAAGCTTGCATGGCAGTTACTGCCAAAACCAAGGTACAGATAAAACTATAACTGATGATGAATAATGTGGAAACTACTTAAAGCTGGAAGTCACCAGTAAATGATTTGTCAGTTGGTAGCTAGCTGCATTCATACAAATTGATTTTGTAATTTGTGATGTCAATGTGTTACAACATGATGTGATTATTGCACAAATATATAATTAATTAAAAAGCGGTCGATTAATAGTATTTACTCATTATTGCATACAAACAACCGACTTAGAAATAAGAGTTGTAGAGTATTACACATCATAAAGAGTAACCCGACAAACAGCTTCTTTATTAGTTTGAACCGGACAAAGCAACTTGAAGAACAGTTTGTGATGCCAAGGAATTTGTTGATGACAGGAACTCCTATCTAGAACAATCTATACGAGCTTTGGGCTTTCTTTGATGCATTTCTGCATGCCCTTAATCTTTGGAACTATTGAGCAATTTATATCAACATTCAAAGAAGTTGGTAGTTAATCAAATGGGCACTCTTATGTATCCTGCTAAAGTAAGCGTTTTACTGTTGCAATATGATTAGTTTGTTTCATATATTTGTTAAACCATGTCCGGTTTCATTTTGTTTTGTTGCCAAATCAAAACACTTATATGTACTTTCATACTTGGTATATAGGTCACAATGCCAATAAAGTTAAGCAACAATTTCTAGTTTTGAAACATGTTTTAAAAGCATTTATGCTTCGAAGAACCAAAGCTTCTCTTGTAGAGAGTGGATGCTTAATATTGCCTCCCCTTACATGTACTGTCGTTTTCATTTTGACCCTAAGTTAAAACCTAGTAAAAAAAATTCAATGTCTTCAAGCTTCAATTTCTTCGCAAAAAACCATGAGCATCTGACCTTAAACTTCCACCGTCTTCAATCCCGTGAAGCTTCTCATCCACGTCTTTGTCTCGCAACGCAACGCCATCTCTGTATACTCGTTGACTGTCACTGCTTCAAAATACAAACGTAGGCGCAATTATTGGTTATAATGATTCGATAATCGTTGTATTGATTCACGTTGCAAACACATCTCTAGGCTTGGATCGCATCGTCTCGTTTTCCTTTGAATGAAACTTGTTCTGTTTCATTCATGTCATTGTCAGGTGGTTTTAAATTCCTTTTTTATTTCCAATCGTGTAGATTTTTTTTCTTGATGAGATGTTTGTTCCACTGGACCTAGATCATTGGACTAGTGTATTTGGAATATTGACCATAAACAATTATGAGGAGAATAAATAAAAGAAAATAATGAGCTGTAATTGTTTTAAATGAATTGTATTTTATATATTGTTTTAACAGCTCTCATGGAAGTGCTTTTCATTTGGATTCAATGCTCAAGTCTGTGTTTGACCTCTAGGTTTCAGATAATGAATTGGCAGAGATGGAAATAGTGATTTCATCCTTTTAAAAATTTACAGTTCATGGATGTATTACTTGATGTAATATATTTCATCCTTTGAATCAGTTCTGTTAATTTCAGAAATGTATTAGTTGATGACACTAGTGATACCACTATTTCCAAATGAAAATACTCTATTAATTTCAGAAATGTATCAGTCGCCACATACTATAGATCACAGCTTGCATGACTACCTCCAAATGAAAATAGTATGTTAATTTCTTCCTTGCTTCCTGTGGCTCCTGACTATCTCTGTTTTCGCACCTGCCATTCTTTTTCAAATTTCTCTGTCTAACCACTTTAAATATCATGGTAGAATGGTGTACGCATATTCCTTATGAGAGTATTAATATGAGAAATAATAGCAGCTCAGTTGCTTGTGTGAGAAATGCTGCATCATTAGGGGCAACCATTTTATGTATCACTATGGCCAGAATTTGGTGCATGTTCTGTACATGGAAGTTCTTCTTGAATCCCTTATTTCAAAAGTATGTCCCTTGATGAAAGGTTCTCATTTTTTTGCAATAAAAATATTAACATACCTGTGGTTTGATTCTAGGTATATAAGTATTATATAAGTATGATAGGTTATATAAGTATGATAGGGTGTATAAGTATATAGGGTAAATAATAGCTTAGCCACATATCTGACCTTTGCAATGAAGTTGCTTCATTTTGATTTGTGTGCCCCACTCTCTGTTTATTATTTAATTTGAGCTCCACCTTTGTTTAAGTGAATTTGCTATGTTGTTTTCTTTGCAAGCATCATGTGTAAATATCCCTAGGCTTATTAACTTGCATGCATAAGTAATCATGTCCTTTAATTGTATGCTTAAGGACTAATGTCCTTTGATTGTCTATAGCTTTTGGAAACATTGTCATGCCTCTTGTTTTGTTTCATGCCTTGGAAATACACACACACCTGACATATTGTTCAATTGCACAGTACATGCACTTTTAGTTATAAACATGCTTCCTTTTAAAAAGAAAAATTTGTGTTTTGTGCAAGTTAATCAAGAGACCTGCTGCCATTTTTTTGTTTATTGCACCTGCTGATTGTCATTGTAGAATAGACTTTTGAGTAAATTTCTCAGTAGGCATTGTTGCTATGTATGGCATTCTTTAATCATTTTGTAAAATTATCATTCTGTAAATGAAGCAGAATGAAGATATTGTTAGCCGTTAGGCACTCTACTTTTATCCATTCTACCTAACACCTGAAGACAAAAGGATAGGAAATGTAAATTTATTGTTGCCTATACAAAATTTTAGAATCCGTCAGGACTTGTTGTTGTGGAGGCGAAACTAAGCTGATGTTTGTTATTTTAATTTTTTTTTCAGGCTTTGGAACAAGCATGAGTTGTATGGGCTCGACAACTGCAGTTTTGTTGTCTTTTTTTAGAGGAAGAACTGTGAACATTATGCTTTGTATATATTGTGTTATGTGATTTGTATTAGCAGAGGTTATGGTTCATGTATTAATCGAATTATGCTTAGCATATCTTCTTTATATACTGTTATATGGGTGTAGCATGTCTTCTTTATTATGCATATATATATATATATATATATATATATATATATCTCAATGGGTGCAGTGATTTTGTATATTGCATATATGATATGCTGATTTTGATATGGTTAAAAGCCGTATCTAATTCATTGTTATCATTGTAGAAGTGAGGCATTAAACATGGTTTTAAGCCGTATCAGTATACCAGTTTAATACGGCTTTAAGCCGTATCAAATTTGACAATTGATACGGCTTAAAACCGTATCTATCTATGAAGTTGACAGTGCCAGCATACTAATTTGATATGGTTTTAAACCATATCAATTTAGAAATTTGATACGGCTTAAAACCGTATCAAATTAGAAGTTGGACATCGCCTACATGCTAATTTGATATGGTTTTAAGCCATATCAAATTTCTAAATTGATACGGTTTAAAACTGAATCAAATCAATAAATTGATACAGCTTAAAACCATATCAAATTAATAAATTGATACGGCTTAAAACCGTATCTATTTATCAATTTGATATGGTTTAAAACCATATCAATTTATTAGTTTTATATGGTTTAAAACCGTATCAAAGCAACAGAAACGACATTTTTTGATACGGTCTAGGGCACTGCCAAATCGATTTTGAAACGGCCATGAGCACTGCCAAATTGGCATTTCTAGTGTAGTGCATGCCGTAGAGACATGGGATAAGTTCAAGGATAAGTTCGAGAAGAAGTTTTTATCTCAAGCTGAAGAAGGGATGTAGTTGGAAAATTTCTTGAGTCTGAGACAGAGTAGTATGTGGGTGAAGGAGTATGTGAATAGCTACAATGAGTTGGCAAGGTTTTGCTTGGATCTAGTTAATACTGCGCACAAGAAGGATTTGATATTTGCAAGGGGATTGAACTAACCCCTCCAAAGACTAGCAATGACACATATTCCAATGGGAGCTATGTTCGAGAGGCTTATGGATATGGTACTTATGAATAAGGATGGAAAGGAGAGTAAACAATAGGATAAAACTGAGGTGGCCAAGACGGATATAGGAAAGATAAACTGGTGGCCGAAGAAAGGTGCATTGAAAAAGGGAGAGAACCAGATAAAGCAGAGATCAAGGAGGAAATGAAGTGATATAGCTGGGGCATGATAGGACAGAAGGATGATTGTTTTCAGTGCGGACAGATGGGACATTACAGCAGGCAGATCCCTCAGAAGCAGGGCTAGGTGCATCCAAAGCATAAGTTCATGTACTTAAGGTGACTCGGACTGGTGGTAGCAGCCATGAGGACATAGGTTGGAAGGCTACTGTAGAAGGTTTGATTTCTCTTTCGACTTTCCATTAGGGCCTTGTTCGATTTTGGTGCTTCTCATTCTTTTATATCCATTTCTGTTGTTGATAGTCTGCACCTAAATACTTCTATAATTTTTGATGATGTGTAGTGGTTTGAGGATTTCTATTCTTGGCGTTGAGTTTGAGTGTGACGCGTATGTACTGAGTTTTACGGGTTATGGGATTATTCTAGGGATGGATTGGCTGGCCACGTATGGTCCATCCTTGACTGTGAGAGTATAGTTGTTAGGTTTTTGATGTGCTACGACAGGACTCTTGAGATTTCTTGCAACCCCCAAGGGTCAGTCATGCTCGGTTTCTTGGATTCACTAGATGTTCATGTCGATGATCTCATTTTGTTGCCCACAGTTAGAGACTTTTCGGATGTATTCGAGGAGATAAGAGGACTACCTCCAAGGCGCGAGATGGATTCTAGATATACTTGGTGGAGAATGCAAATCCTATTGCGTTACCAATGCGCCATATGGCTCCGAGAGAGAGGAGGAAGCTTTGTAAGAAAGTGGGTGAGTTGTTCGAGAAAGGGTTTATTAGACGAAGTATTTCTGAGTGGGGAGCACCAGTCGACTTAGCGACTAAGGCGGATGAATCTCTCCAACTATGTGTTGATTACCGGAAGTTTAACAAGCTCATGAAGAAGAATAGGCGCCCACTTCCACGGATAGATGACTTGTTTGATCAGTTAGTGGGCGCTTCAGTTTTCACGCAGTTGAATTTAGCTATAGGTTTTCATCAGCTTAGGGTAACAGATGAATAAATAGATAAGACAGCTTTTAGGACTCCCGATGGATTATTTGAGTGGCTGGTTATGACTTTTAGGATAAACAATACACCGGCGTATTTTGTAGATTTAATGAGCCGAGTATTTAGGGAGTATTGAGTAAGTTCATGGTGGTATTCGTTGATGATATCTTGGTTTTCTCAAGGAGCGAGGAAGATCACTCCTTTCACATATGAGAGATCCTCCATACTCCAAACTCTCTAGGCACATTAGCTGAAGGAGAAGTTTTCTAAGTGCCATTTTGGTGGAAGGAGGTAAGGTTCTTGGGGCATGTTGTCTCTAGTGATGGTATAGCCGTGGACCCTGCAAGGTTATTGCATTTCTGGATTGGAAAGCCCCCAAGAGTGCGATAGAGGTATGGAGCTTTTTGGGTTTGGCAGGATATAATCGGAAGTTCATTAAGGATTTTACGCGGATCTCAGCTCCGTTTACCCGCCTAATGAAGAAGAACTATAACGACCTGCATTCTACGTATCGAAAGATCGTAGATATTTATTTCCTTTTCATATGAGGTCGTATGGTCGTGTAGCTTTGGGGAATGACTATTGGGGTCATTTTCCATATTCACGATTTTTGCCGATTTTTAAATGATCGTTTTGCCCCTAGCGAATCTTGTTTTTCCCATAACTTTTGATTAGTAAGGATTTTTTTACCTGAAACCACTTCCAATGGATTTGGATGATGGTTTACCTTTCAGTAGAGTGGTCACATTAGCCAAACAGACTTACCGTTTGGGAGATATGGCTGAAATAAGGTTTAGAAGGTGAAAAACAGCTTAATCGAGCCTAATTAAGGTGATTAACAGCTAGGCCCATAACCTATTTTGGGATTAGGGTTATAGAAGGGCTAATAGGGTTAGGAAAAACATTTCATTTCAGTTTTTACAGCCGCCACTTTCATCCTTTGAACCCTAGCAATGGCCTCCATCCTCTAAATCATCCCAAATCACCTTCTAATCACTAATTAAGAAGATCTACATCAAATCAAGGAAAATCAACACCAAATCAAAGTTGGAGCTGCTGTGTTGCATAGGAAAATGCCCCAAAATAGTGGAGTTTCGGATCAAAAGTTTTATTTTTGGTAAGGTTAGTGATTTGCATTGTTTTTCACTAACTACGGCTAATTAAGGGTGATTAGTGTTAATTAACAAAATTATGCATGTTAAAATTCTGGAAAAATATGTAAAAAAAATTAAATATTATTTTAGGGATCTGATAGAAATTTGGGTTTATTTGGATATGTTTTGCTAATTGTATGCTTAAATCATGATTAAGGGGAATAAGGGGAAAACCATAGATTTGGGCATGTTTGATCCAAAATAACTCATATGATTGATGTTTGGATGTTTACGGTTGATTCTTTTTGTTGTTATTACTGTTTGAAATGTTAATTAATCTCGTAGGAAAGTTAGAATGGTTGAAAATGCCATCGTATGGCGATAATGGACGATATATGCTAGTTGGAAAGTGCAGGATTTCGGATCGGATCAGATATGGAGCTCGGATCGGATAAGAGAACTGGGCAAGGGGATTTGATTCAGATCGGAAACTGGCATCTTCAGGAGCGTGCAAATGAAGGAGACAACAAGGAAGGCCAGATCGGATCAAGTTGGAGTAGGGTTGGAGTTTGAATGGAGCACTGAACTGGAGTAGCACCGAACCGAACCGCCTCAGGAGCACTGAACCGAGCCAAAAGGGGAGCACTGAACCGAACTGCACCATGGAGCTTCACGAACGAACCGAGGCGATGACCAAGGACCCGAACCGAGCCAAATAGGTGATCCAATGATGATCCGAACTAAACCAGGGTGACAAGCCGAACCGAACCGGATGTGTACTTCTGCTTCTACGCGACGACTCTTCTGAAGACCAACTCCAATTCGATCAAAAACCGAGATGCAAAAGAAGTTCAAAGAGGAAGTAGAACTCAGGATCTAGATGGGAACCAACGAGTTAACTTCATGAATTGGACTTTGCTGCGAGACGTGTGCAAAGGGGTTATCGATGTATATAACTTTGACTCACCACTGAGAGACGGATTAGTGGCTATGGATCAGTGCAGTGGGGTTGTTATGACTCCGTGGGACAAAGTGATTGTAGCAAGGCTATCAGCCAGTGCAGTTGAATTGTTATGACTCTAGAGGGCAGAGCGGACATAGCAAAGTATTAGTGGTTATGGATCAGTGCAGTGGAGCCGTCATGACTCCATGGGGCAGAGTGATCGTAACAACGAATTGGTTGATCAAAGTGGTAGATATCGTAGGCTTTACGCACTGAGTGAGAGATGCGAGGATGATTGTTATGTTTGATGTTTTGCTATCACCATGACATGCACACCCCCTCCCCATTATTTTCACACCATGTGTTAGTGTCACCTTAGAGTATTGTACATCCTGTTGTGCTAACTCTTTGGTTGCAGGTCCAGGTTCAGGTACGGTTATGTATACCTGTTATTGTTCTGTTTTGCTGCTTATCGCTCATAGCAGACTTTTGTATGACCCAGAGTTTTATATCTCTTCTTATTACTCTAGGTGCTCTTAAACGGGCAAACTAAAGACATGTCAGGTGATTATGCACAAGTAGCTGTACCAGAGACGAGCAGGAGGCTTCCACGTTTGATATACATATATATATATACATATATATATATATAATCTCCCTGAGTTGTTGTTGGTCACTACTTTGGGAATTAGCAGTGCACCTCTTTCTTTTGCTTTAGAGACATTATTTCAAAAGTTGTGACAATGTTGGTTTGGATGATAAGTTGTATATTGGATTTCCGCTGCTATGATAATTTAGTTTTCAGCTTACGCACTGTCTCGCCAATTTTATGTCAAAGTTATGTTACTATTATATTTTATCCCATGCGTTGTGAGACATTCTATAGGTTCCTTGTTAGTTCAAATTCCTTTCTTTTCCTTTCTTTGGCGACCGTCCCATGCTAGTCTGGCATTGGCACAACGTACTTTCATTGGAAATGTCTGCTGGTGCAGGGAGGGCCATCACACATGTATCAGAGCTCTAGGTTGTGTAGTTAACCTACTGAAAGACACCAGGGAGAGATAATACGTATATGAGAGCGCGTATTTGTGATATTTTGGTTTTCAAAAGCTATATATATACTATTAGTATATCTAGGGATGAAGTTGCGCGGCACTGGCACCACTGAAGGGATGGTTAATCGTTTTCTCCTTGCAGATTTAACAATGAGCCGATATACAAGGAATACTGGTTCAGGAGCCAATAATAGGAATGCTCCTGATATGAGGATGATGTTCACTGACTTCATGAAAGATATGTTTAGGGATGTTCAGTGGGCATCCCTTAATGCTGCAAATGGTGGTGGTGCAGCGGTGCAGGCACTTAGGGCCGATTTCGCCAAGCTCTGTAAGGGCTACACTAGTCTTGGTGGGAAGCCATTCCACGGAATGGAATCGGCTACAGAAGTTCAAGATTGGCTCGATAGTTGTGAGCGCATCTTCTAGGAATTTGGGATCGATGATGCAATGAAGAGAAAGCTAGCATCGCGTCAACTGCAAGGACGAGCTATGAATTGGTGGAACGCTATTAAGGCAGCTACCCCTGAGGATCAAGTTACTTGAGACCAGTTTAAGACTTGATTCAGTGATAAGTTTATCCTAGCTGCCCAGAAGTCAGAGTTGTTTAGGAAGTTCTTGGAGCTTAAACAGAATGGTAGGGCAGTCTCGGAATATATTGCTGAGTTCGATACTTTATCGAAGTATGGATTATCCCTTATTGACACTCCAGAGAAGAAGAATGAGAAGTTCATAACATGTTTAGATCAGTACTTGGGGGGAAAGGCTTATAAACCATACTGATGGGACTTTTGAATCGATTGTTGGAAAAGCATTGAGATCAGAAATCGTTTATCCTAAGCTCAAGGCTGAAGTCGTTGTTGCATCTGTAGAGGGGCCAAAGCCGCAGGCAAGCGGTGGAGGCAAGAATAATTCTCAGAATAAAAGGAAGCAGAGTTAGTCCAAGGATGGTCAGAAAAAGAAAGATAAGAAAGATGTTGAGTGCTTTAGCTGTGGCAAGAAGGACCACTATGCCAAAGAATGTCGAGTAAAGCTAGTAGACAGGAAGCGCTTTAACTGCGGCCAAGTGGGACATCACAAGGATAAATGTCCACAACCTCCCAAAGAGAAACAGATTGTGAAAGCATATGCTCTTATGCCATTCCTTCTTCGTCGAATGCCCCAACTGTGGTGGAGAAAGGAAAGAATGTCATCATTCAAGGTATGCTTTCTATTTATGATGTTCCTGTTCGAGTACTGTTTGATACTGGGGCTTCCCGTTCCTCCGTATCTAGTGACCTGGTAGATAGGTTGGGATTGGAACCCAAGATAGTCGATAGACCTTTAGTTGTGACGAAATCGATTGGTGGTTCGACTAGCCTTAGTATAATTTGTCGAAATTTGGTATTATCGAGTCATGGATATATGTTTGCTTGTGATTGCTTTGTTTTGGGCTTTACTGGGTATGGCATTATTTTGGGAGTCGATAGGCTCCAAAGGTATGGGGTGGTGGTAGACTGTGAGGGATTTTCGGTGACTATTAGGGCGGATAATGGGCGGAGGGTAGTGTTTGGTGGCCTACCTAGTGATGAGATGGTGGCTAGTTTTCTAAATTCCCTCGACATTCCGCAGGACGGGTTATCAGGGGTTCCCATTGCTGGCCAGTATCTGGATATCTTCGAGGAAGTGACTGGACTTCCACCACACCGTGAGAATGAGTTGCGTATTGATTTAGTGAAAGATGCCAGACCTATAGTGATGCCACTTCATTCTATGGCACCAAGGGAGCAGAGAGAACTCGGGGTACAAGTAAGCGATCTTTTGAAGGAGGGATTTGTTAGAAGAAGTGTTTCAGAGTGCGGAGCACCAATCGTATTTGCCACTAAGCCAGATGGTTCCCTTCGTTTATGTGTGGACTATCGCGAGTTGAATAAAGTGACTAGGAAGAATAAGAATCCTCTTCCACAGATTGTTTGATCAACTGGAAGGAGCAAGAGTGTTCTCCCAGTTGGACCTCGCGACAGGATTTCATCAGCTTCGAGGAGCAGCTGAGAGTATTCCTAAAACAGCCTTTCGGACATCGTCTGGATTCTATGAGTGGGTCATGCCATTCGGGTTGACCAATGCGTCAGCATATTTTTTGGATCTTATGAATAGGGTATCCAGGGATCAATTGAATAAGTTTGTCCTTGTGTTCATAAGTTTGTCCTTGTGTTCGTGGACAATATCCTTATTTACTCGAGGACAGAGGAAGAACACAAGGAACATTTGAGGATAGTGATGGAGGTGTTGAGAAACACCAATTGAAAGCGAAGTTTTCTAAGTGTCACTTTTGGAGGAGGGAAGTGAGATTCTTGGGCCATGTTGTTTTAGAGAATGGTATTGCCGTGGATCCTGTGAAGGTGGGTACGGTACAAGATTGGTCTACGCCCGAGAATGCAACAAACGTAAGAAGTTTCTTGGGATTAGCTAGATATTATCATAAGTTTATCCAAGACTTCTCCAAGATAGCGTCACCGTTAACTCAGCTGACCAAGAAGAATCAAGCTTTCGTTTGGGACGAAAGGTGTGAAAATGCATTCAAGAGCCTAAAGGAAAAGTTAATGTGTGCACCAGTGTTAGTCATTCCTAAAGGGAATGATGAGATGACAGTATACACAGATGCGTGTGGTACCGGACTAGGTGTTGTATCAATGCAAGGATGTAGGGTTGTAGCTTATGCAAGTCGACAAATGAAACCGCTTGAGAAAAGATACCCTACCTGTGATTTGGATTTGGCAGCGATCGTGTTTGCATTGAAGATGTAGAGATATTATCTATTGGGAGAAAGATTCGGGTTGTTTACCGATCATAAATCGTTAAAGTATCTCTTCTCTCAGAAGGATCTAAATCTCCAACAGCAAAGACGGT
The DNA here is from genome assembly GCA_030737875.1 of Allium sativum. Lineage (NCBI taxonomy): Eukaryota > Viridiplantae > Streptophyta > Magnoliopsida > Asparagales > Amaryllidaceae > Allium > Allium sativum. The sequence continues at coordinate 549,191,723 of CM060912.1, read as the reverse complement.
TAGAATTCTTAGCTTCCTATGATTTCAATATCGCATATACACCAGGAAAAGGCAATGTTGTAGCTAATGCATTGAGTAGAAGACATGCCAGTTTAGGGGCTATGTTTCTTGAGTGGAAGCAACTAGAGTATATCGCAGGGTATGATTTCAGACCAAAGTGCGAATTGGATCCAGCGACGTTAGCAAGTTTGACGATCAGACCCACTTTAATTGAGTGGATTGGTTCCAGTCAGAGGAACGATCCTAACCTATTGGAAATCATCTCCAAGTTAGAGATAGGTATCGACAGTGAGGAGATGAACAAGTATGGGATTGATCGAGACGGATGGCTTGGAAAGAATGCGAGACTAGTTGTACCCAATGTCAATGGATTGATAGATGAAGTGCTTAGAGAATGTCATCACTCAAAACTGACTATACATCCCGGTGGTAATAAAATGTATCGAGACATGAAGAAGACCTACTCGTGGGAAGGGATGAAAAGAGACGTTGGGGAGTTTATATCCAAATGCATGAATTGCCAGCTAGTTAAAACTGAGCAAAAGAAGCCTAGTGGTTTGTTGCAACCATTGGAAATTCCAGAATGGAAATGGGAACAAGTCTCAATGGATTTCATTGATGGGTTACCAAGGACTAGATCGGGCCATGATAGCATTTGCATGATTGTGGACCGATTGACCAAGCGTGCAAGGTTTATACCCGTTAAGTCGAATAGAATAGCCGCTAAATTAGCAGAACTGTATATGAAGTGGGTAGTGAGATATCATGGAGTACCCAAAGGCATTGTAAGTGACCGAGATCTGTTGTTTACTAGTGGATTTTGGAAGAGCTTACAAGAGGCTTTAGGATTAGAATTACATCTCAGTACCGCATACCATCCTCAAACCGACGGTCAGACAGAGAGAGTGAATCGTATATTGGTGGATCTCTTGAGAGCTTGTATATTGGATTTTGGAGGGTCTTGGGATGACCATTTGCATCTAGTGGAGTCCGCATATAATAATAGTTATCAATCCAGTATTGGTATGGCTCCATTTGAAGCTTTATACGGAAGACCGTGCAACTCACCATCATGTTGGTTAGAAACAGGTGAGAAATTTGTGTTTGGACCAGATGTAATAAGAGAAACCTCAGATAAGATCAAGGTTATCCGACAGCGAATGAAGGCGGCCCAAGATTGGCAGAAGAGTTATGCTGATAAGAGATGAAGAGATTTAAAATTTTCCTTTGGCGACTTGGTTTTTGTCAAGATTTCTCCATTAAAGAGCGTGATCGATTTAACAGGAGAGGCAAGTTAGCTCCAAGATTTGTTGGTCCATTCCCAGTTCTCGAGCAAGTTGGGAATTTTGCATATAAAGTTGAGTTGCCAGACAAGATGGCAGGAGTTCATAATGTGTTTCATGTTTCCCAGTTAAGGAAGTTCGTGCATGACCCCGATATGACTGTTTCACCGGATCAGTTGGATGACATCGAAGTAGAACCCGAGGCAGTTGGGAACTACAAGCCGATCCGTATTGTCGAGAGCGATACGAAGCAACTTCGAAGAAAGGCGGTGAAACCAGTCAAGGTTTAGTGGGCGAGAATGAGAGTGAGTGTACTTGGGAAACAGAGGAGAGCATAAGGGAATCGCATCCAGAACTCTTTGCCTGGTAAGATTTTAATAGTGATAGTTTCTTCCCTTGTTAATAAACCGCATGCTAGGGTAGGCTTGTTGTGCTTGTTGTGTATGTTTGATGTGAATGACTGATAGGCATGCAGAACACCCTTGTACGTTTTTGGTTAAGGAATTTCGGGGGCGAAATTTCTTAAGGGTGGGAGAGTATAACGACCCGCACTCTACGTATCGAAGGATCGTATAATATTTATTTCTTTTTCATATAAGGTCATATGGTCATGTAACTTTGGGGAACGACTATTGGAGTCATTTTCCATGTTCACGATTTTCACCGAATTTTTAAATGATCGTTTTGCCCCAAGCGAATCTTGTATTGCCCATAACTTTTGATTGGTAAGGAGTTTTGACCTGAAACTACTTCCATTGGATTCGTATGATGGTTTACCTTTCTATAGAGTAGTCACTTTAGCCAAACAGACTTACCATTTGGGAGATATGGCTGAAATAAGGTTTAGAAAGTGAAAAACAACTTAACCGAGCCTAATTAAGGTGATTCAGCTAAGCCCATAACCTATTTCGGGATTAGGGTTATAGGAGGGATGATAGGGTTAGGATAAACATTTCATTTCAGTTTTTACAGCCACCACTTTCATCCTTTGAAGTGTAGCGTCCTGAAATTCCGGTACCATTTGAGCTGACCAAATAACACAAGTCCAACCCAAATTGCACTGGAAATCAGAAAACTAATAGAAAGAAAACAGAGGGTGAGAATAGATAAGATAGAAACTTAGAATAGAAGAAGAAGAAGAAGAAGAACACACAACATCAGAGTAAACATGAATCTCACAACGGAACGAACTATATATAATAGATAACTTTGAAATAAAATCAGTATATGCATACAGTAACGTTATCTGAGTATAACACTTACATCACAACGGAAATAAACAATAGCTATAAAAACGCCGCTGAAGCCTCCTGCTCTAGCTCCTTCTAGTGCATCTGTAAATCCCAACTACTTGACTTATCATACAAAATTGAGCACCCAAGAGTTTAGGGAAAGCAAAACAAAACAAACTCCGGGTCAGTCATGGGACTGGTATGAGTAAACACTTTAAAACATTTTGGGAAAATAACGATATCTCATAAGACCACGCTGTATAACGGAACGGGTTTCCCTTATGAGAATCCAAATCAATTTGATTTGACTTTCAAATCATTTTGAAAGAAACAATGGTCTTTTGTATCAAATCTCTTTTGATATTATAATAGTGTCTATCAACCACAATATAATAATCATCTAGCAGAAACGCTTTCATCTCACGTTCTATATACATAGTATACAATCAAATCGCCAGCACTTATTGGATAATGGATTTCCAACTATGAAAAGGTATGGAACCACCTTTCGATAGTGTACCTCTAGAGAGGAATACACTGGGTTCAACAAGAACATCTTGCAACCCGTTCACACATGACCGACCACTCATTTCGCTTGAGTGTATCGAATGAATATCACCGACGGTTAGGATCAACAACCGTTTCCCAAATGGGATTGCATCGAACAGATTAAAGAATGAAATGAATATCTCTAGATAGGTGATAATACACCCTAATTAGTAGCCAACCACTTAGCCATGTTGCATGCCCGATTTTTGTCATTTCCCGGTTGTGAGGCCAGAGGCCACGCTTATCTCTGACAGATCACACAATTTTTCACTTTGAATGTCACATCATCATACCCGCCAAATCACAAATTGATTTCCCCAAAAATACAATGGGAAAACAGCTAAGAGAAACGAATTCCTCCGCCACCGAACTTAAATACGTTTGAAGAGATCAACTTACGCGATCCATTAAATATACTCTGTCAGACATTCTTCCACACAGGTCGTCCTGGGACTGGACAAACCGAAGGCACTATTCTGTAAACAGGACAACCCCTGCATAACTCCATCTTCAATTATCTTCATCATATTTGATCGCAATGCTAACGCCCATACAGAGTGGTTTTCAGATAATGAATTTGATCCCGGTCTCTCCGTATTGATGACGGAAAAATGGTCAAAAACTTCGATAGTCGATGAGTTGACTATCAAAGAAAAACACGTGTGCAAACAACAATATTATTTCCAGATGGAAATTTTATAGATCAATCATCATTTAACTTTTATCTCTTTAGTTCATTACTTTATTTATTTCCTATTCCCATATCTTCAACATTTCTTATTTTCTAAATTTAGAAAATATACGTTATTAACATTGGAAAACATTTCCATTTCTTGTTTTCTATATTAGAAAATATTTCTGATTCTTATTTGGAAACCATTTCTAAAACTCCTACATTTGGTTCTAAATAGATGTTTAAATAAAACATCGTTATGCCACTCAAACCATTACCTTCATCAACTAAACTCACTTAACCAACCTTCACTATCGAACCTTAACCATTCCTTAGTTAAAAACGAAGCCAATCAAGTTGGGGTATAACTACCTCTCAGACCTTAACTGAACAACATTTCTAACCTCAAAACAGACAAAGTTTACCTTTAAATCTTTAACAAACTTCCTTACGTAACTCTCGGATTCTATTTACGAATCCACTTCTTTTACAAAAATCATTTGATTTTAACAATAATGTTAAAATCCCATGCTTATGAAATATAATAACTTCAATATAACTATTATTTATTAATTTGGATAAATAAACAAATAACTAATTTATTAATAAATAAATAACTCTAGATTAAAACGGAAAGTGAATAGTACTTTCTCGAATTCGATATAATCGAATTCAACGTATAATTCTCTTTCGAATAATCTCTATTCGATAACTTCTTTTCAAATAAACAATATTCGATTAACTCCTTTTTGAATAACTAATATTCGATAATGTCTCTTTCGAATAAACTATATTCGATAATCTTCTTTCGAATAACTATATTTGACTAACTCCTTTCGAATAACTAATATTCGATAACTCCTTTGGAATAACTATATTCAATTAACTCCTTTCGAATAACTATATTCGATAACTTCTCTTCGAATAAACTATATTCGAATAAACTATATTTGATAATATCCCTTAACTCTATTCGAGTAACTCTTATTTCTATTCGAATAAACTATATTCGAATAACTCTTTTAACTCTATTCGATTAACTCTTTTCAAATAACTCATCCGATTAACTCTTTTCGAATAACTAATCGATTTACTCTATTGGATTAACTCTATTTGATTAACTCTAATCGATTAACTCTAATTTAATTAACTCTATTTGAATAACTAATATTCGATTAACTCTCGTTCGATTAACTCTATTCAATTAACTCTAACTCGATAACCTCTAATTGATTAACTCTAATTTAATTAACTCTATTCGATTAACTCTAACTCGAGTAACTCTAATCGATTAACTCCAAACCTAATCGATTAACTCCAACTCTAATCGATTAACTCCAACTCTAATCGATTAACTTCTCTAACTCATTTTGATTGACACATTTTGATTAACTCCTTTGATTAACTCTACATCCATCTTCAGTTTCAAACATCGATGTTGAAATCGATTCTTACTTCTCTATATAAGTCCTGACTTATATATTCTATTTATCTAATGATAAACATTTTATTTAATTCATAAAATATTATTTATAAATTAATCTTCTCAATCTATCAGTTAGAACATATTCTATTTAAAATCTTTGCTTTAAATCCATATCATGTTATACGCGTGTGCGAAGCACGGGTCTAAACCTTTCAAATATTAAATTCTCTTTTTATACTATTCTATTCATTTTTCAAGTATTTCCTTTTATAATCTATTTATTTACCAAATAAATCCCTTTTGATAATTCTATTTATTTTATAAATATTTCCTTTTCAATTCTATTTGTAAATGTTTTACAAATATTTCCTTTTCTATTCTATTTGTAAATGTTTTACAAATATTTCCTTTTTTATTCTATTTGTAAATGTTTTACAAATATTTCCTTTATGACTCCTTTAATTTTATAATTATTTTCTTTATAAAACCCTTTTCCTTTTATATATAAATCCGTTAATTTTATATAAATAATTTATTTTTAAAATACACTTTGAAAATCCCCTTTTCTATATCCTAGTATTTCTTACGGTATTTAAAATACGAATTCACAATGATCGATATCATTCAAACACACATAATCAACAACAGATTATATATCACATCATATATTACAATATATGAAAAGAACAGTATTATAAATATTGAGGAATCCAGTTGGATCCCTTCAACCTGTTTCCCTGCATCACAGATGTTAAACAATATAATTAACATCAACTTCATTTCAATACGAAATATTCTGATAAACAGAATCAATATTTGATTTACGATATATATATATATATATATATATATATCGTTATCTACAATTTCAACCAATCACTTAGCAGTTCAACCAAACAGTCAACACACAGCAATCAATCACCATTTATCAGTTCCAAAAATATGTTATAAAAATATGAACTGATAGAGTTGGTGAGTTTTACTCACATTGGACGATCATCATTAAATGACAATAACCATCGGTTGATTCAGATCGGGCAATTATTTCACTATAAATTGTAACGAGCTCCAATTCACTCCCAGTCAGTTCCATTGCGTTGCGCTCGTCCATACGATCCCAACAAATCTTGTTTCGTCAGATTCTGATATAATATGAAAAAGATATATATTTTACAAGTTTTATACTAATTAAACATCACTTATTAAATAATTTATAGCTAATTACCCTCCCTAATCTTCCTTGCCATGTTATTATCTATGATCCCCTGCTCATACCCTTTCTTCCCCCAAATACAACGCTGCTCCATCCAGCATTTAACCAACGCCATTTCCAATAGAATAACCACAAACTTTCTTTTCTTCTTTTTCTTGGGCTTCACGTTAAGGCCTGGCCCAACACCACAAATACCCATCCGCACCGAAATACCCTATACTCCTCTCTTCCGTCTTCTACAGTCTGCGAAGGAACCCAATAACAGTGCCATTAATGCCTCCTTCATTCTCAAATATCTCCTTCCACAATAAATGAATTTTCAATCCAATAACACCATCATATTCTCCTTCGAATTATCATCAACCCTCGACAATTCATTCCCAGATCGCATGCACGGAAGAATTTCTATCCCCAGGCTTTGGCACATACGCACAGCAGCTTTGATCGACGGTTATTTTCATCAAAACAACCCAAAGTTCACACTCTAGTTCTACATACTTCCAAAAAGCCGAAACTAATACCAGAAACAAGGATTAACTCCTTAATCTCACCATAAATTCAACCCTAATTCCCTGCGCCGAACTCCAGAAATGGGTATCGAACTAAACAAAATGTAGATCATATCGAAGACCAACTTGTAGCGAATCCAAATATATTTATCTAAGGATTTATAAAATTTTGTTTGAATTCCTTTGGATTTTTGAAGATTAATATTATGCGTTTTCCTTTTTTACTGGAGGCACGATTCTTGCTTGACCAGTGAATGAGCAGAATTAGGGTTTAGAGATAGTGAGGGGTACTTATAGGATAAATATAATGTTTTTATATTTATTATTTTATTTATTTCTAAGCAACCGCTACTTGTTTTGCTATTTAAAAATTCGTGTGATCACATACAATGCCCAAAAATCACGAAAATGGACATGCAGCTAGAGTTCGACATTACGGACCCAATGAAACTGGTTTCGTCGAATTCCGACTCTGTTTGCTTACACATCGTATTTTTAAAGGTCAATTTATCGACTGTTTTTCACATTAAAAATCGGTACGGCAACAAACTGACCCCAAAAATCACGGAAATTGAAATCTAGCAATAATTTAATGTTACGGATCCAACAAAATTAGTTTTGTCGAAAATGGAGGTCGTTTGCAAAACTGGCTATTTTTAAAGCTCTAAATAACCCATTTAAATATATAAATATATTTAAAAATAATAAAATTAAACATTTATAAATAAATATTATCGTATATATTCCCAACAGAATATCATATAGCTCCAACTGGATTTATAACTTGATATTTCGATTTTCCCAGTTATATCGATATTCGATTTATATTTAAATCCTTTTAAAATATAAATAAATCGATATGGATTATAAAGGAATTCCATAGCGACTATTTGAAAATTTGATTTGGACATAACTCAAAATCTACACAATGAAATCCCAATTTTTCTCTTCTACTAGAAAAATATACTTTACTAGCTCTGAACTTTTCTTATTTCACAGAAATCCGGCTTAAAACGGATTCTGTATATTTGTTTAAAGTTCGAATCGCCAAATTACGAACTGCTGCGCCATTTCGAGCTCGATTATAATTATATTATAATTATACGTTCAAACTTCATTTAAATAATATATTCATTATTATAATTCAAATCTAAACTGAGTTATATCTTAGAAATACTCCAATTCACATAATATTGTGAATTCAGCTACTTTCGATTATTTCAGAATTAAATATATTATTCTATTATTTATTTTAGTTAAATATTCAATATAATTTAATTAAACAACTATTTAAATCTATATATCACTATTCAAATAATTAAATAAATTAATTATTATATCGATAAAATACGGGACATTACATGAACCCTAGCAATAGCCTCCATCCTCTAAATCATCCCAAATCACCTTCTAATCACTAATTAAGAAGATCTACATCAAATCAAGGCAAATCAACACCAGATCGGGGTAGAGCTGCTGTGTTGCATAGGAAAACACCCCAAAACAGTAGAGTTTCAGATCTAAATTTTTATTTGTGGCTAAGGTGAGTGATTTGCATTGTTTTTCACTAATTACGGCTAATTAAGGGTGATTAGTGTTAATTAACGAAATTATGCATGTTAAAATTCTGGAAAAATATGTAAAAATTCATAAATATTATTTTAGGGCCCTGATAGAAATTTGGGTTAATTTGGATATGTTTTGCTAATTGTATGCTTAAATCATGATTAAGGGGATTAAGGGGAAAAACCATAGACTTGGGCATGTTTGATCCAAATTAACTCATATGATTGATGTTTGGATGTTTATGGTTGATTCCATTTGTTGTTATTACTGTTTGCAATGTTAAGTATTCTTATAGGAAAGTTATAATGGTTGAAAATGCCGTTGTATGGCAAAAATGGATGATATATGCTCGTGGGAAAATGTGCAAGGTTTCAGATCGGATAAGAAAACTGGGCAAGAGGATTCGACTCGGATCGGAAACTGACATCTTCGGGAGCGTGCAAATGAAGGAGGCAACAAGGAAGGCCAGATGAGATCGGATCGGATTGGAGTAGGGTTGGAGTTTGAATGGAGCACTGAACTGGAGTAGCACCGAACCGAACAGCCTCAGGAGCACCGAACCGAGCCAGAAGGGGAGCACCGAACCGAACTGCACCATGGAGTTTCACGACCAAACTAAGGCGATGACCAAGGACCCGAACCGAACTGAGGATGTGACCCAACGATGATCTGAACTGACCCAGGGTGACAACCCGAACCGAACCAGATGTGTACTTTTGCTTCTACGCGACGACTCTTCTGAAGACCAACTCCAATTCGACCAAAACCCGTGATGCAAAAGAAGTCCAAATAGGAAGTAGAACCCAGGATCTAGATGGGAACCAACGAGTTAACTTCATGAATTGGACTTTGGTGCGGGACATGTGCAAAGGGGTTATCAATGTCTATAACTTTGACTCCCCATTGAGAGACGGATTAGTGGCTATGGATCAGTGTAGTGGGGTTATTATGATTCCATAGGGCAAAATGATCGTAGCAGGGCTATGAGCAGTGCAGTGGAGTTGTTATGACTCCATGGGGGCAGAGTGGACATAGCAAAGTATTAGTGGTTGCGGATCAATGCAGTGGAGCCGTCATGACTCCTTGGGGTAGAGTGATCGTAACAAAGAATTGGGTGATCAAAGTGGTAGATATTGTATGTTGTACGCACTGAGTGAGAGATGTGAGGATGATTCCTATGTTTGATGTTTTGCTATCACCATGACATCCACACCCCCTACCCATTATTTTCACACCATGTGTTAGTGTCACCTTAGAGTATTGTACATCTTGTTGTGCTAACTCTTTGGTTGCAGGTCCAGGTATGGTTATGTATACCTGTTGTTGTTCTGTTTGGTGCTTATCGCTCATACCAGACTTTTGTCTAACCCAGAGTTTTATGTCTCTTCTTATTACTCTGGGTGTTCTTAAATGGGCAGGCCAGAGACAGGTCAGGTGATTATGCACGAGTAGCTGTACCGGAGACGAGTAGGAGGCTTCCACGTATGATATATATATAATCTCCCTGTGTTGTTGCTGGTCACTACTTTGGGCATTAGTAGTGCACCTATTTCTTTTGCTTTAGAGACTTGTAATAATGTTGCTTTGGATGATAAGCTGTATTTTAGATTTCTGCTGCTATGATGGTTTAATTTTTAGCTTATGCACTGTCTTGCCTGTTTTATGTCAAAGTTATGTTATTATTATATTTTATCCCATGCGATGTGAGACATTCTACAGGTTCCTTGTTAGTTCAAATTCCTTGCTTTTCCTTTCTTTGGCGACCGTCCTGTGCTAGTCGGGCATTGGCACAACGCACTTTCATTGGAAATGTCGGCTGATGTGGGGCGGGCCGTCACAAGAACCTAGTTTTTGCTTAGGATGTAGATTGCGAGATTGCATTCTTGAGATTGAAGAAGGCCCTTACATCATCTCTCTCTTCCTAATGGTATAAAGATGTTCACCATTTATGCGGATGCTTGTGGCACATGTTTAGATGTGGTGCTTATGCAGGAGGGTAGGGTTGTCTGCTATGGGAGTAGCGATTGAGAGTACATGAAAAGAACTACCCTACCCATGATTTAGGGCTAGCAACTATGGTGTTTGCGCTTAATTCTTAAAAACACTATTTATTAGGTGAGAGGTTCGAGCTTTATACAGATCAGAAGTCTCTCAAGTACTTGTTCTCGTAGAGAGAGCTTAATTTGTGATAGCAGCGTTGGATGGAGTTCCTTGCATCTTATAACTTTGAGATGGTATATACCCCGAGGAAGGGGAATGTAGTAGCAGACGCATTGAGTAGGCAGAGAATGACTATGAGTCCAATGTTTGTAGAGTGGCATGGTTTGGAGTTTATCTCATCACTCGATTTTAGGCCATCTACGAATGTTGCATCGGGATTGTTGGCATCATTAGAGGTTCAACCTACTCTCTTAGAGCATATTAGATCCAGTCAGCACGTGGATCAACTAGTTAATGGATATCATGGATCGACTCAGTAGAGGAGAGACCTCTAGTCACCTTGCTAGGTATTCTTTGGATGAGAGGGGTGGCTACATCGTGATGAGAGACCATGTGTTCCTAGAGTTGATGAATTGCTGATTTCGGTTTTAGAGGAGGCTCACTCTCAAATGACTATCCATCCGAGCAGTGATAAGATGTATAGAGATATGAAGAGGTTTTTCATTTCAGAAGGATGAAGAAGGGCGTGACAGAGTATGTAGCTTGATGTATGACTTGTCAGTGAGTGAAGGCTGAGTAGAAGAAGCCTGATGGATTGCTTCAACCCTTGGGTGTGATACAGCGGAAGTAGAAGAGCTTCTTGATGTATTTTATAGATGGGTTTCCTAGATCGAGGAAGGGCAACACCAATATTTGGGTTATAGTTTATAGGTTGACTAAGAGATATCACTTTATCCTGGTTAAGAGTAAGAGGACGATGGCTTGGTTGGCATCAGTGTATCTTAGAGAGATCTTCCGACTTCATGGAGCACCCTCTAGTATTGTTAGTGATCGAGACCCCATCTTTATGAGCGAGTTTTAGAGGAGCCTGCAGGAGGCATTGGGGGCACAACTATGACTTAGCACTGCCTATCACCCTTAGAAAGATGGATAGATGGAGAGGGTTAATAGGATTCTTGAGGATTTATTATGGATGTGTATCCTAGACTTCGGAGATATTTGGGAGGTGCATCTTTCGTTGATAGAGTTTGCACATAATAACAACTACCAGAAAAATATTCGTCGTCGAACAAAACTTGTTCGACGACGAGTTTTCTATCAACTAGAAATCCATTGCAAAGTGTATAAAACCGCAAGCGCACGACGTACACTTGTAGTACATGGCGAATACGGGTCGACACAGAGAAAGAAATAATTTTAATTATATTCAATCAAATTAAACCAAAATAAAGAGATGTTAACTAAAACTGCAACTAAACTAGACTAACAAACTAAGATATATATGAATAAAAGAGTTAAATATTAACTTAGAATCAAACCCACTTTTTAGATCATATAGTCAACAAGTTACGAAATTATGATCTCTCTATTTTTGGTCATAAATGTGATTAGATGATGTGTTTATCCTAAGCATGGTGTATTTGTGCTATTAATTATCCCAACATAAGCCATCAAACATTAACACAACCTCTAACCCACTTGTTTAACTCTCATGAAAATGACAAAAGGATGAAAATCAAATCTATTTTAAGCATGGTTTATTAACTATTATTTAAAAATATAGACCATCAAATTTCAATTTAAACAATCACTTCTTTGCCATTCGTTAAGCAATAAAAAGAGAACATAAATTCAAATTATGTTAAAGCTACATAATTAGAGAGCTTCATGACCCCTAAGTTAAAGGGGCTTAGGTTCTAATATTTGCTATCATATTAACAATTATAGCTTGCAACATTAAACAAAAGCAAAGGAAAAAGAGAGCAAAATAAAGGGAAATCTATTTTACTTGCATAAAATAAAAGAGATCTACACTACAACAAGAATTAAGAAGCATGTAAATGAAAGAAAACTAATTAACATTACATTAGAAAAACGAAATATGGCTCCCTTCGAGGCACTATACGGATGACCTTGTATATCACCTACATGTTGGTTGGAATCCACGGACAGACTTCTACTTGGACATGAGATGGTTAGATAGACCTCAGAGAAGATAGATTTGATTCGGAGGCCGATGAAGGCAGCTCAGGACAGACAGAAGTCTTGTGCATATCAGCGGAGGATAAACTTAGAGTTTGAGGTTGGAGACATGGTTTTTAAGATGTCACCTTTGAGAAGTGTTGTTTGGTTCGGCTCAGTAGGAATGTTGGCACTGAGGTTTGTAGGGTCATTCCCTATAATAGAAAGGATTGATCAGATGGCCTACAGAGTTAGATTACTGGAGAGATTGGCAGGAGTTCATGATGTGTTCCATGTTTCACACTTACAGAAGTGTCTACATGATTCCACGGTAGTGGTAGAGCTGAGTACTCTAGAGGATATTGAAGTTGAATGGGAGGCATCAGTCAAGAGAGTTCCTACTCGGATACTAGGATATGAGCTGAAGAAGCTACGAAATAAAGAGCTCAAGCTTGTTAGGATTTAGTGAGGAGAAGTCAATGATGATGCGACTCGAAAACCAGAAGATACGATTCATGGTACTTTTCCATTCCTCGTTGAGAGTATGCTCTTAATTCTTTCTTAAGATTTGAATTTGAATCTATTTTTCCTATCATTCGAATCATAAGTCTTAGGTACAAGCCAATGGATGGTAGGAAATGGTTTAAAACATGTTAATAGAATGTGTTATGGTTGAATAAATTCACGTGGTTGCAAGTGTTTGTTAGTGGATGCAGTGGATGCATATACACACACTAACCCTAGTTGAGTTGAGATCAGCTGAACTAGGACACTTACATAACTACATATGGATGTGTGTACATTTATTATTATTATTATTCTATATAGATGAAAAATTGTTGAATCATCACTTAGATGTTGCAGTTTGATGAATGGTTGTTGCATACGTATAGATTTTTATGTGTACCATAAGGGTTCCTTTGCATACATATTGGATGCCTGACACAGACATGAATTGCATTAAGGAGGTCAACTGAGTCGGTAGACCGCCTGATTTTTGCATTAGATTAGGGACGTATACACAACACCTTTGCATATGTTCATGAAAGTTATTATAAAATCAAAGGACAATGGATGCCAGTGGTTGATGGTTGAGTGATGGGTGTAGATAATAGTTGATAACATTTACAACATTCTTCTAGTCTTGGAGATTTCGGGGATGAAATCCTTTAAAGAGGGGAGAATGTAAAACCCCTAATTTTAATAAAAAATAATTAAATATAAAATACTAATAACTAAATATTAATCAGAATAATATTTAGAATTGGACAATAGGACTAGCACCGTTGACCCCGTTGTAATTTTCTGATCAAAATGGTTACTTGTTTTGCTAAAATCTAAGTTAAAATGGATTAGTTATGAATTAAAGAACAATTCAGAAGTTAAAATAAATAAACAAGTGAACTACCCATTACTGGGCGACCCAGCCATCTGGGTCGACACATGTGTCGACCCATGTGTCGACCTGTGTGTTGACCTAGGAAGGTGGGTGGATCGACTCAGGTGAAGGAAATTACATGCCTTGCCTGGAACGCAGGCAACAACGTTTATATTATTAAATACAGTGTTGTTTGCTTAGTTGGCATTGTTTTATTGGTTTATTTTAAACCATGGACTGACGTGGCGCTTTCTTATTGATTCAATGACATGGCTGAACCTGATTTATTCTTAGATTTGAGCAACTGAGGGCATCCAGCAAACCTTATAAATAGACTAGCGGAGCCTCTCTCATTATTTCATATCCTGTAACACCCCACCTCCGCCAATGTCACTCTTGCAAGCACACTGGCTTTGGAGGGGCGTTAAACAAGGTAAACATGCATGCAGATATCGCAAGACAGAACATATAGAAGTAAAAACAGAGTAAATAAAGCAGCGGATAAAACTAACATTTCAAAACCATAGTCAAGTTACATCAAAGTACTTGGTCATTATTTTCCCCCAAAACAAAGTCTAGAAGCATAAACTAAAAAATAGAAAGAAAATCATAAAGTAACTATCTCCAAGGTGGAATAAAGCCATAGCAAGCTCAAGTCCAAACCGTACATGAGCTATCCAGAAAAGCCGCTAAAGATCCAAGCTAGGTGCTAGTGTTCCCACCCTGTAAACCGGGGGGGGGGGGGAACGAAAGAAAAGAGGAGAAAGAAAATGGGTCAGTCAAAAGACTGGTAAGTCCTACCTACTATTAGTATAAAAACTAATAAAGTTAACTGGACATGTAAAGCAGAGATGAAACATAGGATGATAACTGGCATGGTGAAATGTTAACAAGATAGGTCAAGTGTGGCATCGCATATACAAGGTTAAGTTTTTGCACCAAGTGTACTAGTATTTCAACCCATGTCAAGTATAAACAAGAAGTGATCCCTTGGCCCAATCTTGGCCCAATATCACGAGATGACCTAAATCAATGTCCAACAACACGGTCTAGTCGATCGGCTCCCTAAAAGCCTAACTCGTCAAGTGTCGGTGTCATACGGCCCAACCACGAAGTGTAGTCAAACTGTGTTAGGTCCACCCTAGGGTGTATCAAGCCCTAGGGTGCCAACCACGGACACAAATCAAGCACGCACAGTCTAAATCTACTGGTGCCCATGTCTGCTTTTTCAACTTCGGACTATGTGCACGACCATAGTCCGCCTGAACCTACACCGGCGCACCTACTCAGCCGTCATTTTGGTCGCTTACATGTCATCCCAGTAATCGTGCCCCACCCTAGCCTAGTCCCTAGGGTATCATGATACAACCAAGAGGGTTACTGGTGAAAAGGACCACGTAACTAGGGTTTCTAACGGGTCAAACATGGTTAACCCTATCCAATCAAGTACCAAGTTGGTTAAGTGTACCCCAGGTTCATGACTTAACCCCATCAACCCATCGTGTTTAATTGGTTAAGTATTCCAGTGGTCCACGACTTAACCCTATCATGTGGCATTAATTAATTTAATGCACCCAACCTCTCACATTAGACCTTGTTGTGGTTACTAGTTAAGCCGGGCGGGTCCGGGTAGCTTTACACCACAACTTAGTCTAACCTCGGGTTTCAAGTGCGACATGACCAACTACTCACATTGGGTCCTATTGCTTGTAGCCACTAGTTAAGCCGGTCGGTTCCGGGTAGATTTATGCTACAAACTCAACCCAACCTCGAGTTGGCCATTCTCATGTTCTCTAGAAGTCATGTCCAAGTTCATGTTCATGTTTCAAGCATAATCACATGTCATATTTCATGTCATCTTTTCAAGTCATGTTTTTATGTCATTTTAGTTTACCCATAAAGTAACCCCATCGCATGCAAGTTCGCATAAACGCAAATAGATCTCAAAGAGGGAACTTAGAAGCATGAAATAATTAATAAGGTTTGGCCACAAGTTAAACATGGTGGCATATGAGGCAAATGTGTTCATAAACTTGCATATTACATTATAGGCCTCAAAACATGCATGATATCAACTTTAGCAAAATAGATGAAACATGGTCATAAATGACATAGGATGATAGCTAGTGATTCGCATATAACATCATATGCAAGATAACATAAGGTTTATGAGAGTTTCTATGTTGCTTTATGCAACATTTCCAATCAAAGCTCATAGCTTTCTATGCACAAAGTCAAGGTGATAGCTTTACAAACATGCATAGAATAAATGTATGCATAACATGATAGAATCAAAGCACAAATCATATTTAGGCCCAGACTCAAACTTGCAACATGTCATATTTAACTTCATAGTTAGAATCTAAGAGTAGAATAGGGCTTACAATGCTATGAAGACTTATAAAGTAAAATAAGATTGAGACGAAGCCACTAGCAACTCTAAAAACTCCCAAATGATAAACTCCAATGAAAACCCTTGAGAAACAAGAAGAAGATCCTTGCTTTGATGAAGAAAGATTGAACTTTGGCCTTGAATCAAACTTAGAAACTCTCAAACAAGCTTAGGAACTCTCATATGAATGAAGATGGAGACTATGACAAGAGGGTGGAGGCCATGATTAAACATTTTGGCATAATCTAGTTGTAGGATTGATTTATGATGGTTTAGGCTAGGTATTATGGTCCTTTTATAGAAGTTTAGGTTAGTTTAGGCCATAGGATTAACCCTAATTCAGATCTGAGCCTTTAAAATCCGTCACAAGCCTTAAAACATGTCTTGAGGAACAAGTCAGGTACACCCAGGCCAAACTGGCCGACCACCCAAGTCGACAGGGGTGTCGACTGGGCAGTCGACACCACCTGGGGTGTGTCGACTCCCCAGTCGACTTGGGGGTGGCGGGTATTTTTCCCACCTATCCTGCTTGGCTGAATTTTAATTCTGAATTCAAATTTGAACTTGAAATTTTTTGAAAACTTTGACGGGCCATAACTTGGTCATACGGACTCCAATTTTCGAAAACTCGGACTCTATTTCGCGTATTTTTCCGAGACGAACGCAATGGCACAGCCCATTTCCCTTGATTCAGATTTTATCATTTAATTCTTCCTTGATTTATGTTATAACATGCTATTTAAAATACGGGTTATTACATTCTCCCCTCCTTAAAGGATTTCGTCCCCGAAATCTTCAAGTTAGGAAGAACGTATCCTACCATCCATCATCCATCTACTCAAAACATCATCCACGAGCAGTCATTGTCCTTAAAAGATTCCAAATGTTGTATGATCATATGCGAAAGTTGTGTGTACATGTACTTATCTAATGCGAAAATCAGGCGGTTACTGATTCAATAAACCTCCTTAATGCAAAGTATGTTAGTGAAATGAGTCCATATGTATGCAAATTCCTATCATAATTTATAATCTCTACATGAGTGCACATAACATTCATCCATATGCAACATCCACGTGATACCATAACAAGTTTCAGCCATGAATAAGTATAACCACTCATGCATATGCAATATGAAAGTGTGTGAGCCGATCTTAGTGCCTAACGTGTATCATGCATCTACGAGTATCCACTTGCAAACACTTGCAACCACTTGCAAACATCAAACATAACATGTTTCAAATACATGTTTCATCCAAAGGGTTTCTACCTAAGGTTCTCATGACAAGATAAACATGGATAGCAAAAGAAAGATATGCTAACAAGGAAAAGAGATTGAGAATGTACCCTCAAAAAGAAATGGATAAAGCCCACGCATCTTCTCCTCGGTTTCCGAAGTTGCATCCTCTTCGGCCTTACTCCACTGAACCTTCACCAATTTGACTTCTCGATTCCTTAGCTTCCTGATCTCTGTTCCCAAGATACGAATCAGAGCTCGCCTCAAAGTTGCCTCTTTCTCTACCTCCACGTCTTCAAGAATGCTAGGTTCAACCACCTCAGCGGACTCATGTAGGCACTTTCGGAGATGCGAGACATGAAAGACATTATGCACTCCGGCCAGCTTCTCGGGCAATTCCACCTTATAAGCCATCTTCCCAATTCTCTCTATGATAGGGAAGGGTCCTACGAACCTTGGTGCCAGCTTCACAACTGCTCCAAAACGAACCACATTACGCAAAGGAGAAACCTTCACGAAAACCATATCTCCAACTTCGAATTCCAAATCTGTCCTTCGCTTGTCAGCATAGGAATTTTGCCTGTCTTGGGTCATTTTCATCCGTCTTCTCACCAATTCAACTTTCTCGGATGTGTCCCGTATCATATCGGGCCCAAGTATAAGCCTATCCGTTGTCTCCCACCAACAAGATGGTGACCTACACGACCTCCCTTACAAAGCTTCAAATGGTGCCATCCCTATGCTAGCTTGATATCTATTATTATAAGCAAACTCTACAAGAGGAAGGTGGTCTTCCTAAGTACCACCAAAGTCAAGAACACAAAGCCTCAAAAGATCTTCTAGCACTCTATTCACCCTTTCGGTTTGGCCATCCGTCTGGGGGTGATAGGCTGTACTTAGATTCAATCGCATACCCATTGCTTCTTGCAAACTATTCCAGAACTGGCTAGTGAAGATTGGGTCACGATCGCTAACTATGCTAGAAGGAACTCCATGCAATCGCACTATCTCTTGAAGATAAACAGATGCTAGCCATGATGCGGTCCTCTTGCTCTTCACTGGAATAAAATGAGCACTCTTCGTAAGTCTATCAACTATGACCCATATGCTCGTATTCCCTTTCCTTGACCTAGGCAATCCATCCACAAAATCCATAGAGATGCTTTCCCACTTCCATTGCGGGACCTCCAATGGATGTAATAGCCCACCGGGTTTCTTTGACTCGGCTTTCACTTGTTGGCACACCATGCACTTAGAAACATACTCTGCCACATCCTTCTTCATTCCAGCCCAAAAGAAAATGCGCTTCATATCCCTATACATCTTATCTCCTCCAGGATGTATAGTCATCTTCGAGTGATGCGCTTCTTCGAGAACTTTATGCACCAGGCCTCCCACTTGTGGAACGCATAGCCTTCCATCACGCCTTAGCCAACCCTTGTCATCAATAGTATATCTATTAAGGTGACTAGACGTCTCACCATGAATCAACTTGTCCATGATCTCGGCTATCTGCGGGTCTTCCTTCTGCGAAGTCCTTACTTGATCAAGAAGTGTAGGTCTAAGCTCAAGAGATGCTAACGAACCCGTCATCGACTCAACAGCCGTTGTGAAATCAAAGGTTGCCAAGAACTCTAGGCTCTTCATCTCAACAAACAAGGAACTCAAAGTCAACCTTCTTCTGCTTAGTGCATCTGCCACAACATTACCCTTGCCAGGGGTATAAGCTATCTCGAAGTCATATGATGCCAAGAATTCCATCCACCTTTGCTGCCTTAGATTCAGATCTTTATGCGAGAAGAGGTACTTGAGCGACTTGTGATCAGTATATAACTCAAACCTTTCGCCTAGAAGATAGTAGCGTCAGGATTTGAGTGCAAAGACGATCGCCGCCAACACTAAATCATGAGTGGGATAGTTCTTCTCATGAACTTTAAGTTGCCTACCCCCATAACATATCACTCTTCCTTCCTGCATCAGAACAGCACCTAATCCCGTGCCACATGCATCGGTGTACACGGTAAACATCTTACCGCCATCGAGTAATGCCAAAACTGGAGCTGTGGTAAGGGCCCTCTTGTGCCTTTGAAAAGCAAGCTCACACTCTAAGTCCCATGCAAAGACTAAGTTCTTCTTCGTCAACTTAGTAAGAGGGGCTGAAATCTTAGCGAAGTCCCTAATGAACTTCCTATAGTAGCCTGCCAGACCGAGAAAGCTTCTTACTTCGGTTGCATTCTTAGGAGTCTTCCAGTCTTGAACCGCAACCACTTTCGCGGGATCCACGGCTATGCCTTGCTTAGAAACTATATGTCCAAGAAACCGAACTTCCCTTCTCCAAAAATGGCATTTGGAGAACTTGGCTATCAACTGATGAGCTCTAAGCATATCCATCACCTCCTTGAGATGTCTAGCATGTTCTTCTTCATCCTTTGAGAAGATCAGAATATCATCCACGAAGACAACCACAAACTTGTTAAGGAACTCCCTGAACACCCTACTCATCAAATCTACGAAGTAGGCGGGTGCATTAGTCAAACCGAATGGCATGACAAGCCATTCAAAGAATCCATCTGGAGTCCTAAACGCAGTCTTATCAATACTATCCTCAGGCACTCTAAGCTGATGGAATCCGGTGGCTAGATCGAGCTGAGAGAAAACAGAAGTACCAACAAGCTGGTCAAAGAGGTCATCAATCCTTGGTAACGGGTACCTATTCTTCTTTGTCAGCTTGTTCAACTCTCGATAATCAACACGTAGACGAAGCGAACCATCCGCCTTAGTAGCGAACACCACAGGAGCACCCCATTCAGAAATGCTTCGCCTAATAAAATTCTTCTCAAGCAACTCCTTGATTTGCTTACTGAGCTCTCTTCTTTCTCGCGGGGCCATGTGCCTAACGGGCAATGAAACTGGCTTGGCATTATCAACAAGATAAATGCGGAAATCTATCTCTCGTTTAAGGGGTAATCCCTTAACCTCTTCAAAGACATCAGGATATTCTCGGACCACCCTTACAGATTGCAGATCATCGATGGACGAGTCAAGAGATTCAAGATAACACAACATGACGGGATCCAGCGGGTTGCAAGAAATCTCTAGGATATTTCCGAGGCGAGTCATGAGCCTCACCACCCTATGCTCACAATCAAGAATGGCTCCATAACTGGACAACCAATCCATGCCCAAAATCAACCCGTATCCCGTGAACCCGAGAACATAAGCATTACACGTGAATTCTACGGTCAAGATAGAAATCCTCAAATCCATACCAATCATAGATAGATGGGCGGAACCCCCAATTGGATTTGAAACATTAACGGGATCCTCAACTAGACTAGTACTTAGGTGCAAACTTTCAACAATGTCAGAAGAAATAAAGGTATGCGATGCGCCAGAATCAAACAAAGTGCGAACAGGAAAATCAGAAATATAAACAAGGCTTTCTACAGAAATACTACCTCGATCCTGAACTGGAGCAGTGTTGAGAGCATGCACTTGCCCTCCAGAAGGTCCTGCACGCTGAGTCTGTCCTTGCCGTTGTCCTTGCTTCTTGGGGCAATCCTTGCTAAAGTGTCCAATCTCTCCACAATGAAAGCATTCGCCCAACTTTCTCTTCTTCTTCCTACAATCTTTGGCTATGTGCCCAACAATCCCACAGAAGTTGCACTTTCTTGGGTCCTTTGCCTTGTTGTTGTTGGCCTTGTTACCCTTGTTGTTCTTGTTATTCTGATTGCTCTGATTTCCTCCCCACTTGGAGTCCGCTTTCTTGGTTTGAGTCTCACTAGGCTTGACTTCTTTCTTTCCATTCTTATCGTCTCCCTGAAGCAATGCCATGTCCACTGGGCTTTCAAAAGTGGCCCCCATGGGTATATGTGACATGGCTAAACCTTATAATGGCTCATTCAACCCTCGTGCAAAGCGAAGAGCCTTCTTCTGGGGAGTATTAACCATGTCCAAACCGAATCGAGCAAGCTGGTTAAACTTATTCACATACTCCCTCACTGTCATGTCCCCTTGCTTCAAAGATATAAACTTCTCCAATTGCAGATTCGCCTCAGCAGATGATAGAAACTTAAGCCCAAACCTCGTCCTCAAGTCAGCCCAAGTCTCTATAGGCCTAGTAGCATTGGTGACCTCCCACCAATAAGCAGCTTCCTCTTTCAATAGCCATGCTGCCAATAGAACTTTTCTACGGTCTTCCACATCAAAGATGGCGAAGAGATCTTCAGTTTCTTTCAACTAATTTCTTGCCTCTACAAAAGTCTTCGTCCCAATAAAATTCTTGCCCCTCATCGCCTTAAAGTCTTTGCAAACCTTTGCGAAATCTGCTTGTGGATGCTGAGGAGGAGGAGGAGGAACCTCAGCTACGATGGGAGTGTTTACTGGGCCCACATCGTTGGCCCTAGCTTCCAAGTACCTCCGGAACCATCCGGGAATGGTTACTCCCTCGGGAAGGTTAAGATCGGCCATGCTGAAAAAGGAAAAGATAGATTTAGAACGAGGAAACAAAGGATAGTGCTAATGGCTTTTGGGGAATAGCCTTTTTAAAATAAACTAGACTTTTCTTGGAAAATACTTAATTGGTTTTGAAAATAGTTTTTCAAAAGGGTTTTAAAACTCTTGTCCGGTCTAGTAAAACCTTATGCTCTGATACCAAATGTAACACCCCACCTCCGCCAATGTCACTCTTGCAAGCACACTGGCTTTGGAGGGGCGTTAAACAAGGTAAACATGCATGTAGATATCGCAAGACAGAACATATAGAAGTAAAAACAGAGTAAATAAAGCAGCGGATAAAACTAACATTCCAAAACCATAGTCAAGTTACATCAAAGTACTTGATCATTATTTTCCCATAAAACAAAGTCTAGAAGCATAAACTGAAAACTAGAAAGAAAATCATAAAGTAACTATCCCCAAGGTGGAATAAAGCCATAGCAAGCTCAAGTCCAAACCGTACATGAGCTATTCAGAAAAGCAGCTAAAGATCCAAGCTAGATGCTAGTGTTCCCACCCTGTAAACCTGGGGGGGGGGGGGGGGAGGGGGAACGAAAGAAAAGAGGCGAAAGAAAATGGGTCAGTCAAAAGACTGGAAAGTCCTACCTACTATTAGTATAAAAACTAATAAAGTTAAATGGACATGTAAAGCAGAGATGAAACATAGGATGATAACTGGCATGGTGAAATGTTAACAAGATAGGTCAAGTGTGGCATCGCATATACAAGGTTAAGTTTTTGCACCAAGTGTACTAGTATTTCAACCCATGTCAAGTATAAACAAGAAGTGATCCCTTGGCCCAATCTTGGCCCAATATCACGAGATGACCTAAATCAAGGTCCAACAACACGGTCTAGTCGATCGGCTCCCTAAAAGCCTAACTCGTCAAGTGTCGGTGTCATACGGCCCAACCACGAAGTGTAGTCAAACTGTGCTAGGTCCACCCTAGGGTGTATCAAGCCCTAGGGTGCCAACCACGGACACAAATCAAGCACGCACAGTCTAAACCTACTGTTGCCCGTGTCTGCTTTTTCAACTCCAGACTACGTGCACGACCATAGTCCGCCTGAACCTACACCGGCGCACCTACTCAGCCGTCGTTTTGGTCGCTTGCATGTCAGCCCAGTAATCGTGCCCTACCCTAGCCTAGTCCCTAGGGTATCATGATACAACCAAGAGGGTTACTAGTGAAAAGGACCACGTAACTAGGGTTTCTAACGGGTCAAACGTGGTTAACCCTATCCAATCAAGTACCAAGTTGGTTAAGTGTACCCCAGGTTCATGACTTAACCCCATCAACCCATCGTGTTTAATTGGTTAAGTATTCCAGTGGTCCATGACTTAACCCTATCATGTGGCATTAATTAATTTAATGCACCCAACCTCTCACATTAGACCTTGTTGTGGTTACTAGTTAAGCCGGGCGGGTCCGGGTAGCTTTACACCACAACTTAGTCTAACCTCGGGTTTCAAGTGCGACATGACCAACTACTCACATTGGGTCCTATTGCTTGTAGCCACTAGTTAAGCCGGTCGGTTCCGGGTAGATTTTTGCTACAAACTCAACCCAACCTCGAGTTGGTCATTCTCATGTTTTCTAGAAGTCATTTCCAAGTTCATGTTCATGTTTCAAGCATAATCACATGTCATATTTCATGTCATCTTTTCAAGTCATGTTTTTATGTCATTTTAGTTTACCCATAACGTAACCCCATCGCATGCAAGTTCGCATAAACGCAAATAGATCTCAAAGAGGGAACTTAGAAGCATGACATAATTAATAAGGTTTGGCCACAAGTTAAACATGGTGGCATATGAGGCAAATGTGTTCATAAACTTGCATATTACATTATAGGCCTCAAAACATGCATGATATCAACTTTAGCAAAATAGATGAAACATGGTCATAAATGACATAGGATGATAGCTAGTGATTCGCATATAACATCATATGCAAGATAACATAAGGTTTATGAGAGTTTCTATGTTGCTTTATGCAACATTTCCAATCAAAGCTCATAGCTTTCTATGCACAAAGTCAAGGTGATAGCTTTACAAAAATGCATAGAATAAATCTATGCATAACATGATAGAATCAAAGCACAAATCATATTTAGGCCCAAACTCAAACATGCAACATGTCATATTTAACTTCATAGTTAGAATCTAAGAGTAGAATAGGGCTTACAATGCTATGAAGACTTAT
This sequence comes from Allium sativum, assembly GCA_030737875.1. Lineage (NCBI taxonomy): Eukaryota > Viridiplantae > Streptophyta > Magnoliopsida > Asparagales > Amaryllidaceae > Allium > Allium sativum. Next base: position 549,167,439 of record CM060912.1, on the reverse strand, counting down.
AAAGTAAAATAAGATTGAGACGAAGCCACTAGCAACTCTAAAAACTCCCAAATGATAAGCTCCAATGAAAACCCTTGAGAAACAAGAAGAAGATCCTTGCTTTGATGAAGAAAGATTGAACTTTGGCCTTGAATCAAACTTAGAAACTCTCAAACAAGCTTAGGAACTCTCATATGAATGAAGATGGAGACTATGACAAGAGGGTGGAGGCCATGATTAAACATTTTGGCATAATCTAGTTGTAGGATTGATTTATGATGGTTTAGGCTAGGTATTATGGTCCTTTTATAGAAGTTTAGGTTAGTTTAGGCCATAGGATTAACCCTAATTCAGATCTGAGCCTTTAAAATCCGTCACAAGCCTTAAAACATGTCTTGAGGAACAAGTCAGGTACACCCAGGCCAAACTGGCCGACCACCCAAGTCGATAGGGGTGTCGACTGGGCAGTCGACACCACCTGGGGTGTGTCGACTCCCCGGTCGACTTGGGGGTGGCGGGAATTTTTCCCGCCTATCCTGCTTGGCTGAATTTAAATTCTGAATTCAAATTTGAACTTGAAATTTTTTGAAAACTTTGACGGGCCATAACTTGGTCCAACAGACTCCGATTTTCGAAAACTCGGACTCTATTTCGCGTATTTTTCTGAGACGAACGTAATGGCACAGCCCGTTTCCCTTGATTCAGATTTTATCATTTAATTCTGCCTTGATTTATGTTATAACATGCTATTTAAAATACGGGTTATTACACATCCATTCTCTCTTCTTCTTCTTCCCCAAGCATATCCTAAAAATTAGGAAATGCCACATATTAAAATTTTACGGGATGAAGAAGTTCTTAAATTTTTAATATTTAATTTTATAAACACTTTTGGAGGTGGAGGTTCTGCTAGATTTTAGAAGAAGGCTACGGGGGGAGCCTTGGTCACCAGATCTATGAGTTTTTATGTAATTTTTAGATTAGTTATTTGCATAGGAATGTTTAGACAGTTAAGTAGTTTTATGCAAGTTTATGTTTACAATATTTATATGTTCATATTTTCTGTAAGCTAATGTAATTTATTTAATGTCTATGCCTATTTCTTTCCAATTGTTTATTGCTTATAAGTAATTCTCTTTCTTCTTATCCCCTTCTTTGTTATAGTTTATTTACAGTTATATTTAGGACTATTTTTATTTGCTTTTGAGTTTAGGCCTTCCGAGTAGCCTATACCATTTCTCTTTTTCTTTTTGCATTAAGCCTAGGCCTAAAAATAGCTTAGGCCTTTACTGTTATTTTGTGTTAAATTAGAATAATGTTGAAATTGAATAAAAATGGATTTTTTTAGGCATATTGAAACTGATTAAGTATTGTAATTAGATTGGACTGTAAATTAGGGATAAAAGCTTAACATGTAAACTGGAATAAATTGAACTTAATTGGACGTTAAGCAACGTCGCGATGGGTTGTACAAAAAATTACATTAATTAGAAATGTTAATGCAACCTAGGAATATAACATGAGGTTATATTCGGATTATTAATAAACTTAAATGTGTTAAGTTAAATTGATGAAATTAATAAGCTAATATAAAGTTAGTATGTTCCGACAACGTGGGAAAGATAAATGGCTCGTAGATTAGGTCTGTTCCGATAGATGTGGTTGATAAGGAAAGATAAGAGGTCTAATAGTATAATGAAATCCGAGTTTAGGTCCGTTCCGGCAGCATCGGGCTGACTGGGGAAGATAAGAGGCCAAATAAAATAATTAATAGGGACCAAGTCTAGGGGTGTGTCAATTGCAAATTTTAGTTGGTAACTCGTATCAGTCGGTATCCCTTTGTTATCATGGAGTCTCACACTACGTAGAGGCTAGGGCACGCTTAACTGACTTGGATGGTAAGAGGTTCAAACGAGGTGGGTACAGGCACGTTCCGGCGGAATAATGAATGTGCATTGTTCCGTTTGAGGAAGATAAGCCGATGTAGCACTGGTGATTAATGACAATGTCCTTTTTGTTGATGGGTTCAGGATTGAAAACCCTGAATTCCATAGCTGGCATAGGTTATCACATTTTGGGTAAAGTGGTCGATCAACGGGTAGAAATTAGGTAAAGCCTAATTATTATATATTGGTAGTTAGTGCAGTCGTTTTCGAATATGAATGAGAAGCTTATCTTTATTCATGTTTATCTTAACTGCTATTTCATTTATGCTTTTATGTTTGTTGCTCTTAGAACTATTCATCTATCCAAATGCTTCCTTATCTTAAGCTCATTCTAGACATTACTAGAACTCACCAGACGTATGTATGACCTAGTTTGTTTTCTCCTTCTCTCTTCCTTTCCTCTGCCTAGGTTCACAGGGTGGAGGGGTTTAGTAGTGATTCTTGATTACTTGGTTTAGCTTGGATTCAGGCTCTTCTCAAGATTCATGTGTTGGTTCAGTTGTTGCTTTATGATCATTGTATTGGCTTATGAGAGCGATAACTTTTGTGGTTTTACTTATGTACTCTGGTATTTTCCATGAGACAGTATGTTTTTTTATGATGATGACCATCTGGTATTTTGAAATGTAATAAGTAATATGATTTGACTGCTTATTTAATAAACATTTTTAAAATTTCCGCTGTGTTTTATATTTCTATCCTGTAAATTTTAGTCTTTGTGTTGTTACTTTATACATCCTCATACGGGCGGCGTTAAAGGGTGTGGGGTGCCTCATATGTGATCGAATCGGGACTTAAAACCACTTCCATTGAGTTTGGATGATTTTTTGATTGAAAAAAAGTATAATGATTGCTGTATATAAGGAGAAAAACAGTCTCCATACTTGCGATAATTGTTATGGGGAGCAATGTTATATTTTGACAAAACCTCTATTTTTGGAATCATAACGGTGAGGTGATACACATAGGCTAGCATCGTTATGATCAGATTTATCATTTCGTTGCGACTCTAAGCGCATGTCAATTTAAATTTTGGAAGTTGAATATTCGAAAGGAGGGTTAGCTACCATAGAAATTCGAAATTAGTCTCAAGATATATTCCTTCGCGTTCACAAGACGTTTTTATGCCCAGACTGCTTGTTTGCTCGTGTCAATCAGAGTTTGGATTCATTTGGCCCATTTTGTACCTCTAACTATAAATATGGGCACATAGTTGGAAAATAATATTATTTTATTCTCAAACCCTAGCCCTTGCCACCATAATCCAAAGCATTCAATGGTCCATTTTTCTCTTATCAATCCATCCACCCTCTCAACGTGAAAGTTTTTCATATCATCATTCCAAGTCATCCATGGTATTCGTTCATTGATAAGACCATCTTAGTGCATGGTAATAAAAAAACCAAAACTACCTACTTTTTTGTTTTTGACTCGTAGAGGACACATCATTCAGAACTAGCTTCTGTATATAAAAGGAAAAATGTGGAGAATTGAAAAACGAAGAAAATAGCAATGGTTTGAGGTGATCAAAGTTCAGATGAGAGAGTGGTTTGAGGACCAAATCCATTATGTCCAGAGTCCGACTGACGTGGGAAACGGTCAGTGTTATTGACGTGACAGAGTCCAAATGATGTAGGAAATGTTTGTAACATGATAGATTAAGTGGTTTGGCTTGTCAGGTAACACATATTCAAGGCACTAAACGAGTGAATGTGAGGATGGATAATGGTTGTTATGGATGGTTACTTGTTTATCACCATTTTAGTACCTAGACATCTATTACATCTTTGACATGGGGTAGCATATATCCAGTGTTATGTGCTAATTTTGTGGACGTAGGAATATGTCAAATATAGTTCTCTACACGATATGTGCCATATACTATTACGACTTTTACAGTATTTTGAGATTTATTTATCGCTCACCCCAGACTTTGGCTGACCTAAGGTTTTATGTTCCCTCTTACTACTTTGGGTACTCATCAACCATACCAATGAGTAGGCCATGTACAAGAGGAAACATTACCCAGAGCTGCGCAGATGGATTAGCTGGATGAGACGTCTTCTCATATTTATACTTGTACTATTATTTATTCCATGTGTGACATTTTAGAGGCACAATAGTGTTAATTGTTTATTAGAGACAGTTATCAGCGAATATATTTATCTTTTGTTAAACTCTAATTTTTAATGTGACGGTGTGGGCCAGTATTCTCTGATTATATGGTTTATATAGTTATTACTATTTCACATGTTTTATATATGTGATTTCTATTATATTTTATTTGATGCGCTATGAGACATACTATAGGTTATGTGTTTAAGTATTGTGTTCACTTCTTCCTCTTCTCTTCTATTCCCTTCTCTCGCTATCTATTTCTCTTTTTATTTCCATTTCTTTCCCTTCCTACATCGATCGAGTGTTTATACAGTGCCCTGCTGAGTTATATGAGCACCATACGTATAGGGAGGTCATCATAAATTTATAGTGGATTGGTAAGGTTCCTATGTCCACCTGTAGTAATCTTTATTTGTACTTTTGATTTCAAGTACAACTGACTAGATGTAGGAATGTAGAGAGAAGAATGTGTTATTATCACCAAAGAATTGTAGAGCTTCCATATAGAGAAGAGAAGACCCTTTTTGTTAGCCTTTAATGGCCTATTTATAGCTTAAAATAAAGATGGATCAACCCGAAATTTAACAGGAGAACCCATTAAAGCAAGATGACCGTGTCCTAGAAGTATTGCCAAGATCACCCTACATGTCAAAGATCGATATCAATCCCTCAAGATCCTTAGGGTTTGCATCTAATAAATGTGTGTCCCCTAAAGTAGGTCCATCTATGGTCCTTTTTTTCCTTTGTGTATTTTCTTGCTTGGTTCACCCACTGATTTTTTAAGTTATTAATGTAGTTTCAACATGTTTTTGAGTTTGAGGTTTGGCGCTTTGGATCCCTGCCAATTCCTATCTTAGCCAACTTCTTAAATTTGTGCTTCGGATCCCAATCGATCCTTGTCATTGTTAAAGCCTTGGTTCTGTTCTCTAGATCCTTATTAATACTTGTCTTAATCAAAGTCTCTTCCAGACTTAGCTAAGTCTAGAATGTTATTCAAGTAAATCCACTACTTGAAGCTTCACATGTACATCTATACTCAATTCTCAAGCGATCCAACAATCTTTCCAGGCTATCCACCATAACGGTTGGGTAATTGGAGTATCCAATTCCATCATGTAACAACCATGTAAAAAGAAGGGAAAAAGATAACCAATCATAATCCCAAAATCTTTGCATATATGATTCAAAATCAATATGATTTAATTAAAGGAATTTGGAACCACTGGACTTAAAATCAACTGTTTGAAATTAATAATCTTTAATCAAAAATTTGAATCATTTTAGAATCCATAATATTCAAAAATAGGTTCTTAATTTTGAAAAGAAAATATTAATAAAATTGATTTACAAATCTCTATATTTTTGAAATGATTCTGTTATTGTGGATGGACCAACAAATCTGGAGTCCTTTGTTTTTGATGATGTAAGGGATGAGATAGATTGCTATAAAATCCTTACCATTCCAGAACAAATTTTGGCTAAAATCTAGATTTTGATATGGATCTTAAAAACCTAGCATCCCTTAATATGGATCCTCTTAAAATTCACGGAGTAAGGGATAGTCATTCACGAAGTAAAGAAGTTCAGTATGCCATGCTAAGTTGAATTGTCTTCCAAATTAGTAAGTTGTCACTTTTGTTTTCCATTATCTGTTTAGTTGGAAAATAAGTGTATGAATTAGGTGTTTGGTTTGGCTGCATTGATCCTAATTTTGATTGTGGTTGTACTTGGGAATGGGAATATTAGCTTCATGCAAAATTCTGAGTCAATTTCCTTTGTTGTGTTCGCTTTTAATGGTTGTTGTTGAGAGCGTTAAGTGATGGTTTGTATTATATCGCCACTTACTCGAGATCAATGCGTTGTGTTGTTTCATCCTTGGAGATTTCAAGGACGAAATCCTTTAAGAAGGGAAGAATGTAAGGACCCGTATTTTAATGGTTAGATATTTAAATATTTTATTTAAATATTGATCATTAACAAATCAATTAAAGGTTCCAACATGGGATTTTTCACAAACGACCGAATCAAAACTTAGGACCAGTTCCATTGAGTTTGAATTGTCTATTATGTGAAGAATAAAGGATCGCTAAATTTCGATTTCAGATTAGTCGGTGTTCATATCGATCTCGGAATACATGTAAATACTCATTCTGGGAGCATAGTGTCAGATTGTGACGAAACTTATATTTCTGGAATAGTGGTAGCGAGTTATTGCATGCCATCAATTTTCTTAATGATCGGACGTATCGTTTGGCCTTGCATAAATAAAACTTATGTTGGTTTCTATAAGAAAATGGCATTGTAAAATTAGAGTTTTAAAGGCTAATTTCCACAAACATTCGATTTAGGCTTTGGGAGTAGTCTCTTGTTTTCAGTGGTGTTTATACATAGATGACGGCTGGGCCGACACATGTCGAATGGAGTTAATGGGTTTTAGGCCTCATTTGTGTGTAAACGAATAAAATAATATAAAATATTATCTAAAAACCTAAATTTTATTGGCGTTCATTGTTCACTCTTCGCTTCTATTTCATTTTACTGTTTCATTCAGGAACATGGCCAACTCTTACTTGTTGAGTTCAAAAATCAAAATATAATGATTTACTCAATATAGATTCCCAAAATCAAGTTCATTTAACCCACATTGAAAATATCCTCCTCCCCATATGAATTTGATAGCGTGGGATTCTAATGTGGTCAGCGGTTGTATGAACATGACGATTTAGGGTTCGCATTTTCTCCATATCTGGACGACGAGGGTTTTCCAGATTTGTTTCATCGAATTCAAAGTGCCGAGGAGCATCTTCTTACGACCATTGTTCAACACCTAATCCAAGGCCTTGATATACGACATTTGCCTAGGTATAGGTGGTTTTGGGTCACATTCTGCCATGGTGGTGTGAGCCTTTGATTGAGGTTACCAGAGTAGAGAGAGCTTGAAGACAAGTACTTTGGTGAAAATGATCAGGATTTTGCGGAATAATGGAGGAGAAATCAAAAGAGGAAGGAGGATGGATATGCACGGCCTTGAACTACGCACGTACAGGGGATTTTAGGATTTGGGGAAGAAAACTAAATTGAGGTAATTAAGCGATTAAATAGTTAATTAAGTTAGTTAGTCAATTAATAAATCGTTGGTCAATTAATAAATCACCAGTCTTATACAGCTATATCTTTTGCGTACGAGGTAAGATTGGGATGTCATTTCTTCCGATGGACTCGTATTGACAAGCTTTATATTTTACAGTTGGTTTGGGTTAATTTGGCTAAGGTGAGTGACATTATCTTTCACTCGACTTTATTTCTTTGTATAGTATAGGTTTTACATTTTATATTGTTCTCTAATTATAAAACGTAATATTTAGGACAATTGGACCTAGTAAATAATAAATAAAAATGTTAGGAAGTGATTTAAGTAGTTTTAACTTGATTATGACATATTACCTGTTTGCACATTATTGCACGTTATTTATCCATTTGAACGCTATTACGCACTGTTTTGACCACACTGTTAGATTTAGGTTAGCTGGATACTTATTTCACTTTGATTGTTAAAGATAAGTTCTATTTGATGTATTACTGCTACTATTGATTCTTGTATGCAAGTTTAGGAATTTGGATGACTATTGGTTGCATGGTTGAATTGTATGCTTAGTTTAATTTAAAACGCTGTTAATAGGTGATCTAATGTTAGGAAATATTTCGTTTGTTAGAGTTTGGGGTGCTTATCGGTCAAATGCAAACATCCCTGTATATTGATTTAATGCACAAGGATGATAGAGTCGAGCGGATTAGATAAATTCTCGATGGAGCTTTACAGTGCATGAATGGACTAGATGACGGAGCAACATTGGAGCTTGGCTACGGATTCGACGACAAAGCAGCATTGGAGCTTAGCGATAGTTTTGTAGACGGAGCGACACTGTAGGTTTGTGGCCAATCTGGAGGCGAATAGTGGACTTGGCGACAAGCTGGACTTCGCAATGAATGCCGAGCATTTTCCTTGGGTGGGTATTTCACAATTTTTGGTTAAATATGTGATATGGTAGTCTTTATCGATTACTATTGAGTGGTTGATATAGACTACCATTGTTATTGTCGATTTGGCCAATTTGACATGGATGATAGTGCGATTTTGAGGAGTAGAATGCGATTGTTGTTCGATAGCAATTTCGATACGATGGCTTTTTGACCAGAGGCTTTGGCCTGAGGTAAGGATGTGATGATTCTATGCAGTGATTTGTCATTCGACGAAGATGATTCTAGGATGGAGAGCACGACCGTTGCAAATGGTTTTTCCGAGATGTAGAAAAGATGACATTAAGTTGTATGAAGGTGACCATTGGAGAGAGAGATGAGAGACACATGATGATATTCTATGATATACGATGTCCATCGGGGATAGTTCCCAATTGTAACGACTTCAGATGAGAGTCTTTTGGATAGTCTAATCGTGGATTCTACTGCTGAGAATATATGCAAAGAGATTATACATAATGCATGGTTTTAGAGGTTACTCGTAAAGAGGGGGTAGTCGGTGTGATGTCCATTTAGACCGGACGAGTACTCCTGTTTTCTAATGATGGGACTTATGGCATTCACTTGGACCAGACGGGTGCTTACCTTGTAGCGTACAAGTGGGTATAACCTAAGTCCAAGCTGACTGAGTGGCATGGATTCGAGTATCATGGAAACTGAGCGTTATCGTATATCCAACGCAATGAGTGAGTGAATGTGAGGTGGATGATGGATGCTATGTTTGCTAAATCATTCATTACCTTAGGGGCGTCATGTGATACGGATATCATCGATTCGAATATCTGGACATTGTTAGTATTCTGATGTAGGATACACCCATATTATTATCGTAGAGTAGTATATATATAATTATTATTATATGTGCGACTCTATGGATGCAGGGGAAGGACATGTATGATTCTCCATATTCTCCATGCCATATATGCTATTACAACTTTTACAACACTTTGAGATTTGTTATCACTCACACCAGACTATTGTCTGACCCAAAGTTTTATTTCCCTCTTATTACCTTAGGTGCTCATCGACAATGCCGATGATCAAACCAGGTGACATGCACATGTATCATTTGAAGCTGCGCAAGTGGATTCGCAGGAGGTGATGCTTTACATATTTATACTTGTATCATATACGTTTATTTCGTGGAGTTGCACTGTGGATCCTTGACAGTGTTATGTATCTTGGTTTGATACAGTTTATTAGTTTTGATTTATGTAACTTTAGTATAAACTCTATTACTGTTCTGTATAACTGTATGGGCATGTACTATGATTATATGGTTTAGATAGTTACTACTATCTCGTCTGTTTTATACACGTGATTGTTACTATTTTATATTATCTGATGTGCTGTGAGATGTATGACATATTCTGTGTTTGTGGTTATATTCTTTTATTTCTCCTCTCTTCTATTTCTTTCTTTCCCTTTTTTCTTCCTTTTTACTATTTCTTTTTCTTGATGATCACTTGACATCGATCGCATGCTTGTATAATGCAAATTTTTAGTCATAAGCACTGGCGGCGTATAACAGGTCATCACATTTTACGTATTGCGTTCACTTCTTCCTCTTCTATTCCCTTCTTTCTCTTTCCATTTCCCTTCTTTCTTTCCATTTCTTTCCCTTGATAACCATTCTGCATTGATCGGGTGTTTGTATAGCGCGGTACTGGGTTATATGAGCACCAGATGTATAGGGAGGTCATTACGAATTTATAGTGATTCGGTAATGTTCCTACGTCCACTTTTAGTAATCTTCCTTTAAACTACTGATTACAAGTATAGTTGACTTGATGTAAGAAACTAAAGAGAAGTATGTATTATTATCCCTAAAGAATTGCATAACTTCCACGTGGAGAAGAGAAGATTTGTTTTTGAGCCTTTGATGGTCTATTTATAGCTGAAAATCAAGAAGGATCAGCTTGAAATTTCGCAGGAGAGCCCCACTAAAGTAGGGGGTTGGGATCGCTCCACATTTCAGAGATCGATACCGACCTCTCAAAAGTGATCAGTACAGATATGTAAGGTATGCATCCAATAAAGGTGCGACCCACAGAGTGGGTCCACCTATGGTCCTTTTTTGCCTTTATGTACTTTCTAGCTTGGTTCATCCTCCGATTTTTAAGTTATTGACGTAGTTTCAATGAGTTTTTTAGTTTGAGGTTTTGCGCTTTGGATCCCTATCAATTCCTGTCTTAGCTAGATTCTATGTTCTACACTTCGGATCCCTATCGATCTCCATCTTTGCCAAAGCCTTGGTTAGGTATTTTGGATCCTTACTACTACCTATCTTAGCCAAGGTCTCTTCCAGACGTAGCTAATTTTAGAATGCTATTCGAACAAATCCAGCCACTTGTAGCTTCTTATGTATGTCCATACTCGATTCTTGAGCGATACAACGATCATTCCGAGCTATCCGCCTTGATTGTTGGTAACCCGAGTATCCAATTACATTGTGTAATAATCTTATAAAAAGTTGGGCAAAAGATAAGCAATCATAATCGTAAAATCTTTGCATATAAGCTTCAAGATCAATATAATTAGATTCGAGGAAGTTGGAACTACGATACTCAAAATCAATAGTATGAAATTAATAATCTTTACTCAAAAATTTAAAGCATTTTAGAGTCCATAATATTCAAAAATAGGTTCTTAATTTTGAAAAGAAAGTATTAATAATAATTGATTTTGAAATGATTGCTCTAATTATGGATGGAGCTGCAAATCTGGACTCCTTTATTTTCGATGATGCAAGGGATGAGATTGATCACCTCAAAATCCTTACTATTCCAGGTTAGATTTCGGCTAAAATCTAGACAGCGGTGAGAATCTTAGAAACCTAACATTCCTTAATATGGCTTCTCTTAATAATTCACAATGGAAGGGATAGTCCTTGACCATAAAAAAGGCCTTAAATTGGAAATTGAGCCTCGATATTAACATCCTCACTATCGAGTTTCTAGTTCGACACCACAGAAGATGCTAGAGGGCCCAAAAAATAAAGGCTAGGGGCGTGCAGATCCAGAATTGGAAGGCTGAAAATAATAGAGACAAGAAAATCATTTGGCTACAACATTTTTTATCAGTTTTCCTGGTCTGTCTTTTGAACCTTGAAGCATTTCTGTTGACACCACTACGACGTGAAAGACATCATCCTCATAAATATGCACTGCCTTTCAAAACAAGGTCGACACCGTTTTGTAATGACATATTGTAACAATCCTGATTTTTAAGTAGAGATATTTAATTAATTTAAATATTTAAAATGATTTATTTTAAGAATTTCCAATTTGGAATTTAATTTATTAAACGAATTTGAATATATAAGTTATAATATAATTGAAAACGAACTTGCAGCGGCGTGGTAGTTCATAATATTACATTTTGAATTTCAATTGAATGTATAAGAACCAATATAAGTTGGAATTCGTTGAAATAAGAATCTTTCAAATCTATTGAACTATAGTTTTCTAATGAGAGAGAAAAATCACTTGTAGATTGTGAGTTATGTCCAACAATATTTTTTTAGAAAGTCGTTATGTAATCATTTATAAACCATAACGATTTATTTAATCAAATAAAAGGATTTTTGTATAAATTGAATATCGATTTAACTTGGATTTTGAAATATCGAGTTATAAAACCAAGTATATTTATTGTGGAGCTATATGATATTCTATTAGGATATATACGATAATATTAATTTATTATTATTAAGTTGAATTGTTTTTGAGTTTAAATTGTATTTTATCGATTTAATTAAACCTTAGAAAAAAGCCATTTTAAAAACAACTTCCGTTTTCGACAAAACGAATTTTATTATATCCGTAATGATTAATTATTGTAAGACTCCCAATTTTTGATCTATCAAAGTTAGTATGTGACCGTGCAAGTTATAAACACTCAATGTAAATACGTATGAATGTAACATCAATAGTTTTAACTCAAACTAGTGCTATTTGAACAAATTGTAACGACCCACATTCTATGCATCGAAGGATCGTGGAATATTTATTTCTTTCACATACCAAGTCCTATAGTCATGTAACTTTGGGAGACGACTATTGGGGTCATTTCCCATGTTCATGAATTTTTGCCGATTTTTAAATGACCGTTTTGCCCCTAGCTGATCTTGTTTTGGCCATAACTTTTTATTGGTAAGGGGTTTTGACCTGAAACCACTTTCATTAGATCCAGATGATGGTTTATCTTTCCGTAGAGTGGTCATATGTAAAAAACGGACTTACCGTTTGGGAGATATGGCTGAAATAAGATTTAGAAGGTAAAAAACTGCTTAACCGGGCCAAATGTAGTGATTAGTGAATGGGCCCATAACCCATTTCGGGATTAGGGTTATGGGGAGGCTGAAATGAGTTAGGTATTCATTCTATTTCAGTTTTCTAGCCACCATTTACCTTTTAGAAAACCTAGCAATGGCCTCCACTTTCTAGAATTATTTCTAATTACCGTTTAATCAAGGATTAACCTAATCTACACCAAATTAAGGAGAAATAGCACCAAAGCAAGGTTGGAGCTGCTATTAGACATTGGTATTCGCCCAAATCAAAGGAGTTTCAGTTCTGAAAGTTTTAACTGTGGCAAAGGTGAGTGATTAGCATTGCTTTTACACTAATTATGGTTAATTAGGGGTAATTAGTGTTAATTAGCGAATTTATGTATTAATAAATTCTGGAAAAATATTTAGAAATTCTTAAACACCGTTTTAGACCTCTGTTAGAAGTTTGGGTTAATTTGGTTAAGTTTTTCTAATCCTATCATTAGATTTACTTATACATGCTTAAGGGGAAAATATGGGTTTTGGGTATGTTTGATCCATTTTAATACATTAGATTGTTGTTTTGCTGTTTATAATTGATTCCCTATGTTGCTATTATTTTTTGGAATGCTTTATGGTTGCTTAGTGAAGTTAAATTGGTTGAAAACGCAGTCATATGGTGTAAAACAGTCATTGGAAAAGTTGCAGGAAATTTGTGCAAGAACCGGATCGGATCGCCCCCTCTGAACTGACCCGATCGTGAGTCCTACCCCACGAGCCGACCGGATCGAGCCCAAGTATCACGGTCCATGGAGCACCATACACTACGAGTCGCTAGATGTTCCTCACCTCTTCGAGTTGATCGCCACGAGCAGAGCATCCATGAGCCGATCGCCTTGAAGACTATGGGCCAAGACAAGTCAGCACTTGAAGACCACGACCCGACTCGGTGACCTGGGTGGATACACCCAACCCGACCCAGTTGGTTAACTACAACCCGAACCCGAATGGTGATCACGAACCAATCCGAATGGAGGAAGAAGACGAGCCTACCCGGAGGAGGAACCCGACCCGATCCGAAGGGGAAATCACGATCCAAATGTCATCCTAGATGGAGCATCACGACCAAACCGAACCAAGGAGCTTGGATGCGAGGCATGAGCCACGAACCAAATGAAGACCGATCCGGAGAAGACCAAAACCCTAGATGCAAAGCTAGTCCAAATGAGAAGTTTGTACTCAGGATCCAGATGGGAACCAACGAGTCAACTTCATGATTGGGCTTTGCTGCGGGACGTGTGCAAAGGGGTTATTGATATCCATAACTTTAGTTCACCACTTAGAGACGGGTTAGTGGTTATGGATCAGTGCAATGGGTTCATAGTGACTCCATGGAGCAAAGTGATCGTAGCAAAAGATTGGGTGATCGAGTGGTGGGTATCATATGCTTTACGCACTGAGTGAGAGATTTGAAGATGATTGCTATGCTTGATGTTTGTTATCACCATGACCCCCAAACCCCCCATTTACACCTTGTGTTAGTGTCAGCTTAGAGTATTGTATATCTTGTTGTGCTAACTCTTTGGTTGTAGGTCCAGGTTCAGGTATGATTGGATTATACCTGTTAGTGTCCTGTTTTGTTGCTTATCTCTCATACCAAACTTTTGTCTGACCCAGAGTTTTATGTCTCTTCTTATTACTCTAGGTGCTCCTAAACGATCAGACTAGAGACAGGTCAGGTGGATATGCACGAGTAGATGTCCGGAGACGAGCAAGAGGCTTACACATACCATTTATACATATATTCTCCCTGTGTCGCCGCTGGTCACTACTTTGGGCATTAGTAGTGTACCTTTCTTATTTTGCTTTAGAGACAGTTTTTAAAAGTTGTAATAATGATGATGTGGAACATAAGCTGTATTTTGGATTTTCTGCTGCTATGATGGTTTAGTTTTCAGCTTATGCACTGTCTCACCTGTTTTATGTCAAAGTTATGTTAATATTATATTTTATCCCATGCGCTGTGAGACATTCTATAGGTTCCTCGTTAGTTCAAATTCCTTTCTTTGGCGACCGTCTTATGCTAGTCGGGCATTGGCATAACGCACTTTCATTGGAAATGTCGGCTAGTACAGGACAGGCCGTCACATTTGGTATCAGAGCTCTAGGTTGCGTAGTTAACCTAGGGAAAGACACCAGGGAGATATAGTACACGTATATGAGAGCATGTATTTGTGATATTTTGGCTTTCAAAAGCTATATATATATACTATTAGTATATTTAAGGATGAAGTCGCACTGCACTAGCACCACTGAAGAGATAGTTAATCGGTTTCTCCTTACAGATTGAAAGATGAGCCGATATACTAGGGGTACTGGTAGAGGAGCTAATAAAGAGAATGCTCCTAATATGAGGATGATGTTTACTACCTTCATGCGAGAGATGCTTAGGGATGCTCGGGGAGCAGTTCCTAATGCTGCTAACGGTGGTGGTGCAGTAGTGCAGGCGCCTAGGGCCGATTTCACCAAGCTTAACAAGGATTATACTAGTCTTGACGGGAAGCCATTCCATGGAACTTAGTCGGCTACAGATGTTCAAGATTGGTTGGATAGTTGTGAGCGCATCTTCGAGGACTTAGGAATCGATGATGCTATGAAGAGAAAGTTAGCATTGCATCAGCTTCAAGGACGAGCTATGAATTGGTGGAATGCTATTAAAGCAGCTACTTCTGAAGATCAAGTTACTTGGAATTAGTTTATGACTCGTTTTAGCGAAAAGTTCATTCCAACTGCTCACAAATCTGAAATGTTTAGGAAATTTTTGGAGCTTAAGCAGAATGGTAGGGCAGTCTCGGAATATATTACTGAGTTCGATACTTTATCGAAGTATGGATTATCTCTTATCGACACTGCCGAGAAGAAGAACGAGTAGTTCATAACCGGCTTAGATGAGTACTTAGGGGAAAGGCTGATAAACCACATCGACGAGACGTTCGAATCTATAGTGGGGAAAGCATTGAGATTGGAGAGTCTTTACCCTAAGTCAAAGGCCGATGTTGCTATTGCATCTGTTGAGGAATCAAAGCCGCAAGCAAGCGGTGGAGGTAAGAAGGAGTCTCAGAATAAGACAAAACAAGATCAGACCATGGGTGGTCAGAAAAAGAAGGACAAGAAAGATAAAGAGTGCTTTAGTTGTGGCAAGAAGGCCCACTATGCTAGAAATTGTCAGGAAAAGCCTGGGGAAAGGAAGTGCTTCAATTGCGGCCAAGTGGGACATCACATGGATAATTGCCCGCAACCCCCTAAAGAGAAGCAGATTGTGAAAGCATATGCTATCAACGCTGTTCCTTATTCGTCGAATGCCCCCAACTGCGGCAGAGAAGGGAAAGGGCATCATTATTCGAGGTATGCTTTCTATTTATGATGTTTCTGTTCTAGTTTTGTTGATACCGAGGCATCCCATTCCTTCATATCTAATAACCTGGTAGATAAGTTAGGATTGGAACCTGAGATAGTCGATAGACCTTTAGTTGTGACTAACCCAATAGGTAGTTCAACTAGTCTTTGCATTATTTTTTGTAATGTGGTCTTATCGAGTTATGAATGTATGTTTGCTTGTGATTGCTTAATTGTTTTGCTAGTATCATCTCATGTAGATTGTCTGAATTTGGAGGAGATGTTCCTTGAGTGCTTGTCTGATATTGGTTTAGGCCTTTGGAGCTTGTGCTTAGGGAATGTCGAGTTCGACTAGGATGGTTTGCGTGAGATATAAGTAGTTGTTGTGATTTCCATTAAATGATATCTCGGCTTACTCGAGGAGTGATGTACAGTCGTGACATGATAAGACTGTTCAATGGTATGAGCTAATGCGAGTTAGACTCGATAGGGTTATGAGATGACTCGAGTGGGACTCGAGAAAGATGCAAAGTAATGGATTGTTTAGGACCCTATGTTGATGTTGTTTTTGAAGGAATAGGATGTGTTCGTTGATCATGGAAGATGCAACAAAGGATTAGGACGATTCAAGTTGGACTTGAACTCGTAAAAGAAAATAGGTGTTCGTTGATCTTGGAGATACAACGAATAGGGAGATGAATCACACTGGATTAGAGTTTGTCGGTAATGGATACTCAAGACTGGGTCTGAGTTTATGGGTAATAGATTGACTCGAGTTGGACTCGAGAAGACTGCAAGGAAATGGAATGGCTCGAGTTGGACTCGAGAGGGCAGCAAGATAATGGATAGACTTGGGTAGGACTCGAGTGTTTTAGGCGGACTGGAAACAGGGGTATCTGAGGACGCCCGTTACCTTGGATCCGTTGGATGTGATCTATTTATCCTTCGAGGATAAACGTACGTTGGACGTACGGTAGTCCATATGGAGGTGGGGCTTCCATTAGCCTTGGGATTGGTTGGACCAATCAAGTAGGCATCGACGTACATATGGAGGCGGGGCTTCCGTTAGCCTTGGGATTGGTTGGACCAGTCAAGTAGGTATCGATGTGTGTATGGCTTTAGCAGGTGATAGATAGGACATGTTTGATGGATGCTATGGTTGCTATGTTTGTTCCTGTTTTATTCCCTTGAGTAGACTATCACCTATAGGATTCTGGTAATAGAGAATGAAGAGATGACGGTATACACAGATGCATGTGGTACCAGACTAGGTGTTGTACGGATGCATTGAGTAGGCGACATGCCAGTTTAGGTGCTATGTTTCTTGAATGAAAGTAACTGGAGTATATCGTAGGATATGATTTCAGACCTAAGAATGGATTGGATCCAGAAATGTTAGCAAGCTTGACGATCAAAACGACTTTGATTGAGAGGATTGGTTCCAGTCAGAGGGACGATCCTAATCTATTGGAAATCATCTCCAAGGTTGAGATGGGCATCAACAGTGAGAAGATGAACAAGTATGGACTTGACCGAGGAAGATGGCTTCGAAAGAATGATAGACTAGTTGTACCCAATGTCAATGGATTGAGAGATGAAGTTCTTAGAGAACGTCATCACTCAAAACTTACTATGCACCCCCGGTGGTAACAAAATGTATCGAGACATGAAGCAGAACTACTACTGGAAAAGGATGAAGAGAGACGTTAGGAAGATTATCTCCAAGAGTGTGAATTGCTAGTTAGTTAAAGCTAAGCAAAGGAAGCCTAGTGGTTTGTTACAACCATTGAAAATTCCCGAATGGAATTGGGAATAAGTCCCGATGGATTTCATAGATGGTTTACCGAGGATTAGATCGGGCCATGATAGTATTTGGGTGATTGTGAATCGATTAACCAAGAGTGTAAGGTTTATACCTGTCAAATCGAATAGAACGGTAGCTAAGTTAGTAAAACTGTATATGAAGTGGGTAGTGAGATTTCATGGAGTACCCAAAGGCATTGTGAGTGACCGAGATCCATTATTTACTAGTGGGTTTTGGAAGAGCTTACAAGAGGCTTTAGAATCAAAATTACATCTCAGTACCACGTATCACCCTCGAACCGATGGACAAACAGAGAGGGTGAATCGAGTATTAGAAGTTCTCTTAAGAGCTTGTATATTGGATTTTGGTGGATCATGGGATGACTATTTTCATCTAGTTGGATTCGCATATGATAATAGTTATCAGTCTAGTATTGGAGTGGCTCCATTTGAAGCTTTGTATGGAAGACCGTGCAACTCACCATCATGTCGGTTAGAAAATAGTGGGAAATTTGTGCTTAGACTAGAAGTAAGAAGAAAAACTTCAGATAAGAACAAGGTTGTCCAACAGCGAATGAAGGCTGTCCAAGATAGGCAGAAGGGTTAGGATGATAGAAGACGAAGAGATTTGGAATTCTTCGTTAACGACTTGGTATTCGTCAAGATCTCTCCATTAAAGAGCGAAGTTGGGAATTCTTCGTTAACGATTTTGTAGGAGAGGCAAGTTAACACAAGATTTGTTGGTCCATTC
The DNA here is from genome assembly GCA_030737875.1 of Allium sativum. Taxonomy (NCBI): domain Eukaryota; kingdom Viridiplantae; phylum Streptophyta; class Magnoliopsida; order Asparagales; family Amaryllidaceae; genus Allium; species Allium sativum. Next base: position 549,149,135 of record CM060912.1, on the reverse strand, counting down.
CCAATCCTCGAGCAAGTTGGGAATTTGGCATATAAATTTGAATTACCAGAGAAGATGGCAGGAGTTCATAATGTATTTCATGTTTCCAAGTTAAGGAAATTCGTGCACGACCCCAATATGACTATTTCACCTGATCAATTGGATGATATCGAAGTAGAACCCGAGGCAGTTGGGAACCGCAAGCCGATTCGTATTGTCGAGCAAGATACGAAGCAACATCAAAGGAAAGCGGTGGATCTAGTCAAAGTTCAGTGGGGCGAGAATGAGAATGACTATACTTGGGAGACAGAGGAGAGCATTAGGAAGACGTATCCAGAACTCGTTGCCTGGTAAGATTTTAATTGCGACTTAGTTTTCCGCATGCTAGAATAGACTTGTTTGTTTGTTTTTGTATGTTTGATTGTTGTGAATGGTTGGTAGGCATGCGGTATCCTTTGTTAGTTTCTTAGTTAAGGAATTTCGAGAGAGAAATTTCTTAAGGGCGGAGAATGTAACGACCCGCATTGTACGCATCGAAGGATCGTAGAATATTTATTTCTTTCACATACGAAGTCGTATGGTCATGTAACTTTGGGAGACGACTATTGGGGTCATTTCCCATGTTCATGATTTTTTCCGATTTTTAAATGACCGTTTTGCCCCTAGCTGATCTTGTTTTGGCAATAACTTTTTATTGTTAAGGATTTTTGACCTGAAACCACTTCCATTAGATCCGGATGACGGTTTACCTTTCCGTAGAGTGGTCATATGTGAAAATGGACTTACCGTTTGGGAGATATGACTGAAATAAGGTTTAGAAGGTGAAAAACTGCTTAACCGGACCAAATGAGGTGATTAGTGAATGGGCCCATAACCCATTTCGGGATTAGGGTTATGGGGAGGCTGAAATGAGTTAGATTTTCATTCTATTTCAGTTTTCTAGCCGCCATTTACCTATAAGAAACCCTAGCAATGGCCTCAACTTTTTAGAATCATTTCTAATCACCGTTTAATCAAGGATTAACCTAATCTACACCAAATTAAGGAGAAATAGCACCAAAGAAAGGTTGGAGCTGCTGTTAGACATTGGTATTCGCCCAAATCAGAGGAGTTTCAATTCTAAAAGTTTTAATTGTGGCAAAGGTGAGTGATTAGCATTGCTTTTACACTAATTATGGGGGTAATTAGTGATAATTAGCGAATTTATGTACTAATAAATTCTTGAAATATGTTCAGAAATTCTTGAACACCGTTTTAGACCTCAGCTAGAAGTTTGGGTTAATTTGGTTAAGTTTTGCAAATCCTATCATTAGATTTGCTTAAACATGCTTAAGGGGAAAATATGAGTTTTGGGTATATTTGATCCATTTTAATACATTAGATTGTTGTTTTGGTGTTTATGGTTGATTCCCTATGTTGCTATTACTGTTTGGAATGCTTTATGGTTGCCTAATGAGGTATAATTGGTCGAAAACGCCGTGTATGGCATAAAACAGTCGCTGGAAAAGTTGCAGGAAATTTGTGCAGTAACCGGATCGGATCGCCCCCTCTGAACTGACCCGATCGTGAGTCCTACCCCACGAGCCGACCGGATCAAGCCTGTGTATCACGAGCCATGGAGCACCATACACCACGAGTCGCTAGATGTTCCTCACCTCTTCGAGTTGATCGCCCGAGCGGAGCATCCACGAGCCGATCGCCTTGAAGACCATGAGCCAAGACAAGTCAGCACTTGATGACCACGACCGAACCCAGTAACCTGGGTGGATACACCCGATCCGACCCAGTTGGGTAACCACGACCCGAACCTGAATGGTGATCACGAATCAATCCGGATGGAGGAAGAAGACGAGCCTACCCGGAGGAGGAACCCGACCGGATCCGGAGGGGAAATCACGATCCGAACGTCGACCTAGATGGAGCTTCACGACCGAACCGAACTAATGAGCTTGGATGCGAGGCATGAGCCATGAACCAAATGAAGACCGATCCGGAGGAGACCAAAACCCGAGATGCAAAGGTAGTCCGAATGAGAAGTTTGTACCTAGGATACAGATGGGAACCAACGAGTCAACTTCATGATTGGGCTTTGCTGCGGGACGTGTGCAAAGGGGTTATCGATATCCATAACTTTAGTTCACCACTTAGAGATGGGTTAGCGGTTATGGATCAGTGCAATGGGGTCATAGTGACTCCATGGAGCAAAGTGATCGTAGCAAAAGATTGGGTGATCGATTGGTGGGTATCGTATGCTTTACGCACTGAGTGAGATATGTGAAGATGATTGCTATGCTTGATGTTTGCTATCACCATGACCCCTAAACCCCTCATTTACACCTGGTGTTAGTGTCACCTTAGAGTATTGTACATCCTGTTGTGCTAACTCTTTGGTTGTAGGTCCAGATTCAGGTATGATTGGATTATACCTGTTACTGTTCTGTTTTGTTGCTTATCGCTCATACCAGACTTTTGTCTGACCTAGAGTTTTATGTCTCTTCTTATTACTCTAGGTGCTCCTAAACGAGCAGACTAAAGACAGTTCAGGTGGACATGCACGAGTAGATGTCCAAAGATGAGCAGGAGTCTTACACGTACCATTTATACATATATTCTCCCTGTGTCGCTGTTGGTCACTACTTTGGGCATTAGTAGTGTACCTTTCTTATTGTGCTTTAGAGACAGTTTTTAAAAGTTGTAATAATGATGATGTGAAACATAAGCTGTATTTTGGATTTTCCGCTGCTATGATGGTTTAGTTTTCATCTTATGCACTGTTTCACCTGTTTTATGTCAAAGTTATGTTATTATTATATTTTATCCCATGTGCTGTGAGACATTCTATAGGTTCCTCGTTAGTTCAAATTCCTTTCTTTGTCGACCGTCTTGTGCTAGTCGGGCGTTGGCACAACGCACTTTCATTGGAAATGACGACTGGTGCGGGGCGGGCCGTCACACAAATAAACTCGAATTTCGATGAAACAAGTTTCATTAGGACCGTATTGTCACACCATAATTGTGTCAATTTTCACCATGAATGGAGTTCGTGTGTTCCCATACGAATTTATAAACATCCATCGGAGTTAGCGATAGGCATCAAGTAATATAATAATCAAGTAGAATAATAATAAAACCAAGATACCTACCCTATAAATAACCCCCAATATTTCCTAAACCAGAATCCCTAAATTTCAACCCTTTTATTTTGCAATTAAGTCCCACTAGTACAAAACAGAGTATTTGTGTCTCTTTATTTGCCTTTTTGTATAAACAATAGATGCATATAGTACAATTTGCATCTGTTCCTAACCGAAAATAGATGCAAATAAGGGAAATCAAATATTACTTCAACCTTTGCATCCGACGCGGTAGGGTAGGAATGAAAATTTAGTATGGCTATTTGTGTTTGCTCTTGTATATTTAGAAGCAGATAGGCGATAGAATAAATTATTTGCATCTTCTCTATTAAAAACAGATGCCAAGTACCACTTTATTAAAATTGGGAAGAAACTAAAAAAAACCACCAAAGCACGTGTGTATCATGGAGGGAAACGAAAACACTTCGTGCACTCTTCTAAAATAATTAGGGAAAATATTTAAACCCTAAATTCAATCCAATTTTCGTTTCCTAAAGTCGTTCATAATCAAGCGTTTGCTGAACTACAGGAAAACCATTTTTTGATGCACCGAGTGATTGGGTATGTATATGAGAACAAAACATGTTGTTATATGTATAAATATGTTTGTATGCATGTGGTTGTCTTTTTGTTTATGAAATTTTACATGTAGACAAAACTAAGAAGCTTGGCAATCAAATCTAAAGGAGTAGAAATGGTCAGGTGATTTATGATCATGCTTGTGTCCAAGGGTTTGGCCATAATAGAACTGTGAAGCTTCCCCTGAAAAAATTGATCCTACCAGTTTTTGTTTGAAAACGCTACAAGGTACTTCACATTAATATTATGGAAAATCTTACATTGTTTACTCAATTGTAAACTTTTAATTTCTCATTTTATCTTTTAATGTTTATTTATGATTTTCTTTTAAATATTCTATTTGCTTATCTTTATTTTCCTTCATCTTCAACTTTTTAATTTGTAGCTTTTCTTGGGTATATTATTTCCTTATCTTTTGATAACGTATTTACAATAGCTAGGCTTAATTTCTTTCACAAAATAAAGGATATAAAAAACAATCATCAGGTGTTATGAATTTATAACGATAAGATAAACTTTGACTAATTTTTGTACAGAGTTCATAGTAGGTGAACTTGAACATTACTCTATTTTATGTATAATATTGATGAAAAATTGTTGTGATGTTTGACATGATTCTCTATTCCAATGAATTTTCCATCTATTCTTATGTCATTTCTCTTATGCTAGTGCTTCTGGTGGGGAATGCATTTATGCAAAGCATGTTTAATATACCCATCGTTTATATGCATGTTGTATTTGTACCTGTTTTTGCTGAATAAATAGGAACCTAAGTCTGCACGTTCCACGTAATAGATTAATAGCTGTCATTTTAGATAATAAGAAGGTTGACTCTTTTGATCATACTAGCATTATTGGAATTTTTTGTGATACAATATTTCCAAACAAAATAATTAGATTTTTGGAGATATTCACGGTAATTTGGTTACCCGTTTTGTGCAAGAAAGAAATGGAAAGGAATATTAAGGAGAAAGGGATATTGGAGATTCGCCATTTTTGTTGTTTCCATGTTTCATGAAAGAAGAAACGGAAAGAAATTAAATTGGGAAAATGATTGATTGATGGTGAAAAGGGAAAGTTATCAATCAATCATATGACAATAAAATTAATGGGAATATTAGCCTTCCATGAATTGATTAATTTACATAAATCAATTGCCTTATCCCCAAGTAATTTTTTCTCTATTTAAAGAGAGACATAGAGGATATTATTCCTATTACATGAGATCGTCTGTATTTCTTCATTTCTTTTCCCTAATTTAAAAACTCTGTTATCTCTTGAATATTAATAAAATCTCTTCCCCATTGAAGTGGACGTACACTATCTCGCGATAGTGGAACCACTATAAATTTGTGTGTTCTCTATTGCCTTTATTTTTTTTCTGTGATTTGTGATTGATAATCATTTCAATCTATTTGTTCTATCACATCATTGCAAGATCCCATTGATATTTTTCCGCTGAAAGGGATTGATCACCCTTTACAACTGGTATTGGAGCTAGATTCGCAAAGAAGGTGTTTGGTAGAATGGCAGGAGAAGATGAAAATAATACAAACAATACGTTAGTGCCAGTAGTTGCTCCATATATCAGAGGCTCCTATGTGGCGTTAGGATCACAGTTGACGATAGAGAAGTGGAATGGCGAAGGAGATTTTGAAAAGTGGCAGTGGATGATGAAAGCAGTTTTGAGAAGAAATCGCGTTCATCGAGTAGTATTTGATACAAGGGCATCGCCTACTGATATTTCATCAGTGGAATTAGAAGAGATGGAAGAATGGGCCTTTACTACTCTTCAACTTGCTATGGGAAAGAATGTAATTTCTGAAATCAGTTAGGAAACAACAGTTAAAGGCATTTGGAAGAAGTTGAAGGACCTCTACATGAAGAAATCCCTAACTAACCTTCTGATCCTATTGAAGACCTTCTTCACTTATAAGATGAAGGAAGATTCTTAAATTAAGATGCACCTAAGTGTGTTTGTTGACCTGTTGATGAAGATGAAGTCTGTTGAGTTGAAAATTGTTGAAGAACAGAAAGCAATTGTTTTGTTGTGTTCGCTCCCAAAGCGATACACTGGTTTCGCTAACAGCCTTATGTATGGTAGAGATACATTGAAATTAGATGATGTGAAGACAGCTTTTCTTAGTGAAGAGTTGAGAGATCAGATGAAAGAGTTTGGTGTTGGTGATAATAGTGGAGGAAGTAGCGGTTCAGGCTTATTTGTTGAGAGAGGAAGAGCAGAGAAGAAACTGAAGAGTAATAGGGGGCCTTCCAATTCTAGGAAGCCTAATTTGCGAAGTATGTCTAAAGATGGAAAGTGGTATAATTGTAAGAAACCAGGACATTGGAGAAGAGACTGCCCAGATTTTGAGAAGAAGACTAATGGTTCTTCATCTATTGCGATGGAAAATGGTGGTAGCGATTTAATGACAGCGGTGGTATCAGATGTTGTAGACCACTGGATTCTAGATTCTGGAGCATCATTTCACATGACCCCTAATAAGGATTATTTTTCTTCGTTTGATGCCAAAGAAGGAATTTCTATCCTTATGGGGAACAATGCTACATGTAAGTCTATAGGAGTTGGTTCAGTCCGCATTCGCATGTATGATGGGATTGTTCGCACACTTTCAAATGTTCGCTATGTCCCAAGTCTTCGGAAGTCATTGAAATCACTAGGCCAATTGGCATCATTGGGATGCAAGATAACCGTTGTCAAAGATGGTTTGAGAGTTTCTAGAGAGGCACTTGTATCGATGAAGGGTCTATGGTGCGAAATCTATATTTGCTAATGGGTACCACTGTCCATGGAGAATTATGTGTTGGAGTCGATAGTTCTAAAAGTTTGGATGCTACCAAGCTTTGGCATATGAGATTAGGTCATACTTCGGAGAAGAACTTAGAGTTTCTACGTAAGAAGAAAAATATCAAGGGAGAAATCTTCAACAAGTTGGACTTTTGCAAGGAGTGCGTATTGGCAAAGCAAACCAGAGTTTCTTTTGGTGATGGCGTGCATACTTCTAAGAGGGTACTTGATTATGTGCATTTAGATGTTTGGGGCCCATACTCTGCAACTTCTATTGGTAGAGCATATTATTTTGTTTCATTCATTGATGACTACTCGCGCAAGGTTTGGATGTATGTAATGAAAGCTAATTCGGAAGTATTTGAGAAGTTTAAGGTTTGGTTAGCTCTTGTTGAAAACCAAACAGGAAAGAAATTGAAGATTCTTAGATCCGACAATGGTAGCGAATATGTCTCCAAATAGTTCCTCGACTACTGCGGACGGCGTGGTATTAGAAGACATTTTACTACACCTGGTGATACGGAATCCAATAGGGTTGTTGAAAGAATGAATAGGACTCTACTTGAAAAGGCCCGTTGCTTGATATTGACTGTGGATATGTCTAAGGGTTTTTGGGCTGAAGCTATTTTGACTGTAGCACATATTATTAATCAGATTCCGTTAGCCTACTTTGTGAACTAGGCTACACAAAAATGAAACAACGAAAAAGTCATCAGTCGGTTCGGATCGGATGAAGATAGTGCAGGAGGTAAGTAAAGACCAAGAATGATTCAGATCGGATTGGAATGACATCAGCATCATGAAGCAAGTGGCTTCGGCGGTTCGGATCGGAGGGACACTTCAGTGGCATCAAAAGAAAGCAAGCGACCAAAACGGTTCAGGTCGAATGAATACGTCAGCAGCATCAAAGGACAACAAGTTGCATCATCGGATCGGATCGGAGGCCCCGATCCGAACCCGCAACCGTTCCTGCGTATATCTCCTGAAGACTCGGGCAAGATTTGACCATTTATCCCACGATTTTCTACTGAATCAATGCGCTATTGCCACCTTGGAGCTTCCGAATCCGACTCTCAAGGTATGGATGCCACGCCATTCCGAACCGGAGCCACTTCGAGGAGATTTTTCACATATATATACACCATCTGGAGGCACTTGAAAGGATCTTTTGGCAAGTTCTCAGTCCGTACTTCCTCCATAGCCAAATTCTACAATCATATTCAAATTAAAATCATCTCTTAAGGCCCATTTTGAGAGATTTGGGTGAGTTTATGAATTGTAATCATGAATTTGAGTGAGAATTCTTGATGTATTCATATTCAAACTATCAAATCAAAGAAAATAAAGTGGACGTAGGCTCGTTAACGCCGAACCACTATAAATTGCGTGTTCTTTACTACTTTTTGATTCTATTTCATTGAAATCATAACTAGTTTGGGTGTTAGAGCCAATTTTTGGTCTAACATTTTGGTGCTTTCACTGAGAAACTTCGAATTCTTAACTTTTTCAGGATTACCATTCTACTATTTGAACCTTCAAGTTCAAATAAGTTAGTCCCCTGTCTTTGACATCTTTCAATATTTGTTGACTAACCGCTGAAGAATCAAGTGTTATGGCTAAGACCAAAGGAAAGGAAGTGCAAGGTGCCAGGGGAAATGAACCCAGAGAAGATCGGCAAGTTATTGTATTAACAAGGTCACGCGCTTAAAGCTCTGGAGCAGATCACTTCAACCAAGAAGATCCGAACCGGATCGGAAGTGCCGATCCGAACCGAGGGGAAACAAGTCGGATCGTGTTGACACCGATCCGAACCGATGATGTAGGGCGCTCTCAACCTCTCCCTCCGAACCGCACTGAACAAAATGCTGGGAACTGATCCGATCTGAACTAGGGTGAGGCTGGAACTTCTACTCGAGCTCCCTCAATGCTCCGATTCCAGCTACGATGACTAATGTTCAGCCTGATCCGTCTACACCCATTACTCAGGGAGATTTTTCATGTTTTCTCGACATGCTTCAGAGCACTAAAGAAGCATTGGAAGCCCAAAGGCGTGACAACCTTCGTATGTAGGAAAACATGATCACCGTGGTTAGAGAATTACAGGAGCTCCGGAGGCAGAGGACTCCTTCCCCACCACGCAACATTCCTATAGATGATTCGTCTTCTTCGGAGGAGGAACGCCCTCGCGAGAGGAGGCCGCTTGAACGACCTCAGAACCTAGATCAATTGACTTTCGGATCTTTGGGATCCCGAGAAGATGCTTCCCGTGTATTGGGTTCTGATGACCCAAGTCTGCAACAGCCTATGTTGCTACCTATGCGTGGATCCCATGTCTTACCCAGGGATCCCAATATTACTAACCCCACACAGCAACAACTTCTCCAACCTTTACCTCCAGAGATTGACCGGGAGCACAGAGTGCAACGTAGAGCAGCTGCCGCCAGAAACAGAAGGTTATCCTCTAATCAGGAACCTAGTGGTAACCCGAACATCAGATCCAGAGAGCCTGTGCATACATTAACCAACGCCGATGTACAGGCGATGGTGCGGCAGATTATGTCGGAAAGCCGGCGGTATAATAATGAAGATTGGGACATTGAGCGAAGTTATACCCCTTTCACAGATGATATTCTGAATTACCAGTTCCCCTGACGATTCAATTTGCCTTAGATGGATCGATATTCAGGAAGGACAGACCCAGGGCAGCACCTAATGAGATATGCATGGTTTATGAACGCGGCAGCAGCTCCCGATGCCGTAAAGTGCAAAGCTTTTCCCATTTATCTTGAAGATGTAGCATTAATGTGGTTCACTCGACTTCCTCCTCGGTCGGTGTCCAATTTCACAGAATTGAGTGAGCGTTTCATGAACCAGTTCCGACTCCATGCCCAAAAGTCCAAGACCATCATAGAGTTGTCACGGATCAAACAGGGCTCAGGAGAATCTTTGAAATCATATTTGGATCGCTTCAACCTGGTTGTCACCGAAGTCACTGATCCCCATGAGCCCACTATCCTGATGGCCTTAATAGAAGGAGTAGATTCCGACATAGAATTCGGAGATTACTTGGCTGGAAAGCCACCTCCTACAAGAGAGTTATTCTATGAAAAGGCTAATGTTTGCCTGAGGGGAGAAGAAGCTAAGGCAAATCGGAAGAGAAAGTCCGAAGGGACCTCGAAGGAAGGTATTCAGAGTAATGTCGCTGTGAAACAGTCTGGTGACAGTTCAGGAAAAGTAGAAGTGAATGTTGGAAACCAGAGTGGTGGTAATGGCAACAGAAATGGGAACGACAATAGAAGGAATAGAAATTGTGGGAACAGCTCCAATAAAAGACCCAGATTCCAGAGTTTTGAAAATTACACGCCGTTAAATGATACGTTGGAAAACATTTATCTAGACACATACAGCGTGTTGCAGTACAAAAAGCCACCACCCAGAGATTCTATAGAGAAGGAGATCGAGACAGGAAAGTTTTTCCTGTTTCATGGTACACACGGTCATTCCACCATTGAGTGTCGTCATTTGAGGGACATCGTCCAAAAATTGCTGCAAGAAGGGAAGTTGGATGAGTACAAAGCTGCCCCAAGGGACAGGGGCAAGGGGGACAAGCCCTGAATCAAGAACAAACCGCTTCAAAACCCACGGCCCAGCAAAAGGGTAAGAGGATCGTCATTAACTCCATTATAGGCGACCCTCACTTGATTGGTCGAAGTTTTAAAGCCATGGACTAGTACGTCAACGCCGCCAAGCATTATGAAGTGGGAGAATGCAGCAGCCTTGAAGACATCACTCCAATAAAGCAACAAAAAACGATGTCCAATGATGTCGTATTCCGCAACAGAGACGAGTTTGGAGTTCTATCCCCAACCGACGATCCACTGGTGATAACCACGACAATTGGCCCCGCTCTGGTTCATAAGGTGTTAGTGGACAATGGAAGCTTGGTCAATATCCTCTTCAAGAAAGCCTTCGAACAAATGAGGCTCGAAGCAAAAGGCTTAAAGCCATGTCAAGGATGGATACGTGGGTTTAACGAAGTATCTACGGCTCCAATGGGTTTTGTGGAACTACCAGTCACACTAGGGCAGGAGGATCGCTAGAGAGTAAGGATCCTGCTGTTTGTAGTATTGGATTTGGAATCGCCTTATAATGCCTTTCTAGGCCGACCAGCCCTTGCCGAATTTAGTGCATGTATTGCACCTTGGTGTTTGCTGCTAAAGTTCCCGAATGACTCAGGAGTTGGGACAATGAGAGGCGACCAAGCCACGGGACGGGCTTGTTACGTGGCAGAGTTAAAGATGTTGATGAAGGGGCTGGATTTAGATGCTAAAGACGATCCCGCCTCTCCAAAGGGGGCCTCAGCATAGCAACTAAGGGGCCCTGCCCCGAGAGAGTCTCCCTCAGACGTGCTCGAGGACATAGATCCCAGAGAGGATAGAGAGCCTGGGTACATGAAAGCGACTCCCAATGAAATAACGATCGACATATTTATTGACGGAACTGATCCAACAAGAGTACTAAAGATTGGCTCGCAACTAGATCCAGTTAGAGCAAAAGAATTGGCTGATTTTTTGAAGGCAAATCTGGATGTGTTTGCCTGGACCCACGCTGACATGTGTGGGATTTCGCCTGCCATCATGAGTCACTCCTTGTGCATTAATCCAAAGCACCGACCAGTCAAGCAGAAGAGACGGATGCTGGGCCCAAGCGGTCAGCAGCTTTGAAAGAAGAAGTAGAAAAGTTAAAAGGTAACAGATTCATTAAGGATTCGAAGTATCCCGACTGGATATCTAATCATGTCCTGGTTAAAAAGTCAAATGGGAAGTGGAGAACATGCATCGACTTCTCTGATTTGAACAAGGCTTGCCCGAAGGATAGTTTTCCTCTCCCCAGAATTGATCAACTAGTAGATTCAACTGCCGGGCATGAACTATTATCCTTTATGGATGCTTATTCTGGGTATAATCAAATTCCCATGCACGTACCAGATCAAGAGCATACAAGCTTCATTACAGACTTGGGATTGTATTGCTACGTCGTAATGCCGTTTGGGTTAAAGAATGCGGGAGCCACGTATCAATGCTTGGTCAACCGCATGTTTTACAATCAAATTAGGAAGACTATGGAAGTTTACGTAAATGATATGCTAGTGAAATCCAAGCAATCTTCCGATCATACGAAAGACTTAGCAGAAATGTTTGGCATACTGCGAAGGTATAGGATGAAGTTGAACCCTTTGAAGTGTTCTTTTGGCGTAGCATTATGCAAGTTCCTTGACTTTATCGTAAGTTCCAGAGGAATTGAAATCAACCCAGACCAAATAGCAGCAATCCAGAATATAGAGGAGCCACGACTGTGTGGAGGCGTTCCAGAATCTGTTAGACTTCTTAGAAAAGCCTCTAATATTATCAAAGCCCGTGAAACATGAAGATTTGTTCGTCTACATGGCGGTATCATCCCACGCCGTCAGTGCAGCACTAGTACGTAAAGAGGAAAAAGTCCAGAGGCCTATGTATTACGTAAGCAAAAAACTAGCTACTGCAGAACGCAACTACCCAAAGATAGAGAAGCTTGTTTATAGCCTCCTGATTGCTTCCCGCAAACTCCGCCATTATTTTCAGGCACACCCAATAGTTGTGTATACCGACCAACCTTTAAGACAAGTATTGCAGAAACCTGAAGCATCAGGGCGGCTGCTCAAATGGAATATCGAGCTGAGCCAGTTTGATTTGAATTTTCAGCCGCGAAGATCAATACGGGGGCAGGCCTTGGCTGACTTCATAGCTGAATTTACAATTCCTGAAGAAGAAACGGTGGGTGACAAGACAGTTACTTTGGATCAAGAATTAGAGCTTAGTCCGTGGAGATTATATACGGACGGAGCCAAGAATGATAGAAATTCCGGCACTGGAGTTGTTTCAATAACTCCTGAAGGACGATCTATCTACTATGCGCTGCGGTTAGAGTTTGCTGCCACTAACAACGACTCCGAGTATGAAGCCCTGATTTTCGGGCTGAAACTCGCCAAAGATTTGGGAGTGAAGACACTAGATATATATTGCGATTCCAAAATAGTGGTATGTCAAGTTTGGGAAGAATTTGCTGCTAAGGGACCTCGGCTCATCACTTATCTTAAGAAAGTAAAGGAGTTGTGGGAAGGTTTGGAGCGTTATAGCATAACACACATTCCAAGGGCTGAAAATCAGAAAGCATATCGATTGGCGAAGATAGCAAGTTCAGATAGTCTTAAAGAATCCGAAATGGTTCCGATAGAGGTGTTGGATTCACCCAGTTTCGACCTGATGGAAGTAGATCTAGCCTTGGAAGTTGAACCAGAAAGAAAATCCTGGATGACACCAATTAAGAACTTTCTCAAAAGTGGAACTCTCCCATTGAAAAAGAGCAAAAGACGAGTTGTAAGACGTAAGGCCACAAGATACGTTTTACAGGACGACGTCCTTTATCGTCAAGGGTTTTCAATGCCCCTGCTACGGTGTATCACACACGACGACATCAAGCGTGTACTGCAAGAGGTGCATGATGGTGAGTGTGGAGATCACACTGGGGGCCAAACCCTGGCAAAGAAAGAGTTGCGGTACAGATATTTCTGGCCTACCGTGAACAAAGACGCAGCTACTTATTCACGACGCTACGACAGATGTCGAAGATATGCCAAAGTTCCCCGAGCGCCTCCTACTAGCTCAAGTCAATGGTAAGTCCGTGGCTATTTGCCATGTGGGGAATTGACATTATTGGAGTGCTACCCATTTCCAGAGGAGGGGCCAAGTATGCGATCATTGCCTTGGATTACTTCACGAAATGGGTGGAAGCTGAACCTTTAACAACCATCACGACAAGGAAAGTGATCGGTTTCGTGGTGAGAAATATTATTTGTCGATTTGGGATACCGAAGACCATCATAACTGACAATGGGACGCAGTTTGACAGCATAGAGTTCAAAACTTTTTCCAGAAATACAAGATTGATAAGCGATACACTGCGGTAGCTCATCCGCAGTCAAATGGACAGGTTGAAGCCGTAAATAAAGTCATTAAATCAATCCTAAAGAAGCGGCTGAAACAAGCCAAAGCCAGATGGGTAGATGAGTTGCCATTAGCCTTATGGGCATACAGGACGACCTTTAAGATGGCTACTGGCCATACTCCTTATTCACTTTCATTTGGGTCTGAAGCGGTGATCCCGGTAGAGTTGGAAGACCCTTCTCATCGAGTCACGTACTATGACCCGATGATGAATAAAGCACTCCTCCTAGAGTCTCTTGATATGATTGAAGAAAAAAGAGATGAAGACGACTTGCGTGCCGCAAGACATTGACATCAAGTGGCACGTTATTATGACCAAAAGGTTTGCCTCAAAACCTTTGAACCAGGAGACCTAGTCTTGAAGCGAGTCTTCCCGCCTTCAACCCGGTTGGGTCCCAAATGGGAAGGACCGTACGCCATTCAACGGAAGCTTGATAAAGGAACATTCAAGCTAACGACCGTGGACGGTGAAGATATTCCCAGAGCCTGGAACGCTTAGTATTTACGACGATATCTGAGCTAAATATGAAATGTCATTTCTTTTGTTTTCATAAGCTATGTAAAAAGGCACGACTTGCCTTAAAAAGTCTTTTTATGTGAACAAAAGATTATAAAGTGGATGTAGGCTACGACTTAGCCGAACCACTATAAAATATCGTGTGTCATTTACTTTCCAGCATTATTTATATCTTCAACTATTATGCTATTATGACTGTGAAACATGAAATGTTAAACTAAAGTTGAAGATGACCTATATGCGGGGACAAACAAAACGACTATTTGTACAATAAGACATAAAAGAATGGGAAGACGACATTCTTAACTCTAACTCTCAAGAATCGAGAGAGAGTATAAAGGACGGGAAGACGACGTCCTCTGAGGCGTGAAGGTGCACCCAGATGAGAGACCGCCTCAGCAAGAACTCTAACCTGGATATAAGTCAGGAGAGTATAAAAGATGCCAGAAAAGAACAGGCGACAGTGACGAAAGGAATGTGACCCCCGTCAGAGAATAGGGGATATTCGGACTTTTTAATTTAATCTTGAATAGTTCTCCTTCAGTTACTCAAGATTGACTGGGGACATACATGTACACACATATTCCCCTCCACCATAACTCCATTACATGACTTTAGTATGATAGGCATTTGTATTTTTACATAAGTACTGAACTAACGACTAACAGGAATTGCAGGAAATGAATTATTTTTATTTACAAATGTGTGAGTTTGTACAGGAAAACAAGCAAAAAAGAAGATGCGAGGGCCACACTCGCTGCAACAATTGTGGGCCAATTAAATACTAAAATAAAGCAAAATGCTTCATCACTTAGACGTTGAAGTGGACTTGGATTTTTTAGCAGCCTTCTGAGCATCCTTCGCCTCTCTTTCAGCATCAGTTAAAATGCGCCTTGGTTTTTTCCTCCCTGTGACTAAAGTGCTAGAATCGGTTGATTTTTTTCCCGGGAGTCGGAACGTTGGAATCAAGAGAAGACTTTTTAGCAAGCTCTTCTATAATAGACCTAGTCGAAAGCTTAACAACTAACCTTGATCTAGCATCCACCACTGTGAGAGGCTTAAAGCTTTCGGGGTCCAGGTCTTCAACTTTAAGCTGCATACGTTTGTCTTATTCGGCTTTCAATGCAGATAAAGTGATGTCATCAGCGCTTCTTGATTCCCTAACTATAGCCACCTCAGGGTCTTCCTCATGCTCCTCGCCACCGCCATCATCTTTCAAGGCGGCTATCATTTCGTCATCATGGGGAGCATCAGCCTTATCTTTTTCTCCTTCGGCCTTCTCCGCGAATTTTGTTCCGGCGGTGGTCCCCTGAGGCACGTCTGTCTTCTCGGATGGTTCAGTACCTGTGGAATGAGAAGCAACAGTTATCAACTCGGGAGAAAATAAAGGGTCCTCCATCGATTGCCCGACTATGTGATGGAAAGTGGAGACAGCTTTGACAAATTGGGGTGAAAAGGTAGAAATACCTTCCGATGATTTCTCAGCTGGAGTAACTGCCGTCTCTGGCATCGACTCAGGAATAGGGGATAAAAGAGATGCTTGAGGGATCGCCGGGTTTTCGAGGTCATACCCCTCTACTTCAGAAGTTTCAGCGGTAGTGGAAGAAGAACCAGCCTCCAAGATGTCCTTATGTTTAGCCTTCCTCTTTTCCTCCTCCATGGCAGCAGCGATCAGGCGACGCCCCTCAGCCAGACGTGCCGGCTCGTCATCTCTTAGATATTTTTCCATGATCTTGTCCTCGTTAATGGAATCTACCTTGAGTTCTTCCTTCTCCCATTCAACACTTTGTCTCCACATGTGAACCAAGGTAGTCGGATAATCTTCGATCCAAGAGATGTTTCGGTGACGAATTATATGTGCAAAAAAATCGATCATTAATTCACCGAAACCCTGCACATCCTCCTAGGCCTCTGCCAGCTGCTTCCGGGACTCTTCGACCGACTTGATGACACTTTCAACATTACCCTCTACTAGGGCAGCCCTATTTTCGGCCTCCATCAACTTGGAAGCCAAGTCAGCATTTTTCTTCTCCAATTCGGCGTTCTTCCTCGCTAACTCGGCCTTTTCTCGCTCAAGAGCAGCGCAAGCAAGCTGCATTTTGGCATTATCTGACCTAGCGTCTTCTACTTGCTTCTTCAGCTCCGAGCGCTCTTGGCTATGAGACTCGAGCAAGTCATGATAACGTTTCTGTAGATCTTCAAATTGTTGCTTGAAGCTAGCAGCATCCCTTTGAGCGATAGCAAGTTGGGCCTGTGTATCTTCAAGGTCTTTCCCCAAATTTTTCAAGGCCTTTGCGTCGGCTTCTGCAATCTTTTTCATTGAGTCAGTATCCGTGATTAGAGTTCGGATAATTCTGGAGAGGTTTCGCGAGTACTTGAACATCTCCGAATATTGTTTTTCGACTGCGTCAATTTTTGCTTTGGCCTCGTCTGCCCACCTCGAGGAAATAGGCTCAAGAGCGGGTAAGAAATTCAAGTTTTCAAAATAGTGTTTGGGGAATTGCTCCTCCAGATACGCCCGCTTAACTGCAGTTTCAACATCCAATGTGGAGGTGCGGGGAATGTCAGCTTGGTATCCTTATGTATGGAGGGCTCAATGGCCTCCTCACCCTTTCTAGGCCGCTTAGCAGGAACCTTGCGCTTGCTTCGTGGGTCGGTATCTCTCGGCGGTCTCCTTTCCCTACTGCGTTTTTCTTGAGAAGAGATTTGATCTTTTGACTGCGACGTGTCATCTCCTCGACGTCCTTGGTAGCCTTTGCCTTGCTCTGGATCCGACCAAACAGGAGAGCGAGAGCATGAGGTCCGTGACTGATAAGAATCATAAGGCCTTCTATCCTCCCTACCGCGGCTTTCGCGGCGATCATGCTCAACATTATGAGGGGGTCTGGTCATGCTGCGGCGTAGTTTCCTGATGTCATAGTGAGCACGAGACATTGTACCTGTGCAACAATACAAGTGGAATTCAGAATCAGTATTCTTGTAAGAAGTAAGTGCTGTGAAGTGGAGTGCTATTGTGTTAAGTGCATCCTAAGTGGTGTTCCCCCCTCCCCCGACAAACCAGAGTCCGAAGCCAAGCCAGCACGAGTGGGCTCTTTGGCCTTGACAGGAGTAGTCTCCTCTAAGGAAGTAAAAACTAAAGGATTCGTGCCAAAATCCTCGGAAGTGTAAATAGTGTCAGGAAGGGGGAGATCTCCCAAGCCCTTAAATGTAGGATCACCAGTAGTAGGGGCATCTCTTTGGGAAGCGCTTGTTGGCTGTTCTTTAGGAGATGGTGATTTCTCAGGAGAAATAGCATCCCTAGGAGTGATGTACCCTTCTCGGTGCTTTTCAGGTATGTTAGCCAGCTCATCGTCTTGAGTTGAAGTTGGAGAAGGTGAAGTTAGAAGTGATATTGTGGGGCCTTTCGAGCTCTCGCCCATTTCTGGAATTACATCCACTGGAGGGATATATACATATGGACCTCACCCGTGACCTATGCTACGGGTAATGGACAATAACCCGTGGTGATGAAGATATTCGTCCTTGAGGACCTCATCAATAGTTAGAAATTTTTAGCCACCATTGAGGAGTTGATGCATCCGATCAAAATACACTTGATCCGATATTTGTTTGGGATTATCAACTGCAAACAAAAAGAAAACGGATTAATGTATTGGTATAGACACTCAGAGTTGAGATTTAGAAAACCAATTCTTTACTTGATTTTGTCCATCTCCTTGCACATCCCGGCTGTTGCCTTATATAAAACCATTCCAGCTTGGAGTCGCCGGCCTTGCTGCTGAAAGGCGCCGAAATTATTTTTCTTTTTGGGACTGATTCGAAGTAAGAGAAAGAAGGAGTTTCTCGAGTCCGATGCTTGAAGTTATAAAAGAAATGAACGTCGTCGAAAGTGAGCTCTGTATCTAAGATCTCACGGTATGCTACATATAAGGTATATAGGTAAGCATAAGAGTTGGGATGCAGCTGCATGGGGGCAATCTGCATCTGTCTTAGGAAGTCGACAACAAAAGGAGAAAATGGTGGGATAGCCCCAACCATGCACATTAATCGGGTGATTGCCATAAACCCTCCTGGAGGACTGTGAGGACGGTCAGTTTTCGATGGTACCAGAGTATCCCTTCTTAATATACCGTGCTTTAGACATATGCGAGCAAGTCTATCATTGTCGATTATTGATTCAACAGAGTCCTGGGGTGATTCCAAGATAATGGCAGACTCAAATTCGTCAGGGGCTCGCCAGTCTCCAATCCCTCTTTCCTCCTCATAGCCCAGAGAAGCTTCGCTGTCCGAGGATGTTTTGTTGCTATGCGTTCCTATTTCATAATCTGAGCCATCGTCATCCCATTCAGGGTCTGAAGAAGAAGATATGTCATCGAGAGTATATTTCTCGGAAATTTCTGCAGCTTTCGTCTTCTTTGCTAATCTAGAAGAACGTCTTTCGGCCATGATCGCTAGACTATTGAAGAAACAATGGCAAGGATTAGAGTAAAGTTGCCCGTGACCCCGTGTGTGCATGTGAACTAAAGTGTGTGCTACGTGTAACAAAGATACAAAGCAAATACATGAAAGTATAATGTAAATGTCTAAGGAAGCAGTAATGTTCGGAACGGTTCTTGATATTCGTTTATGTTTGCAAGGCACTATCCTAACTGTCCATTAAGTTGAAGATGGTGTTGAATGTTGATTTAGTTAGTTAAATAGATTCTTGCTCATTAAGTCATGTTGCTCTGGTTTGGTTCGGGTGCATGCGTGGGATCGGATCGGGGGGGGGGGGGGGGGCAGAGCCTCCTCTTGGTTTAAAGAAAAATTGGCACCCGACAGGCAAGCCGGATCGGTTCGGAAAAAGCACTTGGAGCGGATCGGAGCGACTTGAGTGATCTTATCACTTTTCTCCTTATTTCTTGCTCCGACCCGATCCGGTCAAGTGAGCCCTCTCCCTCTTCTTTGCTTTCTAGTCCGTTCCGATCCGATCAAGCGAATTCAATTCCCATCTCCACTCCCACGCTTCTTTACCCCAACCGGTTCCCCATACTCTTCTTCTACCTCCTCCTTAACATCGAACCCACTTCCGTGCCAGGAGCCCCAATTGAAATCGAGTGCTCGTGTGTTCAAATATTCGACGAAGGACCCTAACACTCTCCATCGCTGCCTCAAGATGGCGATGGACGCCGTTAACGACGATGGCGGAGGGTGGAAGGCGCCGCAATGTCAGAATTACGTAAATACCATGCTCATATCGTTCGATTTAACTGCAAGTCCAAACTGAAAACAACTATAGCAAGGTGATTCGAGATTATAAGACTACCTATGTGTTGAATTCGGAGATTAAAACGAGAGGAGTTTCAAAGTTTTTAAATTCTAGGGTTTGGATGTAAATTTCGCTGGAAAAGGATAATAAGAAAGGAAGAGGAAGAAGGAGACGAGGGGGTATTTATATAAAGTCGTGGTGACTACTCGTATTCCTAGAATCCCTCAACCCGTTCAGACCAGAGGTCAAGCTCACCAAGGCCCTATGGCATGTTGATCCGCTAGAGGAAATCATTAGATTGATGCGTCTGCTCGGGTGTGCCACAAGAAGAAACCCATTCAGATCGGAATCCGAACCGAAAGAGGTTTTGTACACTAATCTGACACGCGGGGTGAATTTGAGGAAAAATAAAGAAAAAGCTTACCTGGAAGAATCACTGGACGTTAAATAAAAGCTATCAAAGTTGTTTGAAAATGAAGGAGGTAACTCATATCGATTATGGATTATATATATATATATATATATATATATATATATATATAAGCAGCAAAAGCCACGATGTTATGAAGCGACACGCTGCTATAAGTAGATGGAAGTGATCATTCAATGGTTCTAATTCAAAAGATGTTTTGTAAACCGCTTCAAAGCACACTTTATCTTAAATAAGAGTGTACTTCGAGGGGGCAAAATGTTAGCCTACTTTGTGAACTAGGCTACACAAAGAGGAAAAAACGAAAAAGTCATCAGTCGGTTCGGATCGGATGAAGATAGTGCAGGAGGTAAGTAAAGACCAAGAATGATTCAGATCGGATCAGAATGACATCAACATCATGAAGCAAGTGGCTTCGGCGGTTCAGATCGGAGGGACACTTCAGTGGCATCAGAAGAAAGCAAGCGATCAAAACGGTTCAGGTCGGATGAATACATCAGCAGCATCAAAGGATAACAAGTTGCATCATCGGATCGGATTGGAGGCCCCGATCCGAACCCCTTCTCCTATCCGAACCCGCAACCATTCCTGCGTATATCTCCTGAAGACTCGGACAAGATCTGACCATTTCCCCCATGATTTTCTACTGAATCAATGCGCTGTAGCCACCATAGAGCTTCCGAACCCGACTCTCAAGGGATGGATGCCACGCCATTCCGAACCGGAGCCACTTCGAGGAGATTTTTCACCTATAAATACACCATCTGGAGGCAATTGAAAGGATCTTTTGGCAAGTTCTCAGTCCATACTTCCTCCATAGCCGAATTCTACAATCATATTCAGATTAAAATCATCTCTTAAAGCCCTTTTTGATAGATTTGAGTGAGTTTATGAATTGTAATCGTGAGGTTGAGTGAGAATTCTTGTTGTATTCATATTCAAACATTCAAATCAAAGAAAATAAAGTGGACGTAGGCTCGTTAACGCCGAACCACTATAAATTGCGTGTTCTTTACTGCTTTTTGATTCTATTTCATTGAAATCATAACTAGTTTGGGTGTTAGAGCCAATTTTTGGTCTAACAGATTCCATGACCATCCATTGATGGGAAGATTCCAGAGGAGTTATGGAGAGGTAAAAACACTTTATTAAGTTATTTTCGTATATTTGGATGTCCAGTTTATGTTCACAATACAGGACATGATAAGTTGGAGCCTAGGGCCTCCAACTGTGTTTTTGTAACAACTCGGAAATCAGAACCAATTTAAAATTTTATTTTAAGGAAATTTTGATAGAAAAAGCGTCAGAATTTAAAATTTTCATTATTAAATTTAATTATTAAAGTAAAAAAAAGAGTTAACAATAAAAATTTACATTTTTATTATTTATAAGAAATGATGTAAAATGACCATGGTTTGAATAGAAAAGTTTAACAATAAAAATTTACATTGTTATTGCATGTGAGCAATGATGATTAAAATATGTCACATTAAAATTTTACATTTTTAATATAAGAATGGTTCAATAAAGGAATTACATTTTAACGTAGAATGATGCATTTAAAACGATTCTAGCTTGAAACATGTTAACATTAAAATGCCATAGTAACTTTAATGACATTTATTAATCTATTGATTGAAAATAATGTGTAGGTTATAAACAAAATAAATTCTAACAATATATATATATATGCATGTATATATATATATACATATTTGGCTGTCCTCTTAAATATTTCCCTTGACAATTCAAAATGTAACTTTTAGGAATTCAAAACGTAGATTACATGTTCAAAACCTTCAATAATAAGTCAATTTTAAATGTGAAAAATTTGCAAACATTCATTTCTAACAATAACATTTAATACTAGTTCTAATTTGTAACAAAAAGCATTAATCTAGCATTCATTCTTTCCATTTTATCCTCTCTCTGTTTCATTGTTATCTACTTTTGAAATTTGAAAAAAAAAGATAAATGTGTCATTATAACTTTTAATCAAAGGGGATTAAAGGACACATTTATAAAACACAATCTAAACATAAAACATATTTATTCGTAGTGCACATGCATGATTTCTGGAATAAAAACAAAACTTTGTCCCACTGTCGAATTTGTAATTGCCATGTTGGTTACATGCTGAAAATGGTTGATATACATACTCGCCAAATAATAGACTTGCTGAATTTCTTTGCATAATAAGACATTCTTGAGTATATAAGTTGTTACATAATAGCTTTATATTAAAGCAAATATACACACTATTTAATAGGAAAGATGTAAATGATATATTTGGACGATTCAAAAATATTCCAAATATATTAAGGAATAAGAGATTAATTTATCCCTGTTGTGATTAGACATGGAAAGCAAGTGAAAAGTGTAAACAAGTAATTTAATAAGATATATTAATTAATAAGAGGAAAAAATCAATCAAATATGGATATGAGGGGAAATGAATACAGGCGGAAATAAATACCATTATTCTTAATTGGCGTTGAAGTCGAATCAAGTAAATCTAGAAAGATTTCAATTAAATTTCTAAAAATTGTCATTCACTACCCTTTTTATTCTGAAATTTGGAAAATTAATAATATAATATTATATATTCCGTCATAAAGCAAACCCTAATTCATTCTATACACTAGCCGCCACTATCAACTTCAATGACTGAAATCATTCCAAATTGATTCCCCAATAATTCCCAATCCATTTCAAATTAATTCGAATTTCCGAAACCAAATCGTAGAGATTCTTCGTGGCTTCCGATCGGATTCCGACATTGTGAGGTGATGGCTGCGGTGGTTTGAAGAGGTCGAAGTTTGGATTTGGTTATCACAGAAGGGAAGACGATGAATAACAGTAAAGGGCGGTCAACGTTTTCTTAAGAAAAGGTTAAGAGAAATATTTAAATTAATTATATTATTAATTCATAAATATAATTAAAATTGCAAACAACCATAACTCTTTCAAATTGAATCAGAAATGGACAGTTTTCGTTGTGTTGGATTCATAGCGATGAGATCTACATCATGGAACAAACTTGGACAGAAAAGGGATCAATTAGAATTTTTGATAAAATTAAACGACGGTTTAATTTTATTAAAACCAACATTATTAATTGATAAAGGTGAGAAATTCTATTTCTTTTTTTATAATTAAAATTATTTAATCATGGTACGTATCTAGAACTGATGTCGTTAAATCATACGCTATAATATTCTGTGAAATTTTCATACGTGATTTGATCGATGATTGTTGTGTTATATAGATCTTCAAAAATTAACATTTATGTTAATTTGAAAAGATTAAATGAAATAATCATGTTATGTCTATTCAATGTGTTGATTCAAAATTAACATTTATGTTAATTTGAAAAAGTTAAATAAAATAATCATGTTATGTTTATTCGATGTGTTGATTCAAAATTAACATTTATGTTAATTTGAAAAAGTTAAATAAAATAATCATGTTATGTTTATTCGATGTGTTGATTTAAAATTAACATTTATGTTAATTAGAAAAATAGTGAAATAAATTATCATGTTATGTTCACTAGATTTGTCAATGCAAAAATTAACAACTATGTTAATTAGAAAAATAGTGAAATAAGTTATCATGTTATGTTCACCAGATTTGCCAATTCAAAAATTAACAACTATGTTAATTAGAAAATTAGTGAAATAAGTTATCATGTTTTGTTCACTAGATTAGTTAATTCAAAAATTAAAACTATGTTAATTAGAAAAATAGTGAAATAAGTTATCATGTTATGTTCACTAGATTTGTTAATTCAAAAATCAACAACTATGTTAATTAGAAAAATAGTGAAATAAGTTATCATGTTATGTTCACTAGATTTGTTAATGCAAAAATTAACAAGTATGATTGTTAGACAAAGATATACATTTTTGTTCACTATAAAGGATTAGACAAAAAAATACATTATTGTTCATTATAAAGGATTAGACAAAAATATACATTTTTTGTTCATTATAAAGGATTAGACAAAGATATACATTTTTGTTCATTATAAAGGATTAGACGAAAATAAACATTTTTGTCAATTAAAAAGGTTGAAAACAAAAATATATATTTTTACAGTTATGTTAAATAAGATTAGAGTAAACAAAAAACATTTTTGTTAGACAAGATTTGAATCAAAATGAAAATACCATTTTAATGTAATTGCATATATTAGAATTTATATGCAAAATGAAAATACCATTTTAATGTAATTGCATATATTAGAATTTATATGCAAAATAAAAAACCATTTTAATGTAATTGCAAATATTTGAATTTATATGCAGAATAAAAATAACATTTTAATGTAATTGCATATATTAGAATTTATATGCAGAATGAAAATACCATTTTAATGTAATTACATATATTAGAATTTATATGCAAAATAAAATTACCAATTTAATGTAATTGCATATATTAGAATTTATATGCAAAATGAAAATACCATTTTAATATAATTGCATATATTAGAATTTAGATGCAAAATGAAAATTCCATTTTAATGTAATTGTATATATTAGAATCTATATGCAAAGTGAAAATACCATTTTAATGTAAATGCATATATTAGAATTTATATGCAAATTAAAAATATCATTTTATTGTGAATGCATATATTAGAATTTATATGCAAAGTGAAAATATCATTTTATTGTAAATGCATATATTTATATGCAAAGTTAAAATATCATTTTATGGACAATGCATATATTTGAATTTATATGCAAAGTTAAAATATCATTTTATTGACAATACATACATCAGAATTTGTATGAATTATTTTATTTGTCAAAACATGTACTGAAACTATATACAAATAAAAGATTCCTTTTTATTTGTTAAAGTTAAGAATAGAAATACAAATAAAAGTTTATCTTTTATTTGTCATTAACAAATGTCATGAAAATAAAGATATGTTATTTGACATTAAAAAATATGTTGAAATGGTTAGGGAAATTAAAACATTCTTTTATTTGACGTGTTAGATACGTCAGTGACATCGTCGAGTGGTTTGTATTTATATATAATTATACATATAAATATAAATTAAAATTTAACAAATTGCACGTGGTAGTTCGCGTTTTGGAATCGTAACTTTAAATGATTATGCCGAAAGATCCGACCGTCAGATTTTCCCAAAACTGGGACCCTTAGGACCGCTTTAGGAAGATCTTTCTAACGATATAAATCTTGCTAAAATCCAACAGTTAGATTTCGAGATATGTGTAAATCAAATTTCGATAAAAACAGTGCCAGGGCCGCCTATTGACCCAAAGCGTCGTTAAATTAAATTGAGCTATTTTTATATGAATAAAAATAGCGATAAATCGTTATAAAATAATATTAACAATATAAAATGGTTTTGAATTATATATATGTGAGAATTATTTGAAAAAACCGAGTTTAATCTCATTTCAAATAATTATACGACGATTTAAATCGAAGATATTGAAGATGGTGATTGAAGACCGGCGATCTTCACATCGAATGGGCCATTACTGATGCCCTGAACTGGGTCGCTCCTAGGAAAGGGTTAAAGTGGTAGTCGTCTGGATGTACTTGCTGATCGTCCGGATAAGCGAGCACCTCTCTTCCGTATTGGACATACGGGACGAGGAATAAGGTGACTTCGGTTTCGTTCAAACCCAGAATGGACTTGTAAATGGATGTGTGTCTGACATTGGATTTCATTCCATGTAAATTGATTTCTATTTAATATATATCTGATTGGTGGCGGAGAATTTATTCTCTAGCTTAATACCCTTCTCTGAGACGCATGAGCTCAGAGGTTGTATATTGGTAGTTATCGATCGCATGGCGTGAGTTGTCAATGTGACATGCTAAGATGCAATTGATTGAGGCTTTTGTTGAAAAGCAGAGCCTTGTGGTTGATGATCAAAGCATATCCCATTTCGGCATAGCTTTGTGTATAGCGTTACCTCACGAGCCTCACGCCCCGATGAGAGTCAGAAACAGGACAAGGGAACGCAGGGAGTGCACACGTTTCTTTCTAGCTAGAAGTGGTATCAGGATTTTGCAAGCCCTGACATTTTACTTATGTGGTTGATGGATTATGAGGTACCTCGGATTTATTGGTCGACGTGACCAAATTATAGGTTCAATAGGACCGGGAAGTGTGTGTTCCGGCATAACTAATCCACTAAAGTATTTGTGGACCGGCACTGCAGGATCCAAGGGTTCACCAGCGTCCGAATCCTAAGACATCACCAGAGTGTCTCGAATCGGCAAGGAGATCGTCCCTAGCCTTGACTCATGATGGAAACCCAACTTCCAATACGACATTACGGTTTTGATTGTAAACCTATATATGGAGACATAGTAGGATAAGGTACTATGCCGTCTAGGATTGATACATTTACTTTGAATTATTTTAAAACTGATTAGACACTAATAATAATATTAAAATATTATTTTCTACGTATCAAGCATGTTTGATCATTATAAGGTAAAACTCTATCCTCCGGTTTGCGTTGCATTGTGTGATGGGACTTGAGTCTTATAATGATTTCATTTTTCTAAAAAGCATTGCGTTGTTTTGAACAAAAATTTATATAATTTATGCACTGGCAATCCAATGGAGTAATCCCATTCCGCGTTAGCGGCGTGGTCTTGTGATTAGCCATATTGTTAGATAAGTTAGGAAATATTTCTCATACCAGTCCCATGACTGACCCGTAGTTTGTTTCACTTTGCAAAACTCAGGTGTCCTCTTTTCCACACGGGCAGTCGAGTAGCTTATTTTGCAGATATATTGAGCAGGATTCTGGATCAAAGCTTAAAGTTGTGTCGAGAGCATTAATAGACTTCCGCTGTTTCAGATTATTGGTTCTGTTGCATTGTATTAAGTTCATTATAAATTATCTTCCGCTGTTGTATTATTATATTCGATGTACTCTGATGTTGCATTATTATGATGTAATAAAAGTCTTCTGTTATTTGTTCTGATGTGTTGTATGCTTAAAGTTAGCGTATTTGGGTTTTTGAACGGTCTTAGTCGATTTTGCGATCGATTAGGCCCGAGAAAAATTCGAATCATTACAGTTGGTATCAGAGCCTTGGTTATCTCAAATCTTTGGGGTACAACTCGTTAGAAGTGGACAAAAGACTCATCAGAGGTAGGATTAGTAAAATCTATAAAAGAATACTAATTAGAGATAGGATCAGTAGCATCCTAGAATGAGAAAACTCATTAGAGATGGGGTTATTATGCCCTAGAGTGAGTTGAGAGTGAGTTTATAATTAACTGTAATAACCCGGAAATCTGGGCCAATTTAAAATTTTTATTTTGGCAATTTTAGCGAATTTTGATTATTTAAAATGAATTATTTTAAATAATATCGACGAGAAATTTATTTTGAATATAATTCGAACGTATATATTCGTTTGAATCGACGATAGAATATAAATATTTATTTATATTTATAAAAGGAATTGAAAATGGCACTTTAGTTCGATAATTCGATTTCAAATTTCAAATGAATGTACCGGGTGCAAAATAAACCGGATTTTAGTGAAACCAAAAATAATGGAAGTTAATTGAGAATATCTTTCCAACGAATCCGAGAAATCGAAATTTCATAGCGGGAATCAAAAGATATGTCCAGTTGAAAATTCAGAATAGTCGCTATGGAATTCTTGCCCTTTAAAATGGAAATTTTGCAAACGACCTCGGATTTCGACGAAACCACTTTTGTTGGATCCGTGATGTCAAGTTATTGCTAGATTCCAAAATTCGTGATTTTTCGATTCAATATGTGAGCGTGGCAAATGAAAACGTGTTTTGACCATTTCAGTTGAATTTAATCGACTGGAAAATGGCCATTTTTCAAACGGTCTCAGAATTTGACGAAAATAGTTTTGTTAGGACCGTATCGTCAATACGAAGCTAGAAAATATTTTTCGGGAAATTTTCTAGTTAGTATGTGACCCCAGTAAATTGAAATGCGCGTTCAAATTCAATATATAGAGTTCTATGTTGATTTTGACGAAAACTGATCGAAACGATCGAATCAGCCTACGATACATATCCTATTGTGTTCGAAATAGGGGCAATTAGCTATGGACGACAGTCGGTGGGTTTGATTTCGAGTTCAAAATAAAAAGGTACTTTTTGAAATTAAATAATTAATTAATAAAAAAAACCTTCTCCTTATACCTCTTAGCCCTCCCCCCTCCCCCGATTTCGTTTTCAACAGAAATCAAAAAGAAAAAAAATCGTTCGAGCCCTAATCCCGTCGTGCGCCGCCAGGGGGGTGGGCCACCACCGCCGCCCCTCCGACCAACCACCCCGCTGCCCTCTCCTCCTTTCCTCCTCGCCGAGACGCTGAAGATCCCCCCTCCTTTGGCTTACGCCGTAGCCCCGAGCCACCCAAACCCATCGCGCAACCCCATCGCCTAACCGCCCTCCTTCTTCCTGCGACGTGGCCCCCCCTGCACCCCTCTCCGACCCAATGCCCCACTAGCCTCGCGTAGCAGCTCCTTCCTCCCCCGTGACCATCAAACTCCGGCATTGTAGATCATCAGCGAGCTCGAACCGTAGGCCGCGTGCTTCTCTGATGTCGGCTGTAGGAAAAAGCAGTGAAAGACGATGAAGAACGACTGTTTTCAGTGAGTTTTATTTATTTATGTACATCAATTTAATTTTCAGTTTCAATATATATAGCGGGTCTATAAAGATCTGATTTTTACTCTATATAACCGTGTTTCAAAATCTAATTTTTTATATAAATATATGAAAGGCTTATATTTTTATACGGGATAAGATATGATTTTTATTATGGGGATAACACTATAAAAATTCAATTTTTACATATGAAGTAGAAGATTAAAGATACGATTTTTATATATTGAATAGCGAAGTAAAAATTCGATTTTTATATATTGAATAGCGAAGTAAAGATTCGATTTTTATATATTGAATAGCAAAGTAGAAATTCGATTTTTATATATTGAATAGCGAAGTAAAAATTCGATTTTTATATATTGAATAGCGAAGTAAAAATTCGATTTTTATATATTGAATAGCGAAGTAAAAATTCGAGTTTTATATATTGAATAGCGAAGTAAAAATTCGATTTTTATATATTGAATAGCAAAGTAAAAATTCGATTTTTATATATTGAATAGCGAAGTAAATATTCGATTTTTATATATTGAATAGCGAAGTAAAAATTCAATTTTTATATATTGAATAGCGAAGTAAAAATTCGATTTTTGTATATTGAATAGCGAAGTAAAAATTCGATTTTTATATATTGAATAGCAAAGTAAAAATTCGATTTTTACATATGTAGAGAATACGGGTAAAGAAAGTGACAAGAGGCAAGAACGGTGAAGATATCCTACATTTGAAGAGTCATGGGATTGGATTTAGCTATCGGTGAGAATTTCTCACTCTTTAATTTAATTTTCTAGTTATATATATATACTAGGATGCAGACAGTGTTTAGTAGCACCCGACACCCGTCGTCCACAGACCATGGACGGCTTGTATGCTTGGTTGTTTGATTTTGATGTGTAGTTGATTATGTGATGTGTTGTGAAATGAAATAAAATATTTATACAGTTAAAAATATTTTATAGTTAAAAATAGAATTTTTAACGTGTATATGAAATGAAATAAAAATAAACAAATCGGACGATTTGTTTATATACACACATTTGACTGATATTGATTGGGACGATAAATTTTACACATCGCCCAACTGCACAAATAAAATCTGTGTTTGATTGTTTGAAACCCCACACGGGTATTGGGATGATATATGACGTACACTAGTCCCAATGATTAGCCGTATGTCGATCGATTGATTGACAGACTGTTATATGCGTTGAATATTTATATTTGATGCTTATACAGTGTAGAATGCACTCTGGATGATGGTTGATTATTTATCGTTGTTATCTTATACATGTGTTGTAGAAAATCCGTATAATTAACATTATATGGTAATTGATTGGGCCTCATTCCAGTTTCGAATAGAAATATTTGAAAAGAAATACTTGAAAAGAAATATTTGAAAAGAAATATTTGAATAGAAACATTCGAATAGAAATATTTGAAAAGAAATATTTGAATAGAAATATTTGAACAGAAATATTTGAAATAGAATATTTGAATATAGAAATATATGAAGCCGTAGTGATTAGATTGACGCCATTTTGACGTAAACAATATTTATATCGGTTGTATTCGTTTTATAAGGAATATTGAAAAGTGATTTCAAAATCGAATATTTTAAATTGAAATTCGAACCGAATTGAAACGAATTAGAATTCAAATTGAAATTGAATAGAATTTGAATAGAAAACGAATTCGAATTGAAATAAATAGAAATGAATTCGAATTGAAATTGAATTGAAAACGAATGGAAGTTGAATTAGAAATCGATTTGAATTGAAATGAATTTGAAAGGAATTTAAATCGAATTTATAAGGAAAAATTCAATTTTGATTTGAATTTAAAAAAAGAAGTTGGAATCGTTTTGAAAACGAATTTAAAACGATTTATAAAATACTTTTTAAAAGGAAATCGACGAAGTATATATTATATTATATATATATATAATATAATGGCCAGAAGAGAACGCGCCGCGCAGCGGCAGTTCGCGAATTTCGACCATTGACTTCGAATGGATATTGCGGGAGATCCCACCATCGGATTCTCCTAAAACAGGAACCGTTGGGTTCGTATCGAAAAGAGCTTTCTAACGAATATTAGAAATTAGAAATCTAACGGTTGGATTTGGAATTATGTCCAAATCAAATTTGAAAAAGGTTCGATGGTCGTTGATGGAAATCGACTGTACGGGCCTTGATAAAATTATTAAAAATAGTAATAATTTGTGTAAAATCATAAGAAATGATTTGGGAAGAATTGGGATGAAAAACTCCATATTTGAAAAGATAAAAATAGACTTTTATCGAAATGAACTAGTTTTGAACTAGAATAGTAATTTATTTATTTTTAAAATAAATAAAGTGAGTTTGAAATGGTTTTGAAATATAAACAGAATTTCCAATAATTGAATTAGGATGTATTTGAATCGAAATTGTCTTTAGAATATTTCGATGTTGGATTTCGTGATCATACAGATATTGTTATGGAAATTTGAAAGATATGTATATATATCGTTATTTCCAATACGATATTTGTTGGTCGTAGAATTTGATATTGAATATAAGCCGATATATTTTCTATTCAGAGCCTGGTATTTAATATCAAATGTGATTTGGGTTTGTCGTGAATGGCGTTTTCATTAACACTGTTCTTAAGCCCAGTTGAGAAAAGGATTAAATCTTTTTATTTAGATTTAATGAAGTGAACCAATTAAGTAATATTTAATTGGAATTGAATTGGTATTGATTTTTGGGTTTATTGTGAATAGTGTTTTAAATAACACTTGTTCTTTAACCCGATAATTAATAGAATGTGATTTTGGGTTTATCGTGAACCGTGTTTTAAATGACACTGATTCTTTAACCCAGTTAAAGATTAAAACTAAGTGGAGTTTTAATGAATCTTTAATTAGATTTGAACGTGAAATGGTAGTTGAATTTACCGATAACACCGTGGTGTTAGATATGAAGTATTACCAGTTTTACTTCATGGGATGAATAGGTGGGGATTGGAAATTAAAATAAATGATTACTTCGGTCTAATTCCGACTAGTTTGAATTGATATTCAAAAAGGAGATTAAAGAATAAATTTAAAGAATTTATCTTTGATAAAATTAATGGGAACCTTTCCCAAAAAAATAAGAATATTTGAATAAAAAGAATATTCTGAAGTGGAATGAGGCATATGTTGTGTTTGTGTAACACTTTTATAATATATACGCGAGTTATTCAGAAAGACCGGGTTTATCCCATTCTGAATAACTGATTCGACGTGGTGTTGAAGATGAAGACGGTGGTTGGAGACCGGAGGTCTTCACGTCGTTTGGATAATTAATGATGATCTTGATTGGGTTGTACACCCAAGAAGATGGAAACAGTTGGTGATCTTCCAGATGTATTTGGAGATCGATGGATATGCGGGGTACTAGGTGCCTCCGGTTTCGTTTAGACCCAGAACGGACTTGTAAATGGATTGTGTGTCTGACATTGGATTTTTTTCTGTGTGATTGATTTCTATTAAATATATATCTGTTTGGCGGCGGAGAATTTATTCTCCTGCTTAACGCCCTTCTCCGAGACGTATGAGCTCAGGGGTTATATATTGATGGATATCCATTGCATGGAGTGAATTGCCTGTGTGGCAGGCCTAAGTGGCAAATGATCAAGGCTTCTGTTGAAAAGCAAAGTCTTATGGTTGATGATCAAAGCACGGCCTTTGTGGCATAGCTTTGTGTAACGTTTACTTCGCGAGTTTCACACCCGGTATGAACCAAAAACGGGAGAAGGACATCAGGGAGGGCATGCGTTTCTTTCTAGTTAGAAGTGGCATCAGTGGTTTTACATGCCCTGACGAGTTTGACTTATGTGGTTGTTGCTGTTGCGAGGCGCCTCGGTTTGATCGGACGATCCGGGTCCGATGGAGTCATTTGTTGGCTCACTTACGCCCCATAGGGCGGGGAAACGCATTGTTCAGGCATTTTAATCCACATCGGTGGACCATCCCTGACGATCCAAAGGCTTGACTGAGTACTTGCCTGAGGCTCAGGCTAGAGAGTCTCGAATCGATAGAGGACTATCTTTTGCCTCAGTTCATAGAAAGAAATCCAATTTCCAAATACGCGACATTTGCGATTTTGATTGTAGAGCCTAGTATGGCGACATGATATATGGTACCCATGCCGTCTATGATTGATATTTGTGATTGAAATTGTTTTGACACTATACACTTATAATAGTATCAAATGACTTGTTTTAAACGTATCAAGCATTCTTTGGCTGTTATAAGGGAAAACCCTATCCCCCGGCTTGTGTTGCATTGTATGGTAGGACCTAGGTCTTATAACAGCTTCATTTTTCTTTATTTAGCATTGCGCTGTTTGTTTTATGCACTGGTATTCTTGGGAGGAAACCCGTTCCGTGTTATACGGCGTGGTCCCTTGATTTACCGAACTTTAATATAAAGAATAATAACTGTTTTAGTTCTCACACCAGTCCCATGACTGACCTGGAGTTTATTGTTTTAACCTAAACTCTGGGTGCCCTTATTTTGACACGGGCAGCTAGTAGTTTTGGTTTTGCAGATTTATATTCATAGGATCCTGTTTTACAGCTGGAACGATATCCGGAAAGCTTTGTATCCGTATATCTCCTTCAGTTGTGTATTGTATTATTTTCCGCTGCTATGTATTTAAATGTAATTTAAATCTCTGATAGTTCTGTGTAATATTCATTTATACTCTGTATATTCTTGTAATCTGATGGTATTGTTGTAATAAACAATGAAATGTCCCATCCATCTGCGTTCTATTTTGTCGTGTTCTCAAAACAATCAGGCGTTTCGAACGGTCTGGGTCGGTTTAGCGACTGATTCGGATCGAGCGAAATTCCTTATTGTCACAGTTGGTATCAGGGCTTTGGTTTACAAAGCTTAGAGAACAAGGCACATTAGAACCATATGAAAGAATTCATCAGATACTGGATTAGTAATATCCAATTTAGAATGACTCGTTAGAGATGGGATCAGTAGTATCCTAGAACGAGTGTGAAGAGTATATTTTTGAAAAATAAAGTGAAAACCAAATTTTGTTTTGAAAATTTAAAATCAATTATTCGTATTTGATTATTCATTTCATATTGAATTTGGACAGTCCAGTATATAAAGATTTTGCATATACGCCTTGCAAACGTGTATTTGAAGTTTTAATATACTGGATAGATATAGATTCACACTCTAGTCGCCCGGAGATGATTCTGATGGTTGTAGCTACATCATCAGAATTAGTGTTCGAGTGTCGAAGGTGTGATATTTATATATCTCCTATTGACTAGTGTGAGAACCAAAATTAGATAAGGCTTATTGTTGTGATTTGGCATCAAAAATCTGATTTTTGACTATATATCAAAGTTATGAATTTGAAAGGCTAATCAACTAATTGATTGATGGTTGTGTTGTTTGATTATTGTATGATTAATAAAATTTGTACCATTTAGCCAAATTAAATCAAATTGTGAGTTATATTGAAAATTTGCCGCATTTGCATGCATATACATGTACTTACATTGAACAGGTCATAGCAAGGAGGCTAGAGCAGAAGAATAAAATTGTTTGCCCGACAAATAGGTACATGTTTTCCATAATTTACTGTTTTGTCTGGGTGATGATGATTTTATGAGCCGATTGGCTTTTTCTTTTTCTTTTTGAGATCAGAAGGCCTGTATGGCAATTTCGGGATTTTCCCGTGCTCCCGGTGCAGGGGAGATTATGGCGAAATTTTTCGGAAATTTAGGATGTTAGCCAAATTTTTGAAAAATTTGAAAAGTTTTTAGAAACTGAAAAATTGAAAAACTTAAGCCATAAAGAAAATATTGGAAGTTGAGTGGATTTGTGAAACAACTTTCGGCTTTGTTCCTTTTCGGGGACGAAAAGTTTAAGTGGGGGAGATTGTAATAAACCGGAAATCTGGGCCAATTTAAAAATTTTATTTTGGCAGTTTTAGCGAATTTTGATTATTTAAAATGAATTATTTTAAATAATATCGATGAGAAATTTATTTTGAATATAATTTGAACGTATATATTCGTTTGAATCGACGATAGAATATAAATATTTATTTATATTTATAAAAGGAATTGAAAATGGCGTGGTAGTTCGATAATTCGATTTCAAATTTCAAATGAATGTACCGGATGCAAAATAAACCGGATTTTAGTGAAACCAAAAATAATGGAAGCTAATTGAGAATATCTTTCCAACGAATCCGAGAAATCGAAATTTCATAGCGGGAATCAAAAGATATGTCCAGTTGAAAATTCAGAATAGTCGCTATGGAATTCTGGCCCTTAAAAATGGAAATTTTGCAAACAACCTCGGATTTCGAAGAAACCACTTTTGTTGGATCCGTGATGTCAAGTTATTGCTAGATTCCAAAATTCATGATTTTTTGATTCAATATGTGAGCATGGCAAAGGAAAATGTGTTTTGACCATTTCAGTTGAATTTAATCGACTGGAAAATGGCCATTTTTCAAACGGTCTCAGAATTCGACGAAACTAGTTTTGTTAGGACCGTATCGTCAATACGAAGTTAGAAAATATTTTTCGGGAATTTTTCTAGTTAGTATGTGACCCCAGTAAATTGAAATGCGCGTTCAAATTCAATATATAGAGTTATATGTTGATTTTGACGAAAACTGATCGAATCAGCCTGCGATACATATCCTATTGTGTTCAAAATAGGGGCAATTAGCTATGGACGACGGTCGGTGGGTTTTATTTCGAGTTCAAAATGAAAAGGTACTTTTTGAAATTAATTAATTAATAAAAAAAACATTCTCCTTATACCTCTTAGCCCCCCTGTAACACCCCACGCCCGCTAGGGTCACTCACAAAGGGAATGCCATAGCATCGGTGGAGTATTTTAGTGAATATAGAACAGAAAAATTACAACAAGACAGATATAAATAGTACTTGAAATTTTTAAAACATCATCTCATAACAGCGGAAAATAAACATGTCTGGTTACATCATAAAACCATGATAAAAGTCAAGTACAATATCCATCAAAATATTGAAGTACATAATCCCACTCTCTCATACAATAGCCATAACAAAAGAAAAGATAACTGGATAACTGGAGCTTTACGTCTACCCAAACTCCGAAAGACTGGAACAGCAATCCGATCAAGCTCTACAACCGCTAGGATCCACCGTAGGACCTGAGGGTTGGGAAAAAGATAAAAACAACGGGGTCAGACATAAGTCTGAGTGAGTCCTATAACTTTAACAATACAATCATTAAGGTAACCAGAGAAGACATAAACTTGACCTACGGTAATATCTGGGGATGAATGGCTACACTAAGCAGCTTGGAAGACTTTAGGATAAACTAAGATAATCGTCAGGACGCATCTACCCACCCAAGGATAATTACTAACTGCACCACACCAGTCATTCCTACTTAAAGGTTGATCCCTTCCAAGGACTTAGAAAATTTCCCCAGTAGTTCCATGTACCCCTAGCCCACTACATAGGTGCCGTCTGCCCCTATCTCCACTAGGTGTACCCAGTAATCTTACCCAGTAGTTTTGTGTACCCCTACATAGGTGCCGTCTGCCCCTATTTCCACTAGGTGTACCCACTACTCCCCAAGCGATCGGCTCCCTACCGTAGATACCCGTGCTGGTCCCACAGTGGGGGTGTATCATTCCCCAAAAGTGGCTACCCAATACTAACGGTGCACGGCTTTATATCTACACGGTGCAACAACGGCTTATCTACCAGCCCGGGCCCACACACGCATATGAAGCCCGTTGGACTTGCGTTGCCACCGCTAACCCGTTTTGGCCTCTTATAATCAAGCCCAATATGCGTGTCCCGTCACTCGACATGGGTCGAGCCCACAAAGATACGTTTTGGGATATTGGTTGAAATGGGCCCCCACAAGCTACCCACTTAAGCTTGTCAAATATCTAGTGTATCCCACTTAACCCTTTAATCATGTTTAATTACATGTTTCCACTTGGTTAAGTATTCTAATCGTATTTTCTATTGCCACCCAAGGCAACCCACTAGATTCCACATGCCACCCAAGGCAACCACCAAATTTCCTCATGCCACCCAAGGCACCCACTTAACCCCTCATGTCCCACTACATGCTATTATGGTTAAGTGTTTCTTAATTAATTAAGACAGTGATCTCCCGTAAAGACCTCCCACATTAGACTGGCTGTTATGACCGCCTGGTTAAGCCGGTAGAATCCGGGCAGTCTTACGTCATAACAGAGTCTAACCTCGTGTCTTTACCTTAATCACGTATTTAATTTATGGCTAAGACCTCTCACATTGGGCTGACATTTGTAGCAACTGGTTAAGCCGGTCGGGTCCGGGCAGTTTTACACTACAAATGAGTCCAACCTCGTGTCTTAGTCGATTAATTACACCTAATTAATCACCCCCATATTAATTATCCCTAATTAATATCAAGTTTTCCATAACATGGGTAGACCTAACTCAATAGGTAAATTCCCATGGGGTAGACCTAACTCAATAGGTAAATTCCCACTTATGGTAATTTATTTTTATGGTATGCTTAATCATACCCAAACATTCATTTATTAAAGTATTTACCAACCCCATCGTTCCCCACGTAAATCGTTCTCGTTACATGACATAATAAGGGGAAGATCATCACAAATATCATGGGTCTAACATACAACTTTGTCATGGGTTAAGAGGATGTCAACTTGCATATATGAGCATATATTAACCCAACTACATACAACCCAAACTTGCATATTATCATACACATGATTTGCATAACATGTTGCATATTATCATACACATATCTTACATAACATGTTAAACTTGCATATAGGCATTCTCAATCTTGCATAACATGTTAAACATGCATTTAAGCATACACATAACTTGCATAAGCATTCACATACTTGCATAGGCATTCACATACTTGCATAACTTGCATATCATGTCATTTAAGCATATACATATCTTGCATAAGTATTCATATACTCGCATAAGCATGCATAACTTGCATATCACATAAATCTTGCATTAAACATATATATGACTTGCATAAGCATCCATACACTTGCATAAGCATGCATAACTTGCATATCACTTTCAACTTGCATTTAAACATACACTTAACTTGCATATCACTTTCAACTTGCATTTAAACATACACTTAACTTGCATATCACTTTACTAAACATGCATAATTCCACTTATTAAATATGCATAAATCCACTTATTAAACATGCATATATCAACTTATTAAGCATGCATAAATCAACTTATTAAGCATGCATAAACCAACCCATCAAATATGCATAAACATAGAACAACATAGAGTAACATATCATTATACATGATTCATACTCACTAATCCGCATTTAAGACCATAGATTTCATTACACCCAATCTACTTACTTTAACAATTGATGTTAAAGTGATAGAAACTCACCAAACTTATGATTAGCAACCTTATGAAGTAGAATTAGTTGCAACTATGAAGATAATAATGATTAGAGAATGATTTGAGAGGGATTAGCTTGCAACTTTCTTCATGAACTAGTGGAGGCCATGCTCAAATTTCATTTTGCCATAGTTTAGTTACAAGACTTAATTATGAATGAATTAGGGTAGGGTTGGGGTCTTATTTATAGGATTAGGTGAGTGTTTTAGGCCCTTAGATTAACCCTAGATTAGATTAGGACCCTTAGATTTAGGAAATCTCTAGAACCAGCCCTCCTAGCCAGCCTGAAACCCAACCTGGTGCAACCTGGTGCACCCAGGTTCACAGAACGGCGCCCCCCTGTCGACAGGCAAGTCGACAGGCATGTCGACACCCCTGTCGACAGGCCTGTCGACAGCCCTGTCGACATGGGCTGGGCGGGAAGCTTCCCGCCTGACCCCGCCTGGCCCATTCCAAATCTGAATTTTTAAATTTTTTAAATCTGTTTTAGTTTTAAATTTTCTGCAAACTTCGTTGGGCCATAACTGGGCCATACGGACTCCGATTTTCGAAAACTCGGACTCTATTTCGCGTATTTTTCCGAGACGAACGTAATGACGCAGCCCGTTTCCCCCAATTCCCACGTCTGAGATTATTTATCCTGTAATTAGTGAATGTTAGTATTAACTAAAATTCGGGGTGTTACATTCTCCCCTCCTTAAAGGATTTCGTCCCCGAAATCTCTAGGCTAAGGAGAATGCATATCCTACCATCCAAACAACCATCTACTCAAATCATCAACCACGGGCATCCATTGTCCTTAAAACAATTTCTAATGATGTATGAGCATATGCAAAAAGTGTGTGTATATGTTCCCTATCTAATGTATGAACATATGCAAACCATGATAGTGTCATGCATCCATTATGTATGCGAGAAAACCCTATCGACACATACAATATCTACATGAGTGCACAATCATTCACCAAAATGCATCATCCATGTGATAACACAACCATTATACATCCATAAATATATTTTCCTACACACAATTTTATGCAATATGCAATATGAAGTGACTGAGCCGATCTAGTGCCTAGAGTGTGTGTATATGCATCCACGAGCAACCACTAGCAACAACTTGCATCCACTTGCATCCATCAACCATAACATGTCTCAAACACATGTTTCAACCATAGGTTTACCCTATCTAAAGGTCAAAGGTACTAACGAGAGGACATACCGAAGATAAGATAAGTACTAGACAAGTGATAAAGGAGAAAGTAAAAACATACCCTCAAAAAGAAATGGGTACAATGAACGCATCTTCGCTTCCGTCTCCCAAGTCGCGTTGCTCTCATCTTCTCCCCATTGCACCTTGACTAACTGAACCTCTCGATTCCTCAATTTCCTAGTCTCTGACCCAAGGATGCGAGTAGGAGCTCGTCGAATCGTCGCATCACGCTCTACCTCTACATCTTTAAGCAAGCTTGGCTCTACCACCTTTGCGGTCTCATGTAAGCACTTCCTCAAATGGGACACATGGAATACATCATGGACACCACTAAGTCTGTCAGGCAACTCCACTCTATATGCCATCCGTCCAATCCTTTCCTTGATAGGAAACGGCCCAACAAACCTTGGTGCTAACTTCCCAACGGATCCGAAGCGAACAACATTTCTCAACGGAGATACCTTAACAAAAACCATGTCCCCAACCTCAAACTCAAGATCCGTCCTTCTCTTGTCCGCATAAGATTTTTGCCTATCCTGCGCTGCTTTCATCCTTCTTCGAATCAAGTCAATCTTCTCTGAAGTCTCCCTAACCATATCAGGCCCAAGCAAGATCTTATCCGTAGATTCCCACCAACATGTAGGTGATCGACAAGGCCTTCCATAGAGAGCTTCGAAAGGAGCCATACCAATACTGGACTGAAAGCTGTTATTATATGCGAACTCCACCAGTGGAAGATGCTCTTCCCATGTACCTCCAAAATCTAAGATACAAAGCCTCAAAAGGTCTTCTAGAACACGATTCACCCTCTCAGTCTGGCCGTCTGTCTGAGGATGATATGCGGTGCTCAGACACAATTGAGTCCCCACTGCTTCTTGCAAACTTCTCCAGAACTCGCTAGTGAAGATAGGATCTCGATCACTAACTATGCTAGAGGGTACCCCATGTAATCGAACTATCTCTCGAAGATATACTGAAGCTAGCCATGGAGCAGTCCTCTTGCTCTTTACAGGTATGAAATGGGCGCTCTTAGTAAGTCTATCTACCACCACCCAAATTCCTGTATTACCCTTCCTCGACCTGGGTAACCCGTCAATAAAATCCATCGAGACGCTATCCCACTTCCATTGCGGAACCTCCAATGGGTGAAGCAACCCACCTAGTTTCCTTTGCTCCGCCTTCACTTGCTGGCACACCAAACATCGAGCGACGTACTCGGCCACATCTTTCTTCATACCGGCCCAGAAGAAAACCCTTTTCATGTCTTGGTACATCTTATCCCCACCGGGATGAATGGTCATCCTAGAACGGTGTGCGTCATCAAGAATAGCCTTCCTCAAACCCTCATCTTGCGGTACACAAAGTCTACCGTCTCTGCGCAAGCACCCTCTATCATCTAGGGTGTACCTACTCAAATGGCTGGACGACTCCCCCCTTATGAGCTTCTCTACTAACTCAACCAACTGTGGGTCGCCCCTCTGTGCTTCTTCAATCCGCCCCAAGAGAGTAGGTCTAACTTCCAAAGAAGCTAGCAAACCGGGTACATAGTCAACAGAAGGTCTGAAATCAAACATCGAGATAAATTCCAAGCTTTGTCGTTCTACGAACAATGGACTCAAGGACAACCTCTTCCTGCTCAAGGCGTCCGCCACCACGTTACCCTTGCCAGGGGTATACGATATCTCGAAGTCATAGGATGCTAAGAACTCCATCCACCTTTGCTGTCTTAAGTTTAAATCATTCTGAGAGAATAAGTACTTCAATGATTTATGGTCAGTGAACAACTCGAATCTCTCACCAAGAAGATAATGACGCCAAATCTTAAGCGCAAAAACAATAGCGGCCAGCTCTAGATCATGGGTAGGGTAATTTTTCTCATGCGCCCTCAACTGCCTTCCACCATAGGCTATTACCCTTCCCTCTTGCATTAAGACTACGCCAAGTCCTGTCCCACAGGCATCGGTATAGACAACAAAAGGTTTGCTCCCATCTGGCAACACTAAAACTGGAGCGGTGGTTAAAGCTCTCTTTAACCGTCGGAACGCATCATCACAATCTACGTCCCATGTGAAAACAAGATTCTTCTTTGTTAAGCGGGTTAATGGGGCTGATATCTTCGCGAAGTCTTTGATAAACTTCCTATAATAACCCGCCAACCCCAAGAAACTTCTTACTTCGGTAGCATTCTTCGGAACCTTCCAATCCTGAATTGATACTACCTTCGCGGGATCCACAGCTATCCCTTCCTTGGAGACCACGTGCCCCAAGAACCGCACTTCCCTCCTCCAGAAGTGACATTTAGAGAATTTAGCCTTAAGGCTATGTGCTCGAAGAGTCTTCAACACTTCCCCAAGATGTAGGGCATGCTCTTCTTCACTCTTAGAAAATACTAAGATATCATCCACAAAGACCACCACAAATTTATTAAGGAACTCCCTGAACACCCTACTCATCAAATCAACAAAGTATGCAGG
Organism: Allium sativum; assembly: GCA_030737875.1. Taxonomy (NCBI): domain Eukaryota; kingdom Viridiplantae; phylum Streptophyta; class Magnoliopsida; order Asparagales; family Amaryllidaceae; genus Allium; species Allium sativum. Next base: position 549,107,551 of record CM060912.1, on the reverse strand, counting down.
GGCGTTCGTCAACCCAAATGGCATCACCAGCCACTCATAGAAACCATCCGGAGTTCTAAAGGCAGTCTTGTCTATGCTATCCTCAGCCACCCTCAACTGATGAAACCCCGTGGCCAAGTCCAACTGAGAAAATACTGAAGCGCCAACCAACTGATCGAAAAGATCATCAATCCTCGGCAATGGGTGTCTATTCTTCTTTGTGAGCTTGTTGAGTTCTCTATAGTCTACACAAAGTCTGAGGGACCCATCCGCCTTTGTAGCAAATACTACTGGAGCACCCCACTCCGATATGCTCCGTCTTATGAACCCCTTCTCAAGCAACTCCCCTACTTGCTTATGGAGTTCCCTCCTCTCACGAGGAGCCATGTGGCGCACTGGTAAAGATACCGGTTTAGCATTATCCACCAAATATATTCGGAAGTCAATCTCCCGCTTCGGAGGTAAGCCCTTCACCTCCTCAAACACATCCGGATATTCCCGGACCACTCTCATAGATTGCAAACTCTCGACCGAAGCGTCAAGCGATTCAAGATAACTTAGCATAACAGAGTCCATGGGATTACAAGAAATCTCGAGAGTGTTACCCAAGCAGGTCATGAGCCTAACAACTCTCCTTTCGCAATCAAGAACGGCACCATTACTGGATAACCAGTCCATGCCCAAAATCAACCCATAACCCGTGAAGCCCAACACAAAAGCATCACATCTAAACTCAATGCTAAGTATAGAAATCTTCAAACCCAAACATATCATGGACAAATAAGTGGAGCCCCCAATTGGGTTTGAAACAACCAAGGGATCATCTATCAGACTGGTGTCTAGGTGCAGTGACTCAACTAATGATGATGAAATAAACGAATGCGATGCGCCTGAATCAAACAATGTACGGACAGGATGGTCAAATAGAAAAACCAGACTTTCAACGGAAATAGTTCTACCTCTCTCCTGAATCGGTGGAACCGCGAGAGCCTGTACTTGCCCCCTAGCCTGACTCGGTGCCATAAGAGCTTGCACCTGTCCTCCTGAGGTAGATCCCGTCCTTTGCCCCTTTTTAGGGCAATCCTTCACTAAGTGCCCTGCTTCGCCACAGTGGAAGCATCCGGTCTTCTTCTTCTTGCGACAATCCTTGCTTAGGTGGCCAGGTGTCCCACAATTGAAACACCTCTTCTTCTTATTCTTTCCACCGTTGCCTTTTCCACCTTTGCTTTGTTGTTGTTGAGGTCTCTTTTGATCTCCCTTCTTCTCGGGTGCCTTATTAGCATTAGGACCCTTCTCTTCCTCATACATGAGTGCCATGTCAACTAGCTTCTCAAAGGTGGCCCCCATAGGGATGTGAGTCATAGCCAACCCATGCATAGGTTCATTCAAGCCTTTCACGAACCTCAAAGCCTTCTTCTCCGGTGTATTCACCATGTCTAGGCCAAACCTTGCCAATTGATTAAACTTGTTAACATATTCCTTCACCGAAAGATTCCCTTGTTTTAGAGTCAAGAATCTTTCCATATACAAGTTTTCCTCCGCCCTTAAGAGAAACTTTGCCACAAATCTTTGCCTAAAATCCACCCAAGAATCAACGGGGCGTTCTCCATTAGTGACCTCCCACCAGAATGAGGCCTCTCCCTTCATTAACCAAGCAGCTAACTTGACTTTCTTCCCTTCTTCCATTTCAAAGATATCTATCAACTCTTCCACCTCTTTAAGCCAATCTCTAGCCTCCACAAAAGTTTCCGATCCTTGAAAAGGTTTCCCTCCCATAGCTTTAAATTCCTTGCAAGTCTTAGCAAAAGTATCCGTGCGAGGAGGAGGGGGAGGAGGAAGATCGGGTGCTACGGTTGGTGGAGGAATATTTGCTGGACCCGTAGTGGTGGCCCTAGCCTCCATCAATCTCCTATACCATACTGGTACCGCTACACCCTCCGGAAGATTAATATTCTCGGCCATGCTGAAACGAAAAAGGAGTGATTCAAAACGGAGAATTCGAAGGATATAGATATGGCTATTGGGGATTATGCTTTTCTTTCAAAAACTTTTCTCTTAAAAGACATGTTTTTGAAAATATCTTTTCCAAAAATGTTTTAGAAAAATAGTTTTCTAAAAATTTTATCTGTTCCGGTAACCTTTGCTCTGATACCACGTGTAACACCCCACGCCCGCTAGGGTCACTCACAAAGGGAATGCCATAGCATCGGTGGAGTATTTTAGTGAATATAGAACAGAAAAATTACAACAAGACAGATATAAATAGTACTTGAAATTTTTAAAACATCATCTCATAACAGCGGAAAATAAACATGTCTGGTTACATCATAAAACCATGATAAAAGTCAAGTACAATATCCATCAAAATATTGAAGTACATAATCCCACTCTCTCATACAATAGCCATAACAAAAGAAAAGATAACTGGATAACTGGAGCTTTACGTCTACCCAAACTCCGAAAGACTGGAACAGCAATCCGATCAAGCTCTACTACCGCTAGGATCCACCGTAGGACCTGAGGGTTGGGAAAAAGATAAAAACAACGGGGTCAGACATAAGTCTGAGTGAGTCCTATAACTTTAACAATACAATCATTAAGGTAACCAAAGAAGACATAAACTTGACCTACGGTAATATCTGGGGATGAATGGCTACACTAAGCAGCTTGGAAGACTTTAGGATAAACTAAGATAATCGTCAGGACGCATCTACCCACCCAAGGATAATTACTAACTGCACCACACCAGTCATTCCTACTTAAAGGTTGATCCCTTCCAAGGACTTAGAAAATTTCCCCAGTAGTTCCATGTACCCCTAGCCCACTACATAGGTGCCGTCTGCCCCTATCTCCACTAGGTGTACCCAGTAATCTTACCCAGTAGTTTCGTGTACCCCTACATAGGTGCCGTCTGCCCCTATTTCCACTAGGTGTACCCACTACTCCCCAAGCGATCGGCTCCCTACCGTAGATACCCGTGCTGGTCCCACAGTGGGGGTGTATCATTCCCCAAAAGTGGCTACCCAATACTAACGGTGCACGGCTTTATATCTACACGGTGCAACAATGGCTTATCTACCAGCCCGGGCCCACACACGCATATGAAGCCCGTTGGACTTGCGTTGCCACCGCTAACCCGTTTTGGCCTCTTATAATCAAGCCCAATATGCGTGTCCCGTCACTCGACATGGGTCGAGCCCACAAAGATACGTTTTGGGATATTGGTTGAAATGGGCCCCCACAAGCTACCCACTTAAGCTTGTCAAATATCTAGTGTATCCCACTTAACCCTTTAATCATGTTTAATTACATGTTTCCACTTGGTTAAGTATTCTAATCGTATTTTCTATTGCCACCCAAGGCAACCCACTAGATTCCACATGCCACCCAAGGCAACCACCAAATTTCCTCATGCCACCCAAGGCACCCACTTAACCCCTCATGTCCCACTACATGCTATTATGGTTAAGTGTTTCTTAATTAATTAAGACCGTGATCTCCCGTAAAGACCTCCCACATTAGACTGGCTGTTATGACCGCCTGGTTAAGCCGGTAGAATCCGGGCAGTCTTACGTCATAACAGAGTCTAACCTCGTGTCTTTACCTTAATCACGTATTTAATTTATGGCTAAGACCTCTCACATTGGGCTGACATTTGTAGCAACTGGTTAAGCCGGTCGGGTCCGGGCAGTTTTACACTACAAATGAGTCCAACCTCGTGTCTTAGTCGATTAATTACACCTAATTAATCACCCCCATATTAATTATCCCTAATTAATATCAAGTTTTCCATAACATGGGTAGACCTAACTCAATAGGTAAATTCCCATGGGGTAGACCTAACTCAATAGGTAAATTCCCACTTATGGTAATTTATTTTTATGGTATGCTTAATCATACCCAAACATTCATTTATTAAAGTATTTACCAACCCCATCGTTCCCCACGTAAATCGTTCTCTTTACATGACATAATAAGGGGAAGATCATCACAAATATCATGGGTCTAACATACAACTTTGTCATGGGTTAAGAGGATGTCAACTTGCATATATGAGCATATATTAACCCAACTACATACAACCCAAACTTGCATATTATCATACACATGATTTGCATAACATGTTGCATATTATCATACACATATCTTACATAACATGTTAAACTTGCATATAGGCATTCTCAATCTTGCATAACATGTTAAACATGCATTTAAGCATACACATAACTTGCATAAGCATTCACATACTTGCATAGGCATTCACATACTTGCATAACTTGCATATCATGTCATTTAAGCATATACATATCTTGCATAAGTATTCATATACTCGCATAAGCATGCATAACTTGCATATCACATAAATCTTGCATTAAACATATATATGACTTGCATAAGCATCCATACACTTGCATAAGCATGCATAACTTGCATATCACTTTCAACTTGCATTTAAACATACACTTAACTTGCATATCACTTTCAACTTGCATTTAAACATACACTTAACTTGCATATCACTTTACTAAACATGCATAATTCCACTTATTAAATATGCATAAATCCACTTATTAAACATGCATATATCAACTTATTAAGCATGCATAAATCAACTTATTAAGCATGCATAAACCAACCCATCAAATATGCATAAACATAGAACAACATAGAGTAACATATCATTATACATGATTCATACTCACTAATCCGCATTTAAGACCATAGATTTCATTACACCCAATCTACTTACTTTAACAATTGATGTTAAAGTGATAGAAACTCACCAAACTTATGATTAGCAACCTTATGAAGTAGAATTAGTTGCAACTATGAAGATAATAATGATTAGAGAATGATTTGAGAGGGATTAGCTTGCAACTTTCTTCATGAACTAGTGGAGGCCATGCTCAAATTTCATTTTGCCATAGTTTAGTTACAAGACTTAATTATGAATGAATTAGGGTAGGGTTGGGGTCTTATTTATAGGATTAGGTGAGTGTTTTAGGCCCTTAGATTAACCCTAGATTAGATTAGGACCCTTAGATTTAGGAAATCTCTAGAACCAGCCCTCCTAGCCAGCCTGAAACCCAACCTGGTGCAACCTGGTGCACCCAGGTTCACAGAACGGCGCCCCCCTGTCGACAGGCAAGTCGACAGGCATGTCGACACCCCTGTCGACAGGCCTGTCGACAGCCCTGTCGACATGGGCTGGGCGGGAAGCTTCCCGCCTGACCCCGCCTGGCCCATTCCAAATCTGAATTTTTAAATTTTTTAAATCTGTTTTAGTTTTAAATTTTCTGCAAACTTCGTTGGGCCATAACTGGGCCATACGGACTCCGATTTTCGAAAACTCGGACTCTATTTCGCGTATTTTTCCGAGACGAACGTAATGACGCAGCCCGTTTCCCCCAATTCCCACGTCTGAGATTATTTATCCTGTAATTAGTGAATGTTAGTATTAACTAAAATTCGGGGTGTTACATTCCCCCCCCCCCCCCCGATTTCATTTTCAACAGAAATCAAAAAGAAAAAGAAAAAAAAAACGTTTGAGCCCTAATCCCGTCGCGCGCCGCCAGGGGGGTGGGCCACCAGCGCTGCCCCTCCGACCAACCACCCCGCTGCCCTCTCCTCCCTTCCTCCTCGCCGAGACGCTGAAGATCCCCCCTCCTTTGGCTTACGCCGTAGCCCCGAGCCACCCAAACCCATCGCGCAACCCCATCGCCTAACCGCCCTCCTCCTTCCTGCGACGTGGCCCCCCTGCACCCCTCTCCGACCCAATGCCCCACCAGCCTCGCGCAGCAGCTCCTTCCTCCCCCGTGACCACCAAACTCCGGCGTTGTAGATCATCAGCGAGCTCGAACCGTAGGCCGCGTGCTTCTCTGATGTCGGCCGCAGGAAAAGCAGTGAAAGACGATGAAGAACGAATGTTTTCAGTGAGTTTTATTTATTTATGTACATCAATTTAATTTTCAGTTTCAATATATATAGCGGGTCTATAAAGATCTGATTTTTACTCTATATAACCGTGTTTCAAAATCTAATTTTTTTATATATATATATGAAAGGCTTATATTTTTATACGGGAAAAGATATGATTTTTATTATGGGGATAACACTATAAAAATTCAATTTTTACATATGAAGTAGAAGTTTAAAGATACGATTTTTATATATTGAATAGCGAAGTAAAAATTCGATTTTTATATATTGAATAGCGAAGTAAAAATTCGATTTTTATATATTGAATAGCGAAGTAAAAATTCGATTTTTATATATTGAATAACAAAGTAAAAATTCAATTTTCATATATTGAATAGCGAAGTAAAAATTCGATTTTTATATATTGAATAGCGAAGTAAAAAATTCAATTTTTATACATTGAATAGCGAAGTAAAAATTCGATTTTTATATATTGAATAGCGAAGTAAAATTTCGATTTTTATATATTGAATAGCGAAGTAAAAATTCGATTTTTATTTATTGAATAGCGAAGTAAAAATTCGATTTTTATATATTGAATAGCGAAGTAAAAATTCGATTTTTATATATTGAATAGCAAAGTAAAAATTCGATTTTTATATATTGAATAGCGAAGTAAAAAATTCGATTTTTATATATTGAATAGCAAAGTAAAAATTCGATTTTTACATATGTAGAGAATACGGGTAAAGAAAGTGACAAGAGGCAAGAACGGTGAAGATATCCTACATTTGAAGAGTCGTGGGATTGGATTTAGCTATCGGTGAGAATTTCTCACTCTTTAATTTAATTTTCTAGATATATATATATATATATATATATATATACTAGGATGCAGACGGTGTTTAGTAGCACCCGACACTCATCGTCCATAGACCATGGACGGCTTGTATGCTTGGTTGTTTGATTTTGATGTGTAGTTGATTATGTGATGTGTTGTGAAATGAAATAAAATATTTGTATAGTTAAAAATATTTTATAGTTAAAAATAGAATTTTTAACGTGTATATGAAATGAAATAAAAATAAACAAATCGGACGATTTGTTTATATACACACATTTGACTGATATTGATTGGGACGATAAATTTTACACATCGCCTAACTGCACAAATAAAATCTGTGTTTGATTTTTTGAAACCGCACACGGGTATTGGGATGATATATGACGTACACTAGTCCCAATGATTAGCCGTTTGTCGATCGATTGATTGACAGACTGTTATAAGCGTTGAATATTTATATTTGATGCTTATACAGTGTAGAATGCACTCTGTATGATGGTTGATTATTTATCGTTGTTATTTTATACATGTGTTGTAGAAAATCCATATAATTAACATTATATGGTAATTGATTGGGCCTCATTCCAGTTTCGAATAGAAATATTTGAAAAGAAATATTCGAAAAGAAATATTTGAAAAGAAATACTTGAAAAGAAATATTTGAAAAGAAATATTTGAATAGAAACATTTGAATAGAAATATTTGAAAAGAAATATTTGAATAGAAATATTTGAACAGAAATATTTGAAATAGAATATTTGAATATAGAAATATATGAAGCCGTAGTGATTAGATTGACGCCATTTTGACGTAAACAATATTTATATCGGTTGTATTTGTTTTATAAGGAATATTGAAAAGTGATTTCAAAATCGAATATTTTAAATTGAAATTCGAACTGAATTGAAACGAATTAGAATTCGAATTGAAATTGAATAGAATTGAATTTGAAAACAAAACGAATTCGACAATAAATAGAAATGAATTCGAATTGAAATTGAATTGAAATTGAATTGAAAACGAATGGAAGTTGAATTAGAAATCAATTTGAATTGAAATCAATTTGAAAGGAATTTAAATCGAATTTATAAGGAAAAAATCAATTTTGATTTGAATTTAAAAAAAGAAGTTGGAATCGTTTTGAAAACGAATTTAAAACGATTTATAAAATACGTTTTAAAAGGAAATCGACGAAGTATATATTATATATTTTATATATATAATATAATGGCCTGAATAGAACGCGCCGCATCGCGGCAGTTCGCGAATTTCGACCATTGACTTCGAATGGATATTGCGGGAGATCCGACCGTCGGATTCTCCTAAAACCGGAACTGTTGGGTTCGTATCGAAAAGAGATTTCTAACGAATATTAGAAATTAGAAATCTAATGGTTGGATTTGGAATTATGTCCAAATCAAATTTGAAAAAGGTCGCTGTAAGTGCAGTTCGATGGCCGTTGATGGAAATCGACTGTACGGGCCTTGATAAAATTATTAAAAATAGTAATAATTTGTGTAAAATCATAAGAAATGATTTGGGAAGATTTGGGATGAAAAACTCCATATTTGAAAAGATAAAAATAGATTTTTATCGAAATGAACTAGTTTTGAACTAGAATAGTAATTTATTTATTTTTAAAATAAATAAAGTCGGTTTGAAATGGTTTTGAAATATAACCAGAATTTCCAATAATTGAATTGGGATGTATTTGAATCGAAATTGTCTTTAGAATATTTCGATGTTGGATTTCGTGATCATACAGATGTTGTTATGGAAATTTGAAAGATATGTATATATATCGTTATTTCCAATACGATATTTGTTGGTCGTAGAATTTGATATTGAATATAAGCCGATATATTTTCTATTCAGAGCCTGGTATTTAATATCAAATGTGATCTGGGTTTGTCGTGAATGGCGTCTTCATTAACACTGTTCTTAAGCCCAGTTAAGAAAAGGATTAAATCTTTTTATTTAGATTTAATGAAGTGTACCAATTAAATAATATTTAATTGGAATTGAATTGGTATTGATTTTTTGGTTTATTGTGAACAGTGTTTTAAATAACACTTGTTCTTTAACCCGATAATTAATGGAATGTGATTTTGGGTTTATCGTGAACCGTGTTTTAAATGACACTGATTCTTTAACCCAGTTAAAGATTAAAACTAAGTGGAGTTTTAATGAATCTTTAATTAGATTTGAACGTGAAATGGTAATTGAATTTATCGATAACACCGTGGTGTTAGATATGAAGTATTACCAGTTTTACTTCATGGGATGAATAGGTGGTGATTAGAAATTAAAATAAATGATTACTTCGGCCTAATTCCGACTAGTTTGAATTGATATTCAAAAAGGAGATTAAAGAATAAATTTAAAGAATTTATCTTTGATAAAATTAATGGGAAACTTTCCCAAAAAAATAAGAATATTTGAATAAAAAGAATATTCTGAAGTGGAATGAGGCGTATGTTGTGTTTGTGTAACACTTTTATAATATATACGCGAGTTATTCAGAAAGACCGGGTTTATCCCATTATGAATAACTGATTCGACGTGGTGTCGAAGATGAAGACGGTGGTTTTAGATCGGAGGTCTTCACGTCGTTTGGATAATTACTGATGATCTTGATTGGGCTGTACACCCAAGAAGATGGAAATAGTTGGTGATCGTCTAGATGTATTTGGAGATCGATGGATATGTGGGGTACTATGTGCCTCCGGTTTTGTTCAGACCCAGAACGGACTTGTAAATGGACTGTGTGTCTAACATTGGATTTTAGTCTGTGTGATTGATTTCTATTAAATATATATGTTTGGCGGCGGAGAATTTATTCTCCTTCTTAACGCCCTTCTCTGAGACGTATGAGCTCAGGGGTTATATATTGATGGATATCCATCGCATGGAGTGAATTGCCTGTGTGGCAGGCCCAAGTGGAAAATGATCAAGGCTTCTGTTGAAAAGCAAGTCTTGTGGTTGATGATCAAAGCACGGCCTTTGTGGCATAGCTTTGTGTAACGTTTACTTCGCGAGTTTCACACACGGTATGAACCAAAAACGGGAGAAGGACCTCAGGGAGGGCATGCGTTTCTTTCTAGTTAGAAGTGGCGTCAGTGGTTTTACACGCCCTGACGAGTTTGACTTATGTGGTTGTTGCTGTTGCGAGGCGCCTCGGTTTGATCGGACGATCCGGGTCCGATGGAGTCATTCGTTGGCTCACTTACGCCCCATAGGGCGGGGAAACGCATTGTTCAGGCATTTTAATCCACATCGGTGGACCGACCCTGACGATCCAAAGGCTTGACTGAGTACTTGCTTGAGGCTCGGGCTAGAGAGTCTCGAATCGGTAGAGGACTATTTTTGCCTCGGTTCATAGAAGGAAATCCAATTTCCAAATACGCGACATTTGCGATTTTGATTGTAGAGCCTAGTATGGCAACATGATATATGGTACCCATGCCATCTATGATTGATATTTATGATTGAAATTGTTTTGACACTATACACTTATAATAGTATCAAATGACTTGTTTTAAACGTATCAAGCATTCTTTGGCTGTTATAAGGGAAAACCCTATCCCCCGGCTTGCGTTGCATTGTGTGATAGGACCTGGGTCTTATAACAGCTTCATTTTTCTTTATTTAGCATTGCGCTGTTTGTTTTATGCACTGGTATTCTTGGGAGGAAACCCGTTCCGTGTTATACGGCGTGGTCCCTTGATTTACCGAACTTTAATATAAAGAATAATAACTGTTTTAGTTCTCACACCAGTCCCATGACTGACCTGGAGTTTATTGTTTTAACCTAAACTCTGGGTGCCCTTATTTTGACACGGGCAGCTAGTAGTTTTGGTTTTGCAGATTTATATTCATAGGATCCTGGTTTACAGCTGGAACAATATCCGGAAAGCTTTGTATCCGTATATCTCCTTCAGTTGTGTATTGTATTATTTTCCGCTGCTATGTATTTAAATGTAATTTAAATCTCTGATAGTTCTGTGTAATATTCATTTATACTCTGTATATTCTTGTAATCTGATGGTATTATTGTAATAAACAATGAAATGTCCCGTCCATCTGCGTTCTATTTTGTCGTGTTCTCAAAACAATCAGGCGTTTCGAACGGTCTGGGTCGGTTTAGCGACTGATTCAGATCGAGCAAAATTCCTTGTTGTCACATTAACGTATTTGTGATTATATATATAATCCAATTTTAGAAAATACGATTTTTATATATATATAAAAGTTATATATATTCTTGAAAAGCTAATCAACTAATTGATTGATGATTGTGTTGTGTGATTATTATTCAACTAATAAAATTATTGAAACCCATAAAAGAATGAAAATTAAATTGGCTAGTTAAACAACTTTTAGCTTCGTTCCTTTTCGAGGACAAAAAGTTTTAAGTTGGGGAGATTGTAACAACCCGGGAAATCAGAACCAATTTTAAAAAAAAAATTAAGGAAATTTTGTTAGAAAATGCATCAGAATTTAAAATTTTCATTATTAAATTTAATTATTAAAGTAAAAAAAAAGAGTTAACAATAAAAATTTACATTTTTATTATTTATAAGAAATGATGTAAAATGACCATGGTTTGAATAGAAAAGTTTAACAATAAAAATTTACATTTTTATTGCATGTGAGTAATGATGATTAAAATATGTCACATTAACATTTTACATTTTTAATATAAGAATGGTTCAATAAAGGAATTACATTTTAATGTACGATGATGCATTTAAAAAGATTCTAGCTTGAAACGTGTTAACATTAAAAATGCCTTCGGAACTTTAATGACATTTATTAATATAATGATTGAAAATAATGTGTAGGTTATATAAAAAAAAATCTGACAATATATATATATATATATATATATACGTATGTATCTATATGTATACATCTTTGGTTGTCCTCTTAAAAATTTCCCCTGTCAATTCAAAATGTAACTTTTAGGAATTCAAAACGTAGATTACATGTTCAAAACCTTCATTAATTAGTCAATTTTAAATATGAAAAAGTTGCAAACATTCATTTCCAACAATAATATTTAATACTCTAGTGTTAGTTCTAATTTGTAACAAATAGCATTAATCTAGCATTCATTCTTTCCATTTTATCCTCTCTTTCTCTCTTTCATTGTTATCTACTTTTGAAATTTGAAAAAAACATATAAATGTGTCATTATAACGTGTAATCAAAGTGGATTCAAGTAAACATTTATAAAACACAATCTAAACATAAAACATATTTATTCGTAGTGCACATGCATGATTTCTGGAATAAAAACAAAACTTTGTCCTACTGTCGAATCTGTAATTGCCATGTTGGTTACATGCTGAAAATGGTTGATATACATACTCGCCAAATAATAGACTTGCTGAGTTTCTTTGCAAAATAAAACGTTCTTGAGTATATAAGTTGTTACATAATAGCTTTATATTAAAGCAAATATACACACTATTTAATAGGAAAGATGTTAATGATAAATTTGGACGATTCAAAAATATTCCAAATATATTAAGGAATAAGAGATTAATTTATCCCTGTTGTGATTAGACATGGAAAGCAAGTGAAAACGTAAACAAGTTATTTAATAAGATATATTAATTAATAAAAGGAAAAAATCAATCAAATATGGATATGGGGGGAAATGAATATAGGCGGAAATAAATACCATTATTCTTAATTGGTGTTAAAGTCGAATCAAGTAAATCTAGAAAGATCGCAATTTATTTTATAAATTTTCATTCACTACCCTTTTTATTCTGAAATTTGGAAAATTAATAATATAATATTATATATTCCCTCATAAAGTGAACCCTAATTCAATATATACTCTAGCCGCCACTATCAACTTCAATGGCTGAAACCGTTCCAAATTGATTCCCCGATTATTCCCAATCCATTTCAAATTAATTCAAATTTCCAAAACCATATCGTAGAGATTCTTCGTGGCTTCCGATCGGATTCCGGCATTGTGAGATGATGGCTGCGGCCGTTTGAAGAGGTCGAAGTTTGGATTTGGTTATCATGGAAGGGAAGACGATGAATAACAGTAAAGGACGGTCAATGTTTTCTTAAGCAAAGTTAAGAGAAATATTTAAATTAATTATATAATTAATTCATAAATAAAATTAAAATGGCAAACAGCCATAACTCTTTCAAATTGAATCAGAAATGGACGGTTTTCATTCTGTTGGATTCGTAGCGATGAGATCTACAACATGGAACAAACATGGACAGAAAAGGGATCCATCAGAGTTTTTGATAAAATTAAATGACAGTTTAATTTTATTAAAACCATCGTTATTGTAATGACCCGCAAATCCATAATATCAGAGTTGACTATATACATCATACGTCCAACCCAAATATCACGAAAATACGAAACATTTTTTTAGAAGAAAAAGGTAGAAGAAGAATAGAAATAACAACACAAAATCTCACATCGCAGCGGAACAAAATATAATATATCATCACTTTTGAAATACAAAATTTCAACTGTATAACATACACTTATCAGAGTACATCACTTACAACACAGCAGAACAAAACTCTATATAACTAACGCTGAAGCCTCCTGCTCCAAGCTCCTTTAGATAGATCTATAAAATCCTGAACTACTTGACTGCCCGTACAAATTTAGGCACCCAAGAGTTTAGGTAGAACAAAACAAAATAAACTCCGGGTCAGTCATGGGACTGGTATGAGTAAGCAGTTTAAAACAGTTTCAGAAAAACTAAATGATATCTCATAAGACCACGCCGTATAACACGGAACGGGGTTTTCCCTTATGAGAATCCAAACACTTGACTTATCTTTCAAAATACTTTTGAAAGGAATAATAATCTTTATATCAAAACTCTTTTAATATTATAATAATGTCTAAATCAAGTAAAAAAACAATCTAGTGGAACGTTTGCATCTCACGTTCCACATATATAATATACAATCAAAACCGCAAGCACTTATTGGGTAATAGATTTCCAACTATGACAAGGTATGGAACCACCTTCCGCTGGTATATCTCTAAAGGAAAATACACCGAGTTCAACAAGAACATCTTGCAACTCAGCCACACATGACCGACCACTCATTTCGCTTGAGTGTATCGAATGTATATCACCAACGGTTGGGATCAGCAACCATTTGCTGAATGGGACAACATCAACAATAGATTTTTAGAAGTAAATGAAACTCTAGATCAGGTGATTATACACCCTAATAGGTGCGACCTACATAACCATGCTGCCTGCCCGATTTCTGTCATTTACCGGTTGATGAGGCTTGAGGTTACGCCTTATCATCACATCAGATTCACTTCGAATGCCACATTGTCAGATCCATCGAAAATCACTAATTGACGTCTACAACAATACATTACGTGTTAGCTAAAGAAGTTTCCTTCTCCGCTTCCACTCTTGGTACGGTTGAAGAAATCAATGTACGTGACCTTTTTGGAAATACTCTGTCAGACATTCATCCATACAAGTCATCCAGGAACAGGATGAACCGAAGGCACTATTCAGTAAATCCATTTTAGGCACTGTTATCTAAGACTTTATACAATAGCCCTTGCACTTTACTCCGTCTTCAATTTCCTTTGGCATATATGATTCTCAACGCTTATGCCAATATAGAGTGGTACTTTGGATAATAATCCAAAGATAATAATCCAACCGGTCTCTCCAAATTGACAATGATGGTCAAAAACTTCGATAGTCTGTGATTTAACTATCGAATAAAAACAAGTGTTTCGATAGTCGATGATTTAACTATCGAAGAAAACAAGTGTTCATCCAATTATCAAACAATCACTGAGCCCTTAATTAATATTCCATTAATTAAATCACTTCTCTAAATTTTTTTCCAATATTTGTTAACCAAATATTTTCAATAACCATATTGGCCTTTTACGTTATTTGGAAAACATTTCCGAATATCGCCTTCCTTTATTTTCAAAACTTTAGAAAATATATGCTATTTATAATTGTAAAATATTCCAATTACTTATCTCTTTTCCGATCTCGTTTATTTCTATACTTAGGAAATATTCTTTATTCTATTTCCGAGTTTACACTTATTTGGGTTAAAACGGATGTTATGTAAAACATCGTTACGACAACCCAAATACTATATTCAACTAACTCTTATCCAACATTGATTTTCGAGCCTAAAATCTTACTATTTATTTGTTAATAATGAAATCAATCAAGTTGGGGTATAACTACCTCTCAAAACTTGACTGAATAACATTTATAACGTCAAAACAGATACGACTACTTACTCGAATAATCAATACCATACAACTACTTATTCACTTTTAAACACGTATACACTTTCTCTTTCTATTCTTAACAAATATAATTTATAGATTCCCTTTTTGTTTTCTATATTCTATTTTTAATTTCGTTTTCTTATCGACTTCTGTATATATTGATATATAGATTCTAGTTATCAAACTTCTTAGAAATATTCTAACTCCTTAGATTTCTGGAAAAATTCTCCATAACCTCCTTTGTACCGGGAGCATCGGGATATTTCAAATAGCCTCCCATGGCCCTCACCAATCCAAAAGAAAAAGAAAAAGCCAAGAGGCTTGCCGATACGGCGCATAAAATCTCATATACGAATTAAATACATACCTTTTTGTCGAGCATTCTATCTATATCTCTTCTAACACTTTATTCCAAACCTGTCTCATATATATCCACACATTTCTAATTCATTTCAACTTAATCCAATCGTTTTAACTTAGTTCGTTAATTGATTTGCAAATTAACTGGTTTGCCTATTTCACCTTCATATTTGAGTATAACTTGTTCAAATATATTTTAACTTACTTATAAACCAAATCTAATTCTATATTTAAACTCCATTTCACTTTCGATATTCAAATCCTATAATTGAATTCCTTTATATTTTCTATATTCAAATTCTATATTTGAATTCCATTTGAATTTCTATATTCAATTTTTATATTAAACAAGTCTTGATGTCCAATTCAGTTGAAATCAATTATTTTTACTTTGGAAAAATAACTTTCCCTTTTCAACTTCACACTTGTGTTTTTATTTCTGAATTATCTAATGATAATTCTTTTCACTTCATTTATAAACTTCGTTTATAAAAGAACTATTTATAAACTTCGTTTATAAAGGAACCACTTGTTTTATTTTTCAAAACAAGTTTATATTTCAAATCTATTTAAAAATTCAAATTCTATTTTAAAAAAATAGAATTTCCCTTTTAAATCTCAAATACCCCTTTCAGGGTATTTTTATAAATTATCTCTTAGGCCCAGTGATATTCAAACAACCAATTATTTATTTCAGGTTTTATAACACATCATATATGACAGTATATATGCAAATAAATAAACAAACAGATAATATACTTTTGAGGAATCCAGTTGGATTCCTCCAACCTGTTTTCCTACATCCATAGACGTTAGTCAACATAGTAATACCCATCCTGCTTCAAGGCAGGATATCGTGGTATGAAGGTCATCCACTAATATATTTGTGGGGCGCAATAGAGAAATCATCTGCTATGGTACCGCGGGCATCCGCTAATGAGACTGCGGGAATGCAACCAATCATCAACCCAATATATATATATATATATATATATATATATATATATATATAATAGTCAACCAATCCTAGATAACTAATATATTTTTAACAGAAATAAATAAATATTTAAAGCATCCAACAATCAACAAAACAATTATTCTTAACTGATAAAAATAATTCTAAATAAAACAGAGTGAGATTTACTCACCTTCTTTTTTATTTGCAATCCGTTCTGGATTTGGTTAACTTCGAATGGCGTTGAGATTTCTAAAATTCTCACTAGCTCTAATTGCACCTAAATCAATACCATGCCAAGCTTTTGCCAATTCCAATCCAAGGTTATCGTTTCAGTTTGATTCTAGAAATGTTGATGAAATAAAATATATGCGTAACCATTTTATATTTTAACAAAAATAATTTATATGCCACTAGAAAATTAATCCATACAAAATTACTCTTATCTACAATCATTCGATTTTATTTATTGATTAACTAGCATTAATCAGGTTAAAATTTACTGATTTATATTCTAATTTTCCTTATAATTTTTTTTGATAACCTTATACTTATCAGCAGCTGATTATTATCTAACATAAATTAATAAGTGTTATTAAACACTAGTTAATGTTAATTGAAATTTTAAATCCCTTAATTACCTTAATGCGTTGGGATAACCCTCCTCCATGAAATCTTTGAATTGCGGCTAAAACTGTTGTCAGCTATCAACCCCACTACATAGATCAAACGTCAGCTTCTCCTCCCATTCTACTGTCAACCCCTTAACCTCCGTCCATCAAGACAGACGCCAGTTCACCAGAACCCAAATAAACCGTTGCACCACTTAATCAGCTTTCCCGTTGTTCAATATCGAACTCAGATCACTGTCGCGACCCCTAATTGCTCACGAAATCGAACTCCAGCTTGACATTAGTTCCAGTTTCCGTCCCCAAACTAAATTCGCACCTCTCGTGGCCTTCTCCTTCTCATCGTACTTCAAGCGCCTAAATTCCAAGACTGCATCAACCTCCCATTCGAACGCCCTGAAGCTCCGACGAATCAACCCTACCTCGCTACCATTTGTTTTTATTGAACGAGAGTAATCGATTTAGCGTTTAGGGAAAAAGGAAGAGGAAGGGCTCAACTTAATTTCGCATTTCAGAAGTGAAAAATATGAAGGCTGTGGGTTCATTATATAGTCGAGGTTTTCAAAAGGAGGTGCGGCCATTTTGATTTGTGGAGTGGAAGAGGAGAACGTGTTCTTCTTTTCTCCCTTTTGATTTGTGCGGCCCATATCTTTCCTTGTTGTTTTGTTTCGGACCACAAGTCTATGATATTTTTGTTTTAATTTAATTTTTTTTAGGACCCGTGTCCTTAAATTAAAGCACCAACCTGATCTAGAACTCCTTTCTGAACCCAACCACTGGCACTGACCATCTGAACTATTCTGATTCAAATTATAATTCGAATTCAATTATTTCAGATTCTTGATAATTATATAAATTCGAAATAAATCATATTTCAATTTTTAAATTGATAACTAAATATTAAGAATTCATTTATATTCTCAGATCAATATTTAAATCCGTATTAAATATTAAAAATTAACCCATAAGAATCCGGGTCATTACAATCTTCCCCACTTAAAATAATTTCGTCCTCGAAATTGCAAAGGTAGAAAAGTGCTACAAACCCATTTATCTTTTCAAAAATTATTTATGTTGATACTCAACATTTCAAAATTCCTTATGTAACTCTCTTTCAAATAAATCCCTATTCGATAACTCCTCCCTTATAATAACTATATTCGATAATCTCTCTTTCGAATAACTAGATTTGAAAAACTTTCTTCGAATAAACTATATTCGATTTACTCTATTCAATTTACTCTTATCAATTAACTCTGTTGGATTTTACTTTTATCGATTTACCCTATTTGATTAGCTCTTTTCACTTAACTCCTTCCGTATAAGCTATATTCAATAACTCCTTTAATTCTATTCGAATAAACTATATTCGATAACTCCTTTAATTCTATTCGAATAACTAATATTTGATTTAACTCCATTCGCTTGACTATAAATCGCAGCGATCACAATGGTTACGCCTGATTCCATCAGGAAACATCCGACCGCCCTAGGCTATCTGCAGCCCTGCGAATTACGCTAACAGTCGTATGAAATGGCAACTTATCCTGAGTAACTATGTTTGACTAACTCTATTTCAATAACTATATTCGATCAACGTTAATTGAATAACTAACATTCAATTAAATCCTAATTCGATTAACTATGTTCAATTAACTCTTAATTTGAATAACAAAATATTCGATAAATTCTAATTGAATAACTAATATTCAATTAACTCTACGGATTAACCCTAACTGATTAACTCTAACTGGTTAATTCTACTCTAACCGATTTATTCTAACTCTAATCGATTATTTCTAACTCTAATCGATTATTTCTAACTCTAATCGACTTCTCCTATTCGAATAACTTGTATTGGATAATGTTTATTCATTTATAAAGATTTACTTTTAGTAACGGTTCTTCACTTTATAAATGTTCTCTTTAATAACGTTACTTCACTTATACAAGTGTTGTGTACCCCTTCTATTTAAAACTATCGGTGTTAAAAACCAATATCTCTTTCCTATATAAGTTCAGACTTATATATTCCATTTATCGAATGATAAATATTTAATTTAATTTATAAACTGTTATTTATAAATTAATCTTTTCTATTTATCTGTTAAAAACAGATTTCCATTTTCTATTCATCTTCTAAATTTTATTTAACAAATAAATATCTCATTTATAACATTCTATTTATTTTCTATAAATAAATATTTCCATTTAATCTATTTTTAAATGTTTTACAAATATTTCCTTTTAAATTCTATTAGTAAATGTTTCTATAAATATCTCTCCTTCTATTTGTTTGCACATAACTTCCTTTGTATTTGTGTTACAAATATAATTCCTTTATATTTGTTTTACAAATATATTTTATTTTTAACTCTTTTGGTTTTTCCTTTATTCACACCCAATTCATATTTCATTCACATTGATTTTACTCAATTTATTCATTTCGAACCATTTAACTTAAGTTAAATTTAATTTCAATCATTCAAATTCCCAGGGTTTTATTTCAAAACTCCTTTGAAGTAATATAAATATATACATATATTTATATCCATATCAAATTCAAAACATTTGAATTTTCAAACAACTTGTTTTCTTTTCAAACAAATTTCCATCAAAAACTTTTCTAAGGTAGCAATCCATCACTTAGAAACTCGAAAAGGAACACTGATGAGGTTGCGATCATCATCAGAATTATTTTCCAGCCACGGAAGTGAGTTCAGTGCTATATTTCTTTCAAACTCCATTTAGAAAAATATTTTCCAAAATCCCAAGATTTTAAATTCTGAATTCTTGTTTGAATTCAATTTTAATCCATCTCATTTGTATATATTTCATTCTTATACAAATTCTATTGGTTATATATATAACTATTTCAATTTTTATAATCTAATTTGATTATAATCCTAACAATCAACCCAACCATTTAAAAACAATATCGTGTTCAATCTTCTGTTCAAGTGTTTATAAACTCCTATCGACATCGTGGCGTCCCACGATTCGATCAGAATTCATACTTCACTCCATAAACTAGTCAACACAATATAAAACGGTTTTTATACTAAATAACAAATACGCTCTCTCATATATATATACACTCAACTCATTCTAGGATACTACTGATCCTATCACTAATGAGCACATGCCACACATGCCTAGGTGTTCTCTCAACATAAGCTCTGATACCAACAGTAATGACCCGCAAATCCATAATATCAGAGTTGACTATATACATCATACGTCCAACCCAAATATCACGAAAATACGAAACATTTTTTTTAGAAGAAAAAGGTAGAAGAAGAACAGAAATAACAATGCAGAATCTCACATCGCAGCAGAACAAAATATAATATATCATCACTTTTGAAATACAAAATTTCAACTGTATAACACACTTATCAGAGTACAACACTTACAACACAGCGGAACAAAACTCTATATAACTAACGCTGAAGCCTCCTGCTCCAAGCTCCTTTAGATAGATCTGTAAAATCCTGAACTACTTGACTGCCCGTACTAATTTAGGCACCCAAGAGTTTAGGTAGAACAAAACAAAATAAACTTCGGGTCAGTCATGGGACTGGTATGAGTAAACAGTTTAAAATAGTTTCAGAAAAACTAAATGATATCTCATAAGACCACGCCGTATAACACGGAACGGGATTTTCCCTTATGAGAATCCAAACACTTGACTTATATTTCAAAATTCTTTTGAAAGGAATAATAATCTTTATATCAAAACTCTTTTGATATTATCATAATGTCTAAATCAAGTAAATAACAATCTAGTGGAACGTTTGCATCTCACGTTCCACATATATAATATACAATCAAAACTGCAAGCACTTATTGGGTAATGGATTTCCAAATATGACAAGGTATGGAACCACCTTCCGCTGGTATATCTATAGAGGAGAATACACCGAGTTCAACAAGAACATCTTGCAACTCAACCACACATGACCGACCACTCATTTCGCTTGAGTGTATCGAATGTATATCACCAACGATTGGGATCAGCAACCGTTTCCCAAATGGGACAACATCAACAATAGATTTTTAGAAGTAAATGAAACTCTAGATCAGGTGATTATACACCCTAATAGGTGCGACCTACATAGCCATGCTGCCTGCCCGATTTCTGTCATTTACCAGTTGATGAGGCTTGAGGTTACGCTTTATCATCACATCAGATTCACTTCGAATGCCACATTGTCAGATCCATCGAAAATCACTAATTGACGTCTACAACAGTACATTACGCTTTAGCTAAAGAAGTTTCCTTCTCCGCTTCCACTCATGGTACGGTTGAAGAAATCAATGTACGTGACCTTTCTGGAAATACTATGTCAGACATTCATCCATACAAGTCATCCAGGAACAGGATGAAACGAAGGCACTATTCAGTACATCCATCTTAGGCACTGTTATCTAAGACTTTATACAAGAGCCCTTGCACTTTACTCCGTCTTCCATTTCCTTTGGCATATATGATTCGCAACGCTTATGCCAATATAGAGTGGTTTTTTGGATAATAATCCAACCGGTCTCTCCACATTGACAACGATGGTCAAAAACTTCGATAGTCTATGATTTAACTATCGAATAAAAACAAGTGTTTCGATAGTCGATGATTTAACTATCGAAGAAAACAAGTGTTCATCCAATTATCAAACAATCACTGAGCCCTTAATTAATATTTCATTAATTAAATCACTTCTCTATTTTTTTCAATATTTGTTAACCAAATATTTTCAATAACCATATTGGCCTTTTACGTTATTTGGAAAACTTTTCCAAATATCGCCTTCCTTTATTTTCAAAACTTTAGAAAATATATGCTATTTATAATTGGAAAATATTCCAATTACTTATCTCTTTTCTGATCTCATTTATTTCTATACTTAGGAAATATTCTTTATTCTATTTCCGAGATTACACTTATTTGGGTTAAAACGGATGTTATGTAAAACATCATTACGACAACCCAAATACTATATTCAACTAACTCTTATCCAACATTGATTTTCGAGCCTGAAATCTTGTTATTTATTTGTTAATAATGAAATCAATCAAGTTGGGGTATAACTACCTCTCAGACCTTGACTGAATAACATTTATAACGTCAAAATAGATATGACTACATACTCGAGTAATCAATACCATACAACTACTTATTTACTTTTAAACACATATACAGTTTCTCTTTCTATTCTTAACAAATTTAATTTATAGATTCCCTTTTTATTTTCAATATTCTATTTTTAATTTCGTTTTCTTATCGACTTCTATATATATTGATATATAGATTCTAGTTATCTTACTTCTTAAAAATAATCTAAATCCTTAGATTTCTGGAAAAATTCGCCATAACCTCCTTTGTACCGGGAGCATCGGGATATTTCAAATAGCCTCTCGTAGCCCTCACCAATCCAAAATAAAAATAAAAAGCCAAGCGGCTTGCCGATACGGCGCATAAAATCTCATATATGAATTAAATACATACCTTTTTGTCGAGCATTCTATCTATATCTCTTCTAACACTTTTGAAACACCCCACCTCCGTTAGGGTCACTCTCAAAGGGAATGCCCTAATTTTGGTGGAGGTTTATAAGTATAAGTCACAGATACACAAGACAGATATAAATACACATATTTTTGAACAGCGGAAAACAACAGCAACTTTTATTTCATCAAAATACGTGTTACACAAACCATGCCATAATTGTCTTACAATACTTCCAAAAACATTACATTTTCATAACTGTCTTGATTTCATAATTTAAAGAAGCATAAAAACATAAGTAAACTGCATAAGTCCCCATAATTGCTATCCAAAGCCATAGTCCAAAACGAAAGAAATTCAAGCAATACATTCTTTCTCTTCAAGCTGGATGTGAAAACTGGTCAAGCTGCGGTATTCCCTCCCTGTGGACCTGGGGGGGAACGAAAGAAAAGAAGACGAAAGAAAAGTAGAGTCAGACATAAAGCCTGAGTAAGTCTAGGACTATTCAGTATATGAATAAAGAAATGAGCATGATAAGTACAAGCTGGAAATGGAGAAACACCATAAACTAAGTTAAGTTGTCTAGAGTCGAATGTACTATCGTACCCCATATTAATCTCTGCACCCCTATAAACTAGTTCCCAACAGGCACCCCATAATCAGGGTGAAGTGATCCATCTCTAATGATCAGCTCCTACTCGCATAGTTACATGTGTCTTACGGCCCCCGATGTTGTAGCTACCTATGCTGGTCCCACCATGATGTGTATCAAGTCCCATGGTGGCGGCCCGACACAATTCTAGAATGCACAGGTATACTACTGGTGCCCAGTGCCTAATTTTTCTGCGCCGGAGTGTGTGCACGCCCGCACCCCGTTAGAACCTACACTGCTGCACCACCGCCGTCGATTTGACCTCTTATAGTCAGCCCAGTAATCGTGCCCCACCCTGCCTAGTTCAGGGTATCCTGATACACCTTGTAGGGTTACTGCTGAAAAGGGTCCCCCGCTACTAGGTTTTCTATTTATAGCCAACATGCTAAGTTGGTTAAGTGTTCTGTAAACCTAACCCCCAATCAGTCTGTACAGTTTAGCATGTTCAAATTGATTAAGTATTAATTCAATTTACTTAATCCTATCAATCCTGACTCAGCCTTAATTGTCTTATTAAAGCCTCGACCTCTCACGTTAGATAGGTATTGTTGTGACTGCCTGTTGCCGGTTGGTTCCGAGCAGTCTTACGTCACAACTCAGTCTAACCTCGGGTCTTTATTGGGCTCAATGTTTAACCACCCACATTGGATAGGTATTGTTGTGACTACTGGACAGCCGGGCGGGTTCGGACAGGTTTATGTCACAACGCAATCCAACCTCGGGTTAAACACATCGTATTTGCTAAGTTTACATATTTTGTCTCTTTTCTTTTTATATGTAAATATTTGCAGCCCATTATTCAAATTCATCTTTATTGGGTAAAATTAATTTATACCACTTAAATGTTTTCAAGGTCGTTGGCCTGCGTCAAACATGCCAACACACATGTTTTATATTTTTAACCCAACGTCATTACCCCCGTTTTATACGTTCGCTATATTATGTTGTGCTTAACATTTAAGCCCAACTTAGCCACATGAAAAAGGGGAGGCTTAGAACATGGTGTTTATATATTCTAAGTAACATCAAAAAGGGGTGTGCGAACGCATGAACTTGCAACATAACGGTCTAATTAACATAAATTAGGCACTTGTGAACTTGCATTGTAATAGCATATAATCATGACATAAAACATACCTAAACATGAATCATGGTTTTTAATCTATTCATGTAAACTTGCATTTAAAATGTAAATCTAACTTAATTATGTGTCGCATATATTATCATATGATTTTGATAACAACATAGGCCTAAAACATATTTTGTTTGGGCATAAAGTCAAACATAAACTAGCCATGTTCATAAAGTCAACACAAGTTCACAAAGGTGCTTACTTTTGTCACTAATACAAAAGTATGGTTTTACACTTGAATCATGATGCCAATTCCAACATAAATTCATATGAATCATAATACCCAAATGGATCCAACTACACTTAAAATGATCATAAAAATATACATCATGTTGGCATAATAGCGAATCATATACTTGCATGAATCTCAACTTTGTTGTAATAAACTACCACAAACATATAGTCGTTAACTTTCAACATGAATCACATACTTGCAAATATCCAATAGGTCTAACATCATTATACCACAACATCCCAAATCTATTTAAAATTAGAATCATAGCAACATACAATTATGAATTATCATCACCACAAATTAAGTACAATTCTATTTCTCATTTTACACAAATCAAAACTCAATTATTCATTCACATCGGAATAGCACTCTACTTACAACGTATGACGAATCTTCAATTCAGGATTCTGAATTTGGAGATTCTATCCTTTGTTGTAGGCGTTGTTTTGATTTAATTGTCTTTGCTTTAAGCTTTCGAATTGCCTCCTAATCGTCTCTCAATTTTGACGGCTATTCCTAGTCTTTCTTCAGCAGCATGACGGTTTCATTCTCATTTTTATTTGTATGAATTAGGTGGAGTCTTAGGTCCTTTTTATAGAGTTTGTGAATTGATTAGAGCTGTCGATGGAGCTTAGATTAATATCAGTCGTTCGTTTGAAAGAGAGACCAATCAGGAGCTGACACCTAGCCCTAGTGACAAGACAAAGTCCAGAAATTCGGCCAAGCACAGACCAGGCCAGCCAGGAGGGGCTGGGTTCGACCTGGCTCAGGGGCCAGGTCGACTACCCAGTCGACCCCCAGGTCGACTACATAGTCGACCTGGGTGCCCCTGGTCGACTACCCGGTCGACCTGGGTGGCCTAGGTCGACTACCCAGTCGATCTGGGTGCCTTGGGTGGGAAAATTCCCGCCCAGCCCAATCTGGGTCCGATTTTTGAATTTTGAACTGTTTTCTGAACTGTTTGAATTTTAAACTGAATTCTGAAACTTCCGGAGGTCATATCTCCCTCATACGGAGTCCGTTTTACACAAACTCGGACTCTATCTCAAGCAGAATTCCGAGACGAACGCAATGGCGTATCTTGTTTCCCTTAATTCTTTGATTTGAAATTAATTATACTTTAATTTATGAATTTCACTGTTATAGAATATACGGGGTGTTACATTCTCCCCCACTTAAAAGGATTTCGTCCCCGAAATCTTCAAGTTTAGGAAGAATGTATATCCTAACATCCAAATGTCCATCTACTCATCCATCAAACACGAGCGTCCATTGTCCTTAAAAGACTTCTAATGCTTCATGATCATATGCGAAGTGTGTGTACATGTACTTATCTAATGCAAAATCAGGCGGTCTACTGATTCAGTTGACCTCCTTAATGCAAATTATGTAAGTGTCATGAATCCATTATGTATGCAAACCTTCCTATTCATGATTCTACATGAGTGCACAATCATTCATATAAATGCAACATCCATATGACAACACATTAAACTTCAACCATATATGAATATAAATACATATATGCATATGCAATATGAAGTGACTGAGCCGATCTAAAACCTAGATTGTGTGTGTATATGCAACCACGAGCAACCACTAGCAATCACTTGCAACCACTTGCAACCATCATCCATAACATGTTTCAATTACATGTTTTCATCCAAAGGGTTTCTACCTAAAAGATAAGGTCGAGGAGATATACCCTAAAAAGATAGATAAAAGCGCAACTTAAGGAAAAAGAAAGATCAAAGATGTACCCTCAAAAAGAAAAGGGTAGGCTGCACGTATTCTAGCCTCAGTTTCCCAAGTCGCGTCTTCCTCGGCGTCGCTCCTCTGAACTTTGACGAGCTTGACTTCGCGGTTGCGTAGCTTTTTCACTTCAGTTCCTAAGATGCGTGTTGGAACTTTTCTCACGGTTGCTTTGCGTTCCACTTCAGCTTCTTTAAGGATGTTTGGCTCTACCACTTCAGCAGATTCATGTTGGCATTTTCGGAGGTGCGAAACGTGAAAGACGTTGTGAACTCCAGCTAGTTTTTCGGGTAGCTCTAATCTATAGGCCATCTTCCCAACCTTCTCGATGATAGGAAACGACCCTACGAACCTTGGTGTTAGCTTCCCTGTGGTTCCAAAACGAACAACGATCCTTAGAGGAGATACCTTAAGAAAAACCCTGTCTCCAACCTCAAATTCAAGGTCGGTCCTCCTCTTGTCTGCGTAGGATTTTTGTCTGTCTTGGGTTGTCTTCATTCTTCTCCGTATTAAGTATACCTTCTCTGAAGTCTCTCGGATCATATCTGGTCCAAGTATGAGCTTGTCAGTAGACTCCTACCAACAAGTGGGCGATTGGCACGGTCTTCCATATAAAGCTTCGAAGGGCACCATTCCGATGGTGGCTTGGTAGCTGTTGTTGTAGGCAAATTCCACCAAAGGAAGATGGTCTTCCCATGTCCCTACGAAGTCAAGGACGCACAGTCTTAAAAGGTCCTCCAAAACTCTGTTCACTCTTTCTGTCTAGCCGTCGGTTTGGGGGTGATAGGCTATACTCAAGCATAACTGTGTGCCTACCGCTTCTTGCAGACTCCGCCAAAACTCACTTGTGAAGATAGGGTCTCGGTCACTAACAATGCTGGAGGGTATTCCATGGATTCGAACAATTTCCTTGAGATAAAGAGATGCTAGGGATGAGACAGTCCTTTTACTCTTGACAGGTAAAAAGTGGGCGCTTTTAGTAAGCCTATCCATTATTACCCAAATGCTAGTGTTGCCTCTTCTAGACCTAGGCAGCCCATCAATGAAATCCATTGAAATGCTATCCCATTTCCATTGCGGGACCTCCAGAGGATGGAGCAGACCGCCAGGCTTCTTCTGCTCCGCCTTAACCTATTGGCAAGTCATACACTTAGAAACGAAATCTACCACATCCTTCTTCATGCCGCTCCAAAAGAAAGTTCTCTTTTATGTCCTTGTACATTTTATCTCCGCCTGGATGTATCGTCATCTTGGAGTGATGTGCTTCTTCGAGAACCGTCTTTACTAAATCCCTTGTTCGTGGGACGCATAGCCTCCTGTCTCGCCTTAACCAACCCTTATCGTCGATGGAGTACCTGTTGAGGTGACTTGAAGTCTCACCCCTAATTAGCCTATCAATCGTCTCTACAAGCTGAGGGTCTTCGCATTGTGTTGTCCCTATTGAGTCCAAAAGAGTCGGGCGTACTTCGAGAGATGCTAGCAAGCCCGGTACAAAATCGGAGGAGGGCCTAAAGTTAAAACTGGCTATATATTCTAGGCTTTGCCTTTCAACAAACAGCGGGCTTAATGTCAGTTTATTTTGGCTCAACGCGTCTGCCACTATGTTGCCTTTGCCCGGAGTGTAGGAGATCTCGAAATCGTACGAGGCAAGAAACTCCATCCACCTTTGTTGCCTCAAGTTAAGGTCTTTCTGCGAGAAGAGATACTTCAAAGATTTATGGTCAGTGTAAAGTTCGAACTTCTCACCTAGGAGATAGCGTCGCCAAGACTTAAGTGCAAACACGATGGCGGCTAACTCAAGATCGTGGGTCGGGTAGTTCTTTTCATGAACCTTCAGTTGCCTTCCACCATAAGCTACTACCCTCCCTTCTTGCATCAAGACAGCGCCTAGCCCTGTCCTACATGCATTTGTATAAACTGTGAACATCTTGCTTCCATCTGGCAACGTCAGAACTGGGGCTGTTGTAAGAGCCCTTTTTAAGCGTTGGAAAGCAAACTCGCAATCCAAGTCCCAATTGAACACTAGATTCTTCTTTGTCAGCCTTGTGAGTGGAGCTGAGATTTTCGCAAAATCCCTTATGAATTTTCGGTAGAAACCTGCTAGTCCTAGAAAACTTCGGACCTCGGTTGCATTCCTTGGTGTCTTCCAATCCTGTACCGCTACTACCTTAGCAGGGTCCACAGCTAACCCTTCTTTGGATACTATATGCCCAAGAAACCTTACTTCCTCTCTCCAAAAGTGGCACTTGGAGAATTTGGCTTTTAGCTGATGGACTTGCAGAGTTTCCATGATTGCCCTTAGGTGCTGAGCATGCTCTTCTTCACTCTTTGAGAAGATCAAGATATCGTCTACGAAGACCACTACGAACTTGTTGAGGAATTCTCTGAACACCCTACTCATCAGGTCCACGAAGTAAGCGGGCGCGTTTGTCAAGCCGAAAGGCATGAAAAGCCATTCAAAGAAGCCGTATGGGGTTCTGAATGTTGTCTTATCGATGCTATCTTCAGCCATCCTTAGCTGATGAAATCTGGTCGCTAAATCGAGTTGGGAGAAAACAGACGCTCCTACAAGCTGATCAAACAGATCGTCAATTCTGGGAAGAGGGTGCCTATTCTTTTTTGTTAGCTTGTTGAGCTCCCTATAGTCAACACATAGACGGAGTGAACCATCCGCCTTTGTGGCGAACACCACTGGAGCGCCCCATTCTGAAATGCTCCTTCTAATGAACCCCTTCTCTAGAAGCTCTTTAACCTGTTTACTGAGCTCTTTCCTTTCCCGTGGAGCCATGTGTCTAACGGGCAACGCAACGGGCTTTGCATTATCTACAAGATATATGCGGAAGTCTATCTCCCACTTCGGAGGTAAGCCCTTCACCTCTTCGAAGACATCCGGATATTCACGGACCACTCTAACCGATTGCAAACTCTCATTAGAAGCATCTAGCGATTCAAGATAACTAAGCATAACCGCATGCGAGGGATTACAAGTAATTTCCAGAGTGTTACCGAGTTGGGTCAGAAGCCTAACCGCCCTTTTCTCACAATCAAGGATGGCACCATTACTGGATAGCCAATCCATGCCCAAAATCAAACCATATCCCGAGAAGTCCAAAACAAAGGCACTACATCTAAATTCTACGCTTAGAATAGAAATTTTCAATCCCACACAGATCATAGACAAATGAGCTGGGCCCCCGATTGGATTTGAAACAATTAAGGGGTCCTCTACCATACTAGTTTCTAGGTGCAGAGATTCTACTAAAGCAGATGAAATAAAGGAGTGTGATGCGCCAGAATCAAATAAAGTGCGAACTGGGTGATCATAAAGATAAACTACACTTTCTACAGAAGTATTTATACCTCGCTGTTGCAGAGGTGGCGCTTCTAGCACATGAAGCTATGCCCCTGAGGTGGATCCAGCCCTCTGCCCCTGCCCTTGCTTCTTTGGGCAATCCTTAGCCATGTGGCCTGTCTCACCGCAAGAAAAGCACCCACCATTCAACTTGGCCTTCTTTTTTCGGCAATCTTTCACTAAGTGCCCCACTTTGCCACAGAAATTACACTTCCTCTTCTCTTGGGACTTGTTGTCTTTCCCGCCCTTCTTAAAGTCTGCCTTCTTAGGCTGTAAACCCTCTTTCTTCCCTTGAGAGCTTTTTGCCTTTGTCTCCTTCTTGCCCTTATCCTCTTCGTTCAGCAATGCCATCTGCACCAACTTTTCATACGTAGCTCCCATAGGTATATGGGTCATGGCCAAACTGTGTAATGGCTCATTCAATCCTTTGACAAAGCAGAGAGCCTTCTTGTGCGGAGTGTTGACTAGGTACAGTCTGAACCTAGCCAGCTGATCGAACTGATTAACGTACTCTTTGACTATCATATTCCCTTGCTTAAGAAATAAGAAATTTTCCAACTGAAGACTCCTTTCAGCTTCTGAGAGAAATTTAGCCTCAAACCTTGCCCTAAAGTCATCCCATGTTTCCACTGGTCTTTCTGCATTGGTAACTTCCCACCAGTAGGAAGCCTCACCTTTAAGTAGCCATACTTCCAGTTGTACCTTCTGCCTATCTTCTACCTCAAAGATGACGAATAAGTCCTCGGTTTCCTTCAGCCAATTCCTGGCTGCCACGAAGGACTCGGTTCCATGAAAGTCCTTCCCTCCCATAGCTTTGAAATCTTTACATATCTTAGCAAAAGCATTACCACACGGAGGAGGTGGAGGAGGAGGTGCTGCTGCAGCTGGATGAATTCCTGCAGCTGGGGGAGGAGGAACATTGGGACTTGGCTGATTGGCCCTTGCTTCTAAGAATCGTCTAAACCAACCAGGTATTGGTACACCCTCAGGCAAGTTAAGTTCTTCGGACATGCTGAAACAAAAAGGATAGATTCAAAACGAAGGATAAAAGATAGTACCTATGGCTTTGGGGGACTATGCCTTTTTAAAATAAGTTACATTTTTTATCTTTAAAAATGCTTCTTTAAATTTTCTTTTGAAAATAAATTTTCAAAACTTTGTATCTTATCTGGTAAACCTATGCTCTGATACCAAGTGAAACACACCACCTCCGTTAGGGTTACTCTCAGAGGGAATGCCCTAATTTTGGTGGAGGTTTTTAAGTATAAGTCACAGATACACAAGACAGATATAAATACACATATTTTTGAACAGCGGAAAACAACAGCAACTTTTATTTCATTAAAATACGTGTTACACAAACCATGCCATAATTGTCTTACAATACTTCCAAAAACATTACATTTTCATAACTATCTTGATTACATAACCTAAAGAAGCATAAAAACATAAGTAAACTGCATAAGTCCCCATAATTGCTATCCAAAGCCATAGTCCAAAACGAAAGAGATCCAAGCAATACACTCTTTCTCTTCAAGCTGGATGTGAAAACTGGTCAAGCTGCGGTATTCCCTCCCTGTGGACCTGGGGGGGAAACGAAAGAAAAGAAGACAAAAGAAAAGTAGAGTCAGACATAAAGCCTGAGTAAGTCTAGGACTATTCAGTCTATGAATAAAGAAATGAGCATGATAAGTACAAGCTGGAAATGGAGAAACACCATAAACTAAGTTAAGTTGTCTAGAGTCGAATGTACTATTGTACCCCATATTAATCTCTACACCTCTATAAACTAGTTCCCAACAGGCACCCCATAATCAGGGTGAAGTGATCCATCTCTAATGATCGGCTCCTACTCGCATAGTTACATGTGTCTTACGGCCTCCGATGTTGTAGCTACCTATGCTGGTCCCACCATGGGGTGTATCACGTCCCATGGTGGCGGCCTGACACAATTCTAGAATGCACAGGTATACTACTGGTGCCCAGTGCCTAATTTTTCTGCGCCGCAGTGTGTGCACGCCCGTACCCCGTTAGAACCTACACTGCTGCACCACCGCCGTCGATTTGATCTCTTACAGTCAGCCCAGTAATTGTGCCCCACCCTGCCTAGTTCAGGGTATCCTGATACACCTTGTAGGGTTACTGCTGAAAAGGGTCCCCCGCTACTAGGTTTTCTATTTCTAGCCAACATGCTAAGTTGGTTAAGTGTTCTGTAAACCTAACCCCCAATCAGTCTGTATAGTTTAGCATGTTCAATTTGATTAAGTATTAATTCAATTTACTTAATCCTATCAATCCTGACTTAGCCTTAATTGTCTTATTAAAGCCTCGACCTCTCACATTAGACAGGTATTGTTGTGACTGCCTGTTGCCGGTTGGTTCCGAGCAGTCTTACGTCACAACTCAGTCTAACCTCGGGTCTTTATTGGGCTCAATGTTTAACCACCCACATTGGATAGGTATTGTTGTGACTACTGGACAGCCGGGCGAGTCCGGACAGGTTTATGTCACAACGCAATCCAACCTCGGGTTAAACACATCGTATTTGCTAAGTTTACATATTTTGTCTCTTTTCTTTTTATATGTAAATATTTGCAGCCCATTATTCAAATTCATCTTTATTGGGTAAAATTAATTTATACCACTTAAATGTTTTCAAGGTCGTTGGCCTGCGTCAAACATGCCAACACACATGTTTTATATTTTTAACCCAACGTCATTACCCCCGTTTTATACGTTCGTTATATTATGTTGGGCTTAACATATAAGCCCAACTTAGCCACATGAAAAAGGGGAGGCTTAGAACATGGTGTTTATATATTCTAAGTAACATCAAAAAGGGGTGTGTGAACGCATGAACTTGCAACATAACGGTCTAATTAACAGAAATTAGGCACTTGTGAACTTGCATTGTAATAGCATATAATCATGACATAAAACATACCTAAGCATGAATCATGGTTTTTAATCTATTCATGTAAACTTGCATTTAAAATGTAAATCTAACTTAATTATGTGTCGCATATATTATCATATGATTTTGATAACAACATAGGCCTAAAACATATTTTGTTTGGGCATAAAGTCAAACATAAACTAGCCATGTTCATAAAGTCAACACAAGTTCACAAAGGTGCTTACTTTTGTCACTAATACAAAAGTATGGTTTTACACTTGAGTCATGATGCCAATTCCAACATAAATTCATATGAATCATAATACCCAAATGGATCCAACTACACTTAAAATGATCATAAAAATATACATCATGTTGGCATAATAGCGAATCATATACTTGCATGAATCTCAACTTTGTTGTAATAAACTACCACAAACATATAGTCGTTAACTTTCAACATGAATCACATACTTGCAAATATCCAATAGGTCTAACATCATTATACCACAACATCCCAAATCTATTTAAAATTAGAATCATAGCAACATACAATTATGAATTATCATCACCACAAATTAAGTACAATTCCATTTCTCATTTTACACAAATTAAAACTCAACTATTCATTCACATCGGAATAGCACTCTACTTACAACGTATGACGAATCTTCAATTCAGGATTCTGAATTTGGAGATGCTATCCTTTGTTGTAGGCGTTGTTTTGATTTAATTGTTGTTGCTTTAAGCTTACGAATTGCCTCCTAATCGTCTCTCAATTTTGACGGCTACTCCTAGTCTTTCTTCAGTAGCATGACGGTCTCATTCTCATTTTTATTTGTATGAATTAGGTGGAGTCTTAGGTCCTTTTTATAGAGTTTGTGAATCGATTAGAGCCGTCGATGGAGCTTAGATTAATATTAGCCGTTCGTTTGAAAGAGAGACCAATCAGGAGCTGACACCTAGCCTAGTGACAAGACAAAGTCCAGAAATTCGGCCAAGCACAGACCAGGCCAGCCAGGAGGGGCTGGGTTCGACCTGGCTCAGGGGCCAGGTCGACCCCCAGGTCGACTACATAGTCGACCTGGGTGCCCCAGGTCGACTACCCAGTCGACCTGGGTGCCTTGGGCGGGAAAATTCCCGCCCAGCCCAATCTGGGTCCGATTTTTGAATTTTGAACTGTTTTCTGAACTGTTTGAATTTTAAACTGAATTCTGAAACTTCCGGAGGTCATATCTCCCTCATACGGAGTCCGTTTTACGCAAACTCGGACTCTACCTCAAGCATAATTCCGAGACGATCGCAATGGCGTATCCCGTTTCCCTTAATTTCTTGATTTGAAATTAATTATACTTTAATTTATGAATTTCACTGTTATAGAATATACGGGGTGTTACAACTTTATTCCAAACCTGTCTCATGTATATCCGTACATTTATAATTCATTTCAACTTAATCCAATCGTTTTAACTTAGTTCGTTAATTGATTTGCAAATTAATTGGTTTGCCTATTTCACCTTTACATTTGAGTATAACATGTTCAAATATATTTTAACTTACTTATAAACCAAATCTAATTCTATATTTAAACTCCATTTCACTTTCGATATTCAAATCCTATAATTGAATTCCTTTATATTTTCTATATTCAAATTCTATATTTGAATTCCATTTGAATTTCTATATTCAATTTTTATATTAAACAAGTCTTGATTTCCAATTCAGTTGAAATCAATTATTTTTACTTTGGAAAAATAACTTTCCCTTTTCAACTTCACACTTGTGTTTTTATTTCTGAATTATCTAATGATAATTCTTTTCACTTCATTTGTAAACTTCGTTTATAAGAGAACTATTTATAAACTTCGTTTATAAAGGAATCAGTTGTTTTATTTTTCAAAACAAGTTTATATTTCAAATCTATTTAAAAATTCAAATTCTATTTTAGAAAAATAGAATTTCCCTTTTAAATCTCAAATACCCCTTTCAGGATATTTTTATAAATTATCACTTAGGCCTAGTGATATTCAAATAACCAATTATTTATTTCAGGTTTTATAACACATCATATATGACAGTATATATGCAAATAAATAAATAAACAGATAATATACTTTTGAGGAATCCAGTTGGATTCCTCCAACCTGTTTTCCTGCATCCACAGACGTTAGTCAACATAGTAATAACCATCCTGCTTCGAGGCATGATATCGCGGTATGAAGGTCATCCACTAATATATTTGTGGGGCGCAATAGGGAAATCATCCGCTATGGTACCGCGGGGCATCTGCTAATGAGACTGTAGGAATCCAACCAATCATCAACCCAGTATATATAATAGTCAACCAATCCTAGATAACTAATATATTTTTAACAGAAATAAATAAATATTTAGAGCACCCAACAATCAACAAAACAATTATTCTTAACTAATAAAAATAATTCTAAATAAAACAGAGTGAGATTTACTCACCTTCTTTTTTATTTGCGATCCATTCTGGATTTGGTTAACTTCGAACGGCGTTGAGATTTCTAAAATTCTCACTAGCTATAATTGCACCTAAATCAATACCATGCCAAGCTTTTGCCAATTCCAATCCAAGGTTATCGTTTCAGTTTGATTCTGGAAATGTTGATGAAATAAAATATATGCGTAACCATTTTATATTTTAACAAAAATAATTTATATGCCACTAGCAAATTAATCCATACAAAATTACTCTTATCTACGATCATTCGATTTTATTTATTGATTAACTAGCATTAATCAGGTTAAAATTTACTAATTTAGATTCTAATTTGCCTTACAAATTTTTTTGATAACCTTATACTTATCAGCAGCTGATTATTATCTAACCAAAATTAATAAGTGTTATTAAACACTAGTTAATGTTAATTGAAATTTTAAATCCCTTAATTACCTTAATGCGCTGGGATAACCCTCCTCCATGAAATCTTTGAACTGCGGCTAAAACTGTTGTTAGCTATCAACCCCACTGCATAGATCAAACGTCAGCTTCTCTTCCCATTCTACTGTCAACCCCTAAACCTCAGTCCATCAAGACAGACACCAGTTCACCAGAACCCAAATCAACCATCGCACCACTCAATCAGCCTTCCCGTTGTTCAATATCGAACTCAGATCACTGTCGCGACCCATAATTGCTCATGAAATCGAACTCCATCTTGACGTCAGTTCCACTTTCCGTCCCCAAACTGAATTCGCACCTCTCGTGGCCTTCTCCTTCTCATCGTGCTTCAAGCGCCTAAATTCCAAGACTGCATCAACCTCCCATTCGAACGCCCTGAAGCTTCGACGAATCAATCCTTCCTCGCTACTATTTGTTTTTATTGAACGAGAGTAAACGATTTAGCGTTTAGGGAAAAAGGAAAAGGAAGGGCTCAACTTAATTTCGCATTTCAGAAGTGAAAAATATGAAGGCTGTGGGTTCATTATATAGTCGAGGTTTTGAAAAGGAGGTGTGGCCATTTTGATTTGTGGAGTGGAAGAGGAGAACGTGTTCTTCTTTTCTCCCTTTTGATTTGTGCGGCCCATATCTTTCCTTGTTGTTTTGTTTCAGACCACAAGTCTATGATATTTTTGTTTTAATTTAATTGGTTTATGA
This sequence comes from Allium sativum, assembly GCA_030737875.1. NCBI lineage: Eukaryota > Viridiplantae > Streptophyta > Magnoliopsida > Asparagales > Amaryllidaceae > Allium > Allium sativum. Next base: position 549,071,422 of record CM060912.1, on the reverse strand, counting down.
CCTGTGTCCTTAAATTAAAGCACCAACCTGATCCAGAACTCCATTCTGAACCCAACCACTGACACTGACCATCTGAACTATTCTGATTCAAATTATAATTTGAATTCAATTATCTCAGATTCATGATAATTATATAAATTCGAAATAAATCATATTTCGATTTTTAAATTGATAACTAAATATTAAAAATTGATTTATATTCACAGATCAATATTTAAATCCGTATTAAATATTAAAAATTAACCCATAAGAATCCGGATCATTACAATTATTAACCGATAAAGGTGAGAAATTCTATTTCTGTTGAATTTTTTTATAATTAAAAATATTTAATCATGATGCGTATCTAGAACTGATGTCATTAAATCATACGCTATAATATTCTGTGAAATTTTCATATGTGATTTGATCGATGATTGTTGTGTTATATAGATCTTCAAAAATTGACATTTATGTTAATTTGAAAAAGTTAAATAAAATAATCATGTTATGTCTATTTGATGTGTTGAATCAAAATTAACATTTATGTTAATTTGAAAAAGTTAAATAAAATAATCATATTATGTTTATTTGATGTGTTGATTCAAAATTAACATTTATGTTAATTTGAAAAAGATAAATAAAATAATCATGTTATGTTTATTCGATGTGTTGATTTAAAATTTACATTTATGTTAATTAGAAAAATAGTGAAATAAATTATCATGTTATGTTCACTAGATTTGTCAATGCAAAAATTAACAACTACATTAATTAGAAAAATAGTGAAATAAGTTATCATGTTATGTTCACTAGATTTGTTAATTCAAAAATTAACAACTATGTTACTTAGAAAAATAGTGAAATAAGTTATCATGTTATGTTCACTAGATTTTTTAATTTAAACATTAACAACTATGTTAATTAGAAAAATAGTGAAATAAGTTATTATGTTATGTTCACTAGATTTGTTAATTCTAAAATTAACAACTTTGTTAATTAGAAAAATAGTGAAATAAGTTATCATGTCATGTTCACTAGATTTGTTAATGTAAAATTTAACATGTATGATTATTAGACAAAGATATACATTTTTTTTCACTATAAAGGATTAGACAAAAGTATACATTTTTGTTCATTATAAAGGATTAGACAAAGATATACATTTTTGTTCATTATAAAGGATTAGACAAAAATAAACATTTTTGTCAATTAAAAAGGTTGAAAACAAAAATATACATTTTTACATTTATGTTTAATAAGATTAGAGTAAACAAAAATTACATTTTTTGTTTGACAAGATTTGAGTCAAAATGAAAATACCATTTTAATGTAATTGCATATATTAGAATTTATATGCAAAATGAAAATACCATTTTAATGTAATTGCATATATTTGAATTTATATGCAGAATGAAAATACCATTTTAATGTAATTGCATATATTAGAATTTATATGCGAAATGAAAATACCATTTTAATGTAATTGCATATATTAGTATTTATATGCAAAATGAAAATACAATTTTAATGTAATTGCATATATTAGAATTTATATGCAAAATGAAAATACCATTTTAATGTAATTGCATATATTAGAATTTATATGCAAAATAAAAATACCATTTTAATGCAATTGCATATATTAGAATTTATATGCAAAGTGAAAATACCATTTTAATGTAAATGCATATATTAGAATTTATATGCAAATTGAAAATATCATTTTATTGTGAATGCATATATTAGAATTTATATGCAAAGTGAAAATATCATTTTATTGTAAGTGCATATATTAGAATTTATATGCAAAGTTAAAATATCATTTTATGGACAATGCATATATTAGAATTTATATGCAAAGTTAAAATATCATTTTATTGATAATACATACATCAGAATTTGTATGAATTATTTTATGTGTCAAAACATGCACTGAAATCATATACAAATAAACGATTCCTTTTTATTTGTTAAAGTTAAGGGTAGAAATACAAATAAAAGTTTATCTTTTATTTGTCATTAACAAATGTTATGCAAATAAAGATATGTTATTTGACATTACAAATTTGTTGAAATGGTCAGGGAAATTAAAACATTCTTTTATTTGACGTGTTAGATACATCAGTGACATTGTCAAATGGTTTATATTTATATATAAATATACATATAAATATAAATCTATACTACTATATTATTAGTGGGTTTCATTTCAAGGTCGCAGAAGCCTCCTTGAGTAATTTGAGAAACCAAGCGTCCTTTTCTTTCGTACATCTCTTTCATTTGTACTCCAAACCCTGTGCACTTGAATTTTCCTCTTTTTTACTCATCTTCAAAAGTTCTCATGTCGTTCCACTCCCACCTCTCCAAACTGGCCTATGTAATTTTTCTCAGTCGAGATAAAACTTGAAAAGGCATACGATGTTTTGCAGTACTAACGGATTAATCGTCAAGCATTGGAAAAATATTTTGCCTCAATCTTTTGTCTGCGAACCCTAAATTAGATTAGGTTTTGACGGTAGATAACTGCCAAAAATCCAAACAACACTCCAATGATTGTCGGGCATAGATTTCCAACCTCTGTTGTTCCTGATTGCTACCCTCAATCGTTTCTCCTGGAGCTTTCTTACCTCGGCCTACTTCGTTCATTCCCGACTATTTTGTACCGCAGCCTCTGCACACTCGATTTCAGGTAAAATTTTATCATAACGTTGGTCCTCAAATTGATATGCTTATCTTAATTTAGTATAGTATAAACAATAGTGCCCTAATATGTCACCTTTTTCCTATGACCTAAAATTTACAGGTTGTTGCTACTGTTCACACAAGTGATCCCTTATTTGAGGATATGAGGTAATTCTGCTATTGAAAATTGCTTATATAATTAAGCGTTTTTTCCTACAAATTTCAAATTTCTTAAGGTAGTTATTATATTATAACCATTGTTAGGATCCATTATTTCGTACGTGAGCATATGTTCATGGATGTTGCAGTAAACACAAATTTGATTTCACTACGAAATCCATTTTAAGGTTAATCTGATACAGAAGCTGAATTTCTTTTGTTCATACATGTTGCGTGATTATGGTTTATAATTTCAATTTAAATTTCATGTTGCATAATTATGTTTATGATACACAGATTATGAAATATCTTCGTACAAAAAATCATGGCGATCCACTATTAAGCACTAAACTAATCTACATGCAATCAAATTGGATTTTAATTTCAATATTACTGTAAAGATATCCTGTTATGTGCTAGAATAATTATATTAAATGAGATAGCCAACATGTTATATGCTATTATTCTTTAACTACCACTTATATAGTGTGAATGTACTGATTAAAAGGACTAGAGGAACTTGGCATCCTTTAGGACCTTTACGATGTGAATAGTACAAGATAATTAAGATCATTCTTATCATATGTATAAGTAAACATTTGTCATGTTTTTTTACAGTTTAATACTGATTACCCAAATGATATTTGATCTTCTCAGCAATACTTTTATGATGATATGTTGAACAAGTGTGTACTTTATTTCTTAATAGCCCCCTTCTAACCTTAACATAAAAATAATAATATATAAATACACATACATGGGTAAGTACACATTTCCAACATATACATATATGTGTGTGTGATAGTTGCATATGTTTTTATCTATACATAAAAGTAGGCATTTGTTATTGTTAAAAGAAGTCATATATAACACAGTGCATTATTAGTTGGTCAACTCAGTGGCAAATGTTGCAAATTTAATGCATGGCTTTTTGTATTATTATTAGCTTCATAATTTTAAACAGTAATATTTTAACCTCCCATTCTGATAGGTATACTCTCCATTATTGTGTATGTCAAGCAATAATCTAACTTATTTATGCAGTAACATGCTTAATTAGGGAAGTAAAATGTTAACAATAGGCTGAAGCTGATGGAAATGGGTTATTGGATTGTTATCGGGCCTTTTCAAATTTATCTCGCTGAAAGGATGCCGAAAAAAGTAGTTCCAATGCTTCTAATTCAGCTTCTATTCACTTCTATTCATCATTTGTCTTAGATTCACTGTTAGGAACTAATTGAAGTAGTATTTTGGCAACTGATTTATTCCTCCTGTCATAATGTCTTCTATTTGCTATGTTTATGAATTTATATATGTAAACTTATGTTTTGTTTCCTTGATTGAGATGTTCCCATGTTTTTCTTACTTTGTTTACATCTTTGTAGTTCAATTGGCTTAACTGACTAGATTTATGAATCTTGATAGTTTTATGCTATATGGCTCAATGATAACATGGTTTTTATAGTACCCAATCGGTTTGTTATATCATTATATCCTATGTTTGTTCAGTCGTTTGCTTCAACCTTTATTATTTTGTAACGTATTCTTTTAATTTAGAGTATGTTAATTTGGTCTCCGAAAAAAATATCAGTTCACTTATCTCAGGTAAGCATAGTAGAATGACCTTGGCTATGCTAGGCTATGAATATTTAATTTTCATTCCACGAAAATTAATTATCAATCCAAATACAAATATATTGATTTTTTGTTATGAATCTTTTATGCGCATTTACATCAAACAGAAAGAAGAAGGCTATGAAATAAATTGTCATTTGATCTAAAATATTAGATGCAAATACATATTATCTAGAATCCATCTTCATACACACATGATCAATATGAAATTTATTCTAATATTTCCAAGGGATGTCAAAGGAAGTATACTAGAGAAAATGTTATAGCTCATCCAAGATAATTCACACCTAAAATTAACTTATTATAGATATTATAATTCCTCTAACTTTTGCAAACCTCCCACTAGGCATATAATTTGTTATTTTTCATATTTTATCCATAACATGAAATGTGAACTATTTACGACAATCTTATATATGTATGTGTGGGAATCTCTCTCTCTCTCTCTCTATATATATATATATATATATATATATCTGTGTGTGTGTGTGTATGTATATATGTATGTATATATGTATATACACATTTGGCTTCCTTTGTTATTATAAACCTATGATACATACATGTGTACACATTTGTCTTCCTTTGTTTTAACTTCTACGAATGAATCGTTTCTCTAACCTTATGTCTTAAGCTGGGTAGATATTATAGAATATGGGGACACTTATGTCGTTAAATATTTGATTTGTATCCATTGACGGTATACTATTTATATTTAATTTTTGCACTGCATAAAAATTAACTCTAATGCTCATTGGACCTAAAATTTGGTACTACAGGTTTTATAATTTTTGTGTGCAATTGACTATTATTGTAACACCCCGAGTTTTCGGTTAACAGTATATTGATAAATTAAAGTATACTTAATTCAAAATTTAAGAATTAAGGGAAATGGCTTACGCCATTGCGTTCGTCTCGGAATTCTACTTGAGATAAAGTCCGAATTTGCGTGAATCGGACTAAAGCGACCCGAACTTCCCCGATCTCCGAAGAGAAGAGAAAGAACGAATTACTTTGAGGACAAGATGAATCGGAACCCAGACAGAAGAACATTTGATTGTTAATTACAACAATTCATCAGAATACAAGAATATACAGAGTACGAATAAATATTACATAGAAAATATCAGAGATTACAATACATTTAAATACATCGCAGCGGAAAAATAATACAATACACAACTAGAAGTAATACACAGATACAGAGCTTTCCGGATATCATTCCAACTGTAAACCAGGTTCCTGTGAATATAAATCTGCAAAACCAAAACTACTAGCTGCCCGTGTCAAAATAAGGGCACCTAGAGTTTAGGTTAAAACAATAAACTCCAGGTCAGTCATGTGACTGGTGTGAGAACTAAAACAGTTATTAATCTTTATTTTAAAGTTCGGTAAATCAAGGGACCACGCCGTATAACACGGAACGGGTTTCCTCCCAAGAATACCAGCGCATAAAACAACAGTGCAATGCTAAATAAAGAAAAATGAAGCTATTATAAGACCCAGGTCCCATCACACAATGCAACGCAAGCCGGAGGATAGGGTTTTTACCTTATAGTAGCCAAGAATGCTTGATATGTTTAAAACAAATCATTTGATACTATTATAAGTGTATAGTGTCAAAACAATTTCAAATCATAAGTATCAATCATAGATGGCATAAGCGCCCCATCCCACTATGTCACCATATATAGATATACAATCAAAATCGCAAAGTCACGTATCGGAAGTTGGATTTCCATCTGTGAACCGAGGCAAAAGATAGTCCTCACCGAATTCGAGACGCTCTAGTCCGCCCCTCAGGCAAGCGCGCAGGCAAGCCTTGGATCGTCAAGGCCGGTCCACCGATGTGGATTATTATGCCTGAACACTGCGTTTCCCCACCCTTTGGGGTGTCAGTGAGCCAACGAAGGACTCCATCGGCTTCACATAGTCACCGATATACCCGAGGCGCCTCGCAAACCAACAACCACATAAGTCAAACTCGTCAGGGCGTGTCAAACCACTGACGCCACTTCTAACTAGAAACAAAACGCATGTCCTCCCTGATGTCCTCTCCCGTTTCTGGTTCACAACCGAGGTGTGAGGCTCGCATATCAACATTACACAAAGCTATGCCACACAGACCGTGCTTTGATCATCAACCACAAGACTCTTCTTTTCTACAGAAGCCTTGATCATTTGCATCTTAGCATGCCACACAGGCAAACCACTCCATGCAACCAATATTCATCAATCACATAGAATGATATCCAATGTCAGACACAGTCCATTTACAAGTTCATTCTGGGTCTGAACGAAACCGGAGGCAACTAGTACCTCGCATATCCATCGATCTCCAAGTACGTCTGGATGACCACTGACTAATTCTCTCCTCTTGGGCGTACGGCCCAATCAAGATCATCAGTAATCACCCAAACGACGTGAAGACCTCCGGTCTTCGACCACCGTCTTCATCTTCGACTTATCATCGTATCAGTTATTCAGAATGGGATAAACCCGGTCTTTCCGAATAACTCGCGTATATAATAAACAAGTGTTACACAAACACAACATACGCCTCATTCCAATTCATCAGTCACTAACCGTAAATTAGCAAGAGAATAATTCCACAAATATTAACCCCGAAGGCCGAAACCAACATCAGATTCTGCTTAGCTAACCTACGGTTAATTTCTAAATTTCACATTCTTAGGGAAAGGTTCCCATTAATTTTATCAAAGATAAATTCTTTTAAATTTATTCTTTAATCTTACTTTGAATATCACTTCAAACTAATCGGGATTAGCGAACATTACCGAAGTAATCATTTGTTTTAATTTCCCAACCCCAACCTATTCATCCCATGAAGTAAAACTGGTAATACTTCATATCTAACACCATGGTGTTATCGGTAAATTAAATTACCATTTCACGTTCAAATCTAATTAAAGATTTAACTACCGCCTGGAGTAAAATTGGTGATACTCCATTCTCGATCTTTTCAATCTAATTAAAGATTCATTAAAACTCCACTTAGTTTTAATATTTGACTGGGTTAAAGAATCGGTGTCATTTAAAACACGGTTCACGATAAAACCCAAAATCACATCACATTTCAGTCAGTCCCTAACCGTAAATTAGCAAGTGAGCAATTTCCTAAGTATTAACCCCGAAGGCCGAAACCAACATCAGATCAATACCCCAGAAACCATTCAACTTAACTAATCTCCAATTAATTACTGATTTTCTTAACTCCTTTGGGTCTAAGAACAGTATTATTGAAGATACCGTTCACGACAACCCAAAATCACATTCCATTAATTATCAGGTTAAAGAACAAGTGTTATTTAAAACACTGTTCACGATAAATCCAAAAATCAATACCAATTCAATTCCAATTAAATATTATTTAATTGGTACACTTCATTAAATCTAAATAAAAAGATTTAATCTTTTTCTCAACTAGGGTTAAGAACAGTATTAATGAAGACACCATTCACGACAAACCCAATTCCCATTTGATATTAAATACAAGGCTCTAAATAGAAAATATATCGGCTTATATTCAATATCAAATTCTACGGCCAACAAATATCGTATTGGAAATAACGATATAAATATATCTTTCAAATTTCCATAACCATATCTGTATAATCACGAAATCCAACATCAAAATATTCCAAAGACAATTTCGATTTAAATCCATTCCAATTCAATTATTGGAAATTCTGGTTACTTTTAAAACCCTTTTCAAATTCAATTTATTTATTTAAAAATAAATAGAATTATAATTCCAGTTCAAAACTAGTTCATTTCGATAAAAATCTATTTTTATCTTTTCAAATATGGAGTTTTTCATCCCAATTCTTCCCAAATCATTTCTTATGATTTTACACAAATTATTACTATTTTTAATAATTTTATCAAGGCCGTACAGTTGATTTCCATCAACGACCATCGAACTGCACTTACAACGACCTTTTCCAAATTTGATTTGGACATAATTCCAAATCTAACCATTAGATTTCTATTTTCTAGTATTCGTTAGAAAGCTCTTTTCGATACAAACCCAACGGTTCCGGTTTTAGGAGAATCCGACGGTCGGATCTCCCGCAATGTCCATTCGAGGTCAATGGTTGAAATTCGCGAACTGCCGCGGCGCGACGCGTTCTATTCAGGCCATTATATATAATATATATATATATTATATATTTCGTCGATTTCCTTTTAAAACGTATTTTATAAATCGTTTTAAATTCATTTTCAAAACGATTTCAACTTCCTTTTCAAATTCAAATCAAAATTGAATTTTGCCTTACAAATTTGTTTTAAATTCATTTCAAATTGATTTCAATTCAAATCGATTTTTAATTTCAATTTCAGTTCGTTTTCAATTCAATTTGAATTTCAAATTAATTCAATTTCAATTCGAATTCAATTCTATTCAATTTCAATTCGAATTCAATTCTATTCAATTTCAATTCGAATTCAATTCTATTCAATTTCTATTCGAATTCAATTCTTTTCAATTTCAATTCGAATTCAATTCTTTTCAATTTCAATTCGAATTCAATTCTATTCAATTTCAATTCAAATTCAATTCTTTTCAAAATATCTGATTTTGAAATCACTTTCGATATTCATTGAAAAATGAATAAAATCGATATAAATATCGTTCACGTCAAAATAGCGTCAATCTAATCAACACGGCTTTTATTCAACAGATGAATATATATTTTCAATTCAACAAATGAATTTTCTTTACTATTCAACAAATGAATTTTCTTTATATTTTCCAAATTGGAATGAGGCTCAATCAATTAACATAGATTTTCCATACAACGCATGTATATATCAACAATGACAAATAATCAACCATCATCCGAAGTGCATTCTACATTGTATAAGTATCAAATATAAATATTTAACGCTTATAACAGTCTGTCAATCAATCGATCGACATACCACTAATTATTGGGATTGGTGTATGTCATATATCACCCCAATACCCGTGTAGGGTTTCAAACCATCAAACACAGATTTATTCGTGCAGTTGGGCAATGTGTAAAATTTATCGTCCCAATCAATATCAGTCAAATGTGTGTATATAAACAAATCGTCCGATTTGTTTATATTATTTCATTTTAAATACACGTTAAAATTTTTATTTTCAACTATAAAATATTTTTAACTATATAAATATTTTATTTCATTTCACATCACACAATCAACCACACATCAAAATCAAACAAACAAGCATACAAGCCATCCATGGTCTGTGGACGACGGGTGTCGGGTGCTACTAAACACCGTCTGCATCCTAGTATATATTTTAACTAGAAATTTAAATTAAAGGTGAGGAGTTCTCACCGACTAGCTAATCCAATACCATGACTCTTCTCGTGTAGAAATCTTCGTCGTGCTCGCATCTTGTCAAATTCGTCGTCCGTGGCCACTACATATATAAAAAATCATATTTTTATATTGTTACTATATAGATAAAAATTCTATTTTTATCACGATGTTCATATAATAAAGATCATATTTTTATCACGCTATTCTCTATATAAAAATTATATTTTTATATTTCACATATGATAAAAATCATATTTTTATAATCTCTACTATATAAAAATGATATTTTTATATTCTCTCCTATATAAAAATCATATTTTTATATATTTTTAGAAATCATATCTTTTTGTTTATAAAGATCACCTCTTTATATTTTTATCGTTCAGATCAAAATCATATGAATAAAAAAAATCTCATCTTTCTTTGTTGCTCATATAGATAAAAATCAAATCTTTGCACGTATCAAAATTAGATCTTTACATGTATAAAGGTCAAATCTTTTATTTTCCAAAAATCAAGTCTTTATATATTTTTGAAATTCACTTCTTTTGCATATTAAAAATCGAATCTTTCTCATATTACCATCCTATAATGCTGATTATAATTTTTCTATAATATGTAGAACGGACAATTCTAAAGAAATTGAAATAAATAAGTAAAAAAAAACTTACAGCGCATAAAAGAAAAAGGAAAAGGAGTTCTGCGCGTCGGGGTGGGAGCAGCAGCTCGGTGGGGTGGCTGAACGTCGTCGGAGGGTAGGCGGAGGCGAGGGGGAGGATCCAGGAGTGGCTGAACGGCGATGGGGGTCGACGATTTGGGGATTGGGTCCTTCGATTTAGGGTTGGAGGCAAATGAAGAGGAGAGAGGTGCTGAAGGGGAGGACCGCGGCGATGAGGTGGAGCGCCAGAGGCGGCGTCGCGATGGTCGGCGACGTGAAAAAGGGCGCAGCGGGTTTTTTAGTTTTCTTTTTTTTATCTGAAAAGTGAGAGAGAGAGAGAGAGGGATTGAGGGGTATGTAATAATATATATTATTTTATTTATTTCCAAAAAGTTGACTTTTTATTTCGACATCGAAACGAGGCCCACCGCCTGTCGTTCATAGCTAATTACCCCCATTCCGAACACAATAGGAAATGTATCGCAGGCTGATTCGATTGTTTCGATCAGTTTTCATCAGAATCAAAATATAACTCTATATATTGAATTTGAACGCACATTTCAATTTACCGGGCCCACGTACTAACTCGAAAAATTCCCAAAAAATATTTTCTAGCTTCGTATTGACGATACGGTCCTAACAAAACTAATTTCGTCAAATTCTGAGACCGTTTGAAAAATGACCATTTTCCAGTCGATTAAAATCAACTGAAATTGGTCAAATGCGTTTTCCTTTGCCACGCTCACATATTGATTCGAAAAATTATGAAATTTGAAATCTAGCAATAATTTGACATCGCGGATCCAACAAAAGTGGTTTCGTCGAAAACCGAGGTCGTTTGCAAAATTCACATTTTTAAGGGTCGAAATTCCATAGCGACTATTCTGAATTTTCAACTGGGCATAGCTTTTTATCCCCTCTATGAAATTTTGATTTTTCGGATTCGTTGGAAAGATATTCTCAATTAGATTCAAATATTTTTGGTTTCACTAAAATTCGGTTTATTTTGAATCATGTACATCCATTTGAAATTTGAAATTGAATTATCGAACTACCGTGCCATTTTCAAATCCTTTTATATATATAAATAAATATTTATATTCTAACGACGATCTATTTAATATATACGTTCGAATTCTATTCAAAATAAATTTCTCGTCGATATTATTTAAAATAATTCATTTTAAATAATCAAAATTCACTAAAATTGCCAAAATAAAAAAATTTAATTGGCTCGGATTTCCGGGTTATTACAATCGGACTCCGTATGAAGGATTTATGACCTTCGGAAGTTTCAGAATTAAATTGAAAATTCAAACAGCTCAGTTTCAAGTTCAAAATTCGAAAAAATAGGCTCAAACTGGGCTTGGCGGGAAAATTCCCGCCCAGGGACCAGGTCGACCATGGTGTCGACTTGGTCACCCCAGGTCGACCATAGTGTCGACCTGCCTGTCGACCTGCCTGGTCGACTTGGCTAGCCTGGTCTGTGTTCTGGTCGAATTATCGAGCTCCAGTGTGTCACTAGGGCTTACGTTTCAAATTTTGATTGGCTACTCTTGGCATTAATGGCTTGGATTCCTCTGTCTTCACCGAATGGCTCAAATCAACTTAAAATTCTATATATACAACCTAAGTCTCAACTAAAATTCACACAAAGAAATAAACCTTGAGCCGACATGCTGTTGAGAGGAGTTTGAGAATAGCTTTCAAGAGAAAAAGCTTAAAGACAAGCCAACCCAAATAAGAACACAACTATCTAATCTATTTTCTATGCATCATTTTCTACTTCAAGGGAACGCTTGGCAAATTCAGAATAACAGAAACCAGAAAATAAGTTTCAGCGCCCGTTGTAAGTATAATGGAATTTCTGAGTATGAATAGAAATTGCGATGTAATTTGTTATAAATGAAATTGGGGCTTTTCTATTTGTATATAATAATGTAAATTCTGTGTTCTGTGATGATTTTGTCATAGTTTGTGACTGACGTTTGTGGCATAAGTTGATTGATGCAAGTCTATTGGATAATTGGGTATGAAAATAATGACACTTGCAAGTTTGTGACCAAAAACTAAAATCGACACCTTTGTGATTATGTAACTAGTATGAGCTGTACACATTTTCTAAGTCTAAATTAAGGCTTATTAAACATGTTCTAGAATTGTGACCTTTTATGCCCACACGACTCCAAAACTTGTATATTCTTGGGTTTATTTGCAAGTCATAACTTGGTTTATGTAAGTACCTTCTAGTTACACAAACTATGCTAGTTTCATGTTAAAAATAGACTACTTGATGTAAAGTTAGTTTGCACCCTTGGTTCATAACAAATAGTGGACAAATCTATGACATGTAACATACTTGACATTATGTCTAGTTATATGTGTACAGAACCATGTTTAGGCAAGTTTAAAAGTATGCCATTTCATGTGACATCAAGTTAGCTATGTTCTCATTTGAATGCAAGTTTACCTGATCCATAATCTATGTTAGTGTAAACGCTATACTGCAAGTTCATGCGCCACACACTTTTATGTAATTCTAGAATGTGTCATGATTCCGTGTTTCCCTTTTTTTTCATGTTTATAAGTTGGGCTAAATTGTTAAGCCCAACATATGTTATAATGTTGCATACGTTTGGACAGGGGTAATAACGTTGGGTTTATAATAAAATACCTGTACTGGCATGTTTGGCACATGCCAATGACTAGTGACATATTAAGCGGTATAAATTGTTATACCCAAAACTGGTGAATTTGGATAATTGGGCCATAAACATTTACATACAAAATGAATAGTGACAAATATGTAAATTAGAAAAATACGAGTATGCTTAACCCGAGGTTGGATTGAGTTGTGATGTAAACCTGCCCGGACCTGCCCGACTGTCCAGTAATCACAACAATACCTATCTAATGTGGGTGGTTAAGGCATTGATCCCAATAGGGACCCGAGGTTAGACTGAGTTGCGGTGTAAACCTGCCCGGAACCAACCGACATATCCAGTTACCGCAACAATACGTGTCTAATGTGAGTGGTTGGTGCTTTAATTAAAAAGCTAAGTCAGGACTGGTAGGGTTAAGTCACTTAAGAAAATACTTAACCAAATTCACATGCTAATTGAACTAGTGAATGGGGGTTAGGTTCATACAGACACTTAACCAACTTAGCATGTAGACTAGAAAACCCTAGTAACGAGGACCCATTTCAGCAGTAACCCAATAAGGTGTATCAGGGTACCCTGAAACTAGGCAGGGTGGGGCACGATTACTGGGCTGATTATAAGCGGTCAAAGCGACGGCGGTGGTGCAACAGTGTAGGTTCAAACGGAGTGCGGGCGTGCACACACTCCGGCGTTGAAAAATTAGGCACTGGGCACCAGTAGTGTACCTTTGCATTCTAGAATTGTGTCGAGTCACCACCGTGGGACTTGATACACCCCATGGTGGGACCAGCATAGGTAGCTACACTCTTGGGGGCCGTTAGACATAGGTATTTATGCGAGTAGGAGTCGATCATTAGAAACGGATCATTTCACCCAGACTTATGGGGTGCCAGTCGGAACAAGTACTAGTGGGTGCAGAGATTAATATGGGGTGCGATAGTAATTTTGGTTCTAAACCGCTTGTCTTAGCTTATAGTATTTTTCCCATTTTCAGTTATACCAGTCGTATCCTTTTTCTTATTCATATACCGAAGTACCATTAGACTTACCAGGCTTTATGTCTGACTCTACTTTTCTTTCGCCCTTTTGTCTTTCGTTCCCCCCCCCCCCCAGGTCCACAGGGAGGAAACAATTCAGCCTAGTCAGACTCTTTGCAAGCTTCAGGATAGTGATGTACGATTTGGACCTTCTTTGCATGGCCATGGCTTTTGGACATGTTGTGGGGATTTATGCAGTTTTTAGTTTATGTTGCTTCTTTAAGTTGTTTTAAATTCAAGACAGTATTTGTTGTAATAATGGAAGGTTTTATTTTATGAAAGTTGGTTTATTTTCCGCTGCTTATACTTGTGTTTAATATCTATCTTGTGTTTTATCTGTGACTTGTACCTATAAACCTCCTCCAAAATGAAGGCATTCCCTTTGAGAGTGACCTTAACAGAGGTGGGGTGTTTCAATTATGTTTATATTGTGCACCAAAAATCTACCGACTATTTTTATTACGGCTTTGACCAAAAATCCTTAATAATCCTTCTTTTTTTATATTACTTGAAATATTCCCATCTTTTCATATTTACTTTGGAAGTTTTAAGATGGACTTTTGTAAAGACTAGATTTTGAACTTCATTTTCCAATCACTAATTTTGGTGCTCATATGTAGAAATAATTTCATTTTTATTGACATAGATGAAGCAATGGATTACATGATTCTATGCTATTATTCCTTGATTTTTGCTTGGCAAAGCATGAAAAAGTTTCAAGTTCAAAAATATACCGCTAACCACCAAAATGATTAAAGCAAGCATTACAAGCTTATGCAAAAAAAATTCAAATAATTTTTATGTTCATCGAAAAAAATTATTTTTCATGCTATGCATATTTTCATGGTATCAGTATCAATGTTCATGAGTTATAAAGTTACAGGGATGGCTTTCTCACCATTTTGAGATTATTAGCTTAGGATATAGTACAAATTTGTTATGATTAAATATGTATAATAGAACAGAATTTACTATCTAATAAAAAGTATAGTAGAATAGAACAGGTTTCCCAGGTTAAAAGAGAAATTAAAGAAATAATATCTGATCCTCAGAAGTATCTCTTGGAAATGCTTCAAGCTACTGCCTATTCTGGTCCACTGGGGAACCCGTTGCTAGCTCCTGAATATGTATTAGAGCGGATTGATGGAGCTATTATTAGAAAGTTTTATCATGAGAACTATTCAGCTAACAACATAGTTCTGGCTGCATATGGTATCGAACATGATCATTTATTGGCTTTAGCAGAGCCTTTATTGAGTGACATAGAGATGTGTCCCTCCGTGGAGTTGCCGAAATTTGTCTATACAGGTGGCAAATTTAGGCATTTATTGTCTTTGGAGATGACCCATGTTGCACTGGCCTTTGAAGTGCCAAGTTGGCATTAAGAGAAGTGTGCAACAGCCCTCACTGTAATGCAAACTTTAATGGGTGGTGGTGGTTCATTATTTGCTGATGGGCTAGGGAAGGGGATGCATTCTCGACTTCATCTAATGCATATCAAGAAATCCAATGATTTTCAGCAATTAGTGTTATAAATGATGATTCTGGGATCTTTGGCATTTTCAAACAACAGGATCAAATTTTGTGAGCAAAGTTGTTGGTATAGCAGCTTCTGAGTTGCTAGCAATTACTGCTCCTGGAAAGATAACACGGAGTGAATTTATTCAAGCTAAAAAGTCTATGAAATCAGCTGTTTAGGTGAATAGGGGAATTGTCATAGAAGATATTGGTAGACAAGTGTTGACTCATGGTTGTAGGAAACTGGTGGAGCATTTTCTTCAAATGTTAGATGAATTGACTATGGACGATATTACTATACTTAGAAGTTGTTATATTCGAAGATGACAATGACTTGGTTAGGGGATGTAAGAAAAGTGCCAGATAATGATACCATAAGCCAAAAATTTCATGCATCATTTCGAAGTGGTTGGATTACTTTTGGAGTGGCAGCAGATGATATTTCTTGATGGTTTAGTGCGTAGTAAGACAATACATCTCAGTATGTATTATAAATTAAAGCAACTTTTAATTGTAATATTTGATTAATCTAGATAAATCAAAATTTATCTTGCATCCACACAAAGGTGATGCATCAAATCCATTGTTTTTAGTGAATATCTGATTCCAGCTTCATACAAGGAACTCAAAGGGGTTATTGTGAACTGTGCAATTGTAATGAAAAATATGCTCAACCACATGTAACATCCCAAATTTTTTTGTATATTTGAATTTCAATTCTAATTAAATGGATTGGAATATATTAAGAAATTCAAATTTTGTTGGATTTAAATGTTGGTAATTATTTGAAGTTAGTATAAATAGAGTTTCAAAGTTAGTTCTATTTAATAAGATTATGATTTGAATTTAGTATTTAAATAATTGCATTTAATTTGAGTGGTTAAGTTAAAAGTAGGATTCAAATTTAAATTGAAATTGGTGGAATTCTAAGTCGTGAATAATAATTAAAATTCGAAGCAGAAATTTAAATAACCAAAATTGAGAACTTAGAATTTGTGAAATTAATTTATAAAAAAAAAAAAACTTTATTTAAGTTGTAATTTGAGTTAAGTGCGATTTTGAAATATTTAAGTTAAAAAGGAATTCAGATTTGAATTGTTAAACAATGGATTTTTATTTGTTTAAATTTAATTTGAAATTCAAATTTCAAATTTGAAATATAATTAAATATGGAACTTAAAATTTGTGAAATAAGTTTATAGAATTTATTTAAGTTATAATTTGGTTTAAATTTGAATTTATAAATATTTAAATTTGAATTTAAAACAGTTAATCGAATAATTGAATATTTATTTAATTAATTAACTGTAGAATTTAACGGTTTTGGCGACTGTCTCGGAATTCGACGAAACTGGCGCCATCAGAACCGGAACGGTGAATTATTATAGGATTCCAATTTGCGTCACAATCCAACTTACCGTTTGATTGTACGAGAGAAATGTGAACGAGTTCTTTGTAAATGGATAATTGGGTATTTCTCATATTTGGGCCTTATATATGTATAAACTTAAGTTCATGACCACCTCATCAGCTCATTTCTATGATACGTATACGTTCTCTATCAAAACTTCATCGTTAATGGCAGAAACATTTTCCAAACCCTAGATTCAAAATAAAATACAACTCCAAAATCAAATCTCTTCAAAACCCAACAAATTATATATCAAATCGAAGCTCTCGACGATACGAAGCTATTGGTACCAATTTTTCTGACATGCAGTGAAGGAGTTGGCCGGAATTCGCGGTCAAAGGTGGCAGTTTTCGGAACCCTAAAGCAAAAATTGGGGCTTTTTAATCTAGGCCTTAATCGAAGAATCTAAGATATGGTTATTGTAGAGATCGGTCATGCGAGTTCGTTGGTGGTGTTCGTTCGATCTGGAAGCTGTCGAGGTGGCGGGAATTTGGGTTTTAGGGCAGAAAACCCATTCGGTTTAGGGTTACGTCACGACCAACGAGGAGCACCGGAGGTGCGGGCGAGGGTACCTGTAGGTGCGGATTCTGATGATCGTCACGATGGAGGTGGTCTTGTTTAGTTTCGTGGCCGGTAGCCACCGCGGTTGGTGGTCAAAGTTGAGGGCAAATGGGTTCTTCTTCGGTCGAGATACTGTAGTGCGAGCGGGAAGGAGATTAGGGGCGGTGCTGATGTGTCAAACAATTATTGGTGAGAATTTTTTTTATTTATTTTATATGGAATTAAGTTCAAAAGGGTAAAACGCTGATAACTCTCTCGTTTTAACTCGGATTTGGACGCGGTTTGTTGCGTTGGGATCGTGGCGGAATTGCGGACGTTTTGACACTAACCTGGCTGCGTTCTGAGACTGTCAAAATTTGGGCTATGGTTGGACGTTCACCTGAATTAAAGACCAAAGGTGAGTGATTTTTCCACTCACGAAATACTGAATTATTCCCATATTTATTGAATTAAGTTATGAAATAAGTTTGGTTGCATGGTTGCATGGGATTGTTGATGTGTTGTTTAAATTTGACATGCAAGTGTGTTAACATGCAATCTAAGTAAATGATTAGTTATTTAATTTAATTTAAATCTCTAGTTGAAATTCGAACCCTTGTTAATCCTGGAACAGTTAATGCTGATCAGTTGAATGGAATGATGTGATGGATGTTTGGTTGGATTTTATTACTGTTGATATTGACACTGCTTATGCCCATATTCAGTATATCGTATTGCATGTTGGTTTTGACGATAAATCTCATTTGTACCCTTGATGTTGCGGGCATCTAATGAACCCGGGATTTATCGATAAAATGAATTAAGAACGCAGAGTGAAATGATAAATCTCTGTGACCCTGATTTGGATTGAAATGATAAATCCATCCCTGAAGTATCGAGAAACTTAAATTTAAAATCACTTGGCCGTTGGATAGATAATTATATACAGACATCGGTTGGTTAAATGATTTTAATATTTGAAATTTTATTTGATAGAATTTCACATAAAAGAATGTGTCGATACTCGATTTTTGAATTCTTTAAAGATTCTGAACTGGGATGATGATAAAAAGGGTTGAAGGAAATTTCCAAACCAAAGTAGAAATATCTAAATTAGGGTTTGAATACGAATTGAAAACTTTCCAAGATAAGAGTTGGATTAGAAGGAAAAATTCTTATAGAAATCAAATGTTGGGGAAATTTGAAATCAAGAGTATCTGAGTCGTTTTAACCCAGTTGGAATATATATCTCGGAACTCTTGAAATCAAGTAGTTGTTTTGAACAAGGTCGAAACGAGATAGGGAACTAAGTGAACTCCATTGAGACCGGAGGATAAATTCAAGTATTTGAAAATTTGGAAGGAAGAAAGGTTTTGATTTGAGAAATTTATTTTAATATTTATGCATTGATTCTAAATAATTATTCTAGCTTTAAAACTATTAATTACTTTTACTTAATACTATTGTATTTAAATAATTTACTTATAATTCATTTTCAAAGGTTTCTAGTAAATCTTATTTTAAGTATATATATAATATTTAAATTACTAATTTGTCTTAACTATTATATTCCATCTATACATCTATATATATTTATTTTATAAAAAAAAAATATTATTATTATTATTATTATTATTATTATTAGTATTATTATATGAACATTTAGTTTACAAGTATTTTCCCAAATTTTAAATTCTTCCGAATGGAAATGCTTGAGTTTGAACCACTGGTTCAAATGGAGTGAGATGAGAATCTGAGATAATTGGAAACCTTTGAGGTAAATTATATTCTATTTGAATACTTCGTTTTGGAAATATTATATGATTATAATATAATGGTATGGGATATATTCTAATTTAGAAGAAAAAAAATCGGCTTGGGATGATTTATGATATATTGATATGAAATTTTATTTTATTTGAATATAAGTTGGTTCGAAACAAAATATGATATTTTGATATGAAAGCGAACCTTTCAAATATAAAAGAACCGACCGATGTGAAAGATGTAAGCGTTGGTTGTTAAAGAGACCGGAGTCGACATAAGGCATACTCTCTGTCAGTGTCGATACCACTTTGACAACTGTGAACGTTATGACGTATCCAGAACGAGTATGATGACTTGGAGGCGATTATTGAATCGAAGAACATGATCGATGACGAAATAGCCCTGACCTTCGGGTCAGAATTGAAATGACTAAAACAGGAGCTATACCGTGACTAATTGAGGTTAGCGCCTTTGATCGGACACACTTCTTCGATGCTATTTATATGACTATGATGATGATGATTTGGGCCCATTTAATTTTATGACTTTGGGAGTGTGTTCCGAGGTGGGCGGTAGTGGCTGCTATGCGTTACCACCGGTC
The DNA here is from genome assembly GCA_030737875.1 of Allium sativum. NCBI lineage: Eukaryota > Viridiplantae > Streptophyta > Magnoliopsida > Asparagales > Amaryllidaceae > Allium > Allium sativum. The sequence goes on along the minus strand of CM060912.1, from coordinate 549,051,432 downwards.
CGGGAGTGCAATTGGTAGAATCCTACCCTGGGCATTTCCTCGAGTGCCTTGTCATATATAACCATATCGAGCCCCATACGATTTGATTTAGCATTGCCTTCTATGGAGTGCCCTCTGATAACACCAGTACGGTGAATTTACGGTACTGTATAGACTGTTGATGCCTATAAACGGCGTAAGGGTAATATGGTAATCCCGCTTACGCTATTTTCAGTATTTATACTTTACTGGATAGACACTATCATAATAGCGTACTATATTATGTATGTATTAGTTTAACGGATCCTTGAGAGATGGAAAAATCCCGTAACATCTCTTGAGTTACTGCACCCATGATACTGATGTTATTTCGTATTTTGATCTGACTAATATGAGATGATTTAGTGCTGATCCGAGTGTTTGTTGTGTTTTCTTCTTATGCAATACGCTCGGGTCAGCAGACATTGCAGTTACTGAAGATGACTGTGCCTTGGAGATCGAAGACGAAGATTTGTATATATATTCATCATATATAGGTATTCCGCTGCTTATTATGTACATCTGTATATATATGTAACTCTGATATTCATTTGAATGTTATAACCAATGTATATATTTCAACTGCTTTAACTGCTATTTATTTATTATATGTTGTCCTTCCGCTGTGAGATTCTATGATTTTGTTTTTCCTTCTTTCTTTCTTTTTTTCTTCTTTTTCCCAATAACTACCTGCATTTGCGATTTGTTTAGGTCGACATGTGTGGTTTATTGTCGATTTGAACGGTCAAAAATATGGGTCGTTACATTTGGTATCAGAGCAATGGTTATCGATAACCCTGGCTCTGTTGGGAATTAACTCATTAGAGATAGGGTTAGTAGTGCCCTAGAATGAGTTTAAGTGATATGAGAGAGCGTACTTGTGTTTTTATATAAAAATAGTTTTATTGTGTTGGCTTGTTCTGTTGAATATTTATGGGTTCTGGTTGATATATGGGACGCCATCGTATCGATAGGAATTTATAAATAATCGAACAGGATGGATCGACATAATATGGTTTTCATTCATATTCTAAATATTTATATATCAAATATAATATTAGTTCAAGTATATGTGAAATCGTTTTAGTAGGTGGTAATTTTAAGCTATTACCTAATATGGTTGATTCGATAATAAATTTTATAAGGGAAATTCAAATGATATATGAGAACAATTTGAAAATGAAATGATATCCAAAATAAAATTGGGTGAGAAAGATTGAGATTTAAATATAAATGAACTTGAAACTTGATCCTGGGGTATCTTTGGAAATAGTTGCCAAAGTTTTAAATAATACTATATTTAAGGTATGATCGAAAAGAAATGGTTTTAAAGATTATTCAAAGTGGTATAATCCCTCCTTGGACCTTAGAAACGATGTCGGTAATGGGTGCACACATTATCGATGTTACTCCGAAGAGTCTAAGTGGGGGAGAGACCACTCAATGATTATTATAAAATCAGTTTGACAAGGATTTTGAATTTAACTCCATATAGTATAAACTTCATATAAAGGTATTAATATATAATATTTGAAGGATGAATTTGAGTTTAAACCCAGAATTTAAATTTTGAGTTCTTTGATGACCAAAGATTTGGGTTTAAAATTGTATATGGTAAGTTTTTTTTTTATAAATTATATAAGTATATATGTATGTTATTTTAAACTTGATTTGAAAATCCGGAATCGAGTATTGAGTTTACCTCAACTAATAACAACTATAAATCTATTTAAAGCGAAATTTTGAATTCGAGATTTATAAAATTTATATTACGAGCCTGAAATGGCGCGGTAGTTCGAAAATTCGATTTCTAACTTTGAATAAATATATAAAATTCAATATAAGTCGGAATTGGATAAAACGAGAAACTCTAGGATCGAATTGACCATATCTTTCTAATGAATGTAAGAAATTTAGTTTTTACTTTATAAATGGTAAGTTATGACTAAATTAAAATTTAGAAATAGCGCTATGGAATTTATATATTCATATATACTTTATTAATATATAAGTTTAGAAATGGAAATATTATAAAAGGTTTAACTTAAGGAAGTGAGTAATGATGATTGGAGACTAAGTCTAAATTTAAAATCATGAACAACATTGATTTAATTAAAATTATGGATCTACTTGAAATAAAAAGAAAAGTAATGGATGAGAGAAAATGATTAAGATTTGAATCGAAGTGCCAAACATGAATAATATGGTGCAAATATAAAATTGGCTTATACGGAGTAATAACATTTAACGAATTCTAAATCCGAATTTGGGAAATCGTAGTTCGAGTTGATGGATTCAATAAAATGAAATTGACTTGGAAAATTTTAATAAGTCAGTCTAGAACCAATACAGAACTTTGGTTATATAAGAAAAATTTGACTCATATTAGTAAGTGATGAGTAGGCGAGTCAAGTAGAGTTAATAAACGGGATGAAATAAAAATAGTTTATATAAAACCATGACGAACCTTAACCCGTTATATAGATTCGAAGTTAACCCAAATGAGGGAGCAACTGAAATAAACTTGAGGTTTAGAATATGAGATAAGGTGATAAAAATGTAAACCAAGTCTAATTTGTTAAATTAGAATATCGGAAGGACTTTGAACTAAGAAGATTAAATTTAGATAGGTGAAGAAGAGAGTGGTTAATATATGAAGGAAGTACCAACATAAGAATAGCGAGATGCAGACACAAGTGAAAGGAGTGAATGTGAATGAACTTGAGCTAGTTCAGAATAAATGAATCCGAACTAGTTCAAGTGAATGGTTAAGCTAATGTGGGTAAACAAGATATTATTCAACGCAAAAGGATAAAGTAACTTTGAATAAGTAATGAAGTGGCAACTTAATTTATATTTATGAAATTATGTTTTATTTAAATCGAGTTGGTTGGAAACATGAAAAAAAAAAAAGAATTCAATGTTGTTTGAAATTGAATGCTTGAAAATGAAGCGAATAGAAATATATCGAGATTGAATAAGCAAATGAATATGAATTCATTTCTTGAATAAAGAAGTGACCACTAGTTTTGGAATGATGAAGACTTAAAATTAGAAAATTTAGAATCCGAAAGTTGGAAGTTCCAAAATAAATGAGTCAAGGTTGATGCGTAAATTTGAAGTATTCAATAAGCTGAAACAAAATGAGCATAACTTTTGTATGGATGATCAGAATCGGGCGATTCTGGACTTTTCAGAATCCTTAGAATCTGAACTAGAATTGTCATGAATAGAGCCTCATCAGATTTTTTCAAGCCTACATGTTGAAATTTAAGATTTAGTCGTAGTGTATGTGCAGAAAATTAAAAATCTGAAGCGGATACCTATATTGTTTTGACCATAACTTCCTAATGGAGCGTCGGATTTTGATGTGCGAGTACAATTCGGAAAGGCCAGAATCTGAACTAAAACTTTTCCTTAATATGCTTGTTGAAATTTTCCTATTTAAAGGGTTAAAAACTGGGTTGAACAACTCAGATCTGCATTTTTCAGTGTACGGGCTGAGATGTTCGCCTTCACTAAATTAGTCATAACTTTTGAGCGAATTGTCGAAATTCGACGAATCCGGACAATTTGGAAAGCCTGAAACAAAGGATACAACTTTTTCCTAGTATGTTTTAGTCAAATCCCATCATTTATTAAGGGATAATAGATGATTTGTTTGCTGGCCTGTTTCTAACATGTTTGTTTTGTAGTCGAAATGTTGAAATATGTTGCATACATTATATGTTGTTGCCATGTATTGTTGTATGTTTGATTCTTATGCAGGTTTGAGTGTTCTAGTAGGTGCAAGGGATGGTGTTACGCTTGGAGCTCGCTTGCGCTAAACACTAAATGCGAAGGTAAATAAAAATGCAAATAACGCTAGAGAAAGGTATGTAAATGTGTTACAAAGTTTTGGTGGTTTTATATATGAATTTTCCCCATTTTGGGATGCCTCATCGATGATGAGATGTATATTTTGGTTTTATATATGTATCGGGATTTTTTCCGGGGCCCTCCGTACAGGGGAGATGCTGCCGAAATTTTCCGTGATTTCGGGAGTTAGAAAATTTCATAGGTTTACAACTATGTAACTTATTTTATAAAGTTTATTTTAGGTATGGGTTTAAAATGGATATGTGTTTAATATCGTTTCGTTCTCTTTTCGAGGACGAAAAGATTTTAACTGGGGGAGAATGTAACATCCCAAATTTTTTTGTATATTTGAATTTCAATTCTAATTAAATGGATTGGAATATATTAAGAAATTCAAATTTTGTTGGATTTAAATGTTGGTAATTATTTGAAGTTAGTATAAATAGAGTTTCAAAGTTAGTTCTATTTAATAAGATTATGATTTGAATTTAGTATTTAAATAATTGCATTTAATTTGAGTGGTTAAGTTAAAAGTAGGATTCAAATTTAAATTGAAATTGGTGGAATTCTAAGTCGTGAATAATAATTAAAATTCGAAGCAGAAATTTAAATAACCAAACTTGAGAACTTAGAATTTGTGAAATTAATTTATAAAAAAAAAAAACTTTATTTAAGTTGTAATTTGAGTTAAGTGGGATTTTGAAATATTTAAGTTAAAAAGGAATTCAGATTTGAATTGTTAAACAATGGATTTTTATTTGTTTAAATTTAATTTGAAATTCAAATTTCAAATTTGAAATATAATTAAATATGGAACTTAAAATTTGTGAAATAAGTTTATAGAATTTATTTAAGTTATAATTTGGTTTAAATTTGAATTTATAAATATTTAAATTTGAATTTAAAACAGTTAATCGAATAATTGAATATTTATTTAATTAATTAACTGTAGAATTTAACGGTTTTGGCGACTGTCTCGGAATTCGACGAAACTGGCGCCATCAGAACCGGAACGGTGAATTATTATAGGATTCCAATTTGCGTCACAATCCAACTTACCGTTTGATTGTACGAGAGAAATGTGAACGAGTTCTTTGTAAATGGATAATTGGGTATTTCTCATATTTGGGCCTTATATATGTATAAACTTAAGTTCATGACCACCTCATCAGCTCATTTCTATGATACGTATACGTTCTCTATCAAAACTTCATCGTTAATGGCAGAAACATTTTCCAAACCCTAGATTCAAAATAAAATACAACTCCAAAATCAAATCTCTTCAAAACCCAACAAATTATATATCAAATCGAAGCTCTCGACGATACGAAGCTATTGGTACCAATTTTTCTGACATGCAGTGAAGGAGTTGGCCGGAATTCGCGGTCAAAGGTGGCAGTTTTCGGAACCCTAAAGCAAAAATTGGGGCTTTTTAATCTAGGCCTTAATCGAAGAATCTAAGATATGGTTATTGTAGAGATCGGTCATGCGAGTTCGTTGGTGGTGTTCGTTCGATCTGGAAGCTGTCGAGGTGGCGGGAATTTGGGTTTTAGGGCAGAAAACCCATTCGGTTTAGGGTTACGTCACGACCAACGAGGAGCACCGGAGGTGCGGGCGAGGGTACCTGTAGGTGCGGATTCTGATGATCGTCACGATGGAGGTGGTCTTGTTTAGTTTCGTGGCCGGTAGCCACCGCGGTTGGTGGTCAAAGTTGAGGGCAAATGGGTTCTTCTTCGGTCGAGATACTGTAGTGCGAGCGGGAAGGAGATTAGGGGCGGTGCTGATGTGTCAAACAATTATTGGTGAGAATTTTTTTTATTTATTTTATATGGAATTAAGTTCAAAAGGGTAAAACGCTGATAACTCTCTCGTTTTAACTCGGATTTGGACGCGGTTTGTTGCGTTGGGATCGTGGCGGAATTGCGGACGTTTTGACACTAACCTGGCTGCGTTCTGAGACTGTCAAAATTTGGGCTATGGTTGGACGTTCACCTGAATTAAAGACCAAAGGTGAGTGATTTTTCCACTCACGAAATACTGAATTATTCCCATATTTATTGAATTAAGTTATGAAATAAGTTTGGTTGCATGGTTGCATGGGATTGTTGATGTGTTGTTTAAATTTGACATGCAAGTGTGTTAACATGCAATCTAAGTAAATGATTAGTTATTTAATTTAATTTAAATCTCTAGTTGAAATTCGAACCCTTGTTAATCCTGGAACAGTTAATGCTGATCAGTTGAATGGAATGATGTGATGGATGTTTGGTTGGATTTTATTACTGTTGATATTGACACTGCTTATGCCCATATTCAGTATATCGTATTGCATGTTGGTTTTGACGATAAATCTCATTTGTACCCTTGATGTTGCGGGCATCTAATGAACCCGGGATTTATCGATAAAATGAATTAAGAACGCAGAGTGAAATGATAAATCTCTGTGACCCTGATTTGGATTGAAATGATAAATCCATCCCTGAAGTATCGAGAAACTTAAATTTAAAATCACTTGGCCGTTGGATAGATAATTATATACAGACATCGGTTGGTTAAATGATTTTAATATTTGAAATTTTATTTGATAGAATTTCACATAAAAGAATGTGTCGATACTCGATTTTTGAATTCTTTAAAGATTCTGAACTGGGATGATGATAAAAAGGGTTGAAGGAAATTTCCAAACCAAAGTAGAAATATCTAAATTAGGGTTTGAATACGAATTGAAAACTTTCCAAGATAAGAGTTGGATTAGAAGGAAAAATTCTTATAGAAATCAAATGTTGGGGAAATTTGAAATCAAGAGTATCTGAGTCGTTTTAACCCAGTTGGAATATATATCTCGGAACTCTTGAAATCAAGTAGTTGTTTTGAACAAGGTCGAAACGAGATAGGGAACTAAGTGAACTCCATTGAGACCGGAGGATAAATTCAAGTATTTGAAAATTTGGAAGGAAGAAAGGTTTTGATTTGAGAAATTTATTTTAATATTTATGCATTGATTCTAAATAATTATTCTAGCTTTAAAACTATTAATTACTTTTACTTAATACTATTGTATTTAAATAATTTACTTATAATTCATTTTCAAAGGTTTCTAGTAAATCTTATTTTAAGTATATATATAATATTTAAATTACTAATTTGTCTTAACTATTATATTCCATCTATACATCTATATATATTTATTTTATAAAAAAAAATATTATTATTATTATTATTATTATTATATGAACATTTAGTTTACAAGTATTTTCCCAAATTTTAAATTCTTCCGAATGGAAATGCTTGAGTTTGAACCACTGGTTCAAATGGAGTGAGATGAGAATCCGAGATACTTGGAAACCTTTGAGGTAAATTATATTCTATTTGAATACTTCATTTTGGAAATATTATATGATTATAATATAATGGTATGGGATATATTCTAATTTAGAAAAAAAAATCGGCTTGGGATGATTTATGATATATTGATATGAAATTTTATTTTATTTGAATATAAGTTGGTTCGAAACAAAATATGATATTTTGATATGAAAGCGAACCTTTCAAATATAAAAGAACCGACCGATGTGAAAGATGTAAGCGTTGGTTGTTAAAGAGACCGGAGTCGACATAAGGCATACTCTCTATCAGTGTCGATACCACTTTGACAACTGTGAACGTTATGACGTATCCAGAACGAGTATGATGACTTGGAGGCGATTATTGAATCGAAGAACATGATCGATGACGAAATAGCCCTGACCTTCGGGTCAGAATTGAAATGACTAAAACAGGAGCTATACCGTGACTAATTGAGGTTAGCGCCTTTGATCGGACACACTTCTTCGATGCTATTTATATGACTATGATGATGATGATTTGGGCCCATTTAATTTTATGACTTTGGGAGTGTGTTCCGAGGTGGGCGGTAGTGGCTGCTATGCGTTACCACCGGTCCGGGAGTGCAATTGGTAGAATCCTACCCTGGGCATTTCCTCGAGTGCCTTGTCATATATAACCATATCGAGCCCCATACGATTTGATTTAGCATTGCCTTCTATGGAGTGCCCTCTGATAACACCAGTACGGTGAATTTACGGTACTGTATAGACTGTTGATGCCTATAAACGGCGTAAGGGTAATATGGTAATCCCGCTTACGCTATTTTCAGTATTTATACTTTACTGGATAGACACTATCATAATAGCGTACTATATTATGTATGTATTAGTTTAACGGATCCTTGAGAGATGGAAAAATCCCGTAACATCTCTTGAGTTACTGCACCCATGATACTGATGTTATTTCGTATTTTGATCTGACTAATATGAGATGATTTAGTGCTGATCCGAGTGTTTGTTGTGTTTTCTTCTTATGCAATACGCTCGGGTCAGCAGACATTGCAGTTACTGAAGATGACTGTGCCTTGGAGATCGAAGACGAAGATTTGTATATATATTCATCATATATAGGTATTCCGCTGCTTATTATGTACATCTGTATATATATGTAACTCTGATATTCATTTGAATGTTATAACCAATGTATATATTTCAACTGCTTTAACTGCTATTTATTTATTATATGTTGTCCTTCCGCTGTGAGATTCTATGATTTTGTTTTTCCTTCTTTCTTTCTTTTTTTCTTCTTTTTCCCAATAACTACCTGCATTTGCGATTTGTTTAAGTCGACATGTGTGGTTTATTGTCGATTTGAACGGTCAAAAATATGGGTCGTTACACCACATTGATAGGAATTTTGATAATTTTGTATTTTCAAAAAAAAAGTATAAGGGAACTCTTACAACATATATGTAGACATGTTAAAAAGATTATTGCTAATTTTGAGCATGTCCTGGTCTAAATTGTAATATATTTGGTTAAGCAAATGAATATTGTTAAATGAACTAAATGCACTATCAAACTATATAATTTTTAAGTGCATTTTGATTGCATATGTAGAATTTATTTCTTTTTATATTGACATATATATATATATATAATTAATCATTTTCCCCTGCATTGGTATTGAAGAGATTAGTGGGTAGGTTTCAGTTAACGGGTCAAATTGCCCTGGTTCAGTGAGAATCATAGTCTTCCAAGTTTAAGGATGTTAAGGCAAGATAACAAAGTGGATTAAAGAAGCTCCAAGATGACGTTGCTCCATCTATATGGTAAAATTACAATTTGTTTACCTTCTTCCAATTAATTAACAGTAAAAAAAAGAAAAAACTTGAATGCTATTTCAGCAATATCGAAAAGCGAATCAGCTGTTATGGGACACTAATTTTTTCAATTTCCTATGATCCCAAAAAATGATATTAGTTTAAATCTGATAATTGATTCAGTATATTACTTTACTTCAAATATCATTCTCTTATCGCAAGTATAATCTTTACAAATTTTACTTTATTTCAAAGGTTCAAGTGGCAAGAAACTAAATTTTATGTCAATGATTGAATGCATATTTTCAACAATTTGCATTATGTCGTGTTAATGAAAATGCTAGAAGTCAAACAATTTAAAAATTTGTAAAGCTATGGTCTGTGAGTCAAAACGAGAAAATAAATTATCCTATCTACAACAAAAATATGTCATGCAGTATAATTAAGAGGCCACTTAAAGACAGTTTAAGCCGACAATATTAAAGACGAGGTCTAGGATTAGGCTGACGTGTCGATAATCAAAACCCAATAAACATAGCTGATTGACCATTTTCTCGATAATCAAAACCCAATAAACACAATAAAAGCCTATCTTTTATTACAATCTTGTGTCGATTGGTGCAAATATACTGATTATGTATTCTTTTCGCAGATATCCGAGGGAAACTGTATACAAAAATGTAAAAATTTCATTAAAAAAAGGAAGAATTATGTTACTAAAGCATCAATAGAAATAATGAAAATATGTAGAGTGTATTTCTACAAACTAAAATTTACTTATATAATGAAATATAGGTCAAATTATATAGTTGAAAACTTTCCTCAACCTGATTTTTATCTGTTTTAAGTCCATATTTGATAGGATTTGTATACAATTTACCATCATCTTCATATTTACAATCTGGTTTTAAGAAATAAAATCCATTTCCACATATCGCAAGCCAACAATAAATTATCCTTTTTCCATAACTATCTATTTTTTATGACAATGTATATATCTTGATCTTATAAAAAGGATTTAAAGGTAAGGTGATATTACAAGCTACGTCAGCATTCAACATTCCTTTTGATTCATCGTTTGACTGCTAAGACCCATTTTTAAATTCGTATAACATATTTTATAACCATTTCAATATATGATATACATCTTACTGAAAACCACATATTCAAGAATAGTTTAATACTAATCCTGATAATGAAAATGCTTGATTTGGATCGTTAAATTTACAAATTCGTAGATTTTGACATAGTTGATTTAATTCGTTTTGTTGAAAGATATTCCAGTTAACAATTTTCTTTCAACGTAATTATATTTTATTGTCTGTTTCTGTTTTTGGTTTGTGGATTCCTACAATTTGAAAGGGATTTGTGTAACTAATAAATCAACTATGTTTTAGCGGGCTATTGTAAATAAATTTTGCGCTTTCGCACTGCACGGTATGTGAATGTGGCATTCAACAATCGATATTTTTCTCCTGGTTATAAGTATGGATGTATCGTGTTGTTCTAAGAGCTTTTTTAGTTTAAAAAACTGCTCCCTTTTTTTTCTTTTTCTCAAATTGTTTCCATCATGTTCTCATCATATGGATTACAAAGCATTTTAAAATCAAGATTTTATGAGAGATATAAGTCATGTATATGAGTTTAAATGTATAAGACAGTTTATTGTGAGTTATTTTTTATTTATTTTTACTATTTATGAAACTATAAAAAGTGATATATTTTGAATCAAGTTGAAAATATAAATTTGAACTCCTACACAACCTATTCAATCAATTATCTAGATACTACTGAAAGTTCCATATTTTCATATTTACCACTTGATGTTTTCTTAAAACACTATTTTCAAATATGTACGAAATCTATTGGGTACATTTTAAAATTATTTTACCAGATACCTTGGTGCTAAGTTAAAGCATCTGCTATTAAATTTGATTAATTTTGGTCCTTTCTTAGCTAAAATGTTGACTGATGGTATTTTTTGTATATTTTCGTGGCTTACATGCTCAAATAAAAAAAATTAAGTACTGTCTGTTTCATTATCCATTTGTTTATGTTCTACGTAATGGTTTTATTTCATATTTTTGTTTGTTTTAAGCTATGATCCATGTGTGTTATAGTCATGTATGCTAAAAATCGTTTAGATCATACTCACATTAAGTCATGAATCATTCTGTCTTGATGTATTATCTTACGAGTTCCTTTTTACTAAGCTAGGTGGTCATCATATACAGTTTTATAACTCTCACAATGAATAAATATATGCGCTGGTAGAGCTAGGTGATTATTGTATACAGTTTGCTTATACATATACATATGCATATAAATGTATGCATTGGTTAGCATAGAATTATTGGACATGAGTAGACATGCTAAAGACTGTAGATCATGGAATTACTGTGTGCATGCCTTTTTCTGCCAAGGCTATTGAAATCTATGGACTACTGCTTTTTCTGTCAATCAGAATTTCCAGGGGCTTTTTGATGGCATCATCCATGATCATATAATAAGTGGCATCAATACTGGAAGCAACTATGGGTATCGATACATTTACTTTGGTATAATTGCTACAGCTCGAGTGACGTTTTTATACGATGTTTCATTTATAACTTTATCATGTAAGTGGTTCATGGATAAAACCATTGTAGATGAAGTCAAACAGCAGGAGTATGCATACCCATCATACATGCACTATTGTCCAAGCTGAAGAAGAATACTCTTCCCAACAGATTTTGTTTTTTAAACTGAAAATATTTGTACTTAGAGATCCAATCCATAGTAAGAGCTCAAAAATAATATAACAAGAAAGATCAATAGTCAGTTGTTTTGGAAGCCAACATGCGTCAGTAACTAATGGCTATCAAACAATAACTATAAACAATGGCTCGATCATTGGTACAACAACTGTTGCATGTCCAACTCTCCTCCAAAAGAATATATCTGCTTAAGAAAGCAATCATGGGACATTACCATAGGGAAGAAAGCAAAATTTATATGTGGATTATGTAGACCTTAGTGAATACAATGACTCCCATCGGTGCTTATTCATGTACAGAAATAAATGTTGTTCCACATTTCAGAACTTGACTTATAGGCATGTTGGACTGAAACTCACGAGACAAGAAAAGAATGAAGCTTAAGAGAGCTAAAATCATTCTTTGTTTATGTTGATTCGACTACTTAGTTTGAATAAAAATTTATATTGTAGTTCCATCTGGGATTAACATGGAGAATAACTTATTGGGTTTAATATTTTCAAAAAATGTAATAACATTCATTTTTTTCAAACATTTATAAGTATGTGTTTATATATATGAATGTATGTATGTATGGGTGTGTTTGTGCATGTCTTTTATTTATATACATGGGATTTTTTGGTATTCTCGCTTTGTGTCTGATCAATTTGTGTTGTTAATGATCATTGAAGTCCATTCATTTTCTTTTCTTTATTTCTTTCTTTTTTTGCAAAAATGATGATGTTGATGAAACATTAGAATGCATATGCAATTATTACCAAATTTCCATAAGCACCCATGATTGATCATACATGCATATACACATGCACACACACATGTATTTTGTGTATACATTAGGTGGATGTGGATTTTCTTTATTAATACAACTTTATTACATAATACATAAATTTGTTAAAATTAATATATCTATACTAGTACATTATTATCAAGTTTCATTCTAAGAGAGCATAAGCCTCAGATTATTTTGTGAAATGAACAGTCACTTTTTTCCATCTATTTGTAGTGAAATACTCACAGACCAACGATATTTCTAATTGTTCTCAATTATCATTATTTGCCCTAATTTATACTAATCCTTAATATCGATTTCTCCATATTTAAGGTATACTCGATGAAGTGTATCCCTTCAATAGCCATATTTACCCATGATCCATTTCTCTGGGTTAAGGATCAAGTTCCTAAACTCCAACGAATCACTTGACAATCAAGTCTATTACATAATGCATTTCAATCTTCCTTATCCCATCATCTGACAAGTGCTGGCAAGGCGGTGTCAAAGGATTTCCTTAAAAGGTATTGGTTTTTCTCTCTATTTGTGTAGTTCCTTATTTTTCGTGTAACTATATTCTATGTTTTTCAAGTTTCATAATCCCTATTTCATAATATATTCTACATGTACCAAATAAACCATGTGGCTAGTGAAATAGCCCCATAAATTGGAGTGACTACAGATGTAGATGGAAAGCTATGATGGGCCATTTTTTTTTTGCGAATAATAACATCTATTATAGAAATTTCCTATATATTTGCATCTGTTATGATACTAGGGTAATATTCAATGAAATCTTCATAATGGTGATCAAAACAGCTTCCATAAGGAAATTGACATAGCAAGAGATCATTTAATTTTCATATTATGGTATTCTATCATTAGCTGAAAAACATAAAAAAGAAATTATCATTATTTTGAGGTTGGAATTTATTATTGCTCGATACAATTAATGTTTTTAGGCTTTGTCTAAACAAACGAAATTGGAAGAGCAAAAAGCAGTAGCGTATTGAGCTATATTTCCTTTGAGATTGTTAATTTAAGACTGTGACAAAAATCAAAAATAATCACCTGTACCTAAAATCCCCTTTACCCAACCAATCAGGACCCCTGATTTCCACCTTTTTGCAATTAAACCCTATTTTTTTCTTTGACTTAATTGCAAAAAGATGGAAATGGTTGGTTGGGTACAGGGAAATAAAGGATCTTGAGTACAGAGGATTTGCTCTCGACAAAAATATATGAGAAGTATAGTGAAGGGTATCTTCACACTGCCATATTTTAATGGGTACACATATAAATGAATTGATTATAGAAAAATCTCAAAGAATTATTTCCTTACTCTGTTGACAGTTTAATCAATTCTACCGTTGCTTTTTAGGTAGGTCATTAAATGGTGTTAACTTGCATATTTTAATAAGTTTGAATTGATTGCTAAAATGTAGGAGCTAACTATTCTACTACTATTCCTTAACATATATACCCATAAATTTTACAAAATATGACAGGACAGACGTGTCGTGCGCGGTAAATGGTGTAAACAATGCAATAAATGGAAGGAAGCTACTGAGAAAGGTGTAGTTGAAGTGAGCTGAGTGGCAAGATTGGCAACAAATGATACAGCAAGAGACGGAGCTTGCTGAAGAGGAAGTGCATGATGTGGTTCAGGCAGTATGTGCATTTCATGTGGGGTTGGGTGCTATTAGTGAATATATAGTAAGAGACAAAGCTTGCTGAAGAGGAGGTACGTGATATAGCCAAAGCAATTCGGATATAATGTGTGTTTCATGTGGGTTGAAAGTCCAACACTACAGGCTAATTATTAAAATAGTGTGAGCAAGAGGCTAAAATGGTGTGAGCAACAGGCTAGATAAAATGTTGGCTAAAGGAGTGTGACCCGAATGCAGGAGAGTTGTAGAGCAAGATAGAACTTGAGATCTATATATTTAACATATACATTAGTTTAGTTAATATAACTCTAAGATGGGTTATTCACTGTATGCCATATAATTGTGAATGAGATTCATTTATGTAGTAGCAAGTTGAACTCGAGTGACATTTGTTACTAGGATATGAGCATGTACGCTTACAGAAATGTATGGTTTAACCTGCATAACATTGGCCTGCAATGAATAAACAATTTGAAGTGTGTTACAAAATTTCTTTTAACTTTATATAGTTAATGGGATGACGGCTATATAACTTACATCTAACTTATTTTTTTTAGCCAGAGGCTTTTGAATAGCAGCAATGGTATTGTATGTTTTTGCTAGAATCATATTCTAGGCTATGCTGTATCAAAGTTGAAATGAAATCTTTACCATTAACAGTTCATGCCTGATGTTTAGTGTTTTTTGTTTGTTTTAAAAACTATCCTAACTTGAAGATGGAAAAAGATGGAAAACCATATCGGATACTATGCGATTATTAAATGTACTTGAGTTTTTATATTTCAATCAACAATCAATCTGCATCCTAACATAAACAATATCTCAAAATTAGAAATACTAATCCTAAGTACCCATTTGATCCATTGGTGTGATAGGATCTTAGGGTTGTCAATGGATACTTTCGGATACGGATAGTGTCAGTGGCGAAGCCAGCATTATTGCTGAGATGGTGCCAAAATTTGAGCTTTCGCTTAGGAAGAAAAAAAACTTAAAATTATGTTATTAGAAGAATGTATAACATTTGCGAGAAGGAAAGAGAAAAGCAGCTGTAAAAAGTTAAGAAGAGAAGACTTCAAATCATATAATTGAAACATAAGTGATATAAGAATAAGGTCAGATAGGGTAAGAAAGTAATTTCAGATAGGGCAGCATTATACTTAAGCAAAAACTTTAGCCATTATTATTGAAATTAGGTAGGGCAGCTGCCCTACTTGGTCAACATCTAGATCCTCTCCTGGATAGTGTTATATCCGTATCCATATCCGAAATTATTGTTCGATATTGGATATCCGTAATTGCGAATACGAAAGGATATCAGATAATTACCCTATCTGTTAATAATCGATGAATCAAGAAATATAAATGAAAAATATTTTAGTTTAACATAAATGTTTTTCGATTCCATTGATCACAAAGGTGTTAAAAATAAATATATATGATGAAATTAAATAGATTTGAGTAGCCGATATGCATTTAGTGTATATAATATAAACCTTTGACTTAATAAAGCAATAAATAAATCTAATTTATTGTACTAAAATACATATAATTTTGAGTATAATGTTAAAACAAATAGGACGGATATTTTTCGGATGCGGATATCTATGTATCCGTATCCGCATCCATCCACTTTTCGGATGAGAGTGCGGATAGATTTTAGAATTTTTCGGATATCCATTGACAACGCTACCTACAATTTACTAACTACAACTTCAACTGTAAATATACACAAATAATTTATGATAAATTTTGATTAATTAGATATGCCAACATTCAGCTATCCAATACCAAATGATAACAATCGAGAGAAAATGCTCAATTTTAAGTTCTCAATCCTCAATTGATCTACATGCTAAACCAGATTCAACAGCCTATCTTTATATCAAAATAATTTCTTTAAGCAGTGCTATAGAAGTTATAAACATTTTTGCTATGGTAACGTGATATCTTATCTCTTTTATTTTTAATAACAAATTTCTCTATTTTTTTGTATTATCCTCTAATACCAGATATATTTTTGCAAACTTTATCCTTCTAGAAAGTTAGTATTGACATAACACTTAGTTTCAATTGTAAATATAAATGACAATAAACTACACTATTTTTTCCATACCGGTGTGCGAAGCACGGGTGCACACTTGTTAAAATTTAACGAATCGTGCGCGATAGTTCGCGTTTCGAAATCGTAACTTTAAACAATCATGCCAAAAGATCTGACCGTCAGATTTTCCCAAATCTGGGACCGTTAGGACCGCTTTGGGATCTTTCTAACGATATAAATCTTGCTAAAATCCAACGGTTAGGTTTCGAGATATGTGAAAATCAAATTTTGATAAAAATAGCGCTAGGGCCACCTATTGACCTGAAGCGTCATTAAATTAAATTGAGCTATTTTTATACAAATACAAATAGCGATAAATCGTTATAAAATAATATTATTGATATAAAATGGTTTTAAATTATATATATGTGAGAATTATTTGAAAAGACCGAGTTCAATATCATTTCAAATAATTATACGACGATTTAAATCGAAGATATTGAAGACGTTGATTGATGACCGGCGATCTTCACATCGAATGGGCAACTACCGATGCCCTGAACTAAGCCGCTCCTAGGAAAGGGTTAAAGTGGCAGTCGTATGGACATACTTGTTGATCATCCGAATAAGCGAGCACCTCTCTTCCGTATTGGACATACGGGACGAGGAATAAGGTGGCTCCGGTTCCGTTCAAACCCAGAACGGACTTGTAAACGGATGTATGTCTGACATTGGATTTCATTCCATGTAAATTGATTTTTATTTAATATATATCTGATTGGTGGCGAAGAATTAATTCTCTTGCTTATCACCCTTCTCTGAGACGCATGAGCTCATATATTAGTAGTTATCGATCGCATGGCGTGAGTTGTCAATGTGACATGCCAAGATTTAATTGATTGAGGCTTTTGTTGAAAAGCAGAGCCTTGTGGTTGATGATCAAAGCATAGCCTATTTTGGCATAGCTTTGTGTATAGCATTATCTCATGAGCTTCACACCCCGATGAGAGTTAGAAATGGGACAAGGGAACACAAGGAGTGCACACGTTTCTTTCTAGCTAGAAGTGGTATCAGGGTTTTGCAAGCCCTGACATTATACTTATGTGGTTGATGGATTATGAGATACCTCGGATTTATTGGTTGATAGTGACAAATTATAGGTTCAATAGGACCGGGAAGCGTGTGTCCAGGCATAACTAGTCCACTAACGTATTTGTGGACCGGCCCTGCAGGATCCAAGGGTTCGCCAGCGTCTGAATCCTGAGACATCGCTAGAGTGTCTCGAATCAGCAAGGAGATCGTCCCTAGCCTTGACTCATGATGGAAACTCAACTTCCAATACGACATTACGGTTTTGATTCTAAACCTATATATGGCGACATAGTAGGATGGGGTACTATGTTGTCTATGATTGATACATTTACTTTGAATTATTTTAAAACTGATTAGACACTAATAATAATATTAAAATATTATTATTTTTACATATCAAGCATGTTTGATCATTATAAGGTAAAACTCTGTCCTCCGGTTTGCGTTGCATTGTGTGATGGGACTTGAGTATTATAATGATTTCATTTTTCTAAAAAGCATTGCATTGTTTTGAACAAAAATTTATATAATTTATGTACTGGAAATCCAATGGAGTAAACATGTTCCGTGTTAGCGGCGTGGTCCTATGATTAGCCATATTGTTAGATAAGTTAGGAAAGATTTCTCATACCAGTCCCATGATTGACCCGTAGTTTGTTTCACTTTGCAAAACTCGGGTGATCTCTTTTCCACACGGGGAGTCGAGTAGCTTATTTTACAGATATATTGAGCAGGATTCTGGATCGAAGCTTAAAGCTATGTCCAGAGCATTGATAGACTTCCGCTGTATCAGATTATTAGTTCCGCTGCATTGTATTAAGTTCATTGTTTATTATCTTCCACTGTTGAATTATTATATTCGATGTACTCTGATATTCTATACTCTGATGTTGCATTATTATGATGTAATAAAATCTTTAATTATTTGTTCTGATGTGTTGTATGCCCAAAATTAGGTATTTGGGTTTTTAAACGGTCTTAGTCAATTTTGCGATCGATTAGGTCTGGGCTAAATTCGAATCATTACAGTTTTTCTTGGTTATACAGATGGTATAAAAGGATATATAATTTGGAATCCAATTACGAAGAAAGTTATACATTCCAGACATGTGACTTTTGATGAGTCAACAATGTTTAAACCTTTGGAAGGTTTAACAGAGGATTCAGATTCAGTTGATGAGAAGCCTGAAAAGACCAAGATTCCCAATTTTCAAACCTGAAGTAGAGCTATTACTATTGATAATAGTGACAGAGCAGTTGATGATACATCACATGATAGTCCAAAGATTTCCTCTAGTAGTGATGGTGATGGTCATGAAGCTAGAGAGGATTCAGCTCAAGGTGGAGCTCAAGGTGGAGTTGAAGGAGAATCGGGCGATATAACCATTCGAACTAGTCAGAGACCAAAGAGAGCTCCAATTAGCTATGGAGATTGGCATTATGCAAATTTGTGCCTTGATGATCAGTTTGAGTATGCTTTACATGTAATTCATGATGAACCATTGAGCCTTGAAGAAGCCATGAAGTCGAGTGATAACTCGAAGTGGAATTGTGCTATGAAGAGGAGATGCGATCTTTGCAAAAGAACAGGACTTGGGATTTGGTACAACTACCTCAAGGAAGCCGAGGCATAGCTTGCAAGTGTGTATTCAAGGTGAAAGATGATGGTCGATACAAGGCAAGATTAGTAGCCAAAGGGTTTTCGCAAAGAAAGGGGTTAGAGTATGATGAAATATTTTCTCCAGTTGTTAGACAAACTTCAATTCGAATCCTACTTGCAATATTGCTACTCATGATTTGGATTTAGAACAGCTTGATGTGAAGACCTCTTTCTTGCATGGTGATTAGGAGGAAACCATTTACATGAAGCAGCCAGAAGGATTTATTGTATATGGAAAATCGGATTTGGTATGCAAGTTTAAGAAATCTCTTTATGGTCTAAAACAGTCGCCTAGACAATGGTACAAAAGGTTTGATTCTTTTATGCTTTCACATGATTTTAATCGTAATACTAAAGATGCATGTGTTTATTTTAAGCATTTAAAGAATAATAATTGGGTGTATTTGTTTTTGTATGTGGATGATATGTTGATTGCATCCAAGGGTAAAGCTGAAATTGATGCGTTGAAGTTAAAATTAAAAGCGGAATTCGATATGAAAGATCTTGGAGAAGCAAAGAAAATTTTGGGGATGGAAATCCAAAGAGATAGAAAGCTTGGACTTTTGAGACTTACTCAAAAGAAATATATTCAAAAGGTGCTTGCTCAGTTTATCATGGATGGAGCAAAGGCTATCAGTACACCCATGTCTTTGCATATACAGCTTTCTAATCAGGGCTCTCCAATCTCAGAAAAGGACAAGGCCTAATGAAAAAGGTGCCTTATACGAGTCTAGTAGGTAGCTTGATGTATACAATGGTGTGCCATTGCTCAAGCTGTTGAATTAGTTAGTAGATATACGGAAAATCCGGGAAAATCGCATTGGGAGGCAGTGAAGTACATTTTTAGATATCTTAGAGGAACATCATATTATGGGCTTGTTTTTTGCGGTAGAAATGATTTTGTGATTCAGACTATGCCGGAGATAGAGACAGAAGGAAGTCAACCTCAGGCTATGTGTTCACACTTGGAGGAATAACTATTAGTTGGAGAGCGAGGTTGCAGACTATAGTTGCTTTATCTACTACAGAGGCAGAGTTGATAGATGTAGTTGAGGCAGCTAAAGAGGCACTTTATTTGAAGAAGTTATTGTGTGATTTGTGCTTTATACAAGATGCTTGTTTGGTGAATTGTGACAGTCAAAGTGCAATTCATTTAGCTGAAAATTTGGCTTTCAGTTCTCGAACAAAGCATATAGAGGTAAGAGAGTCTTTCCTTGTCTTTATGAATGAGGAGAAGTTAGTTCGTCTTTAGAAGATTCACACAAGTAACAATGCAGCAGATGTGTTTATGAAGGCATTACTTGCTAGTAAGTTCGAGCATTGCTCGAACTTGATTCACCTGATGAAGTGCTAGGTGCCACATGGTGGCACTATGGGGAAGAGAGTGACTTGGTTGAATTCAAGAGAAGATGTGGTATTCTTCTTGTATGAAGAGATAGGAGTTGGTTGCACAATGTCTACCTTGTTTTTGAATGCTTCCAACACTTTGTTGGTGGGTGGTGGCCTTGTTGAAGTTCACTGACAAAGCGCAGTGTGGGGTGGCTTTTGCAGGAACTTATTGGGAAGCATTCACATTGGAGACTCTTGGTTGCAAGAGATATGATATCAAGGTGGAGATTATTGAAAATTTTTATGATACAATATTTACAAAAAAACAATTAGATTTTTGGAGATATTCAGGGTAATTTGGTTACCCGTTTTGTGCAAGAAAGATATGGATTAAGGAGAAAGGGATATTGGAGATTCCCCGTTTATTTTTGTTGTCATGTTTCATGAAAGAAGACACAGAAAGAAATTAAATTGGGAAAATGATTGATTGATGTAGAAAATGGAAAGTTATCAGTCAATCATATGACAATAAAATTAATGAGAATATTAGCCTTCCGTGAATTGATTTATTTACATAAATCAATTGCCTTGTCCCCAAGTAATTTTTTCTCTATTTAAAGGGAGGCATAGAGGATGTTATTCCTATGACATGAGATCGTCTGTATTTCTTCATTTCTTTTCTCTACTTTAAAAACTATGTAATCTCTTGAATATTAATAAAATATATTTCCCATTGAAGTGGACGTACACTATCTCACGATAGTGGAACCACTATAATTTTTTGTGTTCTCTATTGCCTTTATTTTTTTCTGTGATCTGTGATTGATAATCATTTCAATCTGTTTTTCTATCACATCATTGCAAATCCCATTGAGGTTTTTCCGCTGTAGGGATTGATCACCCCTTATAGGTATATTGTCCATGACCCCTAATGTTTTGTTGTGAGCATTATAGCTATTAATTTATATACAAACTTTAAAGAAAAAAGCATAGAACTTCAAAGCCATTAAAAATCGGTGTCACTGTGGAATTTGTAGTGAAATTGTGTTCTTTTCTATTAATTTCATGGAAACTGTGAGTTCCATGGATAATATTCTACCTGAATCATTTATGTCGAAAGCATGCTAAGACTCTACCAGTTCTACTGACTTTGCAGTTTCTCTCCTCAAGCCAATTGTTATTTTACAATAAAGTATGATAGATTTCAATTTTTTTCATCAATTTTAATGCTATGTGTCCAATTGTTTTAAACTTCAAACTTATGCACGCTTTTTTGGTACTTCCAGACTACATGGTTTTCAAAAATACGACATACTTGCTTCTATTTGTGATCATGAGGACTTTAATTCCTGTGTCACTACCTTCCATGGTAGGAAAGCCTGAACAATTTGGTACATCACGACTTTCCAACTCTTACTTAATGTTCGATTTTGTAGATTCAATGTCTTCAGCACTTCAATAATAATTGCATTTACAGCATATAATACTTTTTCAAGCAAGAAAGTCTGTTAACATATATCTTATAAAAAAATAGATTAGTTAGCGGATTTAGTCTTATATGCTCTTTGAGAACTGATTGTAGTGTCTGCTTCGCTGCAACAATGGAACCGATGTACAAGACTTCTCTATGACGAGTTATAAAGGATTTAAATTTCAGTGCGGATTAAATTCTTTTCAGCCCAAACTCCAAAGCCACTACTTCATTAGGTAAATATTACAGATTTAATTTAGAAAATGGAAAAATATCTTTTGACATGCAATTCAGCAAAGAATGCATGGTTATCAAATTTTCAAAACATTATCGACAATTTCCTTTGTATCTGACTTTGTTATTAATAATTCATTTATCCAGTTAATGTTTCATTAAATATGAATTGAATGTTATTTCATATTTTACATTGCATTATCCTATTTCCATTCACCAACCTAGAATGCCAATTATGCATTTCTTTAATATTATTAATACAATACTTTGCACATTTTTGTTTTAACAACTATAATGTCATTCTACTCAACCCCTTTTTGCAAATGATTTAAATCAGTTTATGAATAATACAAATTATATACTATATCACAACATAAAACATGTAATTTATGATTTTACTATTCTTATAATAACATACAATGGTGGATATATCACTGCCCGTGTGCGCAGCACGGGCCAATCACTAGTTATAAAATTAATTTTGTAATTTAAATCAAGCGATAAAATCTTTAGTTTACCCCCGTTTAAGGATGATATAGCTTCTAGCAAAATTCACAAGGCCTATTATTAGATTATTGGTGTATTATTGGCCGTTTATAGATGAAATATGCTTGGAAAAAATCTAAACAATTTTATATGAATTTATCTGACTATAGCACAAAAACACTAATGATATTTTGGGGCTGGGATTGAACTAATGAAATAGGTGCTAAAACATCCTCATTAATGGTGAGGCAATAGAAAGCGTTACCTTCAGTTATAGTAGCAGCATCACATTCCTTTTTCTTTCTTTTTTAGATTTCACTAAAAGTAGTTGTAGAGAATTGTACATCCTCTATATGCATCACTGGTGTTGTATTTCTGGGTATCCATGCTTTCTTTACTATAAGCAAACAATATTTTAAAGTATGACAAAATAGTTTGCATGATGTGCACGACTTTGGTTTATACTCATAGGAAAATAAAACGTTTTCCAAAGTGTGTTATTCGGATTTTGAACTTGTATAATATTTGGATACTCAAAGTTAATATCAGTTTTTATCATAACTTGTGCATAGTTTAATCCATTTTATGCAGTTGTTTTATTATCTAACTATTGCAAGTCATCAATATCTTCATCCATGAAAATTGTGTTTATAGATGTTAATAGGTAAACCTGCTTGAATGAACATCATCATGCAGGGCTTCAAACTTCAACATGGCATTTCCATTTTCTATTCAGAACTAATGAATATTCACTAGCACAAGGTATTCCTTGGTTGATAGAAGTTTTTAAATCATTGCTCAAACATTCAAAATACAACATTATATCCTTAGGCTGCCACATTAATTGGGAAATTATTGCGTGGAGGAACATCATCTGCATCTATTTCAGAACTCTTTTAGACTTCCGGAGAAGTGAATTTTTCTGATATGTAGCGTATCGTTCTTAACACTAACAGAGGATGTCCGACTCAAATAATCTGATCATTGGAGTTCATCATCTGTGACAAATTGAAATCATCATCAAATGGGATAAGGACCATAAGAGAAGCTGTCCTCAACTTATAATTTAAATTTTTTGGCTTGAACACTATGATTTAAATGATATCTTACAGGGGTCATGGAAAGAACACACTTTTGGAAACCCTTTGTACACCCATTGATCTGTACATGTAAATAGGTAAATCTGCTGATAGATGTTCATAGATGACCTGCATGTATTTTTTCAAATTATATGAGTTTCATTTTTGGTTTTAGCGGATTGACCTACTTGTATGGAGGTTGAGCCTGAGATTGAGGTAACTATCGCAGAACTATTTGTGCTTATTTGTTTTCTTGCTAATTGCTATTGTGTTGTGCTCGTATATCTCTAAAATTTTAATTGGTACACTTCACAATGCTTACACACTTCTGGGTAAATTACAATGTACATCCAGCCTGACTAGAATAACTGGAAAATTGCTTCACACGTATGCATTCATGCTTGGTTTTGGAAAACATTTGTGTGAAACCCATGTTGTTAATTTTTTTCCTTTCATTTTGAAGATATGTGTGGTATTTTACATATAGGTAAAATGTGCAATAGAGATGTACTTACTTGGGTTGTTGACATTTGCGTATTTGTGGATGGTTTTTATATTTTTATATTGTAAAATTTTATGTTGTTTTATTTGATTGTATTTAGAATTGTGTTGTGGCAAGCCTAAAGGGCTCATTTAAAAAAAACTTGCATATTGTTGTAATGACAAAACAGATGCAAAAGCAATAGAAAGCCAAATTGGAATAAACAATTTGCATCTACTGTAATAACAAAACTAACGCAAATACATATAGTATTTGCATCTGTTTCTGGCTACAACGGACGCAAATATACCATACTTGCATCCGTTGAACAATCTGAAGCATTTTTTTAAATTTGCATCTGTTGTATTTGCATCGATAGTGGAATAGACGCAAATGACGTAAAAAAAATGGACGCAAATACAATTTTTTGTCCTTGTGTCCCTCTTCTATTTTAATTTTTATCTTCAAATTGGTGAGGAATTAGAGGAAACTTCCAATTAGGAAGTTGGAGTGTATGTTGAGGAGAACCTATAGAAACAAATTGGTGACCTAAGGTAAAGCAAGGTGGCTGGAATCTGGCCTGAAACATGAGGAGGAAGTTTCAGGTTTTGTGGTTTTGCATGCAAATAATGAGGAGTTAGCCGAAGGTGTCAACTAGGACGTTGTAGAGGGGAGAGGGCCTATAAGTTTCAAGTTGGAGGGCTAGTCTGAAATGGAGCGTGGTGGTCGTGGCGTCGATATAATCGATGACAAACGTTTTTGGGTGTTGTTTTCGAATTTCAACCAATTTCGACTGACATGGTCATTTTCAGGCGAGGTGATGAACTAGAGAAAGGAAGAGGAGAATGAGGTCGAGGTGCCGCTCAACTTTCGTGGAGGCTGGTGGCTCGTGGTGGCCTCTTGGGTGGTCGAACGGATTTCGTTCGTGGGCGAATCTAGGGACATCGGCGGCGAACCAAGGGTGGGGGTTGGCAGTGAAGCAACGCCGTGGAGTGGTAGTGGCGACGCGATGGTCGAGGCAGTGTTCGAAGCTCTCAAGCAGCAATGGTGAGCAACATTTTGGGGGTGAGCAGTCAACGACGTGAGGAAGGAGAAAATTTAGAGGTTAATTAAAATTTTGATTAAATTACTAACGACGTAATTAATTTGTTCAAGTATAAACGTGTATATCACTCTCATATAAAATCATAATTCGACAAAATGAGTTGCTATGGAATCATGGCGACAAATACTATGTGTACGAACTGATCTGAACAAGATTGGAGCTGGTTGGAATTTTGAGTTAAATTAAACACCAATTTAATTTAATTTAAAACGATCATTATTGCAACAATTAATAATCAAGGTGAGAACTCCTTTATTTAACTTGAAAAGTTATTATAATCGTTATATATTGTATATTGATTGCTTGTGGTTGCTGTGTTGGATGTTTATTCAGTTATTATTACTGTTTATGTACATATAAGCATTAACGACTATAACGCTTATATTATAATTGTTTGATGGATGATGATTATTGATGTGGATGTGTTTATTTGAAGTGTACACCATGTATTTGGGATTATTTGGAATTGACTGAGTCTCATTCCATTGATTTTTTAATGAATTTTATACTCTTTTAGTGAAATAAAACGTGAAAAATAGAATTTGGACTTTTATGCCCGAAATGATTTGGAAATGAAAGTAAAGTGTTTATGAACAACTTTTGAAAAGATTGAAACCAATTTGGAAGAGTTTCGAATTAGAAATGGCTTACTCTAATTTATAATCGATTTCGAATAGTAAATTCAAAAGTGAATTTGAATTGGATACATAAATGACATTTTTAACTCGAATTGATTATCATGTTATATTTGTATAACGTTTAAATGGATTTCTGCAAACTTTGGATTTCAATAATTTAATTTTGAAAAATATTATTATTTTAATATAATAATAATAGAATATTCAATTCTAATTTAAAATTGAATTTGAAAATTGATTCTTTGTTAAACGGGGTTATAAACGTTTTATAAAATATATTTGGATTGAATCGGACGAGTATATTTTAAATAATATATGGTTTGAATAAGATTAGTCGCGCAGCGATAGTTCGCGAATTTCGACCATAAACTTCAAATGATTATAACTAATGAAATTTAAATCGGGTTTTCCTAAAAGGAAAAACGTTAGATTTCTATTGATAATAAATTTCAAATGAAAGAATAAATTTTTAATTTCAACTTATAGATTTCAAGTTATGTTTAAAACTATTTTTGATAAGGTCGTTGTAAACGCAATTTGGTGAACGCAATTGGAAATCGATCGAAACTGCTTTATAAAAATTACTAAAAATATGGAAAATTATGATAAATCATAATAAAAGATTTTAATATGAATTGGATAAAAACTATGAAGGTTTGAACTGTATTTTTTTTTTGCCTAATTTACCAAATACGGTAAAAAACAGACATGTTGGAAATCTAAGTTAAATGAACTAAAGTTATCAAATCTTAATTTGTTAGATTTGATTGGTATTAATCGTCAAGTATTTGGTGTTAATTCCATAGATGAGACTCATACTATTCGAGGAATCTAAAAGATGGATACACCGCTATTCCGCTTATGGTATCTATTGAATATGTGAAGTTGATATTGGATATGAACCGGTATGATTTCTCTCTAAATTTATACTTTTATATCAAATGATATTGGGTTTTTGTGAACGGCGTCTTAAATAACATAATTTTTAACCCAGCTAAGTTAAGTTATGATTGGAATTCAAAAAGATAATTGATATTGAATTTCGTAGTTAAACTTATATTATTTAAGGAATTTGGAAGATATTTATATTGTTATTCCACTTATAGTATTCGTTGATTTCGTGAATTGGTATTGAATAAAGGTTGATATAATTTCTATGTAAATATTATATTTAATATCAATTGGATTTTGGGTTTGTTATGAATGACGTCTTAAATAATGTTACCCAATTATGACTAAAATATGATTTGGAATAAAACGTAACAACAAATCTTTTAATTAAGATTTAATGAAGTTTTCCCAAAGTTAAGTTTAAGTATAAATGTTCGTTAAAATTTAAATGAATCTTTGTTAAAGATTTAAAGGAATGTGTTTTATAAATTCCTAATTTAGGAATTAATGAATAAAGGATTTTATGAGGTTAATGAATGATTTTAATAAACCAATTAAAGAGGAAATAGAATTAGAAAATCCTTTATATTATATATGATTTTGAATGACAATCATTGTTCGGAAAGTACAAGATTATATTTTTATCTGAAAACCATTTCGAATAATGATGTAATGAAATGGAGAAATTGAAGAATATGGTTGAAGACCAGGAATCTTCACATTGAACGGGCAGCTTGTTGATGCCTTGGGAGGCCTCCCATTATGAGGTTATATTGTGACAGTGGTCCGAACGTACTTAGAGTTTTTTAGGATTGCAAGGAGCTCTCTCCTTTATTGGACGAGGAATAAGGTGTCTTCGGTTTCGTTCAGTCCCAGAACGAACTTGTACAGATGTGTGTATGACATTATGTCATGTAGTATGTAATGGATTTTTTCTAAATGTATTTCTATTGCTGGTGGAGAATTTAGTTTCTTAGCTTTACACCCTTTATTGAGAGGTACGAGATCAAAGATGATACAGTTAGCGATTATTGATTATATATTATGAGATGACAACATGGCATGCTAAGTGATGTGCTAGTGATGATCAAGGCATAACATGGATTAGTGTAGCGTAGTTTTGTGTAACGAGACTTCTACAATCCTCACACCCCGGTAAGTGACCAAAACAGGAAAGATGCAGCAAAGTTAAGAGTTATTATCTCTTTGTAGATAGAAAGGTGAACTATGATATGGAGCCAAGGTATTATCTTAGTGGCACTTCTACTTTTTATGTGGTTTTTAATTTTTCGGGGCCCCAGTTTATAAGTTGGTAGTGGGCAAGAGTTGATAGACCAGGTGTGACCAGGAAAAGATATCACAGCCTTGTGCTGGTAGAGAATCTATAAATGTATCGGATTCTCTGGCATCCCTCAAGAGGTGTCTGAATTCAG
Source organism: Allium sativum (assembly GCA_030737875.1). Taxonomy (NCBI): domain Eukaryota; kingdom Viridiplantae; phylum Streptophyta; class Magnoliopsida; order Asparagales; family Amaryllidaceae; genus Allium; species Allium sativum. Next base: position 549,023,272 of record CM060912.1, on the reverse strand, counting down.
AAAGGAAGTTCCTTGGCCTAATCATTTGATGGAAATCCATTCTTCACTACGAGTTTGTATGGTTTTAGGATTAAACCTATATGGCGACATAGTGGTATGGGAAATTCATGCCGTCTAGGATTGATACATTTACTTTGTGAAAGTAATTTCCACACTATGCACTAATAATAATAAAAGAGAATTATCCGTATCAAGCATGTTTGGCTATCATAAGGAGAAACTTTCCCTATGTCCGCAATTGCATTGTGTGTGTGCTGAAAGACCTTATGGTAGCCTGATTTTCAAAAACAAAAGGCATTGCGAGTTTTATGACTGCTGCTCATAAGGAGAAAACCCGTTCCATACGATGTTGTCTTATGATTTACTTAACTTTAAATAAATAAATAACTGTTTTAGTTCTTGCATCAGTCCCATGAGTGACCTGGAGTTTAATGTTCTTTCCTTAAACTCTGGATGCCCATATTTTTTGACATGGGCAGTTAGTAGTTTTGGTTTGCAGATATTTTAAAAATGTGCTGGAATTTAGCTGGAGCTAGTTTATGGGGCATTCATATTCTTCTGATGTACTTAGATATTTTTCCAATGTGTGTACTTTTCCGTTGTGTATGTATTATTCCGTGGTACTCTGGTATTTGTTGTACTCTGATATATTCTGGTACTCTGATGTAATATTGTGACGACTGCCCCCGTACCTCTGGCACAAACCAAGGATGAAGTGCGTTGTATGATGTGCCAGGATGATACGAGATGATCATCAAGGGTAGAAAACACAAGCGGAAACCTGTTGTATAACTCACAACGCAAGGTTAAAATATAATAGGACATATATAACAGACAATAGTAGTGAAGCACGATTGAGCACAATCTTAAACTTTCATATCATCATGAGAATATCTGTATATTACTAGATTACATTATAAGAGTCTGTACAATAAGCCTCACTACAAGTCACCTAGAGCATCATACATCAACATAACAGCAGAAACAAATAATAGTAGATAGTAGGAAATGATACGTCAGCCTCCTGCTCGTCGTCACTCTGCAACATCGTCCTCATCAAGATCTACTACCTGTAACCTGCTACTCAGTCTGCTCGTCCACAACTGAATGAACAACCCAAGGTAATAAGAGGGAGACATAAAACCTTGAGTTATACAATAGTCTTAATGAGTGATAAACAGCTACCTAACATTATCAATATAGTATATGAGAAATAGGCAGATTAATCATCTAATCTACCAACACATCAACAGAGAAGAACCCCAACTTGTCTCCTCCACATCCAACACTGATAGTTTCGCAACAAGACAGAAACAAACAAACAGTAGCATTCATAGCAACTAATGATCAAGCATGGACTACTTTAATCAAGTTCAACATTTCCCGAGGACAAGCTCCAAAGGCGTAAACCAACATCAGGCAAGCACCCAAGAAATATCTTTTTTGATGTAGAATAGCCCACACAAGACGATCAACCAATAACATCCATGACTCTGGCTATCACTGCCAACCTTGCTTTGAAACCATCGTTAATCGCATGACTGACCCAACTTGCCATCCATTAAGTGTTAATGGTAACCTCGGTTCTAGCAAAACTCTATACACCATCGTGACTTATATCTGGGTCTTCCAACGATACTCAGGGTACTCGATTAGACAACTTCTACTATTTTGGGTGTCCCCATTATACCGCTGCTTTGAGTATACTAGAACCTCCGACTAACGATAATCGCTCAGCCTTCAATATCTCTAGCCATCAAACTTGATGATTGTCCATAAGCTCAAGTGACTTCTCGAGTAACCATTATCCACGAACTCAACATCTTTTGAGTTGTCTCACATCTTTGTTGCATTTCATCGATCAAAGAACACTTCAGGATGCTTCGATCATTCCACCTTGAATTCACATTGAAGCTACGTTCAACATTGAACCAAAATAACATCACTTTAGTTCCTTCTTATATGGACCGCTCAACCATCTATGGATCGTCACCGATCCATATGGATCGTAACCGATCTATCATGGGTCTCTCACCATCTCTCGCTCGCTCCTAATCTCGAACAACTGATCCATCTCGGGCTCGCTACTTGATCCATTATCATAAGCCAACCCATCAACACCCTGATCCATCCAAACAACCTGACCCATGCCAAACCGATCAACTCAATGGATCGCGACCCGATCCATTGCCTCATACTCCACATCCCGCCTTGCATAGGAAAACACTGACCTGATCCATCACTCGCGTGATCCATCTCTGACAGACCCAAGACTTACGATCCATCAAGTCTGGTCCATCAAAGTGCTTTACACGATCCATCTTTGCACATCTCGGTCGACCCATACAAAAAGACCTGATCAAATTTCCTTTGATCCATCGAAGCAACCGATCCAGGACTTCCAAAGCCAAGCTTACCCGGTCCATGTTTTCCCAAGTAATCCATCCTTTTCTTGGGCCATACTCCAACCGTTACACGTCATCACCAACCGATCCATCCCCTTTCGAGCGATCCATGCCCCGAATTCACCTTTTCGAACTGGATCCATACAATCTAACACTTTGCGAAGAACATCTATGCAATTAACTCATCCAAAACAACTAATTTCATCTAAACAATCCATAGCATAACAATCATCATCATACGATCATATAGAATTCACCAAATCAAGATAAAACGATAAACAAATCAATAAATGGATCTAAACTTGCATAAACATAGAATTATCATATAAATTTACCATTATAATCTTGCTATATTAGATCCTATGGTGATTCGAATGAAAATAGACTTACCTTGATTAGATCTAGGTGAAAATAACTCGAAATGATGAAAATAAGATTAAACAAACCCGTATACTCGATTGAATCCATGTGAGAGTGCTTATCACTCACCAAATCCACGAAATAGCTTGAAATCGACGAATCTCTAATCCGGACAATGAAGAATGGTCTTCAAATCAACTAATTTGATGTGATCTACTCTTCCTTGATGTTAATCTTCAATCTTCTAATGTAGATCGAAGAATTTAATGGAGTTGAGGTGTATTTGAGTGAGCAAGAAGAATCACGAGCTAAACCAAATGAGAGAAATGAAGAAACTAAACCATTCTCCTTGCCTCTACCCCTCTATATATAGCCAACAACCCCTAGCCATAATGGGCCTCACCAATCTGCCCACTAATGACAAATTAGTCTATCCAGAAATTGTATAGCACTGAGACAGCGATTTCTCCCAAACCATTGAACCAAATCATTAATGTGGCCACTCTACGGAATTGGAAACATCATTTCCTTTCCAAAGAAATTGATCTCAGTACCTGATTAATCCCAGTCAAAAGTTATGCCCTGTACAAATCTGATAAGGGAAAAATGGTCATAAATAAAATTGATAAAAATTATAGACACGTCCCACATCCCCATAAACAACGTATCAAAAGTTGAGAATGATCCGACCCTTGGATAATTAAATAAAAATATTTTTCGATCCTTGGATACATAAATGCGGGTCGTTACAAATACTTTAATGATATTAATGAAAAAGTTATTTTGTTCAGTTCTTATGCATTGAAACTCCAAGCGACATGTCTAGTTGATCGATTTAAGTCGGTTTGAGTTAGAAAAAAGGTGGGTCGTCACATATATCTCCTTACACAGAGTCAACAATAAATTTGGGTCGACATCATTTCTCCATGAGGATACACGTGGTTTTTCCCAAAGTGTCGACATCATTTCTTCATGAGGATACACATGGTTTTTCTCCAAGTGTCGACGTGGTCCAATAGTTGATACTTTACAAATGCTAAAAGGCTTGAGTTAACATCTATAAAAGTCCTACTTAAAACTAATTGATTTTGTTCACTTAGATCCGTAAGCCCAAAAACAACCAGATCCACAAATCTCATCATCTTAACTTGGAATTGTAAATTTTAAAGGCATCATGATGTTCGTAGTCTCGCATGAAGTTTTGATTAGATAGATAGAGTGGCTAGACTGGTTCAGATTTTTGTTGGGAATAAATAACTGAACAATAGCAGTGGATCTAAAATTTCCTGTTTTGAGATGGTCCCGATATCTCTTAAAGCTCAAAAGGACAAAATTCAAGTAAAAAGGGCGATGCAAGAATTTGATGACACTAAGAATGAAGGCGAAGTAAGGAGGAATCAATACCAAATCTGAAGGTGATAGATGCTTCCAAAGTAGAGGTGACACACCTCATTAATTTGGAGGTAAATCTTTCATTCTCCGTTAGCATCATCACTTTTCTTCAACACGGCTCTGGTTTCCAGCATGTCTATAGGAATGATGGTGTGATGAAGCAGGATATAATGGTGATGAAATGGATACAGTTATTGAGATCAGAGTTGGATGTAGGGAAAAGAGTGATCAGAATTGGTTGATCAGCATGAGCAGATCACACTGAATAAGATGATCAACACGAGAAGAACGGATAAGAAAAGAGGAGAATACAACAGAATTGAGAAGAAAACAAGAAGAAGAAACACATAGCAAGTGGGGTAAATTTAGATTTATTTCATTATTGAATTTTCACATAGCATTTACAAGCATTAGGGTGTTATTTATATATGTTTACATCATTGCTTAATTGCCATGATTTACACTTTTTCCATTAAAAATAGTTACATTCTATTCAGGGACGGAACCAGGAATCCGCTCAGCGGGGGGTGGATTCGAAGGGGGGGCCAAAAAAATTTTTTTTATACCAGTTTACCCTGAATTTATCATAATTTCAACCAATAATGTTTCATATTGTTAAGTTTTAGACAAAAATATTGCATAAATACTAATAAAAATGCCTTAAAAATGGTTGATTTGGTACCAAAGGGGTAAAAAAAATATATATAATTTTAAAATCAAGGGGGGGGGGGCGTCGCCCCCACTTGCCCCCCCCCCCCCCATGGTTCCGTCCCTGATTCTATTAACAGTTGTGCACATGCAGAAGGTAAACAAAGATATAAAATTATTTCTGTTGATGATTTCTTGATGTGAACTGTTATTTCATGATTGTTATACTTCTTATGTGTTTCAGATTTGCGCTACTTTGTCTTCCCACTTTTGTTTTGATTATTATTCAAGTTTTTCAAATATATTTTTGAAATGCTTAGTAGAGTGTCATGCCTATCTTTTATTTGTTGATTTGCTAGATCGTGACATTCTCGAGTCCAATGGGGACACATTTCATAGTCAAAGGAAATGCCTTCATTCCTAATCCCAAAAGCTATACACCTCAAAATCAAAGGCAAAGTCAAAATCAATGTGAAAGAAGATAAGATTGACCTATGGAAAAGAAAATATTAATATAAAGTGAAGCCAATGCCAAACTAAGGTGAAGCAAACACCGGTCCTTTCGACAAATTTGAGGCAAAGCCAAAATTGATGATGGATCTAAAGCTATGCGAAAATAAAAAAACCATAATTGCATAGGATGTTAAAGCTTAAATTTGAAATCAAGATCAGGGTAAAGGAGGAATCTGGTCGAAGGGCAAAATAGAAAGGCGATACAAAGGCGAAGGAGAAAATTTGACTTGAAAGGGAAGGAATTTCAGATTTTTTTTTTTTTGAGCATAAGAAATTCAATTTTTTAGTGGTGGAAAATAGATTTGGATCATTTTCTAGCAAAAGGATGTGAAAAATTCCAAGATAGGAAGGTATAGAAATAATTGTTTTGATCCTTGCTTTGAAATACAAGCAAAAGGTAGGCATCTGGTTTCAATTTTGGGTAAAACGTCAGGAATGGAAATTGAAACGAAGAAAAAGAAAATGGAAATAGAAAGGAATCAAATCTGCGACATGGTGAGTAGAGCATCTCCAATGTTTTGCTGTGCACTTCAAATTTCTACATCCGGTATTCTCCTAATAGAATACCGAGTTAAATCCCCATTGAATAGGCGTCTATTTAACAGGCACTCAAAATAAAAAAAATAGGCTCCTGTTAAATAAGATGACTTCGTCTGTCTATATTAGGTACAAACATGAATTAAAAATCAACTTTTTAACCATTTTATCTCAATTTAGTTTTCTTCTTTCGTTTATTCATCGAGATGCTGCCGTGAGTTGTAAAAGTTGATCGATGTACCATTCGTTACACATCGAAAGAAAATGTCGGACCAACTTATGTTACTCCCAATACTGACGTGACCAGAAATAACCTATGAGTATTGCATGAGCTGCCACCGATAATAAATCATTGTCTTACTTTTGCACCAGCGACACCACAAGTATAATTTTAATTCCTAGCTAATAAATTAATACTTTTATGACATATGTTATTAATTACTAGTATGATTAGTATACTGTTAACGTTAAATAATTACTTATGTAGGTCTGTCACATTAGTATGTGTGGTAGTTGGCATAAGTGTATAGGTCTATCACATTAGTATGTGTGGTAGTTGGTGTAAGTGTATTATCAAATATTTTGACACACTACTTATAACACCCTGTAAAAATATAACCCTAAATAAATATAGGTAATTAAAGTAATAAGCTAAAAATAAGAATTTTGGATAATCAAGAATTTGGCTATAAAATATTAATATTATATCTGTGGCGAGATTCTGATCCATTTTCATGTTTTATTTATCGAAAACGGAGTCTATATGAAGAAGTTATTAATAAAACTAGTTGTACGTAAAATACATACACACAAGATTTGAATTTCAAACTAATTAAATATAAGTCTGGAGTATTATTAAATATTAATTAGCATAATGGAATATTCCTCAAAGGTTTGAAATGTGTGTAGATATATATACACACACACAAATGGGACAAGAATAAATAAGAAACGAAAATAATCAATCGGTTTAAATAAAATAATTAATACAAAGCAATGTTATAGGGAAAATAAATTCCCTGGCTTGATCCAAGAAGGAAGGTCAAACGCCACTATATAAGGGGGTCTACCTCCCTTCTATATAGTGGGTCGACCTCTCTTAAGGGGATGGGTGGAGGAGGCTTGTATTTTAGGGATTTGTATATAGTTTCGCTTCAAATGGAGTGTCCAGGTTAAATCAAAATAATCCTACGGTCCATATACACATTAGCAACTATAAATAGACCACCCAGCCTCCGTTAAACCGTACACTTATTTCTATTTTGCACCTCCATCTTGTCTCTCCAATATTTCGTAATTCCAAAAAGAAGTTAGGTTTCTTCTCCAAAAATTATATTCTAACTTTTTTAATCTAGATTCATAAATAGATTCTGAAATTAAGTGAAATATGTATGTATGAGATTCTAATTCTGATTCTTTTGTGTGTGTATATGTGTGTGTATGTATGTATATATATATATTAAGAAAAATTGGAGTACGTTGGTTTAAAGGCTAAGGTCCAGATTTTTGATAGGTTCTACACTAAAACCACTATTCTTTCCTTCCTATCTTCGTGAATAGAAATTATATGAGTTTGCTATTCCATATGTCTTGTTAGTGTAAATTTGAATCATTATGCCTAAAAAAATTGGATTTGAACGAAAACAAAAAATACAAATCCTCTGAATTCCTTATTTTTGTTATTTGTGGAAATGGTCAATCGGTTGTATTTTGGGATTTGATATTGATGTAACAAAAGATAGATGTTTGGGTGTTTTACAATATCTGAAAATTGGTCTGATTCACTAGTTTGTTATAGATCTTTTGTAATTGTGTATACTAAAGCATAAGATTTGTGTATGGTGGAATTAATAGGTTTAAGCATCTATTTTCAATATATCGTTTAAATGTATTGTTCTCAAAAATGCTAAAGTCTTAAGTTTTTAATATAAGAACATATAAAAGTGAAGCAGTACCAAAAAGGAAGTTATATATATATAATTGAGTTATTTCACTTTGTTTGTCTTTTGTTATTAAAATGATCATACAAATCTTGGTTACAAGTTTTATGTATATGATGTTATTTTTTTATTTATTGAATGCGAATATACATATCTATGTCATGTGATGAAGTAGGGAAATAAACTTATATATCATGGTTATGTTATTAGGATTGGCATGTCAAACGAATTAGGACGCTTGTTCGCGTGCGCTTGATTTACGTTTATTTACTATTATTGATTAGCATGATTAACGTATTAAATGGCATATTAAATTCGTATTGAATAGCGTCTTAAATGCATTAAAATAGAGGAGTAGATACTTAAAATGTCCCTAATAGGAAATTTGTATGTGCGTGAGTTAATGGCTTTAATTATTATTTATTGCACACAGACATGTGTTTACCATCACTTATAGTAGAAGTCTACCCAGAACATACCGACATATCCAGCATGTACAAGTAAGACTGGTTAATATGAGAGGTCTAGGCGTCATTGGATATTATAATTATTATACTAAGATGAGAGATCAAACCCAACTTGTAGTAGAAGTCTGCCTGGAACCACCCAGCAAATCTAGCATCTACAAGTGATCAGTTTAATGTGAGATGTCTTGTGTGCTTGTATATATGTAGTTGTGTGTGAAGTAGGCCTGCCTTAGAAAGGTATTAAGTGGTTGACCTACCTCGTAGGATTGTCAATGGGTCATGTCGGGTTCGGGTCAATTTTTAACGTGTCGGGCCAACCCATTTATTAAACGGGTCATATTTTCTCAACCCGAACCCAACCCGTTTATAAACGGGTTGACCCGACTTAACCTTTGTAACCCGTTTATTTTAAACAGCTCAGGTCGGGTAAACAGGTTGACCCAAGAACCCATAAACTCTTTACTTGACTGTATTCTTAAAATATTCTGCATTTCTGAAATGTATTTAGCAAAATATAAACGTAAGAAACAATACATGAGCATTTAAATCCACATTTCTGAAGTCTTAAGGTAGTGGCGACTTGGTGTAAAATGTAAATTAGGGTGATCCGTAATAGTGTTTGTACGCAGAATTCACAAAGATAGTAAATAAAAGTGACAATACTAAATCTAACAGGCTCAGTCTGGTCCATGTACGCATAATTGCATATTCCATATGATGAATAAAAATATATTTTATATTAAACGGGTCATGGAATGTCAAAAACGGGTTTACGGGTCAATCCGAAACCCACCCGTTTATTAAACGAGTCAAAGTGGGTTGACCCGAAACTGACCTGTTTATAAACATGTCGGGTCAGGTTTTCTCCTTGAAGGTTACAAGTCATGATTCGAGTCGTCTTGGAAATTGACAGCCCTACTACCTTGTTTGGGTATTAAGTGGTAAGGACAAGTATATTCCTAAGGTTCATTACTTGGTTTAGGACCAAAGTAGTAATGGCCGGGAAATTTGACGTCCAAATTTCGACACTAATACACTCTCAGTATTCACATGCCTAAACTCAAGTACCGAAAACCCAAAGAGTTAAAAGAACGAAGTTTGAGGGTGAGAAAGAAAGAAAAAAGGTTAGAATAGAAGAAGAAGAACATAAACACATCAGAATCAGAAAGGATAAGAATCTCTCGGCTGAATGAATGAAATATGATATACCAATACTCTTTACACAAGAGAAAACAGTATATATACATTAATCATCAGAGTACACAATAAATCAACATATACAGTCATTGCAATCTGTCTGTACAATAGCTGATAAATACAACACGCACAGCGGAAATAAATTAATATGAGAAATATGAGAATACTCTCGACTCCAGTTCCTCTCTTGCAGCTCCAAACAAATCTTATGCAACCTAGAAATTATACTCGGTCTGACCTAAGCACATTTTGAGGGAAAGCAAAACTAGGGCTGGCATTGGGTCGTGTCGGGTCGGGTCAAGTTTGGTTCGGGTTGATTTATAAACGGGTCAAGCCAACCCATTAATTAAATGGGTCATTTTTTCCTAACCCTAACCCGACCCGTTTATAAACGGGTTGACCCAACCCAACCCGTATAACCCGTTTAACTAAATGGGTCGTGTTGGGTCGTGTCGGGTCGTGTTTGATTGGGTTTACCCATTTGACTCATCGGTAAATATTGCCCACCAATATAAACAGCAAAAGAACCAAATCACTAATAGGCACACTATTATATAATCACCAACATGCAACAAGTTGTAAAGTAACCAACAGACATTACATATATAAAGCATCAAAATACCATATCCAAAAATCATTCTCCATACATAAGTATATATAACCATACTACATAAATTAAAGACTAACACTACGGAAGAGATACAATTGTTATAAGTAAAATATAACAAAGAACATACAAAAATAAATTAGTATAATATAACAACTTACATATATATATATATGGATACTGATTACTGAATACATAAAATATTAACACTAACAACATATCTAAAAGACTTACAGTATGGAAGAGATACAACATATAATCGGGTTTGGCGGGTCAAAATCGGGTTAGCGAGTCAACCCTAAACCCACCCGTTTATAAATGGGTCGAACTCGGGTTGACCCGAAAATAACCCTCCAACTAAACGGGTCGGGTTAACCTGCTAATTTTCGTGCGTGCTTCGGGTCAGGTCATGGGTCATGTAGGAAATTGACAGCCCTGAGCAAAACCACCCGGATCAGTCTGGAATATTTAACAGTGAGAAAATTTGATTAATTTTTAAAAATCCTTTTTCAAAAGAATGGAACTTCTCGTAAGACACGACCACACAAAAACATGGCACGTGTTTTTCCTTTACTATAACCAAAACACTTTTATTATAAATCTAATGATATTATATTAATGTCTTAATACAAATACTTATCAGTCTAGTCGAAATTGTTACATTAATTGAATTCCAGCATACTAGGTATACAATTAAAACTATAAAAGGTTCGTGTTGGAGTTTGGATTCCATACAATGACTGGGCATCAGGGTACCACTCGACATAATACCTCTCTAAATAAGCGTACCAGGTCGCAAGAACGTCTAACACCCATGCTAATACAAAACTGGCCTACCACTTAACTTGATAGTACCGAATATGTCACCACCATGGTTGTGATCAACAACCCGTATACAATAATTAAAGGGTCAACGGTTTTAGATTGGTGATAAACATACCCTAATGGGTGCGACCCACATAGCCTTGATGCATCTCCCCTGATTTTAGTCATTACCAGATAATGAGGCTAGAGAATACGTTTTTACTTTTCACACATGGTACATTTCCAACTTTGAATGTTCATTGCCCTTCACTGGCAATGTACTGGTAATATTCATCCATACAAGTCGTTCAGGAATAGAACACACCAAAGGCGTTACTTCTACTACATCCATAGATTAGCAGCAAGTAAATCTTGCACCCTCAATACTTTTTTTTGCACATGTGTACCTACAATTCCAATTTGAATGCAAAGTCTGTTCGAAGTGGTTTTGGATCCAATTCCAATCTTGGTTCCTCGAATCAACACGTTATAAGTTAAAAGGAAATTTATTAATATTTGGTTCTTTAACTATCAAATCAACACAGTACGGCTAAGTATGCCAGCAGCAAAGGCTCTTTTAATTAAAACCATTCATTAAAATCAATTCATTGATTCATAAAAATCGATTTTATATACTTATCTCAATAGAATAAGTATATTCACAAATCTCTTGTTTTCATTACTTTGAAAACCATAGCCATACACTTATCTTTTGGAATAAGTGTAGTACTATTTTCAATACTTAGAAAATATTGCTATATACTTAACCAAATGGTATAAGTATATTAACAATTTTGTATCTGGGCCAAATAATGTCATACAATACATTGTTATACTATAAAACCCAAACGATTTTATTTAACTTCTAAACTTTGTAAAACTAAAGTTTATAACTTCACTTATAGAAATAAGAATATAATTTCCAACATCCACTTTCGTTTTCATGCTAGTCATCTCTTGGATAACAATGAAGTCGTTCAATTGGGGTATCTTATTTACCTCTCAAACCTTGACTCAACAACATTCTCATCTTCAAGATAAGTAGAAGTTTGTTAACGCAAAACCTTACATTCCGTGAATGTCATAATAAGTCCCATTTACTATTCAATTCAAATAAGGTTTGAAAATCACTTCCTACATTTGAAAATCACTATTGAATTACAATCAGTTTTTCTTAATTCAATTATTAAGTAGACCATCATTTAAAACCATCACAATAGTTTTAAATCTCTTTTATAAACATTATTTATAAAACTTGGATTTATTATAAAATTACTTTATAAAATTCTTTATAAAAGTTCAATTAAAATCTTATTACAAACTCGAGTTCTGTAACGACCCAGAAAATCTGAACCAATTTAAAATTTTTAAATTGGCTAAAATAATGGATTTTAAATATTTAAAATAAATATTTTAAATAATGGCGATGAAAACTGAGTTTGAATCAACAATTGAAAACAAATATAATTAATTATAATTATAAACAAGGCCTGAAAGGGCGTTGTAGTTTCAAAAATCGAATTCAAACTTTGTCGGACTATACCGGGTGCAAAACAAAACGAATTTTAGTGAGACCAAAAATATTTAAATCTGTTAGTGAATACCTTTCCAACGAATCTGACAAATCGAAATTTGATAGCGGGAATCAAAAGATATGTCCAGTTGAAAATTCTGAATAGTCGCTATGGAATTCAGGCCCTTAAAAATGGACATTTTGCATACGACCTCGGATTTCGACGAACCCACTTTTGTTGGATCCGTGATGTCAAATTATTGCTAGGTTTCAAATTTAATAATGTTTCGAATCAATATGTGAGCGTGGCAAAGGAAAACGCGTTTGACCAGTTTCAGTTGATTTTAATCGACTGGAAATTGGCCATTTTTCCAACGGTCTCAGAATTCAACGAAACTAGTTTTGTTAGGACCGTATCGTCAATACGAAGCTAGAAAATATTTTTCTGCAATTTATAGAATTCGTATGTGACCCCGGTAATTTGAAATGTACGTTTAAAATTCAATATAGAGATTTATATTTTAAATTTGACGAAAACTGATCGTAACAGTCGAATTGGCTTACGCAGCATATCCCATTATGTTCGGAATGGGGGTAATTAGCTATGGACGACAGTCGGTGGGTTCGATTTCGAGTCCGAAATTTTAAGTTGCTTTTGGGGATAAATAAATAAAAAGAAATTAAAACTCCCTCCCTCCACTATTCTTGGTCAACGCACCTATATCCTCACCCCCCCCCCCCCCGTTCACTTTCTTCCCAGATCGAATTAAAAGGAAAAAGAAAAAACCCAATCGCAATCTTCAGTCGCGCTCCCCTCGCCGGCCTCGACGCGCCAACGCCCTCCGGAGCTCCTCACCACCGGCGCCTCCACCTAGCAGGGCCCACGAGCCCCCAAAACACCCTAGACCCGAAGCCCTTGCGCCCCCCTCTGGTAGTAGCAGCTGCCGCCCCGGAGTCCGCCACTAGGCCACCTCGCGCCGCCCCAATTCGCGAGCCCCCCCTCAGTTCGAGACCATTGAAGCCACCAGGCGGACCCAGCGAGCACCGGGAGTTCGAGCGTCTCTGACCCCGCGCCTCCACCCTCGTCTCTGACCCCTTGCGCAGCCTTCAACCTCTCCGGCAGCGAACGAGAAGCCCTAGTGGCTCGGGAAGGGTTTGAACACCAGAGCGGAGGAAGAAAAATAATGGTAATTCCCTTAGCTCAGTAAAATACGGTACTTCCTTTTCATTTTATCGTATTAATTGTTTTAAAAAAAATGTGAATATGATGGTTTAGAAAAAGATTTGATTTTTAAATCAGTAAAGATTTGATTTTTAAATCAGTAAAGATTTGATTTTTAAATCAGAAAAGATTTGATTTTTAAATCAGTAAAGATTTGATTTTTAAATCAGTAAAGATTTGATATTTAAATCAGTAAAGATTTGATTTTTAAAATAGAAAAGACTTGATTTTTTAAAAATAGAAAAGACTTGATTTTTAAAAATAGAAAAGATTAGATTTTTAAAGAAAGAAAGACGATATTTTTAAATGGAGAAAGGCGTGATTTTTACTTAGGTAGTGGATTAAAAATATGGTTTTTAGAAGGAAGGAAAATATAATTTTTATAATATAGTAAGGCGAAATATTTATTTTTATAAAGGCGAAAACTTCATATTAGAAAAGGCGAAATCTTTATATTTGAAAAGGCGAAATCTTTATATGAAGAATAGCAGGATAAAAATAGAATTTTATCCATATAGCGTGAAAGTAAAAATATGGCTTTTATATATTGGATATTGGATAGCAATATAAAAATGTGATTTTTATATATATAGTGGCTAAGGGCAACGAAAGCGACAAAGAGCGAGAATGGCGAAGATTTCCTACATATGAAGAGTCGAGACGTTTGGTTTAGCTATTCGGTGAGATTTCTAATTTATAAAAAATATGGAAAACGACGATGTATAAATTATATAGTCGATGTATGAGTTATATAAACGTTGTACACCTCATGTATAAGCGTTGTATAAGTTGTACGTTCGATGTATAAGTTATATATGCGTAGTAAAAATTATATATGTGTTGAAATAAAAGTGAATCGCTATATATAAATATAAATATAAATATATATATATATATATATATATACGCCCCTCGTCCACAAACCATGGACGATATTTATTGGTTGAAATTGTTGTGAAAATTGATTGATAGCGAATGATTGTTTGGGATTGTTTGTGGTTGATATTGATTGATTGTGGTTGAAAAATACCCGTTTGTGGTTGAGAAATATTTGGTTGAAACCACATAGGATTAGTTTGTGGAAATGAAATAAATATATACATGCCACCTGCGTGCGAACTAGATGCATGATCCCCATTGTCAAAAACCGTGAGGTTTTAAGGTAGAGCGAGGAGCTATACTAGGGACGGTCCCGGTTTTAACTACCCTGCCGTTATGCTGCCGAAATTTTGAATAATATTCGTGTGTTTGAATTATTTTCATTTGCTTAAACTATATTTTTCATTGAATAGAAAACCTTCATGTGTTGAATTGATATTCATTCGTTGATTAGAAATTCATGTGTTGAATGGTATTCGCGTTTTAAATATAAAAATCACATTTCTATCTATATATAGAAACTATAGAAAACCTTCATGTGTTGAATCGATATTCATTCGTTGAATTGAAATTCATGTGTTGAATGGTATTCATATTTTGAAACAAATTGTTTGATAATAAAAATCACCTTTTATCGACTGTATGAACTGTGTAAAATAATCTCGTTTTGAAAGAAATTGTTTTATAAGAAAAATCCTATTTTTATCACCTATATAAACTATATTAAATAATAGTGTTTTGAAATGAATTGTTTTACAATAAAAATCACATTTTTATTATATGCATGAATCGTTAAAATGTGAAGTGTTAAAAATAGCCACTCGTTCAAATAAATATATATGAATTGAAATATTCATTAATTAGCTAATGATATGATTTGTGCCTATACATACAACATTAGAATGAATGGTGTTTTTAAACCAAATAGAAATCAAATATGAAGTTGAATAGAAAATGATAAATGATAAGAACTATATATATGTACATGCATATTCATTGAACAGGTTATAGCAAAGGGGCTAGAGAAGAGGCATAAAATTTTGTGCCCGACAAATAGGTACACATTTACTGTTTTGTTTGGGTGATGATTTTATGAGCCTGTTGGCTAGCCGCTTGGCTTTTTCTTTTTCATTTTGAGATTAGAAGGACCGGGGAAGCTATTTGAGATTTCCCGATGCTCCCGGTGCAGGGGAGGTTATGGCGAAATTTTCCAAAATTTTAAGGCGTTAGTGAAATATTTGAAGTGAAAACGATATTGAAATCATTGAATGAACTATATTTATATAAATATATAAATATAAATAAAATTAAAACGAAACGAGGCCGTGCAGTTCGTATTTTGAAACCGTGATTTCAAACAACTAGTGCGGGAAATCCGGCCATTGGATTTTCCCGAAACCTCAACCGCCGGGTTCGCCTTGGAAATATCTTCCCAACAGCACCAACTTTGTAAAAATCCAACGGTTGGATTGTCTGGAAAGTTTAATTCAAATCTGAAGAAAAACAGCGCCAGAAACGATTATATATATATAATTATATTTAATCGAATAACGACGCTGCAGTTCGTATTTAGAAATCGAAACTTCAAACGATTGTAACGGGAGATCCGACCGTCGGATTTTCCCGAAACTGGAACCGTTGGATTCGTTTTGAAAAGACCTTTCTAAAGATGTAAATTTTATGAAGATCCAATGGTTAGATTTTCAGATATGTGTAAATCAAATCTGAGGAAAAACAGCGCCACGGCCGCGCTATGGCCCGAAGCGTCGTTTTGAATAAATTGGCTATTTTTAAATAAATAAAAATAGTGATAAATCGTTATAAAATACCATAAACAATATGGAGTGGAAATAAACTGAATTTGCTCGATTTATGTTGTATTTGATGGTTGAATGTGTTTGGTGTGAAATTACATTAAAGAACAATATTGGTGTTATCGAATAATTTAACCATTGAAATAAATTGATTTGAAATTCTAAATATACGTGAATTATTTGAAAAGGCCGGGTTAATTCTCATTTTGAATAATTGACCGACGATTGAAATTCGAAGAAGAAGACGATGGTCGAAGACCGGAGATCTTCACCTCGTTTGGATGGTAACCGAGGTCCTGATTGGGAGGCATCCCGAAATATGGATAATGAGTGGTGATCGTCCAGACGTACGTGGTGATCGAAGGGTTTGCGAGGTATTTAGTGCCTCCGGTTTCGTTCAGACCCAGAACGGACTTGTAAATGGACTGTGTGTCTGACATTGGATTTTATTCTGTGTTGATTGATCTCTGTTGAATATACATCTGTTTGGCGGCGGAGAATTTATTCTTTTGCTTAACGCCCTTCTCTGAGACGCACGAACTCAGAGGTTGTATATCGATGGACATCAGTCGCATGGCATGAATTGCCCGTGTGGCATGCTAAGATGCAGTGATCAGGGCTTCTTTTGAAAAGCAAAGTCTTGTGGTGATGATCAAAGCACCACCTGTGTGGCGTAGCTTTGTGTATAACGTGAAATCGCGAGCCTCACACCCCGGTATGAACCAGAAACGGGAGAGGACATCAGGGAGGGCCTGCGTTTATTTCTAGCTAGGGTGGTGTCAGTGACCTACCAGCCCTGACATTTATATACTTTTCACCTGTGTGGTTGTTGCTGTTGCGAGGCGCCTCGGTTCGATCGGACGATCCGGGTCCGATGGAGTCATTCATTGGCTCGCTTACGCCCCAAAGGGCGGGGAGACGTAGTGTTCAGGCATAATAATCCACATCGGTGGACCGGCCCTAACGATCTAAAGGGTTGATGCGTTCTGATCCTGTGGCTCGGGCTAGAGAGTCACGAATTCGGTAAGGACTATCTTTTGCCTTGGTTCATGACGGAAATCCAATTTCCAAATACGTGATCGTGCGGTTTTGATTGTATAGATATTTGGCGACATAGTGGCATGGGACGCTCATGTCGTCTATGATTGATAGTTATGATTTGAAATTGTTTTTGAAACATATAAACACTAACAATAATATCAAATGCCTTTGTTTTATTCGTATCAAGCATATTTTGGCCGTTATAAGGTAAAAACTCTATCCTCCGGTTTGCGTTGCATTGTGTGATGGGAACTGAGTCTTATAACGGCTTCATTTTTATAAAAAGCATTACGATGTTTAAAAGAAAGATTTGTTTTTAAAGCACTGGCAATCCAATGGAGTAAACCCGTTCCACGAAAGTGGCGTGGTCCTGTGATTTGCCATATTATATATGTGTTGAGTAGATTTCTCATACCAGTCCCATGACTGACTCGTAGTTTGTTTCACTTTCAAACTCGGGTGCCCCTTTTTCTACACGGGCAGCCTTGTATTCAGGTTTAGCTGGTTCTTTCTCTGGATAGCTGGAGCTGAAGATGGATTCTATCATTTATCTCTTTTTATGCTGTTCAGCTCCTATTGTACATATTTTGTTTATTTCCGCTGTAGACATTTATGTATAGCTGAACTGTATTTGTACTAAGTAAGATCCTGTATACTGTGTAACTCTGATGATTACTTTTATCCAGTATATTTTATTGTTCATTATCTGGTGTAATTTATTATTCTGTTCTGCTATTATCTGTTTCTCTGTTATATTCCAAAGATAACCCTTGTTTCCGTCTGAACGGGATTTCGGGTCGTCACAACGTGGTACGCATTTACTGTTTTATTTGGGTGATCGTTGATCGCTTCACGAAGACCGCCCATTTCATACCTGTCAGATCAAACAGAACTGCTCAGAGTCTGGCGCAGATATACTTCAGGGAAATAGTTAGACTGCATGGAGTGCCGCTCAGTATCGTCAGTGATAGAGATACAATATTCACTAGTAAATTCTGGGAAGCATTTCAAGTCGAGCTGGGAACGAAGTTGAACTTAAGCACCGCTTATCATCCTCAGACAGACGGGCAGACTGAGAGGGTAAATCGTATCTTAGAAGATCTATTGCGGGCTTGTGTTATAGATTTCGGTGGATCCTGGGAAGACAATCTTCATTTGGCTGAATTCTCTTATAACAACAACTACCAGGCGAGTCTGACAATGTCGCCATTCGAAGCAATGTATGGTAAACCGTGCCGATCTCCTGCTTGTTGGGTCGAACCTGGAAATAGACTTGTGTTAGGGCCTGATATGGTTCGAGAAGCTGCCGACAAAGTCGATTTTATTAAGAAGCGATTACTTGCCGCTCAAAGCCGACAAAAGAGCTATGCCGATAGAAGAAGAAGAGATATATCCTTTGAAGTTGGCGACTATGTATATTTGAAAGTATCGCCGATGAGAGGAGTTATCCGGTTCGGTAAAACTAGAAAGTTAGCGCCCAAATTCATAGGTCCGTTTCCTATTCTGGAACGAATCGGTACTCTCGCTTATAGGGTCAAATTGCCTGACTGGTTGCCTGGAGTTCATGATGTATTTCACATATCTCAACTTCGAAAGCACGTTCATGATCCAGACTTGATCGTGGAAGAAGCAGCTCAACAGGACATTGAAATTACTCCAGAATTAGCTGTGAGAAGAGAGTCGCTAAAGATAATAGGCAAAGAAACCAAAGAGCTGAGGAACAAGAAAGTTCGCTTAGTCAAAGTACAATGGAGTGGAGATCCGCGAGATTGTACTTGGGAAACTGAGGAGAGCATTCAGAAAGCTTATCCTAGGTGTCGAGTAGATATCTCTGATTGACTCCGGTGCAAGGTACATTTGTCATACTTTGCATTACCATTTAATTCTCTATTTTGTTGCTATATTTCTTCCCATGGATGTGCACTATTTATTCTATACTCTGAATGATTTTTTTTTGAGGAATATAGGATTTGATTAGTATATTTTTGGAAGGTTAAAAACAAATTGGTTGTTGTATTGTGGGATTGTAGATTCATCAAACCACTTTCGACTTTGTTCCTTTTCGGGGGCGAAAAGTTTTAAGTGGGGGAGATTGTAACGACCCAGAAAATCTGAACCAATTTAAAAATTTTAAATTGGCTAAAATAATGGATTTTAAATATTTAAAATAAATATTTTAAATAATGGCGATGAAAACTGAGTTTGAATCAACAATTGAAAACGAATATAATTAATTATAATTATAAACAAGGCCTGAAAGGGCGCTGTAGTTTCAAAAATCGAATTCAAACTTTGTCGGACTATACCGGGTGCAAAACAAAACGAATTTTAGTGAGACCAAAAATATTTAAATCTTTTAGTGAATACCTTTCCAACGAATCTGACAAATCGAAATTTGATAGCGGGAATCAAAAGATATGTCCAGTTGAAAATTCTGAATAGTCGCTATGGAATTCAGGCCCTTAAAAATGGACATTTTGCATACGACCTCGGATTTCGACGAAACCACTTTTGTTGGATCCGTGATGTCAAATTATCGCTAGGTTTCAAATTTCATAATGTTTCGAATCAATATGTGAGTGTGGCAAAGGAAAACGCGTTTGACCAGTTTCAGTTGATTTTAATCGACTGGAAATTGGCCATTTTTCCAACGGTCTCAGAATTCAACGAAACTAGTTTTGTTAGGACCGTATCGTCAATACGAAGCAAGAAAATATTTTTCTGCAATTTATAGAGTTCGTATGTGACCCCGGTAATTTGAAATGTACGTTTAAAATTCAATATAGAGATTTATATTTTAAATTTGATGAAAACTGATCATAACAGTCAAATTGGCTTACGCAGCATATCCCATTATGTTCGGAATGGGGGTAATTAGCTATAGACGACAGTCGGTGGGTTCGATTTCGAGTCCGAAATTTTAAGTTGCTTTTGGGGATAAATAAATAAAAAGAAATTAAAACTCCCTCCCCCCACTATTCTTGGTCAATGCACCTATACCCTCACCCCCCGTTCACTTTCTTCCCAGATCGAATTAAAAGGAAAAAGAAAAAACCCAATCGCAATCTCCAGTCGCGCTCCCCTCGCCGGCCTCGACGCGCCAACGCCCTCCGGAGCTCCTCACCACCGGCGCCTCCACCTAGCAGGGCCCATGAGCCCCCAAAACACCCTAGACCCGAAGCCCTTGCACCCCCCTCTGGTAGTAGCAGCTGCCGCCACGGAGTCCGCCACCAGGCCACCTCGCGACGCCCCAATTCGCGAGCCCCCCCTCAGTTCGAGACCATTGAAGCCACTAGGCGGACCCAGCGAGCACCGGGAGCTCGAGCGTCTCTGACCCCGCGCCTCCACCCTCGTCTCTGACCGCTTGCGCAGCATTCAACCTCTCCGGCAGCGAACGAGAAGCCCTAGTGGCTCGGGAAGGGTTTGAACACCAGAGCGGAGGAAGAAAAATAAGGGTAATTCCCTTAGCTCAGTAAAATACAGTACTTCCTTTTCATTTTATCGTATTAATTGTTTTAAAAAAAAATGTGAATATGATGGTTTAGAAAAAGATTTGATTTTTAAATCAGTAAAGATTTGATTTTTAAATCAGTAAAGATTTGATTTTTAAATCAGTAAAGATTTGATTTTTAAATCAGAAAAGATTTGATTTTTAAATCAGTAAAGATTTGATTTTTAAATCAGTAAAGATTTGATATTTAAATCAGTAAAGATTTGATTTTTAAAATAGAAAAGACTTGATTTTTTAAAAATAGAAAAGACTTGATTTTTAAAAATAGAAAAGATTAGATTTTTAAAGAAAGAAAGACGATATTTTTAAATGGAGAAAGGCGTGATTTTTACTTAGGTAGTGGATTAAAAATATGGTTTTTAGAAGGAAGGAAAATATAATTTTTATAATATAGTAAGGCGAAATATTTATTTTTATAAAGGTGAAAACTTCATATTAGAAAAGGCGAAATCTTTATATTTGAAAAGGCGAAATCTTTATATGAAGAATAGCGGGATAAAAATAGAATTTTATCCATATAGCGTGAAAGTAAAAATATGGCTTTTATATATTGGATAGCAATATAAAAATGTGATTTTTATATATATAGTGGCTACGGGCAACGAAAGCGACAAAGAGCGAGAATGGCGAAGATTTCCTACATATGAAGAGTCGAGACGTTTGGTTTAGCTATTCGGTGAGATTTCTAATTTATAAACAATATGGAAAACGACGATGTATAAATTATATAGTCGATGTATGAGTTATATAAAAGTTGTACACCTCATGTATAAGCGTTGTATAAGTTGTACGTTCGATGTATAAGTTATATATGCGTTGTAAAAATTATATATGTGTTGAAATAAAAGTGAATTGCTATATATATATATATATATATATATATATATATATACGCCCCTCGTCCACAAACCATGGACGATATTTATTGGTTGAAATTGTTGTGAAAATTGATTGATAGCGAATGATCGTTTGGGATTGTTTGTGGTTGATATTGATTGATTGTGGTTGAAAAATACCCGTTTGTAGTTGAGAAATATTTGGTTGAAACCACATAGGATTAGTTTGTGGAAATGAAATAAATATATACATGCCGCCTGCGTGCGAACTAGATGCATGATCCCCATTGTCAAAAACCGCGAGGTTTTATGGTAGAGCGAGGAGCCGTACTAGGGACGGTCCCGGTTTTAACTACCCTGCCGTTATGCTGCCGAAATTTTGAATAATATTCGTGTGTTTGAATTATTTTCATTTGCTTAAACTATATTTATTCATTGAATAGAAAACCTTCATGTGTTGAATTGATATTCATTCGTTGATTAGAAATTCATGTGTTGAATCGTATTCGCGTTTTAAATATAAAAATCACATTTCTATCTATATATAGAAACTATAGAAAACCTTCATGTGTTGAATCGATATTCATTCGTTGAATTGAAATTCATGTGTTGAATGGTATTCATATTTTGAAACAAATTGTTTGATAATAAAAATCACCTTTTATCGACTATATGAACTGTGTAAAATAATCTCGTTTTGAAAGAAATTGTTTTATAAGAAAAATCCTATTTTTATCACCTATATAAACTATTTAAAATAATAGTGTTTTGAAATGAATTGTTTTACAATAAAAATCACATTTTTATTATATGCATGAATCGTTAAAATGTGAAGTGTTAAAAATAGCCACTCGTTCAAATAAATATATATGAATTGAAATATTCATTAATTAGCTAATGATATGATTTGTGCCTATACATACAACATTAGAATGAATGGTGTTTTTAAACCAAATAGAAATCAAATATGAAGTTGAATAGAAAATGATAAATGATAAGAACTATATATATGTACATGCATATTCATTGAACAGGTTATAGCAAAGGGGCTAGAGAAGAGGAATAAAATTTTGTGCCCGACAAATAGGTACACATTTACTGTTTTGTTTGGGTGATGATTTTATGAGCCTGTTGGCTAGCCGCTTGGCTTTTTCTTTTTCATTTTGAGATTAGAAGGACCGGGGAAGCTATTTGAGATTTCCCGATGCTCCCGGTGCAGGGGAGGTTATGGCGAAATTTTCCAAAATTTTAAGGCGTTAGTGAAATATTTGAAGTGAAAACGATATTGAAATCATTGAATGGACTATATTTATATAAATATATAAATATAAATAAAATTAAAACGAAACGAGGCCGTGCAGTTCGTATTTTGAAACCGTGATTTCAAACAACTAGTGCGGGAAATCCGGCCATTGGATTTTCCCGAAACCTCAACCGCCGGGTCCGCCTTGGAATTATCTTCCCAACGGCACCAACTTTGTAAAAATCCAACGGTTGGATTGTCTGGAAAGTTTAATTCAAATCTGAAGAAAAACAGCGCCAGATACGATTATATTTATATATATATATATACAAATATAATTATATTTAATCGAATAACGACGCTGCAGTTCGTATTTAGAAATCGAAACTTCAAACGATTGTAACGGGAGATCCGACCGTCGGATTTTCCCGAAACTGGAACCGTTGGATTCGTTTTGAAAAGACCTTTCTAAAGATGTAAATTTTATGAAGATCCAACGGTTAGATTTTCATATATGTGTAAATCAAATCTGAGGAAAAACAGCGCCACGGCCGCGCTATGGCCCGAAGCGTCGTTTTGAATAAATTGGCTATTTTTAAATAAATAAAAATAGTGATAAATCGTTATAAAATACCATAAACAATATGGAGTGGAAATAAACTGAATTTGCTCGATTTATTTTGTATTTGATGGTTGAATGTGTTTGGTGTGAAAATTACATTAAAGAACAATATCGGTGTTGTCGAATAATTTAACCATTGAAATAAATTGATTTGAAATTCTAAATATACGTGAATTATTTGAAAAGGCCGGGTTAATTCTCATTTCGAATAATTGACCGACGATTGAAATTCGAAGAAGAAGACGATGGTCGAAGACCGGAGATCTTCACCTCGTTTGGATGGTAACCGAGGTCCTGATTGGGAGGCATCCCGAAATATGGATAATGAGTGGTGATCGTCCAGACGTACGTGGTGATCGAAGGGTTTGCGAGGTATTTAGTGCCTCCGGTTTCGTTCAGACCCAGAACGGACTTGTAAATGGACTGTGTGTCTGACATTGGATTTTATTATGTGTTGATTGATCTCTGTTGAATATACATCTGTTTGGCGGTGGAGAATTTATTCTTTTGCTTAACGCCCTTCTCTGAGACGCACGAACTCAGAGGTTGTATATCGATGGACATCAGTCGCATGGCATGAATTGCCCGTGTGGCATGCTAAGATGTAGTGATCAGGGCTTCTGTTGAAAAGCAAAGTCTTGTGGTGATGATCAAAGCACCGCCTGTGTGGCGTAGCTTTGTGTATAACGTGAAATCGCGAGCCTCACACCCCGGTATGAACCAGAAACGGGAGAGGACATCAGGGAGGGCCTGCGTTTATTTCTAGCTAGGGTGGTGTCAGTGACCTACCAGCCCTGACATTTATATACTTTTCACCTGTGTGGTTGTTGCTGTTGCGAGGCACCTCGGTTCGATCGGACGATCCGGGTCCGATGGAGTCATTCATTGGCTCGCTTACGCCCCAAAGGGCGGGGAGACGTAGTGTTCAGGCATAATAATCCACATCGGTGGACCGGCCCTAACGATCTAAAGGGTTGATGCGTTCTGATCCTGTGGCTCGGGCTAGAGAGTCACGAATTCGGTAAGGACTATCTTTTGCCTTGGTTCATGACGGAAATCCAATTTCCAAATACGTGATCGTGCGGTTTTGATTGTATAGATATTTGGCGACATAGTGGCATGGGACGCTCATGTCGTCTATGATTGATAGTTATGATTTGAAATTGTTTTCGAAACATATAAACACTAACAATAATATCAAATGCCTTTGTTTTATTCGTATCAAGCATATTTTGGCCGTTATAAGGTAAAAACTCTATCCTCCGGTTTGCGTTGCATTGTGTGATGGGAACTGAGTCTTATAATGGCTTCATTTTTATAAAAAGCATTACGATGTTTAAAAGAAAGATTTGTTTTTAAAGCACTGGCAATCCAATGGAGTAAACCCGTTCCACGAAAGTGGTGTAGTCCTGTGATTTGCCATATTATATATGTGTTGAGTAGATTTCTCATACCAGTCCCATGACTGACTCGTAGTTTGTTTCACTTTCAAACTCGGGTGCCCCTTTTTCTACACGGGCAGCCTTGTATTCAGGTTTAGCTAGTTCTTTCTCTGGATAGCTGGAGCTGAAGATGAATTCTATCATTTATCTCTTTTTATGCTGTTCAGCTCCTATTGTACATATTTTGTTTATTTCCGCTGTAGACATTTATGTATAGCTGAATTGTATTTGTACTAAGTAAGATCCTGTATACTGTGTAACTCTGATGATTACTTTTATCCAGTATATTTTATTGTTCATTATCTGGTGTAATTTATTATTCTGTTCTGCTATTATCTGTTTCTCTGTTATATTCCAAAGATAACCCTTGTTTCCGTCTGAACGGGATTTCGGGTCGTCACAAGTTCCCATTCTTTATAAACCTCAGATCTTATAAATCCTAGTTTAATTTTAAAATAAGACCACTTTAAACTTAATTTAAAATCAATGTAAATCATTTAAAAACTTTTTATGAGTATCTAACTTTTCATAATTTTCATTTCTGAAATCCAATATCAATTCTGCGTCGTTTTACAAGTTCAACAAAATTATTTATTAAACTTGTTCAAAACAGCTGAAATCACTTATAAACTCAATTAATTATAAAACAGGGTTTTATAACTTCATAAAACTACATTATAAAACTTATTAAAGTTTTACCACTCAAAGTCTCCAATTATAAAACAGGGATTTCGCTTCACAAAACATATTATAATTCAAATATAAAAGCCAACTATAAATATAGATCTATTTACAAAACCTTTATTATATATTACTTGTATAAAATGAATCCAAAACATGGCTTTTATTATAAAAATAAATTTTTATAACTTCAACTTAGTTAATTCGCTTGACGGATTTTAAAATCAACGTCTTAAAAAAATATTAAAACTAAATTAACTTGAATTTAATTTTAAAATCAAAGTCTTAATAAGATATTAAAACTAAATTAACTTAACTTTAATTTTAGAATCAACGTCTTAAAAAGATGGATTTTAGGCCATCTACTACAATTCACTTAACCACTAATGTTTATTGATTAATAGCATATCAATGTTGAATTTAATTCGATATTCATCATCCAAATCAAATTTTAATGTTACTTATGTTAGACAGTTCATATGTGTGAAATATGAAAGCAAGTAACATCCAAATTGTCGAGAAATCCTATTGGATCCCTCCAACCAGTCCCCATGCATCATAACTCATATATCGGCCTATACATGCTTATGAAATAGATATTCTAATCAAATTCATTTAAGATGAATCTGTAAAGACCCGCAAATTCCCGCCCTTTGAATCGACCATAAACCACACAGGTCTGACCCAAAAAGTGAAAATCTACGAATACTTTAACTTTGGGCATACAACATATTAAAACAACAACAGAAGACTTTTATAACATATCATCATATAATGTTACATCAGAGTACAGAATATACATATCAGTGTACATTGGAATATAATTACAGCGGAAGATAAATACAAAAATGTAATATACTGCAACGGAAGAACACAGCGGAAGACTCTCTATCTGGACACAGCTTTAAGCTTCAACCCAGAATCCTGTTTAATATATCTGCAAAAATAGCTACTCGACTGCCCGTGTGGAAAATATGGGCACCCGAGTTTGCCAGTGGACAAAACTACAGGTCAGTCATGGGACTGGTGTGAGAATTCTACCTAACCTATAAAATATAATAAGGCTAATCCCAGGACCACGCCACTTTCGCGGAACGGGTTTTCTCCTATGGATTGCCAGTGCATGACTAAAGTAAATCGTCAAAATAGCGCAATGCTTTTTTTTAGAAAAATGAAACCATTATAAGACCCAAGTCCCATCACACAATGCAACGCAAACCGGAGGATAGGGTTTTACCTTATAATGATCAAAGGATGCTTGATACGATAAACACGGTATTATATAATAATAGTGTGCAACCAATTTGAAATACATCAAAGTAAATGTATCAATCCTAGACGGCATGAGTGCCCCATCCCACTATGTCGCCATATATAGGTATACAATCAAAACCGCGTGATGTCGTATTGGAAATTTGGGTTTCCATCTGAGTCAAGGCTAGGAGCGAATTCCTTACCGATTCGAGACACTCTAGCAATGCCCCAGGATTGGTACTCTGTCCAACCCTTGGATCCTGCAGGGCCGGTCCGTCCCCGTGTTGGTACTCTGTCCAACTGGTGCAATGGACTGGATTAGTTATTCCTGAACACACGTTTCCCGATCCTAACGGATCTCTGATTGGCCACAATACGACCAATATACCTGAGGTACCTCAAATCCAACAACCACATAAGTAAAATGTCAGCCAGTTTAAGCACCGACACCACTTCTAGCTAGAAAGAAACGTGCGCACTCCCTGCGTTCCCTTGCTCCGTTTTAGACTCAACCGGGGTGTGAGGCTCGCGAAGTAACGTATCACACAAAGCTATGTCCATACCAGACTATGCTTTGATCATCATACAAGGCTCTGCTTTGCAACAATAAGCTTTGTTCAATTGCAACTTGGCGTGCCACATCAACAACTCATATCATGCGATCGGTAACTATTTAACATACAAAAGGGTGTTAAGCAAGAGAATAAATCCTCCGCCACCATGCATTTATATATTAAATAAAAACCGATTTAATTACATGAAATAAATTTCAATGTCAGGCATGCTATCCATTTACAAGTCCGTTCTGGGTCTGAACGAAACAACATATCCGTCGATCTCCAGTACGTCTGGAAGATCATCACTTTTACCTTGCCTTGGGGGATCAGTCCCAATTCAAGATATTAGTCACCATCAACCAAACGATGTGAAGCTCTCCGGTCTTCAGTCACCGTCTTCATCTTCGACTCTTGATCGTCGTGATGATTATTCAGAATGGGTTAGACCCGGACTTTCTGAATAACTCGCGTATTTGTAATTAAAATCAACCATACGCCACATTCCAACTTTGAATATCCTTTTAAATAAAAATTATTATTTATGTTAAAAAGTTCTCATTAATTTTATCAAAGATAAAATAAATTACATTTTAATCCTTCTAAAAAGATTTATTAATATTCCAATTTTGATTTAATTTATAAAATAGATTTATAAATTTCAAATAGTAATTTCAATGTAAATTGGATTAAAGGATAAATGTTATTTAAAACATCGTCCACTACAAATCCTATCTACATATCAATCACCAACATAATTGTTAAGATCTACTAATCTTAAATAAAAGATTTATCTTAAAGATATTAATTCATTACTATAAAAAAAACACATTTTAAAATAATCAATGAAATATTCTATATATAAAAGATTCTGAATGTAAAATATACTTTGTGATACAAAATCTTTTATTTCACAAAAATCCTTTTATTATATAAAAATTCTTTATTAAAAAAAAGAAATTCTGCATTGGAATGCGACTCAACCATGTACCATATAATTTGAGTCATATGGGTTTCATACATTTCATGTATAGAGTAATAACAGAAAATAATTTTCAATCCATCCATTAACAACCAGAGTGACAATGTCAACTGTGTGAGCATTAAAATAAAACAATAACGCTCATCGCAGCCTGTCGATCAATCGATAGACATATAATTAAACATTGGGATTTGTGTTAGTCAAGTATCGTCCCAATACCCGTGTGGGGTTTTCAGCCAACAACAGTTCATATAAATAAGTAAATACATGATTGGTTAATAGGTTTAACCAATTTCTACTGTATATTATGCAAATAAAAGTAATCCTTATATTTGCACATAAATTGTGTTTCCTACAAAGATGAGTGAAAGTGATATACTCATTTTGTTAGCAATTCTATTTCAACAAATACAGTGTAGATAAAAGTGTGTTTCCAATCTTGTACTTTTATTTGTACATAAAACACAAATAAAAGTGTATCTCATGCATTTGTCTTTTTATTTGACAAAACAATGTTAATAAAAATGTTCTTTTATATCTTGTACTTTTATTTAACAAAACAATGGTAAATAAAATGTCTTTTTAACTCTTTTACTTTTATTTAACAAAACAATGACAAATAAAAGTATAATTTTCTTTCTATGCTTTATTTGCATCTAAAAATGCATATAAGAAATATAACTCTCTTTTTACTTTTTCTTTGCGATAGAAAATGTAAATAAAATGGTTCACACAATTTTGTTATTTTTCTTTACAATAGAAAATGTAAATAAAAGGATTCACATTATTCTGTTCTCTTTCATTACCATATAAAATGTAAATAAAAAGATTCTCATTATTTTGTTCTTTTTTTTTATTTATTTACAACTAAAAGACGATAGAAATGTACCATTAACATCGCTATTTATATCGCATAAAAAAAATGTCGAATAAAATGAATCACTAACATTGTCTATTTCTATCGCACTAAAAATGTCGATAAAAATGAATCACTAACATTGTCTACTTTTATCGCACTAAAAATGTCGATAAAAATGAATCACTAACATTGTCTACTTTTATCGCACTAAAAATGTCGATAAAAATGACAACATTAACCCTTCTATTTTCACCGCGTTCAAAATGACGATAAAATATTCAACATTAACAATTCTATTTTTACCGCATTCAAAATGACGATAAAATATTCAACACTAACAATTCTATTTTTACCGCATTCAAAATGACGATAAAATATTCAACATTAACAATTCTATTTTTACCGCATTCAAAATGACGATAAAATATTCAACATTAACAATTCTAGTTTTCCTACTATAGAAAATGTAAATAAATATATTTCTAAATTCTATTCTTTTTATTTACACAAGAGAATGTAAATAATTGCATTTTCAAATTTCTATTCTTTTACTTACATAAGAAAATGTAAACAAATATATCTCTAAATTTTTATCATACCGTTATAACTCATATATAAATTACATAGAAAAAATGTCATTTTTATTTTATCGTTCTAATTCACCTCTAAATTACATAGAAAAATGTAATCTTTATTATGCGATAGGAATTCATCTTTTAAAAAATGTAATTCCTATCATACGACATAAATTCATATTTAAATTATATCTAAAAATGTAGCTTTTATCCTACAACGCAAATTCACATTTTAATTACATGAAAAAAAAGTAATTTTCATTCTACCGTTATTATTCATCTCTAAATTACATAGAAAAATGTAATTTAAATCATGCAATGTAAATTTACCTTTTTATATCATAGAAAAATGCAATTTTTGTCATACAGTGCAAATTCATATATAAAGCACATATAAAAATGTAACTTTGTTATGCAAAGTAAATACACCTTTTTAATTACGTCAAAAAAAAAAATGTAATTAATTTTTTTTTTCCACGGTGGAAATTCATTCATAAATAACATATAGAAAATGTAATTTATTTCATACGGTGAAAAATCATTCAATAATAACATATAAAAATGTTATTTATTTCATACGATGAAAAATCATTCATAAATAACATATAAAAATGTTATTTATTTCATGCGATGAAAAATCATTCATAAATAACCTATAAAAATGTTATTTATTTCATGCGATGGAAATTATTCATAAATTCCATAATAAAATATGTTTTATTTCACACAATGTAAAAACATCTTCTTTTTATGTACAATGGAAAAATATCATCTTTTTATATTTATAATATATTCACTTTACTATTTTACGATGTAAAAATATGATCTTTTACATTTTACAAAGTAAAAATATCAACTTTACTATTTTACAATGTAAAAATATGATCTTTTACATTTTACAAAGTAAAAATATCAACTTTACTATTTACAATGTAAAAATATGATCTTTTACATTTTACAAAGTAAAAATATCAACTTTACTATTTTACAATGTAAAAATATGATCTTTTACATTTTACAAAGTAAAAATATCAACTTTACTATTTTACAATGTAAAAATATGATCTTTTACATTTTACAAAGTAAAAATATCAACTTTACTATTTTACAATGTAAAAATATGATCTTTTACATTTTACAAAGTAAAAATATCAACTTTACTATTTTACAATGTAAAAATATGATCTTTTACATTTTACAAAGTAAAAATATTCATTTTCCTATTTGCCATGTAAAAATATGACTTTTTCTATTTTACAATGAAAATATGACTTCTTCTATTTTACAATGAAAATATGACTTCTTCTATTTTGACAATGAAAATATGACTTCTTCTATTTTACAATGAAAATATGACTTCTTCTATTTTACAATGAAAAAAAATGATAACTTCTTCTATTTTAAATATAAAAAGATTGTCTTTTTTTATTTTCATCGACAAAATTTCATCTTTTTGTTTTCAAAAAGATTGTCTTTTTATTTTAAACATAAAAATATTGTCTCCTTATTTCAACATAAAAAGATTTAGCTTTTTTTTTTTTATTACAATCAAAAAAAAACAAAGTTGTAATTTTTGTAACCAAAATCAAAGTTGTAATCTTTGCAAACAAAATCAAAGTTGTAATCTTTGTTAACAAAAGCAAAGTTTAAATTTTTATAAAGTTTTAATCTTTATAAATAAAAATAAAAGGTTTCATGTTTTATAAATAAAACAAAGATTCATTTTAAATAAACAAAAACAAAGATTCATTTTAAAGATCGAATCTTTATTAATGTTATTCATTTCAAAATAAAAATCAAAACTTTGATTTGTCAATCATGATAAAAGATTAAACTTTTACCTATAAATCAAAACAAAAGATTAAAAAAAAATTTATTATGATCTTTCTACTAGACATCGAATAACAATTTCCGCAATCAATTCCAACACCAATCATATAATACGTCAATAGCAATACAAGCCACAAACATCAATTTTCACCATTCAACCATTCAATCCATACAACATTCATTTTGCATAATGATAATATAAAAAAATAAAATATAGAATCTCACCTTGCTTGTTTCTGAAATGAAGCGATTTAAATCAGATCTCGTGTTTGGCATCACATCGGTTACGGATCTGAAAGGTTTCAAATTGAAATTTATGTAAAAATTAGAATTCTGGCCTTTAACAACTGACACAGTGACGCTTAAAAGCGTGACAAAATCTGAAGCTATGTACCTCAAATTTTCAGAAATGTTCAAAACTTTGAATGCGGATTTCGGGAGCTATAGTCGACGGTTTTACGAACGGTTTGCGGGAGATTGAAGAGCTACGAGAGGGCTATCTTCACCGAGAAAATGGAGGGGTGCGGCTACCTGTACAAGGGGCGGCGGCAGCATAAAGGCGGCGGTTTCGGGGAGGTAAATCGAGAGCTACGGGCAACGGTTTGATGTGAGGTTTGTTGGAGAAGAAAGAGGAAGAGAAGAGCTTCAAAAAGTTTCACTACGGCATGGTCTAATTCTTAGTGGTTTGGGAGATAGGGAGGAGAGAAGTTTCGGCCATTATGGGTTACATGGTGCGGCTACATCACGATGAGGAAGAAGAAGGATCCGACTTTTCTTTTATATTATTATATTAGGTTAATCTAATTATTATTTAATTAGCCCGTTTAAACCCGTTTTGGCCCGAACTCAGATTTAGGTCCAACGACTGTCGTTCCTACCATTTAGCCCCCATTTCGAACTCATCTAGACATGTCTCGTCAGCCCAAACTGTCATCTAGGCCTCCGTTTCGCAGTTTTAAAATTTAAGTCTTTATTTCTAATTTTTCCGTACAAATAATTTTACCGGGGACACAAATTAACTCAGAAAAATCCAGAAAAATTATTTTTGGCTTTCTTATGATGATACGAATCCAACAAAATTATTTTCGTCGAATTCTGAGACTGTTTGAAAAATGGCTATTTTTAAGGCGTTCAAATTTAACTGTAAATAGTCAAAACACATTTTATTTCGCCACGCTCACATATTAATTCGAAAAATTATGAAAAATTAAACTTAACAATATTTTGACATTCCGGATCCAACAAAAGTGATTTCGTCGAAAACCGAGGTCGTTTGAAAAATGACTATTTTTAAGGCCAATATATTTAATATTAAAAATACATTTTTAAACAAATAAATCCCGAAACTCAAAATATATAAGTGTTTACTGTTTTTCAATGTAGAAACATCATTCTGAACTCAATGGAAGTGGTTTCGAGTCCAAATTCCTTCGTATGCAAAAAGTAGCATTTTGGCCTTATAAATTTCATAGCGACCATCCTAAATATTGAATTGGCCATAACTTTTGATTCCCGTTATGAAATTTCGATTTTTCGGATTCGTTGGAAAGATATATTTAAATAGATTCTAATATTTTTGGTTTCACAAAAATCCGTTAAATTTTGCATCCTGTACGGTCAGTCAAAGTTCAAGTTTGACTTTTCAAACTACCGCGTTATTTCTAATTCTTTTTATAATTAAAATTAAATCATTCATTCTAACTTCGATTTGAATCAAATTTGTGATCATTATTATTTAAATAAATTATTTTATATTGTCAAAATTCATTAAAATTTTCTAAAATAAAATTTTAAATTGGTCCTGATTTTGCGGGTTGTTACAATCGCCCCCACTTAAAAACTTTTCGTCCTCGAAAAGGAACGTAGCTAAAAATTGTAAAATTAACTATCTTAATTTTAAATTTTAATGGTTGATTATCTTTTCAAAATATATATAACTTTATATATATAGAAATCATATTTCAAAGAATAGATTATAAATATCAAAAATACGCTAATTATAAATTGGTAACTCTGAACTCGTTCTAGGGCATTACTAACCCCATCTCTAACGAGTTTATTCATTCTAGGATACTACTGATCCTATCTCTAATGATTATTCTTATTGGACATTACTAATCCAATCTCTGATGAGTCTTTTGTTCAGTTCTAACAAGTTGTACCCCAAAGATTTGAGCTAACCAGAGCTCTGATACCAACTGTAAAGACCCGCAAATTCCCGCCCTTTGAATCGACCATAAACCACACAGGTCTGACCCAAAAAGTGAAAATCTACGAATACTTTAACTTTGGGCATACAACATATTAAAACAACAACAGAAGACTTTTATAACATATCATCATATAATGTTACATCAGAGTACAGAATATACATATCAGTGTACATTGGAATATAATTACAGCGGAAGATAAATACAAAAATGTAATATACTGCAACGGAAGAACACAGCGGAAGACTCTCTATCTGGACACAGCTTTAAGCTTCAACCCAGAATCCTGTTTAATATATCTGCAAAAATAGCTACTCGACTGCCCGTGTGGAAAATATGGGCACCCGAGTTTGCCAGTGGACAAAACTACAGGTCAGTCATGGGACTGGTGTGAGAATTCTACCTAACCTATAAAATATAATAAGGCTAATCCCAGGACCACGCCACTTTCGCGGAACGGGTTTTCTCCTATGGATTGCCAGTGCATGACTAAAGTAAATCGTCAAAATAGCGCAATGCTTTTTTTTAGAAAAATGAAACCATTATAAGACCCAAGTCCCATCACACAATGCAACGCAAACCGGAGGATAGGGTTTTACCTTATAATGATCAAAGGATGCTTGATACGATAAACACGGTATTATATAATAATAGTGTGCAACCAATTTGAAATACATCAAAGTAAATGTATCAATCCTAGACGGCATGAGTGCCCCATCCCACTATGTCGCCATATATAGGTATACAATCAAAACCGCGTGATGTCGTATTGGAAATTTGGGTTTCCATCTGAGTCAAGGCTAGGAGCGAATTCCTTACCGATTCGAGACACTCTAGCAATGCCCCAGGATTGGTACTCTGTCCAACCCTTGGATCCTGCAGGGCCGGTCCGTCCCCGTGTTGGTACTCTGTCCAACTGGTGCAATGGACTGGATTAGTTATTCCTGAACACACGTTTCCCGATCCTAACGGATCTCTGATTGGCCACAATACGACCAATATACCTGAGGTACCTCAAATCCAACAACCACATAAGTAAAATGTCAGCCAGTTTAAGCACCGACACCACTTCTAGCTAGAAAGAAACGTGCGCACTCCCTGCGTTCCCTTGCTCCGTTTTAGACTCAACCGGGGTGTGAGGCTCGCGAAGTAACGTATCACACAAAGCTATGTCCATACCAGACTATGCTTTGATCATCATACAAGGCTCTGCTTTGCAACAATAAGCTTTGTTCAATTGCAACTTGGCGTGCCACATCAACAACTCATATCATGCGATCGGTAATTATTTAACATACAAAAGGGTGTTAAGCAAGAGAATAAATCCTCCGCCACCATGCATTTATATATTAAATAAAAACCGATTTAATTACATGAAATAAATTTCAATGTCAGGCATGCTATCCATTTACAAGTCCGTTCTGGGTCTGAACGAAACAACATATCCGTCGATCTCCAGTACGTCTGGAAGATCATCACTTTTACCTTGCCTTGGGGGATCAGTCCCAATTCAAGATATTAGTCACCATCAACCAAACGATGTGAAGCTCTCCGGTCTTCAGTCACCGTCTTCATCTTCGACTCTTGATCGTCGTGATGATTATTCAGAATGGGTTAGACCCGGACTTTCTGAATAACTCGCGTATTTGTAATTAAAATCAACCATACGCCACATTCCAACTTTGAATATCCTTTTAAATAAAAATTATTATTTATGTTAAAAAGTTCTCATTAATTTTATCAAAGATAAAATAAATTACATTTTAATCCTTCTAAAAAGATTTATTAATATTCCAATTTTGATTTAATTTATAAAATAGATTTATAAATTTCAAATAGTAATTTCAATGTAAATTGGATTAAAGGATAAATGTTATTTAAAACATCGTCCACTACAAATCCTATCTACATATCAATCACCAACATAATTGTTAAGATCTACTAATCTTAAATAAAAGATTTATCTTAAAGATATTAATTCATTACTATAAAAAAACACATTTTAAAATAATCAATGAAATATTCTATATATAAAAGATTCTGAATGTAAAATATACTTTGTGATACAAAATCTTTTATTTCACAAAAATCCTTTTATTATATAAAAATTCTTTATTAAAAAAAAGAAATTCTGCATTGGAATGCGACTCAACCATGTACCATATAATTTGAGTCATATGGGTTTCATACATTTCATGTATAGAGTAATAACAGAAAATAATTTTCAATCCATCCATTAACAACCAGAGTGACAATGTCAACTGTGTGAGCATTAAAATAAAACAATAACGCTCATCGCAGCCTGTCGATCAATCGATAGACATATAATTAAACATTGGGATTTGTGTTAGTCAAGTATCGTCCCAATACCCGTGTGGGGTTTTCAGCCAACAACAGTTCATATAAATAAGTAAATACATGATTGGTTAATAGGTTTAACCAATTTCTACTGTATATTATGCAAATAAAAGTAATCCTTATATTTGCACATAAATTGTGTTTCCTACAAAGATGAGTGAAAGTGATATACTCATTTTGTTAGCAATTCTATTTCAACAAATACAGTGTAGATAAAAGTGTGTTTCCAATCTTGTACTTTTATTTGTACATAAAACACAAATAAAAGTGTATCTCATGCATTTGTCTTTTTATTTGACAAAACAATGTTAATAAAAATGTTCTTTTATATCTTGTACTTTTATTTAACAAAACAATGGTAAATAAAATGTCTTTTTAACTCTTTTACTTTTATTTAACAAAACAATGACAAATAAAAGTATAATTTTCTTTCTATGCTTTATTTGCATCTAAAAATGCATATAAGAAATATAACTCTCTTTTTACTTTTTCTTTGCGATAGAAAATGTAAATAAAATGGTTCACACAATTTTGTTATTTTTCTTTACAATAGAAAATGTAAATAAAAGGATTCACATTATTCTGTTCTCTTTCATTACCATATAAAATGTAAATAAAAAGATTCTCATTATTTTGTTCTTTTTTTTTATTTATTTACAACTAAAAGACGATAGAAATGTACCATTAACATCGCTATTTATATCGCATAAAAAAAATGTCGAATAAAATGAATCACTAACATTGTCTATTTCTATCGCACTAAAAATGTCGATAAAAATGAATCACTAACATTGTCTACTTTTATCGCACTAAAAATGTCGATAAAAATGAATCACTAACATTGTCTACTTTTATCGCACTAAAAATGTCGATAAAAATGACAACATTAACCCTTCTATTTTCACCGCGTTCAAAATGACGATAAAATATTCAACATTAACAATTCTATTTTTACCGCATTCAAAATGACGATAAAATATTCAACACTAACAATTCTATTTTTACCGCATTCAAAATGACGATAAAATATTCAACATTAACAATTCTATTTTTACCGCATTCAAAATGACGATAAAATATTCAACATTAACAATTCTAGTTTTCCTACTATAGAAAATGTAAATAAATATATTTCTAAATTCTATTCTTTTTATTTACACAAGAGAATGTAAATAATTGCATTTTCAAATTTCTATTCTTTTACTTACATAAGAAAATGTAAACAAATATATCTCTAAATTTTTATCATACCGTTATAACTCATATATAAATTACATAGAAAAAATGTCATTTTTATTTTATCGTTCTAATTCACCTCTAAATTACATAGAAAAATGTAATCTTTATTATGCGATAGGAATTCATCTTTTAAAAAATGTAATTCCTATCATACGACATAAATTCATATTTAAATTATATCTAAAAATGTAGCTTTTATCCTACAACGCAAATTCACATTTTAATTACATGAAAAAAAAGTAATTTTCATTCTACCGTTATTATTCATCTCTAAATTACATAGAAAAATGTAATTTAAATCATGCAATGTAAATTTACCTTTTTATATCATAGAAAAATGCAATTTTTGTCATACAGTGCAAATTCATATATAAAGCACATATAAAAATGTAACTTTGTTATGCAAAGTAAATATACCTTTTTAATTACGTCAAAAAAAAAAATGTAATTAATTTTTTTTTTCCACGGTGGAAATTCATTCATAAATAACATATAGAAAATGTAATTTATTTCATACGGTGAAAAATCATTCAATAATAACATATAAAAATGTTATTTATTTCATACGATGAAAAATCATTCATAAATAACATATAAAAATGTTATTTATTTCATGCGATGAAAAATCATTCATAAATAACCTATAAAAATGTTATTTATTTCATGCGATGGAAATTATTCATAAATTCCATAATAAAATATGTTTTATTTCACACAATGTAAAAACATCTTCTTTTTATGTACAATGGAAAAATATCATCTTTTTATATTTATAATATATTCACTTTACTATTTTACGATGTAAAAATATGATCTTTTACATTTTACAAAGTAAAAATATCAACTTTACTATTTTACAATGTAAAAATATGATCTTTTACATTTTACAAAGTAAAAATATCAACTTTACTATTTACAATGTAAAAATATGATCTTTTACATTTTACAAAGTAAAAATATCAACTTTACTATTTTACAATGTAAAAATATGATCTTTTACATTTTACAAAGTAAAAATATCAACTTTACTATTTTACAATGTAAAAATATGATCTTTTACATTTTACAAAGTAAAAATATCAACTTTACTATTTTACAATGTAAAAATATGATCTTTTACATTTTACAAAGTAAAAATATCAACTTTACTATTTTACAATGTAAAAATATGATCTTTTACATTTTACAAAGTAAAAATATTCATTTTCCTATTTGCCATGTAAAAATATGACTTTTTCTATTTTACAATGAAAATATGACTTCTTCTATTTTACAATGAAAATATGACTTCTTCTATTTTGACAATGAAAATATGACTTCTTCTATTTTACAATGAAAATATGACTTGTTCTATTTTACAATGAAAAAAAATGATAACTTCTTCTATTTTAAATATAAAAAGATTGTCTTTTTTTATTTTCATCGACAAAATTTCATCTTTTTGTTTTCAAAAAGATTGTCTTTTTATTTTAAACATAAAAATATTGTCTCCTTATTTCAACATAAAAAGATTTAGCTTTTTTTTTTTTATTACAATAAAAAAAAAACAAAGTTGTAATTTTTGTAACCAAAATCAAAGTTGTAATCTTTGCAAACAAAATCAAAGTTGTAATCTTTGTTAACAAAAGCAAAGTTTAAATTTTTATAAAGTTTTAATCTTTATAAATAAAAATAAAAGGTTTCATGTTTTATAAATAAAACAAAGATTCATTTTAAATAAACAAAAACAAAGATTCATTTTAAAGATCGAATCTTTATTAATGTTATTCATTTCAAAATAAAAATCAAAACTTTGATTTGTCAATCATGATAAAAGATTAAACTTTTACCTATAAATCAAAACAAAAGATTAAAAAAAAAATTATTATGATCTTTCTACTAGACATCGAATAACAATTTCCGCAATCAATTCCAACACCAATCATATAATACGTCAATAGCAATACAAGCCACAAACATCAATTTTCACCATTCAACCATTCAATCCATACAACATTCATTTTGCATAATGATAATATAAAAAAATAAAATATAGAATCTCACCTTGCTTGTTTCTGAAATGAAGCGATTTAAATCAGATCTCGTGTTTGGCATCACATCGGTTACGGATCTGAAAGGTTTCAAATTGAAATTTATGTAAAAATTAGAATTCTGGCCTTTAACAACTGACACAGTGACGCTTAAAAGCGTGACAAAATCTGAAGCTATGTACTTCAAATTTTCAGAAATGTTCAAAACTTTGAATGCGGATTTCGGGAGCTATAGTCGACGGTTTTACGAACGGTTTGCGGGAGATTGAAGAGCTACGAGAGGGCTATCTTCACCGAGAAAATGGAGGGGTGCGGCTACCTGTACAAGGGGCGGCGGCAGCATAAAGGCGGCGGTTTCGGGGAGGTAAATCGAGAGCTACGGGCAACGGTTTGATGTGAGGTTTGTTGGAGAAGAAAGAGGAAGAGAAGAGCTTCAAAAAGTTTCACTACGGCATGGTCTAATTCTTAGTGGTTTGGGAGATAGGGAGGAGAGAAGTTTCGGCCATTATGGGTTACATGGTGCGGCTACATCACGATGAGGAAGAAGAAGGATCCGACTTTTCTTTTATATTATTATATTAGGTTAATCTAATTATTATTTAATTAGCCCGTTTAAACCCGTTTTGGCCCGAACTCAGATTTAGGTCCAACGACTGTCGTTCCTACCATTTAGCCCCCATTTCGAACTCATCTAGACATGTCTCGTCAGCCCAAACTGTCATCTAGGCCTCCGTTTCGCAGTTTTAAAATTTAAGTCTTTATTTCTAATTTTTCCGTACAAATAATTTTACCGGGGACACAAATTAACTCAGAAAAATCCAGAAAAATTATTTTTGGCTTTCTTATGATGATACGAATCCAACAAAATTATTTTCGTCGAATTCTGAGACTGTTTGAAAAATGGCTATTTTTAAGGCGTTCAAATTTAACTGTAAATAGTCAAAACACATTTTATTTCGCCACGCTCACATATTAATTCGAAAAATTATGAAAAATTAAACTTAACAATATTTTGACATTCCGGATCCAACAAAAGTGATTTCGTCGAAAACCGAGGTCGTTTGAAAAATGACTATTTTTAAGGCCAATATATTTAATATTAAAAATACATTTTTAAACAAATAAATCCCGAAACTCAAAATATATAAGTGTTTACTGTTTTTCAATGTAGAAACATCATTCTGAACTCAATGGAAGTGGTTTCGAGTCCAAATTCCTTCGTATGCAAAAAGTAGCATTTTGGCCTTATAAATTTCATAGCGACCATCCTAAATATTGAATTGGCCATAACTTTTGATTCCCGTTATGAAATTTCGATTTTTCGGATTCGTTGGAAAGATATATTTAAATAGATTCTAATATTTTTGGTTTCACTAAAATCTGTTAAATTTTGCATCCTGTACGGTCAGTCAAAGTTCAAGTTTGACTTTTCAAACTACCGCGTTATTTCTAATTCTTTTTATAATTAAAATTAAATCA
Organism: Allium sativum; assembly: GCA_030737875.1. Taxonomy (NCBI): domain Eukaryota; kingdom Viridiplantae; phylum Streptophyta; class Magnoliopsida; order Asparagales; family Amaryllidaceae; genus Allium; species Allium sativum. The sequence continues at coordinate 548,982,228 of CM060912.1, read as the reverse complement.
TTCATTCTAACTTCGATTTGAATCAAATTTGTTATCATTATTATTTAAATAAATTATTTTATATTGTCAAAATTCATTAAAATTTTCTAAAATAAAATTTTAAATTGGTCCTGATTTTGCGGGTTGTTACAGAATCTTTCACTTAATAGTAAGTAGTGTCAATTGTCATCCGTTCACTGATGGGAATATATATATATATATATATATATATCTGCAAAAAGGGGAAAGCTTGTTAATGATGATAGGTGATTTTCCCTGATTTCGTCGTGCGTGAGTTTTTCCCCCAGGTAAACATCCGATTTGCAGTTTACGTCTTTTTCTACACACAAACTTCAACGAGTCTCCCAAACCATTATTGTCAATTCGCAATTTCATATCTCACTACATGAATCCATCTACTTTTGCGTATCAAATCCAAAGACCTAATCGATGCGCCTTTTGTTGTTATTCCTTCAACGCTTCGTTTGGACGCAAGGGAAGAGGGGATTTGGTGTTGAGTATGGAGGTCAAGCCACCAAGGATATTTGTTTTGCAATTGTCGGCGCTACTGATTTACTTTTAGTTCCATTTTCCTATAACTGTATTCTCCGTTCAGCCATAATTCCTGTTTTCTACTTTGAAGGCCAGCAATGGTGTTGTGGTTAGTATTACATAAAAATTCTGGTGATTTTGGTGAATTTCTTAAGTTCGGCTTTGATTACGAAGGGACCTCTATGGAATGATTGGAAATTTCCTTGGGCTTTTGAAAGTGAAAATTAATATTGGTCAATTTGTGATATGTTCTTAATCAAATGCTTATACATTGGTGAAGTAGTGCGGTGTTTATTAGTATATTCATGACTATAAGATTGGAAATCATGAAGATGTTCATTTGTCTTTATTTTTTACTACCATGGGTTTCACTTTTTCATGCTATGGGCTTCTACAATTCCAAAAGCGAAATCTATAATATTTCCACTTTTTAAGGCTTGAAATTTAGGAAGATGATGTTTAGATTTACTGATAGTTACAGGATTTAAATCCAATTTGTGTGACGTGTTTTAGTATTGCTCTCCATCTAATGTACAAATTTCAATATATTTGGTAAACTTGTGGCTTAATTCTAGTGGTTTATAATAGAATTAAGTCTTTAGCCATTTCACCTTATGTTCATAAAGCAAAAACTATTGGAAACAAGGGCATACCATGATAAGAACCCACGTTCTTCACTATCAGCAGTTATGAGAACAATAACGTTTTTTATGTTGAAGGAAAGTTCTTTATGATTGAAGTGCAGTGGGTTAGTGCTTATGGGAGTCTGAAAATTGCTGTAATGGTCATGACTTATTCAAACTATTTACAAAGAGATTTCTACCTGATATGCCCAGTTAAGACCGAGAGGGTTGTGACTGTGAAAAGAAAGTGGAGTGAGTTGAAGTGCAGGTCGATCACTTATAGTGGGATTCCCTGACCTCATCATGGGTCGTATTTTCATTGTTTTCTTTTATAGTTATTATGTTGTATTTCAAATTTATGTTTGTTTTTTAGATGTAACTCAGGTTAGAGTGCTAACCTTGCTATGTACTTTTTTTTTTGCAAAGCCGACGGGGTTGAGTGGTCCCCTACCACTTTATTGATATACCAAAAGAAGAGTACATAGTAACAAGGAAAGAGAAACAACGAAAAAACGGAGAGCACAAAGCATATCAATGTCTAAAAGAAGCTAGAAAAGAAAAAACAATAAAATATTGAAAAACAGATGCTAGCCAAAAATTCCAGGATCAAAAGTGAAATTTATGTATTTTAGGCCCTCCCAGATGTCATGCCAAACAAGCTGTTTCCATTGGCCGTAATTCAAGTTACGCGTAGTATCAAAAACACACGAACACCTTTCTTTCCATATTCTGGACACTATTTTCTTTAGAACATAGTTAAAAACTCTTGATTTGTGGCTTTTCCCTGATGCTCTTTTCCTTATCAGTTCCCAGTCAAAGCATAATCTTCTACCCGAGTTGCTACCGTTGATTTGTTGTTGAGCTTCAATCCGCAAGCACATCGTAACAGAACATTCGAAGTAATGGTGTTGGATGGTTTCTTCTTCTCTATCACAAAGTAAACATGTCTAATCACCACCATTCCATAAGCCTGCAAATTGTCTTTAGTATTCACAGCATGATTAAGAATTTTCCACATACACAAGTTCTCTTTTGTACTATTGTTCCCTTTCCAGAGAGATTTACTCTACAAACCACAAAGTTTGATGCACCAAGAAGTTACAAATACAGAATTTGAATAGAAAATTTCTCACCTCTTCATACCCAAATAGCAGCAGCACTAGCGGGTAAATATTTAGACACCTTATCCCAAACAGTCGTAGTGGCACTGTTGGAAGTAGCAAGTAGATCAAAAAGTCTGGACATGGTGGCATTAACATTAATTCCAGTCTGCATAACCTCCATATAAGTGATCTCCTTCTCAAGAATAACACCGAAGTCAAGCCAAGGATCACTCCCAAACTTCGCCTTATGAAAAGCAAATATGCCATGCTTGAAAAATGGAGAGATCAATGGATGCATTTTGATCAAGCATTTCCAGGCCCAGGTGTGCCAAGGCAATGCATGCAAGGTCCAATAGCTTTTATCCTTCAATACATATTTGTATGACCGTGCAACCCAAATGCTTTTTTTATTCTTTAAAATGTCATCAATATGCTTGACCATTGTCGCACGATTCCAAAGAAGAGTGTTTGTAATTCCCAATCCCCCTTGACGAGTTGGTTTCCCAAGTTTTGCAAAAGAAATAGGAGCAATATATTTTTGATGAGTGTTACTTTTCCAGAAGTATCTCATGAAAGTTATTCTGATCATAGTTAGCAACTTTTGGTGAAGCACAAAAGCCCTAAACCAATAAATATGCATAGACCAAACTATAGATTTGATTAAAGTCAGCCTACCAGCTTGGCTAACCTGCCTAGAAGACCAACAGTTCAGCTTGTCAATTATTTTATTGTAAAGCGGTAAGCATTGCGTGGTAGTTATTCTACTGCAAGAGAGTGGTAGACTAAGATATTTTGCAGAAGTATTATTATGAGATAGACGAATGGTATATTTTATATGACTTATAACATCATGAGAGACCCCCGACGACCATAAATTCAAATTTATCACAATTTATTTGAAGGCCGGTCACAAGGTAAAATCTGTGACGGCACGCCCCCGACCAACCGACATTTCCCTAGAAATGCGTTGTGCCAATGCCCGACTAGCATGGGACGGTCGTCAAAGGAAAAGGGTTTTGAAACTATGAATTACCAAAGAACCTGTAGTATATCTCACAGCGCATGAAATAAAATATAATAATAACATAACTTGACATAAAACAGGTGAGATAGTGCATAAGCTGAAAACTAAACCATCATAGCAGCGGAATCCAAAATACAACTTATGATCCAAACCATCATTATTACAACTTAAAAATAGTCTCTAAAGCAAAATAGAAAAGGTACACTACTAATGCCCAAAGTAGTGACCAGCAACAACACAGGAAGAATATATGTAAATAGCACGTAGAAGCCCCCTGCTCGTCTCCGGACAGCTACTCGTGCATACCACCTAACCTGTCTCTAGTATACTCGTTTAGGAGCACCCAGAGTAATAATAAGAGACATAAAACTCTATGTCATACAAAAAGTCTGGTATGAGCGATAGCAACAAAACAAAACAATAACAGGTATAAATAATCATATCTGAACATGCAACCAAAGAGTTAGCACAACAAGATGTACAGTACTCTAAGGTAACACTAATATAAAGTGTAAAATGGGAGTGTGCATGTCATAGTGATAGCAAACATCAAACATAGTAATCAACCTCACATCCTCACTCAGTGTGTAAAGCATATGATATCCACCACTTTGATCACCAAATCCTTTGCTACGACCACTTTGCTATTGGGGCCTTAGTGACCCCATTGCGCTGGTCCATAACCACTAATCCCTTGCTACGATCACCTTGCCCTTGGGAGTCCTAATGGCCCCATTGCACTGATCCATAGCCATACTACAGTCACTTGCCCTTGGGAGTCTTAATGATCCCATTCCGCTGATCCATAGCCACTAATCCATATCTCAGTTGTGAACTAAAGCTATAGATACCGATAACCTCTTTGCACAAATCCCGCAGCAAAGCCCAACTCATGAAGTTAACTCGCTGGTTCCCATCTGGATCCTGAGTAATAACTTCCCCTTTTTGGACTTCCTTTGCATCTCGGGCTTTGGTCCTCTTCAGTGTGTGATTCGGTTTCCATTCAGTTCAGCTCATACCCTTCATCATGTCTCGGTTCGATATTCAAGTTCTCAGCTCGGCTCGCGGTTTGTGGATGCTCCGGTTCGCGACTCGCGGTCGGCTCGTGGACTACATTTGGGTCATGGGACCCACTCGTGATCCCTATCCTGGTCGTCATCTTCTGGTTCGGCTGGTGATCCTTATATGGACTCGGTTCGTGGAACTTTCTGTGTGGCGGTTCGTGGAGCATCCTCTGGTCCAGTTCGTGAGGTGGGTTCACAACCGGGGTCGGGTCGTGGTCGTGATGTGCATCATGATCGGGGACCTGCTCCGATTTCCTGCAACTTTCGAATAAGCTATTTACGCCACACAACGACATTTTCGAACATTCTAATTGTTCTATGCATTCACAAATCATATACCAAACAGTAATAGCAACATATAGAATCGACCATAAACATCAAAACAATGAACAATCATGTAAATATGGATCAAACACACCCAAAGCCCATGTTTTCCCCTTAATCCCCTTAACCCTGATTTAATTATAGGATTACCAAAATATATCCAAACTAACCCAAATTTCTAACAGAGGCATAAAATAATATTTTGGAATTTCTACATGTTTTCTGAGTCATAATTTCGCTATTATCACTAATCACCCCTAATTAGCCGTAATTAGTGAAAAAGCATGTAGAAAACTCACCTTAGCTCCAAATAAATCTCATATCTGAAAAAATCTCTGATTTGGTTCGAATCCCAATGCAACACAGCAGCTCTACCTCAAATTTGACGTTAATTTGCCTTGATTTGATGTTGATTAGCTTAATATGTGATTAGAAAATGATTAAAAGGTGATTTGGGAGTTGGAGGCTATTGCTATGGTTGAGGAAGGTAAATGGCAGCTAGAAAAATGAATAAAACTGATTCCCAAACCCTATCAGCCCTCCCATAACCTTAACCCCGAAATGGGTTATGGGCTTAGCTGCTAATCACCCAGTTAAGCCCAATTATGCAGTTTTCACCTTCCAAACCTTATTTCAGCCATATCTCATAAACGATAAGTCTGTTTGATTAATGTGAACATTCTACAGAAAGGTAAACCATCATCTAAATCCAATGGAAGTGGTTTCAGGTCAAAATTCCTTACCAATCAAAAGTTATACGTGAAACAAGATTCGCCAGGGGCAAAACAGTCATTTAAAATACGGCAAAAATCGTGAACATGGGAAATGACCCCAATAGTCGTTCCCCAAAGTTACACAACCATACGACTTCGTACGTGAATAAAATAAATATTCTACGATCCTTCAAAGCGAAGAATGTGGGTCGTTACACTCTCCCCCCTTAAGAAATTTCGCCCTTGAAATTCCTTAATCAAACATACAATGGTGGCCCACATGCCTATCAACCATATACAAACAATCAAACATACATAATAACACAACAAGCCCATCCTAGCATGCAGTTTACTAATAAGGGAATAGCTATCACTATTAAAATCTTACCAGGCAAAGAGTTCTGGATGCGTCTTCCTTATGTTCTCCTTTGTTTCCCTAGTACAGTCATTCTCATTATCACCCTACTGGACCTTGACTAGTTTCACCGTCTTCCCTCGAAGTTGCTTCGTATCATACTCGACAATACGAATCGGTCTGCGACTCCCAGCCACCTCGGGTATCCAACTGATCTGGTGAAATAGTCATGTCAGGGTCGTGCACGAACTTCCTTAACTGGGAAACATGAAATACGTGATGAACTCCCGCCATCTTGTCAGGCAATTCTACTTTATATGCTAAATTCCAAACTTGCTCTAGAACTGGGAATGGATCAACAAACCTTGGTGCCAACTTACCTCTCCTGCCAAATCTAATCACACTCTTTAACAGAGAAATCTTGACGAACACCAAGTCACCTACGGAGAATTTCAAATCTCTTCGCCTTTTATTAGCATAATTTTCTGCCTATATTGGGCAGCCTTCATTCGCTGTTGAACAACCTTGATCTTATCTGAAGTTTCTCTTACTACATCTGGTCCAAGCATAAATTTCTCACCGGTTTCCAACCAACATGATGGTGAATTGCACGGTCTCCTATACAAAGCTTCAAATGGAGCCATACCAATACTGGACTAATAACTAATATTATATGCAAACTCAACCGATGAAAATGGTCATCCCATGAACCTCCAAAATCCGATATACAAGCCCTCAAGAGATCCTCTAATACACGATTCACCTTCTCCGTTTGACCATCGGTTTGGGGATGGTACGTGGTACTTAGATGTAATTATGACCGTAAAGCCTCTTGTAAGCTCTTCCAAAACTCACTAGTAAATAATGGATCTCGGTCACTCACAATGCCTTTAGGTACTCCATGAAATCTTACTACCCACTTCATATATTGTTCTGCTGACTCAGCGGTCGTTCTGTTCGAATTGACTGGTATAAACCTTGCACTTTTGGTCAATCGATCTACAGTCACCCAGATACTATCATAACCTGACCTAATCCTTGGTAAACCATCAATGAAATCCATTGAGACTTGTTCCCACTTCCATTCAGGAATTTCCAACAGTTGTAACAAACCACTTGGCTTCTTTTGCTCGGCTTTAACTAGATGGCAATTCATGCATTTGGATATAAACTTCCCAACATTTCTCTTTATCCCTTCCCAGTAGTAGGTCTGCTTCATGTCTCGATACATTTTATTACCACAAGGATGTATAGTCATTTTTGAGTGATGACACTCTCTAAGCACTTCATCTCTCAATCCATTAACATTGTGTACAACTAGCCTCCCATTCTTTCGGAGCCATCCTTCTCGATCAAGCCCATACTTGTTCATCTCCTCGCCATCGATACCCATCTCTAACTTGGAGATGATTTCCAATAGGTTAGGATTGTCCCTCTGAATGGAACCAATCCGCTCAATCAAAGTCGGTCTGATCATCAAACATGCTAACATCTCTCGAGCTAATTCGCACCTAGGTCTGAAATCATATCCTATGATATACTCCAGTTGCTTCCATTCCAAAAACATAGCGCCCAAATTAGCATGTCTCCTACTCAATGCATCAGCTACCGCATTGCCCTTCCCGGGTGTATGCGATATTGAAATCATATGAAGCCAAGAACTCCAACCATCTCTTCTGACGAAGATTTAAAACCTTTTGAGAGAAAAGATACTCTAACGACTTATGATCGGTAAACAACTCAAATCTTTCTCCCAAGAGATACTATCTCCACATCTTTAATGCGAACATGATCACTGCCAATTCCAAATCATGGGTAGGATATATTTTCTCATGCGGTTTCAGTTGCCGATTAGCACAAGCTACAACCCTACCTCCTTGCATTAATACAGCACCTAGTCCGGTACCACAGACATCCGTGTATATCGTCATCTCCTTCGTTCCCTTTAGGAATAACTAACACCGGTGTACACATTAACTTCTCTTTTAGACTCTTAAATGCATTCTAAAACCTTTCGTCCCAAACAAAAGCTTGATTCTTCTTGGTCAACTGAGTTAATGGTGCCGCTATCTTAGAGAAGTCTTGGATAAACTTATGATAGTATCTAGCTAACCCCAAGAAACTTCTTATGTCCATTGCATTCTTAGGCGTAGACCAATCTTGCACTATAGCCACCCTGCGACAATACCATTCTCTGAAACAACATGGCCTAAGAACCTCACTTCCCTCCTCTAGAAGTGACACTTAGAAAAAAAAATCTTTCAATTGGTGTTTCCTCAACACCTCCATCACTGTCCTCAAATGTTCCTTGTGTTCCTCCTCTATCCTCGAGTAAACTAAGATATCGTCCACAAACACAAGAACAAACTTATTCAATTGATCCCTGAATACCCTATTCATAAGATCCACAAAATATACTGGTGCATTGGTCAACCCGAATAGCATGACCAACCACTCATAGAATCCAGATAGCGACCGAAATGCCGTTTTAGGTATACTCTCAACTACTACTTGGAGCTGATGAAAACCTGTCGCGGGATCTAACTGGGAAAACACTCCTGCCTCATTCAACTGATCAAACAAATCGTCTATCCGCAGAAGAGGATACTTATTCTTCCTAGTCACCTTGTTCAACTCGCGGTAGTCTACGCATAAACGAAGGGAACCATCGGCCTTAATGGCGAATACAACTGGTGCTCCCCACTCGGAAACACTTCTTATTATAAATCCCTTCTTCAAAAGATCGCCAACTTGCACTTCGAGCTCTCGCTTCTCCCTTGGCACCATACGATGAAGAGGCATCACTATAGGTCTGGCATCTTTCAATAAATCAATACAAAACTCGATCTTTCGGGGTAGTGGAAGTCCAATCACTTCCCCGAAAATGTCCAGATACTCGCCAGCAATAGGCACATCTGACAACTCATCATGCGGGATGTCGAGGGAATTTAGAAAACTAGCCATCACCCTATCACTAGGTAGGCTACCAAATAGTACCCTCAACCCATCATCCGCACTAATGGTCACCGAAGACCCCTCACAATCCACCACCACCCCATATATTTGGAGCCAATCGACTCCCTAAATAATGCCAAACTCTGTAAAGACTAAAACAAAGCAATCACAAGCAAACATGCATCCATGACTCGATAAGACCAAATTACGACAAATCATACTAAGGCTAGTCGAACCACCGATTGTGTTTATCGCAACTAAAGGTCTATCGACTATCTCGGGTTCCAATTCCAACCTATCTACCAGGTCACTAAATATGAAGGAATGGGAAGCCCCGGTATCAAACAATACTCGAACAGGAACATCATAAATAGATAGCATACCTTGAATAACGACACCCTTTCCCTTCTACGCCACAGTTGGGGGCATTTGATGAAGAAGGAACAACGTTGATAGCATATGCTTTCACAATCTGCTTCTCTTTAGGGGGTTGTGGACATTTATCGTTGTGGTGTCCCACTTGTCCACAATTGAAGCACTTCCTGTCCGCTGGCTTTGCTTGACAATCTTTGGCATAGTGACCCTTCTTGCCACAGCTATAGCACTCAACATCTTTCTTATTCTTCTTCTGATCATCCTTAGCTTGGTTATGTTTCCTCTTATTCTGTGAATTATTCTTACCTCCATCGCTTGCCTACGGCTTTGGCTCCCCTATAGATGTAACAACAACCTCGGTCTTCTACTCAAGATAAAGGCTCTCAGATCTCAATGCCTTTCCCAGAATAGACTCGGATGTGTTGTCTATATGATTTATCAGCCTTTCCCCCAAGTACTCATCTAAGCTAGTTATAAACTTCTCGTTCTTCTTTTCGGCAGTATCAATAAGAGGTAATCCATACTTCGATAAAGTATCAAATTCAGCAATATATTCTGAGACTGCCCTACCATTCTGCTTAAGTTCCAAAAATTTCCTAAAAAATTCTGATTTCTGAGCAGTTGGGATAAACTTATCACTGAAGTGAGTTTTAAACTGATTCCAAGTAACTTGATCCTCAGGAGTAGCTGCTTTAATAGCATTCCACCAATTCATAGCCCGTCCTTGATGTTGATGCGATGCTAACTTTCTTTTCATTGCATCATCGATTCCCAAATCCTTGAAGATGCGCTCACAACTATCAAGCCAATCTTGAACATATGTAGCCGATTACGTTCCATGGAACGGGTTCCCACCAAGACTAGTATAATCCTTGCTGAGCTTGGCGTGGTCGGCCCTAGGCGCCTGCACTACCGCACCACCACCATTAGCAGCATTAGGAGCTGCTCCCTGAACATCTCTAAGCATCTCTCTCGTGAAGGTGGTAAACATCATCCTTATATCAGGGACATTTCTATCATTGGCCGCTGAACTCGTACTCCTCATATATCGGCTCATTGTTCAATCTGTAAAGAGAAAACTATTAACCATCTCCATAGTGGTGCTAGTGCAGTGCGACTTCATCCTTAGATATACTAATAGTGTATATATAGCTTTTGAAAACCAAAATATCACAAATATACACTCCCATATACATATACTATCTCTCTTTGATGTCTTCCCCTAGGTTAACTACGCAACCAAGGCTCTGATACCAAGTGTGATGTCCCGCCCCGGACCAGCCAACATTTCCCTAGAAATGCGTTGTGCCAATGCCCGACTAGCAGAGGACGTTCGTCAAAGGAAAAGGGTTTTGAAACTATGAATCACCAAAGAACCTATAGTATATCTCACAATGCATGGAATAGAATATAATAATAACTAACTTGACATAAAACAGGTGAGACAGTGCATAAGCTGAAAACTAAACCATCATAGCTGCGGAATCCAAAATACAGCTTATGATCCAAACCATCATTATTACAACTTCAAAATACTGTCTTTAAAGCAAAATAGAAAGGTACACTACTAATGCCCAAAGTAGTGACCAGTAACAACACAGGGAGAATATATGTAAATAGTACGTGGAAGTCTCTTGCTCATCTCCGGACAGCTACTCGTGCATACCACCTAACCTGTCTCTATTCTGATCGTTTAAAAGCACCTAGAGTAATAAGAAGAGACATAAAACTCTAGGTCAGACAAAAATTTGGTATGAGCGATAGCAGCAAAACAAAACAATAACAGGTATAAATAATCATACATGAACCTGGACCTACAACCAAAGAGTTTGCAAAACAAGATGTACAGTACTCTAAGGTAACTGTAACAACCCAGATTTTCAGAACCAATTTAAACTTTTTATTATAGCTATTTTAATGGATTTTGAATAGTTAAAATGACTTATTTTAAATAATAATGGTTTATAATTTATTTAAATCGAATTTATAATGCATATATTTATTTTAATTATAAAACGAGCTTGAAATGGCGTGGTAGTTTGAAAATTCAATTTTAAATTTCAACTGAATATACATAATTCAATATAAATCAGAATTGGACGAAACAAGAAACATTATAATCTATTTAACTATATCTTTCTAATGAATGTAAGAAACTGAGATTTCACATTATAAATTAAAAGTTATGTCCAGTTTAAAATTTAAAAAAGTCGCTATGTAATTTATATATATTTAATATAATATATAGCCCTTAAAAATAACCATTTTGCAAACGACCTCCGTTTTCGACGAAACCACTTTTGTTGGATCCGGAATGTCAAATTATTGTTATATCTCAATTTTCATAATTTTTGGAATTAATATGTGAGCATCGGGGATTTAAACGTGTTTGGTACTTTTAATTTGAATTTAATCGATTGGAAAATGACCATTTTTCAAACGGTCTCCAAATTCGATGAAATTAGTTTTGTTAGGACCGTATCATCAAAATATAGCTAGATTTATTTTTCTAGAATTTTTGGAGTCAGTATGTGGCCCTGCTAAATTAAAATGTACATTGAATTCAATTTGTAACGTTATATTAATTTATATTTTAATTTTGAATCAAACTGATCGAAACATTCGAATTGGCTTATGGGACATATCCCAATGTATCTGAAATGGGGGTATTTAGCTAGGGGCAACAGTCGTTGGGTTGGATTTGGAGTTCGAATTGATAAACTAGTATTTTGGAATTAAATATTAGTAAATAAATAAAGGGTATAAAGGGCCCAAAAAGAAACCCCAGCCCACTGTTGTCTCCGTGCCACCGTCAGTCCAAATAGAAGGTTGAAATCTCACCAATTTCTTCAATGAAAATCTCACAATCCACTCAATTAATTCAGAAATTCATAAAGCAAAAAATGAAGAGCTCAACAAGAACTAGGGTTTGCACGGTAATGATCGGAAGTGGTGCTCTAATTTTCTCGATTTGCATGCTAGAAGGTGGCAATTTTAATTGGGTTTTGGGCACTGAAAGGGGCGTCGAGTTCGAGGGTCTTGGTGGTAGAGGGAGGCGCACGTGAAGGGCTGTCATGGGGTAGTTTCTGATCGGTGGCCAAGGGATGGTGATGGCGCGCATTTCGAGATATGAGGTGTCGATGTTTTGGGTTGAGGCGATTCGTATCTGATCGAGAAGGAAAGGGGTTAAATTAATTATATTTATTATTTTAAATAATGTCATTAAAGTTAAAACTACTCAGAAATTCAGAAATAAAAACTAGTGGAGTGGAAACCGACTATGAGAACTCCTTCTCACTCTAACTATTTTACAGTTAAATATATACTAGGATGCAAATGGGGCTTAGAAGCCCCCGACACTATTTATTGTACAAACTATGGTTGTTTGTTTGGATTGTGATTGTGATGTGAAATGAAATAATATATATATATATGCGATGCGAACAAAATATATATGTGATGTGAATAATATATATAAGAAATGAAATTATATAAATATATATATGTGAATAAAATATATATATGATGTGAATAATATATATATATGTGTGTGTGTGTGTGTATATATGAGAAATGAAATAATATACATATATATATATGTGATGCGAATAAAATATATATGTGATGTGAATAATATATATATATATATATATCTATGTATGTATGTATGAGAAATGAAATAATATATATATACATGCGATATGAATAAAATATATATATATATATGTGGGTGTGATGTGAATAAAACATATATACGATGTGAGATATATATAAATATATATATATATGCAATGTGAAACATATATATGCGATGAGAAAATCATATGTGCGTTGTATTAAAATATAAATGAGTTGTGAAATTATATATATGCGTTGTGAAGTAAAATATACATATGCGTTGTATAAAATTATGTATGAGATATATAAAATTGTCATGTAATGGAATATTCAATTTTGATTTAAAATTGAAATGGAAGTGGGAATCATTTTTAAAACGAATTTATCAAAAATATTTTGAATGGAAATATATATATATATATATATATATACATGAATGGTTTGAATAGAACGTGTCGCGCCGCCACCGTTCACGAATTTCGACCATTAACTTCGAATTGACATTACGGGAGATCCCACCATTAGATTCTCCTAAAATCGGAACCATTGGGTTCGTATCGGAAAAAAAAAATCCAATGAATATAAGAGATTTGAAATCTAACTGCTGGATTTGGAATTATGTCCAAATCAAATTTGGAAAAGGTCGCTATGGATGCAGTTCGGTGGCCGTTATTGGAAACCGACTATACAGGCCTGGTTAATATTATTAAAAATATTAATAATTTTTGTAAAATCACAATAAATGATTTGGAAAGTATTTTGATAAAAAATTCCACGTTTGTAAAGACAAAAAAATATTTTTATCGAAATGAACTAGTTATCAACTAGTATAATAATCCAATATTTTTAAAGAAACAAAAATGGATTAGAAATGGTTTTAAAATAACCAGAATTTTCCAATGGATAAACTGGAATGAATTGGAATGGAAATAATCTTCGGAATATTTCGATATTGGACTCCGTGGCTATATGGATATTGTTATGGGAATTTGGAAGATATATATATATATATATATATCGTTATTCCAATGCGATATTTGTTGGTTTCAGAATTTGGTGTTGAATATAAGCCGATATAATTTTCTATTCAGAGTCTTGTATTTAATATTAAATTGGATTTTGGGTTTGTCGTGAATGGCATCTTCATTAAAACTGTTCTTAAACCCAGTTGAGAAAAGAATAAATCTTTTAATTAAGATTTAGAGAAGTTTACCAATTAATTAACATTTAATTGGAATTGAAAGAAAAGTTGATTGTGGGTTTATCATGAATTGTGTTTCAAACGACATTTGTTCTTTAACTCAAATTAAGAGTGAAATGTGATTTGGAATATATTAATCTTTTATTAAGATTTAATGGAATTTTCCAAAGTAAAGTTTTCCAATTTAATAAAATAAATTGGAATGGAATTCGATTTAGTAATAATCGAAGTGAGCTTCTGTGGAGGAAGACTGTTAATATATATGGAATTCAAAAGGCTTTGTCGTTATTCCATTTATATTATTAGTCGGATACGGAAATTAATATCGATTATATATTGATCTGTTTTCCATGAAGATACCATAATTAATGGAATGTGATTTGGGTTTATCGTGAACTGTATTTTAAATGACATTGATTCTTTAACCCAGTTAAAGACAGGATTACATGTCTAACATTGTACTTCAAACTGTATTGTTAATCTCTGCTAAATATGTATCTATTTGGTGGCGGGGAATTTATTCTCTTGCTTAACACGCTTCTTTGAGACGTACTAGCTTAGAGGTTATATATCGGCAGAAATCAATGGTAGGTGTAGATTGGCGATGCGACATGTTTGATTTCCCAAAGTTAAATAATCATTAATAATGATTTTTGGGGAAGATTAAAACTGAGTGGAGTTTTAATGAATCTTTAATTAGATTGAAAAGTGAATATGATAATTTAAATTATCAAACTTGGGAAATGATCGAGAATGGAGTACCACCAGTTTTACTCCAGGCGATAGTTAAATCTTTAATTAGATTTGAATGGAAAATGGTAAATAACTTTACCGATAACATAATGGTGTTAGAAATGGAGTATCACCAGTTTTGCTCCATGGGATGAATAGGTTGGGATTGGGATAATAAAAGAAATGATTACTTCGGTATGGCTCGTTAATCCCGACTAGTTGGATAAACCTTAATTTGGTTTAAAATTGAAAAGATAATGAAATCTTTTGAAATGATATCCAAGGAAGATTAAAGAATAAATTTAAAACAATTACCTTTGATAAAATTAATGGGAACCTTTCCCAAAGGATATGAATATTGGAATAAAAGAATATTCAGAATTGGAATGAGGAGTATATTGTGTTTTTATAGCACTTGATTATAAGGTACGTGAATTATTCGGAAAGGCCGGGTTTATACCCATTCTGAATAATTGATTCGATGATAAGTCGACGATGAAGACGGTGTTTGAAGACCAGAGGTCTTCACATCGTTTGGATGATTACTGATCTCATGATTGGGCTGTACACCCAAGACAAGGTAATAAGTGGTGATTGTCCCGACATACTTGGAGATCGACCGGATATGCGAGGACCTCTCTCCTGTATTGGACATACGGGATGAGGAATAAAGTGCCTCTGGTTTCAATCAGACCCAGAATGAACTAGTGAATGGATGTGTGTATGACATTGGATTTTATCCTGTGTTGATTGATTTCTATTAAAAATATATCTATTTGGTGGCGGAGAATTTATTCTCTTGCTTAAACCCTTCTATGAGACGTACGTGCTTAGAGGTTATATATCGATAAACATCAGTCGCACGGCGTGAATTGTCAGTTTGGCATGATTAGATACAAATGATCAAGGCTTTTGTTGAAAAGCAGAGTCTTGTGGTTGATGATCAAAGCACGACTTTAAATAGCATAGCTTTGTGTATAGCGTTAATTCGCGAGCCTCACACCTCGGTATGAGTCAAAAACGGGATAAGGGATAGCAGGGAGTGCACGACGTTTCCTTCTAGCTATGGGTGGTGTCAGTAACACTAACATAAAGTGTAAAATGGGATTGTGCATGTCATAGTGATAGCAAACATCAAACATAGCAATCAACCTCACATCTCTCACTCAGTGCATAAAGCATACGATATCC
Source organism: Allium sativum (assembly GCA_030737875.1). Taxonomy (NCBI): domain Eukaryota; kingdom Viridiplantae; phylum Streptophyta; class Magnoliopsida; order Asparagales; family Amaryllidaceae; genus Allium; species Allium sativum. Next base: position 548,966,419 of record CM060912.1, on the reverse strand, counting down.
ACCACTTTGGTCAACAAATCCTTTGCTACGACCACTTTGCCCTTGGGGTCTTAGTACCCCATTGCGTTGGTCCATAGCCACTAATCCCTTGCTACGATCACCTTGCCCTTGGGAGTCCTAATGGCCCCATTGCACTGATCCATAGCCATATTACGATCACTTTACCTTGGAGTCTTAATGATCCCATTGCGCTGATCCATAGCCATTAATCCATCTCTCAGTGGTGAACTAAAGCTATAGATACCGATAACCCCTTTGCACACATCCCGCAGCAAAGCCCAACTCATGAAGTCAACTCGTTGGTTCCATCTGTATCATGAGTAATAACTTCCCATTTTGGACTTCCTTTGCATCTCGGGTTTTGGTCCTCTTCAGTGTGTGATTCAGTTTCCATTCAGTTCAGCTCATACCCTTCATAGTGTCTCTGTTCGATGTTCAAGTTCTCATCTTGGCTCGTGGTTCATGGATGCTCCGGTTCGCGACTCGTGGACCACATTTGGGTCATGGGACCCACTTGTGATTCCTATCCTGGTCGTGGTCTTCAGATTCGGCTCGTGGTCCTTATATGGACCCGATTCGTGGTACTTCCTGTGTGGCGGTTTGTGGAGCATCCTCTGGTCCGGTTCGTGATGCATCGGTTCGTGATACAGGGTGGTTGACTCGTGAGGTGGGTTCACGAACGAGGTCGGGTCGTGGTCGTGTTGTGCCAAGCTATTTACACCACACGACGACATTTTCAACCATTCTAACTATTCTATGCGTTCACAAATCATACCAAACTGTAATAGCAACATACAGAATCGACCATAAACATCAAAACAATGAATAATCATGTAAATATGGATCAAACACACCCAAAGCCCATGTTTTCCCCTTAATCCCTTTAACCATGATTTAACTACAGGATTAGCAAAATATATCCAAACTAATCCAAATTTCTAACAGAGGCATAAAATAATATTTTGGAATTTCTACATATTTTTCTGAGTCATAATTTCACTAATTATCACTAATCACCCCTAAATTAGCCGTAATTAGTGAAAAAGCATGCAAATCACTCACCTTAGCCCCAAATAAATCTTAGATATGAAAATATCTCTGATTTGTTCGAATCCTAATGCAACAAAGTAGCTTTACCTCCAATTTGACGTTAATTTGCCTTGATTTGATGTTGATTAGCTTAATATGTGATTAGAAAGTGATTAAAAGTTGATTTGGGAGTTGGAGGCCATTGCTCTGGTTAAAGGAAGGTAAATTGCGGCTAGTAAAATGAATAAAAATGATTTTCCAAACCCTATCAGCCCTCCAATAACCCTAACCTCGAAATGGGTTATGGGCTTAGCTGCTAATCACCCAGTTAAGCCCAATTATGCAGCTTTTCCTTCCAAACCTTATTTCAGCCATATCTTCCAAGCGTAAGTCCGTTTGATTAATGTGACCACTGTACGGAAAGGTAAACCATTATCTAAATCCAATGAAAGTGGTTTCAAGTTAAAACTCCTTACCAATCAAAAGTTATAGGAGAAACAAGATTCTCTAAGGGGAAAATGGTCTTTTAAAATTCGGTAAAAATCGTGAACATGGGAAATGAACCCAATAGTCGTTCCCCAAAGTTACACGACCATACGACTTCGTATGTGAATGAAATAAATATACTACGATCCTTCGGACCTAGAATGCGGGTTGTTACAAAATCTATTAAGAGTGCTCATGATATTAGTAAGTGTAATAACAGTGGGCTTGCAAAAAATAATAAGGTCATCGGCAAACGTAAGAGAAGTGATTCTAGGATTCTTGCATTTGGGGTGAAGATTAAACAGATTAGATTCAACAAGTTCATTAAGCAACCTAGTGAGCAATTCCATAATAGTGATAAATAAAAAGCAGAAAGAGGGTCACCTTGCCTTATTCCCTGTCTACTAGCAAAAAATCCAGCTAGACTACCATTGATGTTGACAGAAAAATTAGTCGTGCTAATACATTCATTAATCCAAGCATTAAAACAGGTAGGAAAATTCATTAAACTAAGAATTCTAGTTATAGATTTCCATTGAAGGGTATCAAACGCTTTTCTAATATCAAATTTTGGCATAATTCTCGGAGAGATGTTAGTAGTTTTGTGCCCCTTTAGGAGCTCATGAGCGAGAAGTATGTTGTCAAGAATGTTCCTATTAGGTAAAAAAGCTGTCTGGTTGTCAGATATGATAGTGGGCAAGACAGATCTAAATCTAGTGGCAATAATTTTAGATATGCATTTATATATAGTATTACAACAAGAGATAGGTCTATGTTATCAGCGTTGTTCACTTTGGGGATGATAGCAATGGTAGTATTATTATAAGAATGCATCATCTTGACTTTTTTAAAGAAATGTTGCATAGCCAATCAAACATCATTTTGAACTATATGCCAACATTTCTTAAAAAAGAAGGCATTAAACCCATCGGGACCACCACTAGAATTACTATTCAAAGAAAACATTGCTTCTTTGATCTCATTTTCTGTAATTGGAGTACCAAGGTAATAGCGTTGTTCAACATTTATAGTGGGAAGGATTGTAAGATTTATTTCATCAATCATAGGATTAAAATTTTGCTCATTACCAAAAAGATTAGAGAAATAATCCACAAAGGCTTGCTGAATGTCATTTTCAGAGTTGCATACCTGACCATTCCTGTCTGTGATAGAGTGTATCGTTTGATTGTTCTGCTTAGCCCTTAGAGCAGAGTGAAAGTAGGATGAGTTCCTGTCACCGTCCTCGAGCCAAGCAATTCTCGCTTTTTTGTTTCTTCATGCTTGCCTCCAAGATTAAGGCATCCCTGTGTTTGTTAGACAGTTCTACTTCTATGCTAGAGAAAGATGAATTAGTAGCGTCATCTAGCATCTGCAAATTTGTTTTTTCAAGGAGTCTACGCTAATGGTCGGATAAACCATTGCCATTACCATACTTTCTTTTAGCCCATAGTTTGAGAACAAATTTAAGAGATTTTAACCTTTAGTGCAGAACAAACATAGGATTACCGTATCGAGGGACATACCAGTCCTTTTCAATAGTATCAATAAAGTCAGTTGCATCAACCCAAATGTTAAAGAATTTAAAGCTAGTTCTTCTAATAAGTTCATGTTCACCTAAGTGTATTACCTGAGGGGAGTGGTCCGATAAAATGGGAAGGGGATTTCATTACAAAGTGTAGGCCATTTATCAAGAGCAACAGAATTACAAAATGCATGATCAATCCTAGTGAAAGTGCGAGTACCATTCCTTTTGCTGTTATTCCAAGTGAATTCAGTGCCAAAGGAGTTAACTTGAAGAAGAATAGTGTCAAAAATGGCAATATTTAATGGGGCAATTTCATTCAATCTAACGGGTGTCCCACCCACGCGGTCATTGATGGTTAGGGGAGAGTTAAAGTTCGTGCAAACCAGCCATGGGTGAGTGTGTTTCCTGAAGTTAAGCATGTCCTTGTAAAAAATATTTCTAGCATTTGCAGAATTAGATGCATAAACAAAAGTAAAATAAAAAGAAGTATCAGTGGGAATGTGCAAATTACGGCAATGAATGCACTGACTAGAGGAGGTGATCTTGGAGAATTTGAATATTGCAGGATCAAAAATAAGCATGATTCTACCATAATTAGCATCTGTAAGTTGTGTAAAAGTTGCCAAGTAGAGTTAATGTACCTTGCCGCCCTCTTCGTTAATTCTTCATTCAATTTCGTTTCCAAAATAGCTAAAGCATAGAGATTATGCTTCCTTATAAAATGCTTACATTCATCCAGCTTGATATCTAGATGCGCGCCTTTGATGTTCCAGACACATATGACTTTTAACATTATTAAACTCTGAATTTTGAGAAGTGACATTTGCCTTGGATCTGGTGAGAACCCCTAGTGAAACTGATCCCGGAGAGTTTGGCTTTACGTGAGAAGGGTTCTCAATGGTATGTTTGCCTGATTTTGGGATTATATTCCCAGTCTTTTCCTTATTAACTTTAGCTATCCTTGAAGGTGGGATTCGGAGGAGTTTTTCTGACCCGGGGGAGGTTTGATCTTGGCATAAGGTTGATCCTTGTTTGCTTCACTGTTTTCATGTTTATTGCTGTTCTTATCAGTACCACTTTCACAAGTATTGGTAGCTTTTTGAGAGCCTTCATGGTCATCAGATTTCTCTGGAGCAATATCAACTTCATACTCGAATGTGTTTTTGATCATGTCACAGTATGCTGGGAAACACTTTACAGTGCTGGTTCAAAAGCAGCAGAAACAAGATCATTCACTTGGTATTCCATATCATACTACTTCTGAAGTTTGACTTTAGATTTAATGAGGACATGTATTTCATTAGCATTGCTCAGTTGCTTTCCATCAGTATCACATGCTATTAGCTTCTCACCTTGAGTTGGTTGATAAACACCACTCCCACACTTGTCCCTGGACTCAAACATTTAGAGCCTCTCAGTTGCAACCTTAACATTTGAAATTTGGTTTTTTTGTTACTTTATTATCTGAATCTACCTTATTCTCTCTTACATTATTTCCAGCAACTTCCTTATTTTCCTTCTCTTTATTTGTAGCCTCCGTCGTTTCTCTAACATCTCTCTCTTCAATGTTTAACACCTCATGTTCACTTCTTTCTTGGACAACAATCGACTGCTAAGAAATTCCTACATGGTTGTTTACGTTTTCACCTGATTATTTGTCTTGTTCAACACAGGGTTCATCTTGTAGGCTAGCAAAGCTGTTGCTAGTGGCCAAGTTTACTTCAAAATTACCAAGGACATTTCTAGCGATAGTAGGACTATTTGCTCTACCACCAATTTGCTGCACTTGCTTACCTTTTAGAGAAGCAGCTAAGATTTCTCTTTCCTCCAATAGTGTAACGGCCCGCAAATCCATACTATCTGAGTTGACTAATAACACCACACATCCAACACGAATTGCATAGAAATACAAATCATTATTAGAAAGAAGTTAGATGATGAGAAATAGAAAGGTAGAAATGTTAGAATAGAAGAAAACAAAGAGGACAAATCTCACAGCGGAATGAATAAAATATATTAAATAACATAACTTTTGAAATACAAATCAGTAACTTTATATACATACCATCATCAGAGCACAGCAGTTATTCCTGGAACAGTTATAAACACCTATTTCCGGATACCATATAGTACACAGCGGAAATGTGATAATCTATAGCTAACAGGTGAAGCCTCCTGCTTCAAGCTCCTCCAAATGAATCTGTAAAATCCCGACTACTTGACTTCCCATACAAATTACACCCAAGAGTTTAGGGGAAACAAACAAAATAAATTCTGGGTCAGTCATGGGACTGGTGTGAGTAAACTCCAACCATTTGTTTAACTTTCAAAATCCTTTCGAAAGAAAGGATAATACTTAGACCAGCCCACACATAAACATGGACGGTTTTTACCTTACTATAACCCAAAGCACTTTGATACAAAAATCCAGTGATATTATAATATTGTCTAAGTCAAATAAATAACAATCTAGCGGAACGCTTGCATCTCACGCTCCATATATAATATAAAATCAAAAACCGCAGGGCACTTATTGGAGATTGGATTCCGACTATGACAAGGTATGGAACCACCTTCCGATAGTGTATCACTAGAGAGGAATACACTGGGTTCAACAAGAACATCTTGCAACCAGGCCTACACATGATCGACCACTCATTTCGCTTGAGTGTATCGAATGTATATCACCAACGGTTGGGATCAACAACCGTTCCCCGAAAAGGGACAGCATTGATAGATTAAAGAAGTAAAAGGAAATTCTCTAGATAAGTGATTATACACTCTAATGGGAGTGACCCACATAGCCATGCTGCCTGCCCGATTTTTATCATTTCCCAGTTGTTGAGGCCTAAGGCTACGATTTCTTATCATTCATTGATAGCACAATCACTTTGAATGCCACATTGTCAGATCCGTAAATCATTAACTGATTTGCACAAATATATTCTGGATATTATACTAAGATAATGAATTCTCCGCCACCATATATATTTACACAGACCAACATATGCGATTATTGGAAATACCCTGTTATACATTCGTCCATTTACGTTCGTTTTGGGATTGAACGAAGCCGAAGGCACCATTTCTGTTAATAGAAAAAGCCCTTGCACTTTACTCCATCTTCGATTATCTTCATATAATCTGATTCGCAACGCTACTGCCAATACAGAGTGGTTCACGGACAATAATCCAACCGATCTCTCCATATTGACAACGATATTGGCAAACGCTTCGATAGTTGGTTATTTAACTATCGAAGAAAAACAAACATCCATTCAAAGCATCAAAACAAATCACTGGGCCTGTTAATTAATATTTCATTAATTAAAACACTTCTCCATTTCTTTATCAATATTTGTTAACCAAATATTTTCAATAATCATCTTGGCCTTTTACGCTATTTGGAAAACATTTCCAAATATCAACTTCTTTTATTTTCTATATTTCGAAAATATCTTCTATTTAAAATTGGAGAACATACCACTTACTTATCTCTTTCACGCCAGTTCATTTTTAGACTTAGGAAATATTTATTATTATATTTCCAAAATTCCACTTACTTTGGGTTAAAACAAATGTTATGTAAAACATCGTTACAACAACCCAAAAAACTGCATTCGATCGATTCTCTTTTAAACATTTCTCTTCGAGACCGAATCTTGCTATTTATCAGCTAATAATGTAATCAATCAAGTTGGGGTATAATTACCTCTCAGACCTTGACTGAAAATATTATTAACTTCAAAATAGACAAGACTGCTAACTCGAATACTCAACACTATATTTAACCAATTTTCCATTTCTAAAACATATGTACTTTCCTCTTTCTATTCTTACTCGATTTAAATTCACAGATTTACTTTTTGTTTATAATATTATATTTTTAAGTTTGTTTCCTTACCAGATTCTATATATATTGATATATAGATTTCTAACTGTCAAATTTTCTTAAAAATATTCTAACTCCTTAAATTTCCGGAAAATTTTGCCATAGCCTTCTTTGTACCGATCGATAGTTCAAACCTCAACTCGCCTCTCTAGGCCCTTTCGATTCAAAAAGAAAATCAAAAAGCCAAGCAGCTAGCCAATTCGGCACATAAAATCTCATATGGAATTTAAACGTGTACTTTTTGTCGGGCACACAAAATATAAACTTCATTCTCTTCATTCCATACCTTTTTAACACATATGCATCCATTTCTAATTTATTCCAACTCAATCTGGTCATTTTAACTCAATTCGCTAATTAACTCTTTTGCCTATTTCACCTTTTATTTGAATATCACGTTCAAATATAAATTAATTTGGTTATAAAACAATTGAATGCCATTTCTAATTCAAGTTTCATATTCGATTTCGAATATGAATTTACAAACCCATTTTTTTGATCCAAAGTCAAATTTTGATTTAAAATTTCATTAACTAATTTTTCTTCAAACTAGTTAATTCTACTCAACAATTAAACATATTATTTGATTTTGTTTCAAAAATCACTTCATTACTCCATTCGAGTTCAGATATTATTTATAACTCAAATCTGGATTTTTCTCAGTGAAATTTGGATTTTATTTACTTAAAATCCTTTTATTTACTTAAAATCCTTTTATTTATTTAAATAAACCGTTATGGTTTTATAATGGTTCTGGCGCTGCTTTTCTGAAAATTTGATTTTGACATAACTCAAAATCTATAAGACGAAATCTAGATTTTTCTCTTCCATTAGAAAACTATTATCAAATCGGTCCTGATGATTCTTGTTTCAAAGAATTCCGACTTAAATTGAGTTCCATATACTTAATTGAAGTTCGAAACGCAAATTTACGAACTGCAGCGCTGCGGCGAGTTCATTTTAATTATATATATATATATGTTTAAACTTCGTTTATAATAAATTCAAATCCATTCTGATATATTTTTAATATATATCAAATCGGTTTCCCAATTCAACATAATATTTTCGATTATCTATAATTGTCGATTTTTCCTTACTTGGTAATATATTTATTTATACTTCGATCTTCTATATTTAATTCTAGTTCCTTTTTCAAATTATAAATCCTTTGGATTTATTTCTATTCTGTTTAAAAATCCACATTCTAAAATATATTTCATCGTTCTCATTTCGAAGTGATTTCAACTTTCTGTTTTTAATTCTATTTTCAAATTTTATTTTCAAATTCTATATTTCAAATTCTATTTTCAAATTCGATTTTTCAAATTCTATTTGAATTTGAAATTTTCAAATTCTATTTGGATCTAAAACTCTAGATTTATCAAACGATAATTTATTTCACTATATTTATAAGTATCGTTTATAAATCCAACTTCCTTATCTTATATATAAACAAGTCTATTTCGAAATCTATTTAAAACCAAAATCTTATTTTGGAAATTCTATTTATAACAACTTATATATATAACACCAAATTTATTTCCATATTCAATTTGACTTCTATTTAAATAAATTCGAATTAATCAAATTCAAATCATAAATCCTTACGGATTTATTTTAGTTCAATTTATATTCTGAACATCAGAATAAATTCCATCTTTTATTTCTTTAAAACGATTTCCCCATTTCTATTTTTAAATTCACATTTGAATTTAAATATTCAAATTATCAAATGATAATTTTTTTCCACTTTATTTATAAACATTGTTTATAAATTCATTTCAATTCTCTGCATTATCCAATGAAAATCATTTCATTGTATTTATAAACACTGTTTATAAATTCACTGCATTATCTAAGTTATAAATGCCATTTATAAATTTTATACTTGTTTTTATTATACCAAACAAGTAAATATTTCTAGTCCATTTAAAATTCGAATTTCTATTTTAAAAAAAAAATAGATTTCCTTTTTTATTTAAATCTCAATTATCCTTTTTATGATATTTTTATATATCAACATTTCGGCACAATGATATTTTAAACACTCAAAACAACCAACTATAATTGACAGGTTTTCTAACACATCATATATGACAATATATATGCAAACAAACAAATAAATAGATAATATATTTTTGAGGAATCCAGTTGGATCCCTCCAACCTGTTTTTCTTGCATCCACAGATGTTAGCCAATATAAATAATATCCATCCTGCTTCGAGGCAGGATATCGTGGTATAGAAGGTCATCCACTAATATATATTTGTGGGGCGCATAGGGAAATCATCCGCTAATGGTACTACAGGCATCCGCTAATGATACTGCGGGAAATCCAACCACCAATATATATATAATAGCAACCACCAAGCCTAAATAACTAATTTTTTTTTAACAGCAACAAAGAATATATAAAGCATCCAAACAATCAACAAACAATTATTTTTAACTAATAAAAGAATTCAAAATAAAAATATAAGTGAGATTTACTCACCTGATTTTAATTAGATCCATTCTGATTCCAATTGATCCCATACTTTTCCTAACGAATCCCATTTCCCGCTACGAGCCCAATTTGACTTGTGTTAATATTTTGGACCTCTTATAAATTTAATACAGTATTTATAATTGTGCAACTTATGTGAGGTATATAATTTTTCTTAATAGAAAAAAATTAAAATTTAACTAATTAAAAATAAATTTCAATACCTTAATTCCTTTTATCATATTTCTATCCACTGGTAAACAAAGTCTTGATCTGTACACTCTCCATCCCACATGAGCGCAACCTTATCCTCCCCTTTTCCTTTCCCAAATGCTCACTGGAAAGCCTAAAACCACCAATAGCGTCTCCAACATCACCTACAGATCAACCTTGACACCATCAGGCAACCGCCATCCAATCGCATCGCGCTAGACCTTCCTCTGCTCTCCAGTTCTAACACCGTGCTTTACATGTCGCGACATCACTCCATGATTTCCACATCACGCCGCCATTCTTAACCGAACCCTTCCCTCAACTGCGACGCTTCCCTTAAGCCACTGTAGAAACCTCACATTCGAGAAAAACAATTCGAGCTCCACAATTTTTCTACAAGAGTTGTCACCCCATTTGTTGAACTCATTCGCGCTCCACTACTGCTCTAAATCGAGCTTTCCACTTCTGATTGCAACCCTAGCTCCTCTTTCTGATCATCACGCTACTCCTTTGTCATCACTCCACTATCACACAACCCAGATCCTACCAAACATCACCGCGAACTCCCAATCGAACGCTAACTGAAGCCGCCCTAAACTGTCGAGCTTCCGTGAACTCGAAATAGCCAGCCGCGATACCCAAAATTGAATCGCCTTTGTGTTTTGATTTCGAAATTACTTCTTACAGCTGCCATGTTTTCCTTTTATGGTGTTTTTATTTGCAAAGGTACAAAGGTGGGCACGGTTTTTCTATTGAAGATTTCGATTGAATTCAAAAGAAAATTGGAGAGAAATAAAGGTGGGTTCTCACGTTTATATAGAGGAGAACGGGGAACCAGAATTACACAACAAATCTTTGTATTTATTTTAAAAGATTTTCTAATTAATTTGATTTGATTTTGATTCGATATAAAGAGATCTTTTATTATTTTTAAACAGATATCGATTTGATTTTCGATTCGATTTCGATCTTATCCATTATAAATATCTCGGGGTTCACAATTAAAAATCGTGAACCGCTATTTTAGCGTACCGACCGTCATTCCAATGTTATAGCGTTATACTGAACTAAACAGAATATTTTCTGAAATTTATTTCGAATGTGTATATATAAAATAACCATATTAAATCAGTAAATTATAATTTAAATTCAAAAACAAATAAATTTTCTGATAATAAAATATTTTTATTATCATTTATATTCAAATACAATTAATATTGATCATCTGAATTGTTTTGATTTAATTTCTAACTTCGAATTGAATTATTTTAGATTCTTGTATTACGATGATTATATAAAATCAAAATAAATCGTATTTCGATTATTAAATAGATAACTCAATATAAAATATCGTTTATATTATCAGCTCCATATTCAAAATAAACTGTTCGAAAATCCCGGTCGTTACATTCTTCCCCTCTTAAAAGAATTTCATCCCCGAAGTTACTAAGGTAGGAAAAATGTTTCAAACTCGTTAACTTTCAAAACTTATTTATTTTGAACTCAACTCTTCATATTTTCAACAAATTTTAATTCCTACTGTAATAACCCGGAAATTCTGAGCCAATTTAAATTTTTTATTTTGACAATTTTAGTGAATTTTGAATATTTAAAATAGATTATTTTAAATAATATCGACGAGAAATTTATTTTGAATAGAAATAGAACGTATATATTTATATACGTCAACGTTAGAATATAAATATTTTATTTAAAATTATATAAGGAATTGAAAATGGCGCGGTAGTTCGATAATTCGATTTCAAATTTCAATTGAATGTACCGGGTGCAAAATAAACCGGATTTTAGCGAAACTGAAAATAATAAGATCTATTTGAGAATATCTTTCCAACGAATCCGAAAAATTGAAATTTCATAGTAGGGATCAAAAGTTATGTCCAGTTGAAAATTCTGAATAGTCGCTATGGAATTCTAGCCCTTAATAATGGAAATTTTGCAAATGACCTCGGTTTTTGACAAAACCACTTTTATTGGATCCGCAGTGTCAAGTTATAGCTAGGTTTCAAAATTCGTAATTTTTCGAATCAATATGTGAGCGTGGCAAAGTAAAACGCGTTTGACCAGTTTCAGTTGATTTTAATCAACTGGAAATTGGCCATTTTTCTAAAGGTCTCAGAATTCGATGAAACCAGTTTTGTTAGGACCGTATCGTCAACACGAAGCTAGAAAATATTTTTCAGGGATTTTTAGAGACTGTATGTGGCCTGGTAAATTGAAATGTGCGTTCAAATTCAATATATAGAGTTATATTTTGATTTTGACGAAAACTGATCGAAACAGCCAAACTGGCTTACGAAACATATCCCATTGTGTTCGGAATAGGGGTAATTAGCTAGGGACGACAGTAGTTAGGTCTCGATTGGAGATCGAAATTTAAAGTTATGTTTTGGATTATAAATTAAATTAAAATATGTAAATAAATAAATAAATTAACCCCTGCCCCCCCCCCCTTTCTCTCCTACTACGGTCAAACCCCCCCCACCCTTTCTACCGTTCATTTCAAAGTAAAAAAAAGAAAAAAAAACTAAATCGCAAGACGCGATTCTCCTCAGCCCGCGCCACCGGAGGCGAGCCTCCACCGCCTTGCCAGAGCCGCTGCCCTCCCCTCCAGGCCACTGTCGCCACCTTCGAGCCCAGCTCCACCCTCCACTCGCGAACGCGAGATCCCCAAAACCCCAATCCACCGCATCCGAGCCAACGCCACTGCACCCACCTGCTCCGCCTGACCGCGCAGCCGCCTTGACCCCACCTCAGACCCCCCCCCCCCCCCGACGAGACACCTTCAACCCTCCTCAGCCCCTTAGAAAACCGAAAACCCTATAAGTTTTTATTTTAATTCATTTTGAAAAATTAGTTTAATCTAAGGTAAAAAGCGTTGTTTTCTTTTCGGTTTTGCTAAGCATTGCATTGAAATCAGTTTTCATATAAATTACCATGATAGAAAAAAATTGGATCTTTTAGTATATGATTTGAATTAAAGACCAAATTTTTATATAAAGGAAAGGCCAAATTTTTATATATAGAAAGATTTGATTTTTATATAAAGAAAGGTAGAATTTTTGTTAGAAGAAGATGTGGATTTTAGCGATGTTGGATAGATAAAAATATGATTTTTATATAATGTAGATAATAAAGATATGATTTTTGTTATATATATGTTGAAATAAAAATGTGATTTTTATATCGATGAAATAAAAATCCGATCTTTATATAAGAAGAGAAAATTGAGATTTTTATATAAAAAGGAGCGTTGTAAAAATATATGAAGTAGAAATAAAAATATGATTTTTATTTATTGAATGAATCAATAAAAATATAATTTTTATTTGAACAGCGTGAAAAGAACTGCATTGGAATTTCAAACAGATCCAGACTGTTTAGCAGTTCAAAAGCAAAGCACGGCAGAGTGGAACCCTCTGTGAGAAATTCTCACTTTAAATTTTCTTTTCTAGTTTAAATTATATACTAGGATGCAGACGGTGCTTAGTAGCACCCGACACCCGTCGTCCACAGACCATGGACAGCTTGTATGCTTGCTTGATGTGTTGTGAAATTTGTTTGTGATGTTGATGTGAAATCGATAATAAAATGTAGATGGTTGAAATGAATTAATTATCGTTAAAAATATAATTTTTAACGTGAATGTGAATAAATAAATATTCATTTACAAACCGGACGGTTTGTTTATGTACACCTATTTGAAGGATATTGATTGGGATGATAAATTTTACACATCGCCCAACTGCACAAATAATATTCAATGTTTGTTGATTTGAAACCCCACACGGGTGTTGGGATGATATTTGTCGTACACTAATCCCAATTATTTAATTGTACGTCGATCGATTGGTCGACAGGTTGTGTAAGCGTTAATTATTTATATTTGATGCTTATGCAGTTGTGTGGTGCACTTTGGATGATGGTTGATTGTTTATCGTTGCTTATATATACATGTGTTGACAGTACTCATGTGTTGAGATTAGTCATGTGTTGAAAGAAATATGGATTCATGTGTTGAATAGAATAAATATTCATTTGTTGAATAGAATAACGAATTTATTGAAATATATAAAGCCGTGTTGATTAGAGTTGCGCTATTCTGACATGAACGATATTTATATTGATTATATTCGTTTTTATAATGAATATAGAAAAGGCAGTGATTTCAAAATATAACGTTTTGAAAATATTATCATTTAGAGTAATGATATGAAATATTCAATTTTGATTTGAAATTGAATATAGAGTTGAAATGGTTTTGAAAACGAATTTAAAACGATTTATAAAATATGTTTTAAAAAGGAAATCGACGAAATATATAATATATATATATATATATTATATATATAATGGCCTGAATAGAACGCGCCGCGCCGCGGCAGTTCGTGAATTTCGACATTGACTTCGAATTGACGTTGCGGGAGATCCGACCGTTAGATTCTCCTAAAACCTGAACCGTTGGGTTCGTATCGAAAAGAGCTTTCCAATGAATATTAGAAATTTAAAATCTAACGGTTGGATTTGGAATTATGTCCAAATCAAATTTGGAAAAGGTCGATGTAAGTGCAGTTCGACGACCGTTATTGGAAATCGACTGTATGGGCCTTGATAAAATTATTAAAAATAGTAGTAATTTGTGTAAAATAATAAGAAATGATTTGGGAAGAACTAGGATGAAAAATTCCACATTTGAAAAGATAAAAATAGATTTTTATCGAAATGAACTAGTTTTGAACTAGAATTAAAATCAATTTATTTTTCAAATGAATAAATTGAATTTGAAAAGGGTTTTAAAAGTTACCAGAATTTCCAATAATTGAAGTGGAAATGGATTTGAATCGAAATTGTCTTTGGAATATTTCGATGTTGGATTTCGTGATTATACATATATTGTTATGGTAATTCAAAAGATATATTTATATCGTTATTTCCAATACGATATTTGTTGGTCGCAGAATTTGATGTTGAATATAAGCCGATATATTTTCTATTCAGAGCCTTGTATTTAATATCAAATGTGATTTGGGATTGTCGTGAATGGTGTCTTCATTAACACTGTTCTTAAACCCAGTTGAGAAAAAGATTAAATTTTTCTATTTAGATTTAATGAAGTGTACCAATTAAATAATATTTAATTGGAATTGAATTTGAAAGTGATTTTGGGTTCATCGTGAATCGTGTTTTAGGTGACATTGGTTTTTTAACCCAGTTAAAAACAGGATATTGATTTAAGGAAAAGATTAAAACGAAGTGGAGTTTTAATGAATCTGTAGTTAAATTGAAATGTGTATTGATAATTTAAATTATCAAATTTGGAAAGTGATCGAGGATGGAGTATCACCAGTTTTGCTCCAAAGCGACAGTTAAATCTTTAATTAGATTTGAACGTGAAATGGTAATTAATATTTACCGATAACACTGTGGTGTTAGTTATGGGGTAATAACATTTTGCTCCATAGGATGAATAGGTTGGGATTGGGAAATAAAATAAATAATTACTTCGGTGTGGTTCGCTAATCCCGACTAGTTTGGAAAACCATAATATGGTTTGAAATGATATCCAAAGGAAGATTAAAGAATAAATTTAGAAGAATTTATCTTTGATAAAATTAATGGGAACCTTTCCCTAAGAATGTGAAAATTTGAATAAAAGAATATTCTGAATTGGAATGAGTCGTATGTTGTGTTTGTGTAACACGTGTTTATTATATGCGCGGGTTATTTGGAAAGGCCGGGTTCATACCCATTATGAATAACCGATTCGACGACAAGTCGAAGATGAAGACGGTGGTTGAAGACCGTAAGTCTTCACATCGTTTGGGTGATTACTGATGATCTTGATTGGGTTGTACACCCAAGATGAGAGAATCAGTTGGTGATCGTCCAGACGTACTTGGAGATCAATAGATATGCGAGGAAAGTGCCTCCGGTTTCATTCAGACCCAGAATGAACTTGTAAATGGATTGTGTGTCTGACATTGGATTTTATTCTGTGTTGATTGATCCCTATTAAATATACATCTGTTTGGCGGTGGAGAATTTATTCTCTTGCTTAACGCCCTTCTCTGAGACATACGAGCTCAGAGGTTGTATATCGATGGACATCAGTCGCATGACATGAATTGCCTGTGTAGCACGCCTAAGTGGCAGATGATCAAGGCTTCTGTTGAAAAGCAAATTCTTGTGGTTGATGATCATAGCACGGCCTATGTGGCGTAGCTTTGTGTATAGCGTGAATTCGCGAGCCTCACACCTCGGTATGAGTCAAAAAACGGGATAAAGACCCAAGGAGTACACGACGTTTCTTTCTAGCTAGTGGTGGTGTCAGTGCTGAAACTGGCTGACATTTATATATACTTTTCACCTGTGTGGTTGTTGGAATGCGAGGCGCCTCGGATATAGGTCTGTTAGGACCGCGAAACGTGTGTTCAGGAATAACTAATCCTCAAAAGTAAGAGCGAACTAGCCTTGGAGGTTCCAAAGGATCATAGTGGGGTCCTGAGACATTTTCTAGAGTGTCTCTAATTGGAGAGGAGCTTGCCCCTTGCCTCGACTCATGACGGAAATCCAATTTCCAATACGTGATATTGCGGTTTTATTTGTAGAACCTAGTATGGCGACATAGTGGTATGGGTCCTTAATGCCGTCTATGATTGATATTTATGATTGAAATTGTTTTGACACTATACACTTATAATAGTATCAAAGGATTTGTTTTAAATGTACCAAGCATGTTTGGCTATTATAAGGTAAAACCCTATCCTCCGGCTTGCGTTGCATTGTGTGATGGGACATGGGTCTTATAATAGCTTCATTTTTCGAAAAAGCATTGCGTTGTTTATTCTAAGCACTGGTGTTCTTGGGAGGAAACCCGTTCCGTGTTATACGGCGTGGTCCCTTGAATCACTCTCTTTTAAAGTAAAGTTTTAAATAACTATTTTAGTTCTCACACCAGTCACATGACTGACCTGGAGTTTATTGTTTTAACCTAAACTCTGGGTGCCCCTATTTTCTACACGGGCAGCTAGTAGTTTTGGTTTTGCAGATTTATATTCACAGGATCCTGGTTTACAGCTGGAATGATATCCGGAAAGCTCTGTATCCGTGTATCACCTTCAGTTGTGTTTTGTGTTGTTTTTCTACTGCTATGTAATTTATTGTAATCTCTGATATTTTTGGAATGTAATATTTATTCATACTCTATATATTCTTATATCTGATGGAATTGTTGTAATAACAATGAAATGTTCTTCTGTTTGCGTTCCAATTTGTCCTGTTCTCAAAACGATCAGGGGTTTCGAACGGTCTTAGTCGGTTTAATGATCGATTCGGATCGAGCGAAATTCCTTACCGTTACACCTACAAAATTTTTGGTTTTTCATTCATTCAATTCGAATGATTTACAATCAATACATTCACACCCAATTCATATTCCCTTCATATGAATTTAAATTCATTCAAATTGATTTCAAATCAATTTATTCACTTCCAATCATTTAACTTAATTAAGTTAAATTTAAATTCCAAAACTAAAATCCGGGGTTTTCATTTCAAATCCTTTGAAATCACATAAATATCTACATATATTTATTTCCATTTTAAATTCAAAACATTTGAATATTCAAACGAACTTGTTTTCTTTCAAACAAATTTCCATCAAAAAAATTTCTAAGGTAGCAATCCATCACTTAGAAACTCGAAAATGAACACTAATAATGCTGCAGCCATCATCAGAATTATTTTCCAGCCACTGAAGTGAGTTCAGTGCTTCACCACTTTCAAAAATCCATTAAAAATGGTTTTCAATCTAAAATCCTTCCAAAACAAAGCTATATTATTTTAGTATATTTCGAAAAATATATTCTAACTTCCCGGGCTTTAAATTCCATATTCTGGTTTGAATTCAACTTTAATCCATCTTATTTGTATATTCCATTCTTGTACAAATTTTATTCGGTTATATATAGTCATTTCATTCTTATAATCTCATTGGATTATAATAATAACAACAAAACTCAACCTTAATATAATAATAATAATTTCAGAAAATTTATTCTTTTTCTATCAAAAATAGAATTTTGAGTAAAATTATTTCATTTACCCACTTAAAAACAATATCATGTTCAATCTTATGTTTCAATCTTATGTTCAAGTATTTACAAACTCTTATCAACGTCGTAGCATCCCACGATTTGATCAGAATTCATAAACCACTCAATAGACTAGCCAACTGTAACAACCCGAAAATCTGGGCCAGTTTAAAATTTTTATTTTGGCTATTTTAACGAATTTTGATTATTTAAAATGAATTATTTTAAATAATATCGACGAGAAATTTATTTTGAATCTATTTAGAACGTATATATTATATACGTCGTCGTTAGAATATAAATAATTATAAAAGGAATTGAAAATGGCGCGGTAGTTCGATAATTCGATTTCAAACTTCAATTGAATGTACCGGGTGCAAAACAATCCGGATTTTAGTGAAACCAAAATCATTAGGATCTAATTGAGAATATCTTTCCAACGAATCCGAAAAATCAAAATTTCATAGCGGGAATCAAAAGATATGTCCAGTTGAAAATTCTGAATAGTCGCTATGGAATTCAGGCCCTTAAAAATAGAAATTTTGCAAACGACCTCGGATTTCGACGAAACCACTTTTGTTGGGTCCGTGTTGTCAAATTATTGCTAGGTTTTAAATTTCATAATTTTTCGATTCAATATGTGAGCATGGCAAAGGAAAACGTGTTTGACCAGTTTTAGTTGATTTTAATCGACTAGGAAATGGCCATTTTTCAAACGGTCTCAGAATTTGACGAAACTAGTTTTATTAAGACTGTATCGTCAATACGAAGTTAGAAAATATTTTTCTGGAATTTTTCGAGTTAGTATGTGACCCCGGTAATTTGAAATGTACGTTTAAAAATCCAATATAATGATTTAAATGTGAATTTAACGGAAACTGATTGTAACGATCGAATCAGCTTGCGATACATATCCCATTGTGTTCGGAATGGGGGTGAAACGCTATGGACGACAGGCGGTGGGCCTCGTTTCGAGGTCGTATGTAAAAGTCAACTTTTAGTAAATAAATTAATTAAATAATTAAAAAAAATAACCTCTTCCCCTTAATCTCGTTCTGCCCCCCCCCCCCCCCCCCGATTAAATTCATTGACTTCAAACCAGAATTAAAAAAAAGGGGGGAAGACCTAAATCGATGGCGGAGCCTCCATCGATCATCGAAGAACGCGCCGCCCACCTCCTTGCACTGCCGGTCAGTGCTCCGCCACTTCCCCTCCAATTCGAATGCGAGACCGCACCCAGTAGATCAGCTCCATCGTTCGAGGGTATTTGGGGGTCAGAGGCGGTCAGTTCGCGTGGGTGTCTAGACCAGGATAGGACGTCGAACTGGATGCCAACATCGACGTGGGGAGGGGAAGACCGACGCTACAGCATGGCGACCACCGATAGACCTTCGACGGCTTGGGTGATGTACGGTTCGGTGCCCTAATCGATCGAAAATGGGTTTCTGCTCACCTGGAGGGTTTCAACGTTGAAGAAGGTTATCAGTGAGGATTTTATTTATTTATTTTATTTTTGAAATTGAAAATATTCATTGCTTTTGAAATTGAAAATATTCATTGCTTTTGAAATTGAAAATATTCATTGCTTTTGAAATTGAAAATATTCATTGCTTTTGAAATTGAAAATATTCATTGCTTATGAAATTGAAAATATTCATTGCTTTTGAAATTGAAAATATTCATTGCTTTTGAAATTGAAAATATTCATTGCTTTTGAAATTGAAAATATTCATTGCTTTTGAAATTGAAAATATTCATTGCTTTTGAAATTGAAAATATTCATTGCTTTTGAAATTGAAAATATACATTGCTTTTGAAATTAAAAATATAATTTTTACATGATAGGAATATTAAAGATAGCATCTTTACATGTGTAGAGAAGTAAAAATTCGATTTTTATATATTGAATAACGAAGTAAAAATTCGATTTTTATATATTGAATAACGAAGTAAAAATTCGATTTTTATATATTGAATAACGAAGTAAAAATTCGATTTTTATATATGTAGTGGCTGCGGTCAACGAAGGCGGAAAAAAAAAACGAGAGCGACGAAGACTTCTGCAAAAGAAGAGTTGGAGATGGTTGGATAGCTATCGGTGAGAATTTCTCACCTTTCAATTTCTTTTTCTAGTAATATATATATACTAGGATGCAGACGGTGCTTAGTAGCACCCGACACAATCGTCCACAGACCATGGACTTGTTTGTTTGATTTCAAAAATTAGTTAGATTATTTGATTGAAATTGAATTGTGTGGTGAAATGAATTGATATGATTGATGTGTGAATGGCGTGGGCCTTCACTAGACCGGGGATAAGGCTAGGCATTGTCCCGTTTCTAGTATCGTGCCGTTATGCCGCCGAAATTTTCTAAAATATGTTAGAAAAATAAAAATATCATTTTATTGAATAAATGAACCGAATAGAATATTCATAGGTTGAATAAAATGTTTTATCGTTAAAAATATAATTTTTTTTACATGAAGTGAATAAAATAAAATATTCATTTACAAACCAGAAGGTTTGTTTATGTACACTGATTTGACTGACATGGATTGGGATGATAAATTTTACACATCGCCCAACTGCACAAATAAAATATGTGTTTGATTGTTTGAAACCCCACACGGGTGTTGGGATGAAATTTGAAGTTCACTCATCCTGATTGATTAAATCTGCCGATCGATTGATTGACAGGCTGTTATAAGCGTTATATATCTATATTTGATGCTTATACAGTGTAGTGCACTTTGGTTGATGGTTGATTATTTTTCAACGCTATTATATGTGTGTAATGTATGAAAAACCATATAATTAACTTTATATGGTAATTGATTGGGCTTCATTCCAATTTGAAAAATAAAGAATATTATAAAATAAAAGTTCATGTGTTGACGGTACTCATCCATTGAGATTGGTCATGTGTTGAACGAAATATTTTAGTAATAAAATTTACATCTTTATCGATATAAAATAAAAGTTCATGTGTTGACAGTACTCATCCATTGAGATTGGTCATGTGTTGAACGAAATATTTTAGTAATAAAATTTACATCTTTATCGATATAAAATAAAAGTTCATGTGTTGACGGTACTCATCCATTGAGATTGGTCATGTGTTGAACGAAATATTTTAGTAATAAAATTTACATCTTTATCAATATAAAATAAAGGTTCATGTGTTGACAGTACTCATCCATTGAGATTGGTCATGTGTTGAACGAAATATTTTGATAATAACAATTATTTTTAAAAAGAAATATTTGAAATAGAATATTAGAAAATAGAAATTTATGAAGCCGTGTTGATTAGATTGACGCCATTTTGACGTGAACGATATTTATATCGATTTTATTCATTTCGAAATGGATTGAATTGAAAACGATTTCGAAATGAATTGAAATAAAAAAAAAACGATTTCGAAATGAATTGAATTGAAAACGATTTCGAAATGAATTGAATTGAAAACGATTTCGAAATGAATTGAATTGAAAACGATTTCAAAATAAATTGAATTGAAAACGAATTCAAATTGAATTGAAAGTGAATTGAAATGAATTCAAATTGAATAGAAATTCAAATTGAATAGAAATGAATTTTAAAACGAATTTATAAAGAAGAATTCAATTTTGATTTGAATTGAAAAGGAAGTTGAAATCGCTTTTGAAACGATTTTAAAACTATTTATATAATTCGTTTTAAATAGCAATCGACGAAGTATATATTATATATATTATATATATAATATAATGGCCTGAATAGAACGCGCCGCGCCGCGGCAGTTCGTAAATTTCGACCATTTATTTCAAACGGACATTACGGGAGATCCGACCGTCGGATTCTCCTAAAACCGGAACCGTTGGGTTCGTATCGAAAAGAGCTTTCTAACGAATGTTAGAAATTTGAAATCTAACGGTTGGATTTGGAGATACGTCCAAATCAAATTCGAAAAAGGTCGCTGTAAGTGCAGTTCGATGGCCATTGATGGAAATCGACTGTACGGGCCTTGATAAAATTATTAAAAATAGTAATAATTTGTGTAAAATCATAAGAAATGATTTGAGAAGAATTGGGATGAAAAACTCCATATTTGAAAAGATAAAAATAGATTTTTATCGAAATGAACTAGTTTTGAACTAGAATTATAATTCTATTTATTTTTAAATAAATAAATTGAATTTGAAAAGGGTTTTAAAAATAACCAGAATTTCCAATGATTGCATTGGAGTGGATTTGAATCGAAATTGTCTTCGGAATATTTCGATGTTGGAATTCGGGATTATACAGATGTTATGAAAATTTGAAAGATGTAGATATTTATATCGTTATTTCCAATACGACATTTGTTAATCGTAGAATTTGATATTGAATATAAGCCGATATATTTTCTATTCAGATCCTTGTATTGAATATCAAATGTGATTTGGGTTTGTCGTGAATGGTGTCTTCACTAACACTGTTCTTGAACCCAGTTGAGAAAAGATTAAATCTTTTTATTTAGATTTAATGAAGTGTACCAATTAAATAATATTTAATTGGAATTGAATTGATATTGATTTTTGGGTTTATCGTGAACAGTGTTTTAAATAACACTCGTTCTTTAACCCGATAATTAATGGAATGTGATTTGGGTTTGTCGTGAATGGTGTCTTCACTAACACTGTTCTTGAACCCAGTTGAGAAAAGATTAAATCTTTTTATTTAGATTTAATGAAGTGTACCAATTAAATAATATTTAATTGGAATTAAATTGATATTGATTTTTGGGTTTATCGTGAACAGTGTTTTAAATAACACTCGTTCTTTAACCCGATAATTAATGGAATGTGATTTTGGGTTTATCGTGAACCGTGTTTTAAATGACACTGATTCTTTAACCCAGTTAACGATTAAAACTAAGTGGAGTTTTAATGAATCTTTAATTAGATTGAAATGATCGAGAATGGAGTATCACCAGTTTTGCTCCAGGCGATAGTTAAATCTTTAATTAGATTTGAACGTGAAATGGTAATTGAATTTACCGATAACACTGTGGTGTTAGATATGAAGTATTACCAGTTTTACTTCATGGGATAAATAGGTTGGGATTGGGAAGTTAAAACCAATGATTACTACGGTAAGGTTCGCTAATTCCGACTAGTTGAATCGAAATTCAAAGGAAGATTAGAGAATAAATTCAAGAAATTATCTTGGATAAAATTTATGGGAACCTTTCCCTATGAATGTGAAATCAGAAACTAACTGTCGGTTAGCTAAGTAGAATGGTTTTCTGGATATTGATCTGATGTTGGTTTCGGCCTTCGGGGTTAATATTTGGGGAATTATTCTCTTGATTAATTTACGGTTAGTGACTGATGAATTGGAATGAGGCGTATGTTGTGTTTGTGTAACACTTATTTAAAATATACGCGAGTTATTCGGAAAGACCGGGTTTATCCCATTCTGAATAACTGATACGACGATAAGTCGAAGATGAAGACGATGGTCGAAGACCAGAAGTCTTCACGTCGTTTGGGTAATTACTGATGATCTTGATTGGGCTATACACCCAAGAAGATGGAAACAGTTAGTGATCGTCCAGACGTACTTGGAGATCGATGGATATGCGGGGTACTAGGCGCCTCCGGTTTCGTTCAGACCCAGAACGGACTTGTAAATGGACTGTGTGTCTGACATTGGATTTTAGTCCGTGTGATTGATCTCTATTAAATATATATCTGTTTGGCGGCGGAGAATTTATTCTCTTGCTTAACGCCCTTCTCTGAGACGTACGAGCTCAGGGGTTATATATTGATGGATATCAATCGCATGGAGTGAATTGCCTGTGTGGCATGCTAAGATGCAAATGATCAAGGCTTCTGTTGAAAAAGCAAAGTCTTGTGGTTGATGATCGAAGCACGGCCTTTGTGGCGTAGCTTTGTGTAACGTTGATTCGCGAGTATCACACCCGGTATGAACTAAAAACGGGAGACGGACCTCAGGGAGGACATGCGTTTCTTTCTAGTTAGGAGTGGCGTCAGTGCTTGAACTGGCTGACGAGTTTGACTCATGTGGATATTGCTTATTATTACTTGCTGAAAAGCGAGGCGCCTCGTGATATCGGTTTCGGCCGATGCTTCTGGTCGGCTGACGGGCCAGGCTTACACCCCATAGGGTGGGGAAACGTAGTGTTCAGGCATAATAATCCACATCGGTGGACCGGCCCTGACGATCCAAGGGGCAGTTGCGGCTGTTCCTCAGGGGCGGACTAGAGCGTCTCGAATCGGTAGAGGACTATCTTTTGCCTCGGTTCATACCATAAATGATAACCCAACTTCCAATACGACATTGTGGTTTTGATTGTAAACCTATATATGGCGACATAGTGGCATGGGACGCTCATGTCGCCTATGATTGATACTTATGATTTGAAGTTGTTTTATACATTATGCACTTACTATAGTATCAAATGATTTGTTTTAAACGTATCAAGCATTCTTTGGCTGTTATAAGGGAAAACCCTATCCTCGGCTGCGTTGCATTGTGTGATGGGACCTGGGTCTTATAACAGCTTCATTTTTCTTTATTTAGCATTGCGCTGTTTGTTTTATGCACTGGTATTCTTGGGAGGAAACCCGTTCCGTGTTATACGGCGTGGTCCCTTGATTTACCTAACTTTTAAAATAAAGATTAATAACTGTTTTAGTTCTCACACCAGTCACATGACTGACCTGGAGTTTATTGTTTTAACCTAAACTCTGGGTGCCTTTATTTTGGCACGGGCAGCTAGTAGTTTTGGTTTTGCAGATTTATATTCACAGGATCCTGGTTTACAGCTGGAACGATATCCGGAAAGCTTTGTATCCGTATATCTCTTCTAGTTGTGTATTGTATTATTTTCCGCTGCTATGTATTTAAATGTAATTTAAATCTCTGATATTTCTGTGTAATATTCATTTATACTCTGTATATTCTTGTAATCTGATGCATTGTTGTAATATACAATGAAATGTTCTCCTGTATGTGTTCTGTTGTGGCTTGTTCTCGAACTATCCGACGCTTTCCTTTACGGGGAAGTTACGGGTTTTCACAGTTGGTATCAGAGCTTTGGTTTACAAAGCTAGAGAACAAGACGCATTGGAACCGTACGAAAGAATTCATCGGATATTGGATTAGTGATATCCAACGGGAATGACTCGTTAGAGATGGGATCAGTAGTATCCTAGAACGAGTGTGAAGAGTATATTTTTAAAATGAAAACAATTTTGTTTTGAAAATTTAAATCAACTATTCGTATTTGATTATTTGTTTATATTGATTTTGGACAATTCAGTATATAAAGAATTTGCATATACGCCTTGCAAACGTATATTCAAAGTTTTAATATATTGGATAGATATAGCATCGCACTCTAGTCGCCCGAAGATGATATTGATGATAGCGATCGCATCATCAACATTTATGTTCGAGTTTCGAAGGTGTGATTTTCTATATATTTCCATTAGACTGGTGTGAGAACCAAAACTAATATAGCTAGAATACATTGTTGTGATTTGGCATCAAAACATGATTTTCTTTATATATATCAAAATTATGAATTTGAGACTCTAATCCACTAATTGATTGATGTTTGTGTTGCTTGTTTAGTTGTTTGATAAATTTTGAACCATTTAGCCTAATTGAAACAAATATTGAATTATATTGAAAATTGGTCGCATTTGCTTGCATATACATATACTTATATTGAACAGGTCATAGCAAGGAGGCTAGAGCAGAGAATAAAATTTGTTTGCCCGACAAATAGGTACATGTTTATCATAATTTCCTGTTTTGTTTGGGTGATGATGATTTTATGAGCCTATTGGCTAGCCGCTTGGCTTTTTCTTTTTCTTTTTGAGATCTAAAGGACCGGGGAAGCTATTTGAAATTCCCCGATGCTCCCGGTGCAGGGGAGGTTATGGCGAAATTTTTCAAAAATTTAGAGTGTTAGCCAAATTTTTGAAATTTTGGAAAATTCTCAGAAACTGAAAAGTTGGGGAATGGAAGCCAGATCGAACGTAGAGTTGATTAATCAAACCACTTTCGACTTTGTTCCTTTTCGGGGACGAAAAGTTTTAAGTGGGGGAGATTGTAACAACCCGAAAATCTGGGCCAGTTTAAAATTTTTATTTTGGCTATTTTAACGAATTTTGATTATTTAAAATGAATTATTTTAAATAATATCGACGAGAAATTTATTTTGAATCTATTTAGAACGTATATATTATATACGTCGTCGTTAGAATATAAATAATTATATATAATTATAAAAGGAATTGAAAATGGCGCGGTAGTTCGATAATTCGATTTCAAACTTCAATTGAATGTACCGGGTGCAAAACTATCCGGATTTTAGTGAAACCAAAAACAATAGGATCTAATTGAGAATATCTTTCCAACGAATCCGAAAAATCAAAATTTCATAGCGGGAATCAAAAGATATGTCCAGTTGAAAATTCTGAATAGTCGCTATGGAATTCAGGCCCTTAAAAATAGAAATTTTGCAAACGACCTCGGATTTCGACGAAACCACTTTTGTTGGGTCCGTGTTGTCAAATTATTGCTAGGTTTTAAATTTCATAATTTTTCGATTCAATATGTGAGCGTGGCAAAGGAAAACGCGTTTGACCAGTTTCAGTTGATTTTAATCGACTGGGAAATGGCCATTTTTCAAACGGTCTCAGAATTTGACGAAACTAGTTTTATTAAGACTGTATCGTCAATACGAAGTTAGAAAATATTTTTCTGGAATTTTTCGAGTTAGTATGTGACCCCGGTAATTTCAAATGTACGTTTAAAAATCCAATATAATGATTTAAATGTGAATTTAATGGAAACTGATTGTAACGATCGAATCAGCTTGCGATACATATCCCATTGTGTTCGGAATGGGGGTGAAACGCTATGGACGACAGGCGGTGGGCCTCGTTTCGAGGTCGTATGTAAAAGTCAACTTTTAGTAAATAAATAAATTAAATAAAAAAAACCTCTTCCCCTTAATCTCGTTCTGCCCCCCCCCCCCCGATTAAATTCATTGACTTCAAACCAGAATTAAAAAAAAAAGGGGGGGGAAGACCTAAATCGATGGCGGAGCCTCCATCGATCATCGAAGAACGCGCCGCCCACCTCCTTGCACTGCCGGTCAGTGCTCCGCCACTTCCCCTCCAATTCGAATGCGAGACCGCACCCAGTCGAGCAGCTCCATCGTTCGAGGGTATTTGGGGGTCAGAGGCGGTCAGTTCGCGTGGGTGTCTAGACCAGGATAGGACGTCGAACTAGATGCCAACATCGACGTGGGGAGGGGAAGACCGGCGCTACAGCATGGCGACCACCGATAGACCTTCGACGGCTTGGGTGATGTACGGTTCGGTGCCCTAATCGATCGAAAATGGGTTTCTGCTCACCTGGAGGGTTTCAACGTTGAAGAAGGTTATCAGTGAGGATTTTATTTATTTATTTTATTTTTGAAATTGAAAATATTCATTGCTTTTGAAATTGAAAATATTCATTGCTTTTGAAATTGAAAATATTCATTGCTTTTGAAATTGAAAATATTCATTGCTTTTGAAATTGAAAATATTCATTGCTTTTGAAATTGAAAATATACATTGCTTTTGAAATTAAAAATATAATTTTTACATGATAGGAATATTAAAGATAGCATCTTTACATGTGTAGAGAAGTAAAAATTCGATTTTTATATATTGAATAACGAAGTAAAAATTCGATTTTTATATATTGAATAACGAAGTAAAAATTCGATTTTTATATATTGAATAACGAAGTAAAAATTCGATTTTTATATATTGAATAACGAAGTAAAAATTCGATTTTTATATATTGAATAACGAAGTAAAAATTCGATTTTTATATATTGATTAATGAAGTAAAAATTCGATTTTTATATATTGAATAATGAAGTAAAAATTCGATTTTTATATATGTAGTGGCTGCGGTCAACGAAGGCGAAAAAAAAAACGAGAGCGACGAAGACTTCTGCAAAAGAAGAGTTGGAGATGGTTGGATAGCTATCGGTGAGAATTTCTCACCTTTCAATTTCTTTTTCTAGTAATATATATATACTAGGATGCAGACGGTGCTTAGTAGCACCTGACACAATCGTCCACAGACCATGGACTTGTTTGTTTGATTTCAAAAATTAGTTAGATTATTTGATTGAAATTGAATTGTGTGGTGAAATGAATTGATATGATTGATGTGTGAATGGCGTGGGCCTTCACTAGACCGGGGATAAGGCTAGGCCTTGTCCCGTTTCTAGTATCGTGCCGTTATGCCGCCGAAATTTTCTAAAATATGTTAGAAAAATAAAAATATCATTTTATTGAATAAATGAACCGAATAGAATATTCATAGGTTGAATAAAATGTTTTATCGTTAAAAATATAATTTTTTTTACGTGAAGTGAATAAAATAAAATATTCATTTACAAACCAGAAGGTTTGTTTATGTACACTGATTTGACTGACATGGATTGGGATGATAAATTTTACACATTGCCCAACTGCACAAATAAAATATGTGTTTGATTGTTTGAAACCCCACACGGGTGTTGGGATGAAATTTGAAGTTCACTCATCCTGATTGATTAAATATGTCGATCGATTGATTGACAGGCTGTTATAAGCGTTATATATCTATATTTGATGCTTATACAGTGTAGTGCACTTTGGTTGATGGTTGATTATTTTTCAACGCTATTATATGTGTGTAATGTATGAAAAACCATATAATTAACTTTATATGGTAATTGATTGGGCCTCATTCCAATTTGAAAAATAAAGAATATTATAAAATAAAAGTTCATGTGTTGACGGTACTCATCCATTGAGATTGGTCATGTGTTGAACGAAATATTTTAGTAATAAAATTTACATCTTTTCGATATAAAATAAAAGTTCATGTGTTGACGGTACTCATCCATTGAGATTGGTCATGTGTTGAACGAAATATTTTAGTAATAAAATTTACATCTTTATCGATATAAAATAAAAGTTCATGTGTTGACGGTACTCATCCATTGAGATTGGTCATGTGTTGAACGAAATATTTTAGTAATAAAATTTACATCTTTATCAATATAAAATAAAGGTTCATGTGTTGACGGTACTCATCCATTGAGATTGGTCATGTGTTGAACGAAATATTTTGATAATAACAACTATTTTGAAAAAGAAATATTTGAAATAGAATATTTGAAAATAGAAATTTATGAAGCCGTGTTGATTAGATTGACGCCATTTTGGCGTGAACGATATTTATATCGATTTTATTCATTTCGAAATGAATTGAATTGAAAACGATTTCGAAATGAATTGAAATAAAAAAAAACGATTTCGAAATGAATTGAATTGAAAACGATTTCGAAATGAATTGAATTGAAAACGATTTCGAAATGAATTGAATTGAAAACGATTTCGAAATGAATTGAATTGAAAATGATTTCGAAATAAATTGAATTGAAAACGAATTCAAATTGAATTGAAAGTGAATTGAAATGAATTCAAATTGAATAGAAATTCAAATTGAATTGAAATGAATTTTAAAATGAATTTATAAAGAAGAATTCAATTTTGATTTGAATTGAAAAGGAAGTTGAAATCGCTTTTGAAACGATTTTAAAACTATTTATATAATTCGTTTTAAATAGCAATCGACGAAGTATATATTATATATATTATATATATAATATAATGGCCTGAATAGAACGCGCCGCGCCGCGGTAGTTCGTAAATTTCGACCATTTATTTCAAACGGACATTACGGGAGATCCGACCGTCGGATTCTCCTAAAACCGGAACCGTTGGGTTCGTATCGAAAAGAGCTTTCTAACGAATGTTAGAAATTTGAAATCTAACGGTTGGATTTGGAGATACGTCCAAATCAAATTCGAAAAAGGTCGCTGTAAGTGCAGTTCGATGGCCATTGATGGAAATGGACTGTACGGGCCTTGATAAAATTATTAAAAATAGTAATAATTTGAGTAAAATCATAACAAATGATTTGAGAAGAATTGGGATGAAAAACTCCATATTTGAAAAGATAAAAATAGATTTTTATCGAAATGAACTAGTTTTGAACTAGAATTATAATTCTATTTATTTTTAAATAAATAAATTGAATTTGAAAAGGGTTTTAAAAATAACCAGAATTTCCAATGATTGCATTGGAGTGGATTTGAATCGAAATTGTCTTCGGAATATTTCGATGTTGGAATTCGGGATTATACAGATGTTGTTATGAAAATTTGAAAGATGTAGATATTTATATCGTTATTTCCAATACGACATTTGTTAATCGTAGAATTTGATATTGAATATAAGCCGATATATTTTCTATTCAGAGCCTTGTATTGAATATCAAATGTGATTTGGGTTTGTCGTGAATGGTGTCTTCACTAACACTGTTCTTGAACCCAGTTGAGAAAAGATTAAATCTTTTTATTTAGATTTAATGAAGTGTACCAATTAAATAATATTTAATTGGAATTGAATTGATATTGATTTTTGGGTTTATCGTGAACAGTGTTTTAAATAACACTCGTTCTTTAACCCGATAATTAATGGAATGTGATTTGGGTTTGTCGTGAATGGTGTCTTCACTAACACTTTTCTTGAACCCAGTTGAGAAAAGATTAAATCTTTTTATTTAGATTTAATGAAGTGTACCAATTAAATAATATTTAATTGGAATTAAATTGATATTGATTTTTGGGTTTATCGTGAACAGTGTTTTAAATAACACTCGTTCTTTAACCCGATAATTAATGGAATGTGATTTTGGGTTTATCGTGAATCGTGTTTTAAATGACACTGATTCTTTAACCCAGTTAACGATTAAAACTAAGTGGAGTTTTAATGAATCTTTAATTAGATTGAAATGATCGAGAATGGAGTATCACCAGTTTTGCTCCAGGCGATAGTTAAATCTTTAATTAGATTTGAACGTGAAATGGTAATTGAATTTACCGATAACACTGTGGTGTTAGATATGAAGTATTACCAGTTTTACTTCATGGGATAAATAGGTTGGGATTGGGAAGTTAAAACCAATGATTACTACGGTAAGGTTCGCTAATTCCGACTAGTTGAATCGAAATTCAAAGGAAGATTAGAGAATAAATTCAAGAAATTATCTTGGATAAAATTTATGGGAACCTTTCCCTATGAATGTGAAATCAGAAACTAACTGTCGGTTAGCTAAGTAGAATGGTTTTCTGGATATTGATCTGATGTTGGTTTCGGCCTTCGGGGTTAATATTTGGGGAATTATTCTCTTGATTAATTTACGGTTAGTGACTGATGAATTGGAATGAGGCGTATGTTGTGTTTGTGTAACACTTATTTAAAATATACGCGAATTATTCGGAAAGACCGGGTTTATCCCATTCTGAATAACTGAGACGACTATAAGTCGAAGATGAAGACGATGGTCGAAGACCAGAAGTCTTCACGTCGTTTGGGTAATTACTGATGATCTTGATTGGGCTGTACACCCAAGAAGATGGAAACAGTTAGTGATCGTCCAGACGTACTTGGAGATCGATGGATATGCGGGGTACTAGGCGCCTCCGGTTTCGTTCAGACCCAGAACGGACTTGTAAATGGACTGTGTGTCTGACATTGGATTTTAGTCCGTGTGATTGATCTCTATTAAATATATATCTGTTTGGCGGCGGAGAATTTATTCTCTTGCTTAACGCCCTTCTCTGAGACGTACGAGCTCAGGGGTTATATATTGATGGATATCAATCGCATGGAGTGAATTGCCTGTGTGGCATGCTAAGATGCAAATGATCAAGGCTTCTGTTGAAAAGCAAAGTCTTGTGGTTGATGATCGAAGCAAGGCCTTTGTGGCGTAGCTTTGTGTAATGTTGATTCGCGAGTATCACACCCGGTATGAACTAAAAACGGGAGACGGACCTCAGGGAGGACATGCGTTTCTTTCTAGTTAGGAGTGGCGCCATTGCTTGAACTGGCTGACGAGTTTGACTCATGTGGATATTGCTTATTATTACTTGCTGAAAAGCGAGGCGCCTCGTGATATCGGTTTCGGCCGATGCTTCTGGTCGGCTGACGGGCCAGGCTTACACCCCATAGGGTGGGGAAACGTAGTGTTCAGGCATAATAATCCACATCGGTGGACCGGCCCTGACGATCCAAGGGGCAGTTGCGGCTGTTCCTGAGGGGCGGACTAGAGCGTCTCGAATCGGTAGAGGACTATCTTTTGCCTCGGTTCATACCATAAATGATAACCCAACTTCCAATACGACATTGCGGTTTTGATTGTAAACCTATATATGGCGACATAGTGGCATGGGACGCTCATGTCGCCTATGATTGATACTTATGATTTGAAGTTGTTTTATACACTATGCACTTACTATAGTATCAAATGATTTGTTTTAAACGTATCAAGCATTCTTTGGCTGTTATAAGGGAAAACCCTATCCTCGGCTGCGTTGCATTGTGTGATGGGACCTGGGTCTTATAACAGCTTCATTTTTCTTTATTTAGCATTGCGCTGTTTGTTTTATGCACTGGTATTCTTGGGAGGAAACCCGTTCCGTGTTATACGGCGTGGTCCCTTGATTTACCTAACTTTTAAAATAAAGATTAATAACTGTTTTAGTTCTCACACCAGTCACATGACTGACCTGGAGTTTATTGTTTTAACCTAAACTCTGGGTGCCTTTATTTTGGCACGGGCAGCTAGTAGTTTTGGTTTTGCAGATTTATATTCACAGGATCCTGGTTTACAGCTGGAACGATATCCGGAAAGCTTTGTATCCGTATATCTCTTCTAGTTGTGTATTGTATTATTTTCCGCTTCTATGTATTTAAATGTAATTTAAATCTCTGATATTTCTGTGTAATATTCATTTATACTCTGTATATTCTTGTAATCTGATGCATTGTTGTAATATACAATGAAATGTTCTCCTGTATGTGTTCTGTTGTGGCTTGTTCTCGAACTATCCGACGCTTTCCTTTACGGGGAAGTTACGGGTTTTCACACCAACACAACATAAAAATGTTTTTATATCAAATAACAAATACGCTCTCTCGTGTGTATACACTCAACTCATTCTAGGGTACTACTGACCCTATCTCTAATGAGCACATGCCACACAAGCCTAGGTATTCTCTCAACCTGGCTCTGATACCAACTGTAATGGCCCGCAAATCCGTACTATCTGAGTTGACAAATAACACCACACGTCCAACCCAAATTGCGCAGAAATACGAATCATTATTAAAAAGAAGTTAGAGGATGAGAAATAGAAAGGAAGAAATGTTAGAATAGAAGAAAACAAAGAAGACAAATCTCACAGCGGAACGAATAAAATATATTAAATAACTTAACTTTTGAAATACAAATCAGTAACTTTATATACATACCATCATCAGAGCACAACAGTTATTCCTGGAACAGTTATGAACACCTGTTTCTAGATACCACATAGTACACAGCGGAAATGTGATAATCTATAGCTAACAGGTGAAGCCTCCTACTTCAAGCTCCTCCAAATGAATCTGTAAAATCTCGACTGCTTGACTGCCCGTAAAAATTTGGGCACCCAAGAGTTTAGGGAAAACAAACGAAATAAACTCTGGGTCAGTCATGGGACTGGTGTGAGTAAACTCCAACTATTTGTTTAACTTTCAAAATCCTTTCAAAAGAAAGGATAATAGCAAGACTAGCCCACACATAAACATGGACGGATTTTACCTTACTATAACCCAAACCACTTTGATACAAAAATCCAGTGATATTATAATAGTGTCTAAATCAAATAAATAACAATCTAGCGAAACGCTTGCATCTCACACTCCATATATAATATAAAATCAAAAACCGTACGGCGCTTATTAGAGATTGGATTCCGACTATGACAAGGTATGGAACCACCTTCTGATAGTGTATCTCTAGAGAGGAATACATTGGGTTCAACAAGAACATCTTGCAACCCGGCCCACACATGACCAACCACTCATTTCTCTTGATTGTATCGAATGTATATCACCAACGGTTGGGATCAGCAAACGTTCCCCAAAAAGGGACACCATCGATCGATTAAAGAAGTAAAAGGAATTTCTCTAGATAGGTGATTATACACTCTAATGGGAGCGACCCACATAGCCATGCTGCCTGCCCGATTTTTGTCATTTCTCGGTTGTTGAGGGCTGAGGCTACGATTTCTTATCATTCATTGATAGGACAATCACTTTGAATGTCACATTGTCTGATCCGTAAATCATTAATTTATTTGCACAAATATATTCTGGATATTATGCTAAGAGAATAAATTCTCCGCCACCATATATATTTACACAGACCAACATATGTGACTATTGGAAATACTCTGTCAGACATTCGTCCATTTACGTTCGTTCTGGGATTGAACGAAGCCAAAGGCACCATTTATATTAATATAAAAATCTTTTGCACTTTCCTCCATCTTCGATTATCTTCATATAATCTGATTTGCAATGCTACTGCCAATATGGAGTGGTTCACGGACAATAATCCAATCGGTCTCTCCATATTGACAACGATATTGGCAAACACTTCGATAGTTGGTTATTTAAATGTTGAAGAAAAAAAACATCCATTCAAAGCATCAAAACAAATCACTGGGCCTGTTAATTATTATTTCATTAATTAAAACACTTCTCCATGTCTTTATCAATATTTGTTAACCAAATATTTTCAATAATCATCTTGGCCTTTTAAGCTATTTGGAAAACATTTCCAAATATCTACTTCTTTTATTTTCTATATTTAGAAAATATCTTCTATTTAAAATTGGAGAACATTCCACTTACTTATCTCTTTCACGCCAGTTCATTTTTAGACTTATGAAATATTTATTATTATATTTCCAAAATTCCATTTATTTTGGGTTAAAACAAATGTTATGTAAAACATCCTTACAACAACCCAAAATACTGCATTCGACAGAATCTCTTTTAAACATTTCTCTTCGAGACTGAATCTTGCTATTTATCAGCTAACAATGAAATCAATCAAGTTGGGGTATAATTACCTCTCAGACCTTGACTGAAAATATTATTAACTTCAAAACAGACAAGACTGCTAACTCGAATAATCAACACTATATTTAACCAATTTTCCATTTCTAAAACATATGTACTTTCCTCTTTCTATTCTTACTCGATTTAAATTCGCAGATTTTCTTTTTGTTTATAATATTCTATTTTTAAGTTTGTTTCCTTACAAGATTCTATATATATTGATATATAGATTTCTAGCTATCAAATTTTCTTAAAAAAATTCTAACTCCTTAAATTTTAGGAAAATTTCGCCATAACCTCCTTTGTACCGGTCGATAGTTCAAACCTCAACTCGCCTCTCTAAACCCTTTCCATTCAAAAAGAAAATCAAAAAGCCAAGCGGCTAGCCGATTCGGCGCATAAAATCTCATATGGAATTTAAATGTGTACCTTTTTGTCAGGCACACAAAATATAAACTTCATTCTCTTCATTCCATACCTATTTAACACATACGCATCCATTTCTAATTTATTCCAACTCAATTTGGTCATTTTAACTCAATTCGCTAATTAACTCTTTTACCTATTACACCTTTTATTTGAATAACACGTTCAAATATAAATTAATTTGGTTATAGAACAATTGAATGCCATTTCTAATTCAAGTTTCATATTCGATTTCGAATATGAATTTACAAACCCCTTTTTTTGATCCAAAGTCAAATTTTGATTTAAAATTTCATTAACTAACTTTTCTTCAAATTAAATTCTACTCAACAATTAAACATCTGATTTGATTTTGTTTCAAAATCACTTCATTACTCCATTCGAGTTTAGATATTATTTATAACTCAAATTTGGATTTTTTTTCTAAGCGAAATTTGGATTTTATTTACTTAAAATCCTTTTATCTATTTAAATAAACCGTTATGGTTTTATAATGGTTCTGGCGCTACTTTTCTGAAAATTTGATTTTGACATAACTCAAAATCTATAAGACGAAATCTAGATTTTTATCTTCCATTAGAAAACTATTATCAAATCAGTCCTGACGATTCTTGTCTCAAAGAATTCCGACTTAAATTGAGTTCCATATACTCAATTGAAGTTCGAAACACAAATTTACGAACTGCAGCGCTGCGGCGAATTCGTTTTAATTTTATATATATATATATATATATATATATATACACACACACATGTTTAAACTTCATTTATAATAAATTCAACTCCATTCTCATATATTTTTAATATATATCAATTCGGTTTCCCAATTCAACATAATATTTTTGATTATCTATAATTGTCGATTTTTCCTTACTCGGTAATATATTTATTTATACTTCGATCTTCTATATTTAATTCCAATTCCTTTTTCAAATTATAAATCCTTTGGATTTATTTCTATTCTGTTTAAAAATCCACATTCTAAAATATATTTCATCGTGCCCATTTCGAAGTGATTTCAACTTTCTATTTTTAATTCTATTTTCAAATTCTATATTTCAAATCATATTTTCAAATTCTATTTTTCAAATTCTATTTGAATCTGATATTTTCAAATTCTATTTGGATTTAAAACTCTAGATTTATCCAACGATAATTTATTTCACTAGATTTATAAATATCGTTTATCAATCCAACTTCCTTATTTTATATATAAACAAGTCTATTTCGAAATCTATTTAAAACCAAAATCTTATTTTGGAAATTTCTATTTATAACAACTATATATATATATATATCACCCAATTTATTTCCATATTCAATTTGACTTCTATTTAAATAAATTCGAATTAATCGAATTTAAATCATAAATCCTTACGGATTTATTTTAGTTTAATTTATATTCTGAACATCAGAATAAATTCTATCGTTTATTTCTTTAAAACGATTTCCCCTTTTCTATTTTTAAATTCACATTTGAATTTAAATATTCAAATTTTCAAATGATAATTCTTCCCACTTTATTTATAAACACTGTTTATAAATTCATTTCAATTCTCTGCATTATCCAATGAAAATCATTTCATTTTATTTATAAACACTGTTTATAAATCCACTGCATTATCTAATTTATAAACGCCGTTTATATATTTTATACTGGTTTTTATTTTACTAAACAAGTAAATATTTCTAGTCCATTCAAAATTCGAATTTATATTTAAAAAAAATAGATTTCCTTTTTTATTTAAATCTCAATTATCCTTTTCACGATATTTTAATATATCAACATTTCGGCCCAGTGATATTTTAAACACTCAAAACAACCAATTATAATTGACAGGT
Organism: Allium sativum; assembly: GCA_030737875.1. Classification (NCBI taxonomy): domain Eukaryota; kingdom Viridiplantae; phylum Streptophyta; class Magnoliopsida; order Asparagales; family Amaryllidaceae; genus Allium; species Allium sativum. Next base: position 548,929,331 of record CM060912.1, on the reverse strand, counting down.
TTTCTAACACATCAAATATGACAGTATATATGCAAACACACAAACAGATAATATATTTTTGAGGATTCCAGTTGGATCCCTCCAACCTGTTTTTCCTGCATCCACAGACGTTAGCTAATATAAATAATCCCATCCTGCTTTGAGGCAGGATATCGTGGTATAGAAGGCCATCCACTAATATATATTTGTGGGGCGCATAGGAAAATCATCTGCTAATGGTACTGCGGGCATCCGCTAATGATACTGCGGGAAATCCAACCACCAATATATATATATATATATATATATATATATAATAGCAACCACCAAGCCTAAATAACTAATATATTTTTAACAGCAACAAATAATATTTAAAGCATCCAAACAATCAACAAACAATTATTTTTAACTAATAAAAGAATTCAAAATAAAAATATAAGTGAGATTTATTCACCTGATTTTAATTAGAACCATTCTTATTCCAATTGATCCCATACTTTTCCTAACGAATCTCATTTCTCGCTACGACCCCAATTTGACTTCTGTTAATATTTTGGACCTCGTATAAATTTAATACAGTATTTATAATTGTGCAACTTATGTGAGGTATATAATTTTTCTTAACAGAAAAAAAATAAAATTTTAACAAATTAAAAATAAATTTCAATACCTTAATTCCTTTTATCATATTCCTCACTGTGAACAAAGTCTTGATCTGTACACTCTCCATCCCACATGAGAACAACCTTATCCTCCCCCTTTTCCTTTCCCAAATGCTCGCTGGAAAGCCTAAAACCACCAATAGTGTCTCCAACATCACCTACAGATCAACCTTGACACCATCAGGCAACCCTCATCCAATCGCATTGCACTAGACCTTCCTCTGCTCTCCAGTTCTAACACCGTGCTTTACATGTTGTGACATCACTCCATGAATTCCACATCGAGCCGCCATTCTTATCTGAACCCTTCCCTCAATTGCGACGCTTCCCTTAAGCCACTGTAGAAACCTCACATTCCAGAAAAACAATTCGAGCTCCATAATTTTTCTACACGAGTTGTCACCCCATCTGTTGAACCCATCCGCGCTCCACTGCTGCTCTAAATCGATCTTTCCACTTCCGATTACAGCCCTAGCTCCTCTTTCTGATCATCGCGCTACTCCTTTGTCATCACTCCACTATCACATAACCCATATCCTACCTAAACATCACCGCGAACTCCCAATCGAACACTAACTGAAGCCGCCCTAAACTGTCGAGCTTCCGTGAACTCGAAATAGCTAACCGCGATACCCAAAATTGAATCCCCTTTGTGTTTTGAATTCGAAATTACTTCCGACGGCTGCCATGTTTTCCTTTTATGGTGTTTTGATTTGCAAAGGTACAAAGGAGGGTGCGGTTTTTCTATTGAAGATTTCGATTGAATTCAGAAGAAAAATGGAGAGAAATAAAGGTGGGTTCTTGCGTTTATATAGAGGAGAACGGGGAACCAGAATTACACAACAAATCTTTGTATTTATTTTAAAAAGCTTTTCTAATTAATTTGATTTGATTTTGATTTGATATAAAGAGATCTTTTATTCTTTTTAAACAGATATCGATTTGATTTTCGATTCGATTTCGATCTTATCCATTATAAATATCTCGGGGTTCACAATTAAAAATCGTGAACCGCTATTTTAGCGTATCGACCGTCGTTCCAATGTTATAGCATTATACTGAACTCAACAGAATATTTTCTAAAATTTATTTCGAACTTGTATATATGAAATAACCATATTAAATCGATAAAATATAATTTAAATTCAAAAACAAATAAATTTTATGATAATAAAATATTTTTATTATCATATATATTAAAATACAATTAATACTGATCATCTGAATTGTTTTGATTTAATTTCTAACTTCGAATTGAATTATTTTAGATTCTCGTATTAAGATGATTATATAAAATCAAAATAAATTGTATTTCGATTATTAAATAGATAACTCAATATAAAATATCGTTTATATTATCAACTCTATATTTAAAATAAATTGTTTGAAAATCCGGGTCGTTACAAATAGATTTCCTCTCCTTGTTATTTATAATCCTTTCTTCTTTGCCACTGTGGAGTCCTAGCAGTAGCTAAAAAGTCTCCAAATGTTGATTTGTTTCCGTGATGCTTGAAGGAACTAGATTTTCTGTTTCTTTCCACTCTCTGCCAAAGGGTAGCATTAGATGTAGTCTCTCTTCTAATCATTGTTGGCACTACTTTTTTTGAGGGATAGATACCGCAACCACTTGAGAGTTTGCATTTATGATGTTAGCTTGAGTGTTAACTTGATCACCCGCCTGATAACTCACTCTTTTACTTGTAGCTTTAACTTGTTTAGCTTTCATGATCTCACTTCCTTCACAACTTTCCTCATCATGACCAAATGTCTTGCATATTTTACACGCTAGCAGCCTCCATAAGTAGTTAACATTAATCCTTTGGGTACCCCATCAGGAATTTTAACTAGAAAGTCATATATGAGTTCTTTATGGGGCTTGACCTCAATAAGGCATTTCGCATAATGTAGTCTTTCATGTTTTACGGTCATCTCATCGAGGCATACAAGTTTACCTAGCCTACTTGCAAGCCAGTTAATCCCTGGGTGCGTCCAAGCAAACAAGGGAATGTTTGTGAATTGCACCCAAACTGGCATAGCATTGACAGATCCACAGATGTTACTTATTTAAGAATCATATTGCTTGATAATAAAGAGCTTGTTTTTCATAATAATGGGATCACCTTTCATTTCATTTTGCCTGTCCTCTTCATTAGAGAATTAAAAGAGGAAAATTATACCGTCTGATTTTATCTTTAATGGTCCTTTCAGATTCCATAAATTGTTCACTTTGTTACATACCGCAGTGCAGGAGAGAGGCTCGTCTAAAAAGAAACCAACGAGAGCTTTACCCCCAAACCAGAGATCCAGGTTGAATAATTTGGGAAGTGTACTCCATGGCTCCGTCAGACAATGTTGGAATCATCTCCTCGAGCTCATAATTACCCGCATTTCTTGGAAGGTGTTAAAACATCGAAGTACATCGGTGTTAATTGCTTGAAGCAGAACCTGTTTGAGGATTTGACTCAATAGGATTTGCAAAGGTAGTCTCCTGCTGCATAACTTTGGCCAGGGGTGCTGAGGTTTGAGGATCGGGAGGAATCAGAGGCGGAGGCCAGTCCGATGAAGCGGAGAAGGCTTGGGTAGGGTGAAGTGAGTTTGAGGAGGAGGCGGCCATGAAAATGACCGTTGGAGGAAAATGTAATAACCTTTTGATTGCTATGTACTTTTCTTTCAAGTTAATAAAGCGTACCAGTTTTCAAAAAAAATCGACAACCACCACCATAGCAATAAATCAACCAAAAATCATCCAAACACACAATTATTTACTAATAACAGTGAATATTATTATATAATATATCATCATCCACAGTATTCCAGAAAGTGTGAGTGTAAACTCACCATCCCTTCCAATTCGACAATTTCGCGTTGATTTATATAATTTCAAACAGACATTTGAAATGTAGCATCCCGGAAATATTCGACACCCGAATCTAGACACTAACACATCCCGTGTCCAAACTCAAGAATCAAAAACCCAGAAAGCTAATAGAAAGAAATAAGAGGGTGAGATAAGAAAGAAAGAAATATTAGAATAAAAGAATAAGAAGGAGAACCAATATAGAATCAGAGTATCACATTGCAGTGAAATAAAACATAATATATAAATAACTTTATTGAGAGCTTCAAATAAAATAGAAAAACTTACAATCATTAGAGTACATCAACACACACTAGGACAGTTATAATAATATTTCGTCCAATACATCACACAGCAGAATAATACTAGATAATATCATACGTTTGAACTTCTCCAGCACATCTCTAGACTTCACAGCATAAGATAACCTGAACCAGTAAAACTCGGGCTAACCTGAGCATTACAAGCACCAGATCAGTCTGGTGAACTAGAGTGAGAAAAACTCGCTAAGTTTATAATATCATCCAACTTGATTTTAAAGTTAAAACATTTCTTTTCGAAAGAAAAGGATAATCGTAAAACCAAATCCACACATAAGTACAGATGGTTTTTACCTTACGATAACCCAAAATATTTTGAAATCAATATCTTATTATGACATTATAATAGTGTCTAAATACAAATAAATAACAATCTAGCAGAACGTTTGCATCTCACGTTCTACATATATAGTATACAATAAAAACCCCAGGCGCTTATTGGAGATTGGATTCTGACTATGACAAGGTATGGAACCACCTGCCGATAGTGTATCTCTAGAGGGGAATACACTGGGTTCAATAAGAACATCTTGTAACCTGGCCACACATGACCGACCACTCATTTCTCTTGAGTGTATGGAATGTATATTACCAATGGTTGGGTGCGACCCACCATTTATGAAAAGGGACAGCATCAATATAGATTAAATATGGAAATGGATTTTCTCTAGATAGGTGATAATACACCCTAATGGGAGCGACCCACTTAGCTATGCAGCCTGCCTGATTTCTGTCATTTCTCAATTGATGAGGCTTGAGGTTATAATTCTCTTTTTGAACATCTAGTCACCATTCATTTTTGAATCCCACAGTGTCCATACAAGTCATCCAGGAATAGGATGAACCGAAGGCACCCTCCTACCACATCCTAGGAATCACCCTATAGATCAGTAGCGAGTAATCTTTGCAATCTTATATTTCAATCACGACAAAATCATTGTTAACTCCGGGAATCAGCCAGAGGTATTTAACAATAGTTCTTCCTCTCATGAAAATTTACGATCTTCAATTTCTCCATCTTCAATCAACATTTTTCACGTATTTGCTAGTTTGGAATGGTTTTCAAATATAAATTCGATCTTGGTCTTTCCGTACCAACAGCGCATTGGGCATGATTTTGATAGTCGGTTATTTAACTATCAAAATAAACAATCATAAAAATAAAATAAATCCATTGGTTTATTACACAGCGTCACTTGGCCATTAAAATAATATATTAGTTGTAATACCAAAGATAATATATTAGTTGTAATACCAAAGATAATATATTAGTTTTAATATATAAATATTCTCAATCATTTTATTTAAATACTTAGAAAAAATATCTTAAATTCATATTCCATTTCTCGTTAACTACCATTTCAAACCATTTTCTATAGCATTTCTTATTATCTAAAATGGGGAAATTGATTCAACTTTTCATCCGTAAAACAATCGTTATGAAATCTCCTTTCATTTCATTATTTGAACACCATAATCGTCACTTTCCTTTTTAGAATAAATCTATTCTAAATCTCATCTCCTTATTTTGAAAATATCTTTATATCTTCACAAATCCCTTTTTCTTTATTTTGGAAATATCATTTCATACCCTCAAGCCCATTTTATTTCCTTTTATTTCGGAATCCCGTTATATATATATATATATATATATATATATATATATATATATATATATTCCCAAACTCTCCGAATATCGTTACACTATTACGACTAATATCATCCTTCGATAATCTTGAAGTCGTTCAAGTTAGGGTATTTTTAATTACCTCTTAGACCTTGATCAACAACGTCCTTATCTTAAAATAAATATCAGTTGTAATACCAAAAACTGATATTCATTTCCCATATCAAAACAAATCCCATTTTAGTTATAACTTGATGAAACCTTATCTCTTATTTAATATATCGAATCTATATCGCATCTAACTTAACTCGCCTAACCACTATAATTCAAACTTTGGTTTTCGGTTTTGATTTCCATTTCAAACCTTCATTGGTCCCCAACCGTAAATAAGCAAGAAAATAATTTCATGAATATCAACCTCAAAGGCCGAAACCAACATCAGATCAATATTCAGAAAATCAGTTATCTCAACTGATCCCCAATTAAGTTCTAATTCTTTAATTTCAAATCCTGGCTAGTACTCCATTCAAATGTCATTTCCGATAACCCGTTTCAATAATATATATTCAATAGAAATTCAGGTTTTATAACTTCACAAAATCTTGGATTTTATATAATCCAAAAATAATTAAATTAAAACTTTGGTTTAATCATAACTCATATTATTATAAAACTTAAATCGCTTAAACATTTATTAAAATATAAATATGGCTTTAAAACTTCACAAACTTCTATTATTAAATTTTGCATTCAAAGATTATCACATCGATTATTATTAAATAACTAATAATAAAGTTTCAACAATTATTAAAAATAAATTTGGTTTACTTCACCATTAAACTCCCGTTAAATTTATAAACTATTTTAATAAAACAATTTCAGTTAAGGCTGCCCTTAAACATGATTTATTATCTTATCGATTCCACTTAACCCTTTCCATTTTAAATTAATTAATAATATGATTAAATTAATTAATCCTATTTACTTTGATCATTATTAAATAAAAATAATCAATTCAATATAATCCCATTTCTAGTTGTTTCTTAGAAGCAATAAATATTGGTTATTAATCGTCGTGTTAATCCCTGCTCACTTGCTTATCAGTCTTATTAGAACCAGCTTTACAAAATCATTTAATTCTCACTTATAAACTTAAATAAATAAATGAAAAATATTTAATTCCTATTATAAATTTCCATTTAAAATAATAGATTTTTAAAAATCAATCTTTAGTTATAAAAATAAATTTTATAACTTCACTTCTATCGATTTACTTGATGGTAAATCGATATTTATAAAAAAGTATATATTCGGGCCATTTGCATAAATTCTTCAACCAATACTACTCATTGGTTAATATCAAAACAATGTTGAATTTGGATTCAACAATTGGTAACCAAATCAATAATCTAATCACATGGGTTAAACAGATCATATAATGATCATATGCAGATAAATAATCTATTCAACTGATAGTAGTCAACCAATAATAATAATAATTCAAGCATCCATTTTAATTTAAATACGTTTATATTATTATAGACATAACCAACAAGGTAAGTTAACTCTATTGGAAATAATCGTTAAAAATAACGATGTCATTTCATTTAAATTAAACAATGTTTAATTTAAATAATAGATGTAAAATATTTAACAAACAATCATCAAATCAACCAACAATTAGCAAACCTAGCAAACAAATATTGAATCCAACTTATAATAATTATAAGTTGGAAAATTGAGTGAGTTTAACTCACCTTGATTTTATTCTATCATTAAACCGCTTGGTTTTAATTAAATTAAACTGACGTTCTAATTTAATTAAAAATCACAGCTTTCTCAAATGCTAATCCAACCAGCTTCATCTTGTAGCTTCCGTTCCTGCGGTCCCAACATGACCAACGGTTCTTGATTCTGATAATGTATAACCAAGATATTATTACTATATGGTTATAAAACAATTAAATCATTAAAACATTTGTTATCGGGTTTAAATGGGCCTTATCCTATGCTATAATCGGCCTATGCCCTTACTGCTTGGAGAAAAAAAATGTTGCAGCTTCGTATACACCTATCAGGCCCGAAATATTTTGCCACCACATTTAAAAATACCCAACTCTTTCCTCACATTTGTTACTTTATTTCATCCTTTCCCTTTTTTTATTAATTTTGCCTGCAAGCCCACATTTACTCTAGTCCAAAACCCTTACTGCAAAATCATGTAACCTTTCTTCCTCGATGTACCTCCTGAAGCTTTCCTTCTGTATCATCTTGTACATGCACACATTGACATTACCCAAACCACCATGAACCTTCAAACAAATTACACCGGAAGACTCCACTTCCCACGCGGAAATTATCGATACCCTCATCAATCCCTCTAGCGGTCTCGTTCTTCGATCGGTGGTGACCCGACACCTTCTAGGAGCGACATTATTTCCCTCCAAAATACCCCAAAGTTCACTCGCACTCGCGTCTTGCTTCACACATCCCTCCTCTGTCCCCGAATTCACAAGTAGATCTCCAGAATGTGAGATAAACCCAGACCTAGTTTATAACATTTTCCTTCAAACTTGACCGTTCGAATCCTTGAAAGGGCAATCCTATAGTGGATGAATTGACGAATATATAGCAACATATTACACGATTTTAGAGTGAGTATTTAATTTAAAAAAAACATAGAAGCTATTCGATATATATATATATTCTTTACTGTAACCATTCATGAAGATGAAGCTGTCGGCTTTGGGTCTCCTATTTATAGATTTAGGCTGCTTGGCCATCACGAAATTGGTTTGGATGGCACGGTGTCGTTTGTGGTTGCAGATTACTAGACAGGTTTACAGTGTTGTCGTTTGGTGATGTTCTTCCATTTCATTAGCAGTGTGGCATGTCTGTAGTGTTACCTTTTCAATAGTTGGTGATTTGAACATTTGGGTAGGCGTGATGTTTTAGCTATGTAGTGAGAGGGTAGCTAGGGTTCATCTCAGTAGCTATAGGCGTTGTTGTATGTGCGGTAGGTGAAAGTATAGGTTCACATGCAGTTGTTCCTCCATTTGAAAGAAAGAAAAGACGGGAAAGAAAGTTAGATAGTTGTGCATTAGTATAGGCCAAACAGGATATAGCTGGCATGAATTTCTCTACATTAGACATGTGCTTTTATAGGACCGAATGTAACTCAGGGTAGGTTTCTTTTTTATGTGAGCTTACAAGACAGTCAATACTTAGCGGTTAAGTTATGAATACCATATTTGTTTCGTAAACACGTTAATAAATTTGTACTGTTGTTTAGGCTATTTTTAAATATACATATTTCCAGACACCAACTCCAAACCCAGTGAAAATAAATATATCGCTACATCTTAACATTTTGGTTCTAATGAAATTAACTTGGTTGAAAACGGACTTCTCTTGCACAACAAAGTTATTTAAATTTCAAGATATTTTTCTGTTCACCTTTAAGTTGCTTGCACTGATAAAACAACTCTGATTGGCTTCAAACCAGAAAACTAGCAATAACTAGCTATACGCATTCCAAAAAAAATCGTTTAATCAAAAACAAAGGTTATTTGAAAAAATAGCAGTTATCGATAAAATATTTCCAAAATAAATAAATTAAACAATAATTATTATTGTTGTATATCACCAAATAAAATAATATATCATTTCAAATTGTACAAATATGAAATTATAACTCAATATTAATATTTTCGAGTTAAACGATATTTGAAATATATATGAATCCTTATTAAATTTATTAAATAAATGTTATCGTTTATAAACAATTTCCATAGCGACTATTTTAAAATTTGAATTGGACATAACTTACAATATATACAAAAAATCTCGATTTTTCTCTTTCATTAGAAAATTATAATTAATATGATCCCAACGTTTCTTGTTTCATAGAATTCCGACTTAGAAAGGATTCTTCATATTTAATTGAAGTTCAAAACTCAATATTACGAACTACCACGACATTAAGAGTTCGTTTTTATATTAATTATAAACATAAACGTTAAACCGTCGTTTTATTAATGAATTCAATATTAAAACCCATTAATATTTGTAATATAATATTTAAAATATATTTAAATATTCGAATTCAAATAGCCGAAAAATCTGGGTTGTTACATTCTTCCCTCCTTAAAAGAATTTTTTTTCCCAGAATTACTAAGTTAAAAAGAATGCTCCAAACCCAGTTATTTTCAAAATAATTATTTTAAAATATAATAAAAAATATGCAAGTCTTAAAAAAAATTCGAAAAATTCGCCAGCACCTTCTCTGTACTGTTCGATCCAAATAACTACAACTCGCCACTCCGGGACTTGCATCGATCAAAGAAAACAAAGCCAAATGACTACCCAACTCAAGGGTATAAAATCAAACACCCAATCAATACAATTAAGGTTTACCTATTTGTCGAGTAACCAAACTCTAAGCAAAGCAACTAGCAACTTGTTAGACCAAAATCTGGGCCTAACACCCAAATGCAGATCACAAATCAAAGAGTGCAGAAAAAAGTAAATAAAGAGGAGACACATGAGGTTTTATAATGGTTCGACTGTAGATGTAGCCTACGTCTACTTTATAATCTTATTGTTATACTGACAGATTACAAGAATCAATTATATGCAGACACACAATCCGTGTGTTAATTGAGATTACAAGAGAAGAATTTATGTGTAGAAAGGAGCAAAGTCCTTGCAATCGGTAATGGCAGAGGCTGTCTAGATGTAGGAGAAAGTATCAGCCAAAAAGTCAAAGAGAATCCCCTTAAAATTCCATGTAGAGGTATATTTATAGCTGTAGGAGAGCTTCTGGGAAGACCGGTTCGTGATGGGGTACGTGGCACCCGATCCGAAAAAGTAGGAGCTAGATATGGCATGAGAACAGGTAAAAATAGTGCGTGTATCAGCAGGTGCAGCGGTCGGTTCGTGGTCATGGGATCGGATCATGATATGGGCTCCACGAACCGAGGTCTGATCGTGAGCTGTATGGTGAAGCTGGTATGTCACGAGCGGGTCATGATCAGGAGGTGTACCACGAACGGGTCGTGGTCTTAGGGTGCGCCACGATCCGAGGGGGGCGATCCGATGAAGGGCGAGCCGAGGGTGCACCACGAGCCAGAGAGGATGCACGAGCCATACTCCGATCGTGTGACGCTTCGTCGCTTTATCCAGGAAATTGCCAGATTACACCCATTCATGGAAACGGGCGTAACTTTCAAACCGTAAGTCCGATTGAGCCAAACTAAAGCTCAAACTGAAGCTAATTCAGATATCTACAACAGTTACAGAGCTCAACTTTGTAATTGCTGTTTTCGGGCCTAAAAAGGTCGTTTGATAGGATTTTCGGGCCTTTCTTTGTTTGTGATGCGACTTTGACCAAATCGCTACCTGTCTTCTGATGTTGTTCTCCATATCTGAGCGCGATGCTATCCAGATATTTAGTGTGACATCTTTTGCCAATAAGTGTGTCAACATGTTTGCCCCCAATAAGATATCTTGCTAGATGAAGGAAGATGTGTTCTGGATAATCTGAGAAATCCAAACCCAGAATGCGGCGATCACGCCGGATCGTATTAAGGTCAGAAAATCGACGATCACACAGGATCGTATTAAGGCCAGAGAAACCCAAGCAGACCAGGAGTTTGTACCTGCAAGAAGATAAAACAAATAATACAAGAATATTTCATGGTTGGCCTTACCAGAGTAAACCATCCGAGGAGATGTTAGAGGGGTTCCAAGACGGCCTTACCAGAGTAAGACGACCAAGGAAATGCCATGAAAGTTCCAAGACGGCCTTACCGGAGTAAGACGACCAAGGAAAAGCACATGAGGTTCCAAGACGGCCTTACCAGAGTAAGATGACCAAGGAAAAGCACATGAGAATTTGTTTATACTGGATGGATCCAGTTGGGAGCCGGAGCTCATGTTTGTACTGGACGGATCCAGTTGGGAGCCGGAGCTAAATGCTTATTACTAACTCATGAAAATGCAGTGGTCGTTTGCCGGACACGACTGGAGACCACAAGCCGGTTTCGTGTGTGTGAGCTGATGTGACCACTCTTATTACATGCAGGGAAAACAAAGAAGGGAGAGAAGTCACCTAAAAGCCTAAAAACATGAACTACGAACCGGAGTTCGACAAATTGAAGAGATCCTCTGAGTGGGATCAGTTAATGATAAGCCCACGATTGCTCGATCTAGGGTCATTCCCTCTCTGGGGATTCGGCGATGGCAACGCAGGTGTGGGCGCTATTGGTTGAGTGACGTACTCAGGTAGTTCTCCTTGCCTGACCCGAGCCTCAATAAGGTCATGCAAATGTCTACAGTCATCAGTGTTGTGACCGTCCATGTCATGAAATATGCAATGCCTGCCATAATTGCGTTGTGCTAGTGTTGGTTCTCTCTTGGGAGGCCTTGGATATGAGGCAGCACCCCCTGCATCTACGTAGATATTTATCAGGGTGTCATTCAGTTCAGTGTATTTGTCGTATCTGGACCCTCTCCGGGGTGGAGCATTACGATCATCCTTTGCATTGGCTGCTCCTTTGCCTTTTTCAGAATCAGATAGTTCTCCATCTTTGAGCATGTTGACTTCGAGGGTTTTCATCTCGGAAGATGCATCTTCTTCCCGCGGAAATCTATCTGCTTCAAGGTAGAATTCGCCGAGATTTCGTGGTGGATCTCAGTACAAGGATTTTTTAAACTCCGAGTTATCTAGAACGTCGGATACTGCTGCCATCAGTACCATCGATGGTTCAGGGCGATCAACTGATGCTGCTGCAACGTTGAGTCTTTCTAGGAATGAACGCAGAGTTTCTCTGGGCCTCTACTTGATTGTGGTGAGGGACATGACATTCTTGGGTCGTGCGATGTGGACCCGAAATTGTTCAAGGAAGCGTGCGACCAACATGTTCCAACTGTTGATCGATTCTGTTTCTAGTTGTCGAATCCACATGGCTGCTATATCAGTTAGAAAGAGGGGAAAACATTTAGTCATGACATTTTATGATGCCGATTGAACTTCCATATGTCGTTTGTAGCGCATCAAGTGCATGGTAGGATCTGTCCTGCCATTGTAGGGCTCCAGTTGTGGAAGTTTGAAATCCAGGGGAATGCGAGAATTCCTGATCTCTTGTGTGAACAGGTTGTGATTGACGTCATCCACATCGTTCTGATAAGTATGGCCTCTTGAGAGGCGTTGAATCAGATTTGCGAGCCGATCGCCTTCAAAAAGTTGTTGTAAATTGCCAAGATCAGAGCTGGTGCCCTCAGCGTTGAATGCAAGAGTGGATGGAAGTTGTTGGTGAGCTGCTGGGAGAGGATCGTGGGGGCTGTCTCGTGGAGCATGGGGCTCGTGGATCGCAGGTCGAGGTGGAGTGTATCATGGCGGCTGGTTTGTGGTCCATGAGGTGCGATCCGATCAGGTCCTGGAAGTAGGTCACTAACCGGTTGATGTTGAGCAGGCAAGAGCAAGTTGCTGAGATCGGCTCATGAGCCTGGTGGTGCGCCACGATCTGGGTCGCGGTTCAGAGGTGTATCACGAGATGGTTGATGCTGTTGAGGATCAGGAGCTCGCAATCCGGTGTTCATCTGATCTGGAGATGAAGTAGATAACAGTGCATTTCCAATAGGGAAGGGGTTGCCTTTGAATCCATGTGATGCATGAGCCTCTTATGTGTTTTCATTTCCAATGACTTGAGCGTTGCTTGGCCTTCCATCCATCCGAGCAAAGAATTGGTTGATCATTTCCTATTGCTTCCTGAGGAGATCATCTTGCTTTGCCATTCGATCCCTCAATTCAGCGAGAACGCCGTCCATCTCTTCTCTGGTCAAGTAAGCTGATGGGTCTTCATGGGAGGAAGCCTCCAGACTTGCCTCATTCCTTGCGTCTTCAGTGTCAACATCATCGGCATGAGCAGAAATTCCAGTCTTCTTCCTTTTGTTTGCCATTTATCCAATAGCCAAAAAATCCAAGCAGAAGTTGAAGTTGTCGTGTGCCCCCCCCCCCCCCACCTGGCGTGCCAAAATGTTAGACCAAAATCTGGGCCTAACACCCAAATGTATATCACTAATCACAGAGTGCAGAAAAAAGTAAATAAAGAGGAGACACACGAGGTTTTTATAGTGGTTCGGCTATAGATGTAGCTTACGTCCACTTTATAATCTTATTGTTATACTGACAGATTACAAGAATAAGTTATATGCGGACACACAATCCGTGTGTTAATTGAGATTACAAGAGAAGAATTTGTGTAGAAAGGTGCAAAGTCCTTGCAATCGGTAATGGCAGAGGCTATCTAGATGTAGGAGAAAGTCTCAGCCAAAAAGTCAGAGAGAATCCCCTTAAAATTCCATGTAGAGGTGTATTTATAGTAGTAGGAGAGCTTTTGGGAAGACCGGTTCGTGATGGGGTACGTGGCACTCGATCCGGAAAAGTAGAAGCAAGATATGGCATGAGAACAGGTAAAAATAGTGCGTGTATCAGCAGGTGCAGGGGTCGGTTCGTGGTCATGGGATTGGATCGTGTATGGGCTCCACGAACCGAGGTCTGATCGTGAGCTGTATGGTGAAGCTGGTGTGTCACGAGCGGGTCATGATCAGGAGGTGTACCACGTACGGGTCGTGGTCTTAGGGTGCGCCACGATCCGAGGGAGGGTGATCCGATGAAGGGCGAACCGAGGGTGCACCACAAGCCAGAGAGGATGCACGAGCCGTACTCCAATCGTGTGACGCTTCGTCGCTTTATCCAGGAAATTGCCAGATTATACCCATTCACGGAAACGGGCATAACTTTCGAACCGTAAGTCCAATTGAGCCAAACCAAAGCTCAAACTGAAGCTAATTCTGAGATCTACAAGAGTTACCGAGCTTAGATTTGTAATTGCTGTTTTCGGGACCAAAAAAGGCCGTTTGATAGGATTTTCGAGCCTTTCTTTGTTCATGATGCGACTTTGACCAAATCGCTACCTGTCTTCTGATGTTGTTCTCCATATCCGAGCACGATGCTATCCAGATATTCAGTGTGACAGCTTTTGCCAATAAGTTTGTCAACACAGAACTTCCATTTTCAATCTGCACTAACTCAATATCCAATGCCAATAACAGATACAAGGTTAAATCATTTCAGTTTCATTTCATATTTTATTTTCTTCGAATTCATAATACTGAAATTTATTTTCTAGATTTCAATTTATTAAATTGTTGATGAATTTTATTATTCAACCAGTTTATTATCCAACATGCAAACAATCAATAACCAACACAACCAAGTCATCCATATTAACTTATTTTTAAGTTAACTTCTGATTTATTTAATCATATATTTAAATTTTTATTTACAAATCCTATTGGTTATATTAAACCATTTAAGTTCACAATTTCATTTGAATTCCCATTCAAATTAATCAACAAACCAATATTCACATAATTTGATAAAATTATTTCTTTTCTATATAAAAATATAATGTGGGTAAAATTATTTCGTTTGCTCTTTTTACAAAATAATATTGTACCAATTTCCAGTTCAACTTGAACCGATCAAATAAAACAATACAAAACATTTGTATATATATATAATTTATAAATACGCTCTCGTATATATACACTCAACTCAATCTAGGTTATAATTAACCCCATCTCTATATAGTTATACCACAGAGCCAAGGTTATTACTAAACCATTGCTCTGATACCAACTGTATCATCCCGGAAATATTCGACACTTGAATCTAGACACTAACACATCCCGTGTCCAAACTCAAGAATCGAAAACCTAGAAAGCTAATAGAAAGGAATTAGCGGGTAAGATAAGAAAGAAAGAAATAGAAGAATAAGAAGGATAAATAGCACAGAATCAGAGTCTCACATCGCAGCGGAACAAAATGTAATATATAAACAACTTTATTGAGAGCTTGAAATAAAAAAGCTTACAATCATCAAAGTACATCAATACACTGGGACAGTTATAATAATATGTCCGCATATGCATCACACAGCGGAATAATACAAGATAATATCATACGTTTGAACTTCTCCAACACGTCTCTGGACTTCACAGCATCCGATAACTTGAACCTGTAAAATCTGGGCTAACCCGAGAATTACAAATGTCGGATTAGTCTGGTGAACCAGAGTGAGAAAACCTCACGAAGTTTATAATATCATCCAACTTGATTTTAAAGTTAAAACATTTATTTTCAAAAGAAAAGGATAATCGTAAGACCAAATCCACACATAAATACGAACGGTTTTTACCTTACGATAACCCAAAACATTTTGAAATCAATATCTTATTATGATATTATAATAATGTATGAATACAAATAAACAACAATCTAGCAGAACGCTTGCATCTCACGTTCTACATATATAGTATAAAATCAAAACCGCGGGCGCTTATTGGAGATTGGATTCCGACTATGACAAGGTATGGAACCACCTTCCGATAGTGTATCTCTAGAAGGGAATACACTTGATTCAACAAGAACATCTTGCAACCCGGCCACACATGACCGACCACTAATTTCGCTTGAGTGTATCGAATGTATATCACCAACGGTTGGGTGCTACCCACCATTTCCCGAAAAGGGACAACATCGATATAGATTAAAGAAGGGAATAGATTTTCTCTAGATAGGTGATAATACACCTTAATGGGAGCGACCCACTTAGCCATGCTAGCAGCCCGATTTTTGTCATTTCCCGGTTGATGAGGCTTGAGATTATGATTCTTTTTTTTTTGAACATCTGGTCACCATTCACTTTTCAATCCCACATCGTCCATACAAGTCATCCAGGAATAGGATGAACTGAAGGCACCCTCCTACCAAATCCTAAGAATCACCATATAGATCAGTAGCGAGTAGTCCTTGCAATCCATAGATTTCAATCACGACAGAATCATTATTAACTCTAGGGATCAGCTAGAGGTATTTAGCGGTAGTTCTTCCGCTCATGAAGATTTATGGTCTACAATTGCTCCATCTTCAATCAACATTTTTCACCTATTTGCTGGTTCGGAATGGTTTTCAAATATATATTCGATCCCGGTCTTTCCGTACCAACAACGCATTTGGCATGATTTTGATAGTCGGTTATTTAACTATCAAAATAAACAATCATAAAAATAAAATAAATCCATCGGTTTATTACACAGCGTCACATGGCCATTAAAATAATATATCAGTTGTAATACCAAAGATAATATATTAGTTTTAATATATAAATATTTGCAAATCATTTTATTTAAATATTTAGAAAAAATATATCTTAAAAATCATATTCCATTTCCCATTAACTACCATTTCAAACCACTTGTTATAACATTTGTTATTATCTAAAATTGGGAAATCGATTCAACTTATCATTCGTGAAACAATCGTTACAAAATCTTCTTTCATTTCGTTATTTGAACACCATAATCATCACTTTCCTTTTTAGAATAAATCTATTCTAAATCTCATCTCCTAATTTTGAAAATATCTTTATATCTTCACAAATCCCTTTTTCTTTATTTTGGAAATATCATTTCATATTCTCAAGCCCATTTTATTTCCTTTTATTTTGGAATCTCATTATATATATATATATTCCCAAATTCTCCAAATATCGTTACACAATTATTCTCAAAATAAATTTACTCTAATATCTCCACTATTACGACTAATATCATCCATCGATAATCATGACGTCATTCACGTTGTAATATTTTATATTACCTCTCAGACCTTGATCAACAACGTTCTTATCTTAAGATAAATATTAGTTGTAATACCAAAAACCGATATTCATTCCCAATATCAAAACAAATCCCATTTTAGTTATACCTTGATGAAACCTCGTATCTTATTTAATATAGTGAATCTATATGGCATTTAACTTAACTCACCTAGCCACTACAATTCAAACTTGGGTTTTCAGATTCGATTTCCATTTTAAACATTCATCAGTCCCTAACCGTAAATCAGCAAGAAAATAATTTCCTGATATCAATTGTAACAACCCTGAATTTTGGGGTAAATTTAAAATTTATTTTAACTAATTTTAATGGGTTTTGATATTTAAAATTATTTATTTAAAATAATAATGATTAAAAATGTATTTAAATCGAAGTTAGGATGAATAATTTAATTTTAATTATAAAAAGAGTTAGAAATAGCGCGGTAGTTTGAAAAGTCAAACTTGAACTTTGACTGACCGTACAGGATGCAAAATTTAACGGATTTTAGTGAAACCAAAAAATATTAGAATCTATTTAAAATATCTTTCTCACGAATCTGAAAAATTGAAATTTCATAGCAGGAATCAAAAGTTATGCCCAATTTAAAATTTAGAACGTCACTATGAAATTTATATATAACTAGTGCGTGATCCGTGCTACGCACGCGGAAAGCTGTGGATTCTATGAATACGTGTAATATTGTTCAATTTTGTTTACTTTTTTTGGGTATTTCTTCATGAACTTATAGTTTGTACCAAGTACATATGAAATACAACCACAACAATTATTTGTATATTTCAACACTAATTTGTTCGTTCGAATGATCGTGTTTAAAAGTTTGTTAGGAAGATTACTACTATGCTCGATTATAATAAGTTTGTGAATTATTTACGACTTTGTTTGTAGTTCATAATTTTATGAGAACTTTCTGTTATAAAACGAACACTTGCTGTTGCAAATGTTTTTTCACCTCTTTCAGTGATTAAAACGTTTGTGCAAATGATATAAAACCAATAAAGCTTGAATGTCATCGCTAAAACAAAAGGATACTTGTTAGGATTAGGATACGATGAAAACATAATTAGATGTTTAGCATGCAGTATATACAGTATATGTCCCAACCACACCAAAGAAATATACAACTAAATATTACATATACAATAAAGCCACAATCTGAATACCATAATGCCACGCTATAGAAATACAAACAACGAAATAAATGCCTCAGTCCCCCAGCCACAATGAAACAACGCTCTCAATCCACTAACTATGTATAGCAACATAAAGTATGAACTGTTCTCAACATCGGCAGAAGCTATTCCCCGCATGCCAAAAAGTTCAAGATTATTGATCCACTTGAAAAGGACAACAAACCACTTATCTTCTTCACTTCAACATCTGATGAAAAAGAACAGCCTGAAGGTAAAATGGATGACTACCACACAGAAAACGCAATCTATCTCCAGACAAAAAAAGGCAAAAGCTAAGAAAGACTGAACCCGACTGAAGATGAGCTAGGACCCCAATTCTGTGGTACTGACCAGAACAGAGTGCATCCTACTAAGAGCACCAAGTTACCCCAAATCCACCTGAAAGATTCTCATCTGAGACATTCTGGATCATTTTCATTGTGCTTCCCCTCTTCAGTTCATCCACCTGGTATTCCCATTTGTTCCTCCATCGTGCTTTCTTTTCATATCCCTTTCAAAATTAAGTTTCATTCTCATTAGATTGATCATACTCTAATCTTAATATCAACTAAGGACACATGAATCTAGTTTTACTGAGATAGTTGTGCTACACTGAAGGAAAAAAACATTCTATCGTCAAAATGCCAGAATAGTATATTCAGGAGAAGTTGGAGAAACCCAAGGGAATAACATGGTAATTTGATTTGTTAACTCTTAAATTATGTCTTTAACGTAGAATTTCACAAAAACTTATTTTGTAACTATATAGTAATGATGGTGCAATTTTTGGATTTGAAATATTGAGTTATATGGTAATTGGCTAAAGGTTTCTTTCCAGGTTCATTTTACATGCCAAGAATATAATGATCAGAACTATAACATGTTTGACTGTGCATGTTAATTATGTTTAACAGATCTCCTGTGAATTTTATAGGTCATACAAATATAAATAACATGTATATTAAGCCTATATATACTCTTACATTTCCAAATTAAACATTTCAGAATTCGCAGCACCTTGCTCTTATAGTTACTGAAACTCATGTTGCAAATAGATCATGTGATATGAATTTTTGGCTAATGCATTGTACTTTGCACAAATAGTAACCTGATGACATGGATGGATAAACCAACACATTTTGTAGTGTGGAAAATAGTGTTGAAGAAACCTAGCAGTCCATACGATGAAATATACGTTGTTAAGTAACATATATTGTGTGACAAAATCAGTAATAATCATAAGAACAATAGTGGTAATAGTATAAATCCTAGTATTTAAACAGTATGGATTTATACCATCAAATTGGTATATAGGTAGGGATTCAAAATTTGGAAAATAGACACAAAATCTGAAAAACACATTCAAAGCAATCAATAAATAAATGACCAGCATATGTTTAATTGTAAAAATAATAATGTTATAGACAACAGTTAATCTACATATGACATCATTACAAAAAAAAGTACGTAATTCTCAACATCAAAAGGAGACTTACTTGAACAACATTTACTGAATTAAATCATCTAAACCAATAAGAAGAACACTAATGAATCCAATTGATATCTAGTTGAAGTACAGGCTAAATTTCGAGTACGTCGAAATATTTAAAGAAGATACATATGTTTGATAAATCAGCGCTAGGTGTAAAATAACAGTGATAGCAATTAGAGAGAGTCGAAGGTTGCCGAATCACTTAAACGATTAACTTTTTTATTAAATATGGACAAAGAATAAATAACTTGTATTGAATTCGGAGAAAGAGCCAACTTGGCGGAATAGAGAAGGTAGATTAAAACCAATTGTTTTAGAGGTTATTTTATTTTGATCATTAATAATTAAGCAAGAATGGTAGCTAGGAACACGTGTCGAGATGTCATGAATTGCATAACTTGATTTCTGTTTTCCTATTTAAATTTAATTCAACTGTAATGACCAATGAATTAGCTGCAGATATTATTTTGAATTCATACATAAGGTTGCTTGGCTTATTTTTCTATAATATCATAGAAGATTAGGACATCGATATACATTGGATGACATCCCTACTAATTACGAAAATATTCTATTAAACCTTGACATATTAGAAAAATAACACACATTCTAATTATTAATTAGTGGAAAATAGGGAGAAGGACAAACTTAACAAAAATTTTGGTGAAAAGTATGGAAAGTTTAGAATTTAGTGAGAAGGATAAATGTTAGTGTAAATGAGAAAATGATAGTGGGTCCCCTGAATTTCACTTTTAAGTGTAAATGTGTCCTTTTTCCTAATTTTGAAACTTTCCACACTTTTCGCAAATTTTTTTTGCAAAGTTTGTCCTTTAAAAGAAAATAACACAATTGAGATATGATACATAATTTATGCTTCATAATGTTTGAGATACTAATATAACAATAGAATTTCAATAAATGGCATAAACGACATGCTTTAGGTAAGTAGTTAAATAGGTACCTATGACTAAGCTTTATGCTGAAATTATAGAAATTATACCATTTGAATGTTCTAAGTAATTATCTAGAATAATTAATGGACTCGTAACAATAAAATATGGAACTAATAAACATCAACTAAACTATTCAGTAATATGTGAATGTAATCTAATAAAGAAACAGCAGCTGTTAAATAGCTAGTATAAATCAACCTTCTGAATGTATACACTTTACTTGACATAAAATTTACAGCACATGTACTAAATACATGTAATACAACATGCATTCCAGTTGAATTTTTCTTGTAGAATTTCATATTTAATTTTCTCTTGATAATTTGGGTCAACAAAAAGGCAATAATTTTATTGTAATACTAAGACAACCAATAAACTGTACGTATATTTGAAAAATAGCACCCTCACATTAATCAAAGTACGTGATATTATTATAATTGAATTCATGAATTGCATTAAATGCTATACTCAGTATCAGTTTAAACCAAGTCTACCATGAGACCATGAACATTTTAAAACACAATTGGTGTTCAATATGAATCACAAAAACTGTAGAACTACAAAGGGAAATCATTAGGATTAAGGATACAAAGAGTTTACAATTGATCAGTCAAGTACGACATCAAGCAAAATGATTGAATCATATCATTAAAAAAAATGTTGATAGTAGTCTTTTGATAATTGAAACAACTGGTATTCAATACTATGTTGTGAAGTTAAAAAAACTGCAAAACCATGGAGTAAGGTTATAAAGATTAAAATAAGAATACCTTAACTGATCGATCAAGTAGACATGAGTAGCATGTCTAAATCATGCCATTAAAAACGATTTTTTTTTTCAATCTAAGTCAATTTTGAAAAGGAAAAAAAAGGAGAAATACACAATTTTTGGAAGTTGTTACTTATTGCATAATTAAGCCTCTTTCGCCAAATTCAGCCCTAAGTCGATATAATCGTTAAGGCTGTTTTTTGAAAAGTCGCTTATATAGGTGATTTTTAAAAAATCGGAAAGATGTTTTAAGTAATAAAGCTTAAGGCGACATTTAAACATCGTTGTCGGGCCATTTATTAAAACTTGTTGTACGGATTACACCCAATCGGCACCGAGTTGACCCAAAGAATGATATTTCTGTAATAACTTTTAGAAGTGGTATATCTGATTTACTTATTTCAAAACTAACCTAAAGTTGCAAAACTAAAGTATTTGGCAACTTACCAAAATCCGATAAACTACAGAACGCATATTGAAGGAAACAAATTTAAAAGGGAAAACGTGGTAAATAGTAAAATATCTATCACTTTTAGCTATAAATCCACAAAATCCTCAAAAAGTAGAGGGCATCCATTGAAGTTGGGAAAAATCAACTAATCAACATGAGAAATTTTAACCTAGAACAAACATTTCATAATTGCTAATGTAGACGCTAAAGCACCTTAAAGCTCCAAAACAATAAAATGTAACCAAAGAACTTTTAGCATGTTAAAGGAGGCAGATGAATCAGTAATGGTTATAGAAGTTTCATACAAAAAATGTAAAATGTTGAAGCAGATTTGCATGTGTTAAAAAAAACAGTACAAATGGTGAATCCAGTGTAAATGATGTAGCTTGTTATATAAAGCTTTGATTTAGTCGAAGAAAAAGTTGGGGCTTTTACACCCTTCCAACTAAACCAAATAAAAGTGAAACATGGAATTATTACCACAAATGTGGTGATTGTATCTTAAATGAATGACTGAAATTTCAATTGCTTGTTCATAATGAAATAGTGATGCTTTCATTCTCAGTGCGCAAAAAGAAATTGAAATGGATGAAGAAAGCAAAATTATCTTTAATTTTATATAGTACTGTGAAATTTTTGCAATATTTGAAGTTCTTTTTTCAGTTTTATAGTGTGTATTAACACGTAGATTTAATAGTCCCTATGTAGATATTTCTCATAAAAAGATTTATTCTACAACTATTTACATCGAAATATTAAATACTTGGGTAAAAAAGGTTGTAATAAAAACAAATTAATCCATTTAGTGTCATAAATGAACAGCTAGAGCATTTAACCAAATTAAAAAGATTTTCAAATCTTTGTTCATAAGGAAGTACCGTCATCCATTCTTCCCTTTAATGTGATAAAATAAATTGTAATGGACAAAAAAAGAAAGATTATCTTTGATTTCCTACCTAATGTGAACGTCTCACACTTTTTGGATAAAATATAAAAAATCGTAGTTATATCCTTCATATTAACAAATGGACCTTATTGTTTTTTGATAAAAATATATATCATCCAAAGCTTTTTTTTGCCCATGGTTGCTTACATAGAAATATAATATTTATGGATATAAAAGGCTATTAAACTTCGATTTGCTCAATCAGTGCTATAAATGAACAAAAAAGGAGGTATATTGAATTAATAAGATTTCTTGATGAACATGGTGAGGGTATATTTGTAAGAAGCTCATTAATTACAGCACCTAATAGTAACACAACGTAAATAAATGAGCTTTGTAGAAGAAAACAACAAATTAAACAGAAAGAAATGGAATGTATATACATAATTGTGATAAGAATGTATTAATGTCATCTGAGAAAAAGGAAAATGATAAGATGTTGAATAGTAATATTATGAGTAGAAATCAGATTATCACATAATTTGTATTTTAGAAAGAATACATCAGTTTAAACAGTTCTTCTAGTATGGATATGGATAGGAAATACTTGAATACTACTTAGTTCGTTAATTGCATCCAGTAAAATTGAAATGCATTTGAATATCTACCTTGGGCATCAGATAAGAAGTCGAAACAACAACAACGTGTAGTTAGAACATTCTATAATTGTAATATCAAAATTAAAATGCACACATAGTAATAATTAATACCAATGTTATTGTCAGTATGTCGAAGAAATCAAATCCAAACATTACTGAGCAAAACATGAACGAACTGTATACTCAAAGTCAAAGTAATATGCATAATAACATTGTCCAAATTCAAAAAAAAGGTAAATGAAATGAATTGAAGAAAGAAGGGGGAAAAGCTACCTTTAAAAGGGAGAGATGAGATTTTAATTATGAGTAAAGAAACCACGATGCCACAAATCGAGAGAAATGGGGCACCTTCATCCAACTGAATACGGCTTCGCATCCGTCGAAGTGGTTGAAATCTTGTAGAGAAATTCCACGTTTACCTCAGGTTGATTTAAGAAACTATACTTCAGTTTAGGATTTCGTCCAATTAGGTATTCATAGATTTGTGGATTACAAAGGATGAAGAGGAACGTGAATGTATTTGCCGATAAGCGTAAAAAAGATTGTGTGACGCACGTGTAATTATCTACTATATGGATTTTGAAAAAGATTAGTTCTTGCAACTATTACAAATCAAGGATAGTGCAGTCAATATATTTATGAATCCTAAGTGCTTAGTTAAAAAATATGGCTATGTAATTACGGTTGAATCATGTAAAGAGGAGGGGGTTGCTTTATTAAAGTTGACCGTTGAAGAGAACAATGGGAAAAAACATATCAGATGAATACATTAAGCATGAACAAATATATTTTTAGTATATATAAAATATACATTGGAAACTTGGTCTTGATGCATAATACTAACATTTATTAAATTATCCAAATTTGCTCAATTAACTTTTTTCCTCAATGAATATTTTTGGTATCGGTATTAAATATTAATGGGTGGATATCTTACCAAATAGAATGTTATATGCAAGCAAGAAATGCAACTTCACAAATTTTAACACATACTCAAATAGGATTAACAAATTAGAATTTCGGCTAAGCTTCATTCACATGTATTCTTTTATCATGACAATCTGAAATTTTCGTTGCATGGACCATGCTCTTTTCGGATAAAGAATTTAAATGAAAAATAATACGGTGAATTAACCTAGGTTTTCTTTTGATGCAACATACTCTAGAAAACTCAGATTAAATCAAAATTACAAATGTCTATAGAAGAATCAAGCAATATAAAAACTGAAAAGCCAGTCAGGCATAATCATGTTACCTAACAAACTAATATATCTATAAGTTAAATAATTTAAATATAACGAACATTTTAGGTCCAGAATGTAACCCTTTTACTTTTAATTGTATCACGCAATTCAGTAAAATCAGGAGTAATTAAACATCAAAAGCAAAGAACCAAATAAATATCTATAAGTTAAATAATTTAAATATAACGAACATTTTAGGTCCAGAATGTAACCCTTTTACTTTTAATTGTATCACGCAATTCAGTAAAATCAAGAGTAATTAAACATCAAAAGCAAAGAACCAAATAAAGGACTAACTAAAATTTCACAAATTCAAAGTAAACACTTTAAAACTCGAAATATGCATTATGAACATAAGCAACAGCTTAATTCTGATAAAATTAGGCTTCCAGAATGTACATATATAGGGTTTGGAAAGTGACTTCTTACAGAAGAGAAAGCTGAGCCTTTTATGCTTTTGATGATTACATTTTCAAAATTATGTGTAGTGTATTTATTTCTAGTATATGAGTTTTATAATTATGTCATTTGTGTTAATCAAATTAGATGTTATGGATAGCCAAATAGCAGATAGATTATCGAAAACGCTAAAATAAGAGTACAACAACTATTCATTGAAAACAATATTTTTTTGATATGCGAAAAATCTCAATAAAAATAGTTAATAATTTTAAAAAAAAGAAAGAAAAACCTAAATCTGAAGTTTAGCAATCAATATTCAGTATACTTGTCACTTTATATTTATTTACATCATTGAAGTAAGACAACTGAACAAATGAATATACATTACTTTGGGATTGAACTGTTGCTTAAGAAGGATAACTCATTGACCTACAATTCTAGGTGCACACAATCATTTATATCTTCATCACAAACAGTATAACATGTTGATTTCAACTTTCCTGTATTCAGGTAATAAAGCTAATGTGCTTAGTAGAAAAAAGAAAATCACATTTGAAAATAAAATACTGATGAACTATTGATTTCTTGAACAAAAGGATACCATTATTCGTAGCACAACTGAGTTTTTCAAGTAATCTTAATTTCATTAGTCATATTTAACTTCTTCGTTAATTTCATTAATATAAAACCTTATAGTTTGAAGCAATTTCAAACAAAATCATGGCAACATGAAATAGACAAATATGAAACTATTTTTTTTTATAACCAGCTAGTAATCAAACTTAAATAAAAAAGCATAAAATTATAAGAGAGTATATGGTGATTATTGGTAATCAAACTGAAACCATAGCAGGAGTTAGTGACTGTAAAAAATAAGCAGTTAGGGAAATTATTATTAAAATGCTATATTCAATTCATGTACGGAAAATTTTAATCTAATTTAGTGAAAAATTTACCAATTAAGCATATAAATTTCTAATTAATAAGATTTCTAAAACACAATGAAAGTCATTTTTGTTAGTTACAAATTACTATAGATTTATTAGTTATAGAGCAATTGGTAAATTCATGAAAACCAAAAATAGGTAAGATTAACTGTATAACTCAACTTCCTAACAATAAAGTCCATGGAAAAGCATGACAGCAAACGTAAGGTAGTACAGATTCTTGTTCATATAAATATCATAACCAACCCCAATGACTGAATCAATAACAAACATAGAATAGACATACATATTATAATTTCATAAGACTGTTAAATGATAATATTAACGGTACAACACTATATGCTTGTCATTAGTTAATCAATACAACATGAAAACCAGAAAATACCAAGAGAATAGTAACAAATATTAAGCTTAACCTTCTGTATTATACATATATTTGTGAAGAAGCTGAATAATTTATTCTGCAAATAAGTCAGTGCAATTATTACAATTAAAACCTAGAGTTTTAGTATGAATAGACGTAAGATTTCCGGTACATTTAAACTTTATTATAAGACAGTAAGTAAAATAAAAATAATTTTTGATGTACTGTCATCCTTTTGTAGAGTAGCAAGTTAACGTGTTAAAGAGATCGATATTCAATAGCTAAATTAGGAATGGGCATGCTCATCCGTAAGTGTAAATAGTCATAGACAGTGAGTTGAAATTTTTGAGACTCATACCTAAAATAGGAATGATAATAGTACTCACTACATAGACATTCAAATATGAGTGAATAAGGAAAAAAAACTTTAATCAAAATCAAATAAAAAAAGGATATACCAAGATCGCTATAGATAGTGATCCATTCAGTGTCTTTCAGCTATTACTTTCCCAATTCCCCTTTTTTTTTTGCAGGATCTCGATGGTAGCTTCAAATCTTGAATGATTTTCTAAATTTAAAAGTAATTTAAGCAAAGAAGGAAATACAAATCGTAGTATCAAAGAATAAAAGATTTAATCAAAATTAAAAAAAAGACATACGCAAATCATTGTAGACACTGATCCATTCACATCTTTGAGTTATTAATTCCTAGCTTATTCTTAACTTCTACCAGGATCTTGATGGTAGCTCCAACCCTAAATAATTTCTTGAATGTAAAAAGAAGTAGTTTTAGCAAAGAAGGAAATACAAACTGTAACAGTAAAAAGTTGGTACCTTTATGTATATTATATATCTCTCTCCACAGGCTTGTTGTCATCCGCTCCTCCTGTAGAGCCATTTGAATCCCTATATTGCTTGTGAAACAACAATGACATGAATAAGGTATTGAAATAAATGAATTAAGATGGAAAAAATGAAATTCAAGTGAATTTGGAAAATTGATGCTGCCAGAAAGGATGCTCTAGTTCCCCATCGTCATCGCCAGAGTGCTCTCACCTGAATCAAAATGTTAACAAATCAGAATACGTTTGATGCCAATGAGAAGTAGAGGGTTAAAAATATTCATAAACTAAAATTATATAAAAAGTTCTGTAAAAATTGTTCACAAATCCTCTGCCCTAAATCACTTAGCCGATGTAGATAAAAAACTTCGAAAATAAAAAATACTTGGATTTCGAATCTGAGTGAACATCAAAGCAACATGTAATGACCTTGCATGCCTTCCAGAAACAATTCCAACTATAAAAAAATGTAGAAGACAAAATAATTTTATGCCTATGATTTTCGGGTGAAGACAACAAATTTAAAATCAATTACTGCTTAATCCATCAGGAAACCTAAGTTACTCATTCTCGGTTTATATACATCCTATGGAATAGTACCTTTTGGAGAAAGAAAATATTAGACAAATCGCACGGCTGTCAGATCGAAGAGCAATGAGCAATCTTCTACCTCATAGGTGAGATAGAAAATAGGGATAAAGTGGAATTGGGGATGAATGGATCGAGGGTTTTAATGGAAACACAAACATGAAGAATTTAGGGGGAAAATGAAGCAGGTAGAAAAGAGTAACTGATTAAAGTGGGTTGGGAAATGTTCGCATTCTTTATCAAAAGATAAGCGGTCACTGAAGGAATAAAGATAGTTATTGCACTGAACGGTGAGGATTGAAATGCTGGACATGTGTCGGACTGTGAATTTTTTGGGGAATCTGGATCTGAAATGTCTTTGAAGAAAGATTGTGCTTTCATATAATATAATAGATATATAAAGGTCAAAAATGCTACTTTTTGCATACGGAGGAATTTGAACTCGAAACCACTTCCATTGAGTTCAGAGTGACGTTTCTGCATTTAAAAAGTATAAACACTTATATATTTAGAGTTTCGAAAATTATTTGTTTAAAAATGTATTTTTAATATTAAATATATGCGCCTTGAAAATTGAAATTTTGCAAACGGTCTCCTAATTGAAAAAATTAATTTTTTTGGGTTCGTATCGTCAAAACAAAGCTAAAAATGATTTTTCGGTAATTTTTAGAATTAATATATAATTATAATTGATTTTTCAGTGTAAACGGACAATTTTTGACTTTAAAAATTCATTAAAAATTCATATGGACTCGAAAATTTACGAAACCAGATTCTATAGGTTCGTATTGATTAGGATTAGCTGTGATCCAAATTCCATCGAATTTGGAATCAGTATGTGGTCGTACGGTTTTTAAAACTGCAAAACGGATGTAAATAATTACACTAAAGCTATAATTAAAATGGGTTAAATTACATATGGACTGAATTAAAGTAACCCCTATATAATATCTCATAGACCAGCCATAACCTAATTCTGAAAATCTAAACATAACCTAGCCTCCATTTTCTTCATCTTCATTTCCATGGCCTCCTAAAAAAAAAAAAAAAAAAAAAAAAAAAAAAAAAAGAAAGAAACTTCTTTGCACAAAAGTCCCTGAAACTGAAAAATTTATATCTCCAAATCAGAATAAAATCCGACCAAACCATTTCTGGGTTTTGAAGACCTCGACATCCTCTACCTACCACGAAAAATCCAAGACCTATTGACGCATGGATTCGCCGGAATCTGAGTTTGATTGCAAAAAAGTCAGTTTTGGATTTGGTGATTTCCCGTCAAACCGTCGAGAATTAGACGACGGCCCAATTGGAGAAAATGTAGCCAAGAGACATACGAACAACTTTGCTTCTCGGAGTTTCACCTGAAAGTCGAAGGAATTGCACGAAAATCGAGATGATCTGAAAATCAAAATTCTGGCCAAAACAGCGAGCTCAAAACGTAAATCAACAAATTCCGGCAAATCGAGCGAGAGCCGGGCGAAGCCACCAACAGAAAAGTTCTTCGTCTACGTGAGATCTAGATGCTCAGAAAAATTCAGGTCAATCGGAGGTGGGTGGCGGCATGTGGGGCCCACGAGGCGGAGTGGCTTCTCTGGCCGATTTCCGGCGAACGACGACGAACTAGGCGGCGGGACTAGGTGGCTGTGGAGCTCCTCGCCAAGGCAGTTCCAGGGTGGTCGGCGTTCGGCGATCGGAGGTCCGAGTCAACGGGAAAACGCGGTCGAAGTTCGGAAGGGGCTGGTTGACCGGTCGGGGTACTATTTTAATGATTTAATTATTTAATTAATGTATTCAAACTTTAAAATTGTATAACTCTCTCATACGAACTCGAAATTTGATTATTTCAGATTTGCTGTGATCGTGGCAATGAGACCTTCGCGTGGACACTAAATTCGTCCAATTTGGAGGAAGTTTAATTTTTGGTTATTTTCCATAATTAAATTAATTATTTAATTCGTTCGAACTTCAAAAAATCATAGCTTTTTGATACGAATTCGAAATCACACGAAACAGGATTTGCTGCGATCAGCGCGTCGAGAGCTTCGCAATGACACCAATTTCGTCAATTTTGGAGCAAGTTGAATTTTGGGCCAAAATTGGGCCTGAACCGTCAATTTAAACCCGACAAATTGAAAACCAAGGTGAGAACTCTTTCTCACTCAATCTTTATTTTCAGTTACTATTTATTTTCATAAATAACTGTTATTAAATGTCTGTAATGAAAGGTTTATACCTATTGCATGTATATGTTGATGTTTGGATGTGATGTGATGTTTGAATATGAAAATATATGACATGTTAATTAATGTTATCTTATTAATCATCATTAAATTAATGTTACACTACCATTAAATTAAATTAATGCACAAATATTATTTAATTATTTGTTGGTTGAAACCCCACATGGGTCTTGGAATATATTCTGACTACACGTATTCCTTGGGATTAGTTGTCAATTGCACTCTGGATGTCATTTGGATGTGATATGAAGTGTGACCATTATTGCTGAAATTTATGTTATGAATGAAATCCATATAAATAAATTATATGGTAAATGTTAAGCCTCATTTCAATTTAGAATTTAATTTGTTACCATTTCATGTTGATTAAAGAAAGAAATGAAAATTTTACAGTTTTTTTTAATGTAATAAATATATGATTTGAAATTTTACATTATTATTAATGTAATTGAAAGGAAATGGAATTTTACATTATTTTTAATGTAATTGATATGAAATGAAAGAGTACATTATCTTTATTAATGCAATTTAGAAGAATGAAAACTTACATTTTTATTTATGTAATAAGATATGGATAAGCATTTACATTATTAATGTAATAAGTTAAATTTTACATTTTTATGTAACAAAGATGAAATGGAAGATTTACATTTTTATTAATGTAATAAAGAAAAGAAAAGGAAAGATTTGATTTCAATGTTATGTATTTACATTAAAAAGAAAAGAATTGAAAGAGAAGTATATTTTTATCAAAATGAATGTTTACACGTAATTTTGTTATGAAATGAAACTATATATTTTAAAGTATGAGATGTAATAATATATATTGATGTATGTAATGTAATGATATATATTAATGTATGTAATGTAATGGTATATTTTAATGTACGAAGGAAATGATATATTTTAACGTATGAATTACATTTATAATGTAATTAAGATGATGACGTATGAATCTTACCTTTATTAATGAAATAAGATATGAATACTTACATATTTATTAATGTAATTCAAATTAGAATGAAAACTTACATTTTTATCAATGTAATAAGAAAGGAATGAGAAAATTACATTTACAATGTATTAAATAAGAATAGAATATATATTGTAAATTAAAGTTACATTTTATTATGTAATTAAGAATAGAATATATATTGTAAATTAAAGTTACATTTTATTATGTAATTAAGAATAGGATATATATTGTAAATTAAAGTTACATTTTATTATGTAATTAAGAATAGGATATATATTGTAAATTAAAAGGACATTTTTGTTAGCAAATGAAAATTAAAATAAAAACCATAGAAAAAGTACATTTTTATTTGCCTTTTATATGCAAATAAAAACCAAAGAAAATGAAGTACATTTTTATTTGCAAATTAGTTGCAAATAAAAACATGAAGGTATAAAGTTGGGATGAGCATGGTGCGGATTTGACTTAAAACCGCACCCGGAACCGCTAGAATGCGGTTTTCAAAAATAGGGATCGGAACCGGACCAAAAACCGTTGGTGCGGTTTGGTTTTAAAAGTGTGGTTTCGGTTTTAAAATCAATTAACAAAAAAAAACATTGTTCCCTTAGATAGTGATGCACATGAAATATTTAAAGCTGAGGCAGAGGCTTTTTTATTTGTCCAGTGTGTGATATTGATCTTCACATGCAAATGAAAACTCTTTTACTGTAATGACCAATCGATCCAATCCTAATACCATCTTACTATAAATGACATCAAGACAATGGATGTAATCCAAATCATAATTCTGATGGACCGAAAGCAGTATGTAGAACTTGTTCTAGATACTTCTCAGCAGTAGCGTACCGCCTCTTTTTAACCTCTATAGCTAATACAATAAGAGCTT
This sequence comes from Allium sativum, assembly GCA_030737875.1. NCBI lineage: Eukaryota > Viridiplantae > Streptophyta > Magnoliopsida > Asparagales > Amaryllidaceae > Allium > Allium sativum. The sequence continues at coordinate 548,897,267 of CM060912.1, read as the reverse complement.
TGTTTGGTGGTAGGTCTTGATAGCTTCTCAAGGTGTTCAATATTAGTTTTATTTTCTTTTGTAGATCGTTTCTATGATCAGACATTTCCATCAACACGTCATGATTAATCTTGGTAACTTGAGTCAATATAGTCGTGCAGTTAGAGTGCTGCAACATGTATTGCTACTCTTTTGCTTCCATGATTGCCAAGTAGTAAACGTGCAGATTTGCCTGAAGCTAAATTTGAGAAAGTAGCGTTAAAATTTACGTATAAGTAACATTCGGTGCGGTTTCTGTTTTGCGGTTTGAAAAAGGATGAAAACCGAACCCGGACCATACTAATGGTGCGGTTTCATCGGTTTTGCGGTTTTACTTCGGTGCGGTTTTTTAAGATGCGTTTTTTAGCGGTTTCGGTTCGGTTTCGGTTCGTAATCGGTTTTCCTGCTCATCCTTAGTATAAAGTACATCTTTATTTGCAATTTAGTTATAGATGAAAAAAATGATTTAAAGGTAAGAAAATTTCATTTTCAGGTAATTAAGATTAAAGGATTAATTGACATTTTCATGCAAATAGAATTAAAGAGAAAATTTACATTTTAATGTAAATAAGAAGTAGAATTTAAAAAATTAGAAAAGTTTTACATTTTCTTAATGTAAAGAAGAATTAGAAAAGTTACATTTTTCTTAATGTAAATAAGAATTAGAAGAAAATTACATTTTTATGTAATTGAGTTAAAGAACATAAAAATTACGTTTTTATGTAATTAAGTCAATTTCCATGTGAATTAGATTAAAAGTGAAAAATTTACATTTATCATGTAAATTAAGATAAAGGAAGAAAATTACATTTTTATGTAATCAAGATAAAGTTTATATTTTCATGTAATTAAGATTTAAAGTAAGAAAATTACATTTTCATGTAATTAAGATTTAAAGTAAGAAAATTACATGTTTATGTAATGAAAAGATTAGATTTTGACATTGCAAAATTATTTACATTCTTTTTTCGTAAATTAGATTAAAAAGGAAAAGTCACATTTTTAATGCAATGTAGATTATATTAAAAAGAAAAGTCACATTTTAATGTAGATTATATTAAAAAGAAAAGTTTACATTTTTAATGTGAATAAAAATAACGGAATTAAAATGTATATTTTTATCGTCGTTTTAGATGCGATAAAAAGAGTAGAAATGAAATGTATATTTTTATCGTCACTTTAGATGCGATAAAAGAATAGAAAATTATTATATATTTTTATTGTCATTTTAGAGGCGGTAAAAAGAAGTTACATTTTTCAATGTAAATAAAAGAAAAATAGGAATTTACATTTTTATATGTAATTAGAGAAATATAGAAACTTACATTTTTTCAATGTAAATAAGGATGAAATAGAAATTATATTTTTTTTATATATGTAAATAAAAGAATTTACATTTTTCAATGTAAACAAAAGAAATAAAAGAATGATTAGGAATTCACATTTTCCAATGTAAATAGAATATGGAATAAAAGTTACATTTTCAGTATAATAATATATTGAAATATAAGTTTACATTTCTCAATGTAAATAAAATAGGAATAGAAAATTACATTTTTCAATGTAAATAAAAGGATTAGAAATTTATATTTTAATGAATGGATTTTCATTAGAAAGAATAATAAAACCAAATATACATTTGGTGTAAATTGAAAGATGAAAGAAAAAAAATTCATTGTTGGATATAGCATGTGTATGTAAATTAAAATAAAAATAAGCATTATTGTGTGTCATGTTATACCTCGGCATTATATATACAAATAGGGATATTCGATGTTAGCAAAATGTAGTGAATGGAATGGATGACGGAATTATGTATATATATAGAAATTAAAATCAAACGAACTGAGCGTGGTAGTTCGCGTCTTGGAATCGTGTCTTTAATTGATTATACCGAAATATCCGACCGTCGGATTTTCCCAAAACTGAAACCGTTCGGTTCGCGTTGGGAAGACCTTTCCAAAGATATGAATTATGTTAAAATCCAACGATTAGATTTAGAGAAACGTGTAAAACAAATTTGAGTAAAAACAATGCCAGGGTCGCCCATTGACCCGAAGCGTCATCAAATTAAATTTAGCTATTTTTATATAAATAAAAATAGCGATAGATCGTTATTAAATACTAATAACGATATGAAATGATTTTAAAATATATATATGCGAGGATCATTTGAAAACTCCGAGTTCAATATCATTTCAAATGATTATACGTCGACCTAAGTCGAAGAGTCGAAGAGTTGAAGACAGTGATTGAAGACCGGTAATCTTCGACATCGAATGGATGACGGCTACTGATGCCCTCGATTGATTTGCTACCTTGAAAAGGGTTTCGGTGGTAGTTGTCCAAACGTACTTGGAAATCTACCGGATAGAGTTTCGTTCAGACCCAGAACGGGCATATAAATGGAATGTGTGTCCGACATTGTACTCCTTTATATTGTATTTATTGATTTTCTGTCGAATGTATGAATGCTTGGTGGCGGAGAATTTATTCTCTTGCTTAACACCCTTTTGTATATTTTGGCAAAGGATTAATAGTATGATATGGATTGACAGTGTGGCATATCAAGATGCAATGATCAAGGTTTCTTGTTGAAAAGCAGAACCTTATGGTGACGATCAAAGCACAGCTTGAATAAGCATAGCTTTGTGCATTACGTAGCTTCACGAGCCTCACAACCCGGTTGAGTCTAAAATGAAGCAAGGGAACGCAGGGAGAGCAGCATGTTTCTTTCTAGCTAGAAGTGGTGTTTGGATTTTACACGGCCCGGCATTTTACTTATGTGGATGATAGAATGAGGCGCCTCGGGATGTTAGGTCCTATAGGACCGGGAAACGTGTGTTCAGGAATAACTAATCCTTAAACCGCAAGTGTGGACCGGCCCTGCAGCTATCCAAGGGTCACTCGAGCTCTGATCCGGAGACATTAGCTAGAGTGTCTCGAATCGGTAAGGAGATCATTCCTAGCCTTGACTCATGATGGAAACCCAATTCCCAATACGACCCTACGGACTGGATTGTATTACTAGTATGGAGGCATAGTATATGGTAGTTATGCTTCCTAGGATTGATACATTTACTTTGAAATGTTTTTGAAACATATATACACTAATAATAATATCAAACCCGTTTTTATCGTATCAAGCATCTTTTGACCATTATAAGGTAAAACCCTATCCTCCGGTTTGCATTGTGTGATGGGACTTGGGTCTTATAATGGTTTCATTTTTCTAAAGAGCATTGCGTTGTTTAACGATTTACTTTATTTTTATGCACTGGCAATCCAATGGAGTAAACCCGTTCCGCGTTAGCGGCGTGGTCATGAGATTAGCTTATTATTAGGTTTGTTAAGTAAGATTTCTCATACCAGTCCCATGACTGACCTGTAGTTTGTTTCACTTGCAAACTCGGGTGCCCTCTTTTCTACACGGGCAGTCGAGTAGCTTATTTTGCAGATATTTTGAGCAGGATTCTGGATCGAAGCCTAAAGCTGCGTCTAGAGCATAGAAAGTCTTTCGTTGTGTATAGGGGTGAGCATTATTTGGTCAAACCAAATAAACCAACCAAACCAATTTAATTTGGTCAGTTTGGTTTGGTTTTGAAATTAGATTGGTTTGTAATCGGTTAAGAAAAAAAAATTAATTTGGTTATCGGTTTAACCAAATTAACCGAACTTTTATTATATTTTCAAAATTATTGATATTATAGTTAATATTTTAGGTTAATTTAGTTATCTAAGTTAATTTTATTAATCATATATGTATCAGAATTACTTTTGGAAAACTTAAGAATCATAAATAATAATACTTTAATCGTATATTTATAATTCATTTCAAATTGTAGTTAATATTACGAACATAAAGTATAAAATATTTTTAGTTCAGTTAAATCGGATAACCAACCAAACCAACCAATCTTAATTCGTTTGGTTTGGTTTGGTTTTCATTTTTATCGGTTTTAGTTTGGTTTGATAAATTTCATCATCGGATAAACCAAACCAACCAAACGCTCACCTCTAGCTGTGTATTGTATTAATTTACTGTAATTTATCTTCCGCTGTAATTTTATTCAATGTACTCTGATGTAACATTATTATGATGTTTATAAAAGTCTGTTGTTATTGTTCTGGTGTTGTTGTATTCCCAAAGTTAACGTATTCGGGTTTTGAACGGTCTTGGTCGATCAAACGATCGATCGGGTCGGGCGAAATTCGGGGCCGTTACATCAACCCTGAAGGCCGAAACCAACATCAGATCAATATTCAGAAAATCAGTTATCTCAACTGATCCCCAGTTAAGTTCTAATTCTTTAATTTCAAATCCTGGCTTTTACTCCATTCAAATGTCATTTCCAATAACCCGTTTCAATAATATATATTCAATAGAAATTCGGATTTTATAGTTTCACAAAATCTTGGATTTCATATAATCCAATATAATCCAAAAATAATTAAATTAAAACTTTAGTTTAATCATAACTTATATTATTATAAACCTTAAATTGCTTAAACATTTATTAAACTATAATTATGGCTTTAAAACTTCACAAACTTCTATTACTAAATTCTACATTCAAAGATTATCACTTCGATTATTATTAAATAACTAATAATAAAGTTTCAACATTTATTAAAAAAATTTGGTTTACTTCACCATTAAACTCCCGTTAAATTAATAATCTAATTGAATAAAACAATATCAGTTAACGCTGCCCTAAAACATGATTTATTATCTAATCGTGTGACGGCCCTCCCCGAACCAGCCGACATTTCCCCAAAATGCATTGTGCTAGTGCCCGACTAGCACGGGACGGTCGTCAAAGGAAATGGGTTTTGAAACTATAAACTAACAAGGAACCTGTAGTATATCTCACAGCGCATGGAATAAAATATAATAATAACATAACTTGACATAAAACAGGCGAGACAGTGCATAAGCTTAAAACTAAACCATCATACCAGTGGAATCCAAAATACAGCTTATCATCCAAACCATCATTATTACAACTTCAAAATACCGTTTCTAAAGCAAAATAGAAAAGGTACACTACTAATGCCCAAAGTAGTGACCAGCAATAACACAGGGAGAATATATGTAAATAGTACGTTGAAGCTTCCTGCTCATCTCCGGACAGCTACTCGTGCATACCACCTAACTAGTAGATCCCTAGTCTGCTCGTTTAGGAGCACCAAGAGTATTAAGAAGAGACATAAAACTCTGGGTTAGACAAAAGTCTGGTATGAGCGATAGCAGCAAAACAAAACAATAACAGGTATAATAAGCATACCTGAACCTGGACCTACAACCAAAGAGTTAGCACAACAAAATGTACAGTACTCTAAGGTAACACAACATAAAGTGTAAAGCGGAAGTGTGCATGTCATGGTGATAGCATACATCAAACATAGCAATCAAACTCACATCTCTCACTCAGTGCGTAAAGTATATGATATCCACTACTTTGATCACCAACTCCTTTGCTATAACCACTTTGCCCTTAGGGTCTTAATGACCCCATTGCGTTGGTCCCTAGCCACTAATCCCTTGCTACGATCACCTTGCCCTTGGGAGTCCTAGTGGCACCATTTGCACTAATCCATAGTCATGCTACGATCATTTGCCCTTGGGAGTCTTAATGATCTCATTGCGCTGACCCATAACAATTAATCCTTTTCTCAGTGGTGAACTAAAGATATAGATATAGATAACCCCTTTGCACACGTCCTACAGCAAAGCCCAACTCATGAAGTTAACGGGTTGGTTCCCATCTGGATCCTGAGTTCCAACTCCTTATTCGGACTACCTTTGCATCCTGGGTTTGGTCTCCTCCAATTCGCACTTCAGTTTCCATTTGGTTCGCGATACACAAGCGGCTCACGGTTCATGGGCATGCTCGGCTCGTGGTTCGTGGTCATGCTCTGGTTATTAAGTCTTAGGTCGGCTCGTGACCCCATTCGGGCCGTGGTACTCCTCTATGTGACCCCCCACATCCGTTAATGTCACACTGTAAAGAATGTATTAACTTTCGTGAAGTGTTATTGGTAAATAAGAACATAATATCACAAGATAGACATGTAAAATAGCAGCGGAATTAAAAAATTTATATAAATCAAAACATTGTGGTCCCAAATACAAAGTTTGCATTATTAGTTTGAAGTAACCAATTACATAAGTAATCCGTCTTGCCGAAAATATCAGAGTACAAAAGCATAAAACCATATTTCCCATGTGAAGCCATAAGAGAGTTGACCTGAGGTCAAAGCGGTGCATCTATATCCAAAATCCAAGCTAAGCTGAAAGAATCCAAATCAACTCTAAGCACTTCCACCCTGAGAACCTGGGGGGAAACGGACGAGAGAGAAGATGAAACAAAAGGGTCATACATAAAGTCTGGCGAGTCTAGTTACTTTTAAATATAAATAAATAAAAGTATCATGGCAAGTATAAAAAACTGGAAGAACAAGATAACAGTAATGATAACAAGTGTGAACTGAGAAAGATAAGATGAACATGATATATTGCGCTTCCTAAATACATTTCTCTGCACCGCACCGATACTAGTATATCAGAAATAGAATGATCCCTACCAATATCATTCCATTACATTTTCTTGATTATTAGGTTGCTTGGGTTAGTAGGACTCAAGACTTATCCGCGCATCTTACCCATTTACTTTCCCATGGATTCACCTAATACAATATATGTAGTTATCTCTTAATATTGAGATATACCCCATGGTACCCCACTCGCACAGTCTTCACCGTAATGAACGTAGTCCCTCATCCTGTTTCGGAGTGACGTACGACTCTCTATATAAAATGTTACGTTCCGCATATATCTACCATTACTATGTTACATAAGCGTATGGACTGCCACCATCGACCGAATCAGATTCCTTATCGGGATAATGCCCTCTAGTCTACGATACACCACCCAGAGAAGATATGCATGTATCTAGACTATCCCACGTATGTACTGTAATTGTAGCTCAATGCCTTAATCACATGTCCTCTAATGTGCACCGAGTTCCATGGCAGGGCTAAACAAGAAACACGGAACTCGGTCGGGAGATTTTCCATACCTGTACAGGCCCTCCTTTAAGAGCCTCCAAATACAGATATTCCTGGGGTCTATTTTCCATGGTGGCTATGGCCTCACCTCGGCCCCTCCCTCAACTAGTAAAGACTACAAGAGCTACGCGACCTCCCCTAATAACAACCAATCTAAACATCCATGTGGCGTCAACCCTCAACCCCGTACCTCGATAGTGAAAGGTGAAATGGTATCTTGGGTTTAGTTCTAGTCTTTTTGCATCCCGCTGGCTGCCGATGAGGGATATCCAACGGTCTACTGTCCTTGCTGGTCGTGACCCTCCGCCTCATCGTGAGGCAACCGCCGAACTACCCTAGTGTCACCTCGTCACAGCATTCTGACTGCATAGCTACATCTGCAACCAAGGCCCACCCACCTAGTAGTTACGCGCAGACCCAACCTCTGCGAGTACAGCCTAAGACATCTTACTAGGAGCACCTTACGTACTTCAGGAAGCCGCGTGATTCCCCTTCTAGTCCTTTGGAGCCATCATAACAATTAGATGAATGTGCGCTCCCCTCGTGTCTTATAACACCTCAATGATCAACCCCGTTGGGATATTCACCCTCAAACGTACGGACTGGTCCAAGCGCCTTTCTTTAATATGTTGTTAGACTCTATGTCTAAACATTCTTTTACACACTTGCCTTACCTCACCAGGTTCCCGTTTAACTTGGTTATTCCCGTTCATATTGAATTCTTATTCCAATTTACCAAATTTCTCTTGCTTATTAATTTCAATCATATAACTTAATCCATTTAAGTTTGTTAATAAGCCCACAACATGTTATTCTCTTGTGGCTTGAGGTCTGTAATCCACAATCTATTTTATATTCTTGCTTGGTTACATCATTACAATAACATGTTCTCCTTAATACGTTATTAAGAATATCTCAATTCACATGTTTCCTAATTAACATGTCACTTACCATTTATGATTAAATATAACTTATTTATTTTACAAGTTTTCCTCATTTAATCATAAATTCAATTTACACTGTCGCTACAACTTATCGTTGTTTACTTAGCAGATTTTTACGCATATCTAATTCTATCATTTCTACAAGTTATGCTTACCATACAAGGTGTCTTCCAATTACATAAATTTATTATTTCTACTGGTTATGTATACCACTAGGTATCTTAATTGCATAACCTTATCGGGTTAAGTTTATGGGCCTATATGTAAATATTACCCACCCCCTCAGATTTACTTAACCCACCCTCCGTTCAACCAATTTTACTTAACCCCATCTTTTTTTATTCATATAATCCCTATGGATTCAATTAGGTTAAGTATTCAAGATTTATTACCATATTTTCATTTATGGTTACAGTATCTTAGACCTCCTACATTAAACCTGTCATTTGTGGATGCTGGATATGTCGTGCGGGTCCGAGCAGACTTATTCCACAAATTGGGCTTTACCTTGTGTCTGAGCATGTCTCATGTTTGCGCACTTAGGCCTCTCACATTCGGTTCAATATTATCACATTAGGTTCAATATTAGTGATTGCTGGATATGCCGGTCGGGTCCGGGCAGACTTCCACCACTAATGCAACCTAACCTCGTGTCATAAGTATAATTACAATTTCTAATTGTAATCCTAAGCATTCATTATTATCCAATTTTACCTATGTCCTTATAGGTGTTCATACCCGTTTTCCCTATATTTAATTATATGCCCAATTCATTATTCAAATTATAGACTTTTACGCCCCTTTTCAATTAACCTTTTAATTATGCACCATATGCTCTTTTTTCCCAAGTTATAAGTCAAGGCACGTATATATATATATGTGTGTTATGCTCAAACCCAAATCTACATATTTTCCCATTTATGTCCCTAGTTCATATTCACATATTTCAATACAAGTTGTGCCCGGATTCATATTAACATATATTCCAATTTACGCCCAAATCATATTTTACATAATTTATGCCATATCATATTTTTCCAATGTTCGCCTAAATTCATATTCATGTTATACAACACGATATACGTCTCCAAATCCATATTTTTATATTTCCCACATTTTATGCCCAAACTTATATTCATATTTTTCCAATATCAATTATGCCCCAAATTATGTCTTTCCCAATCATTCCCAATTTCACACGTTCGCATTTTTCAGCGTTAGGCCTAGGCTCGAAGGTAGCCTGGCTATATAAAAATAAAAAGGAAAAGAGGGAGAGAATAGAATCAGAACAGGCATAATAACGAATCAATAACATAACGGTAGAAATAGGCATAAAAACTGAATGGACATATTATGATAAGGTTAGACTTGGTGATGACATAAACATATAAGAACAAATCAGAGGAATAAGTCATAATAGAACTTATTAGGCACCGATTCAAGATCCAATTTTTATATACATATCACAATTACTATTTAAATATTCAGATCTAAAAATAACATGAACTCACAGTGAATAGATCTAAGGAAATGGATCCAAATTATTGCGAAGAACATGTTTAATTTTGTTGTTGTAGTAATCGCTGAATTTGCATAATGCTTGTTGAATTAGATTTGGAGTAGATTAGGCCATTCAATCTTTGTTCCAGCAGAGCTCTGCCGCCGTCACTATTTTTTAAATGAATAAAACCTAGGTCCAGGGTCCTTTATGTAGCCTAGGATTCAATGAATCTTGCTCAGAAAGGTGTTCAAATACAAAACAAAGTATTTCGTCCAGATCTGTCAAGGGTGGGTCGACCCCCCTTTGAGTTGGTCGACCTATAGGTCGACCCCCCTTTGGGTAGGTCGACCTATGGGTCGACCCCCCTTTGAGTAGGTCAAGCTATAGGTCGACCCCCTTTGGGTAGGTCGACCCACCTTTGAGTGGGTAGACCCACCTGAGCAGGAAATCTGCCGCCTTCCCAAATTTCGAATTTTGAACCGAATTTCGAATTTCTGGCCCATTTTTGAATTTCTGAACTTATTATATATATATATATGTAAATATACACATTCTTCCTGTGCGTATACAAACTTCGAACCTTAATAACTTCTTCATACGGTGTCCGATTTACGCTAACCAGGTGTCTATTTTGACCAGAATTTCGAGATGGACGTAATGGCGTTGTCCGTTTTACTTAAGTCTGAATATTAAATTAAGTTTTCGTTAATTCATTTTTAATAGTGTATTTCACACTTTATTCTTTAATTCATCATCTTTAGTGTCGTTAAAATTCTGGGATGTTACACTGCTCAGGTCGTGACCCTGGCTTCTGGTCGTGGGTGCACTCGTTCGTGGCCAGGTTTCGTGACTCCGTTTCGTGGTAAGCACGAGTGGCTCATGGTCTTCAGGGCGATCGTCAAGTTGATGCCCCCTGCTCGAGAGTGGGTTTGGGTGGTGGTCCTCCTTTCCTACATCGGCTCGTGGAGGTGAGCACGAGTGGGGGTCGGTTCATGAGGGGTACTCCACGATCGAGGGGGGGTCTGACCAATTTCTGCAACTTTTCCAGCAAGCTATTTACACCATACGACAGCGTTTTCAACCATTCTAACTCTACTAAGCAATCACAAAACATACCATACAGTAATAGCAATATGTATAATTAACCATAATTACCAAAACAACAATTTAACATGTCAATATGGATCAAACAGACCCAAAACCATGACCTTCCCCTTAATCCCCTTAATCATGATTTAACTATAGGATTACCAAAATATGTCCAAATTTGCCCAAATTTCTAACAAAGGCATAAGATAATATTTAAGAATTTCTACACATTTTTCCAGATTTTTCTGAGTCAAAATTTCGCTAATTATCACTAATCACCCCTAATTAGCCGTAATTAGTGTAAAAATATGCTAATCACTCACCTTAGCCACAAATTAATCTCAAATTTGAAAATTTCTCTGATTTGGTTCGAATCCCAATGCAACACATCAGGTCTATCTCCAATTCGACGCCTTGATTTGATGATAATTAGCTTAATATTGGATTGGAATGTGATTAGAAGGTGATTTGGGAGATGGAGGCCATTGCTAGGGTTAGAGGGAGGTAAATAGCGGCTGGCAAAATGAATAAAACTGATCTTCAAAACTGTATCAGCCTTTCCATAACCCTAATCCCGAAATGGGTTATGGGCTTAGCTGCTAATCACCCGGTTAAGCCCAATTATGTTGTTTTTCACCTTCCAAACCTTACTCCAGCCATATCTCCCAAACGGTAAGTCCGTTTGACTAACGTGACCACTCTACGGAAAGGTAAACTATCATCTGGATCCAATGGAAGTGGTTTTAGGTCAAAACTCCATACAATCAAAAGTTATAGGCAAAACAAGATTTATCAAGGGTAAAACGGTCATTTAAAATTCGGCAAAAATCGTGAACATGGGAAATGACCCCAATAGTCGTTTCCCAAAGTTACACGACCAATACGACTTCGTATGAAAATAAAATAAATATTCTATGATCTCCGATGCGTAGAATACGGGTCGTTACACTCCCCCCCTCCCCCCCTCCGAAGAGATTTCGCCCCCGAAATTACTTAACTAAGAAACAAACAATGGTTCCCTGCATGCCTATCAGCCATTCACAAACAATCAAACATGCATGATATCACAAACAAGCCTATCCTAGCATGCGACTTACTAACAAGGGAATACTTATCACTATTAGAATCTTACCAGACAAAGAGTTCTGGATGTGTCTTCCTTATGTTCTCCTCTGTTTCCCTAGTACAGTCATTCTCATTATCGCCCCACTGGACCTTGACTAGTTCCACCGTCTTCATTCGAAGTTGCTTCATATTGTACTCGATAATACGGATTGGTCGGTGGTTCCCAATTGCCTTGGGTTCTACCTCGATATCATCCTACTGATCTGGTGAAATAGTCATATAAGGGTCGTGCACGAACTCCCTTGACTGGGAAACATGAAATACGTTGTGAACTCCTGCCATCTTGTCATACAATCCGAATTTATACGCTAAATTCCCAACTTGTTCGAGAACTAAAAATGGACCAACAAACTTTGGTGCCAACTTACCTCTCCTGCCAAAACGAATCACACTCTTCAAAGGAGAGATCTTGACGAATACCAAGTCGCCAATGGAGAATTTCAATTCTCTTCGTCTTCTATTAACATAACTCTTCTGCCTATCTTGGGCAGCCTTCATTCGCTGTTGAATAACCTTTATCTTATCTGTTTCTCTTATTACATCCGGCCCAAGCACAAATTTCGCACAATCTCCAACCAACATGATGGTGAGTTGCACTGTCTTCCGTACAAAGCTTCAAATGGAGCCGTACCAATACTGGACTGATAACTATTGTTATATGCGAATTCAACCAGATGTAAATGGTCATCCCATGATCCACCAAAATCCAATATACAAGCTCTCAAGAGATCCTCTAATACACTATTCGCCCTTTCTGTTTGACGGTCGGTTTGAGGATGGTATGCAATACTGAGATGTAATTCTAACCCTAAAGCCTCTTATAAGCTCTTCCAAAACCCACTAGTAAATAATGGATCTCGGTCACTCACAATACCTTTAGGTACTCCATGAAATCTCACTATCCATTTCATATACAGTTCCACTAACTTAGCTATCGTTCTATTTAACTTGACCGTATAAACCTTGCGCTTTTAGTCAATCGATCCACAATCACCCAAATGCTATCATGACCCGATCTAGTCCTTGGTAAACCATCAATGAAAACCATTGAGACTTTTTCCCATTTCCATTCGGGAATTTCCAGCAGTTGTAACAAACCACTTGGCCTCTTTTGCTTGGCTTTAACTAACTGGCAATTCATGCACTTGGATATAAACTTCCAAGTCTTTCTTTATTCCTTCCCAGTAATAGGTCTGCTTCATATCTTTATACATCTTTTTACCACCGGGATGTATAGTCAGTTTTGACTAATGACACTCTCTAAGCACTTCATCTCTCAATCCATTAACATAGGGTACAACTAGTCCCCCATTCTTTCGAAGCCATCCTTCTCGATCAAGTCCATACTTGTTCATTTCCTCACCATCGACACTCATCTCTACTTTGGAGATGATTTCCAATAGGTTAGGATCGTCCCTCTGACTGGAACCAATCCGCTCAATCAAAGTCCGCTTGATCGTCAAACTTGCTAACACCTCTGGATTAATTCACACTTAGGTCTGAAGTCATATCCCACGATATATTCTAGTTGCTTCCATTCAAGAAACATAGCCTCCAAACTGGAATGTCTCCTACTCAACGCATTAGCTACCGCATTGCCCTTCCCGGGTTTGTATGTGATATTGAAATCATACAAAGCCAAGAAATCTAACCATCTGTACTGACGAAGATTTAAATCCTTTGAGAGAAAAGATACTTTAATGACTTATGATTGATAAACTACTCGAATCTTTCTCCTAAGAGGTAATGTCTCCACATCTTCAATGCGAACACGATCACTGCCAATTCCAAATCATGGGTGGGATATCTTCTCTCATGTGGTTTCAGTTGCCGACTAGCATAAGCTACAACCCTACCTCCTTGCATCAGTACAACACCTAGTTTGATACCACAGGCATCCGTGTATACCGTCATCTCTTCGTTCCCTTTAGCAATAACTAACACTGATGTGAAAATTAACTTCTCCTTTAGGCTCTTAAATGCATTCTCACATCTTCCGTCCCAAGCAAAAGCTTGATTCTTCTTGGTCAACTAAGTTAATGGTAACGCTGTCTTAGACAAGTCTTGAATAAACTTAAGATAATATCCAGCTAACCCTAAGAAACTTCTCATGTCTATTACATTATTGGGCGTAGACCAATCTTGGCCCGTAGCTACCTTCACAGTATCCATGACAATACCATTCTCTGAAACAACATGGCTCAAGAATCTCACTTGCCTGCTCCAGAAGTGACACTTAGAAAATTTTGCTTTCAATTGGTGTTTCCTCAACACCTCCATTACTTTCCTCAAATGTTCCTTGTGTTCTTCCTCTGTCCTCGAGTAAACCAAGATATCATCCACGAATACAAGAACAAACTTATTTAATTGATCTTTGAGAACTATATTCATAAGATCCACAAAATATGCAGGTGCATTGGTCAACCCGAATGGCATGACCAACCACTCATAGAATCCAAGCGGCGTCCGAAATGTCGTTTTAGGTACACTCTCAGCTGCTACTCGGAGCTAATGAAATCCTGTCGCGAGATCCAACTGGGAAAACACTCTTGCTCCATTCAATTGATCAAACAAATCATCTATCAATGGAAGAGGATACTTATTCTTCCTAGTCACCTTGTTCAGCTCACAATAGTCTACACATAAGCGAAGGGAACCATCGGCCTTGGTAGCAAATACAACTGGTGCTCCCCACTCGAAAACACTCCTTCAGATAAATCCCTTCTTCGCCCACTCGCACCTAGAGCTCTCGCTGCTCCCTTGGCGCCATACAATGAAGTGGCATCACTATAGGTCTGGCATATTTCACTAAATCAATCCAAAACTCGATCTCTTGGTGTGGTGGAAATCCATTCACTTCCCCGTAGATGTCCGAATACTCGCCAGCAATAGGCACATCTAACAACTCATCATGCGGGATGTCGAGGGAATTTAGAAAACTAGTCATCACCTCATCACTAGGCATGCAACCAAACAGTACCCTCCGCCCATCATCCGCTCTATTGGTTACTGAAGACCCCTCACAGTCTACCACCACCCCATACCTTTGGAGCCAATCGACTCCCAAAATAATACCAAACCCAATAAAGCCCAAAACAAAGCAATCACAAGCAAACATACATCCATAACTAGATAAGACCAAATTTCGACAAATCATACTAAGGCCAGTCGAACCACCGATCGGGTTCGTCACAACTAAAGGTCTATCGACAATCTCGGGTTCCAATCCCAACCTATCTACCAGGTCACTGGATATAAAGGAATGGGAAGCCCCGGTATCAAACAACACTAAAACAGGAACATCATAAATAGAAAGCATACCTTGAATAACGATGCCTTTTCCCTTCTGCATCGCAGTTGGGGCATTCGACGAAGAAGGAACAACGTTGATAGCATATGCTTTCACAATCTGCTTCTCTTTAGCAGGTTGTGGACATTTGTCCTTGTGGTGTCCCACTTGGCCACAATTGAAGCACATCCTGTCTGTTGGCTTTGATCGACAATCTTTAGCATAGTGTCCCTTCTTGCTACAGCTATAGCACTCAACTTCTTTCTTATTCTTCTTCTGACCATCCCTAGCTTGGTTTTGTTTCCTCTTATTCTGCGACTTATTCTTGCATCCACCACTTTCCTGCGGCTTTGGCTCCCTTGTAGATGTAACAACAACCTCGATCTTCGACTTGGGGTAAAGGCTCTCTGATCTCAATGCTTTTCCCACAATAGATTCGAAAGTCTCATCGATATGGTTTATGAGTCTTTCCCCAAGTACTCATCTAGGCCAGTTATGAACTTCTCGTTCTTCTTCTCGGCGGTATCGATAAGAGATAATCTATATTTTGATAAAGTATCGAACTCAGCAATATATTCTGAGACTGCCCTACCATTCTACTTAAGCACCAAGAATTCCTAAACAATTCTGATTTCTGAGCAGTTCGGATAAACTTGTCACTAAAGCGAGTCTTAAACTGATTCCAAGTAACCTGATCCTCGAGAATAGCTGCTTTAATAGTATTCCACCAATTCATTGCTCGTCCTAGAAGTTAACGCGATGCTAGCTTTCTCTTCATTGCATCATCGATTCCAAAATCCTCGAAGATGCACTCACAACTATCAAGCCAATCTTGAACTTTTATAGCCGATTCCGTTCCGTGAAACGGCTTCCTACCAAGACTAGTATAATCCTAGCAGATCTTGGCGAAATCGGCCCTAGGCACCTGCACCGCTGCACCATCACCATTAGCAGCATTAGGAACTGCTCCATGAACATCCCTAAGCATCTCTCGCATGAAGGTAGTAAACATCGTCCTCATATCAGGGACATTCTTATCGTTGGCCCCTGAACCCGTACTCCTCGTATATTGGCTCATCGTTCAATCTGTAAAGAGAAAATGATTAACCATCTCCATAGTGGTGCCAGTGCAATGCGACTTCATCCTTAAATATACTAATAGTGCGTATATATATATATATATAGCTTTCGAAAAGCAAAATATCACAAATACGCGCTCTTATATATGTATATTATCTCTTCTTGATGTCTTCCCCTAGGTTGACTACACAACCTAGGCTCTGATACTAAGTGTGACGGATCGCCCCGAACTAGCCGACATTTCCTCGAAATGTGTTGTGCTGATGCTCGACTAACAGGGACGGTCGTCAAAGGAAAAGGGTTTTGAAACCATAAACTAACAAGGAACCTGTAGTATATCTCACAGCGCATCGAATAAAATATAATAATAACATAACTTGACATAAAACAGACGAGACAGTGCATAAGCTGAAAACTAAACCATCATAGCAGCGGAATCCAAAATAAAGCTTATGATCCAAACCATCATTATTACAACTACAAAATACTATCTCTAAAGCAAAATAAAAAAGGTACACTACTAATACACAAAGTAGTGACCAACAACAACACAGGGAGAATATATGTAAATAGTACGTGGAAGCCTCCTGCTCGTCTCCGGACAGCTACGCATGCATACCACCTAGCCTATCTCTAGTCTGCTCGTTTAGGAGCACCCAGGGTAATAAGAAGAGACATAAAACTCTGGGTCAGACAAAAGTCTGGTATGAGCGATAGCAGCAAAACAAAACAATAACAGATTTAAATAATCATACCCGAAC
Source organism: Allium sativum (assembly GCA_030737875.1). NCBI lineage: Eukaryota > Viridiplantae > Streptophyta > Magnoliopsida > Asparagales > Amaryllidaceae > Allium > Allium sativum. Next base: position 548,880,389 of record CM060912.1, on the reverse strand, counting down.
CTGGAGCTACAACCAAAGAGTTAGCATAACAAGATGTACATTACTCTAAGGTAACACAACATAAAGTGTAAAGTGGAAGTATGCATGTCATGGTGATAGCAAACATCAAACGTAGCAATCAACCTCACATCTCTCACTTAGTGCGTAAAGTATACGATATCCACCACTTTGATCAGAAACTCCTTTGCTACAACCACTTTTCCCTTGGGGTCTTAATGACCCCATTGCGTTGGTCCATAGCTACTAAGCCCTGGCTACGATCACCCTGCCCTTGGGAGTCCTAATGGCCCCGTTTGCACTGATCCATAGCCATGCTACAATCGCTTTCCCTTGGGAGTCTTAATGATCCCATTGCGCTGATCCATAGCCATTAATCTGTCTCTCAGTGGTGAACTAAAGCTATAGTTATTGATAACCCCTTTGCACACGTCCCGTAGAAAAGCCCAACTCATGAAGTTAACTCATTGGTTCCCATTTGGATCTTGAATTCCAACTCCTTATTTGGACTACCTTTGCATCTCGGGTTTGGTCTCCTCCAGTTCGCACTTTAGTTTCCATTCGGTTCGCGATACACAAGCAGCTTGCGGTTCATGGGCATGCTCGGCTTGTGGTTCGTGGTCATGTTCTGGTTCGTGAGTCTTAGGTCGGCTCGTGACCCCATTCGGGTCATGGTTCTCCTCTACTCGGATCGTGACCCTGGCTTCTTGTCGTGGGTGCACTCGTTCGTGGCTAGGTTTCGTGATTTTGGTTCACGATGAGCATGAGTGGCTCGTGGCCTTCAGGGCGATCGTCAAGTGGATGCTCTCCTGCTCGAGAGTGGGTTCGGGTCGTGGTCCTCCTTTCCTGCATCGGCTCGTGGAGGTGAGCACGAGTGGGGGTCGGTTCGTGAGGGGTACTCCATGATCGAGGGGGGTCTAACCAATTTCTGCGACTTTTCCAGCAAGCTATTTACGTCATACGACGGCGTTTTCGACCATTCTAACTCTACTAAGCAATCACAAACCATACCATATAGTAATAGCAACATGTACAATCAACCATAAACACCAAAACAACAATTTAACATGTCAATATGGATCAAACATACTCAAAACCATGACTTTTCCCTTAATCCCCTTAATCATGATTTAACTATAGAATTAGAAAAATATGTCCAAATTATCCCAAATTTCTAACAGAGGCATAAAATTATATTTAAGAATTTCTACTTATTTTTCCAGATTTTTCTGAGTCATAATTCCGCTAATTATCTCTAATTAGCCGTAATTAGTGTAAACATATGTTAATCACTCACCTTAGCCACAGATTAATCTCAAATCTAAAAATATCTCTGATTTGGTACGAATCCCAATGCAACACAGCAGCTCTACCTCCAATTTGACGTTAATTTTCCTTGATTTGATGTTGATTAGCTTAATATTGGATTAGAATGTGATTAGAAGGTGATTTGGGAGTTGGAGACCATTGCTAGGGTTAGAGGGAGGTAAATGGCGACTGGAAAAATGAATAAAACTGATCTCCCAAACCCTTTCAGCCTTCCCATAACCCTAATCCCAAAATGGGTTATGGGCTTAGCTGTAATAACCCGGTTAAACCCAATTATGTTGTTTTTCATCTTACAAACCTTACTTCAGCCATATCTCCCAAACAGTAAGTCCGTTGGACTAATGTGACCACTCTACGGAAAGGTAAACCATCATCTGGATCCAATGGAAGTAGTTTTAGGTCAAAACTCCTTACCAATCAAAAGTTATAGGCGAAACAAGATTCGCCAGGGCCAAAATGGTCGTTAAAATTCGGCAAAAATCATGAACATGGGAAATGACCCCAATAGCCGTTTCCTAAAGTTACACGACCATACGACTTCGTATGAAAATAAAATAAATATTATATGATCCTCGATGCATAGAATACAGGTCGTTACAAATCGATTCCACTTAAACCTTTCCATTTTAAATTAATTAATAATATGATTAATTTAATTAATCCTATTTACCTTGATCATTATTAAATTAATAATAATCAATTCAATATAATCCCATTTATAATTGTTTCTTAAAAGCAAGAAATCTTGGTTATTAATCGTCACGTTAATTCCTGCTCACTTGCTTATCAGTCTTATAAAAACCAGCTTTACAAAATCATTTCATACTCATTTATAAACTTAAATAAATAAATATTTAATTCCTATTATAAATTTCCATTTAAAATAATAGATTTTTAAAAATCAGTCTTTAGTTATAAAAATAAATTTTATAACTTCACTTCTATCGATTTACCTGACGGTAAATCAATATTTATAAAACAGTATATATTCGGGTCATCTGCATAAATTTTTCAACCAATACTACTCATTGGTTAATATCAAAACAATGTTGAAGTTGGATTAAACAATCAGTAACCAAATCAATAATCCAATCACAAGGGTTAAACAGTTCATATATTGATCATATGCAGATAACTAATCCACTCAACTGATAGCAGTCAACCAATAATAATTCAAGCATCCAATTTAATTTAAATATGTTTATATTATTATAGACGTAACCAACAAGGTAAGTTACCTTTATTGGAAATAATCGTTAAAAATAACGATGTCGTTTCATTTAAATTAAACAACGTTTAATGTAAATAATAGATGTAAGATATTTAACAAACAATCATCAAATGAACCAACAATTAGCAAACATAGCAAACAAATATTAAACCCAACTTATAATAATCTATACTATATTATAATTACTGAGTTATTCAGAACCATTCTCGCCAATTTAGATCTGAAGCATCTCCAAATAATTTATTTCTTGCTCATCGCTACGTATTTCTCCTCCTTTTCCTGTTCGTAACAAGTTAATTTCCTATATACGGATGCTTTTCCTTCCTAACGCCATCGGACCCTTTTCTTTCGATTCTGATTGCTAAATCGATTTTTGCCACTGTCAATTAGACTAACTTCGTCTTCAGAGCTTATCGGAGGCCTTCTCCCAGGTTTGATTATCATCTCTCTCTTACTTATAATCAATATTCCTTTTGTTTACGGTTATTTTGTGCAGAAATTAAATAATTGTCCTCAATTTTATACGCACCTCACTTTCTACCTAATAGTGGGATACATATTCAAATTGAAATTTGAAAAGGACCCAGTTGATCGTTGTGGTTAGGTTTCTTCCAACGGCTGTTCTTCGTGGTAAATTCGATGATTTTTTGTCTTTTGCCATCGATCTTTGTTTGCAGTTATCTTGACCTTGCTGGCAGTGATTTTTTCGGCCAGCCTTTTTTGTTCGTTGATTCCATATTCCCTACCTTTATTAGCTGACCAACATCAATCCTATTTTTGTTAAAATCCTTTTTTTATACAGTCAATTTTATTGGTATTACTTGGTTGTTTGAACTTGCATGGGTTTTGTGCTTTTTAGTTATCGTAGAAATATTGGCTCATTATTTTACAGTAAGGTTCACCAACTGGCAATGAATTGAACAAATATAGATTAAAGCTAACTTAAAATATGGTCATCCCATGCTTCTTCTAAGACGGTGCTTTAGATATCCAGTTGTAAAATAAGAAAATTTGTGTTCGCTTTGATTCCATAAGGAGTTGTCTTATATGTGCTTATTAAAGCTAAAGCTTTTGATTTTGCCTAAAAAAATAACGACCAAGTTTTTGACTTTCGAAGTAACATATTGACGTATCTCATGGTAGTGCATGGGGTTGTTGTTATAACGAATACAAAATTACAAATAAACGCGTCAGTACTTCTCTTAGAAGTGAATGTGCTTTCCGCTCAAGGGGGAATTAGTGACACTCAAGTCTATTCCTAAAAGTGAACCTTTGTGAAGCAATGCTAATAACAGTATGGTGGGATAATATGTACTCTATGGAGGTGAAAACGTATACCTCCGACACACAACCGAAAAATAGATTTTTTTTTTTTAATTTCAAATTCTATCTTAGATTTAAATATATTTCTACTAGATTCTCAATCAAAGGCATGCTCATTGATGAAGCAACAAAGCAACACTTCATTGGTACTTATAATAATAACAGGTTTTCTTTTATTCCCTTTTGCTGAGTTCAGGGATGTGTGGCGCAAGATTTTATATAGCTGTTGCTTTTAGTTCTCCATAGTGATGAATTCTGTTGGGTCTGAGTAGATTGCTTTGGCGTTTTAATTCAAAATTGCCGAGGAAGACGAAGAACATCTGTCTTTTGGGTAAGTTTTTAGATAGTTTTGAATTTTTTTCCTTTTACCATGTAAACTTTGATGGACTGCCTTCAATATTGTTGTCACCCTTTGAAGCATGGGTATTTACTTTATCATGCATGATGTAACTTCATAATGACAGTTTTTGGTAAATAAATGATTGATCTCAGTATATATGGTATATCTTAGTATAAAATACCATACTATTTCCTGTAATGATTCATAATATATCAAATTACCAAAATCGTAGAATTGATAATTGGTTGAATTTAACATATGAATATGATGTTCCTTTTTCACCAAGCTAACATGTTACTTATTTCAAAAAAATATTCATTGTACTTCACTATGGAGAAGTAATTTATTAACGTTCAATGATTTTATTGCCCTTATTTCAAAATGAAAATTTATGTACTGCGTTTGATGAATCATCGCAGTGTATCCATGGGGATGTATACATCTTTTGCTACTCCTGTATTTATGAATTTTTAATTTTTGTTTCTTTCCTATTTACATAGTTTTAGCCATTTGAATCATTTATTTATATAAATGATCTTTCCTTTTTTTAAGCCACTTATGGCACAAAACGTCAATCACAATTTTTTTTCCTTCTCTGACCATATTTTTAAACTCTTTAATCTAATAGATATTGCTTTCAAATATAAACTTGAGAAAATTCTTTATAATGTATCTAAAGTAAACTGGGTCTTCGAAGTTGATCTTTGTACTTTAAACCTATTTACCGAATTTAATTCCAATATAAAATATTCTGAATCGTTTCTCTATTCATATTTCCACTAAAATTTTCACATGGACTTTAAATATTCATTTAGACTGTTTTGGTTTCATTTCTCAAATCTCCACTATTTTATACAAAGTAGGTGATTTGTATAGTCCATTTTTAATGTAATGTAGAGTTAGCTTCTGCTTGAACCTACCATTTAATTCAGTTATGGTTTCATTTTGTCTTTACTTGTTAACTCTATATCTGCTTCGATTAGTGTTAACTTTCCCACATGCTTGCTTCAAGTCTTATTTGCATTTCATCTTCCTTGAACGCTCCTCCTTTTACAAGCTATGAATATATTACTACAGTTGGACTTCTTTGCAAAGAAAGCTAGGGCCACCAACTTTATTTTAGTACTGTTAAAATACAATATTACATATAAACAGATTGCAACATTGTAAATCTAAGAAAATATTAGTACGTTACTATCCCTCTATTTAGATATATGTTATTAAAGATTAGAAGTATTTTCTTTTGATCTTATTATCTAGGAATTACCTTATTTCTTTAGTCGGTCAGCTATTTCTGATAGAATGCACATGAATATATAAACCGTCTAAGCAATCTACTTATATAACTGTATTACTGGCTAATATAATTTTATGAATTAGTAACTTTTTTTCTAATTTGTAGCTAAAACTAATCAATAGATGGTGAATGCTATACCTCTATGGAAGACTGGTCCTAAGCTAGATGGACAACTTCCAGTTTTCTATGCTAAATCCTTGAATTGTTTGCATTTTTTTCTCTGATTTTGCTGCCAAACAGCAACTTTTAGGTGAAATAATTTTTTCGGTTCTTGAATGCAATTTATTAAGGAATATACATGATTTATATGCTCAAGTATTTGTTTGTTTTGCTGTGTTAAACTATGGTTCAAGAACCCATCTTTCCCTCTTCTGTTCATATTTCTTGGCATATAGAGCTTTTAATGCAATTATACATTAACTAAAAAAGGGCAAACAATATTCGTGTGGTATTTTAACAAATAGAATGCATCCATCATGTTAATATAAACATGAAACTGTAATTAAAGGGAGTATAGCTGCCATCATTATAAATTTTAAACATAATTCTTTTTGAAAACTATTTGTAGCTCGACTTTTTCGTGCTTTGTCGTGCAAAAACTAAATTTATCGTGTTCGTCGACCTCTTCACGTGAAGATGTTGTGAATCTTAATACACTTACCTAGCTACTAAATTTATAATATGGAAGTTGAATTTTTTGGACTATATAGTTATTATGAACACAAAAGAAAATTATTACCAAACATTACACGAAATTAACTTCTTAATTTGTCTCAAACAAACATGTTGAGTATTCTTAGTAACATAATTTTGTTGTTATATGGTGATTATACAAAGGAATTCAGTACACTCTTTATGTATATCCATTAAGTCTTTAATGCTCTTTATTTGTTCCCGTTGTAGTTTTTTTCTTTACAACTTTGCTTATGTTTTCAATTGATATTTGCAACAATATTTAATTGTTTATGATTATTTGGACTGATTAATGTTTAAGTCATGTGTTAGACTTCCCAGTGCTGCGTTATTCATGGTATTTATGAGTTTGATTTGGCTTTAGCATATTAGTTAACACAGTTTTTAGATAAAATTCGCATATGTGTTCATTGTTTATACATGTTTTGATAAAGCATTAAGCCAATAATAGTGCATTTGGACTTTGTATTGATATTTGTTTAGTTATTGAGAAAATTTTTTTACTATTCAATAGGAGGACAATCCTAATTATTGATTCTAATGGTTTTATTTAGAATTTTTAGCTTGGAAATAACTATATAAAAAAATCAATTTGGTACCATTTAAACTTATACATGTATAATTAGTGGTGAATCATTAGTTACTATTAGGTATGGCAGTATTTAAATAGATTTGCAAATAATCTTACTCCAAAACAAATTCAAAAACGATTTTCTTCCTTGTTAAGTGTTAATTACCATGGTAAGTAACAATTTAATTTGAGCATTAATCAAAACATTCATTAAATGATATTGAAGTAACTTTAAATTGCCACCATTCGATAGTATTATTTTGACTGTTTAAAGATACACTTTACTTAATTGTTATATTTTATTGTAAACTGAAATTTTAGTGGAGACATGTACTCTACATGCACTTTGTGTCTATTGTTATTGCAGCGTGATTTTTGGTTTTCATGTAATATGTAATAATATTTCAGGTGTACTATGACCTTCTGCACAATTTGAGAAGTTATTATCGAAATGAATGATAATTTAAGGACATGACAGTTTACTGATTTGGTGTTGCGACCCGAACTTCCTCGGTTCTCGAAGAAAAGAGAAAGAATGGATTGTAATGAGAACACAACAAATCAGAACACAAACAGAAGAACACTTCATTGCTATTACAACAATTTACATCAGAGTACGAGAATAGTATGAACAAATAATATACATTTGATAAATATTAGAGATTTACAAATTATAATGTAGTGGAAAATAATACAAAACACAACTAAAAGGAATATAGTGATACAGAGCGTTCCAATATAGCTCTAGCTGTAAACCAGGATCCTGTGAATATAATTTCTACAAAACCAAAACTACTAGATGCCCATGTGGAAAATAGGGGCACCCAGAGTTTAGGTTAAAACAATAAACTCGAGGTCAGTCATGTGACTGGTTTGAGAACTAAAAAACAATTATTAAATCTTTTACTTTAAAAGTAAATCAAGGGACCACCCGTATAACACGGAACGGGTTTCCCTCCAAGAATACCAGTGCATAACACAAACAACGCAATGCTTTTTGAAAAAATGAAGCTATCATAAGACCCAGGTCCTATCACACAATGTAACGTAAGCCAGAGGATAGGGTTTTCCCTCATAATAACCAAACATGCTTGGTACGTTTAAAACAAATCATTCTGATATTATTATAAGTGCATAGTGTATAAAACAACTTCAAATACAAATGTATCAATCATAGACAACATGGGTACTATATATCATGTCGCCAATACTAGGCTCTACAACTAAAACCGCAAAGTCACGTATTGGAAGTTGGATTTCCATCTGTGAACCAAAGCAAGGGATTGTCCTTACCGTTTTGAGACTCTCTAGCCCAAGCCTCAGGTCCTAGACACGGGTGGGTCCTTGGATCGTTAGGGCCGATCGACACGGAGTGGATTAAAATGCCTGAACAATACGTTTCCCGCCCTATGGGGCCTAAAACTGGTCAGTATGTCGACCAAACCATCCATCGGCCCCGTAGTGACCGATATAACTAAGGCGCCTCGCTTTCCATCATCGACATAAGTAAAAATGTCTGGGATCCATACCATGACACCACTCCTAGCTAGAAGGAAATGCATGTCCTCCCCGAACTCCTCTTCCGTTTCTCCCCTTAGTGACTGATATAACCGAGGCGCCTCGCTTTCCATCATCCACATAAGTAAAAATGTCTGGGATCCATACCATGACACCACTCCCAGCTAGAAGGAAACGCATGTCCTCCCCTAAGTCCTCACCCATTTCTGTTTCACACCGAGGTGTGTACACAAAGCTACGCTATATTAAAGTCGTGCTTTGATCATCAACCACAATACTCTGCTTTTCAACAAAAGCCTTGTTCATTTGCATCTTAGCATGCCACACTGGAAATTCACTCCATGCGACTGATGTCTATCGATATATAACATCTGAGCTCGTACGTCTCAGAGAAGGGTGTTAAGCAAAAGAATAAATTCTCCGCCACCAAACAGATATATACTTAATAGAGATCAATCAACACAGAATAAAATCCAATGTCAGACACACATCCATTTACAAGTTCGTTCTGGGTCCGAACGAAACAGGAGGCACCTTATTCCTCATCCCATATGTTCAATACAGGAGAGAGGTCCTCGCATATCCGATCGATCTCCAAGTACGACTGGACGATCACCACTTATTACCTTATTTGGGTGTACAGCCCAATCAAGACATCAATAATCATCCAAACGATGTGAAGACCTCCGGTCTTCAACCACCGTCTTCATCATCGACTTATCGTAGATTCGGTTATTCAGAACTGGATAAACCCGGTTTTTTGAATAACTCGCATATCTTATAAACAAGTGCTATAAAAACACAACATACGCCTCATTCCAATTCTGAATATTCTTTTATTTAAATATTTATATTCTTTGAGAAACGTTCCCATTAATTTTATCAAAGATAAATTATTTAAATTTATTCTTTAATCTTCCATTGGATATTAATTACAACCAAATTTAGGTTTATCCAAACAAGTCGGGGTTAACGAGCCATATCGATGTAATCATTATTTAATTTCCCAAATCCCAACCTATTCATCCCATGGATCAAAACTGGTAATACTTTATATCTAACACCACGGTGTTATCGATAAATTTAATTACCATTTCACATTCAAATCTAATTAAAGATTTAACTGTTGCTTGGAGTAAAACTGGTGATACTCCATTCTCGAACATTTCCCAAATTTGATAATTTAAATTATCACATTTCAATCTAATTAAAGATTCATTAAACTCTACTTAGTTTTAATCTTATCAAAAATCATTATATAATGATTATTCAAATTCAGGAAATAAATCCTGTCTTTAATTGGGTTAAAAAACCAATGTCATTTAAAACACAGTTCATGATAAACCCAAAATCACATTCCATTAATTATGGAATCTTCACGGAAAACAGATCAATATATAATCGATATCAATTTCCGTATTTGACTAATAATATAAATGGAATAACGACAAAGCCTTTTAAATTCCATATATATTAACAGTCCTCCTCCACAGAAGTTCACTTCGATTATTATCAAATCGAATTCCATTCAATTCCAATTTAATATATTAAATTGGAAAACTTTACTTTGGAAAATTTCCTTTAATTCTTAATAAAAAGATTTATAAATTCCAAACCATATTTCATTGTTAATTGGGTTAAAGAACGAATGTCATTTAAAACACAGTTCACAGTAAACCCAATTCACATTCCAATTTATTCCAGTTACTAAATATAACTGGAAACTCTAATAATCTTAATTAAAAGATTTATTCTCTTCACACAGGGCTTAAGAACAGTGTTACTGAAAACACCATTCACGAAAAACCCAAAATTCAATTCTTTTATTTAATTCCAATTAAATATTATTAATTGGAAAACTTCACTAAATCTTAATTAAAAGATTTATTCTTTTTTCAACTGGGTTTACGAACAGTGTTATTTAAGGCACCATTCACGACAAACCCAAAATCCCATTTGATATTAAATACAAGACTCTGAATAGAAATTATATCGGCTTATATTCAGTATCAAATTCTGAAACCAACAAATATCGTATTGGAAATAACGATAAATATATCTTCCAAATTCCTCAACGATATCCGCGGAATCCAATACCAAAATATTCCCAAGATTATTTCCATTCCAAACCATTCCAATTTATTTATTGGAAAAGTTCTGGTTAATTTAAAACCATTTTCTCAATCCAATTTATTTATTTAAAAATAAATAGGATTATAATTCTAGTTAATAACTAGTTCATTTTGATAAAAATATATTTTTATCCTTTCAAATATGGAATTTTCCATCCCGATTCTTTCCAAATCATTTATTATGATTTTACACAAATTATTGATATTTTAAATAATTTTGTTAAGGCCCTTTCAGTCGATTTCCATAAACGGTCATCGAACTGCACTTACAACGACCTTTTCCAAATTTGATTTGGACATAATTCCAAATCCAACCATTAGATTTCAAATCTCTTATATTCATTGGAAAGCTCTTTTCGATACAAACCCAACGCTTCTGGTTTTAGGAGAATCCGATGGTTGGATCTCCCGTAATATCAATTTAAAGTCAATGGTCGAAATTCGCAAACGGTCGCGACACGGTGCGTTCTATTCAGGCCATTAAATAGATATAATATATATTATATGTATTTCGTAGATTTCCATTTAAAACGTATTTTATAAATCATTTATAAATTCGTTTCAAAACGATTTCAACTTCATTTCAAATTTCAAATCAAATTTGAATATTCCTTAATAAATTTGTTTTAAATTCATTTTAAAATTATTTCAATTTCATTTCAAATTTCAAATCAAATTTGAATATTCCTTTATAAATTCGTTTTAAATTCATTTTAAAACGATTTCAATTTCATTTCAAATTTCAAATCAAATTTGAATACTCCGTAGCATTATAATATTGAAATGATAATATTTTCAAAATATATGATTTTGATTTTACACTGAATATTATTTAAAAATATTTGTTAATTCTGAATTGGAATTAGACTCAGTCAATTACCATATAATTTCAGTTATACGGATTTCAACATCATATGTATACAACAATAATGATAAACAATCATTAACAATCCACACGACATCCAAAGTGCATTTTACAACTGTATAAGCATTAAAATAAATAAATAACGCTTATACAGTCTGTCAACCCATCGATTGACATACCGCTAATTATTGGGATCAGTGTATGTCAAATATTATCTAAATACACATGTGGGGTTTTCAAACAACAAACACAGATTATTATTTGTGTAGTTAGGCGATGTGTAAGATATTATCGTCCCAATCAATGTCAGTTAAATGGGTGTACATAAACAAATCGTCTGATTTGTAAATGAATATTTATTTCAATACATGAATATTTTATTCAGTTCATATATACAATAAAAATGATATTTTTATTGCTCAAATTTATTCCATACATGAATATTTTATCCATACAATAAAAAATGATATTTTATTGTTCAAATATTTTATTCCATACATGAAAATTTTATATATTTTATTCATTCAATAAAAATGATATTTTTGTTGTTCAAATATTTTATTCCATACAAGTGTATTTTATATATTTTATTCATACAATAAAAATGATATTTTTATTGTTCAAATATTTTATTCCATACATGAGTATTTATTTTATTTTATTCATACAATAAAAATGATGTTTTTATTGTTTAAATATTTTATTCCATACATGAATATTTTATATATCTTATTCATTCATGAAAATGATATTTTTATTGTTCAAATATTTTATTCCATACATGAATATTTTATTTTCCATTTCACATCACAATCAATTTCCACAACACAATACAATCAAACAAGTCGTCCATGGTCTGCGGACGATGGTGTCAGGAGCTACTAAGCCCCATCTGCAACCTAGTATATATTTAACTGTAAAAAGTTTGAGTGAGAAGGAGTTCTCACCTTTGGTTTCCACTCCACCGTTCTTTAGTAGACGATTTGGATTCCGTTCTACTTCCGATCGGTTCCATCACAATTTGTTTCACGCGGTTCATGTTAAAAATCACATTTTTAAACAACGATCTTTATAAATAAAAATCACATTTTTGTCCAAGTTATTTTATTTAAAAATCATAATTTTAAATCTATGCTTTTCATATAAAAAAATCACATTTAAAAACAATGCTTTATATATAATAAAAATTATATTTTTATGATGCTTTATATATAATAAAAATTATATTTTTATAAACCTTGTTAACAATCAAAAATCACTTTTCTATAAACTGTAATATAAATTAAAAAAAATCATGTTTTTATCTCAGCTATATATATAAAGACCATATTTTTATTTCAAACATTATATTTATGAAAACCCATATTTTTATGATGCTATTTAAATAATAAAAATCATACTTTTATTAAAGCTATTTATATAAAAATTCATATTTTTAAAACAAAGTGTTTCATATAAAAACAATGTTATTTTGTGTTTTAAAAACAATGCGATTTTATTTTAAAAACAATGCTATATTTATTTTAAAAACCTAATTTAAAAATAATGCTATATTTATTTTAAAAACCTAATTTAAAAATAATGCTAAATATATATAAAAAAACTAATTTAAAAACAATTGAATTATATATAAAAAATGAAAATAAGATATAATTAGGTTAACTAATTTCATCATTAACAAGGGATTACCCCCTTTAATCTCCTTCCTCTTCGTTCAAAAGAGCTAACGCCTGAAACCCATCGTTCCTCTCTTCTCTCTCCTTGCGCACACAAAACGATGAAGCTGGAGGACGATCAAAGAGTGCTGCAGCGTCGGCTTTGGGGGGTGCTGCCACCGCCAGTGGCGACGTGGAGCTTGACCTTCCCATCCCCTCGAAATCGTCACCTAAAGTCAGCGGCTACCCCCTCCAAATTCAAGCACCACGCCAAACGATAGCCGATCTTGACCGTTGAATCGGAAGATCATACTTCCCTCTTCAGTTTTCCCTTTGGAATTATTGAAATCCGTTGCATGGATCATGAGAATCGAACGAGGAAAATTTTGAATGTTTCCGTCGTTCAATCGCAAAGAGCAGCTCCGAATTCCTTTAACCACGGGACTTAATTTTTTTGGGGTTTGACCTTATTTTTAGGGTTATATATATATATATAATTTAATTCATTTATTCATTCGTTTCACGTTTGAACTCCAATTCAAACCCAACGACTGTCGCCCCTAGCTAAATACTCTCATTCCGGACACAATGGGATATGTTTCATAAACCAATTCTATCGTTTCGATAGGTTTTTATAAAAATTAAAATATAAATCAATATATATTGAATTTAAATGTACATTTCAATTTACCGGGGCCACATACTAACTCCAAAAATTCCAGAAAAATTATATCTAGCTTTGTTTTGACGATACGGTCCTAACAAAACTAATTTCATCGAATTGGAGACCGTTTGAAAATGGCCATTTTCTGGTCGATCCAAATTGACTGAATTTGACAAAACACGTTTTTCTTTTGCCACGCTGACATATAAATTCCAAAAATTATGAAAATTGGAATCTAGCAATAATTTGACATTCCGGATTCAACAAAAGTGTTTTCATCGAAAATGGAGGTCGTTTGCAAAATGGATATTTTAAAGGGCTTTATATTATATAAATTCCATAGCGACTATTCTGAATTTTCAATTGGACATAACTTTTTATTCCCGTTATGAATCTGGATTTTTCACATCCGTCGGAAAGATATTTTCAAATAGATTCAAATATTTCTTGTTTCACTAAAATCTGGTTTATTTTAAATCCTGTACATTCAATTGAAATTTGAAATCGAATTTTCAAACTATCGCGCCATTTAAGGCTCGTTTTATAATTCAAATAAATTATTCATCCTAACTTCGATTTAAATAAATTTTTAGTTGTTATCATTTAAATTAAATCATTTTAAATATTCAAAATTCATTAAAATTGCCAAAATAAATTTTTTTAATTGGTTTCGATTTCCAGGTTCTTACAATCTCCCCCACTTAAAATCTTTTCGTCCTCGAAAAGGAACGGAGCTGAAAGTTGTTTTACTAATCAACTCAACTTTCATTATGGCTTTCATTCTTCAACTTTTTAGTTTCTAATAATTTCTAATTTCTCAAAAATTTGGCTAACACTCTAAATTTTTGGAAAATTTCGCCATAACCTCCTTTGTACGGGGAGATATTTAAAACCGCAACTAGCCATGCAGGGCCCTCATCATCCTGAAAGAAAAAGAAAAAGCCAGTCGGCTCATAAAATCATCCAAACCCAATAAATTAATAAACGTGTACCTTTTTGTCGGGCATACAATTTTATTCTTCTTCTTAGCTTCCCTGCTATGACCTGTTCAATGTATATACATGTATATGCATGCAATTCCAATCAATTTTCAATTCAGTTCAATGTTTGTTCGATTTGGCTAAATTTGCCTTAATTTTTCCTATTGGTTTCAATAATCTTATTAGTTAAACTAATAATCAAACAACACAACCAACAATCAATTAGTTGCTTAAAATTTTCAAATATTTTTTTTTATATAGTCAAAATTCATATTTTTGATGCCAATTCACAACAATAAGCCCTATCTAGTTTTGGTTCTCACACCAGTCAATTGGAATCATATAGATATCCCACTTTCGAAGCTCGAATATAAATATTGATGATGTGGCCGCGTCACCAGAATTATCCCTGGGTGACTAGAGTGTGATTCTATATCCATCTTGTATATTTGAGGCTTTAATACACGTGGATCAGACGTATATTAAAATCTCCATATACACGATGGTCCAAATCAATAAAAAAACAAAATACCCAAATACATATAATAAGGATTAAATTCCAAAATAAAATTTGTTTTTATTTTTTTCCTTAAAAAACAACGTTTTTAACACTTGTTCTAGGATACTACTGATCCTATCTCTAACGAGTCATTCTCATTGGATATTACTAATCCAATCTCTAATGAATTCTTTCGTTTGGTTCCAATATGCCTTGTTCTTGAGCTCTGTAAAACCAATGCTCTGATACCAAACTGTTACGACCTGAACTTCCCCAGTCTCCGAAGAGAAGAGAAAGAACAGATTGTAATGAGAACACGACAAATCAGAACACAAATAGAAGAACATTTCATGGCTATTACAACAATTTACATCAGAGTACGAGAATATACAGAGTATGAACAAATAATATACATTTGATAAATATTGGAGATTTACAAATTATAATGCAGTGGAAAATAATACAAAACATAAGTGAAAGAAATACACGGATACAGAGCGTTCCGAATATAGCTCCAGCTGTAAACCAGGATCCTGTGAATATAATATCTACAAAACCAAAACTATTAGTTGCCCATGTGGAAAATAGAGGCACCCAGAGTTTAGGTTAAAACAATAAACTCCAGGCCAGTCATGTGACTGGTGTGAGAACTAAAAACAGTTATTAGATCTTTTACTTTAAAAGTAAATCAAGGGACCACGCTGTATAACATGGAACAAGTTTCCTCCCAAGAATACCAGTGCATAAAACAAATAGCGCAATGCTTTTTGGAAAAATGAAGCTATTATAATATCCAGGTCCCATCACACAATGCAATGCAAGCCAAAGGATAGGATTTTCCCTTATAATAGCCAAACATGCTTGGTACGTTTAAAACAAATCATTTTGATATTATTATAAGTGCATAGTGTATAAAACAACTTCAAATATAAATGTAACAATCATGGTCGGCATGGGTACCATATATCATGTCGCCAATAGTAGGCTCTACAATTAAAACCGCAAAGTCACGTATTGGAAGTTGGATTTTCATCTGTGAACCAAGGCAAGGGATCGTCCTTACCGCTTCGAGACTCTCTAGCCCGAGCCTCAGGGCCCAGACAAAGGTAAGCCCTTGGATCGTCAGGGCCGGTCCATACGGAGTGGATTAAAATGCCTGAACAATGCGTTTCCCCGCCCTATGGGACGTAAAACTGGTCAGTATGTCGACCAAACCATCCATCGGCCCCGTAGTGACCGATATAACCCAGGCGCCTCGCTTTCCATCATCGACATAAGTAAAAATATCTGGGCTCCATACCATGACACCACTCCTAGCTAAAAGGAAACGCATGTCCTCCTCGAAGTCCTCTCCCGTTTCTGGTTCACACCGGGGTGTGAGGCTCACGAGTTAACGCTATACACAAAGCTATTCTATATTAAAGTCGTGCTTTGATCATCAACCACAAGACTTTGCTTTTCAACAAAAGCCATGTTCATTTGCATCTTAGCATGCCACACTAGCCATTCACGCCATGCGACTGATGTCTATCAATATATAACCTTTGAGCTCGTACGTCTCGGAGAAGGGTGTTAAGCAAGAGAATTAATTCTCCGCCACCAAACAGATATATATTTAATAGATATCAATCAACACAGAATAAAATCCAATGTCAGACACACATCCATTTACGAGTTCGTTCTGGGTCTGAACGAAACTGGATGCACCATATTCCTCATCCCATATGTCCAATAAAGTTTAAAGGTCCTTGCATATCCGGTCGATCTCCAAGTACATCTGGACGATCACCACTTATTACCTTGTCTTGGGTGTACAGCCCAATCAAGATATTAGTAATCATCCAAACGATGTGAAGACCTCCGGTCTTCAACCGCTGTCTTCATCGTCGATTTATCGTCGATTCGGTTATTCAGAATGGGATACACCTGGTCTTTCTGAATAACTCGCATATCTTATAAACAAGTGCTATAAAAACACAACATACGCCTCATTCCAATTGTGAAAATTCTTTTATTTAAATATTCATATTCTTTGGGGAAGGTTCCCATTAATTTTATACATATAAATTCTTTAAATTTATTCTTTAATCTTCAATTGAATATTAATTAAAACCAAATTAAGATTTATCCAAACTAGTTGGGATTAACGAGCCATATCGATGTAATCATTGTTTAATTTCCCAATCCTAACCTATTCATCCTATGGAGCAAAACTGGTAATATTCCATATCTAACACCACAGTGTTATCGATAAATTTAATTACCATTTCACATTTAGATCTAATTAAAGATTTAACTATCGCTTGGAGTAAAACTGGTGATACTCCATTCTCGATCATTTCCCAAATTTGATAATTTAAATTATCACATTTCAATCTAATTAAAGATTCATTAAACTTCACTTAGTTTTAATCTTCTCAAAAATCATTATACAATGATTATTCAAATTCAGGAAATAAACCTCGTCTCTAACTGGGTTAAAGAACCAATGTCATTTAAAACGCAGTTCACTATAAACCCAAAATTACATTCCATTAATTGTGGAATCTTCACGGAAAACAGATCAATATACAATCAATATCAATTTCCGTTTCCGACTAATAATATAAATGGAATAATGACAAAGCCTTTTAAATTCCATATATATTAACAGTCTTCCTCCATAGAAGTTCACTTCGATTATTATCAAATCGAATTCCATTCAATTCCAATTTAATATATTAAATTGGAAAACTTTACTTTGGAAGATTTCCTTTAAATCTTAATAAAAAGATTTATAAATTCCAAATCATATTTCACTGTTAATTGGGTTAAAGAATGAATGTCATTTAAAAGACAGCTCATAATAAACCCAATTCACATTCCAATTTATTCCAATTACTAAATATAATAGGAAAGTCTAATAATCTTAATTAAAAGATTTATTCTCTTCACACGGGGCTTAAGAACAGTGTTACTGAAAACACCATTCACAACAAACACAAAATTGAATTCTTTTATTCAATTCCAATTAAATATTAATTAATTGGAAAACTTCACTAAATCTTAATTAAAAGATTTATTCTTTTCTCAACTGGGTTTAAGAACAGTGTTATTTAAGACACCATTCATGGGAAACCCAAAATCCCATTTGATATTAAATACAAGGCTTTGAATAGAAATTATATCGACCTATATTCAATATCAAATTCTGAAACCAACAAATATCCTATTCGAAATAACGATAAATATATTTTCCAAATTCCTCAACGATATCCATATAATCACGGAATCCAATACCGAAATATTCCGAAGATTATTTCCATTCCAAACCTTTCCAATTTATTTATTGGAAAAATTCTGGTTATTTTAAAACCATTTTCTCAATCCAATTTGTTTATTTAAAAATAAATGGGATTATAATTCTAGTTAATAACTAGTTCATTTTGATAAAAATATATTTTTATCTTTTCAAATATGTAATTTTCATCCCGGTTCTTTCCAAATCATTCATTATGATTTTACACAAATTATTGATATTTCTAATAATCTTATTAAGGCTCTTTCAATCGATTTCCATAAACGGTCCTCGAACTGCACTTACAGCGACCTTTTCCAAATTTGATTTGGACATAATTCCAAATCCAACCGTTAGATTTCAAATCTCTTATATTCTTTGGAAAGCTCTTTTCGATACGAACCCAACGGTTCTGGTTTTAGGATAATTCGACGGTCGGATCTCCTGTAATATCAATTCGAAGTCAATGGTCGAAATTCGTGAATGGTCGCGGCGCGTTCTATTCAGGCCATTAAATATATATAATATATATATTATATATATTTCGTCGGTTTCCATTTATAACGTATTTTATAAATCATTTATAAATTCGTTTCAAAACGATTTCAACTTCATTTCAAATCAAATTTGAATATTCCTTAATAAATTCATTTTAAATTCATTTTAAAACGATTTCAATTTCACTTCAAATTTCAAATCAAATTTGAATATTCCTTTATAAATTGGTTTTAAATTCATTTTAAAACAATTTCAATTTCATTCCAAATTTCATTTCAAATTTCAAATCAAATTTGAATATTCCTTATCATTATAATATTAAAATGATAATATTTTCAAGATATCTGATTTTGTTTATACCTTGAATATTATTTAAAAATATTTGTTAATTCTGAATTGGAATCGGACTCAATTAATTACCATATAATTTCAATTATATGGATTTCAACATCATATGTATACAAAAATAATGATAAACAATCATTAGCAATCCAAACAACATCTAAAGTGCATTTTACAACTGTACAAGCACTAAAATAAATAAATAACGCTTATACAGTCTGTCAACCCATTGATTGACATACCATTAATTATTTGGATTAGTGTATGTCAAATATTATCCCAGTACCATGTGGGATTTTCAAACAACAAACACAGATTATTATTTGTGTAGTTGGGCGATATGTAAGATATTATCGTCCCAACTAGTGTCAGTTAAATGGGTGTGCATAAAGAAATCGTCTGATTTATAAATGAATATTTATTTCAGTACATGAATATTTTATTCAGTTCATATATACAATAAAAATGATATTTTTATTGCTCAAATATTTTATTCCATACATGAGTATTTTATATATCTTATTCATACAATAAAAAATGATACATGAAAATTTTATATATTTTATTCATTCAATAAAAATGATATTTTTATTGTCAAATATTTTATTCCATACATGAATATTTTATATATTTTATTCATATAATAAAAATGATATTTTTATTGCTTAAATATTTTATTCCATACATGAATATTTTATTTATTTTATTCATGCAATAAAAATGATATTTTTAATGTTTAAATATTTTATTCCATACAAGAATATTTTATATATTTTATTCATTCAATAAAATTATATTTTTATTGTTCAAATATTTTATTCCATACATGAATATTTTATTTTCCGTTTCACATCACAATCACAATCAATTTTCACAACACAATATAATCAAATAAGTCGTCCATGGTCTGTGGACGACGGTGTCAGGAGCTACTAAGCCATGTCTGCAACCTAGTATATATTAAACTGTAAAAAGTTTGAGTGAGAAGGAGTTCTCACCTTTGGTTTCCACTCTGTCGTTCTTTAGTGGACGATTCGGATTCCGTTCTGCTTCCCGTTAGTTCCATCGCAATCTGTTTCACGCGGTTTATGTTAAAAATCACATTTTTAAACAACGATCTTTATAAATAAAAATCACATATTTATCCAGGCTATTTTATTTAAAAATCACAATTTTAAATCTATGCTTTTCATATAAAAAAACACACTTAAAAACAATGCTTTATATATAATAAAAATATATTTTTACGATGCTTTATATATAATAAAAATTATATTTTTATAAACCGTGTTTACAATCAAAAATCACTTTTCTATAAATTTTTATATAAATTAAAAAATCATGTTTTTATCTCAGCTACATATATAAAGACCATATTTTTATTTCAAACATTATATAAATAAAAACCCATATTTTTATAATGCTATTTAAATAATAAAAATCATATTTTTATTAAAGCTATTTATATAAAAATTCATATTTTTAAAACAAAGTATTCCATATAAAAACAATGTTATTTTATGTTTTAAAAACAATGCGATTTTATTTTAAAAACAATGTTATATTTATTTTAAAAACCTAATTTAAAAATAATGTTATATTTATTTTAAAAACCTAATTTAAAAATAATGCTAAATATATATATATATATATATATATATATATATATATATAAACCGATTTAAAAACAATTGAATTATATATAAAAAAATGAAAATAAAACATAATTAGGTTAACTAATTTCATCATTAACAAGGGATTACCCCCTTTAATTTCCTTCCCCTTCGTTCAAAAGAGATGACGCCTGAAACCCATCGTTCCTGTCTTCTCTCTCCTTGCGCACACAAAACGATGAAGCCGGAGGACGATCAAAGAGTGTTGCAGCGTCGACTTTGGGGGGGTGCCACCTCCAGTGGCGAGGTAGAGCTCGACCTTCCCATCCGCTCGAAATCCACACCTAAAGTTGGCTGCTACCCTCCCCAAATTCGAGCACCACGTCAAACGATAGCCGATCTTGACCGCTGAATCGAAAGATTGCACTTCCCTCTTTAGTTTTCCCTTTGGAATTATTGAAATCCATTGCATGGATCACGAGAATCGAAAGGGGAAATTTTTGAATGTTTTCGTCATTCAATCGCAAAGAGCGGCTTTGAATTCCTTTGACCACGGGACTGAATCTTTTTGGGGTTTGACCTTATTTTTAGGGTTATACAATATATATATGTATTATTTAATTCATTGATTCATTCGTTTCACGTCCGAACTCCAATTCAAGCCCAACAACTGTCGCCCCTAGCTAATACCCCCATTCCGGACACAATGGGATATGTTTCGTAAGTCAATTCTATCGTTTCGATAGGTTTTTATCAAAATTAAAACATGAATCGATATATATTGAATATTAATGTACATTTCAATTTACCGGGGCCACATACTGACTCATTCCAGTAAAATTATATCTAGCTTTTTTTGACGATACGGTACTAACAAAACTAATTTCGTCGAATTTGGAGACCGTTTGAAAAATGGTCATTTTCTGGTCGATCCAAATTGATTGAATTTGACAAAACACATTTTCTTTTGCCACGCTCACATATAAATTCCAAAAATTATGAAAATTGGAATCTAGCAATAATTTGACATTCCGGATCCGACAAAAGTGGTTTCATCGAAAATGAAGGTCGTTTGCAAAATGGCTATTTTAAAGGGCTTTATATTATATAAATTCCATAGCGACTATTTTGAATTTTCAACTGGACATAACTTTTTATTCCCGTTATGAAATCTGGATTTTTCACATTCCTTGGAAAGATATTTTCAAACAGATTCAAACATTTCTTGTTTCACTAAAATCTGGTTTATTTTGAATCCTGTACATTCAATTGAAATTTGAAATCGAATTTTCAAACTACCACGCATTTTTAGGCTCGTTTTATAATTCAAATAAATTTATTCGTTCTAAGTTCGATTTAAATAAATTTTTAGTCGGTATTATTTAAGTTAAATCATTTTAAATATTCAAAATTCATTAAAATTGCCAAAATAAAAAAATTTAATTGGTTTCGTGAAACGACCCGAACTTCCCCGGTCTCCGAAGAGAAGAGAAAGAACGAATTGTTTTGAGAACAGGACAAAATAGAACGCATATAAAAGAACATTTCACTGTTATTACAACAATGCATCAGATTACAAGAATATACAGAGTATAAATGAATATTACACAGAAATATCAGAGATTTAAATTACATTTAAGTACATCGCAGCGGAAAATAATACAATACACAACTAGAAGAGATATACGGATACAAAGCTTTCCGGATATCATTCCAGCTGTAAACCAGGATCCTGTGAATATAAATCTGCAAAACCAAAACTACTAGCTGCCCATGTCGAAAATAAGGGCACCCAGAGTTTAGGTTAAAACAATAAACTCCAGGTCAGTCATGTGACTGGTGTGAGAACTAAAACAGTTATTGATCTTTATTTTAAATCATTAGGTAAATCAAGGGACCACGCCGTATAACACGGAACGGGTTTCCTCCCAAGAATACTAGTGCATGAAACAAACAGCGCAATGCTAAATAAAGAAAAATGAAGCTGTTATAAGACCCAGGTCCCATCACACAATGCAACGCAGCCGAGGATAGGGTTTTCCCTTATAACAGCCAAAGAATGCTTGATACGGTTAAAACAAATCATTTGATACTATAATAAGTGTATAGTGTCAAAAACAATTTCAATCATAAATATAAATCATAGACGGCATGAGTGCCCCATCCCACTATGTCGCCATACTAGGCTCTACAAATAAAGCCGAAATACACGTATTGGAAATTGGATTTCCATCATGGTGGCTCCTGACTCGAAAGATCTATCGCGTAGTACAAATCACCGCGGCTTACGTCTCAGCGAGAGAAAACACCGCTATGCACATCCGCACTTTTGGGACTCAAGTATCACCGCGGCTTACGTCCCAGCAAGAGAAAACACCGCTTACTCTATCCCTCCGAGCACAAAGCTCAATATCGGTCGACCGAATCCACTACACTAAAAATGTATACTGATCAAACCATCAGTTTACCACCATCCCGGGCTGTGAGGCTCGCGGATTCACGTTATACACAAAGCTACGCCACACAGGCCGTGCTTTGATCATCAACCACAAGACTTTGCTTTTCAACAGAAGCCTTGATCAATTGCCACTTACGCATGCCACACAGGCGATTCACTCCATGCGTTTGATATCCATCAATATATAACCCCTGAGCTCGTACGTCTCAGAGAAGGGCGTTAAGCAAGAGAATAAATTCTCCGCCGCCAAACAGATATATATTTAATAGAGATCAATCACACGGACTAAAATCCAATGTCAGACACACAGTCCATTTACAAGTCCGTTCTGGGTCTGAACGAAACCGGAGGCACTTTCCTCGCATATCCATCCATCTCCAGGTACGTCTGGACGATCACCGACTGTTTCCCTCATCTCGGGTGTACAGCCCAATCAAGATCATCAGTAATCACCCAAACGATGTGAAGACTTCCGGTCTTCAACCACCGTCTTCAACTTCGACATCTCGTCGAATCGGTTATTCAGAATGGGTATAAACCCGGCCTTTCTGAATAACCCACGTATATAATAAACGAATGTTACACAAACACAACAAACGCCTCATTCCAATTCAGAATATTCTTTTATTCACAAAATCACATTCTTAGGGAAAGGTTCCCATTAATTTTATCCAAGATAAATTCTTCTAAATTTATTCTTTAATCCTCCTTTGGATATCATTTCAACTAGTCGGGATTAACGAGCCACACCGAAGTAATTATTTATTTTATTTCCCAATCCCAACCTATATCCCATGGAGAAAACTGGTAATACTCCACAACTAACACCACTGTGTTATCGGTAAAATTAATTACCATTTCACGTTCAAATCTAATTAAAGATTCAACTATCGCATTGGAGCAAAACTGGTGGTACTCCACTCTCGATCACCTTTCAGATTTGATAATTTAAATTATCAATTCACATTTTAATCTAATTAAAGATTCATTAAAACTCCACTTAGTTTTAATCTTTTCAAAAATCAATATCCTGCCTTTAACTGGGTTAAAGAACCAATGTCATCAAAAACACGATTCACGACAAACCAAATCACATTTGATATTAAATACAAGGCCCTGAATAGAAAATATATCGGCTTATATTCAATATCAAATTCTGAAACCAACAAATATCGTATTGGAAATAACGATATAAAATATCTTTCAAATCCCCATAACAATATTTGTATAGTCACGAAATCCAACATCGAAATATCCCGAAGATAATTTCGATTCAGCTCCAGTCCAATCCACGTATTGGAAATTATCGATTATTTTCAAAATCACTTTCAAATTCAATTTATTTATTTTAAAAATAAACTGATTTCAATTCTAGTTCAAAACTAGTTCATTTCGATAAAAATCTATTTTTATCTTTTCAAATGTGGAATTTTCCAGCCCAAATCTTTCCAATTCACATATTATAATTTTACACAAATTATAGATATTTTTAATAATTTTATCAAGGCCCGTACAGTCGATTTCCAACAACGGCCATCGAACTGCACTTACAGCGACCTTTTTCGAATTTGATTTGGACATAATTCCAAATCCAACCGTTAGATTTCAAATTTCTAATATTCATTGGAAAGCTCTTTTCGATACGAACCCAACGGTTCCGGTTTTAGGAGAATCCGGCGGTCGGATCTCCCGCAATGTCCGTTTGAAATAAATGGTCGAAATTCACGAACTGCCGCGGCGCGGCGCGTTCTATTCAGGCCATTATATATATAATATATATATTATATATATTTCGTCGATTTCCTTTTAAAACGAATCTTATAAATAGTTCTACATTCGTTTCAAAACAATTCCAACTTCCATTTCAATTCAAATCAAAATTGAATTCTTCTTTATAAATTCGTTTTAAAATTCATTTCTATTCAATTCAAATTTCAATTCAATTTGAATTCATTTCAATTCACTTTCAATTCAATCCATTTCGAAATCGTTTTCAATTTAATTCATTTCGAAATCGTTTTCAATTCAATTCATTTCGAAATCGTTTTCAATTCAATTCATTTCGAAATCGTTTTCAATTCAATTCATTTCGAAATCGTTTTCAATTCAATTCAAAATCGATATAAATATCGTTCACGTCAAAATGGCGTCAATCTAATCATCACGGCTTCACATATTTCTATTTTCAAATATTCTTTATTCTATCCATCAAATGAAAATTTATCCCATTCAACACATGAATCTATATTTATTTCAACACACGACTAATCTCAACACATGAGTACTGTCAACACATCACTATTTTTATATTCAACACATGAATTTTCTTTTATAATATTCATTACTTTCCCGATTGGAATGAGGCCCAATCAATCACCATATAACGTTAATTATATGGATTCCATACAACACATGTATATGATAGCAATAATAAACAATCAACCATCAACCAAAGTGCACTACACTGTATAAGCATCAAATATAGATATCTTACGCTTATAACAGCCTGTCAATCAACCGATCGACATATTTAATCAATCAGGATGAGTGAAATTCATATTTCACTCCCAACACCTGTGTGGGGTTTCAAACAATCAAACACAGATTTTTAGTTGTGCAGTTGGGCGATGTGTAAAATTTATCGACCCATTCAATATCAGTCAAATCAGTGTATATAAACAAATCGGCCGATTTGTTTATAAATATTTATTTATTCACTTTCACGTTAAAACTATATTTTTAACGACAAAAATATTTACTTCACACTTGAATTTCTATTCAGTTCATTTACACAATAAAAATGATATTTTTATTTTTCTAACATATTTTAGAAAATTTCGGCGGCATAACGGCACGATACTAGAAACGGGACGAGGCCTAGCCTTTTCCCCGGTCTAGTGAAGGCCCACGCCATTCACACATCAATCAAATCAATTCGTTATGTAAACCACAAAGTTTGGAGTAAGCGTCTAACCTAGCCTTACTCCTTCGCCTTATAACGGCGCACGTCTAATCCTAACCAATTTATCGATTCGATTTTTCACACCACAAACCACATTCAAACCAATATCGCAATCAATAACCAAACAGCCAAACAAACAAGTCCATGGTCTGTGGACGGGTGTCGGGTGCTACTAAGCACCGTCTGCATCCTAGTATATATATATATATAACTAGAAAAATTAAATTGAAAGGTGAGAAATTCTCACCTATAGCTATCCTAGCTCCACGGCACTTCATTGATAGAAATCTTCAACGTCATCGCATCTTCGTCATCTTCGTTGCCCGTAGTCACTACATATATAAAAATCACATTTTTATATATCCTCTATTATATAAAAATCATATTTTTAGTATGCTATTCAATATATAAAAATCAAATTTTTAGTTCGAAGTTCATTGATAAAAATTATATTTTTACTTCGTTGCTCAAAGATAAAAATTATATTTTTATCACGCTATTTTCCATATTAAGATTTCTCCTTTTCTAAAATAAAGATTTAGCCTTTTCAAAAATAAAGTTTTCGCCTTTATAAAAATAAAGTTTTCGCCTTTATAAAAATAAAGTTTTCGCCTTTATAAAAATAAAGTTTTCGCCTTTATAAAAATAAACACTTTATCTCAACGTATATAAAATAAAAATCAGATTTTTATTTCGTTACATACACAAAGATGATATCTTTATATCCTCTATCCTATAAAGATTATATTTTTAATACTTTAACAATATAAAAATCATATTTTTAATATTCCTATATAGTAAAGATTATATTTTTAATACTTTAACAATATAAAAATCATATTTTTAACACTTTAAAAATATAAAGATTATATTTTTATCACTTTACTACATAAAATAAAAATAAAAATTAGCTTTAAAGTAATAATAAAAAAAAAACAGTTTTAAAAATAAAGAAAATTCAGTTTTTAAAATCAATTACAAATCAGTTTTATAAAATCTAGTTTATATAATAAATATAATTCAGTTTATATAATAAATATAAAATAAATAAAATTAAAAAAACTTACAGGGGGCTCGGGGTGGCGGTTGCTGACGTCAGCGCAGGGGGGGGTCGGAGTTGTCGCTGGTTGAACTCGAGGGGGGGTAGCAAAAGGAGAAGAGGGGATCGAGGTGGGGGTCGATGACGGCACAGGGATCGGAGGAGAAAAGGGAAGGCGCGGCGGTTGTGGGAGGCGTCATCGCGGTGGGTTTAGCGATGGGGGGGGGGGGTTCGATCAGCGGAGAGAGGAAGATGAGGAGGGGCGAGGCTGCGGCCAATCCTGGCGGTGGTCCGACGAGGCCTAGGGAGGAGGCGATTAGGGCTGAGCGACAGAGATTTTTTTTTTTTTCTTCTGTAGGAATTATTTAGAACGGGGGGGGGGGGGGCCTGATATAAGGGAAGAGGGTTTAATTAAATTTTTATATTTATTTATTTTATTATTTTAAAAGTTGACTTTTACATACGACCTCTAACCGAGGCCCACCGCCTGTCGTCCATAGCGTTTTACCCCCATTCCGAACACAATGGGATATGTATCGCAAGCTGGTTTGATTGTTACAATCAGTTTTCGTTAAATTTACATTTAAATCACTATATTGAATTTTAAACGTACATTTCAAATTACCGGGGTCACATATTAACTAAAAAAATTTCAGAAAAATATTTTCTAGCTTCGTATTGACGATACGGTCCTAACAAAACTAGTTTCGTCGAATTCTGAGATCGTTAGAAAAATGGCCAATTTCCAGTCGATCAAAATCAACTGAAATGGTCAAAACACGTTTTCCTTTACCACGCTCACATGTTGATTCGAAAAATTATGAAATTTGAAACCTAGCAATAATTCGACATCACGGACCCAACAAAAGTGGTTTCGTCGAAATCCGAGGTCATTTGCAAAATGTCCATTTTTAAGGGCCTGAATTCCATAGCGACTATTCAGAATTTTCAACTGGACATATCTTTTGCTCCCCGCTATGAAATCTTGATTTGTCGGATTCGTTGGAAAGGTATTCTCAATTAGATTCTAATATTTTTGGTTTCACTAAAATCCGGATTGTTTTGCACCCGGTACATTCAATTGAAGTTTGAAATCGAATTACCGAACTACCGCGCCATTTTCAATTCTATTTATATTTATATATAAATATTTATATTCTAACGACGACGTATATAAATATATACGTCGAATTCTATTCAAAATAAATTTCTCGTCGATATTATTTAAAATAATCTATTTTAAATGTTCAAAATTCACTAAAATCGCCAAAATAAAAATTTTAAACTGGCCCAGATTTTCGGGTTATTACAATCTCCCCCACTTAAAACTTTTCGTCCCCGAAAAGGAACAAAGTCGAAAGTGGTTTGATTATTCAGCTCTACGCTCGATCTGGCTTCCATTCTCCAACTTTTCAGTTTCTGAGAATTTTCAAAATTTCAAAAATTTGGCTAACACCCTAAATTTTTGAAAAATTTCGCCATAACCTCCCCTGCAATGGGAGCATCGGGGAATTTCAAATAGCTTCCCCGGTCCTTCAGATCTCAAAAAGAAAAAGAAAAAGCCAAGCGGCTAGCCAATAGGCTCACAAAATCATCATCACCCAAACAAAACAGGAAATTATGTAGTAAACATGTACCTATTTGTCGGGCAAACAAATTTTATTCTCTGGCTCTAGCCTCCTTGCTATGACCTGTTCAATATAAGTATATGTATATGCAAGCAAATGCGACCAATTGTCGATATAATTCAATATTCGGTTCAATTAGGCATAATGGTTAAAAATTAGCAAACAAATAAACAACCAACACAAACATCAATCAATTAGTGAATTAGAGTTTCAAATTCATAATTTTGATATATCTACAAAAAATCATGTTTTGATGCCAATTCACAACAATGAATCTATCTATCTAAGTTTTGGTTCTCACACCAGTCTAATGGAAATATATAGAAATCACACCTTCGAAATTCGAATATGAATACTGATGATGATGCACCATCATCAGAATCATCCCCGGATATCTAGAATGTGATTCTATATCTACCCAGTATATTAAAACTTCGACTATACGTTCATGACGCGTATACGCGAAATCTATATATACTCGATTGTCCATATTCAATATAAATAAATAATCAAATACGCATAAAGCGATTTAAATTTTTAAAAACAAAATTGTTTTCATTTGAAAAATATACTCCTCACACCCGTTCTAGGATACTACTGATCCCATCTCTAACGAGTCATTCTAATTGGATATTACTAATCCAATATCTGATGAATTCTTTCGTATGGTTCTAATGTGCCTTATTCTCTTAGCTTTGTAAACCAAAGCTCTGATACCAAATGAAACGACCCGAACTTCCCCGGTCTCCGAAGAGAAGAGAAAGAACGAATTGTTTTGAGAACAGGACAAAATAGAACGCATATAAAAGAACATTTCACTGTTATTACAACAATGCATCAGATTACAAGAATATACAGAGTATAAATGAATATTACACAGAAATATCAGAGATTTAAATTACATTTAAGTACATCGCAGCGGAAAATAATACAATACACAACTAGAAGAGATATACGGATACAAAGCTTTCCGGATATCATTCCAGCTGTAAACCAGGATCCTGTGAATATAAATCTGCAAAACCAAAACTACTAGCTGCCCGTGTCGAAAATAAGGGCACCCAGAGTTTAGGTTAAAACAATAAACTCCAGGTCAGTCATGTGACTGGTGTGAGAACTAAAACAGTTATTGATCTTTATTTTAAATCATTAGGTAAATCAAGGGACCACGCCGTATAACACGGAACGGGTTTCCTCCCAAGAATACTAGTGCATGAAACAAACAGCGCAATGCTAAATAAAGAAAAATGAAGCTGTTATAAGACCCAGGTCCCATCACACAATGCAACGCAGCCGAGGATAGGGTTTTCCCTTATAACAGCCAAAGAATGCTTGATACGGTTAAAACAAATCATTTGATACTATAATAAGTGTATAGTGTCAAAAACAATTTCAATCATAAATATAAATCATAGACGGCATGAGTGCCCCATCCCACTATGTCGCCATACTAGGCTCTACAAATAAAGCCGAAATACACGTATTGGAAATTGGATTTCCATCATGGTGGCTCCTGACTCGAAAGATCTATCGCGTAGTACAAATCACCGCGGCTTACGTCTCAGCGAGAGAAAACACCGCTATGCACATCCGCACTTTTGGGACTCAAGTATCACCGCGGCTTACGTCCCAGCAAGAGAAAACACCGCTTACTCTATCCCTCCGAGCACAAAGCTCAATATCGGTCGACCGAATCCACTACACTAAAAATGTATACTGATCAAACCATCAGTTTACCACCATCCCGGGCTGTGAGGCTCGCGGATTCACGTTATACACAAAGCTACGCCACACAGGCCGTGCTTTGATCATCAACCACAAGA
The DNA here is from genome assembly GCA_030737875.1 of Allium sativum. NCBI lineage: Eukaryota > Viridiplantae > Streptophyta > Magnoliopsida > Asparagales > Amaryllidaceae > Allium > Allium sativum. Next base: position 548,849,655 of record CM060912.1, on the reverse strand, counting down.
CTTTGCTTTTCAACAGAAGCCTTGATCAATTGCCACTTACGCATGCCACACAGGCGATTCACTCCATGCGTTTGATATCCATCAATATATAACCCCTGAGCTCGTACGTCTCAGAGAAGGGCGTTAAGCAAGAGAATAAATTCTCCGCCGCCAAACAGATATATATTTAATAGAGATCAATCACACGGACTAAAATCCAATGTCAGACACACAGTCCATTTACAAGTCCGTTCTGGGTCTGAACGAAACCGGAGGCACTTTCCTCGCATATCCATCCATCTCCAGGTACGTCTGGACGATCACCGACTGTTTCCCTCATCTCGGGTGTACAGCCCAATCAAGATCATCAGTAATCACCCAAACGATGTGAAGACTTCCGGTCTTCAACCACCGTCTTCAACTTCGACATCTCGTCGAATCGGTTATTCAGAATGGGTATAAACCCGGCCTTTCTGAATAACCCACGTATATAATAAACGAATGTTACACAAACACAACAAACGCCTCATTCCAATTCAGAATATTCTTTTATTCACAAAATCACATTCTTAGGGAAAGGTTCCCATTAATTTTATCCAAGATAAATTCTTCTAAATTTATTCTTTAATCCTCCTTTGGATATCATTTCAACTAGTCGGGATTAACGAGCCACACCGAAGTAATTATTTATTTTATTTCCCAATCCCAACCTATATCCCATGGAGAAAACTGGTAATACTCCACAACTAACACCACTGTGTTATCGGTAAAATTAATTACCATTTCACGTTCAAATCTAATTAAAGATTCAACTATCGCATTGGAGCAAAACTGGTGGTACTCCACTCTCGATCACCTTTCAGATTTGATAATTTAAATTATCAATTCACATTTTAATCTAATTAAAGATTCATTAAAACTCCACTTAGTTTTAATCTTTTCAAAAATCAATATCCTGCCTTTAACTGGGTTAAAGAACCAATGTCATCAAAAACACGATTCACGACAAACCAAATCACATTTGATATTAAATACAAGGCCCTGAATAGAAAATATATCGGCTTATATTCAATATCAAATTCTGAAACCAACAAATATCGTATTGGAAATAACGATATAAAATATCTTTCAAATCCCCATAACAATATTTGTATAGTCACGAAATCCAACATCGAAATATCCCGAAGATAATTTCGATTCAGCTCCAGTCCAATCCACGTATTGGAAATTATCGATTATTTTCAAAATCACTTTCAAATTCAATTTATTTATTTTAAAAATAAATTGATTTCAATTCTAGTTCAAAACTAGTTCATTTCGATAAAAATCTATTTTTATCTTTTCAAATGTGGAATTTTCCAGCCCAAATCTTTCCAATTCACATATTATAATTTTACACAAATTATAGATATTTTTAATAATTTTATCAAGGCCCGTACAGTCGATTTCCAACAACGGCCATCGAACTGCACTTACAGCGACCTTTTTCGAATTTGATTTGGACATAATTCCAAATCCAACCGTTAGATTTCAAATTTCTAATATTCATTGGAAAGCTCTTTTCGATACGAACCCAACGGTTCCGGTTTTAGGAGAATCCGGCAGTCGGATCTCCCGCAATGTCCGTTTGAAATAAATGGTCGAAATTCACGAACTGCCGCGGCGCGGCGCGTTCTATTCAGGCCATTATATATATAATATATATATTATATATATTTCGTCGATTTCCTTTTAAAACGAATCTTATAAATAGTTCTACATTCGTTTCAAAACAATTCCAACTTCCATTTCAATTCAAATCAAAATTGAATTCTTCTTTATAAATTCGTTTTAAAATTCATTTCTATTCAATTCAAATTTCAATTCAATTTGAATTCATTTCAATTCACTTTCAATTCAATCCATTTCGAAATCGTTTTCAATTCAATTCATTTCGAAATCGTTTTCAATTCAATTCATTTCGAAATCGTTTTCAATTCAATTCATTTCGAAATCGTTTTCAATTCAATTCATTTCGAAATCGTTTTCAATTCAATTCAAAATCGATATAAATATCGTTCACGTCAAAATGGCGTCAATCTAATCATCACGGCTTCACATATTTCTATTTTCAAATATTCTTTATTCTATCCATCAAATGAAAATTTATCCCATTCAACACATGAATCTATATTTATTTCAACACACGACTAATCTCAACACATGAGTACTGTCAACACATCACTATTTTTATATTCAACACATGAATTTTCTTTTATAATATTCATTACTTTCCCGATTGGAATGAGGCCCAATCAATCACCATATAACGTTAATTATATGGATTCCATACAACACATGTATATGATAGCAATAATAAACAATCAACCATCAACCAAAGTGCACTACACTGTATAAGCATCAAATATAGATATCTTACGCTTATAACAGCCTGTCAATCAACCGATCGACATATTTAATCAATCAGGATGAGTGAAATTCATATTTCACTCCCAACACCCGTGTGGGGTTTCAAACAATCAAACACAGATTTTTAGTTGTGCAGTTGGGCGATGTGTAAAATTTATCGACCCATTCAATATCAGTCAAATCAGTGTATATAAACAAATCGGCCGATTTGTTTATAAATATTTATTTATTCACTTTCACGTTAAAACTATATTTTTAACGACAAAAATATTTACTTCACACTTGAATTTCTATTCAGTTCATTTACACAATAAAAATGATATTTTTATTTTTCTAACATATTTTAGAAAATTTCGGCGGCATAACGGCACGATACTAGAAACGGGACGAGGCCTAGCCTTTTCCCCGGTCTAGTGAAGGCTCACGCCATTCACACATCAATCAAATCAATTCGTTATGTAAACCACAAAGTTTGGAGTAAGCGTCTAACCTAGCCTTACTCCTTCGCCTTATAACGGCGCACGTCTAATCCTAACCAATTTATCGATTCGATTTTTCACACCACAAACCACATTCAAACCAATATCGCAATCAATAACCAAACAGCCAAACAAACAAGTCCATGGTCTGTGGACGGGTGTCGGGTGCTACTAAGCACCGTCTGCATCCTAGTATATATATATATAACTAGAAAAATTAAATTGAAAGGTGAGAAATTCTCACCTATAGCTATCCTAGCTCCACGGCACTTCATTGATAGAAATCTTCAACGTCATCGCATCTTCGTCATCTTCGTTGCCCGTAGTCACTACATATATAAAAATCACATTTTTATATATCCTCTATTATATAAAAATCATATTTTTAGTATGCTATTCAATATATAAAAATCAAATTTTTAGTTCGAAGTTCATTGATAAAAATTATATTTTTACTTCGTTGCTCAAAGATAAAAATTATATTTTTATCACGCTATTTTCCATATTAAGATTTCGCCTTTTCTAAAATAAAGATTTAGCCTTTTCAAAAATAAAGTTTTCGCCTTTATAAAAATAAAGTTTTCGCCTTTATAAAAATAAAGTTTTCGCCTTTATAAAAATAAAGTTTTCGCCTTTATAAAAATAAACACTTTATCTCAACGTATATAAAATAAAAATCAGATTTTTATTTCGTTACATACACAAAGATGATATCTTTATATCCTCTATCCTATAAAGATTATATTTTTAATACTTTAACAATATAAAAATCATATTTTTAATATTCCTATATAGTAAAGATTATATTTTTAATACTTTAACAATATAAAAATCATATTTTTAACACTTTAAAAATATAAAGATTATATTTTTATCACTTTACTACATAAAATAAAAATAAAAATTAGCTTTAAAGTAATAATAATAAAAAAAAAACAGTTTTAAAAATAAAGAAAATTCAGTTTTTAAAATCAATTACAAATCAGTTTTATAAAATCTAGTTTATATAATAAATATAATTCAGTTTATATAATAAATATAAAATAAATAAAATTAAAAAAACTTACAGGGGGCTCGGGGTGGCGGTTGCTGACGTCAGCGCAGGGGGGGGTCGGAGTTGTCGCTGGTTGAACTCGAGGGGGGGGGGTAGCAAAAGGAGAAGAGGGGATCGAGGTGGGGGTCGATGACGGCACAGGGATCGGAGGAGAAAAGGGAAGGCGCGGCGGTTGTGGGAGGCGTCATCGCGGTGGGTTTAGCGATGGGGGGGGGGTTCGATCAGCGGAGAGAGGAAGATGAGGAGGGGCGAGGCTGCGACCAATCCTGGCGGTGGTCCGACGAGGCCTAGGGAGGAGGCGATTAGGGCTGAGCGACAGAGATTTTTTTTTTTTTTTCTTCTGTAGGAATTATTTAGAACGGGGGGGGCCTGATATAAGGGAAGAGGGTTTAATTAAATTTTTATATTTATTTATTTTATTATTTTATTATTTTAAAAGTTGACTTTTACATACGACCTCTAACCGAGGCCCACCGCCTGTCGTCCATAGCGTTTTACCCCCATTCCGAACACAATGGGATATGTATCGCAAGCTGGTTTGATTGTTACAATCAGTTTTCGTTAAATTTACATTTAAATCACTATATTGAATTTTAAACGTACATTTCAAATTACCGGGGTCACATATTAACTAAAAAAATTTCAGAAAAATATTTTCTAGCTTCGTATTGACGATACGGTCCTAACAAAACTAGTTTCGTCGAATTCTGAGATCGTTAGAAAAATGGCCAATTTCCAGTCGATCAAAATCAACTGAAATGGTCAAAACACGTTTTCCTTTACCACGCTCACATGTTGATTCGAAAAATTATGAAATTTGAAACCTAGCAATAATTCGACATCACGGACCCAACAAAAGTGGTTTCGTCGAAATCCGAGGTCATTTGCAAAATGTCCATTTTTAAGGGCCTGAATTCCATAGCGACTATTCAGAATTTTCAACTGGACATATCTTTTGCTCCCCGCTATGAAATCTTGATTTGTCGGATTCGTTGGAAAGGTATTCTCAATTAGATTCTAATATTTTTGGTTTCACTAAAATCCGGATTGTTTTGCACCCGGTACATTCAATTGAAGTTTGAAATCGAATTACCGAACTACCGCGCCATTTTCAATTCTATTTATATTTATATATAAATATTTATATTCTAACGACGACGTATATAAATATATACGTCGAATTCTATTCAAAATAAATTTCTCGTCGATATTATTTAAAATAATCTATTTTAAATGTTCAAAATTCACTAAAATCGCCAAAATAAAAATTTTAAACTGGCCCAGATTTTCGGGTTATTACATTTCGATTTTCGGGTTGTTACGTTAGGGGAATTGAGTAACACATTAATTATCAGGATTTTTTAAAGAGGCATAAACTAAAGATGTAGTTATGTATGTATGATACGTGCAAATGCAGTCATAAGCATTCTAAATTTTGTTTGTTAGCCAATGAACACCTTCCGTTTCTTCCTTTTCTGTGAGATGGAAAGTTCATGTGTTAAAACTATATCAAAAGTCATCGGATAATAAATGTGTTTAATTGTGAAAAGAAAGAATCAAATTAGTATTGATTTTTAAAATGGTATTAATTTTCAAAACTAGCATTTATTAAGTTAATAGGATACTACGAATATTTTAGGCTAATAAAAATCAGTACTAAATCAGTTCTTATATGTAATAGGATAATCGAAGTCAAATCAGTTAATAGGATAATTCATGATACTCAAATCAGTATTTTTTTTCTAATTCAGTTATTGGATATCCAAAATTAATCTTGATTGAACTTTTATTAACCCAATTAAAGCATAATTTGTTAAAGAAATATTAAATCAGTTTGATCCGTTAAATCAGGGATGTAGTATTAATACATGAACTGTTGAGTAGATGTATTTTGCTAAGTAAGACAACCTACTCGATTGAAATAGTATTAAATCAGTTTGATAGGGTAATTGATGATAATCATATCAGTATTACTACTATACTTCAATTTAATCATATTAGTATTACTGTTATGCCTCAATTAAGATGTTGGATATCTTGAGTTAAAAAACCTTAATTGGTGAAAATTTCTCTTGCTTTGTTGCTAAATAAAACAAGGATACTATATTCATCAGCTACCTATCTGTATTAAATGAAACAAGGATATTGTACACACCTGTTGCTAGTTGGTGAAAATTTTCCTTGCTTTCTTGCTAAATAAAATAAGAATATTGTATACGCTAATCACTTTATGACTTAATCGGTACTAATTCATTTTAATAGGGTATTATATGCATCAGCAGACATATGTTGCTAAATAAAACAGTTGAATAGGTAAATTAGTATTAAATCAATTTATTATGGTAATTGATGATAATCAAATCAATACTGAATTTATACTTCAGTTAAGCTTTTGGATATCCAGAGTGAAAACAACTTAATTGGGGAAATTTTCCCTTGCTTTATGTTGTACTATAATCATTTTAAGTTAATTCAAGCAAATTCTAAGTAAATTAGCGATAATTGGATTACAAGAATAGTAATAATTATTTGATTATCATGTTTGTTTAATTTAATTTGTGCTTAGTAGTGTTTGCTTGCGATGGCCGGTTGGATCTGAAACATGCTAAGCCTACAAATATTGCCGAAAATATGGATTTGGATAACCGAAACAGTACATGCTTTAAGTTCAAGTGTTGTTACAAGCAATGCCAATTAATTGAAAGAACATAATTTAAGCTCTTTGTGGATTAGCCCCATTTGATTGTTTTTTGAAGATTGTCATTCTGTGTACATGGAATCTGTGTAGATGATGATTCTAAATGTCTTACCATTGTCTTTGTTCATTTTTTTTACTTACACCATTTTATGCAAATTTCAGCATTTACATAATTTTATAGGTTACGCATATGTATGAGCAGACAAGCCATTTACAAAAAAGAACAATCAATAGTTCAGATAGTATATAGATTATATCATTTTATTTATTGCATCTTTTTTTGGATTATGAAGTAATAAATTTATTTTTATTTAGCAACAAATTAGCTTTCAAATTTTTTACTTCTTTACTAGATCATTTGAATATTTTTGCCTATGGACACGGATGAATTTCTTTTGCACCATCTGTAGATTTTATGACTGAATATATTTTACACCTTTTTCTGCTACATGTTCCCTATTTGTCATAACTACATGTGCTCTATTGCTGATTTTGCATTTACATAGTGGATCTATGACTATAATTGAATAACATTATGCATGCTATGTTGAAACAATGTTTGCTATATCAAAATTTCTTATGCATGGTGTGAATTAAACATTGTATAAACAAAATTGTGCTCTTATATATTTCTAGAAAAAATAATAAATTTGTTAGAAACTTAAAATTTGCTCCTAACATCCCCTCTTATTGCTGAATGTGTGCCTAGAATAAATATTATATCAGCTCACCATCATTAATGATTGTAATTATTCAAAAATATGTCGAAATTTAAATTGTGGAGAGTGTTACTTCCTGACCAGTTAAATGAAAGCAAATTTTAAATAGTTCAACAAAACGTAATGTTTACATAAAGATCATAATATAAACCTGTATTACTTTTATGTATACTTTATATTTTTCTCTCTTTGGTGGTTCGACTATTATTCTCGTATGCACATATAAGTGGGAAAATAAGTGAGTTTAACTCACCTTGATTTTATTCTATCATTAAACCACTTGTTTTCAATTAAATTAAACTGACATTTTAATTTAATTAAAAATCACAGTTGTCTCAAATGCTAATCCAACCAGCTTCATCTCGTAACTTTCGTTCTTGCGGTCCCAACATGACCAACGGTTCTTGATTCTGATAATGTATGATCGATATATTATTACTATAAGGTTATAAAACAATTAAATTATTAAAACATTTATTTTTGGGTTTAAATGGGCCTTACCCTATGCTATAATTGGCCTACACCCTTACTGGTTAGAGAAAAAAGATGCTGCAGCTTCGTATACACCTATCAGGCCTGAAATATTTTGCCACCACATTTAAAAATACCCAACTCCTTCCTCACGTTTGTTACTTTATTTCATCCTTCCCCTTTTTTATATTAATTTGGCTCGCAAGCCCACATTTACTTCATCCCAAAACCCTTACTGCAAAATCTCGCAACCTTTCTTCCCCGATGAACCTCTTGAAACTTTCCTCCTATATCATCTTCTGCACGCACACATTGACATTACCCAAACCACCATGAACCTTCAAACAAATTAAACCGGAAGACTCCACTTCCCATGTGGAACTCATAGATACCCTCATCAACCCCTCTGGCGGTCCCGTTCTCCGACCGGTGGTGACCCGGCACCTTCCAGATGCGACATTATTTCCCTTTAAAATACCCCAAAGTTCACCCACACTCACGTCTTGCTTCACTCATTCCTCCTCCATACCCAAATTCGCAAGGAGAACTCTAGAATGCAAGATAAACACAAACCTAATTTATAGCATTTTCCGTCGAACTCGACCGTTCGAATCCCTGAAATGGCAATCCTATAGTGGATGAATTGACAAGTATATAGCAACATATTACACGATTTTAGAGTGAGTATTTAATTTTAAAAAAAAAGAACCAGAGAAGCTATTTGATGTATATATTTTCTTTACTGTAACCATTCCTGATGATGAAGCCGTCGGCTTTGGGGTCTCCTATTTATAGATTTACGTTGCTTGGCCATCACGAAATTGGTTTGGATGGCACGGTATCATTTGTAGGGTGGCTGCAGATTACTAAATGGGTTTGCAGTGGTGTCACTCGATGATGTTCTTCCATTTCATTTTCAATGTGGCATGTCTGCAATGCTCTCTTTTCTATAGTCGATGATTTGAACATTTGGGTAGGCGTGATGTTTCAGTTATGTGGTGAGAGGGTGGCTAAGATTCATCTCAGTAGTTGTGGGCGTTGTTGTATGTGCAGTAGGAGACAGTATAGGTTTACATGCATTTGTTTCTCCATACGAAAGAAAGAAAACAAAAGACGGGAAAGAAAGATAGATAGCTGTGCATTAGTATAGGCCAAACATGATATAGCTGGCATGAAATTTCTCTTCTATAGGACCGAACGTAACTCAGGGTAGGTTTCTTTTTGATGTGAGCTTACAAGACAGTAAATACTTAGCGGTTAAGTTATGAATACCATATTTGTTTCGTAAACACATTAATAAATTTGTACTGTTATTTACGCTATTTTTAAATATACGTATTTCCAGACACCAACTCCAAACCCAACAAAAATAAATATACCGCTACGTCTTAACGTTCTGGTTCTAATAAAATTAATTTGGTTGAAAAATGGACTTCTTTTGCACAAAGAAGTTTTTTGAATTTCAAGATATTTTTCTGTTCATCTTTAAGTTGCACTCACCGATAAAACAAGTCTAATTGGCTTCAAAATGGAAAATTAGCAATAACTAGCTGTATGCATTCCCCAAAAAAAATGTTTCATTGAAAATGGAGGTCGTTTGAAAAAATAGCGGTTTATAACAATTATATAATATCGATAAAATAATATAAATTTCCAAAACAATTAAATTAAATAATAATTATGTAACGACCTGCCTTTTTTGCCCGATTCTCACTAGTGAATAAACCAACTTAAATCGTTCATAAAGACCGATGGTTATGGGTACTAAAATATTTGAACACAAACAACAGAACTTTTCATTTCATTACAAAAATTTTACATCAAAGTTACAAATAATCAAAGTACAATACAAATTCAGCAGAAATAAAATGCTCAGAGCGGAAGAAGAAAACCAAAATAAAGCACTAGCTCCAGATCTGAATCCAACTTTGAAGACTAAACTTGCAACTAAACTACTAGTTGCCTGTGCAAACTTATGGGCACCCAGAGTTTAGGTGGGGAACAATAAACTCCAGGTCAGTCGTGGGGCGGGTGTGGGAACTCAAAACATTTATTATTTCGGGTTTATTTTGAAGTTGGGAAAATTCACTGGACCACGTCGCTAACGCGGAACGGGTTTACCCCATGTGGATTCCTGTGCATCGAACTCGCTATGACTTGGGAAAATAAAGCTATCATAAGCTCATCCCACATCACACAATGCAAACGCACACCAGATGGGCGAGTTTTGTCTTATGATAACCAAAAATGATTTCATACGTAAAATCCTCTTTTAGTGCAATTATTAGTGCATTATGTTGAAAATCATTTCACAAAAAAAATATTAATCTTAGAGAGCATCGTGACTATGCCCACATACATAGTTTACAAACAAGTCGAATGGCTCGTACTGGTTATTGGGTTTCCAACATGATGGTTCCTGGCATGAAGGATCAATCGAGAACACAAAGCTAAGTATCTCCCGGTTAACATCCAGACAGGGACACTGAATACAAAGCGCGAAGTATATATCCCGGTTTTCATCCAGGCATCAGACACCATATATACTTTATTTCCTCATGTTTTGAGGTAGATTATGATACCCCACATCCGCTAATGTCACTCTTATCAGAATGCATTAAGTTTCGCGAAGGTTATAGGTAAATAGAAACGAAAACTTTACAAGACAAATATAAAATAACAACAGAATTTAAAACTTTATTTAATAGAAAACATCATGGTCCAAAACATGGTTACATCATAAGTCTGAAATACTTAAAACATAAAACTTCTGCCTTGTACAAAAATCATCATCAGAGTACAATAATACATAAAAGAGCATAATCCCTAAAATATAGCCAAAGTAGAGCAAATATGAAATCGAGCAATACATCTAAGCAGCTCCAAGCATAATGAAAGTAGAATCCTGATCAAGCTTGAGTATTCTCACCCTAAGAACCTAGGGGGAGGGGGAAACGGAAGAGAAAAAAAGAGGAAACAAAATGGATCAGACATAAAGTCTAGCGAGTCTAGTTACTTTTAGCATATAAATAAGTAAAAGCATCATAATAGGCATATAAACTGTAGAGAGATAACACTATCATAAGACATGTATAACAAGGTAAACAGGATAAACAGAACATAACATGCCTTGCGCTTCTCTAATACTTTTCTCTGCACCAATATTAGTATAACAAGAACAAGATGTTCCCAATAAGTACAAGATGGTAGACTTAGGTGTACTTCTAGTGAGAGGTTTTACCCCATACAATAATAGGTAGCCCAATTGAACTGACATGTATTAACCCCAAATGACACTAACGGGCTCCTAAACAAGCAAGGCTAGATGTAACCTAGCAAGAGTAAACAACCATCTCCACTGATGTCACAGGGTCTTATCTTCCCTAGAAAGCGGACCCATGCACGCACATGACTCCGTAGGAATGCGCCATCAACACCTTCACTCAAGTGACCTCTTATAATCAGCTCTGTGAGCGTGCCCAAACCCCGACATAGTTCGGGGTTTCTCGTTTGATACCAAGATGGGTTACTGACCGAAACGAGTCCCACACGACAGATGATACAAGCTTCCCCCTAGGCTTGCATTCCCACAACTAGGATTTCAACAGGTTATACCTACTGGTATAACAAGATGGCATAACCCCAACAGGTTAAGTTTGTCGGGTTCATATGTATAAACCATCCCTACACGTTTAACAAGATTAACTTAACCCTCTCACTGATTCAAGCAAGTTTACTTAACCCCTACTCAAGTTAACAGGTTCATGTAATCCTTATGGATTCAAACAGGTTAAGTATTACAAGTTCATCGCCATTCATTCATTTATGGTTATAATGTGCTAGACCTCCCCCATTAAGTTTATCACTTGTGGATGCTGGATATGTCGGTTGGGTTCAGGCAGACTTCTTCCACAAGTCGGACTTAACCTCGTGTCTTAGCACCGTTACATGTACATTTATGCACTTAGACCCATCACATTAGATTCACCGCTTATGGTCGTTGGATATGTCGGGCGGTTCCGGGCAGACTTCTACCACAAATGCAATCTAACCTCGTGTCTAAGCGCGGTTACAGTTTCTAATTAATGTAAATCTAGACATTTTCATTACTAACCAATTTTCATGTTTATTATGCCCCAAATCCTCGTATGATCTACGATACAAGTAATACCCCAAATTAAGGTTTAGATCAAGATATAGATTATGCCCCCAAATCCCAAGTTTTGGCTAAAGGTAAAATTTATGCCCAAAATTCCCAATCATATTTACAATATGAATTATTCCCCAAATTAACCATTTCCATTCTTTCCCAAATTGGTGCATTCGCGTATTTCAGCGATAGGCCTAGGGTTGAAGGTAGCCTGGTTATAAAAACAAAAGGGGAGAGAGGGAGAGAAGAGAACAAGAATAGGCATAGTAAATAAAACTGCATATGATGTCATAATTAGGCAAACAAATATAATAGGCATAAGATGACATGATTAGTCAAACTAACATAATAGGGATATCATTAATTGGCATATAGGCACTAATCAATAGATCAGATGTACAAGTAATGGTAGATCTGATATGATTTAGGTTACTGTCAGGCATAGGCTTAGATCCAAACTTATTAAACATGTCAAGATTACATTTTAGGTGTTTATAACTAAAAGCAACATAAACTCACTGTGATTGGATCTAAAGAGCAGATATTGATCGTAGACGTTAAAGCACAGATCCTCGAATATGTATAACTTGTTGTTGAAGAAGAATAGGTTAGATCAAGCTAAGTTGGGGCAGCACCTCCTTGTCTCCATTGTTTTTGGTGAATAAAAACAATGAGAATGAGGTGATATTTATAGCCTAAGGTCAACGAATCTAGTCAAAAAACGAGTCTATGTTCAGAAGTTGAATTCTGCCCAGATCTCGGGAGGGGGGGTCGACATGGGGGTCAACACCCCTGTGTTGGTGTCGACCCATGGGTCGACATCCCTAGGCTAGGGTCGACCCCTAACGGACCGATTTCCCTCCTATTTTCCCGCTTCTGATTTTGATTTTCTGGAATTTTTTTATTTATATATAAATTGCTTATATGTATATAAACTTCAAACCTTAATATCTTCTTCGTATGATGTCCATTTTGCGCAAACTCGCAGTCTATCTTAAATAGAATTCCGAGATGAATGCAATGGCATAGTCCGTTTTACTTAATTCTAAATATTTAATTAAGTATTCTTTAGTTTATCACTTTAATGTGTTGTAAAATTTACGGGGTATTACATTCTCCCTTTCTTAAAGGATTTCGTCCTCGAAATCTCTAAGTTAAGAAGAATGCATATCCTAACATCCATCACCCATCTACTCATCCATCAATCATAGGGATCCATTATCCTTAAAAGATTTCTAATGCTTATATGAACATGTACAAAAGTGTGTGTATATGTCCCTATACTAATGCAAAAGATCAGGCGGTCTACTGATTCAATTGACCTCTTTAATGCAATGTATGTTAGTCCCATGAATCCAATATGTATGCAAATAATCCTAATATATCATGTAAAGGCTATATGCGTGCACAATCATCCATTCAAATGCAACATCCATACGATGATACACCCATTTCCATCCATTAAATGAAGAAAAATATACACATGCATCCATATGCAGTATGAGAGTGATTGAGTCGATCTAGTGCCTAATGTATGTGTATATGCATCCACGAGCAACCACTTGCATCCATCAAACATAACATGTCTCAAACACATGTTTACATCCATGGGATTTCTATCTAAAGGTCGAAGATTCGGTCAATAGGATATACTTAAACGATAGAAACTAGCATAAATAAAAGCTTTGGAGAAAGGAAGTTAAGAACATACCCTTGGTATGAAGCGCGAATCTTGTCTTCAATCTCCCAAGTTACATCCTCTTGATTATCTTCCCACTATACTTTCATCAACTTGACCTCTCGGTTGTGTAGCTTCTTAACTTCTGATCCAAGAATACGGGTAGGAATTCGTCTAACTGTTGCCTCCCGTTCTACCTCTACTTCCTCAAGCATACTCGGCTCAACTACTATTGCGGTATCATGCAAACATTTGCTTAAATGGGAAACGTGTAAAACACCATGAACGCCGGACAGTCTCTCTAGTAGCTTTACTCTATAGGCCATTTGGCCAATCCTTTCTGTTATGGGAAATGGCCCTACAAATCTTGGTGCAAATTTCCCTATAGATCCAAAACGAGCTACATTCCTTAAAGGTGATACCTTGATGAAAACCATGTCTCCCACGTCGAACTCAATATCATTTCTTCTATTATTTGCGTAGGACTTCTGCCTATCCTAAGCTGTCTTCATGTGTCTGCGGATAAGATCAATCTTTTCCGAAGTTTCTCTAACCATCTCAAGTCCAAGTAGAAGTATTTATGTAGATTCCCACCAACAAGTCGGTGATCTACAGGGTCGTCCCTACAATGCTTCGAAGGGTGCCATGCCAATACTAGCCTAATAACTGTTGTTGTAGGCAAACTCTACTAAAGGAAGATGCTCTTCCAAAGTCCCTCCGAAGTCTAGGATACACAGCCTTAAAGATCCTCAAGAACTCTATTCACCCTTTCCGTCTGTCCATCAGTCTAGGGGTGATAAGCGGTGCTCAAACACAACTGTGTACCTAATGCCTCTTGCAAGCTCCTCCAAAACTCAATGGTAAATATAGGGTCACGATCACTCACAATAATGGAAGGTACTCCATACAGACGGACTATCTCACTTAGATAAACTGCTGCCAACCATGTTGTCGTCCTCTTACTCTTAACAGGGATGAAATGAGAGCTTTTGGTAAGCCTGTCGACTACAACCCAAATAATGGTGTTTCCTTTCCTTAGTCTAGGAAAACCATCAATGAAATCCATAGAGACGCTCTCCCATTTCCACTGTGGGACTTCTAAAGAATGAAGTAAACAACCGGGCATCTTTTACTCAGCTTTGACTTGCTGGCAAATTAAACATCGAGAAACAAATTCCGCCACATCTTTCTTCATCCCAGGCCAAAAGAAAACCCTCCTCATATCCCTATACATCTTATCACCACCTGGATGGATAGTCATCCTAGAATGATGGGCTTCCTCAAGGACTGTCTTCAACAAACTCCCAACTCAGGGAACACAAAGCCTTCCATATCATTGCAACCACTCTCTATCATCCGTGGAATATCTACTGAGGTGACTAGAAGTCTCCCCTCTACTGAGCCTATCCAAGATATATGCTAGTTGGGGGTCCCCTCGCTGAGAAGTTCCTATCTGGTCCAACAGAGTAGGTCGCACCTCTAATGATGCCAATAAACCAGGTGTAAACTTGCTGGAGGGTCTAAAATCAAAAGTCGATATAAACTCCAAGCTTTTCCTCTCCACAAACAGAGGACTACATGTCATCCTCTGCCTACTCAATGCATCTGCCACCACATTACCCTTTCCAGGGGTATAAG
This sequence comes from Allium sativum, assembly GCA_030737875.1. NCBI lineage: Eukaryota > Viridiplantae > Streptophyta > Magnoliopsida > Asparagales > Amaryllidaceae > Allium > Allium sativum. The sequence continues at coordinate 548,834,380 of CM060912.1, read as the reverse complement.
CAATCTCAAAGTCGTAGGACGCTAGGAACTCCATCCATCTTTGTTGCCTTAAATTAAGATCCTTCTGCGAGAACAAGCACCTGAGAGATTTATGATCGATGTACAACTCGAACCTCTCTCTTAGTAGATAATGGCGCCAAGTCTTAAGCGTGAATACTATGGCAGCTAACTCTAAGTCGTGGGTAGGGTAGTTCTTCTCATGATCTCTTAGTTGTTTACCTCTGTAACATACTACCCTTCCCTCTTGCATCAGAACCGCACCAAACCCTGTACCACATGCATCAGTGTATACTGTGAACACCTTGTTCCCATTAGGCAAAGCCAAGACTGGGGCTATTGTTAGATCCCTGTTCAATCACTAAAAAGCATCTTCACACTCTATATCCTAAGAAAATGTCAAATTCTTTTTTGTCAGTCTGGTGAGTGCAGCTGATATCTTTGCGAAGTCCTTAATGAACTTCCTATAATAGCCCGCTAACCCAAGAAAACTTCTTACCTCTGTTGCATTCTTCGAGATCTACCAATCTTGAACCGCAACTACCTTCGCGGGATCTACAGTTATCCCATCTTTAGAGACCACATGCCCCAGAAATATCACTTCTTTTCTACAAAAATGACATTTAGAGAATTCGCCATAAGCTGGTGCGCGCAGAGAGCTTTCATGACCTCCCTCAAATGTAGGGCATGCTCTTCCTCATTCTTCGAGAAAATAAAGATGTCATCAAAAAAGACCATAACAAACTTATTTAGAAATTCCTGAAACACCCTACTCATCATTTGAACAAAATAGCCGGGTGCATTCGTCAACCCAAAAGGCATGACGAGCCACTCGAAGAAACCATCTGGAATTCTAAAAGCGATCTTGTCTATATAGTCCTCAGCTACTCTCAACTAATGAAACCCCGTGGCTAAGTCTAACTAAGAGAAAACAGATGCACCAACAAGTTGGTCAAACAGATCATCTATCCTCGGAAGTGGGTGCCTATTATTCTTAGTGAGTTTATTCAACTCTCTATAATCCACACATAAGCGAAGTGAACCATCCTCCTTAGTGGAGAATACTAGTGGAGCACCCCATTCATATATGCTTCGCCTAATAAACCCTTTCTCAAGTAGCTCCCCTACTTGCTTGCTAAGCTCCCTCCTTTCTCTTGGAGCCATATGATGACAGGCAATGCAACTGGCTTTGCATTGTCCACCAAGTATATACGGAAATCAATCTCGCGCCTCGGAGGTAAGCCCCGAACCTCCTCAAAAACATCAAGATACTCACAGACTACCGGTACAGATCGTAGATAATCGATAGACGCACCAAGCGACTCTAGGAAACTAAGCATGACAGACCCTTTAGAGTCATAAAAAATCTCGAGGGTCCTCCCACGGCAAGTAAAAAGTCTAACAACCCTACTCTTACAATCTAGAATGGCACCATATATGGCTAGCTAATCCATCCCTAGAATCAAACCATAGCCCATGAAACCAAGCACATATGTGTCGCATTCAAACTCGACGCCCAACACAGATATTCTCAAACCCCAACAAATCATAGATAAATGAATCGTATCCTCAATGGGGTTAGAGACATCAACGGGATCCAAAACCATACTAGTACCAAGGTATAGAGACTCAACCACAGAATCAGATATAAAAGAATGTGAAGCACCAGAATCAAAAAGAGGTTTAACTGGATGATTAGAAAGAGAAATCAAGACTTCAATGGAAACTTTCCTACCTCTATCTGGTACACCGGCCAAGAGAGCATGTACTTGCCCTTCAGAAGATCCTGCATTTTGCCCCTGTCCTTGTTTCTTCGGGCAATCCTTAACAAGATATCTGACCTCTCTACAATAGAAACAACTGTTCTTCCTTCTTTCATCTATGTTCCCTTCTTAAGCCACCATTTTTCTCATCCCTGGGTTGTGATCCTCAGCCTTAACTCCCTTATTCTCCTCCTTACCGTCCTTGTGTAACATGTTAACAAGTCTCTCGAAAGCTGCCTCCATCGCACAGAAATCTTTACGAATTTTGAGAGAAAATTAGCCGTAGACGGAACTATTGTGGCTACAAATGGAGGTTGGGCACTTCCTTGCCCTTCGACATGTGTCGTAGTTTCAACATGCCTACGGAACCATGCCACAATGGGGACACCTTTCAGGAATAATCGGTTCCCTAGACATGCTGGAAAGAAAAGGAAAAGGGACTCAAGTGGAGGATCGAGGGATATTTTATAAGGCTTTGGGGAATTTTTTTTTCAAAACAGACCTTTTCTTTTGAAAATGCTTTCTTTTAAAACCTTTTTGAAAAAAATATTCAAAATATTTTATCTGATCTGGTAACCTTCAACTCTGATAACAAATGTGACACCCCACGTCCGTTAATGTTACTCTTTATCAGAATGCATTAAGTTTTGTGAAGCGTTATAGGTAAACAGAAATGGAAACATTACAAGACAGATATAAAATAACAACGAAATTTAAAAATTTATTAAATAGAAAACATCATGGTCCAAAACATGGTTACATCATAAGTCTGAAATATTGAAAACATAAAACTTCTGCCTTGTACAAAAATCATCATCAGAGTACAATAATACATAAAAGAGCATAATCCCCAAAATATAGCCATAGTAGAGCCAATATGAAATCCAACAATACATCTAAGCAGCTCCAAGCAGAATGAAAGAAGAATCCTGATCAAGCTTGAGTATTCCCATACCGGTTTGGAAAATACAACAATACATCATAAGTTCTAGGGTGACAGAGAGGATAGTGTCTAGGCTTGAGTTTGGAAAATACAAGTTTCATGCTCTCCCTGGATATCCCTAACTGATCCGACGGACGAGATGGTTACTTTCAAAACCTGATTTGAAAATTAATCAAAACCCTTTGAACTAGAAAACACGAATAGGCCTAACCCGAGGTTAGATTGAGTTGCGACGTAAATCTGCCCGGAACCAACCAGCACATCCAGTAATCGCAACAATATCTGTCTAATGTGAGTGGTCATGGCTTTAATCTATTTAATCAAAGCTAGAACAAGAATGGCAGGGTTAAGTCAACTAAGGCACTTAACTGATTCAACATGATAACCAGACCGGTGGGTGGGGTTAGGTTCTTAACACATTTAAGATAGAATGGGAGGGTTAAATCCATAGGAACACTTAACCAACTTAACACAGTTAAGCTAGAATGGGAGGGTTAAGTCCATAGGAACACTTAACCAACTTAACACAGTTAAGCTAGGATGGGAGGGCTAAGTCCATAGGGACACTTAACCAAATTAACATGTTAACTAGACTAGAAGGTGGGGTTAAGTAAAGTTAATATACTTAGCCAAATTAACATGTTAACTAGACTAGAGGTTGGGGTTAAGTAAATACACTTAGCCAATTTGATATGTTAGTTGGGTTAGAACGTACGGTTAAATAAACTTGAACACTTAACCGTCAGATTGTGATAAAGGAATAGGGTTAAGTCTAAAACATGAAGTGATAATACTTAACCATTAATAACATGTTAGTTAAAACAGACGGGCAAGGTTAAGTTAAAAAGGGACACTTAACCAATACAGGGTGAATGGGTAGGGTTAAGTAATAAGAAATACTTAACCAATATAACTGGGTTTGTGGTCGGGTTAAGTCAACATGAATCACTGATAACACTTAACCAATTTAACAGGATAAAGGGAGAGGGTTAAGTTAGCTTGAATTGACTAATGACACTTAACCAATCCAAATTGTCGGGAAAGAGAACTAAGTAGTAAACCTTAGTTAAAAGGGAACTAAGTAGTAAACCTTAGTTAAGAAAACAACGATTCTGGAAACTAAGTGGTAAACCTTAGTTAGTTGAACTAAGTAGTAATTCTTAGTATAACACGGGAAGGAGCGAATGTCCGTCTGAGTAAAAGAAGGCTCCAACGAATTGGGTTATGAAGCCCGAGGCTTCGAGGGGACGTGAGGGTACTCTTGGTATCCCTCTGTGAGGCTGCAGATGATCCTCCTGGGCACACAGAGGTTAAGGTCTGCGTAGAAGAACCAGGGGTATGCCTTGGTTGCAATATATGGCAACCTAAAGACTAGGATGGACCGGCGTGATTCGGCGAGAAAACGGTAGCCCTGTGATAGCAACTCGTCGTCTACCATCCATCTTCAGTCAATTGAGATACGTGAAGCGGAAAGGCGGAGAACTCCAAAAGACCATATACTTGCTATCTAGTTATGGGTGAGGATGGCCATAGGGTAGTAGGGGCACCGGGGGCCGGCGTATAGTTCTCATTTTTCAAGGTGTGCCTTTCATTAGTTGAGGGAGGGGTCAAGTGGGACCATAGCCACTGGAACAAAAACAGACCTTAGCATCTGCATCAACAGATATCTGAAAGCTCCCGACCGAGTTCTATGTTTCTTGATTTTCCCTGCCACAGGACTCGGACCGCACATTATAGGACATGTGCATCTAGACAAGCGATAACGATTCGCGATACATGCGTGGGGAAGTATAGGAACATATACCACTCTAGGTAGTGTGTCCTAGACTTGGGGGCATCGTTCGTCAGGTAGCATAATCCCTCGTTGGACTAGGTGGCATAAACCCTGAATCCGAGAAGCGTTCAACAAATATTGTAGACTCTAGTTGAATCTAGAAGGCATTTGGTAGAAAACCCTAGATTTGATCTAGGTAATAAATAATAAATGTATGCCTGAAGGCGATGAAAACTACAGGGATTGGGATCACGTCATCGTTACTAGTTGGGACACTAGTTAGGTGGTGCAGAGATATAGGAATCAGTATAACAAGGAAATAGCGAAGCGGCGAAGTATTAGAGCGAAGTGGCGAAAGTATTAGAGTATATCCAGTTTATCTTATCTTAGCATATCTCGTGATTATCTTGTCTAATCTTGCCAACCCTATCATCATGGTGTTATCTTGTATTCAGTTAATTCATGTCGTTTTGTTTTTCCATGTTCATATGCTAGAAGTTACTGAACTTACTCAGGCTTTATGTCTGACTCTGTTTTTCTTTCGTCTTCTTTTCTTCCGTTTCCCCCCCTCCCCCAGGTAGTAAAGAAGGGAATAGTATAGCTCAGGTTAAGTTGGACTGTCACTCTTTCCCAGCTTGAAGATTTGTCGAAGTTTTGCTTGGATTCTCTTTCCAGATGTTATGGCTGGCTCTTGCTACATTGGGGAATATAAATGTATTTTTGTGCTTCTTTATTTTTTAAGACAGATGATACTCTGATATTGTAAAGAAATCATTGTACAAACTATTTTATCAATAAAGCAAAGTTTTATTTTCCGCTGTTTAATTTCTGTCTATCTTGTAATTTATCTGCATCTTTTACCCAAAATGCTCCACAGAACTTAGTGCATTCCCTTTGTGAGTGACACTAACGGACGTGGGGGTTACACGTGGTATCAGAGCTGAAGGTTACCAGATCAGATAAAGGATTTGAAAAATTATTTTCGAAACAGTTTTAAAAGAAGCATTTTCAAAAGAAAAGATTTGTTTTAAAGGCATATTCCCCAAAGCCATACGCACTATCTTCCTCTGTTTGAATTCTTGTCTCCTTCTTTCTTGAGTCTCTGGGGCTCCTGGCTTTCTGGGTGGTAACCTCATCGAAGGGCGAAGTAGCGCCCGACTTCCATCTATAACCGTAGTAGTTTCACCTGCGGCTAGTTTTCTTTCAAGCTCATAGGGTCCTCTGTACGATGGAAGCAGCTTTCGAGAGATTTTTCAACATGACTACACACGGAAGGAGATGAGGAGTTTGGCAAAGGAGCACAACCCTAGGATGAGGAATTCATGGATGTAGATTTAGCTCACAAAGGAGGAAGGAATTATAAAACCTAAGACAAGAGGAAGTATCTTTACTAGGGTATGATAGGGCTTATACTTAAGGACAAGGGCAAGAACGAGGATGAGATTTTCAGAAGGACAAGTACATGCTTTCGCCACCAAGCGTACCTAGGAGAAAGGTAGTCCGGTTGGAAGAGTCTAGTTTTCTGTTCGTACCATTTCCTTAGGTTCTAGCGCTTCTCATTTGTTCATATCCACTTCCATAGTTGGGTCTCTGCACCATAGTACTTGTATAGTAGAAAGATCCCACTAGAGTCTCAAATCCAATTGGTGGTCCGACCAGTTTATTTTTGGTTAGTAGGGATTTGAGAATAGCTATCGAGTTTGCTTATATCATCTCACGTAGATCGTCTAAATTCGGGGGAGATATTCCTTGGGTGCTTGTCTGATATTGGTTTAGGCCTTTGGGGCTTGTACTTGAGGAATGTCGAGTTCGGTTTGGATGGTTTGCGTGAGAGATGAATAGTTGTGGCAGGCACTCCAAAGAGCACGTAGTGACCTTTCGACTCTTATAGTTATAGCATGGCGGACAAGAGGGAAACCTCTAATCATCTTAGTACATATACTTGGCACTGTGATTGACATCTGTTTACTTTGGAAATGGAGATCAGGAACTTCACAATCGTGAAGTTAAATTAGTTAAGATATAGTGGAGTAAAGCTCAAGAAGGCTAGATACTAGCATCATACCCTTTTTCCTTAAGGGTGCATCCTTGATTTCTTTGTTTAGGAACTTTATGCATAATTGTTTCTCTCTTTCCAAAGTATATCCTCTAGGTCGTATCTTCGATCCTTTAGGTAGAAGCCAATGGATGTAAACATGTGTTTGAAACATGTTATGGTTGGTGGTTGCAAGTGGTTGCTAATGGTTGCTCGAGGATGCATATGCATACGTATTAGGCACTAGATCAGTTCGGACGCTTTCATATTGCATTTACAGATATGTATTTATTTGCAAATTGAACATGATATGTTATCATATGGATGTTGCGTATGGATGAATGGCTATGCACACATGTAGTATTTAAATAACTAGGGATGCTTGCATACATGATTGGACGCATGGCACTGACATGATTCGCATTAAGGAGGTCAACTGAATCAGTAGACCGCCTGATTTTGCATTAGATAAAGACATATACACACACTATGCATATGAACATGAAAGCATTAGAAATCTTTTAAGGACAATGAATGCCTGTGGTTGAATGGTTGAGTAGATCGGTGACTGAATGATAGGACACATTCCTCCTAACTTGAAGATTTCGGGGACGAAATCCTTTTAAGTGGGGGAGAATGTAACACCCCGTGATTCTATAACACTAAGATTCACAAATCAAGGCAGAATTATAAGTTAAAATCAAAATCAAGGGAAACGGGCTGCGCCATTGCGTTGGTCTCGGAATTCTACATGAAAACGAGTCCGAGTTTGCGTAAATCGAAGTCCGTATAAGGAAGATATGGCCTCCGGAAGTTTCAGCAAAGTTCAAATTTCAAAACAGACTCAGAAGCAGGTCGACTGGGTAGTCGCCTCCCCCCCCCCCCCAGGTCGACTGGGGAGTCAACTAGGTAGTCGACCCCCCCCCCCCCCGGTCGACTGGGGAGTGGACCCCCGCTTTTTCTAGCTTTCTGAACCTGATTCGTTTCTCTGTATCCGGGCGACCTTCTGACCAGTTTCGTTTACTTCTACACTATATAAACAGCCCTGGTCTTCTTCTCTATTCACAATTCTTTTCTATCCTTATGCTGCCTCTGAGAAATAAATAAATAAGTGAGTAAAATAATATATATAAAATAAATCAAGACGAGGAAATGCTGCTAAAAGATTTTCAAGGAGAGGTTCAAGTCAAGCTAGGATTCAAGAGGAGGTTCAAACGACTTCAACGACTGTTTTTCTACGAATCATAGCAACGCCATCTTTCTGTTCTAATCTAATCTCTGTAAGTCAATTATTTTTAGATTTGAACGTTTTTCTCTGTTCGTGACATGAAATTAAAGGAATAAAAGAATATGCCAAATCTCTCTCTCTATTCGAATCAGTGCCTATACTCTTGAACCTAATTAAGAACTGTTATGATTCGAGGACAAATAAGACCGTGACTATGAAACTATGGACTTTAGAACCATATGCCTATGACTATGAACATTGCCTATGACTATGGACATTGCCTATGACTATGAATATTGCCTACGACTGTGACTGTGACTATGAGAATTATTTTCTTGACTGTGAACACCAGCCTATGCCTTTGATTAGGAAAAGCATAAACTATTGCCTATGACATAACAAGGACAACTATGACTAAACACCTATGATTCCTGACTAGGAAAGTGTTGCTTAAGTTTTGTGACTATGAAATTGGGTCTAAACCTGATTTTTCTATTCTGCCTATTCTTGATTTTCTATGGTTTTAGACCTTGGGAATTTACCTATTAAGTTAGGTCTACCCATGTTCTTGAACCTACATCTCTATTCTGTCTGTTCTTGGTTTTCTTTTGGTTTTAGACCTTGGGAATTTACCTATTAAGTTAGGTCTACCCATGTTCTTGAACCGACGTCGTTATGCAACCCTTTTTATGCCAGTTATTATGTCTATCTTTTGCCTAGCATCTTTGGTTCATTCCCTATTTTCTACGAATCTAGATTTATCTATAATCTAGATTGAATTACGATTATACGAACGGTGGGAATACGATTTGGGCAAAATATGAAATTTACTAAAAACATAGTTATAAACTAGGAAATTGGCATAAATTGGGAACATGTATTATGGCATGTTCATAGGAATGCAAATTGGGTAAATTTGATATGAACTATAGTTTGTGTAACCTGAATCTAGTATCGACATGTAAATCTAGCATTTACATGAATAGTGAACTAGAGTAATAAGTCTAGTTTGACATGAATTAGAATTGTTGAATCGGAATTGGATTAGCTAATTTGGCACGGTAAGTATATTAGCATAAATTTGAAATTGGCCATAATTGGGAGTAATTGGCAGGTTTAGCAAAATCATGATTAGTGACACTTAATTTGGTATAGTTTACATACCAAAAAAAATCATAAATATGATTTAGAGGGGGAAATGGGCCATAGAAATAAATGTAGACAATTTACATTAAAAGAGTAATTGGGAAATAAGTAAATTAGGATTAATTTACTTATAGAATTTGTCCTAAATGAGGAAAGGTAAATTTATACAAATTAAAGGTTTCTTAACGACATCTCTTTTAATAACACACCAGAAAGTTCTAGGGTGACAGAGAGGATAGTGTCTAGGCTTGAGTTTGGAAAATACAAGTTTCCTGCTCTCCCTGGCTATCCCTAACTGATCCGATGGACGAGATGGTTACTTTAAAAACCTGATTTGAAAATTAATCAAAACCCTTTGAACTAGAAAACACGAATAGGCCTAACCCGAGGTTAGACTGAGTTGCGACGTAAATCTGCCCAAAACCAACCAGCACATCCAGTAATCGCAACAATATCTGTCTAATGTGAGTGGTCGTGGCTTTAATCTATTTAATTAAAGCTAGAACAAGAATGGCAGGGTTAAGTCAACTAAGGCACTTAACTGATTCAACATGATAACCAGACCGGTGGGTGGGGTTAGGTTCTTAACACAGTTAAGCTAGAATGGGAGGGTTAAGTCCATAGGAACACTTAACCAACTTAACACAGTTAAGCTAGAATGGGAGGGTTAAGTCCATAGGAACACTTAACCAACTTAACACAGTTAAGCTAGGATGGGAGGGCTAAGTCCATAGGGACACTTAACCAAATTAACATGTTAACTAGACTAGAAGGTGGGGTTAAGTAAAGTTAATACACTTAGCCAAATTAACATGTTAACTAGACTAGAGGTTGGGGTTAAGTAAATACACTTAGCCAATTTGATATGTTAGTTGGGCTAGACCGTAGGGTTAAGTAAACTTGAACACTTAACCGTCAGATTGTGATAAAGGAATAGGGTTAAGTTTAAAACATGAAGTGATAATACTTAACCATTAATAACATGTTAGTTAAAACAGACGGGCAAGGTTAAGTTAAAAAGGGACACTTAACCAATACAGGGTGAATGGGTAGGATTAAGTAATAAGAAATACTTAACCAATATAACTGGGTTTGTGGTCGGGTTAAGTCAACATGAATCACTGATAACGCTTAACCAATTTAACAGGATAAAGGGAGAGGGTTAAGTTAGCTTGAATTGACTAATGACACTTAACCAATCCAAATTGGCGGGAAAGAGAACTAAGTAGTAAACCTTAGTTAAAAGGGAACTAAGTAGTAAACCTTAGTTAAGAAAACAACGATTCTGGAAACTAAGTGGTAAACCTTAGTTAGTAGAACTAAGTAGTAATTCTTAGTATAACACGGGAAGGAGCGAATGTCCGTCTGAGTAAAAGAAGGCTCCAATGAATTGGGTTACGAAGCCCGAGGCTTCGAGGGAACGTGAGGGTACTCTTGGTATCCCTCTGTGAGGCTGCAGATGATCCTCCTGGGCTCACAGAGGTTAAGATCTGCGTAGAAGAACCAGGGGTATGCCTTGGTTGCAATATATGGCAACCTAAAGACTAGGATGGACCGGCGTGATTCGGCGAGAAAACGGTAGCCCTGTAATAGCAACTTGTCGTCTACCATCCATCTTCAGTCAATCGAGATACGTGAAGCGAAAAGGCGGAGAACTCCAAAAGACCATATACTTGCTATCTAGTTATGGGTGAGGATTGCCATAGGGTAGTAGGGGCACCGGGGGCCGGCGTATAGTACTCATTTTTCAATGTGTACCTTTCATTAGTTGAGGGAGGGGTCAAGTGGGACCATAGCCACTGGAACAAAAACAGACCTTAGCATCTGCATCGGCAGATATTTGAAAGCTCCCGACCGAGTTCAATGTTTCTTGATTTGCCCTGCCACAGGACTCGGACCGCACATTACAGGACATGTGCATCTAGACAAGCGATAACGATTCGCGATACATGCGTGGGGAAGTATAGGAACATATACCACTCTAGGTAGTGTGTCCTAGACTTGGGGGCATCGTTCGTCAGGTAGCATAATCCCTAGTTGGACTAGGTGGCATAAACCCTGAATCCGAGAAGCGTTCAGCAGATATTGTAGACTCTAGTTGAATCTAGAAGGCATTTGGTAGAAAACCCTAGATTTGATCTAGGTAATAAATAATAAATGTATGCCTGAAGGCGATGAAAACTACAGGGATTGGGATCATGTCATCGTTACTAGTTGGGACACTAGTTAGGTGGTGCAGAGATATAGGAATAAGTATAACAAGGAAATAGCGAATCGGCGAAGTATTAGAGCGAAGCGGCGAAAGTATTAGAGTATATCCAGTTTATCTTATCTTAGCATATCTCGTGATTATCTTGTCTAATCTTGCCAACCCTATCATCATGGTGTTATCTTGTATTTAGTTAATTCATGTCGTTTTGTTTTTCCATGTTCATATGCTAGAAGTTACTGAACTTACTCAGGCTTTATGTCTGACTCTGTTTTTCTTTCATCTTCTTTTCTTCCGTCCCCCCCCCCCCCCCCCATGTAGTAAAGAAGGGAATAGTATAGCTCAGGTTAAGTTGGACTGTCACTCTTTCCCAGCTTGAAGATTTGTCGAAGTTTTGCTTGGATTCTCTTTCCAGATGCTATGGCTGGCTCTTGCTACATTGGGGAATATAAATGTATTTTTATGCTTCTTTATTTTGTAAAACAGATGATACTCTGATATTGTAAAGAAATCATTGTACAAACTATTTTATCAATAAAGCAAAGTTTTATTTTCCGCTATTTAATTTCCGTCTGTCTTGTAATTTATCTGCATCTTTTACCCAAAATGCTCCACAGAACTTAGTGCATTCCCTTTGTGAGTGTCACTAACGGACGTGGGGTGTTACAGTCGCTGGATATGCCTTGCGGTTCCGAGCAGACTTCTACCACAAATGTAATCCAACCTCGTGTCTAAGCGCGGTTACAGTTTCTAATTACTGTAAATCTAGGCTTTTCATTACAAACCAATTTTCTAGTTTATTATGCCCCAAACCCTGTCCGATCTACGACACAAGTTATGCCCTAGATTAAGGTTTAGATCAAGATATAGATTACGCCCCCAAATCCCAAGTTTTGGCTCAAGGTACAATTTATGCCCAAATTTCCTAATCATGTTTACAATATGAATTATTCCCCAAATTAATCAATCCCAATCGTTCCCAAATTCGTTCTTTCGCGTATTTCAGCAATAGGCCTAGACTTGAAGGATGCTTGGCTATAAAAACAAAAAGGGAAAGAGGGAGAGAAGATAACAAGAATAGGCATAGTAAATAAAACTGGCATATGATGACATAATTAGGCAAACTAACATAATAGGCATAATATGACATGATTAGGCAAACTAAAAGAATAGGGATATCATGAATAGGCATATAGGCACTAATCAATAGATCAGGTGTACAAGTATGGCAGATCTGATATGATTTAGGTTACTGACAGGCATAGGCTTAGATCCAAACTTATTAAACATGTCAAGATTACATTTCAGGTGTTTATATCTAAAAGCAACATAAACTCACTGTGATTGGATCTAAAGAACAGAGAATTGATCGTAGATGTTGAAGCACAGATCACAGGGATCTTCATAATTACCACTGCTTAGCTTTCAATTCGCCTCTGACCATCAAATTAAATGTGAATAACCCACCCTCCTCTCTTTGAAATAAGGGGCGCTTCCGGTTTTGAAATTATTGTACGATAAGTAACATCAAAAGTGTTAATTTCAGAAGACAGAATGTCTAATGTTTTTTTGCCTGGAGAATTAATCGGATTGCTGCGAGCAGAATGAACAGGGTGTGCTTTAGACGAATTAGTATTGTTGTTGAAGAAGAATAGGCTAGATCAAGATAAGTTGGGGCAGCACCTCGTTGTCTCCATTGTTCTTAGTGAATAAAAACATTGAGAATGAGGTCCTATCTATAGCCTATGGTCAATGAATCTAGTCAAGAAACGAGTCTACATTCAGAAGTTGAATTCTGCCCAGATCTCGGGGGGTCGACATGGGTGTCGACAACCCTGCGTTGGTGTCGACCCATGGGTCGGCACCCCTGGGCTGGGGTCGACCCCTAACGGGACGATTTCCCCCCGATTTTCCCGTATCTGATTTTGATATTTTGGAATTTTTTTATTTATATATAAATGACTTATATGTATATAAACTTCAAACCTTGATATTTTCTTCATACGATGTCTGTTTTACGTAAACTCGCAGTCTTACTTAAGCAGAATTCCGAGACGAACGCAATAGAGCAGTCCATTTTACTTAGTTCCAAATATCTAATTAAGTATCCTTTAGTTTATCACTTTAATGTGTTGTAAAAATTAGGGGTTGTTACATAGATATACCGCCACAGCTTTCGATTTTCACTAGAGATTATGTATACAACCTAACCGTCAGTTTACCATCAATTCGGGGTGTTAAGTTCGTCGATGTCATGATATACACAAAGCCATGCTTCAATAAGTCATGTTTTGATCCTCACTAGCTCATTTCATAACTCAAGTATGCCACATTGACAATTCATGACATGTCACTGATTTCCATCAATACATATCCCCTAAGTTTGTATGTCTTAGAGGCGAGAATAATTTATTGCCACAAATCTGATATATATATATATATATATATATATATATTAACAGAAATCAGTGTTACGCAATCAATTTCAACGTCAAACACACAATCCATACGAGTTTGTTCTAGGACTGAACGGAACAAAAATCCGAGAATATTCAAATATATTCAGATCTCTTGCCACTTATATAGCCTCGTATTAGGCGATCGGCCCAAACAAGACATTGGCAATTAATCTAAACAATTCGAAGATTCTCGGTCTTCATTTATCGATTTCCAAGTCTTAGTTTCTTTATAGTGTCGTGATATTACTTGGAATGGTTTTCGAACATATATCCGATGCCGATCTTTCCAAGTGATAAGCGCATTTCAAAAGAATAGCTATGGATTATATGGTTTTCAATTCAAATCTCCTTGCAAATAGTTATCAGTTCGTTTCAAATTAATGTTGGAATCATTCCAGTTTCCCTAGACCTCATTATCACTTTAACACTTCCTCGAAATTCAACATTCAACTTTATATCTCAAAACATACTTCTTTTATTCTTTGTTACTCTTTCCAACATTCTTTAAATACCAAATATTAATTTGGTTCAAATTCTCATTCACGACAGGTCAAACTACTTATATTTTAAATACTTGACTTAAAAGTCAATAACAAATCACGTACGAAGAAATTAGGTACTTAAAATATTTCAAAATATTTGCAAAACCATTTTAATCGTTTAAAACGTCAGCTTACGGTACATAACTTCAAAATGCGATTATATCCAACGAATCGTTATAATAACATTTCACAGCATTACCAAATTGCTGTAAAATAGCCATTTGAATCAAATGGATACAAAAGCATTTGATATTCAAATATTTCAACTCAAATCACCTGTAAATAATAAACATGATTTATCATATTTTTTCTGAATTTTAATAAACTCGTATATTCTGATTTCCTGTTACGGTCGCCGAATTGCACGTATAGTATAACACCCACATCCATTAATGTCACTCTCAAGGGAATGCATTAACTTTCATGGAGTATTATTGGTGTATAGAACAGAATATAACAAGACAGATACATATATTGGTACTTGAAAATTTTAAAACAACTTTTATTGCAGCGGAGAAATAGTTTGATTACAACAATATCATAAACCAACAATAAAACCAAGTACACTTAATATCCATCTTGACATATTGTTTTTTGAGTACATAAAGTAAAAAAAGCATAACTCCAATATAAGTAGCCACAAAAGTGATAAGTTGATCTTTACTTTCAGCAGTCCAAGCACTTCCAAAAGAGAGAGAAAGAGATCCAAATCAAGCTCCACTAGCACTAGTCCCTCCCTGAGAACCTGAGGGGGGGAAGGAAGAAAAGAGGCGAAAACAAAGGAGGTCAGACATAAAGTCTGGCGAGTTCAATAACTTTAAAAATATAATTATTACAGTAATTAAGATAAGGCATAGACTGGTAAAACAAGGAATGGCTGTGAAACAAGTGGGCAAGACAAAATAAACAAGAGGAATATTCTGGCGTTAATCTCGCTCCTAATCACTATAGGATAATTACTACACTGCACCATTACTAGTCACCCTAAAAGTTGATCCCGCCTACTGAACATAATAATCATAATGGTAGTTTCGTGTACCCCTAGCTGTCTTCATAGGTGCCGCCTGCCCCTATCTCCACTAGTTGTACCCACTACCCCCATGCGATCGGCTCCCTAACTCGTAGATACCCGTGCTGGTCCCACAGTGGGGTGTATCACTCCCCAAAGTGGCAAACCGATACCACTAAAGATGCACGGCTATATCTACACGATGCAACAATGTCTTACCTACCAGCCTGGGCCCACGCACACACATGACCCCGTTGGACTTGCGTTGCCACCGCTAACCCGTTTTGATCTCTTACAATTAAATCCAGTAAGCATGTCTCGAGCTCACAAAGATACTTAATGGGTTACAGGTTTGAAAAGGGTCCCCCATGCTTGACACAAGCTTTACACCTATGCTTGGTCCCCACTTGGATTTCCCACTTAACCCATTCTTATTCATGTCTTCTTACATGTTTCAATTTGGTTAAGTGTTTCTAATCGTATTTCATGTGTCACCCATGTCACCCACTTAACCCCCCATGTCCCACCACATGTTTATCTTGGTTAAGTATTACTTAATTCATTATAACTGTAACCTTGTAAGACCTCCAACATTAGACTACCGTTTACGGTTGCTGGATTTGCCGGGCGGTTCCGGGCAGTCTTATACCGCAAACGAGCCTAACCTCATGTCTTTAAAATTGTTACGCATTTAATTTATGCCTTTGACCTCTCACATTAGACTACCGTTTGTGGTTGCTGGATTTGCCGGGCGGGTCCGGGCAGTCTTATACCACAAACGAGTCTAACCTCGTGTCTTAGGCGTTTATTATTACACATAATTATTTCACCCCAATATGAATTAAGTATCCCTATTCAAATTG
This sequence comes from Allium sativum, assembly GCA_030737875.1. NCBI lineage: Eukaryota > Viridiplantae > Streptophyta > Magnoliopsida > Asparagales > Amaryllidaceae > Allium > Allium sativum. The sequence goes on along the minus strand of CM060912.1, from coordinate 548,818,412 downwards.
TCAATAATTTCCAAATTAATCTATGTCCGTAATTGTCACCTAAATTATGTCGATACTTTTCAGGTATATAAATTATACCTATTAATGTCTCAAATTAATTACATGCCTTTAAATCCATTTTATGCCAATTCAAAATTTGTATAATTAATATTCTCCCATTGTCCCCACACCGTTCGTATGTTTAATATAAATATATTAGATTTGCAAATAATCTAACTCATAAAAAGAAAAGAAACATCACAACTTGCATAACACATAAAGTAGACCTAACTTGCGAATAAGAATTACAACATAAGTTTGCATAGCCAATATCTTGCATAAGAAATGATCATATAGAACATAAATTTGCATAAACTACCATGGATCTAAATATAGATCTAAACATGAAATTGTGAACTTGCATATATGAATATCGGTTTCACCTAAACTTGCGTATATGGTTTTCACCTAAATTTGCATATATGGTTTTCACCTAAACTTGCATATGTGAATATAGTTTTCTCCTAAAAATGTGAATATAGTTTTCACCTAAACTTGCATATGGATTCCTACAAACTTGCATATAAACTTAAACATGTAAACTAATATCACATGTTTTACATATAAACTCGCATATGTATATACTTGATTCACATATAAACTTGAGTATAATTCGCTTACAGACTTGCATAAGATTCACATTCAAATTAGCATATGTAAAAACAGACTTGCATAATATTCACATACAAACTAGCATATGATTTACGTCCCAAACTTGCATATAAACTGATATCATAAAATGAATCAAGTTAAACATATGTGATTGGACATATGAAATAGATCTACCAACATAAGTTAACAAAACTGTCATATGTTCACCAACAAACGATAACAAAGTTAAACAACATCACATGATTCAACAGACATGTTCTCATAATCCCAATTATAACTCATCATAATTAATTTATTAATTATTTTGTGAAAGAAATTGTACTCACGAAGACGGATTAGAGAAGAGAGTAATTCGTTCGTCGATTGTATTAGAATTCTGACTTGCAAATCCCTAAGCTTTAGGAAGAAGAACTATTCTAGCAGCAACATGGAGGCCAAGAGATTAATTTAGTTTAGGTTTAGAGCTTGAGTCTATGTGTGCTTATATAGAAGTTTAAATTAATAGAAGTCGTTAGATTATCATAGGAGCAATCACAACCGTCTAGGCTAGATAGAGTTATCCAGAATTACCACCTATGCCCTACTGAATCAGCAACAGGTCAGAAAACACTCAGCAACAAGTCAGGATCGTCTCATTTCAGATATGCCCAGGGGGTAGGTCGACCCCCAGGTCGACCCCTTAGGGGAGGTCGACCCCCTGGTCGACCTGGCCTTGGGCGGGAAAGATCCCGCCCAGCCCACTTCCTTGTTTGAATTTGAATTTTTAATTTCTTTCTGAACTGTTTTTAATCTATATAAAATTCCTGAAACTTCTGAAGGCCATAACTTCCTCATACGAAGTCCGATTTACGAAAATTTGGACTCTATTCCAAGCATAATTTCGTGACGAATGCAATAGCGTAACCCGTTTCCCTTAATTCTCACTTTAACAATTAAGTATTCTTTAATTTGTTCTTTTAATAGTCACAGAAAATTCAGGGTGTTACATTCTCCCCTCCTTAAAGGATTTCATCCCTGAAATCTTCAAGCCAAGAAGAATGTATATCCTACCATCTAATCATCCATCTACTCAACCATCAAACACAGGCATCCATTGTCCTTACAAGATTTCTAATGTTGTATGAACATATGCAAAAAGTGTGTGTGTTTTCCTTATCCAATGAAAAATCAAGCGGTCTACCGATTCAGTTAACCTCCTTAATGCAAATCATGATAGTGCCATATGTCCATTATGTATGCGAAAGAATCCTAACGATACATATTACTTCTACATGTGTGCACAACCATTCATCAAAATGCAGCATCCACATGATAACACAACCATTATACATCCATTAATTTAAATATGCACACACATTTATATGCAATATGAAAGTGGATGAGCCGATCTAGTGCCTACCTAATGTGTGTGTACATGCATCCACGAGCAACCACTAGCAACCACTTGCAACCACTTGCAACCATAAATCATAACATGTTTCAAATACATGTTTACATCCATTGTTTTCTACCTAAGGATAAAGAATAAGACCGAGGAGATATACTTAAAAGAGAGATATAAGCAAAAATAAACATATGGAAAAAGAGATCAAGGAGGTATCCTAAAAAAGAAAAGGGTAGGCTGCACGTATTTTCCTCTCAATTTCCCTAGTCGCGTCTTCCTCAGCGTCACTCCATTGAAATTTAACAAGCTTGACTTCACGGTTGCATAGCTTTTTGACTTCCGTACCCAATATACGAGTTGGAATTCTTCTCACAGTCGCTTCTCATTCCACTTCTACTTCTTCTAGTATACTTGGCTCCACAACTTCCGCAGACTCTTGTAAGTACGTTTGTAGTTGAGAAACATGAAAAACATTATGAACTCTGGCCAGTCTTTTGGGTAGCTCTACTCTGTAAGCTATCGTCCCAATCCTTTCAATGATAGGGAGTGGTCCTGCAAATCTTGGTGCTAGCTTTTCTATGGACCCAAAGCGAATGACATTTCTCAAAGGAGATACTTTAAGGAACACCCTATCTCCAACCTCAAACTCAAGGTCGATCCTTCTTTTGTTTGCGTAGGACTTCTGTCTATCTTGTGCAGCCTTCATCCGTCTTCTTATCAAGTACGCCTTTTTTTATCTAATCATGTCTGGCCTAAGTACGAGCTTGTCTGTAGACTCCCACCAACAAGTTGGTGATCGGCATAGTCTTCCATATAAAGCTTCGAAGGGCGCCATGCCTATGGTGGCTTGGTAGCTATTATTGTAAGCGAATTCCACCAAAGGAAGATGATCCTCCCACGTCCCTCCAAAGTTAAGAATGCACAATCTCAAGAGGTCTTCTAATACTTTGTTCACCCTTTCCGTCTGACCATCGGTTTGGGGGTGATAGGTCGTGCTTAAGCATAATTGTGTGCCTACTGCCTCTTGCAAACTCTTCCAAAATTCGCTCGTAAAGATAGGATCTCGATCACTCACTATGCTGGAGGGTATCCCATGGAGTCGAACTGTCTCTTTAAGATAAATGGATGCTAGGGACGAGGCAGTCCTTCTACTCTTAACAGGTATAAAGTGAGCGCTCTTAGTGAGCATGTCCACTATTACCCAAATATCGGTATTGTCCCTTCTTGACCTAGGCAACCCATCAACAAAGTCCATCGAAATGCTATCCCACTTCCAATGTGGGATCTCTAGAGGATGAAGCAGACCACCAGGCTTCTTCTGCTCCGCTTTGACTTGCTGGCATATCAAGCGCTTAGCGACGAACTCAGCTACATCCCTCTTCATGCCATATATCTTTATACATCTTATCTCCGCCTGGGTGTATGATAAGCTTAGAATGGTGTGCTTCTTCGAGAACCGTCTTCACTAAATCCCTTACTTGTGGGATGCATAGCCTTCCATCCCGTCTCAACCAACCCTTATCATCGATGGAGTATCTATTGAGGTGACCAGAAGTCTCACCCCTAACTAGCTTATCCATCATATCAACTAGCCGAGGGTCTTCTCGTTGTGCGGTTCCTATTGAGTCCAAAAGAGTAGGTCGCACCTCTAGCGATGCTAACAGACCAGGTACAATTTCAGAGGCAGGTCTAAAGTTAAAGTTTGCTATGTACTCCAAGCTTTTCCTTTCTATAAAGAGAGGACTCAAGGTCAGCTTCTTTCTACTCAAGGCATCTGCTACCACATTGCCCTTGCTAGGGGTATAGGAAATCTCAAAATCATATGAGGCCGGAAATTCCATCCACCTTTGTTGTCTTAAGTTAAGATCTTTCTATGAGAAAAGGTATTTTAATTATTTATGGTCAGTAAACAGTTCAAACCTTTCTCCTAGTAGGTAATGACGCCATGACTTTAGAGCGAAAACAATGGCAACTAGCTCCAAATCATGAGTTGGGTAGTTCTTCTCATGTACCTTCAATTGTCTTACCCCATAACAAACTATCTTGCCTTCTTGCATCAAGACAGCGCCCAACCCTGTACCGCATGCGTCTGTGTATACGATAAACATTTTGCTCCCATCAGGCAGTGTCAGAACTGGGGCTGTTGTTAGAGACCTTTTCAAACGTTGGAAAGCAATATCGCAATCCAAATCCCAAGCGAAAGTGAGGTTCTTCTATGTCAATCTTGTGAGTGGGACTGAGATTTTTGCAAAGTATTTAATGAACTTTCAGTAAAAGCCCGCTAGCCCGAGAAAGCTTCGGACTTTGGTTGCATTCCGTGGAACCTTCCAATCTTGCACCGCAAATACTTTTGCGGGGTCCACAGCTATCCCCTCTTTGGACACCACATGTCCAAGAAACCTTACTTCTTCTCTCCAGAAATGGCATTTGGAGAATTTGGCTTTCAGTTGATGTGCACGAAGAGTATCCATGACTTCCCTTAAATGCAAAGCATGCTCTTCTTCATTCTTCGAGAAAATCAAAATGTCGTCTACGATGGCCACCACAAACTTATTAAGGAACTCCCTGAACACCCTGCTCATCAAGTCAACGAAGTAAGCGGGTGCGTTTGTCAAGTCGAAAGGCATGACAAGCCATTCGAAGAAACCATCCGGGGTTCTAAACGCGGTCTTATCAATGTTGTCTTCAGCCACTCTTAGCTGATGGAACCCGGTAGCCAGATCTAGTTGGGAGAAAACCAACGCACCTACAAGCTGATTAAACAAGTCATCTATTCTTGGAAGTGGGTGCCTATTTTTCTTGGTCAGCTTGTTTAGCTCCCAACAATCAACACATAGGCGAAGTGAACCATCCGCTTTGGTTGCGAATACTACTGGAGCACCCCATTCAGAAATACTCCGCCTTATAAACCCCTTTTCGAGCAACTTTTTGACTTGCTTGTTGAGCTCTTTTCTCTCCCTTGGAGCCATGTGTCTAACGGGTAGAGCTACGGGTTTTACATTATCAACAAGGTATACGCGGAAGTCTATCTCCCGCTTCGGAGGTAAGCCCTTCAACTCTTCAAATACATCTGAGTATTCACGGACTACTCTAACAGACTGCGAGTTTTCAATAGACGCATCTAGAGGTTCTAGGTAGTTAAGCATAACAGAATGTATGGGATTACAAGAGATTTCAAGAGTGTTGCCGAGGTGAGTCATAAGTCTAACTACTCTCTTTTCACAATTGAGGATGACACCATTATTGGATAACAAATCCATGCCTAGAATCAACCCATAGCCCGTGAAGCCAAGAACGAAGGCGTTGCATTCAAATTCAACGCTCAAGATAGACACTCTCAAATCCCGACAAATCATTGAAAGATGAGCCGAACCACCAATAGGATTTGAGACTACTATGGGATTCGTAACTAGACTAGTATTTAAGTGCAGTGTTTCAACTAATGAAGCGGATACAAACGAGTGTGAAGCACCAGAATCAAACAAAGTACGAACAGGATGATCAAACAGAAAAACCAAACTTTCAACAGAAATGTTTCTACCTCTCTCCTATCCTTGTGCCATGAGAGCATGAACCTTCCCTCTTGCCTGCCCTGGTGCCATGAGAGCCTGAACCTGCCCTCTAGAAGTAGACCCTGTCCTCTACCCATGCCCTTGTCTTCTCAGGCAGTCTTTAATCAAATGTCCTGCCTCACCACAATTGAAACAGCCAGTCTTCTTCTTCTTCCTACAGTCCTTGCTCAGATGGCCTGGTGTTCCACAATTAAAGCACCTTTTCTTTCCTTTGCTGTTGTTATCCTTACCACTTTTCTTAGGTTGCTGTTGTGACTTCTTTTGATCCCCTTTCTTTTTCGGTGCCGTATTAGCCATGTCAACTATTTTCTCAAAGGTAACCCCCATAGGAATGCGGGTCATAGCCAACCCATGTAGCGGCTCACTCAAACCTTTAACAAATCTCAGGGCCTTCTTTTCAGGTGTGTTCACCAAGTCTAAGCCAAATATCATCAACTGATTGAACTTGTTGACGTGCTCCTTTACTGATAAATTCCCTTGCTTCAACGCCAAGAACCTCTCCATATATAAATTCTCTTCTGCTTGTGAGAGAAATTTCATCTCGAACCTATGCCTGAAATCCATCCATGTATCCACTGGACGCTCTCCATTTGTGACCTCCCACCAAAACGAGGCTTCGTCCTTCATTAACCAAGCAACTAATTGGACCTTCCTTCCATCTTCTATCTTGAAGATACCAAACAAATCTTCCATCTCCTTAAGCCAATTTCGAGCTTCAACAAATGTTTCTGACCCGTGAAAAGGTTTTCCGCCCATTGCCCGAAAGTCTTTGCATATCTTCGAAAAAGTATCAACGCGTCGATGGGGAGGAGCGGCTGCAGCTGGGGGAGGAGGAACGTCTGTTGGGCCTGCGGCAGTGGCCCTAGCCTCCAGAGATACCTTCTGAACTAGGTTGGTATCGGTATGCCCTCTGGTATTTCGGGAACCCCAGACATGCTGAAAAGAAAAAGGAAGAGATTCAAAACGAAGAATGGAAGGAAAGATATATGGCTCTTGGGGGTTATGTTTTTAAAACAAACTTTTCTCTTGAAAATAATCTCCTTAAAACATATTTTTGAAAGTTTTTCTTTATAAAATGCTTTTGAAAAACCATGTAAGACCTCCCATATTAGACTACTGTTTGCGGTTGCTGGATTTGCCGGGTGGGTCTGGGCAGTCTTATACCGCAAACGAGCCTAACCTCGTGTTTTTACAATTGTTACGCATTTAATTTATGCCTTCGACCTCTCACATTAGACTACCGTTTGTGGTTGCTGGATTTGCCGAGCTGGTCCGGACAATCTTATACCATAAATGAGTCTAACCTCGTGTCTTAGGCGTTTATTATTACACATAATTATTTCATCCCAATATGAATTAATTATCCCTATTCAAATTGTCAATAATTTCCAAATTAATCTATGTCCATAATTGTCACCTAAATTATGTCCATACTTTTCAGGTATATAAATTATACCAATTAATGTCTCAAATTAATTCCATGCCTTTAAAGCCGTTTTATGCCAATTCACAATTTGTATAATTAATATTCTCCCATTGTCCCCACGCCATTCGTACATTTAATAGGAAATATGTTAGACTTACAAAAAGTCTAACTCATAAAAAGAAAAGAAACATTACAACTTGCATAACACATAAAATAGATCTAACTTACGAATAAGAATTACAACATAAGTTTGCATAGCCAATATCTTGCATAAGCAATGATCATATAGAACATAAATTTGCATAAACTACCATGGATCTAAATATAGATCTAAACATGAAATTGTGAACTTGCATATATGAATATCGGTTTCATCTAAACTTGCGTATATGGTTTTCACCTAAACTTGCATATGTGAATATAGTTTTCTCCTAAAAATGTGAATATAATTTTCACCTAAACTTGCATATGGATTCCTACAAACTTGCATATAAACTTAAACATGTAAACTAATATCACATGTTTTACATATAAACTAGCATATGTGAATACTAGATTCACATATAAACCTATGTATAATTCGCATACAGACTTGCATATGATTCACATACAAACTAGCATACGATTTACATCCCAAACTTGCATATAAATTGATGTCATAAAATGAATCAAGTTAAACATATGTGATTGGACATATGAAATAGATCTACCAACATAAGTTAACAAAACTGTCATATGTTCACCAACAAACGATAACAAAGTTAAACAACATCACATGATTCAACAGACATGTTCTCATATTCCCAATGATAACTCATCATAATTAATTTATTAATTATCTTGCGAAAGAAATTGTACTCACAAAGACGGATTAGAGAAGAGAGTAATTCGTTCGTCGATTGTATTACTATTCTAACTTGCAAATCCCTAAGCTTTAGGAAGAAGAACTATTCTAGTAGTAGCATGGAGGCCAAGAGATTAATTTAGTGTAGGTTTAGAGCTTGAGTCTATGTGTGCTTATATAGAAGTTTAAATCAATAAAAGCCGTTGGATTATCATAGGAGCAATCATAACCGTCCACGCTAGATAGAGTTATCCAGAATTGCCACCTATGCCCTAGTGACTTAGCAACCGGTCAGAAAACACTCAGCAACAAGTCAGGATCGTCTCATTTCCGATCTGCCCAGGGGGGAGGGGGTAGGTCGACCCCTTAGGAGAGGTCGACCCCTTGGTTGACCTGGCCTTGGGCAGGAGAGATCCCGCCCAGCCTGCTTCCTTGTTTGAATTTGAATTTTGAATTTCTTTCTGAACCGTTTTTAATTTGTATAAAATTCCTGAAATTTCTGAAGGCCATAACTTCCTCATATGAAGTCCGATTTACGAAAACCTGGACTCTATTCCAAGCAGAATTTCGTGATGAACGCAATGGCGTAACCCGTTTCCCTTAATTTTCACTTTAACAATTAAGTATTCTTTAATTTGTTCTTTTAATAGTCATAGAAAATTCAGGGTGTTACATATAGCGACCTTTTCAAAAAAAAAAACATAACTTGAAAATCATACGTTGAAATTTGAAAAAAAAATTCTATTCAAAAATTAATATTTATATAAATCCATCGTTTCTTGTTTCACGTCAATTCGATTTTAAACGTTCAAGTTAGAGCCGTTTGAAAATAGAAATCGATATTAACGAACGTCGCTATGCGACACATTCAATTCAAGTTATACAACGATTTAATATAAATTGTCTAAATCCTTTCCCAAATAAAATTAAATATTCATAACTTAAGTTTTAAGACCATATTCCGAAAAGTATTTTATATCCCCCCCCCAAATCACTTTACTTCCAAAATCATCGTTTCAAAATTTAGAAATATTTATTTCAAATTAAATCATAATCTTAAAGTATTGTTTCCAATACTAGTTCAACTTCTCACGATTATCATTAGAAATTGTTGCATAAAACCAATGCTTACGTATTTCAAAACAATATCCAATCTATATTTCAAAACCAATTCAATTCCGAAATTGTTTCACAAACATCAGTTGATCAAGTTAAATTTCAAATAATTGAAATCTAATTCAAATTTAAATTTTATTTGCATACTAACCAACCAAATTAATATAGCTAGCAAAATACTTCGAAATTTCTTCGTCTTTTATGAAAGCCATTTTTAAATCTTAACTTTAGAATTTCATACCTTATTCCAAATCCTTCCACATGAATATTTTATATCCCCGTTTAAATCAACTTTATTTCAAAACAACATTTACATTTCTGAATATTCATTTTAAATTAAATCGAATAATAATTCTGCAAAACCTATTTGATTATTGTTATGAAACCAATTATTTACATAAAACACATTTTTGCGTCCCAAATTCAAGAACCCATTCCCTTCTAAATTTTAAAACCAATTTCTTTCACATTGTTGTCCTTGCGAATATTATACAAATTATTTTAGACTTCCAAACAAATTTAAATAAAAGTCAAAGTTTAAATTCAAATTAATAATTTTTAATAATAAAATCATTATTTGCAGGGGCAAGGAAATTCAAATCAATTATTAGTACAATCATGCAACTACTCTGTGTGTGTGACACAACCATAAACACGATCATAAATCAACCATATGAACATAAATCCATCCATACAATCAGCATCAACCCATTTCATTGTGTGTAATGCATTACGGTCAATAACGCTTAGTGTTAAGGTGTATTCTAATTAGATGAACATCCATCAACACTACATATATATCCATAATTATCCACAAACAAGCAATCACCAACTCATTTTAATGATAAATAAATTTTATAACTGATTACTCTATTAAATTTAAATTAAATAAAATAGGAGTTCTCACCAAATGCTCTCCAAATATAGACGGCCTTCCATAAGTTGTACTTTGAATCTATTAAATAGTTGTATCGCTCCTCCATCCTCGACTCGTCTTCGTTCGCCGCTTCATCCTACCTTCCATTCAACACTCTGTTTCACATGTCGATGTGCACCACAACTTCTCCACCTACTGACACATGTACATTTTCCAACTCTTATGCCCAATGCATGCGGAGAACTCATCAACAATGTTTGACCCATCTTTCAGCAAATTGCAAACAATTTCGGCAAGCACACCACAATCCCGAGACCAGGTTTGGTCCTAAGCCAACAAGAACTCCACCACCACAACACACCCTGACAAGCCATTCACGAGGCCATCCCGAAAGCTATTACAAGAAATATTTAAGCACCATTGAATCAAGACTTCAACGTAAAGGCTACAGGCCTTTCCTGGACATGCATAAGTGTGGTGGTAAAGCCATGCGGGAAAGAGGAAATACTGAGGAAAAGGGCGAAGGGTGCATGGGTGAGCGGCCGACGCTGCGACATGCAGATGTGGTCCTTGAGCTTAGGGTCGTGATGTGCAAATGGAGATAGTGAATGATTAAAGAGGAGAGAGGCCACGTCGGGTTCGCAACGGGTCTGGTGGTTGTCATGTCAGGCGACGATTGGCAAAGGCGTCGGGTGAGGTGGTGCACGGTGGTGTCAAGCGAGGTAGCTGACTTGTGCGGTGGTGGATTTGTTAAGGGGGAAGGCAACTGTTTAAGTGGGAGGCCGAGACTAATCTGAGGGGGTAGTAGTAGGTTTAAGGAAAGGAGAGGGGAGGAGCTTGCAGGTTTAAAGGGGAAAGAGGACACGTGGGGTTTGCAGCGGACATAGGAGGGTGTCAGGTTGTCGACGGACAAAGCAGTAGGTGGTGGTTAAAAGAGAAGGCTTAAGTTATTGGCTTAGAGAAGGGAGAGGAAAGGTGAAGTGAGGTGGAGATGATGGTTGTTCGAGGTATGGGTTTGGTTGGCGAATGGAAGCTAGAAGAAAAGGAAAGCTTAGATAAAGGTAATACGGTGGAGAGAAGTACGCGTAAAGAAAATGTTGCGAGGCTAATCAAATGTTTCAACGGTGGGAAGAAAATATTTCAAGTTTGCATGCGGTATAAAATGGAAGATGCAAAAAAAAAGAAAAAAACAAATGCAGGCACATGTCCTATTTTCAAACAAGTGTCCTATGCTGCCTTGCTTCTCTAAACGTGCAAAACAGATGAAATTTATTTATATATGTTTGTTTTCATTAATCCCTTAAAATTAATAATCAATATCTGTAACAACCCGTATTTTGGCTGTCAAATATTTAATTTAATTTATTATTTTAAATATTTTATTCAGAGTATTAAAGGATTTTTAATATTTAATTTGTTATTTAAAATGAAGTTTTAACGTTAAATTTATTTGGAATATAAATCGAGCTCGTAACAGCACGGCAGTTCGTAATATGGGATTTTGAACTTTAACTAAGTGTACAGAATCCGATATAAGTCGGATTTCTGTGAAACGAGAAACATTGAAACCATATTGATGGTAATTTTCATATGAAAGAGAAAAATTCAGATTTCATTTTATAGATTGTTAGTTATGGCCAAATCAAATTATGAAATAGTCGCTATGGAAAATCTTTATTTAAAATATATGCGTTAAAATAGCCATTTTGCAAATGGACTTTGTTTTCGACGAAGTTAGTTTCATTGAGACCGAAACATCAAATTATACCATAACGTCCAATTTCGTAAATTTTGAAGTTTGTATGTCTTGGTACGATTTTAATGGTCAACATAAAATAGCGGTTACGGATAAAATCTACCTTAAATAAACCTACAAAAATACCTTAACAGTAAAACTAGCACAGCCTATGTTGGGAAAGTGAGGCTCCTAAGTACATCACTTACTATATATATATTTCATTTTCAAGCCGACAGAACATTTAAGGCTAGCACATGAAAGCCTGCACCATCTTAAACTTACACAAACAAATAAGAAATAGTGCCGACCTACTCTACAATCTACATGGAAACAAACTTGACAATTGAAGTGAAAAGAAAACTTGCGTACATCAAGCCACCCTAAGACCACAGTGTCACCGAGTACAACGTGTAGCCGCCCTAAGTTTTTCAATTCAGAGCGGGCCTAAATATTTAATATGTGATTTCTTAATTGATAAGTACCCCTCAAATACCACAAACTTCGTACCTTACTCATCAACCCTATTATATGACGCATGCTTATATCAAAATCATCTCAGCCTTCTTCTGCAAACATCACACAAGCCTATACCCTTGCTTTTCTTTCCAGTACCATATGTAATTTTATTTTATTTTCTTGTCTACTAATTTTTCACCCGTGCCGACCAAGTCTGTTTGAAATCCCAACCCGCACACGTGCTAGCCTATACGGCTGTACATCCCAATTAATATATATAAATATATATGGTAACGTGATGGCCACGTCTATTTCTTCCTATAAATACAGGCGGTCTGCTCTTTGATTGCAGTAAGCCTTCTCCTCAATATAAAATTGGAAACGAAACTCCTCACTAATTAAAAGTTTAAAACCCATTCCTCCATGTAAATGAAACTTTCCGTATATAAAATAAAACGAAAGAATAGTGCAAATTTGTATCTAAAGAGGGTCGCGTGCATGGGAAGTGGGTTCATATGGGAAATAGACGGGGTTTTGCTGTTGCGTTTTGAATGGGTATCGGTAAAATGGGAAAGTCAGTTGCGTGGTGGATCGAGCAGCGGAGCACAGTGGGAATGGCGGTCGCTTTCTGGAAAGCCGATGGAGCAAATGGGTACAGTGAGAAGAAGTCAGGAAGTTGAGTTGGAAGAGGGATTGGGCTGGTGAGAGTTACTTACGTGTGATGTAGGGAACTGTTGTCGTTTGCTTGAACTGAAATGGGAAGAAGGGAGCAAACAGTATGATATAAGGGGGAGAGTCTCTGTCTGTTTAAATCCGAAAGAAATGTTGGTATGTGAAGCGAGGCTCGGTGGGCGGCATACTGCTTTGCGTGGTGGAGAGGGGATACATGGAAACTGGAAAGGTCAGCCTTGGAGGGGGAGTCAACGTCTGTACTGGCGCCATGGCGGAGGAGCTTCCGGTGATTGGAGGATGGAAGCACGGTAGGGAAGAAATTAATGAGGATGTTGAGTCTCATGAAGCAACAGCATGTAAAGAGGAAATGATATATAGTATAAAGACATGACATACATATATATATATATATATATATATATATATATATATATATATATATATTAGTATGCCTAATTAATGGTTATACATGTTGACTACGTTTTATATATTTTAATCGGTTTTAAAACAGGGTATATATGTACTACGTGGCCTGATGTTATATAGTTAAGCTTGACAATGTTTAACATGTTATGTAAAAGATCGTTAATTAATAATGTATAAGGTGAAGCAAGTATACGTGCTAGTTAGTATATGACGTTAAAAATCGATAGGAAGTACATTGTTAAATTTGCCTAGCCAGCATGATTTAGACTAATGTATACAGTATAATGTTAGAATTAAATTAGTTAAAATAGTCTGAAAAGGGAATAATGACAAATTTTTTCCTAAGGGACAATATCAACTAACTGTTGCTGTTGGGAAGCAAATGATCGACGGTCTAAAGTTAGTTTCTTATATTCAATATGAACCGATTATTTTGTTAACGAGATTTATGTTATTTAAAATTTAATTATGGTCTAATAAATATAATTAAAACCATAACCGTGAAAATTATGTAACGCATTTATATTTTGTCAGAATTTGACAAGACCGAAAGCACTAAAATCATATCGGTGTACATGATGTTATGGAGCCCTTTTGGAGAAAATGGACGCAGCTGGAAGTTTTATTTTAATCAATACAAACCATTTTTATGACAAAATGGAATCAGGTGAGTTAAACTCACTCAGTTTTTCCCATTTATATTTTATATAAATTGGGTCTTTATTTTGTGTGCTTTGTTTACTGATGATTGACTGTTTGCTAGTCATATATTTATTTGTTGATTTAACTGATGAAATTAAACCGTTGGTTAATTTCAGTGAAATACCAAATCGTTATTTTAACGATTGGTTCCAATAAAGGTAACTTACCTTATTGGTCACGTTTATCCATAAACATGTTTAATGTTTGAATTGTTTGACCTGTTTGAACTGTTTGAATTATTTTGAACTGTGTGGAGATAACCGTTTGTATACAGAGATGGACAGGTTGGAGGGATCCAACAGGATTCCTCAAATATATTATTTATTTTCATATTATTATATAAACTGTCGTGATTGGGTTATTGATTTTAGTAGTGATCATTGACTGAGAAGTCAACATGTGTTGTGTTTAACCAGTGGGCTATATTGGTTAAGTAATCGGCAGTAAATGTCCTAAAAGTAAATCGTTTTGTTAATATTGATTCACCGTCAGGTGAGTCGATAGAGATGAAGTTATAAAATTTATTTTATAACTAGAGATAAATTTTGAAATGTATATTTTGAATAAAATTTTATAAAAAGGAAATAAACATTTATTTTTATTAATTATAAATTGATCCTACAAAGTAGATTCTGAGATTTTTCAGATTTATAAATATGGGAACAGAAATTAACCGTAACGGTTAAAATTTGAAAAATTGGTCATTTAGAATTAATTAAATGGAGTTTGATTTGAGATTAGAATGGAATATTGGTTTTTGTATACAACTCGTATTTGTCTTTGGATATGAACGTTGTTGATCAAGGTCTGAGAGGTAATTAAAATACCCCAACTTGAACGACATCAGGATTATCTGAGGGTGATAAGTTGTAATGGTAAAGAAGTTAGTGATAGTTTATTATTTTCGTTAGTGAAATAATAATGCGACGTTTTGGAGAAAAATTGGAATATATTTATAATAAGGATTATATAGTGTAAAGGAAACAAAGAGGAATTATGAGAAGTTAAAAAGATATTTTGAATTAGAAAGAAAACGTAAAGTTGAATTTTATTCTCGGAAGATAAGGATGGATTATTGTTTTAAGTAGCGAAATAAAGATATTTCAAAATGTTGTTTGTACGAGTAATGAGTTAAAATGATTTTCCAATATTATAAAAATATGAATAATGTTTTTGAAAGAGAAAATAGAAACAAAATATGATATAGGATCTCCTAAGTATTAAAAAGGGAATTAGTGAAAGAAAAATCTTACATTAAGTAAGAAAGCGATATTGAAAATATTGAAAATATCGAAAGATTTGAATGTTCGAATTTACATTTATTACAATTAAAAGGCCAAGTGAGACCGAATACTGAACTAGTGTACTCATTGGGTTGTCATGATTGAAACACTGTTTATTTTGATAGTTAAATCATCGACTATCAAATCTGTCCAATACGATTGTTAGTACGGAAAGACCGGGATCGAATTTATATTCGAAAACCATTCCGACCAACAAATACATGAAGATATTAGAAGATGATCGAGATGGAGCATTGAAGACCATGGATTTTCGTTAATGGAAGAACTGCTAAAAATCTCTGGTCTGCAGCCAGAGATGTACTGTGGTTCTGTCATGGTCAAAATCTACGGGTTGCAAGGACTTCTCGCTACTGATTCATGGGGTGATTCCTATATGAGATGCAGTAGGAGAGTACCTTCGGTTCATCCTATTCCTGGATGACTTGTATGGACGAGTGTCTGACAGAGTATTTCCAAAGGATCACGTACGTTGGTTTCTTCAAACGTGCTATAGTTGGTTAGCTCCCAACTAGAGTATTTTTGTGGACGTCAATTGGTGATATCTGGCGGATCTGATGATGTGGCATTTAAAGTGAATGGTGGCCAGGTGTTGTAAAGAAAATTCAAACCTCAAGCCTCATCAACTGGGAAATGACAAAAATCGGGCAGGCAGCATGGCTATGTGGGTCGCTCCCATTAGGGTGTATAATCACCTATCTAGAGAAAATCCTTTTATTTCTTAAATCTGTTTCGATGCTGTCCCTTTTCGGGAAGACGGTGGCTAGCTACCTCCGTTGGTGATATACATTCGATACACTCAAGCGAAATGAGTGGTCGGTCATGTGAGGGCCGGGTTACAAGACGTTCTTGTTGAACCCAGTGTATTCGCCTCTAGAGATACACGATCGGCAGGTGGTCCCATACCTTGTCATAGTCAGAATCCAATTTCCAATAAGCGCCCATGGTTTTATTTATAGACTATATATGTAGAGCGTGAGATGCAAGCGTTCTACTAGATTCTATTTACTTGTATTTAGACATTATTATAATATCAGACAAGATATTGGTTTTGAAAAATGTTTTGGGTTATCGTAAGGTAAAAACCGTCCGTGTTTATGTGTGGATTTGGTCTTACGATTATCCTTTTCTTTGAAAGATTTAAACTTTAAAATCAGGTTGTGTGATACCCTTAATACTGTGCGAGTTTATCTCACTCTGGTTCACCAGACTGACCCGATGTTTTGTAAATGCTCGGGTTAGCCCGGGGTGTACAGGTTCAGGTTATCGAATGTTGAGAAGAGACGAGCTGGAAGAGTCCAGACGTATGATATTATATAGCTATTACCCCGTTGTGTGTTGTATATGGGAACAGGTTATTATAACTGTCCTGTTGTGTGATGTATTCTGATATTGTAAGTTTTATTTAAAGCTCTCAATAAAGTTATTTCTGTATTATATTTTGTTCCGCTGCAATGTGAGACTCTATGTTGTATTGGTTCTTCTTATTCTTCTATTCTAATATTTCTTTCTTTCTTATCTCACCCTCTAATTTCTTTCTAATAACATCCAGTGTTTTTCGGTGTTTGGAAGGTCGGCATGAGTTACGGTAAAGGTAATTATGTCGATTTTCGGGCCGAAACCCTGGGTCGTTACAGTGGTATCAGAGCTATTGGTTTAGTGATAACCTTGGCTCTGTGGCATAACTCAATAGAGATGGGGTTAGTAATACCCTAGATTAAGTTTGAGTATATATATGAGAGCGCATATTTATAATTTGATATAGAATTATTTTTGAAATATTTTTGCCCAATTTATTTTAACAGTAATATTTCCTCATATTATTACAATATAGGAAATTGATTGATTTGTTAATGTTGATTTAAATGATGTGTGTGGATTGTGTTGCTGATTGCTTGAATATAAATCTGAAAATGATAGACTTGGTTTAAAACCAATACAAAATAAATAAGTTGGATAAATCAATCCAGATTTAATAAACCTGAATGGATAATTAAAAAAATCAATGAAGAGATTATAAATAATTATAATCTCATATGGGTTAGATTGTGTGTAGAACTGGTTGAATCGTATGATATGGATGTTTGAAACTAGTTGATGTTGTTTTGGGGATTAACGAAATTTAGTTGAGTTGAAAACAGGTGCAGAAGTGCCAATTCAGCTTTAGAATCCATCCAAGAGGAAATTCTGGAGTTAATTGAATCCAGTTTGAATAGAGCTGCATAATAACTAAGCAAGCACGAATATAAAATATCGTTTATCGTGTAATAACGCTCGCAAAAAGGTACGCCTATGTAGAATATGAAATTTTGGTTTTTATTTGGGTTTTGAGTTTGGTTTTTGAATTTTTCCGACCTTGTTGGTCGATGTATATATATTTCTTGAACCTGCGATATTGTAGATGTACTCCGTACAAGGCAGACTCTGCCAAATTTTTTTTCAAAATTTAAGGTGTTAGAAAATTTTTGAAATTTTTTTGTAAAATTCTTTTATTTGGAATAAATTGGTTTTAAAACCAATTAGATTAATTTTGGAAATAAAAATCGAGTTTTAAATTTATTATTTTTGTAAAAATAACGGGTCGTGACGTTCTTTCTTATCTTAGCAATTTCGAGGACGAAATTATTTTAAGGGGGAAGAATGTAACGACCCGTATTTTGGCTGTCAAATATTTAATTGAATTTATTATTTTAAATATTTTATTTGGAGCATTAAAGGATTTTTAATATTTAATTCGTTATTTAAAACGAAGTTTTAACGTTAAATATATTTATAATATAAATCGAGCTCGTAACAGCACGGCAGTTCGTAATATGGGATTTTGAACTTTAATTAAGTATACAGAATCCGATATAAGTCGGATTTCTGTGAAACGAGAAACATTGAAACCATATTGATGGTAATTTTCATATGAAAGAGAAAAATTCAGATTTCATTTTATAGATTGCTAGTTATGGCCAAATCAAATTTTGAAATAGTCGCTATGGAAAATCGTTATTTAAAATATACGCGTTAAAATAGCCATTTTGCAAACGACTTTGTTTTTGACGAAGTTAGTTTCATTGGGACCGAAACGTCAAATTATACCATGACGTCCAATTTCGTAAATTTTGAAGTGAGACGACCCCAAACCCCGTACTGACGGTGGCAAGGGTAATCCTTGGAACATAACACAGAAACAGATAATAGCATAACAGAAATAAATAAATACACCAGATAATGCATAATAGAATATACTGGATAAACGTAATCATCAGAGTTACACAGTGTACAGGATCATACTTAGTACAAATACAGTTCAGCTATACATAAATGTCTACAGCGGAAAACAAACATAATGTACAATAGGAGCTGAACAGCATAAAAAGAGATAAATGATAGAATCCATCTTCAACTCCAGCTATCCAGAAAGAACCAGCTAAACCTGAATACAAGGTTGCCCGTGTAGAAAAAGGGGCACCCGAGTTTGAAAGTGAAACAAACTACGAGTCAGTCATGGGACTGGTATGAGAAATCTACTCAACACATTCAAAATATGGCTAATCACAGGACCACGCCACTTTCATGGAACGGGTTTACTCCATTGGATTGCCAGATCTTTAAAACAAATCATTCTTTTAAACATCGCAATGCTTTTTATAAAAATGAAGCCATTATAAGACTCAGTTCCCATCACACAATGCAACGCAAACCGGAGGATAGAGTTTTACCTTATAATGGCCAAAATATGTTTGATACGAATAAAACAAAAGCATTTGATATTATTACTAGTGTTTATATGTTTCAAAAGCAATTTCAAATCATAGCTATCAATCATATACAGCATTAATGCCCCATACCACTATGTCGCCATATATAGGTATACAACCAAAACCGCGCAGTCACGTATTTGGAAATTGGATTTCCGTCATGAACCAAGGCAAAAGATAGTCCTTACCGAATTCGAGACGCTTTAGTCCGTGTCTCAGGCAAGCGCGCAGGCAAGCCTTGGATCGTCAGGGCCGGTCCACCGAAGTGGATTATTATGCCTGAACAATACGTTTCCCCGCCCTTTGGGGCGTAAATGAGCCAACGAATGACTCCATCGGACCCGGATCGTCCGATCTAACCGAGGCGCCTCGCAACAGTAACAACCACATAAGTCAAACTCGTCAGGGCGTGTAAAACCACTGACGCCACTTCTAACTAGAAAGAAACGCATGCCCTCCCTGAGGTCCTTTCTCCCGTTTCTGGTTCATACTGGGGTGTGAGGCTCGCGAATTCACATTATACACAAAGTTATGCCACACCGGCGGGGCTTTGATCATCACCACAAGACTTTGCTTTTCAATAGAAGCCCCGATCACTGCATCTTAGCATGCCACACAGGCAATTCACACCGTGCAACTGATGGCTATCAATCATACAGAATAAATTCCAATGTCAGACACACTGTCCATTTGCAAGTCCGTTCTGGGTCTGAACGAAACCGGAGGCACTAAATACCTCGCAAACCCATCGATCACCACGTACGTCTGGACGATCACCACTCATTATCCATATTTCGGGATGCCTCCCAATCAGGACCTCGGTTACCATCCAAACGAGGTGAAGATCACCGGTCTTCGACCACCTTCTTCATCTTTCTTATCGTCGATTCAGTTATTCAGAATGGGATAAACCCGGTCTTTCTGAGCAACTCGCGTATATAATAAACAAGTGCAACACTAACATACACACGCATCATTTCAATTCATTAGTCACTAATCGTCAATCAGTAAGAGAACGATTTCCCAAATATTAACCCCGAAGGCCGAAACCAACATCAGATCAACACCCAGGAAACCATTCGACTTAGCCAACCTTCGGTTAATTTCTAAATTTCACATCCATATCGTTTATAATATTTTATAACGATTTATTGCTATTTTTATTTATTTTAAAATAGCCAATTTATTCAAAATGACGCTTCGGGCCATAACGCAGCCGTGGCGCTGTTTTTCTTCAGATTTGATTTAAACATTTCTGAAAATCTAACCGTTGGATCTTCACAAAATTTACATCATTAGAAAGATCTTTTCAAAACGAATCCAACGGTTCCAGTTTCGGGAAATTCTGACGGTCGGATCTCCCGGTATAATCGTTTGAAGTTTCGATTTCGAAATACGAACTGCAGCGTCGTTATTCGATTAAATATAATTATATATATATAATCGATTCTGGAGCTGTTTTTCTTTAGATTTGAATTAAACATTCCAGACAATCCAACCATTGGATTTTTACAAAGTTAGTGCCGTTGGAAAGATATTTCCAAAGCGAACCCAACGGTTGCGGTTTCGGGAAAATCCGATGGTCGGATCTCCCGCAATAATCGTTTGAAATCACGGTTTCAAAATACGAACTGCAACTTCGTTATTCGATATATTTCAATTCTAATTATATATATATATATATATATCGATTCTTCGATTTCAAAACTATATAAATTTCATACATTTGATAAAAATGATATTTTTATCTAACTGTTTTCTATTTCAACACTTCACTATTTTTAACAATTCATGTATATAATAAAAATGTGATTTTGATTGTAAAACAATTCATTTCAAAACACGATTATTTTATATAGTTAATATAGGTGATAAAAATAGGATTTTTATTATAAAACAATTTATTTCAAAACAAGATTATTTTATATAGTTCATATTGATGATAAAAATAGTATTTTTATTACAAAACAACTTCTTTCAAAATATGAATACCATTCAACACATGAATTTCAATTCAACGAATGAATTTCGATTCAACACATGAAGGTTTTCTATAGTTTATATATATAGATAAAAATGTGATTTTTTATATTTAAAACACGAATACCATTCAACACATGAATTTCAATCCAACGAATGAATATCGATTCAACACATGAAGGTTTTCTATAGTTTGTATATATCGATAAAAAGGTGATTTTTATATTTAAAACGCGAATACCATTCAACACATGAATTTCAATTCAACGAATGGATATCGATTTAACACATGAAGGTTTTCTATAGTTTGTATATATCGATAAAAATGTGATTTTTATTATTAAAACAATTTATCCAAAACACGAATTCCACTCAACACATGAATATGATTCAACGAATGAATTTCTATTCAACACATGAAGGTTTTCTATTCAACGAATAAATATAGTTTCGACAAATGAAAATAATTCTAACACATGAATATTATTCAAAATTTCGGCAGCATAACGGCAGGGTAGTTAAAACCGGGACTGTCCCTAGTACGGCTCCTCGCTCTACCTTAAAACCTCGCGGTTTTTGACAATGGGGAATCATGCATCTAGTTCGCACGCAGGCGGCATGTATATTTATTTCATTTCCACAAACTAATCCTATGTGGTTTCAACCAAATATTTCTCAACCACAAACGGGTATTTTTCAACCACAATCAACCAATTTCAACCACAAACAATTCTAATCAACCATTCGCTATCAATCAATTTTTCACACCAATCACAACCAATAAATATCGTCAATGGTTTGTGGACGAGGGGCGTATATATATATATATATATATATATATATATAGCATTTCACTTCTATTTCAACACATATATAATTTTTACAACGCATATACAACTTATACATCGAACGTACAACTTATACAACGCTTATACAAGAGGTGTACAATGCTTATATAACTCATACATCGATCATATAATTTATACATCGTCGTTTTCCATATCGTTTATAAATTAGAAATCTCACATTCGGTTCTACTCCACCAAAAATAGCAGAAGGCTCAGAAAAATATGCGGTCTCTTCTAGAAGGTAGAAGACGTCCACACGAGTCCACTGTCTCTTGTTTCACTGGATTTCGACAAGAAACGAAAAAGATACGATTTTTATTCGATAAGCAAACTTTGCAACACTTTTCAATGTTGAAATCACTTCAGAAATTAAAACCCGTTACCTGTCTGATTTATTCAAAACTAGGTCTTCAAAAATCGTGTAATCCGAAGCACGATATGGGAATCGGCTTGCACCACCGCCTGGAGCTCGGTGAGGCGCGCCTGCACGTGGGGAAGGGGGCTCACTCGATCGTCGGACCTGGGCAGGGCAGGGCGGCGCGTCGAAGTTGCGGTCTTTGAGGGCCTCGATCTCGTCGTATACTGAACGATGGAGGTCAACTTGGGTATGGATTAGAAGAGGATGGAGAGCCCTTCAAAAAGTTCCAAAGGGGCGGGGTGGTTTGTTGATCGGAGCGGACAGAAATTGGCCTGGAAGCGGCGAACAATAGCCGTCGTCGAATCGAGGGTTACGGGGGGTTTTATTTTATTTTTTTATTTTATTTAATTTATGAAAGAATTTTCCTATTGGTCGATATATATATTTATTCAAAAATTGGGGTTTTCTTAAACGAACTCGAAATCAAACCCAATGACTGTCATCCCTAGCGTTTTACCCCCATTCCAAACACAATAGGATATGTTTCGTAGGCCCATTCGACCGTTTCAGTCAGTTTCCATTCAATTTAAAATATATAACATTCAATATTCGATTTGAACGTACATTTCAATTTGCCAGGGCCACAAACTAATTCGAAAAATTCCAAAAAAATAAAGCTGGCTATGTTTTGACGATGCGGTCCCAGCAAAACTAGTTTCGTCGAATTCTGAGATTGTTTGCAAAAAGGCCCATTTCTGGTCGATCCAATTTAACTGTAATTGACCAAAACACGTTTTCCTTTGCCACGCTCACACACTAGCTTCAAAAATTATGAAATTTGAAACCTAGCAATAACTTCCCATCCCGGATCCAACAAAAGTAGTTTCGTCGAATTCCGAGGTCGTTTGCAAAATGGCCAATTACACGGGCTATATAAATTCCATAGCGACCTTTCTGAAAATTCATTTGGCCATAACTTTTGCTTTCCGCTATGAAACTTCAATTTTTCAGATTCGTTAGAAAGGTATTCACTAACAGATTTAAATATTTTTGGTTTCACTCAAATCCGTTTTGTTTTGCACCCGGTACAGTCCGACAAAGTTTGAATTCAATTTTTGGAACTACAGCGCCATTTCAGGCCTTGTTTATAATTAGAATTAATTATATTCATTTTCAAACGTCGATTCAAACTCACTTTTCATCATTATTATTTAAAATATTTATTTTAAATATGTAAAATCCATTATTTTAGCCAATTTAAATTTTTTAAATTGGTTCAGATTTTCTGGGTCGTTACAATCTCCCCCACTTAAAACTTTTCGTCCCCGAAAAGGAACAAAGTCGAAAGTGGTTTGATTAATCAACTCTACGTTCAATCTGGCTTCCATTCTCCAACTTTTCAGTTTCTGAGAATTTCCAAATTCTTCAAAAATTTGGCTAACACCCGGAATTTTCGAAAAAAATCGCCATAACCTCCTTTGTACGGGGAGAGGTTTGGAAATTTATTGGGCCGTATTAGGTACCCAATAAATCCTAATAAGCATACACATATTTATAGTGATATATTCTGGTGTTTACAGGGGAGCGTGTATAGATAATAAATCCAGAGAATAAATTCTCGTCACCCTGTCAAAGCCTGAGGGAGTGTGTATTTTAAATGCTCCAGAGGATAAATCCTCGTCACCTCGTCCCGTGTGGGAAATAAATAGTCCATGTGCCGTATCTAATAACTAGAGAGACGTGATTATTGCCAAATCCAGACCCGTGTGGGGTTTTTATTAATCTGGCAATTTTATCGTTACAATTTAAATAGTCCATACCAGTCCTTGTTGCTGGCCCTGAGTAGGCCGGGTACGCATGATAGGGGGTTCTCGCTTCGTGGTTTGGTGGCGAACGGGAGACTCTTTCCCCTACATGTCGCAGTTTAGAGCATTGGTTCGGCAGTAGCCGCGAGACTCGAGAGGGTCGCCGTAAAACAAGGGATTGGGGGACCAGTGTGAGCCACGGTAGGTTTTACCTACTGTACTGGAGGATGAAGGGATGGTTGTAAAGCCTACCGGATTTCGCGGTAACGTCTCATTTGAATTGAATTGAAAAGAAAACGAATTTGAATTGAATTGAAAAGAAAACGAATTTGAATTGAATTGAAAAGAAAACGAATTTGAATTGAATTGAAAAGAAAACGAATTCAAATTGAATTGAAAAGAAAACGAATTCAAATTGAATTGAATAGAAAACGAATTCAAATTGAACTGAATAGAAAACGAATTCGAATTGAATTGAATAGAAAATGAATTCAAAATTGAATTGAATTCAATTGAAAACGAATTGGAATAGAATTGAAATCGATTTGAACTGAAATCAAATAGAAATGAAGGTAAAACGAATTTATAAGAAAAATAATAGTTTTAATTTGAATTTGAAATGAATGTTGAAATTGTGTAGTTGATTTTGAAATAAAATATTTGAAATAAAATATTTGGGGAATTATTCTTTGGTTAATTTACGGGTAGTGAATAATGAATTGGAATGAGGCGTATGTTGTGTTTGTGTAACACTTATTTATTATATACGCGAGTTATTCGGAAAGACCGGGTTTATCCCATTCTGAATAACTGATTCGACGATTAGTCGAAGGTGAAGACGATGGTTGAAGACCTGAGGTCTTCATGTCGTTTGGATAATTACTGATGATCTTGATTGGGCCGTACACCCAAGAGGAGGGAATCAGTTGGTGATCGTCCAGACGTACTTGGAGATCGATGGATATGCGGGGTACTAGGTGCCTCCGGTTTCGTTCAGACCCAGAATGAACTTGTAAATGGACTGTGTGTCTGACATTGGATTTCAGTCTGTGTGATTGATTTCTATTAAATATATATTTGTTTGGCGACGGAGAATGTATTCTCTTGCTTAACGCCCTTCTCTGAGACGTACGAGCTCAGGGGTTATATACTGATGGATATCAAACGCATAGAGTGATTTGCCTGTGTGGCATGCCTAAGTGGCAAATGATCAAGGCTTCTATTGAAAAGCAAAGTCTTGTGGTTGATGATCAAAGCACGGCCTTTGTGGCATAGCTTTGTGTAACGTTTACCTCGCGAGTTTCACACCCGGTATGAACCAGAAACGGGAGAAGAACCTCAGGGAGGGCATGCGTTTCTTTCTAGTTAGAAGTGGCGTCAGTGGTTTTACACGCCCTGACGTGTTTGACTTATGTGGTTGTTGCTGTTGTGAGGCGCCTCGGTTTGATCGGACGATCCGGGTCCGATGGAGTCATTCATTGGCTCATTTACGCCCCATAGGGCGGGGAGACGTATTGTTCAGGCATAATAATCCACTCCGTGTGGACCGGCCCTGACGATCCAAGGCTTGTCTGCGCGCTTGCCTGAGGCTCGGGCTAGAGAGTCTCGAATCGGTGAGGACGATCCCTAGCCTCGGTTCATACCATAAATGATAACCCAACTTCCAATACGACATCGTGCGGTTTTGATTGTACACCTATATATGGCGACATAGTGGTATGGGGCATTCATGCCGTCTATGATTGATATTTATGATTGTATATAAAATCAGAAACTAACTGGAGATTAGTTAAGTTGAATGGTTTCAGAGGTATTGATCTGATGTTGGTTTCGGTCTTCGGGGTTAATACTTAGGGAATCGTCCTCTTACTAATTTGCGATTGGAGTCTGATTAAGAATCAAAAGATGAAATTTAGCGTATCAAGCATTCTTTGGATGTTATAAGGTAAAAACCCTATCCCCGGCTTGCGTTGCATTGTGTGATAGGACCTGGGTCTTATAATAGCTTCATTTTTCTTTATTTAGCATTGCGTTGTTTGTTTTATGCACTGGTATTCTTGGGAGGAAACCTGTTCCGTGTTATACGGTGTGGTCCCTTGATTTACCTAACTTTAAAATAAAGATTAATAATTGTTTTAGTTCTCACACCAATCCCATGACTGACCTGGAGTTTATTGTTTTAACCTAAACTCTGGGTGCCCTTATTTTGACACGGGCAGCTAGTAGTTTTGGTTTTGCAGATTTTTATTCACAGGATCCTGGTTTACAGCTGGAACAATATCCGGAAAGCTTTGTATCCGTATATCTCTTCTAGTTGTGTATTGTATTATTTTCTGCTGCGATGTATTTAAATGTAATTTAAATATCTTATATTTTTGTGTAATATTTATTCATACTCTGTATATTCCTGTATTCTGATGGAATTGTTGTAATATACAATGAAATGTTCTTCCGTCTGCATTCTATTTTGTGGCTTGTTCTCGAACTATCCGCGCTTTCCTCACCGGGTAAGTTACGGGTTTTTACATTTGACACAATCAACTACACATCAAAATCAAACAAACAAGCATACAAGCCGTCCATGGTCTGTGGACGATGGGTGTCGGGTGCTACTAAACACCGTCTGCATCCTAGTATATATTTTTAACTAGAAAACAAAATTAAAAGGTGAGAAGTTCTCACCGACTAGCTCAGGGGTTTATAATAGCTTCCCCAGATTTGATTGATATGTGTATGGCGTAGGCCATTATTAAACCGCGGATAAGGCTAGGCCTTGTCCCGTTTCTAGTATCGTGCCGTTATGCCGCCGAAATTTTCTAAAATAAGTTAGAAAAATAAAGATATCATTTTATTTAATAAACGAACCGAATAGAATATTCATAGGTTGAATAAAATAATTTGGTCGTTAAAAATATAATTTTTAACGTGAATGTGAATAAATAAATATTCATTTACAAACCGGACGGTTTGTTTATGTACACCTATTTGAAGGACATTGATTGGGACGATAAATTTTACACATCGCCCAACTGCACAAATAAAAATCTATGTTTGTTGATTTGAAACCCCACACGGGTATTGGGATAATATATGACATACACTAATCCCAATAATTAGTTGTATGTCGATCAATGGATTGACAGACTGTTATGAGCGTTATATATTTATATTTGATGCTTATACAGTGTAGTGTACTTTGAATGATGGTTGATTATTTATCGTTGCTATTATATACATGTGTTGTATAGAATCCATATAATTAACTTTGTATGGTAATTGATTGGGCCTCATTCCAATTTAGAAAATAAAGAATATTATAAAATAAAGGTTCATGTGTTGACCGTACTCATCCATTGAGATTAGTCATGTGTTGAACGAAATATTTTTACAATAAAATTTATATCTTTATCATATATAAAATTAGAAACTAACTGGAAAATAGATAAGATGAATGGTTTCCTGGGTATTGATCTGATGTTGGTTTCGGCCTTCGGGGTTAATATTCAGGGAATCGTTCTCTTACTAATTTACGGTTGGAGTCTGATTTGAAATCAAACGATAGATATCATAATTTTATAAAATATATTGAATAACAAAAATAGTCACACGTGGACAGTACTCATTCGTTGAGATTAGTCATGTGTTGACAAAAATATAGATTCATGTATTGAATAGAATAAATATTCATTTGTTGAATAGAATAACGGAATTTTTGAAATATATAAAGCCGTGTTGATTAGAGATGCGCTATTTTGATGCGAACGATATTTATATCGATTATATTCGTTTTTATATTGAATTGAAAAGAAAACGAATTTGAATTGAACTGAAAAGAAAACGAATTTGAATTGAATTGAAAAGAAAACGAATTTGAATTGAATTGAAAAGAAAACGAATTCAAATTGAATTAAATAGAAAACGAATTCAAATTGAATTGAATAGAAAACGAATTCGAATTGAATTGAATAGTAAACGAACTCGAATTGAATTGAATAGAAAATGAATTCAAAATTGAATTGAATTCAATTGAAAACTAATTGGAATAGAATTGAAATCGATTTGAATTGAAATCAAATAGAAATGAAGGTAAAACGAATTTATAAGAAAAAATTTAATTTTGATTTGAATTTGAAATGAATGTTGAAATTGTTTTTGAAACGAATTTAAAACGATTTATAAAATACGTTTTAAAAGGAAATCGATGAAATATATATATTATATTTATAATATAATGGCCTGAATAGAACGCGCCGCGCCGCGGCATTTCGTGAATTTCGACAATTTATTTCGAACGGACATTACGGGAGATCCGACCGTCGGATTCTCCTAAAACCGGAACCATTGGGTTCGTATCGAAAAGAGATTTCTAGCAAATATTAGAAATTTGAAATCTAACGGTTGGATTTGGAGATACATCCAAATCAAATTTGGAAAAGGTCGTTGTAAGTGCAGTTCGATGGCCGTTGTTGGAAATCGACTGTACGGGCCTTGATAAAATTATCAAAAATAGTAATAATTTGTGAGAAATCATAAGAAATGATTTGTGAAGAACTGGGATGAAAAATCCCATATTTGTAAAGATAAAAATGGATTTTTATCGAAATAAACTAGGTTTGAACTAAATTTAAAACCCAATTATTTTTAAATAAATAAATTAGATTTAAAAAGAGGTTTTAAATAATCGGAATTTCTAATATATTTAATTGGAATTGAATAAGAATTGATTTGTGGGTTTATCGTGAACGGTGTTTTAAATAACACTTGTTCTTTAACCCGATAAGAAATAGAATGTGATTTGGGTTTATCGTGAACTGTATTTTAAATGACATTAGTTCTTTAACCCCGTAAATGGAGTTTTAATGAATCTGCAATTAGATTGAAATGTGAATTGATAATTTAAATTATCAAATTTAGAAAGTGAAGGAGAATGGAGTATCACCAGTTTTGCTCCAAAACGATAGTCAAATCTTTAATTATATTTGAACGTGAAATGGTAATTAATTTTACCGATAACACCGTGGTGTTAGATATGGAGTATTACCAGTTTTGCTACATGGGATGAATAGGTTGGGATTGGGAAATAAAATAAATAATTACTTCAGTGTGGTTCGCTAATCCCGACTAGTGTGGAAAACCATAATTTGGTTTGAAATGACATCCAAAGGCAGATTAAAGAATAAATTTAAAGAATTTATCTTTGATAAAATTAATGGGAACTTTTCCCTAAGAATATGAAATTTAGAAACTAGCTGTAGGTTAGCTAAGAAGAATGGTTTCCTGGGTATTGATCTGATGTTGGTTTCGGCCTTCGGGGTTAATATTTGGGAAATTGTTCGCTTGTTGATTTACGGTTAGTGGCTGCTGAATTGGAATGAGGCGTATGTTGTGTTTGTGTAACATTTGTTTACTATATATGCGGGTTGTTCGGGAAGGCCGGGTTTATACCCATTCTGAATAACTGATTCGACGATAAGTCGAAGATGAAGACGGTGATTGAAGACCAGAAGTATTCACATCGTTTGGGTGATTACTGATGATCTTGATTGGGATGTACACCCAAGATGAGGGAATCAGTTGGTGGTCGTCCAGACGTACTTGGAGATCGATGGATATACGAGGAAAGTGCCTCCGGTTTCATTCAGACCCGGAACGAACTTGTAAATGGACTGTGTGTCTGACATTGGATTTTATTCTGTGTTGATTGAACTCTATTAAATATACATCTGTTTGGCGGCGGAGAATTTATTCTTTTGCTTAACGCCCTTCTCTGAGATGTACGAGCTCAGAGGTTGTATATCGATGGACATCAGTCGCATGGCATGAATTGCCTATGTGGCACACCTAAGTGGCAATTGATCAAGGCTTCTGTTGAAAAGCAAAGTCTTGTGGTTGATGATCAAAGCACGGCCTTTGTGGCGTAGCTTTGTGTATAACGTGAATTCGCGAGCCTCACACCTCGGTATGAGTTAAAAACGGGATAAGGACTGCAGGGAGAGCACGACGTTTCTTTCTAGCTTTGGTGGTGTCAGTGACTTACCAGCCCTGACATTTATATACTTTTCACCTATGCGGTTGTTGGATGAGGCGCCTCGATTTTAGGTCTGTAAGGACCGGGAAACGTGTGTTCAGGAATTGTCAATCCTCAAACGTAAGAGAGGACCGGCCCTGAAGCATCCAGGGGTTACCCAGAGTGTGTAGTCCCGAGGCATTTGCTAGAGTGTCTCGAAGCGGAGAGGAGCTTGCCCCTTGCCTCGACTCATGACGGAAGTCCAATTTCCAATACGAGATATTTCGGCTTTATTTGTAGAGCCTAGTATGGCGACATAGTAGCATGGGATGCTATGCCGTCTATGATTGATATTCATGATTGAAATTGTTTTGACACTATACACTTATTATAGTATCAAATGATTTGTTTTTAAACGTACCAAGCATGTTTGGCTGTTATAAGGTAAAACTCTATCCTCCGGCTTGCGTTGCATTATGTGATGGGACATGGGTCTTATAATAGCTTCATTTTTCGAAAAAACATTGCGCTGTTTATTCTATGCACTGGTATTCTTGGGAGGAAACTCGTTCCGTGTTATACGGCGTGGTCCCTTGAATTACTCTCTTTTAAAGTAAAGTTTTAAATAACTGTTTTAGTTATCACACCAGTCACATGACTGACCTGGAGTTTATTTTTTTAACCTAAACTCTGGGTGCCCTTATTTTCGACATGGGCAGCTAGTAGTTTTGGTTTTGCAGATTTATATTCACAGGATCCTGGTTTACAGCTGGAATGATATCCGGAAAGCTCTGCATCCGTATATCACCTTCAGTTGTGCTTCATATTATTTTCTGCTGCTATGTAATTTATTGTAACCTCTGATATTTAGTAAATGTGTAATATTTATTCATACTCTGTATATTCTTGTATTCTGATGGAATTGTTGTAATAAACAATGAAATGTTCTTCCGTCTGCGTTCTGATTTGTCCTGTTCTCAAACATTCAGGGGTTTCGAACGGTCTTGGTCGGTTTAACGATCGATTCGGACCGAGCGAAATTTCTTGCCGTCACATTTGGTATTACGATTTTAATGGTTAACATAAAATAGCGGTTACGGATAAAATCTACCTTAAATAAACTTACCAAAATACCTTAACAGTAAAACTAGCACAACCTATGTTGGGAAAGTGAGGCTCCTAAGTACACCACTTACTATATATTTCATTTTCAAGCCGACAGAACATTTAAGGCTAGCACATGAAAGCCTGCACCATCTTGAACTTACACAAACAAATAAGAAATAGTGCCGAGCTACTCTACAATCTACATGGAAACAAACTTGATAATTGAAGTGAAAAGAAAACTTGCGTACATCAAGCCACCCTAAGACCACAGTGTCACCGAGTACAACGTGTAGCCGCCCTAAGTTTTTCAATTCAGAGTAGGCCTAAATATTTAATATGTGATTTCTTAATTGATAAGTACCCCTCAAATACCACAAACTTCGTACCCTGCTCATCAACCCTATTATATAACGCATGCTTATATCAAAATCATCTCAGCCTTCTTCTGCAAACATCACACAAGCCTATACCCTTGCTTTTCTTTCCAGTACCATATGTAATTTTATTTTATTTCCTTGTCTGCTAATTTTTCACCCGTGCCGACCAAGTCTATTTGAAATCCCAACCCGCACACGTGCTAGCCTATATGGCTATACATTCCAATTAATATATATATATATATGGTAACGTGATGGCCACGTATATTTCCTCCTATAAATATAGGCGGTCTGCTCTTTGATTGTAGTAAGCCTTCTCCTTAATATAAAATTGGAAACGAAACTCCTCACTAATTAAAAGTTTAAAACCCATTCCTCCATGTAAATGAAGCTTTCCGTATATAAAATAAAACGAAAGAATGGTGCAAATTTGTATCTAAAGAGGGTCGCGTGCATGGGAAGTGGGTTCATATGGGAAATAGAAGGGGTTTTGCTGTTGCATTTTGAATGGGTATCGGTAAAATGGGAAAGTCAGTTGCGTGGTGGATCGAGCAGCGGAGCACAGTGGGAATGGTGGTCGCGTTCTGGAAAGCCGATGGAGCAAATGGGTACAGTGAGAAGAAGTTAGGAAGTTGAGTTGGAAGGGGGATTGGGCTGGTGAGAGTCAATTACGTGTGATGTAGGGAACTATTGCCGTTTGCTTGAACTGAAATGGGAAGAAGGGAGCAAACAGTATGATATAGGGGGAGAGTCTCTATCTGTTTAAATCCGAAAGAGAATGTTGGTATGTGAAGCGAGGCTCGGTGGGCGACATACTGCTTTGCGTGGTGGAGAGGGGATACATGGAAACTGGAAAGGTCAGCGTTGGAGGGGGAGTCAACGTTTGTACTGGTGCCATGGCGGAGGAGCTTCCGGTCATTGGAGGATGGAAGCACGGTGGGGAAGAAATTAATGGGGATGTTGAGTCTCATGAAGCAACAGCAAGTAAAGAGGAAATGATATATAGTATTAAAACATGACATATATATATATATATATATATTGGTATGCCTAATTAATGGTTATACATGTTGACTATGTTTTATATATTTTAATCAGTTTTAAAACAGGGTATATATGTACTACGTGGCCTGATGTTATATAGATAAGCCTGACCATGTTTAACATGTTATGTAAAAGTTCGTTAATTAATAATGTATAAGGTGACCCAAGTATACGTTCCAGTTAGTATATGACGTTAAAAATCGATAGGAAGTACATTGTTAAATTTTCCTAGCCAACATGATTTAGACTAATGTATACAGTATAATGTTAGAATTAAATTAGTTAAAATAGTCTAAAAAGGGAATAATGACAAATTTTTTCCTAAGGGACAATAGAAACTAACTGTTGCTGTTGGGAAGCGAATGATCGACGGTCTAAAGTTAGTTTCTTATATTCAATATGAACCGATTATTTTGATAACGAGATTTATGTTATTTAAAATTTAATTATGGTCTAATAAATATAATTAAAACCATAACCGTGAAAATTCTGTAACGCATTTATATTTTGCCAGAATTTGACCAGACCGAAAGCACTAAAATCATATCGGTGTACATGATGTTATGGAGCCCTTTTGGAGAAAATGGACACAACTGGAAGTTTTATTTTAATCAATACAAACCATTTTGATGACAAAATGGAATCAGGTGAGTTAAACTCACTCAGTTTTTCCCATTTATATTTTATATAAATTGGGTCTTTATTTTGTGTGCTTTGTTTACTGATGATTGACTGTTTGCTAGTCATATATTTATTTGTTGATTTAACTGATGAAATTAAACCGTTGGTTAATTTCAATGAAATACCAAATCGTTATTTTAACGATCGGTTCCAATAAAGGTAACTTACCTTATTGGTCACGTTTATCCATAAACGTGTTTAATGTTTGAATTGTTTGACCTGTTTGAACTGTTTGAATTGTTTTGAACTGTGTGGAGATAACCGTTTGTATACAGAGAAGGACAGGTTGGAGGGATCCAACCGGATTCCTCAAATATATTATTTATTTTCATATTATTATATAAACTTTCGTGATTGGGTTATTGATTTTAGTAGTGATCATTGACTGAGAAGTCAACATGTGTTGTGTTTAACCAGTGGGCTATATTGGTTAAGTAATCGGCAGTAAATGGCCCAAAAGTAAATCGTTTTGTTAATATTGATTCACCGTCAGGTGAGTCGATAGAGATGAAGTTATAAATTTTATTTTATAACTAGAGATAGATTTTGAAATGTATATTTTGAATAAAACTTTATAAAATGGAAATAAACATTTATTTTTATTAATTATAAATTGATTCTACAAAGTAGATTCTGAGATTTTTCAGATTTATAAATATGGGAACAGAAATTAAGCGTAACGGTTAAAATTTGGAAAATTGGTCATATAGAATTAATTAAATGGAGTTTGATTTGAGATTAGAATGGAATATTGGTTTTTGTATACAACTCGTATTTGTCTTTAGATATGAACGTTGTTGATCAAGGTCTGAGAGGTAATTAAAATACCCCAACTTGAACGACATCAGGATTATCTGAGGGTGATAAGTTGTAATGGTAAAGAAGTTAGTAATAGTTTATTATT
Source organism: Allium sativum (assembly GCA_030737875.1). Lineage (NCBI taxonomy): Eukaryota > Viridiplantae > Streptophyta > Magnoliopsida > Asparagales > Amaryllidaceae > Allium > Allium sativum. The sequence goes on along the minus strand of CM060912.1, from coordinate 548,784,387 downwards.
TCCGTTAGTGAAATAATAATCCGACATTTTGGAGAAAAATTGGAATATATTTATAATAAGGATTATAAAGTGTAAAGGAAACAAAGAGGAATTATGAGAAGTTAAAAGGATATTTTGAATTAGGAAGAAAACGTAAAGTTGAATTTTATTCTCGGAAGATAAGGATGGATTATTGTTTTAAGTAGCGAAATAAAGATATTTCAAAATGTTGTTTGTATGAGTAATGGGTTAAAATGATTTTCCAATATTATAAAAATACGAATAATATTTTTGAAAGGGAAAATAGAAACAAAATATGATATAGGATCTCCTAAGTATTAAAAAGGGAATTAGTGAAAGAAAAATCTTACATTAAGTAAGAAAGCGAGAAAGCGATATTGGAAATATCGAAAGATTTGAAAGTTCGAATTTACATTTATTATAATTAAAAGGCCAAGTGAGACCGAATACTGAACTAGTAAACTCATTGGGTTGTCATGATTGAAACACTGTTTATTTTGATAGTTAAATCACCGACTATCAAATCTGTCCAATACGATTGTTAGTACGGAAAGACCGGGATCGAATTTATATTCGAAAACCATTCCGACCAACAAATACATGAAGATATTAGAAGATGATCGAGATGGAGCATTGAAGACCGTGGATTTTCGTAAATCGAAGAACTGCTAAAAATCTCTGGTCTGCAGCCAAAGATGTACTATGGTTCTGTCGTGGTCAAAATCTACGGGTTGCAAGGACTTCTCGCTACTGATCCATGGGTTGATTCCTATATGAGATGTAGTAGGAGAGTACCTTCGGTTCATCCTGTTCCTGGATGACTTGTATGGACGAGTGTCTGACAGAGTATTTCCAAAGGATCACGTACGTTGGTTTCTTCAAACGTGCTATAGTTGGTTAGCTCCCAACTAGAGTATTTTTGTGGACGTCAATTGGTGATATCTGGCGGATCTGACGATGTGGCATTCAAAGTGAATGGTGGCCAGGTGTTGTAAAGAAAATTCAAACCTCAAGCCTCATCAACTGGGAAATGACAAAAATCGGGCAGGCAGCATGGCTATGTGGGTCGCTCCCATTAGGGTGTATAATCACCTATCTAGAGAAAATCCTTTTGTTTCTTAAATCTGTTTCGATGCTGTCCCTTTTCGGGAAGACGGTGGCTAGCTACCTCCGTTGGTGATATACATTCGATACACTCAAGCGAAATGAGTGGTCGGTCATGTGAGGGCCGGGTTACAAGACGTTCTTGTTGAACCCAGTGTATTCGCCTCTAGAGATACACGATCGGCAGGTGGTCCCATCCCTTGTCATTGTCAGAATCCAATTTCAAATAAGCGCCCATGGTTTTATTTATAGACTATATATGTAGAGCGTGGGATGCAAGCATTCTACTAGATTCTATTTACTTGTATTTAGACATTATTATAATATCAGACAAGATATTGGTTTTGAAAAATGTTTTGGGTTATCGTAAGGTAAAAACCGTCCGTGTTTATGTGTGGATTTGGTCTTACGATTATCCTTTTCTTTGAAAGATTTTAACTTTAAAATCAGGTTGTGTGATACCCTTAATACTGTGCGAGTTTATCTCACTCTGGTTCACCAGACTGACCCGATGTTTTGTAAATGCTCGGGTTAACCCGGGGTGTACAGGTTCAGGTTATCGAATGTTGAGAAGAGACGAGCTGGAAGAGTCCAAACGTATGATATTATATAGCTATTATCCCGTTGTGTGTTGTATATGGGAACAGGTTATTATAACTGTCCCGTTGTGTGATGTATTCTGATATTGTAAGTTTTATTTAAAGCTCTCAATAAATTTATTTCTGTATTATATTTTGTTCCGCTGCGATGTGAGACTCTGTGTTGTATTGGTTCTTCTTCTTCTTCTATTCTAATATTTCTTTCTTTCTTATCTCACCCTCTAATTTCTTTCTAATAACATCCAGTGTTTTTCGGTGTTTGGAAGGTCGGCATGAGTTACGGTAAAGGTAATTATGTCGATTTTCGGGCTGAAACCCTGGGTCGTTACAATATCAATAACACCACTTACTTGTTCGTAATATGAACTATTAGTTGATCATATAATCTCAAATTTAGTCTCATGCGTTAGCTCATACATGTACAATATGCATGTACTCCTTGTTTTATCTCAATTTATATAATGATTATTTTTCCAAACGAAACTTGTTTTAACTAATTTAATGTTAATCATTTTAAAATAATATTATTGCTTTAAATTTTATATTTAACCAAACAATGTTAAATTTTAAATACTTAACATTCCTTATAAAATTCATATCATTGTAATAGAATTATTATAAATCTTAATATTCGAAGTATACTTATAAAATCTTATGTATTACGTACTGATATCTAAATAAATCATATTTTTACAAAATAATATTATTACCTATAAAATCTAATAAATTAAGCAACAAAAAAATGAGTTTTTATTACTAAATCATACCTATAAAATAATAAACAAGATGTATATTCAAGATTAAAAATTTATATTTAAACCTTACTAAATCCAATTTATATTCAAAAAGTCGAAACTATTTCATATAATAAAATATTAAAAATTTTGGATCGTTACAAATTATTACTGTCATATATCTCCAAATAAAATAATATACCATTTCAAATTGAACAAATATGAAATTATAACTCAATATTAATATTTTTGAGTTAAACGATATTTGAAATATATAGGAATCCTTATTAAATTTATTAAATAAACGTTATTGTTTATAAACGATTTCCATAGCTACTATTTTAAAATTGGAATTGGACATAATTTACAATATATACGAAAAAATCTCAATTTTTCTCTTTCATTGGAAAATTATAATTAATAAGATCCTAACATTTCTTATTTCACAGAATTCCGACTTACAATATTACGAACTACCGCGACATTACGAGTTCGTTTTTATATTAATTATAAGTATAAACATTAAATCGTCATTTTATTAACGAATTCAATATTAAAACCCACTAATATTTCTAAGGGGATTTTTGGCACAAGGACAAAAAGAGCAAAAAGTTTGCTCAAAAGGACAAGGCCAAAAAATTTGCCCAAAAGGACATTTTCTAGTGCAAATGGTGGAATTCAGGGGGCTCCTTGTTTTTCCACTTTACACTAAAAGTTGGCCTTTTGAGCAAATTTTTCGGTTCTTGTCCTTTTGGGCAAACTTTTTCCTTTTTTTGTCCTTCACACAAGTTTCCTGTATTTCTAATATAATATATAAAATATATTCAAATATTAGAATTCAAATTGCCAAAAATCCGGGTCTTTACATGAAATTGCATAAAAATCCATACATCTCCAAATCACTCCAATCCAATTCGTACGTGTAGTGTTCGTCAATACGAACCTAACACAACTTATTTCATGTAAATTCGACCTCGTATGAAAAGATATGGCAGTTACAATTTAATAAAATATTAAAACTACATTAACTAAACTTTAATTTAAATAAACATACCTCACCCTTAACCCATGTGACATGACCAGCCTTCTTCCCCATTTGAAAATGCCTTTCCCTCTCCAGCTTAACGGGCCATTGCTAAAACTTCCATCAGCAATCTCCCCCTTATTTTTACCATGAAATCATCTCCCGATTTCATCATTTGACTACTCTTCTCGAATTCAACCTCCCCACCTCGAAAACTTCAAACCCGCGGGCCACCAGCAAAATGCGACTCCGAGGTTTGATGATGCAAAGTGGTTTTGGTGCAACACTTCTGTTGCTCGATCTCCACCAAAATTGCATGCAAGGTTCCATTTTCCTACCGAACGTGAATCCGTGTGCAGATCCTCCTCACAACGCCTACACCCTTAGCATGCCTTTACCCTAGTTGACTATCAGGAAACGAGCTCAGCAAAAACCCATCGCACCCTAAACGAAACATACTAGAGTGATATATACCCTCCAACAAGCTCAAAACAATTGTTGTTGATATTTTAAGATTTTTCATTGATTTGTTTAGGATTTGATTAACTCATGGTACTATTTTCTTTTAGCAAAGAATGGCGGTTTGAAACATTTGAGAAAGTAGAAATGAGGAAGGGAATAGAATTAGGTTAGAAGTTAAAGACATTATATAGGAAAGTTTTTATAATAATTTATTCACATGTTTATAACATTCAACGTTTATAATTCGCACCATTACATAGAAGCTTTGATCGCTATGAATCTGGAAATCCTACAATGATTTATTATTCTGAATCCGATGAAATTGGTTTCGTCGAATTCCAAGACTATGTACAAAAACACCATTTTGGTTTCAAACCGTATATCAATGTGTTTATATCGCGCACAGTCACAAAACAACTCTAATTGACTCAAAACTTGAAATCTAACAATAATTAACCATTACGGATTTTATAAAATTAGTTTTCTTGAAATCAAAGATCATTTGAAAAACAACTATTTTTACGTGTTAAATCAAATCGGTTAATAATAATTCGATTACAAAATTCACACATCCATTGATAATAATTTATTATTATTGTTTATATTCAAATATAATTTTCTATACCTTCAAAATAAACTTACCTGAATTTTAAAGTCAATAATTTAAAATTTCAAGTTAATTCTAAAACCAAGTTCTCATTTTAAATTTAACTCAAGAAATTAAATCTTGAAATTAATCGTTTTAGATATTTAAATTAAATAAATATTCTCTATTAAAAATCCGGGTTGTTACATTCTTCCCACCTTAAAAGGATTCGGCCCCCGAAATCACAAGTTAAGAAGATTGTTACAAACTAATTGATTTTACTACAAAAACATTTCGAAAAAAAAAATTGTTAAAATTTTCTAACACCTAAAATTTTGGCAGCACCTCCTTTATGGCCCATCCGAAAAATTCACAATCACAATATAAGACACTATACATATCATCGCAGTTTTGAGGCATCCCAACCCATGAGGAAAACAATACAAAAGACTCACATATGTTATGTAATATGAAATACATATCATTTTGTTGGGCAAACATATCTTTACCATGAAACCAAAAGCTATAAGCAAGCAAACAAGCATTTACTTTCAAATACCTATATATACTTACATAACCTAAAAGAGTTAAGCAAAATAGACAAGTAACACAACAACGGTTAACAAACGCATAAACATGCATAACACTCTTACCAACAACCAATAATGATGCAACCGGCAATAATGATGCAAATTAGCAAAAACGCAAATGTAACATAACGCTACATGCAACCATAATCAATCAAAACACATAAATATCATATAGTTTTATAAACACTAATAATCTTAACTCGAGATTTAATCAGAAAATAAACTTTATCATCATGCTAGGATGATAAACAACCTATTAAGCGTCACCATTCACTCAACAGCCTCAAGTAATTAACTAACCAACCGTTCTTGCTACCTCAGGCAACATTAAAATTCAAATCCAAACTCACCACAAGTCAATATGCCAAGAAAGTATATTTTATTAACAGAGATCCAAATTTTATTCACTTAAAATCCTTTCATTTAATTTAAACTAATCGTTTTAGTTTATATACGAACACATCCTGATTTTTTTTTAAAAATTTATTTTGACATAACTCAAAATCAACAAGATGAAATATTGATTTTTCTCTTCCATTAGGAAACCATAATCCAATAGATCTGAAAGATTCTTGTTCCAAAGAATTTTGATTTATATTGGATCCTATACACTTAATTAAAGTTAAAATCGTAAAATTATGAATTCTCGAAGCGCAAGAGCTAGTTTTAATTAAAATTTAATTATATGTTCAAACTTCATTTAATTAAAATTTTATAACCATACCTTCTCAATATTTAATAAAAACTAAGTTAGGTTTTCAAATCTAACTTGAAAACTTCGACTGTCCAAAATCATCAAATATTCTATTACATATATGCGGAACATCTTATCAAGTTAAATGCACAATCAAATAACTTTATCACTTATAATATACATGCATCCATATTACAATTTGGCTGAGAATTTTGGAATCAAACTCCGGATTTAAAAATCATAAATTTTGGATTCAAAACTACTTCCATTTTAATCCAATAATTTATCCATGGCAGCAAGTTCTTACTTAGAAACTCAAAAATGAACACCAATGATGTTGCAGTCATTAACATAATAATTTTCTAGCGATGAAGTAAGATCCATGCTTTTAAAACTCTATAAAATCCATTTATTTTCACAAACACCTTTAAAATAATCACAACATTCCTTTTAAATCTTGAAAGAACCATTTTCCAAATTTAACGGAAATTCAGATCCCAATTCTCAACTCAAATCAAGTTTCCTTTATATAAACCTCGTTTATAAACTACTCTCATATAAATTTGGTTTTATATATGATTACTTCACTTATGTTCATCCTGGTCTAATTCCATATTTAACACTTTACTTAGGTTAAATTCTTACCCAACATCATCATCAAATGTCGTATAGTCAAATCATGAAACTAAATTCACATGATATTCGTTTCCAAGGTTTTTATGATTTTAACTCTACCTAGCCCATGCAAGAAAATAATAAGATTACTCTTACCAAAGCAATATAGCTAGTACTCATAAACTGGTCGAGTACAACTACGAATCAATCAACAATGGTCATCGCTCAAAAGTGAGCATGACTCAATAACCAATAAATGATAATAATAAATAATTATCATTTGTAATCAAACTAATAGTCCATAAAACCATATTTATTTTGAAAATTCCTTTATGTATATAAATATATAAAATCCTGGTAAAATTATTTCGTTTTACCAACTCTTTAAAATAATACCATGTCTATTTTCCTTGTTTAAGTGTTTACAAATCCCTATCGACAACGTCGACCAAACACATCAATTTAGAATTTATATGCCACTAAACAAATATATATATATATAATAAAAAACTTTTGTAACACTAACAAATACACGTTCTCATATATACACACACACATACACACTCAAACTCAAATAAGGCATTCCATTACATTATCTCTTATTGAGTTACGCCATAGAGCCAAGGTTATCATTTAACTTTTAGCTATGATACCAAATGTAACGGCCGGGAAATTCGACGCTTGAATTTTGACACTAATACACTCTCCGTATTCATACCTTAACTCAAGTACCGAAACCCCAGAAAGTTAAAAGAAATAAGTTAGAAGGTGAAAAAGAAGAAAGAAAGGTTAGAATATAAGAAGAAGAAAACAAACACATCAGAATAAAAAAGTCGGAATCTCACAGCGGAATAAATAAAATATAACATACCAATACTCTTTACACAATTAAAACTGTATATATACATACATTAATCATCAAAGTACACAACAAATTAGTATATATAGTCATAACAATCTGTTTGTAAAATAAATGATAAATACAACACACACGCAGAAATAAATTAACATGAGAAATACGAGAATGCGTCTCAACTCCAGTTCCTCTCTTGTAAGTTCAAACAAATCCTGTGCAACCTGAAATTATACTAGGTCTGATCCGAGAACATTTTTAGGGAAAACAAAACCACCCAGATCAGTCTGGAATACTCAACAGTGAGAAAATTCACATCATAAGCAACTTACTTATTTTTTGAAAATCGTTTTTCAAAAGAATGGAACTCTCGTAAGACACGACCACACATAAAAATGGCACATGTTTTTCCCTTACGACAACCAAAACACTTTTATTATAAATCAATTGATATTATAATAATGTCTATGTACAAATACTTATCAATCTAATCGAAATTGTTACATTAATTAAATTCCAGCATACTAGGTTTACAACTAAACCGTAAAAGGGTCATAATGGAGTTTCGATTTCATACAATGACAGGGCACTGGGGTACCACCTGACACAGTACCTCTTTATATAAGCGTATCGAGGTTACAAGAACGTCTTGTACCCCTGCTAACACAGAACCAGCTTGCTACTTAACTTGATAGTACTGAATATGTCACCACCATGGTTGTGATCAACAACCAATACACAATAATTAAAGGGTCAACGGTTGTAGATTGGTGATAAAGATACCCTAATGGGTGCGACCCACATAGCCCTACTACATCTCCCCTAATTTTAGTCATTACCGGACGATGAAGCTCGAGACTAAGTTTTTACCTTTCACACATGACACGCTTCCAACTTTGAATGTTCACCGCCCTTCATTGGCAATGTACGATACTATTCATCTATACAAGTCATTCAGGAACAGAACGAACCAAATGCATTACTTTTACTACATCCATAAGATTAGTAGCAAGTAATCCTTGCACACTCATAATTTGTTTTTGCACATGCAAACCTGAAATTTCAGTTCGAACGCAAAGTCGATTTGAAGTGGTTTTGGATCCAATTCCAATCTTGGTTCCTCGAACCAACACGTTATAAATTAAAGGGGAATTTATTGATACTTGGATCTTTAAGTATCAAATCAAAATAGTACAACTAAATACATCAGCAGTACGTGCCATTTTTATTAAAATGTTCATAAAAATCATTTCAACGATTCTTAAAAATTGATTTCATATACTTATCTCAATAGAATAAGTATATTCACAAATCTTTTGTTTTCATTACTTTGAAAACCATAGCCATACACTTACCTCTTGGAATATGTGTATCCACAAAACACTATTATTTTCAATGCTTAGAAAATACTGCTATATACTTAACCAAATGGTATATGTGACACACCCCACGTCTGTTAATGTCACTCATAAGAGAATGCATTAAGTTTTGTGAAGCGCGATAGGTAATCACTACAAAATATTTCCAAGACAAATAAAATAAGCAGCGGAAAATTTTGAACTTTATTATAAAAGAAATAAAGCATAGTTTCAAAAAATACGTCAAACCCGGTTACAACTAGTAAACTGTCTTAACTCTGTCTCAACAAACACCTCATGAAATAAAATATTAAAGTACATAAAATCATATCCCTCACCATAAGCCATACTAAAGTAGAGAGCAAGTCAAAACGATATATCTCAAGATATCCAAGTCAAGTCCAAGCTGTAAAAGAAATCTTAGTCATTGTTGAGTGCTTCCACTCTGAGGACCTTGATCGTCGCTAATCTACGAATCAGAAAAGCGCGATATTTAAATTAAATACTGCAAGCGTACATGTGTGTAGCATACAGGTCGAACACAGGGAGGTGTAATTAAAAATTATTATTTATTTATTCTTGGGCGTGTTAGACGAAGCCTGGAGATTTTGTTGAAATAAAAACAAACTGAAATTGCGAACTTAGGATTATCGTTGAATCTAATCAACGATTAATCACTAACGAAAGTAAATTGCAAAACAAGAACAACAATGCAGAAAATAAAAGTGCAGAATAAGAAGAACAACAAAAATAAAATTAGGATTGTCATTGAAACTAATCAAACGACTAATCACTAATGAAACAAATGTAAAATACAATTGGTGCTCTACCGAATCTAATCGTGTAGACAACACTAATCGCTAAGAAAATGGAAAAATGCTAGAAAATAAAAGAACAGAACTTTTATTAATGTAAGAGAAGATAGAAAATGGGATACTTGTTATAATGGATATACATGTGCTTTTATAGGTGAATTGGAAACCTTAATCCTCTAATGGGTATATGGGCCTCTTTTCCAAGAATTGTTTTCATATCACATGCCTTTCTTGACTAAGCTTGTTTGAAAATAATCTCTAAGAATATCTGTGCATATCATGCTGAATACCTTCGATATCTTCCAAATTATCCATGTGGCTAATTGATTGACAAAAGATTTGCATGCGATTAATTCTTCCAAACATGGACTTATGTTAGACTCCAAAAGTATATAACAAAATTCTTCAAATCTTCCATATCTTCCATGTGGCTAATGTGAACACAAACATCCTCCAATGACATCTTATGCAATTCTTCAAGTAAATGACATCTATTCTTTACTTTTAAGGCTGAATGAAGTCTGGTTAACATATCTATAAAAAACAACAAGAAAATACCCAGCGTAATATTTATTTATATACAAAAAAATAAAGTATAGGTGCATAAATTAACATATTTATATGCTGATCAAATACCCCCACACTTATCTTTTACTCGTCCTCGAGTAAAACAAAAATTAAAAACTAACTAGATAGGTCGCATTTTCGTAGGAAACACGATTGCATTGAGCGTATGCAACAAGCCGTTAAACCTCTAGGTGTCCCTAGTAGGACGAGTGGTGTCTCGTGAGGGTTTTCAGCGGATACTACCCACAAAATCCAAATGCAGTATGTGTGGATCTAATGTAACTATATGAATGCAAAGGACTTATGCAATTGAAAACAAAAATTGAAAACACGACTTGTTTTAGGAAAGTGGTACAACAAATTAAATTAACAATTTCTAGTCAGTTGATTTTATTTTAGATACCTCAACTTGTCACAAATTTTCAATATAAATCAAGTTTTCAAATGTTAAATTCCAGTTTGGCCAGTTGATTCGGTTGATAACATAGTGCAACCATGAAATAGATTCTTAGTTTGCTTGGCACAGTTTGCAAAGTGGTATTATTATTTTCTCATGTATGGCTAGTCAAATCAATAAGGTCAAGAAGTGTTTGGGCATCATCGCTTATTCTTTATTCTATAAAATTTTAAAATTTATGTTTAAGTACATACACCTAACTTAGAAGACCAAGGTTTACCACCCATGCACTGCCTCGCGGACTAACGGAGAGTGGGTAAAGAGCTTGGCGGATTGTGCAAGCCGTCTTTGACTTTGTCAACAACGTGTCGGTAATCCTTAGGTGTCCAATCTCATAAAATGAGACCAAGATATTCCAACGCTGACTTTGTCAACAACATGTCGGATAGAGCTTGGCGGGTTAGCACACCAACGCTAGATATACAAGCAATGTTGGATACCCTTGGATTACTATTATTATTGAATTTATGAGCACAAAAAGAGAGTTACGTGAATTCAACTTAACACAACTTAGTTTTAAAGATTTGAAAAGCCAATATAAGTATTTTAAGTCCTCCACTTATTTAAACAAAGTCTACAATATAGAATAGATCTCATGGCCATCACCTAAGAATCTCCCTATGTACCGGTTACACTTTTATCCCTCAAAATTAAACTTTTCATTATATTTCTTATTCGATCTAAGCTGAGAGAAAAAAATACTATCAACTGATTAAAAATCCTTAACTTATTTTGTTGTATCAATCTAAAATTAGTCATGTTTGAAAAAAAAATGGCATGTTACTACAGTCTAAAATGCATGATGGTTCTATTTAAATGGATGAAAATGAAAAGAAAGAAAAATAAAGAAAAAAAACGAAAATGAGTGAAATGCAGACTCCCCCCCCCCCCCCCACACTAGAACTAAACAGTGTCCACACTGTGAACGTTTCCTAAATTTGAAAGAAAGATTGTACCCAAAGGTGAATGAGATGCAAAATTATTTGAAGAATGAAATGAAGTTTAGCCACTATACGTGAATGAAAATCATATGTACGATGATATATGTGTTTGTCGTGCACGCGATGCAAAGAATTCCACCAACTTTTTCCCCCACACTTGGTTCTTGCCCTATGAGTCCCATTCCCACTGTGTCTAGACATGTTTTCTAACAAGAAAGAGTTTTTGAAAACCATCTCATCTTTATACCTAGATTTATAGTCCAGGAGATAAATATCCAGGGTCGTCCTAACATGAAGTTTTTCAACCAAGCCAGCATTCCAAAAGTAATTCATGTATTCAACAAATTTGTCAGTGTAATTTTCCAAAAATTTGTGATCGTATATAAATTCAGTGAAAGTTGAAATCTGAGTGTTGATCAAGAGTATGTGATCACAATTCTCAAAGTTGTTCAAGACACTGACAATTTCAAGCTCATTTGGATTTTTCTCAAAGTTAAAATTTTCGAACTCAGATTTGTGGCTTGATTCATTTTCATCCTCATTTGGCAACTCATTCTCGTACAATCCAAAAAATTCATGTTCATTAAAATCCATTTCCACTTATGAGTTTTTGAAAATATCAACATTTTCATTTTGTTCAATTTCAAAATTTTCAGGCTTCTCGTAGTTTGAAAGAGAAATATCAAAATCCAAGCTTAAATCTTTTTCCCGAAAAGAGTTGAAATCCAAATCATTTGTTGAATTTTTAACTACTTCATCAAGGTGATTATTCTCCATTTCCAAAGTCGTTACTTGAAAATTTTCAATGTCAGCAAAGAATGGATTATTTCCTGATTCATCGCATTGAATTTGATTTTGTTGCTCGAGTTGTTCTTTATAAGACGCCATTAAACAAAGAAGTTCATCCATCTTTTTATTTAGCCTTTCTTCCCTCTCATCAATATTACATTCTTCAGAGTCGTTGGTTTGAGAGCTCTCGCTTTGGATTTCTTGATTTTCAAAATAGTTTGAACTTTCAGAAAATTGAAATTGAGATTGGAAATCATTCTCAAGATGTGGACATGGGTTGTAATTTTGAAAAATTTGATCGATTTGAAAATCATTTTCAAAATTATTTTCGAATTGGTTTCCAACCCCATATTGATGTTGATCAAAGGTACGTTGCGATTCAAAACCGTTTTGATGTGGATGGGGCCCATAATCGAAGTTATTGAAATTTAAATTGAAATTGTCGTTTCGACTATATCTATGATTTTGAAAATGTTGGCCAGTTGGACAATTTTGAAAATTGTTGACATTGGGCTCACGAAATTTTGGAAAATCTTGTTTTATGAGTTGCAATTCAAAATCATATTCTTCAATAAGACGTCTACTCCGACTATTATCCCACAATTCTCTCAAGGATTTTTTTGAATCAGACATTTGAATGTAACCAAGGGAAGACATAAATTATTCTCACTTCAAAATAGTATAAAATACTAAGTTGCGCTCTATTAATCAACTGACTCAATTGGAAGGGGGAAGAGGGTCTTATGGTCGTTCACGTATAGTATAAATACTAAGGGATACGACCAATGTTTTACGGGTAGTATGCAACCTCTTTTGCTAATAGTTCAATAAATTGAACTACTATATATCCGCGATCCAATTATACCAGACAGTCAACTTCACAAAGCACCACTTTTCAATTATATTATTTTGAAAATCAAAATTTTATTGTTGAAAAACGATGAGAGTGATGGCTGTAATTATGAAAATTCGTTCCTCACCAAATATATTCAGAAAATTCAGTAACACAACAGTCACAAAATAAATTGCAGAAAATTAAAATATTGTACAAGCAAGCCGCTGCCCCTGCAGAAGATTTTTACAAGCAATTTCTATATTTATCCAAAGCAGAGCACCTGTAGAGTTTAGAAAAATATTACCGTGGGGTATGGCTGTCCGTCCAGAAAATTTGAGTAGTGCTCACGCTTCAAACTCAACTGTTTGCAACTCGGATGACCTTCGAATTCTTTTCCTCCACTTTGGCTTTTCCTCTCCTTTCCTTCTTTTTTTTTTTTTTTGAATGAACTAAAAAGATTAAAAGAAGAAACACACAAGAAAAGAAAACTAAAAAAAACTAAACTCGACAAAATCAAGAAATGCAAAATAAAAAAAACTAAGACTCAATAGAATCAATAACTCATCAAAACAAGACTAGACTAAGACCACACTACACTCAACAACAAATAAGGAACGTAAAATAAAAATAAAATAAAAGCACAAGGCCAAGCAAACAACTCAAGAAATAGGGTTCAGCAATCGCCCAATACAATGTGCATCAAGTTCATGCAACACAAGGTAATCAGCGCACCATAAAACATGACCAATGCCTCTAAGATTTATTTCTCAAAACAAACGTAAACCATAAAGATTTGTTTCCCTTTTTTTTAATTCTTTCTTTTTGTCTGAACACCACAATTAATTCCAAACTCAAAACTCAGGCCACACAAATGGTCAAAAGATGCTCACGCATACAAGGAGTCAATCACGTAATTGGTTGCTCTCAAAATAAATAAGCTTTGCCGAATAACACTAATGAAAACAACCAAGCAAAAGGAAACAAATAAGTTATGCTTACAACCAAAACGTTACCACAAATATGCGTGCTAGGCTTAGGCCAAAAGGCAGTCAATATACTCAATTAAAAGCAAAGGCGCTTCTCCTTAATATAAATTACACCCAAATCCCGATGACCCAAAATAAATAACCCAGCACAAAGAAAAACGAAAAATCAATTCCTAAAAAAACAAATACAAACTCACGCCCCCTTTTATTTCTTTTTATTATTCTTTTTGAAATCAATACAAGTCTCGAACGAGGGATAAGAACGGGGTTTCAGGAGTGTGTGCGATTTGTGAGGCGTGTTGTTTATGCAGTTGATGGCGGCGGAAAAACTGGTGTTATAGGAGAGGATTGCGGCAAAACTTATTTGCAGTGGAGGGTTTTTGGTATTCGGATCTGTGATTTGGTATGGTAAGAGGGTTGCGATGACTTAAGGTGCGATTTTGGTTGATGCTGAGTTGGGTATTGATGGGATGGGGTATCCTCGGATCTGGTTTGAATGGAGTGAAGGGTGCGTAAAGTGGTAATGGTTTGTGATTTGCATGTTCTGGTTTGTTGGAGTTTGTGGATTTTTTTTTGGGTCTGCAGGTGGAGCCGACTTGGGGGGAAGTTTCGGATCTGTAGGAGTAGGCTTTGTTTGCGGGAGGGTGTTGAGGTAAAGTATGGATTCGGTAACCAAGATGGACGATGAAGTTGTGGTAAGGAATGGACAGATCTGTGCGTGATTTTGAGTAGTGGGGTTGATGAAGTGGCTGTTGATGGTGAGGATGAGGCTATGGACGTGTAGAAGGCTATGGAGTGGAGCGATTGTGTGATGAAGGGGGTTGTACGAACTTGTTAGTCGATGAGGGGTATGGTTTATGGATTGTGAAGTTATTAACTGAGATGAAGATGAGAACGACAGGCTTTTACAGGAGGGTGTGATGGTTTTGTAAGATAGAAATGGAAAGATGACTGTAATTGGAAAGAAATAAAAAAATGCAGAGTTCCTTGTATTTTTTTCGGAAGATGGGGAAATTTACAGCATGAAATAAAATTTGGAAAGATTTTTATTTTATTTTTTATCCTTTTTTTTCTAAACTTGGAAAAGAAGAAATGTGTTGATTAGAAAGGAATAAGAAAAAGGAAGAAAATTTGAGAAAAAGAAGCAATTATATATATATATATATATTTGGAATCGTTGAAAACAAGAAATTAATGTATTGACAAGAGGGAAGGAAATAAAAGGAAAGAAATCAAAAATGAAATGGCAATTTTTTTTCTCTTATTTGGAAGATCACGGTATCATTGAACAACACCAAATCTAACCAATCAAGATTTTTATTTTCTATATATACAAAAAAAACAAAAGGAAAATATGAAAAAAAAACTAACACGAATCAGAAATCAAATAAACAATAAAATTTAATCGTTACCTCCCCGACAACGGCGCCAAAAACTTGATCGTCGCTAATCTATGAATCAGAAAAGCGCGATATTTAAATTAAATACTGCAAGCGTACAGGTGTGTAGCATACAGGTCGAACACAGGGAGGTGTAATTAAAAATTATTATTTATTTATTCTTGGGCGTGTTATACGAAGCCTGGAGATTTTGTTGAAATAAAAACAAACTGAAATTGCGAACTTAGGATTATCGTTGAATCTAATCAACGATTAATCACTAACGAAAGTAAATTGCAAAACAAGAACAACAATGCAGAAAATAAAAGTGCAGAATAAGAAGAACAACAAAAATAAAATTAGGATTGTCGTTGAAACTAATCAAACAACTAATCACTAATGAAACAAATGTAAAATACAATTGGTGCTCTACCGAATCTAAACGTGTAGACAACACTAATCGCTAAGAAAATAGAAAAATGCTAGAAAATAAAAGAACAGAACTTTTATTAATGTAAGAGAAGATAGAAAATGGGATACTTGTTACAATGGATATACATGTGCTTTTATAGGTGAATTGGAAATCTTAATCCTGTAATGGGTATATGGGCCTCTTTTCCAAGAATTGTTTTCATATCACATGCCTTTCTTGACTAAGCTTGTTTGGAAATAATCTCTAAGAATATCTGTGCATATCATGCTGAATACCTTCCATATCTTCCAAATTATCCATGTGGCTAATTGATTGACAAAAGATTTGCATGCGATTAATTCTTCCAAACATGGACTCATGTTAGACTCCAAAAGTATATAACAAAATTCTTCAAATCTTCCACATCTTCCATGTGGCCAATGTGAACACAAACATCCTCCAATGACATCTTATGCAATTCTTCAAGTAAATGACATCTATTCTTTACTTTTAAGGCTGAATGAAGTCTGGTTAACATATCTATAAAAAACAACAAGAAAATACCCAGCATAATATTTATTTATATACAAAAAAATAAAAGTATAGGTGCATAAATTAACATATTTCTATGCTAATCAGACCTAAGGGAGGGAAAGGAAGAAAGAGGAAAAAGGGTCAGACATAAAGTCTGGCGAGTTCCAGTGATATACAAATATGCATAACATAAAAATGCCAAGTCAGGTAAATAAAACTGGATGAGAAAGGTACAGTGTTATATAAGGCAACATATAAAATAAACAAATAGAACGATGGATAGGAATAACATGAATAAACTATAATAGAGAAAGGCTTCACATTTATGTCCTAAAACAGGTATGTCTGCACCAATACTAGTATAATAGGTTCAACAGGATTAGGTTCTTTGCCTAATTATATATCAATAGGATTAACAACAGAATTGTAATGTCCAGCCTTTTTGACTGCTTCAAATTGGTAATTAAACCAACTTAAAATGTTCAAATTGATGGATCGTTATTTAGCTTACAGAGATTAAAACAGAATCAACACAAAAATACAAAACAAATAAATAACACAGGATTGAACAGCGGAATAACACTTTTATTTATTAATCAGAATTTTGAATACAAGATATATACAGTGGAATGTAAAAATAATTTGAATACAAAGAAAATCTTTATGGGTTTAATAACTTGAGAGTATGCATGTCTTCACATCCCTAACTTCACCAGTCTTCGAATCCTTAGCTGTAATCTTTAAAAATTTAACACTCGGGTCTGACCCAAGTGTTTCATGCAAAAACATAAAACACTTGAGTTGGGATTAATCATTTGTTCAAGTAAAACAATTTCAACAAAATCTAAATATAAAATAGTCAATTTTAGTTGTATATGAGTTATCACTCGAAACATATGCTACAGACGAATGATCGATCAGTGGAAATGTCAAGCAATCCGAATATATACTGCTTAAGCAAAAATATTCCAAGATTTTGATCAAAAACCATTCTTCACTAAGGATAGGGAGTTTATACAATAACTAACATGTACAACAAATTTATACATCCAACTTTCATGTATAATAAGACGAAGTGGATTCAAGTTTTAATAGGTCACGTTGACAATGAGACTAGTGATGCTTATTATACTGTTTAGGTTACACCTGGTATAACTCCATAAAGTAATGTTTAAAATTTCTGCCAGCTACAACTCAGTGGCACCCATAAGTAAATACTTATATACATACGTTTCTAGTAAGATAAACCCATAATTTAAAGAAGTTAAATTCAATACAATCATATATGACTTTGTAGACATAGATAGGCACGGTAGTAGAAACCCAATAGTGTAACTACATGAGTTCACGCAGCAGGGTAAATGTTTTTTTTTTCAACTGTATGTATATACACATATACGAATCAAATGCTTGGGTTTTCCATGTTTAAGCTAAGACAATTAGGTAATACGAAAACAATAAACACACAGGTAGTGGAAGAATCAAGGACGACAAAAAAAAGTCATATATAATTTTCGAAACAAGATGCATACATGTTAACACTATACATGGGTGGCTTGTTATTTCTTTCAACATGGCAGAGTACCAAAAACATACTTCCCAAGTAGCATGCATTACAAAATGTATATCAAGACAACCAATGTGTGTGTGTATCACTAGAATTCAACTCCAAATGATCCTAAATATATAGATAGTATACACTTATATATGAGTGATGTAGTTGACTCCAAAATCCATAGCATGCCTATAATTATTTCTGGAGATGCATATGTATATATATGGCAAGGGAATAATCTGCCTTGTAGATTTACAGTCTTCGAATATAAGGCAAAGGTGAACTTTGTTTGTAAAGTGGCTTTTAGCAAAATGAATGAAGACTTAAATTTGTACTGCCAACTTAATGCATCTGTATATTTTAACAAAATAATATGGTTTGGTAGCAGCCATTGTCACAAACAACAATTTCATTCAATATGATGCATACACTAGATTTACATTGAAAAACAATATAGGAATCTCAAAGTGTTTACTCCCTTATTTTATCCATTTTCATTTTCCATTATTTCCGGATTTTATATATGATATGGAAGGCAAAACGGGTGGCCCAAGGTCATTTGAATATATATAGTTGCAGCAGGGTGTTAAACATGTTCAATGTTAACATGTCAAGCTGAGAATAAAAATGATTGGGGCCAAGGCAATGATGCAAAACATATTTGCAAGGAATCTTGTTTCTAGGAAAGGTTGATAACTAGAATGCAATGCTCGCGAATGCGATACCCACTCGATAAAATATGATCCCCCCTCCCCCCCCCCCCCCCCCCCCCGCACAGTCAAATAATTATATGTAAAGAATGCTGTATTTTGGAAAATGTGACGGCCCGCCCCACACCAGCCGACATTTCCAATGAAACGGTGCTGTGCCAATGTCCGACTAGCACAGGATGGTCGTCAAAGAAAGGAATTTGAACTAACAAGGAACCTGTAGAATGTCTCACAGCGCATGGAATAAAATATAATAATAACAGACATAAAACATGCGAGACAATGCATAAGCTGAAAACTAAACCATAATCATCATAGCAGCGAAAATTCAAAATACAGCTTATGATCCATAACCATTATTACAACTTCAAAATACTGTCTATAAAGCAAAAGAAAGGAAAGGTGCACTACTAATGCCCAAAGCAGTGACCATCAACAACACAGGGAGAATATATGTAGATAATACGTAGAAGCCTCCTGCTCGTCTCCGGATCAGCTACTCGTGCATAACCAGCTAACCTGTCTCTATTCTGCTCGTTTAGGAGCACCCAAAGTAATAAGAAAAGACATAAAACACTAGGTCAGACAAAAATCTGGTATGAGTGATAAGCAGCAAAACAGAACAATAATAGGTATACTAAATCATACCTGGACCTACAACCAAAGAGTTAGCACAACATACCATACAATACTCTAAGGTGCCACTAACATATGGTGTAAAGGATACGGGGTGGGGGTGTGCATGTCATAGTGATGGCAAACAATCAAGCATAGCAACCATCCTCACATCTCTCACTCAGTGCGTAAAGCATACGATATCCACCGCTTTGATCACCCAATACTTTGTTACGATCACTCTGCCCCATGGAGTCGTGATGGCTCCACAGCACTGATCCGTAACCACTAATACTTTTCTATGTCCACTCTTCCCCATGGAGTCGTGATAACTCCACTGCCCTAGCTCATAGCCATGTTACGATCGCTCTGCCCCATGAAGTAATAACTACCGCACTGCACTGATCTGTAGCTTAACATTCGTCTTTTGGCGGTGAATCAAAGTCATGGACGTTGATAACTCCTTAGCACACGTCCCGCAGCAAAGTCCAATCATGAAGTTAACTCGTTGGTTCCCATATGGATCCTGAGTACAAACTTCCCATTTGGACTAGCTTTGCATCTCGGGTTATGGTCATCAACTTCAGTTGGGTCTCCATCAATTCGGTTTGGTTCGTGATGCACCTCCGGGTCGGGTCGTGATTGCCTGCCCCGGGTCGGTTCGTGAGTGGCAACTTCTCTTCCTCCAAAGTTCGATTCGTGATCCATGAAGTGGCTCGAGGTGCCTCGGTTCGGGTCGGTTTGAGCTCCTCCATTCAAGTCAGTCCATGCATGTCAACTACTCCGGGTCGTGGTCCACCCCTTGAAGCAGCTCGGTTCGATCATCCTCCTCGGGTCGGGTCGTGGTGCCTGGTTCGAATCGGTTCGTGCCCGCTCCAGAGCATCAGGTCGTGACTAGCATCTTCAGGCGAGCGGTCCGGGTCCAGTTCGTGCATGTCAACTTATCACTCGCAAACAACGTTACAAAATCTCTTTTATTCCTTTGCTTGAAAAACAATAATCATCACTTATTTATTTAGAATAAACCCATTATAAAACTTATCTCCTTACTTCGAAAATATCATTTTATTTTCACCAATCTCCTTTTATTTCTTTTACTTTAGAAACATCATCTCATATTCTCAAACCCTTGTTATTTATGTTGCTTTGGAAATATCAATATTTATATATATAATATTTCCTCAAATCCTTTTTATTTTCTTTATTTTGGAAATCTTATTATACATTCTCAAATCTTTCAACTAACATTGCATTATTATTTCTGTAGGGAAGTAATAAATAAGTTCTAACCTTCTTACCATTACCAACTAATATCATCTTTGGATAACCCTGAAGTCGTTTAAGGTGGGGGATTTGAATTACCTCTCAGACCTTGATCACCAGTGTTCTTATCTTAAGATAAATACGAGTTGTAATTCAAAACCCGATATTTCGTTTTAATATCAAAACACATCCCATTAACTATTTTATTAAAAATATAGCATTATAACCCTTCTTATCATTTTGGAAGTCTCCTTTTTATATATAACTAATATTGCTTAATTTGTCGATTAAATAATTGCATACTAACATCACCTTTTTAACTTTCAACTTATTTAAATAATTTGTTTTACAAAGTGGAATTGTATTAAAAATCCTATTACCAATTCCTTTAACCAAACCCAATTACAATTCCCTTTTACCAATCAAATTTCCTTTCTGAAAATCTCATTTTGAATTCCATTTATTTAACTTAATTATACTATTAAGTATTGCCAATTCAAAATCAACACTTCGACTTCACATCTCTTTCATAAACCTTGTTTATAAGGTTTAATATAAACCCCTTTTGTATTGATTTCCTTTTTACTTAATTCAATGTTAACCAAACATTCATTTTAAGCTATCGTGTTTGCTTAAAATCTCCCTTGCAACTTTATTATAAAAACTCTAAACCCGTTCATAACCTCCTTTCATAATTTAACTATATTTCATTCAAACTTGATTATTTAAATGATTTCCATTTTAAAGAAAGGTAATATCTTAAATTAAAATAATCATTTACTTCAACATTAACTACTGTAAAAGTAGTTAACTGCTTTATTAATTGAAATAAATAATAAATTTCTTTTCAAAGTCTTATTAAAATAAAAACAAATATTCGTTAATCTATTCCGTTAGATTAAATAAATAAATCAATCCAATTTCAGTTTAAAATTGTTGACTTAGTCAACTCAAACCATAATTATCTCGTTAATCAATTCCAATTAATCCTCTCTTTAAATTAATTAATAATATAATTAATTTAAATAATCTCATTTAAATCTTCTCTTAGAAACAATTAATCCAACTCTTAACCTTGAGGTTAGTTTCTGCTCATTTGCTTATAAATCTTATTAACATAAGCATTTTCCTTATAAAAACCCTTTAATAATTACTTATAACTTAAATAATAAATAATAAATATTTATTCTTTTTAATAACTTTTATTCAAATTTATAGATTTAAAATTTTATCCCCAGTTATAAAATAAATTTTATAACTTCATTTCTATCGATTTACCCGACGATAAATCCATATTTATAAAATGGTTGATTTACAGGCCCTGTGATGCCAATTACCAACTGTCCATTGGTTAATATCATAACAAATGTTGAATTATGATTCAACAATCAATAATCAAACCAATCATCTAATCAGGTTGGTCATATAGTTCATATAACGGTAACACGAAATTAAACAATAATTTTGAGGAATCTAATTGGATCCCTCCAACCTGTTCTTCCCTACATCCAAATACGTTACCTCAAATAATAATATTCAATTTAATAAACAGATATAATATTCAATGATAAATAAATAACAGTAATCCAAGCATCCATATTTTAAGTTAATACGTTTATATTATTATAAATGTAACCAATGAGGTAAGTTACCTCATTTGGAAATAATCGTTAAAATAACGATTGGTTCATATTAAATTAAATGAACGTTTAATTTAATCAGTTCAGTCAACACACACACACACACACACACATATATATATATATATGTGTGTGTGTGTGTGTGTGTGTGTGTGTGTGTGTGCACGCGCGTGCGTGCGTATATAGCATCCATCAAACAATTAACAATCATAGTACACAAATATTAAGCCCGACTTATATAAATATAAGTGAGTAAAAGTTGAGTAAGTCATACTCACCTTGATTTTGTTTGTTGAAACGGTTCAGTTCCAGTTAAATTAAACGGTCATTTAATTTAACTGTAAATTCCTATTGTCTCCTTTTCTGTTTGAATTCATTCCAGAATATTCTATTCGCTAACACGATTCTGGCAAATCTTGTTCCATTCTATTCTGTGAACACATCAAGGTTATTCGATTTAAATAAACAATTAATCTATCTTTATTAAAAATCAATTAAATCAATTACTTTAGATTTAATAGCTAAACCAGATTTTTTTACTTCCCCGTGGCTGACTTAGAATCCTGCTACAAAAAATAAAAGAGTTGGTCTTGTTCCTCCTCCTGCAACAAATTGTCTTCGATTTGCAGATTCATATTTTTTATTTTATTTTGCAGGCCGACCTTTTAACGTTGTAACTAAACTGGCCCACCTCATTTTCTTTCCCCAAAACACTCGTATATATTGTTGTTGCTCTCATTCACGAAACAAACATCCCCACTTTATTTTTTTAATTGCCACTTCATGGATATTGTCTTCGTTACAAATGCTTCTTTCCCTATACTCTACAGTCTTGTTTCCTTCACACTGCATTTGAAACAAATGGCTTTGTTTGAATATATACTCCACCATGCTATTACGCATTAGAAGATATATTCTGCTACATGAAAACCTTCCCAATTTGCATGTTCAAAAAAATAATAACCCAACTTTCCTTTCAAAACCATATTGCATGACGTCTTCTTGTATCGTTCCCCATTTCTTTGTACCATACACGCTAAAACCAAAACAACCCTCCTCCCCTTTAGAACTTCTGCTTTACAAACAAGTTCAACTTTACGTCTTCATTTAGAGAAAACCAACCATGCTGCCTATGTGTATATTGTTTTCCAAATGCATACAGTCCCCTTACACGTTGCATGTGCTTGTCCTTGTCTTCAATGATACGGCCTGAACAAATGGTCTTCCCAAACTCACGCAATAAGTTTCCACCGCCGCACCTCATCTTAAACCGTCAACCATCGATCAGCATGCACGATCTGAAAAGCCTCACTGTCCTAGTCGTTCATCATAAACTGCGATGCTCCAGGCCTCACCGATCTTCTGCAATACTTCCTGAACTACCGAAGACTTCAGGCTATTTTCCAATCACTGTTTTAGCCAATAACCCGTCATAACCTTTGATCTTGTAGTCCTTAACATAATTGGTGTTGGGAAGTTTTCGATAAGAGATTCAAATCAAAAGAAAAAGTAGAGAATAGTTTGAAATTTTTTATCCATTTAAAAATGATATGGTGGCTTACAGAAGTTTTGACCACGCGATGACCAAAAATTAGGGTTAGATGGTAGTTGGGGTATTTATAAAGTGATGGTTATAATTAAATAATATTAAATGATACTTCGCTATGAAGTAACGCAATAAAACTACTACATACGATATCCGATCGAGATGAAACTCGTAATCCTAGCATAGAAAAATGTTCCGGACACAATGAGACAGGTTTCGTCAAATTCCAAGGTCGTTTGTAAAAAGTCCTTTATAAATCACAGGTGAAAAGCACGCGTTTGAATTTCTCACGATCACAAATTAAACTCAAATAACTTGAAAATTACCCGATCTCCAAAAATAACAAACAATATATCTATCCTGACTCTAAACATCAATGCAAATTCACCGGAATTTGTTTCGTAGCTTAATTCGATCGTTATCTCAAGTTATCAATAAATTCTCCTTTAAATCGAATTAAATATATATATAATTAATCGTTATAATTTATAAACGACTTATAGCGACTATTTGAAAATTTGAACTCGACATAACTAACAATCTATAAACTGAAATCTTGGTTTTTATCTTTCAATAGAAAATTATAATCAAATAGATTCAAACGGTTCTTGTTTCACAGAATTCCGACTTAAAATGGATTCTGTATATTCAATTGAAGTTCAAAACTCAATATTACGAACCACCGCGATGTTATCAGCTCGTTTTATAATTATAAATAAATTAAACGTTTAAACTTCGTTATATAAATGAATTATATATTTTAAATCCATTTAAAATCCCAAATCAATATTTAATATAATAAAATAAATTAAATATTTGACTACCAAAAATACGGAACGTTACAAATTTCATATCCAATTCAAATATTTAACCAAATTCAATTCAAATATTCAACAATAAATATTTAATTCACAGCCAACCCTTTTGAATTAAATATCGAATTCAATTCGTACACAAAACAATTAATTTTAAATTTCAAATCCCAGTATCAATATAAAATTGTTTATTAATAATTAGTTCTTTTAATTGATCCCATATTTTAGTTGCCGAAATTTCTAGGATGTTACAATCTCCCCCCTTTAAAACTTTTCGTCCTCGAAAAGGAGAGATAGTTGGTTTTATACTAGTGTATACTTCTAATTTTTTATATTTGTGAAATTTTTCCATAACTAAATTTAAATATCATTATTTAAATATCGATTTTCTTTATTTATCCATCTATTCAATTAACTTGGAAAAATCAAATTTCTTTTCTTATAGTTGAAGATCAATTTTGATGAAACACAATTTTCTTTACCCTTCGAATCGGGTTTTATTATTTTCGTGCTTTTTAAACTATATCCAATCAATTTCTATCCCAAATCATTTTGAGATATCTCCCAATTTCTCATTATATCTAATCTTCTAAGAGATTCAAAATCACATAACTTCTTTTCAAACCCAAACTCTTTTTTTAATTGCAGTTTCTGCATAACTTAGATTTATGCATCCCAAATTATTCCAAATTCCTTATCTGTCAATGTTTCCTTATCCAACGCTGCATTTATTCCTTATATTCCAAGTTCAACCCAATCTCCTTACATTCAATCCATTAAATCTTTCCTAACACTCATTGAAGAGTGTAAATATCATCTCCTCTTCAAGTTACAAATTGTCGACTTGAAAATTTTCAAAATCCAAGATCTTTTATAACTTTTATACAAAAAATGTTTGTATTATTATTCCAAAATTATGGACTTGAAAACGCTCCAAAACTCTCTTTATTAACTCATTTAATTAGATATAATTTAATTTCAAATTATTTATTAAAAATACTTGATAACACAAAGTTTGACAAGTCGATGGTCATTTTCACAGATGTTAGGCATACGCTAGCCAGGCGCATGACTAAAATCTCCAAGTATTAAATATCCTTGCTTCAACTCCCAGTGAAAATATTTGAAACTGTTTTTGTTAGAAGAAAACATATACAGAAAGTACCAAGGTGATAATACGTTGATTGTTCATGAATCGCAGATACACAACGGTTTCGTCTGGATCCCCTATAAAACATCTATGTTCGTAGGAAATCACTTCCCTGCGAATTTCATTATGGATAGATCAATGGAAGATATTTAAGAATCCAAAAGAAAATATGAGGTCATTGAGCATTGACAGCTCTATCTCTAGGTCACGAAAACAAATCAAGACACGAGGATCAATCAAGTCACAGACACATCAAGTCACAAAGACATAGTGCTGCATCAAATAGATGGCTCCACATCACTAAGATATCTCAAACATCGCATGGCTCCATTCTACCATTAGTAACTCTAGTGGTTACATCTCTTTCACTTGTAGATATGCCATGTAGACCGCAGGTACACAATGGTTACACCTGGGTCCCCCAAGAAACATCCATACCCGTAAGCTTTCACAGCTCTGTGGATTACGCCATTATCACGATTGTAGATTGTGGCGGACACAATGGTTACACCTGGTTCCCCAAGAAACATCCGTCTACCATAGGCCATCTACAACCCTGCGAATTTCGCAACACGGCCGTGTTCTTTTACGAATAATGACAACTCGAGTTTTATATTTGGATAACCTACCACCATCCGCTGCACATCTAAACTAAGCTCAAAATTCAAAGAAAAAGGAAGGTACTTTCCTTATTTTGCTTTGAAAACATATAATACTATATACATATAGTATTTTATTCCAAACTCCTCATAAATCATAATTATGTCAACTTACACAAGATTTTCTTTCCAAATTATCTTTTCAAACATCTCATTCTTACATAAATTCCAGGGTATAACATTTCATTTCAAATCAATTACCTTTCAATTCATTAGTTTTCAAATTCACTAAATTCCTATATATATTTTTCATATAAATTTTCGAAAAATTCTGTAACACCCCATAATTTTAACAACACTAAAAGAGGACAAATTAAATAATAATTAATTTAATATTCAGAATTGAGGGAAACAGACTGTGCCATTGCGTCCTTCTCGAAATTTTGGTCAAGATAGACATTTGGTTTGCGTAAAATGGACACCGCATGAAGAAAATATGAAGATTTGAAGTTTGTATATGCGCAAGAAACTATGATGGATTTAATGGTTTTTTCTTACAAAAATGTTGGGAATTATTGGTGAGGATATTTTGAAAGCAGTTAAGTTTTTCTTTTTGAATAATTCCTTACCTGCTTCACTATCTGTAACTTCTATATCTCTCATTCCGAAAGTAGATAATCCTTGTTCTGTCTCCGATTATAGACCAATTAGTTGTTGCAATGTAGTGTATAAAGTCATAACTAAAGTCCTTGCCAATAGGATGAAATTAGTTCTTCCTTCAATCATATCCAGTTATCAAGCTGCATTTGTTAGTGGTCGATCTATTAATGATAACATTCTCTTAACACAAGAATTGTTATTTGGTTATAATAGAAGGAATATTTCTCCTAGCTGTATGATGATGCTAGATATTAGAAAAGCTTTTGATTCTATTTCTTGGAATTCTATCATGGTAATTTTATCAAGGATGAACTTTCCCAAACCATTTTTGGCTTGGATTTATACGTGTATTTCCTCGCCAAATTATTCTATCTCTAGAAAAGGTGGTCTACGTGGTTATTTTAAGGGTACTAATGGAGTTAGACAAGGAGACCTTATTTCACCCTACTTATTCATTGTGGCCATGGAATTATTAAACTCCATTTTGCTGGATAAAGTTAATAAAAATGAATTGGAGCTTCATCCAAACTGCAAGGATCCTTGTATCACACATCTTTTATTTGTTGATGATCTGGTAGTCTTCACCAAATCGACAGTTCAGAATATTCAGTCAGTTTTATCTACATTGCAAGAGTTTTATTCAATTACTGGGCTACAGATTAATGTGAGTAAATCATCTATTTTAATTGCTGGATTAAATGATGATAAAAAGAAAGAGGTTATACTATGTTATGGTCTCTCTGAACTCTCAAGTAATGAAACTTATTTAGGGTTACCTTTAATTTGCTCCAGAATTACTAAAGCTAATTGTACTCCTCTTATTGAAAAGATTATGGGAAGATTATTGTCATGGCCTTCTAATAGTTTGTCTCAAGCAGGTAGACTAACCATTGTTCAGTCCATAGCCACTGCAATAACTACTTATTAGACTAGGCACTTCATTCTACCTGTTAAGGTTATTAAGATGATTACAATTGCTTTGAATAAATTCCTGTGGCATGGACATCCTTTCTCCAAAAAACTTATTCCTATAGCATATTGTAAACTGTATGCAGATAAAAAGAGTGGTGGCCTTAGCATTACCAATTTATTTTTATGGAATAAATCTGCTATTTCAGCTTATTTTAACAAATTACGATGTAAGGATGATAGCTTATGGACAGTTTGGATGCATAAGAATAAGATTCGATCAAAGAATTTATGGAGTATGCAAATTAATCAAAATAGTAGTTGGAGTTGGAGGAGTATTTTAAATCTAAGGTAAGTTTTTCTTTCTCTTATTCAGTGTAATCCAATGTTGAAGAGTTGTTCTTTCTGGCACGATCCTTGGGTCAAAATGGTTTCATTCTTAATAATGTAGTTGATAACATCGTCAAGAAGAATTCAGGTATCCCTGATACAGCTATGGTTGATGATTTCATGGTTGATGGTGTGTTGGTTCTTCCTTATTCAAGTTCAGCAATTTTAAGGCAATTATGGGTTGTGTTGAGTGAATGCAATTTTAAAGACTTGGCAGGATTTCCAATTTTATGGAATGGTGGTATTCACAACATAAAAACAGTTTATAATGCCTTAAAGCATGATGATTTTTCCTTTCCTAGGTCAACTCGTATTTGGAATTTGGGTTCTTCGGCAAAAAAGAAGTTTTTGATGTGGAAGGTAATGGCAAATGCTTTAAACATAAACAGAAGTTGAAAAGGATGGAGTTAATTCCAGATGCTCAGTGTGAATTCTGTAGAGTGGAGGAGGAAAGTAATACCCATTTATTTTTCTCTTGCTCGTTTGTTTTTGGTATTTGGTTGAGATTACTTTCTAATGGGAATTATCATAGGCCAATTAGAAATTGTGTCGTGGAATGGTTCAATATATATAAGTCAATGAGATGGAAGAACTGGAAGACAAAGAGTTTGATTAAAATATTAAAGACATTCATTTTTGAGCTTTGGTCTGAAAGAAATAGGAGGATTTTTAGACAAGGTGCAAAGAATTGCAATGCTTTATATGCTGAGATTCATAAGAAAGCCTTGAGTGAGATTCAGAAGAATGGTTGAAGATTGGAAGCTTACGGAAGGTTTTTTTATACATCTTTGGAGTAACTTGCATGATAGGTGAGATTGAGTTTTTTCCGTGCGTATTTCTTTTTCTTATTATTTTTTTCTCAATCTTGTTATCATGTAGTGGCTCTGTAATGTTGTAAAGGGTATTTGAGGCTATCTTGTTTAGCCTGGTGTAATTATGTTGATGTATAGTTGTTGTAATTGAACCTTTGTAATGTAAATATGCGAATAAGTGTGCTGCTTTTCGAAAAGAGTATGTGTGTGTGTGTATATATATATATAAGGTCCAAGAATTCAAAAATTAGGTCCAGAAGTTCAAAATGGTTCAAAACGCAGAAAATTGTGTGAGTGGGAATTCTCCGGCCCAAGGGAGTCGACCCCTTAGGGGGGTGACTACCCCTGGGTCGACCCATCATGGGGGGTGTCGACCTATGGGTCGACCCCTCAAGGGGGGTCGACACCCTTAAGGCTGACGTGACAGGTTGGTTCTGGGGGATGACGGCTATATATACGGCCTCATTTCTCTAGTTTTCTCACACTGAAATCAATGGAGGCCTAAATGTTGTCGGTGCCTGGACTGGATCAAATCCTTTTCTTCTTCTGCAATCAAGTTTAAAGATTCAAGTGTAGATCTGTGATTCAACCTCTACTAGTCTTCTTCTATCTTTTTAGATCTAAACACTTTGAGTTTAAGTTACCTTTAGATTTAAATGATTAAAAGTAAAAAATGGTATGACAGTAATTTGGATCTATCCCTGTGACTGAATCATATCATATCTATTGTAATTTGTGAATCCATGATATTCTAAATTAACTATGGTTTGGATCTTAACCTTTATCATGCCAGATCTACTTTTGATTATAGATTTAAGTCACTATTTAGATCATCTTGTACCTATCATGTTTGTGGTTAATTTGGATCTGTCATTAGTTGGACATCTAAACCCTTGTTTAGATCTAATCATGCCTATTATGTCATCCCTACTACATTAGAACCAGTTTTATTATCACAAGTTTACCAGATCTGTTCTTGTATGTCCATCTCAACATTATGCCATTATATGTTTATGTCAATTTTAGAATAATCATTTCTTTCATCTTCCCTTCACCCTTTCCCTTTTAGTTTATATAGTCAGGCTACTTTCGAGCCTAGGCATGCTGCTAAAAATATGCGAATGCGTTACTTTGGGAAAGAGGGGAAAACATTGAAATTGAGCATAACTTGCAAAGGGGAAATTTGGCATAACTAGAATAATGTTTATAAATATGAATGTAGGGGATATAATTCATTATGAACATATTTGGGAAAAGGGAGCATGAAACCTATAACGACATAGGTGAAAATTGGCTAATAAAGGAATGCTTAGGATTACAGTAATTAGAAACTGTAACTGCGCCTAGACACGAGGTTACATTACACTTTTGGTGGAAGTCTGCCCGGAACAGCCCGGCATATCCAGCGACCGCAAGTTGTAAATCTAATGTGAGGGGCCTAGGTGAACAAATATGAGACGTGCTGAGACATGAGGTTAAGTTCGACTTGTGGAAGAAGTCTGCCCGGAATCGACCGGCATATCCAGCATCCACAAGTGGTAGGCTTAATGTGAGGGTTTCAGCACATTATAACCATAAATGAACATGGTAATGAATTAGAATACTTAACCTAGTTGAATCCACAGGGATTGTATGAACATGAACTTGAATAGGGGTTAAGTAAATTTGGTTGAACAGTGAGTGGGTTAAGTAAATCTGAGGGGGTGGGTAATATTTATATATAGGCCTACAAACTTAATCCAAGGGGGTTATGTAATTAAAGACATCGTTAGGTAAGCATAACCTGTAGAAATGATAGGATTATGTAATTAAAGACACCAATAGGTATACATAACCTGTAGAAATCCTAGTTGGGATACAAGACAAGGAGGAGAGCTTGTATCATCTTGTGTGTGGGACCCGTTTCAGTCAATAACCCATAGAACAGTATCAGACGAGTACTCCACCCTAGGTCGGAGTTGGGACACGCTTACTGGGTTGATTGTTAGAGATCCAAACGTAGAGGATGGTGTGGGCGGCACAAACCGACCGGGGACATGTGCGTGCATGGGCCGAGCAGAAGGGGATAAGACAACCGTGACACCAGCAAATATGGTTGTGCACATCACGAAAGGTTGCCATTTTAGGAAATGATACCTCCTACTATGGGGCCGGCACAGGGTATCTAAGGAGTAAGGAGTCGGTCGATTAAGGTAGTAGTTAGGGTACATTTGGACGTATGCCTAAGTCTACCATCTTATAGTTGATGAGATCATCTCATTCTAGTTATACTAGTATTAGTACAGAGAATCAAAGTAATCATTAGGGAAGCTCATACACTCTATCATGTTTACCTTGTCATATCTGCCTTTTATAGTGTTATCTTTCTTATCCACTTTATATGCATGTCATGATACTTTTACTTATTGACTTGCTAAAAGTAACTAGACTTGCCAAAATTTATGTCTGACCCTTTTTGTTTCCTCTTCTCTCTTCCGTTCCCCCCCCCCCCCCCCGTTCACAGGGTGGGAATACTCAGGCTTAATCAGGACTCGATTATCATCTTGCTAGGAGCTGCTTTTGAAGTATTGCTCAAGTTCTTGTCTTTATTACTATGGCTTTGTCTCTTTTGGGGAATTATGCTTTTTCTTTTATGTATTTCTGTACTCTGATGGTACAAAACAGAAACTTATGTAGTCCCAGACTTGTGGTATTTTGGACCACGAGTTATGATAAATTCCGCTGCTATCTTTTATATCTGTCTTGTAATGTTCTATGTCTGTTTACCTATAACGCTTCATAAAACTTAATGCATTCTTTTAATGAGTGACATTAACGGACGTGGGGTGTTACACTTGGTATCAGAGCTGAAGGTTACCAGATTTGATAAAAGTTTTGAAAATTATTTTCAAAAAGGTTTTTAAAAGAAAGCATTTTCAAAAAGAAAAGTCTGCTTTGAAAAATATATTCCCCAAAGCCATGCATGATATCCTTTGGTCCTTTTCCTAAATCTCTTTCCTTTTCGTTTCAGCATGTCTAGGGAACCTAATATCCCTGAGGGTGTTACGATACCAGGCTGGTTCTATAGGTATCTAGAGGCCACAACGC
Source organism: Allium sativum (assembly GCA_030737875.1). Lineage (NCBI taxonomy): Eukaryota > Viridiplantae > Streptophyta > Magnoliopsida > Asparagales > Amaryllidaceae > Allium > Allium sativum. The sequence goes on along the minus strand of CM060912.1, from coordinate 548,752,302 downwards.
CTGCCGGAGGTCAAGCTGGCGTTCCTCCCCCAGCTGCACCCATCGTTCCTCCTCCTCCAAGAGTAGATAATTTCGCTAAGATCTGCAAAGATTTCTGCGCCATGGGAGGGAAGCCATTCTCTGGAACTGAAACATTCATAGAGGCAAGGAATTGGCTCAAGGAAACCAAGGACTTGTTTGTAATCTTTGAAGTGGAAGATCGAAGGAAGATTCAGTTAGCTGCCTGGCTACTGAAAGATGAAGCTTCATTTTGGTGGGAAGTAACCCAAGATGGACGTCTGGTGGAGACATGGGATGATTTCAAAATGAGGTTTGAAATGAAGTTTCTTTCCCAAGCTGAGAAAAAGCGTGCAAATGGAGAGGTTCTTGGCGCTCAAACAAAGAAATATGACTGTTAAAGAATATGTGAACAAATTCAACTAACTAGCGAGATTTGGGCTGGCGCTGGTAAATACTCCGTATAAGAAAACTTTGCAGTTTGCTAAAGGGCTGAATGAACCCCTTCATAGGCTAGCTATGTCCCATATTCCAATGGGGGAAACATTTGAAAGGCTTGTTGATATGACCTTGATGCATGAGGAAGACAAAGGAGAAAAGAAGGAAGTTAAGGCTGAGGAAACAACGCAAAACAAGAAAGTATGGCCCAAGAAAGGACAACAACAACAACAGAAGAATAAGGGCGGAAAGAATGACAAGGGTAAGGATAAGAGGAAGTGCCATATTTGTGGACGAGAGGGTCACTTGGTGAAGAACTGCAAAAGGAGGAAGAATTCTTACTTCCATTGTGGAGAGGTCGGACACTTTGCTAAGGAGTGCCCGAAGAAACAGGGACAAGGTCAAAGGCCAGGAGCTTCTAGAGGGAAGGTGCATGTCTCGCGACCAATGCTCCGGATAGAGGTAGGAAAATTTCCGTGGAAGGTTTGATTTCTCTTTGCAGCCTCCTACTAGAACTCTTTTTGATTCTGGTGCTTCACATTCATTTATATCTAGTTATATGGTTGAATCTCTGCACTTAAATACTAGAATGGTAGTGGATCCCGTAGTTCTCTCAAACCCCATTGGTGGTTCAGCTCATTTGTCTACAATTTGTCGAGGTTTGAGAATATCTGTGTTAGGTGTCGAGTTTGAGTGCAACGCGTATGTGCTCGGTTCTATGGGCTATGGGTTGATTCTAGGGATGGATTGGCTAACCATGTATGGTGCCATTCTAGATTGTGAGAAGAGGGTCGTTAGACTTTTGACTTGCTATGGGAGGACCCTCGAGATTTCTTGTGTCCCATAAGGGTCTGTTATGCTTAGTTTCCTATAATCTCAAGATGCATCTAATGATGATCTGCAATCTATTCGAGTAGTTCGAGATTATTCTGATGTTCTTGATGAGGTACGGGGCTTACCTCCGACGCACGAGATCGATTTTCATATATACTTGGTGGACAATGCAAAGCCAGTTGCATTGCCTGTGCGCCATATGTCTCCAAGGGAAAGGAGGGAGCTGAGCAAGCAAGTAGGGGAACTACTTGAGAAAGGGTTTATTAGGTGAAGCATATCCGAATGGGGTGCTCCAGTGGTGTTCACAACTAAGGTGGATGGTTCGTTTCTCTTATGTGTTAACTATATGGAATTGAATAAGTTCACTAAGAAGAACAGGCACCCTTCCGAGGATAGATGACTTGCTTGACCAGCTTGTTGGTGCCTCGATATTTTCTCAGTTAGACTTGGCCACGGGTTTTCATTAGTTGAGGGTGGCTGAGAAGAATATAGATAACACCGCTTTTAGGACTCCAAATGGTTTCTTTGAATGGCTTGTGATGCCTTTTGGGTTGACGAATGCACCCGCCTATTTTGTTGTTCTAATGAGTAGGGTGTTTCGGGAGTTTCTAAATAAATTGGTTGTGGTTTTTTTGATGATATCTTGATCTTCTCAAAGAGCGAAGAAGAGCATGCCCAGCATTTGAGGGAGGTTTCGAAAACTCTCTGTGCGCATCAGCTTAAGGCAAAGTTCTTCAAATGCCATTTTTGGAGAAAAGATGTGAGATTTCTAGGGTATGTTATTTCTAAAGATCGAAAAGTTGTAGATCCCGCAAAGGTAGTTGCAATTCAAGATTGGCAAGTTCCAAAAAATGCAACGGAAGTGAGAAGCTTTCTCGGATTGGCAGGTTATTATAGGAAGTTCATTAAGGACTTCGCAAAGATATCAGCCCCACTCACCAGGATGACGAAGAAGAACTTGGCGTTTTCATGGCATGTAGGTTGTGATGTTGCTTTCCAACGATTGAAGAGGGCTCTAACAACAGCCCCAGTCTTGACCTTGCCTAATGGGAATAAAATGTTCATAGTATACACTAATGCATGTGGTACAGGGCTTGGTGCAGTTCTGATGCAAGAAGGGAAGGTAGTGTGTTATGGGGGTAGACAAATAAGAGTTCATGAGAAGAACTACCCTACCCATGATTTAGAGCTAGCTGCCATAGTATTCGCGCTTAAGACGTGGCGTCATTATTTGCTTGGAGAGAAGTTCGAGTTGTACACCGATCATACATCTCTTAAGTATTTGTTCTCGCAGAAGGATCTTAATTTAAGGCAACAAAGGTGGATGTAGTTCCTAACTTCTTATGATTTCAAGATTGCTTATACCCCCGGCAAGGGTAATGTGGTGGCAGATGCACTGAGTAGGCAGAGGATGGCCTTAAGTCCTCTGTTTGTGGAAAGGAAAAGCTTGGAGTTCATATCGACTTTTGACTTTAGACCCTCCACCGAATTATTGCCTAGTTGTTTTGCCTCGCTAGAGATACGACCTACTCTTATGGATCCGATAGGAGCTTTGCGATGAGATGATCCGTAGATTTCAGACATCCTAGATAGGCTCGGTAAAGGGGAGACTTCTAGTCAGCTCAATAGATATTCCATAGATGATAAAGGGTGGTTGCGACGAGATGGAAGGCTTTGTGTTCCCCAAACTGGAAGTTTGTTGAAAACAGTCCTAGAGGAAGCCCATCATTCTAAGATGACTATTCATCTAGGCGGTGATAAGATGTATATAGATATGAAGAGGGTTTTTTTGGGGATGGGATGAAGAAAGATGTGGAAGAGTTTGTTTCTCAATGTTTGGTTTGTTAGCAAGTCAAAGCTAAGCAAAAGAAGCCTGGTGGTTTACTTCATCCTTTGGAGGTTCCATAGTGGAAATGGGAGAGCGTGTCTATGGATTTCATAGATGGTTTGCCTAGATCGAAGAAAGGCAATACCAATATTTGGGTCATAGTAGATATACTTACTAAGAGCGGAAGGACGATAGCTTGGTTGGCAGCAATTTATGTTCATGAGATAGTCCGTCTTCATGGAGTACCTTCCAGCATCATAAGTGATCATGACCCCATTTACACTAGTGAATTTTGGAGGAGTTTACAAGAAGCATTAGGTACACAGTTATGTTTGAGCACCGCTTATCATCCTCGGACTGATGGACAGACGGAGAGGGTGAACAGAATTCTTGAGGATCTTTTGAGGCTGTGTATCCTAGACTTTGGAGGGACTTGGGAAGAGCATCTTCATTTAGTAGAGTTTGCCTACAATAACAGTTATCAAGCTAGCATTGGCATGACATTGGAGGGACCTGGGAAGAGCATCTTCATTTGGATGGACGACCCTGGAGGTCACCAACTTGTTGGTGGGAATCTACAGAAAGGTTGTTTCTTGGACCAGATATGGTTAGAGAAACATCCGAGAAGATTGATCTTATTAGACGGAGAATGAAGACAGCTCAAGAAAGGCAGAAATCCTATGTAGACAAGAGAAGAACTGACATTGAATTTGAAGTAGGAGATACAGTTTTCATTAAAGTATCACCTTTGAGGAATGTGGTTTGCTTCGGATCTATAGGGAAATTGGCACCAAGATTTGTAGGGTCATTTTAACAGAAAGGAATGGCCAAATGGCCTGTAGAGTAAAGCTGCCAGAGAGATTATCTGGCGTTCATAATGTTTTCCATGCTTCTCATTTACGGAAGTGCTTGCATGATACCGCGGAAGTAGTTGAGCCAAGTATATTGAAAAAAGTAGAGGTAGAACGGGAGGTGACAGTTAGACGAGTTCCTTCCCATATTCTTGGATCAGAAGTTAAGAAGCTACGCAATAGAGAAGTCAAGTTAATGAAGGTTCAGTGGGGAGATAACCTAGAGGATGCGACTTGGGAGACCGAAGACAAGATTCGTGATTCATGCCCTTTTCTTTTCCAGGGTACGTTCTTAACTCCTTTCCCAACGCTTTTATTTATGCTTTTTTCTATCATTTAAGTATATCCTATCGATCAAATCTTCGACCTTTAGGTAGGAATCCCGTGGATGTAAACATGTGTTTGAGACATATTATGCTTGATGGATGCAAGTGGATGCAAGTGTTTGCTAGTGGTTGCTCGTGGATGCATATACACACACATTAGGCACTAGATCGGCTCAATCACTCTCATACTGCATATGGATGTGTGTGTATTTTTCTTCTTTTAATGGATGGAAATGGATGTATCATCATATGGATGTTGCATTTGGACTGCTGATTGTGCACACATATAGAACTTACATGTTATAATAGGATTGTTTTTCATACATGTTGGATTCATGGCACTAACATACATTGCATTAAGGAGGTCGACTGAATCAGTAGACCACTTGATCTTCGCATTAATATTGGGGCATATATACACACTTTTCATATTTTCATATAAGCATTAGAAGTCTTTAAGGATAATGGATGCATGTGATTGGTGGATGAGTAGATGGGCAATGGATGGTAGGATATACATTTTTCTTAACTTAGAGATTTCGGGGACGAAATCCTTTGAGTAGGGAAGAATGTAACACCCCGTAATTTTAACAACATTAAAAGAGGGAAAATTAAATAATAATTAATTTAATTTTCAGAATTAGGGAAACGGACTGTGTTGTTGCGTCCGTCTTGAAATTCTGGTCAAGATAGGCATTTGGTTTGCTAAAATAGACACCGTATGAAGAAGTTATGAACATTTGAAGTTTATATACGCGCAAGAATATATATATACACACATATATATAGGGTCCAAAATTCAAAAATTAGGTCCGGAAATTCAAAATGGTTCAAAACGTAGAAAATTGGGTGAGTATGAATTCTCCCGCCCAAGGGATTCGACCCCTTAAGGGGGTGTCGACCCCTAAGTCGACCCCTCAAGGGGGTGTCGACACATGGGTTGACCCCATAAGGGGGGTCGACCCCGCTAGAGATGACATGGCAGGTCAGTTCTGGGGGTCGGCAGCTATATATACGGCCTCATTTCTCTAGTTTTCTCACACTGAAATCAATGGAGGCCTAAATGCTGTCGGTGTCTGGACTGAATCAAATCCTTTTCTTCTTCTACAATTAAGTTTAGAGATTCAAGTGTAGATCTGTGATTCAACCTCTACTTATCTTCTTATATCTTTCTAGATCCAAACACTGTGAGTTTGACATACCTTTAGATTTAAATGATTAAATGTAAAAAAATAAATGATATGACTGTAATTTGGATCTATCCCTGTGACTGAATCATACCAGATCTATTGTAATTAGTGAATCCATGTTATTCTGAATTAACTATGGCTTGGATATTAAGCTTTATCATGTCAGATCTACTTTTGATTATAAATCTAATTCACTATTTAGATCATCTTGTACCTATCATGTTTGTGGTTAACTTGGATCCGTCATTAGTTGGACATCTAAACCCTTGTTTAGATCTAATTATGCCTATTATGACATCTCTACTATGTTAGAACCAGTTTTATTATCATAAGTTCACCAGATCTGTTCTTATATATCCATCTCAACATTATACCATTATATGTTTATGTCAATTTTAGAATAATCATTTCTGTCATCTTCCCTTTACCCTTTCCCTTTTAGTTTATATGGCCAGGCTACTTTCGAGCCTAGGCATGCTGCTAAAAATATGCGAATGCGTTAGTTTGGGAACAAAGGGAAAACACTGAAATTGAGCATAACTTGTAAAGGGGAAATTTGGCATAGCTAGAATAATGTTTATAAATATGAATTTAGGGCATATAATTCATTATGAACACATTTGGGGAAAAGTGGGCATGAAACCTACAACGACATAGGTGAAAATTGACTAATAAAGGAATGCCTGGGATTATAGTAATAAGAGACTATAACTGCGCCTAGACACGAGGTTAGATTACACTTGTGGTGGAAGTTTGCCCGGAGCCGCCCGGCATATCCAGCGACCACAAGTGGTGAATCTAATTTGAGGGGTCTAGGTGCACAAATACGAGATGTGCTAAGACACGAGGTTAAGTCCGGCTTGTGGAAGAAGTCTGCCCAGAACCGAACGACTTATCCAGCATCCACAAGTGGTAGGCTTAATGTGAGGGGTCCAACACATTATAACTATAAATGGACATGGTAATGAATTGGAACACTTAACCTAGTTGAATCCATAGGGATTGTATGAACATGAACTTGAATAGGGGTTAAGTAAATTTGGTTGAACAATGGGTGGGTTAAGTAAATCTGAGGGGGTGGGTAATATTTATATATAGGCCCACAAACTTAACCTGAGGGGGTTATGTAATTAAAGACAAGCATAACCTGTAGAAATGATAGGGTTACGCAATTAAAGACACCAATGGGTATACATAACCTGTAGAAATCCTAGTGGGGATACAAGACAAGGGGGAGAGCTTGTATCATCTTGTGTGTAGGACCCGTTTCAGTCAATAGCCCATAAAACAGTATCAGACAAGTACTCCACCCTAGGTCGGAGTTGGGACACGCTTACTGGGCTGATTGTAAGAGATCCAAACGTAGAGGACGGTGTGGGCGGCGCAAACCGACCGGGGGCATGTGCGTGCATCGGCCGAGCAGAAGGGGATAAGACGACCGTGACACCAGTAGATATGGTTGTGCACATCACGAAGGGTTGCCACTTTAGGAAGTGATACCTCGTACCGTGGGATCGACACAGAGTATCTACGGAGTAGGGAGCCGATCGATTAGGGTAGTAGTTAGGGTACATCTGGACGTATGCCTAAGTCTACCATCTTATAGTTGATGGGATCATCTCATTCTGGTTGTACTAGTATTAGTGCAGAGAATCATGGTAATCATTAGGGAAGCGCATACACTCTATCATGTTTACCTTGTCATACCTGCCTTTTATAGTGTTATCTTTCTTATCCACTTTATATGCATGTCATGATACTTTTACTTATTTACTTGCTAAACGTAACTAGACTCGCCAGACTTTATGTCTAGCCCTTTTTGTTTCCTCTTCTCTCTTCCGTTCCCCACCACCCCCTAGGTTCACAGGGTGGGAATACTCAGGCTTAATCAGGACTCAAGTATCATCTTGTTAGGAGCTACTTTTAAAGTATTTCTCAAGTTCTTGTATTTACTACTATGGTTTTGTCTCTTTTGGGGAATTATGCTTTTTCTTTTATGTATTTATGTACACTGATGGTACAAGACAGAAGCTTTATATTATTGTAATGGTTTTTATGTAGTTCCATACTTGTGATATTTTGGACCACGATGTTATGAATTATGTTTTAAATAAAATTTTAAATTCCGCTGCTATCTTTTATATTTGTCTTGTAATGTTCCGTGTCTGTATACCTATAATGTTTTACGAAACTTAATGCATTCTCTTAGTGAGTGACATTAACAGACGTGGGGTGTCACAACTTCTATATCCAAAATCCAAAATTGAATATCCTCAAATTTCATTCCAAAATTTTAGTTTTGATCTCCTAATCAATTTAGATATTTGATATCCTTTTAAATTCAGATTCTAAATCTATTGGTTATAACCCAAATTTTCTTCCAATCTCTGAATTGTTAAGCTCATCACTTGATTGAAATCTTTATGCTCTCTAAATTTCAAAATTTTCCATTCTAATATCAAATTCTCGTTCACGCATTATTACGCCTTTATATTCACATCATTCGACTGTAAATTAACAAGCGAACAACTCATTAAGTATCAATCCCGAAGGGCGAAACCAACATCAGATCAACACTCAGGAAATTATTCAACTTAGCTAATCTCCAATCAGTTTTTAAATCCCTTAACTCCATTTCTTAATTTCTTATCAAACCATTTCTTACGCAACTCTCGGATTCAATTTACAAATCCACTTCTTTCACGACACTTGTTATTATAACAATAATTCACGCCTTTCAAATATTTAACTTTAACATATACTTTATTCATTAATCTGAATACATAAACAGTTAATTTATCATATATTTACTTTTAATTAAAACAAAAAGTAAATAATATTTTCCTGAAATTCAACATAATCAACTCCCATCATAACACCCTTTTGAATAATCTCTTATTCGATAATATATTCTAAACTTCGGATAATCTCATTTGATTTATATTATGATCTTCAGAACAATCTCACCGTCCTGGTCACTCCATTTCCTTTATCCTTGGTTTTATTTGCAACATTTTTGCTTCCCAACATTATTTACTTCGAAAAAACAAATATTATTTCTTTTTCGATATCTGAACTCGTCACATCAAATTAATTTTGATTTCATTTAAATATCGATTCAAATCTCTTCACAGTCTTTATTCATATATCACTTCATTTACAGTTCTCGATTACAATTCACTTCTTGTTAATTAATTAACAAGTTTATACTTCACTATAAAATTCTTGTATTCGATTATACATATTAGTTCGAATCCAATTATAAATCATCTTGCCAAATTCTGAATAACTCAAATAAATTAGTAATACAATTTTGACACAAATCGAATTCCAACTATAACTTCCTTTTTTATTAACTTATACTTTAAATATTGAAATAAAATTCATCGTGTTATCTTTAAACGATTTCAAATTTATCCTTTTCATTCAAATTCCCATCAAGATTCTCATTTCTAGTAAATTTCAGTTATCTTTGATTTCCAAAACACATGATTAGAAAAATTTATTCGTTGATCCTTTTATATTTATCTTTCTTATATATCATTTGATGATGGATTCGAGATTCAAATCTAAGGAGACTTATAGAAGACTGGCTCTCGCAAATCTAAATTCGAAGGCTGGGATTCTGAAAAGAATTTTAAATCTCAAAATAAATTTTTATTTCCGCTGTATCAGTTCCAAAATACTAGTTTCAAAGTAATAATTCCAAAATAATTTTCCTTTCAAAATCTATCTTTTAAAACTCTTTATTTTCAAAATCCGTTTTCTAGTGTCAATGCTGCTCATTTTTAACCTGGTAAGCTACGGTTTGATTAAACTAAAGCTCTGATACCACTTGTAAGTCCTGCCTTTTTGACCGCTTCAGATTGATAATTAAACCAACTTAAAATAAAACAGAATCAACACATAAATACAGAATAAATAATTAACACGGGATTGAACAGCGGAATAACACTTTTATTTGTTAATCAGAATTTTGAATACAAGTTATTTATATACAGCGGAATGTAAAAATAATTTGAATACAAAGAAAATCTTTATTGGTTTAATAACTTCTGAGTGCGCATGTCATCGGATCCCTAGCTTCACCAGTCTCCAAATCCTAAGCTATAATCTTTAAATCTGTAACACTCGGGTCTGACCCGAGTGTTTCATGCAAAATATAAAACACTCGAGTTAGGATTAATCATTTGTTCAAGTAAAACAATTTCAACAGAATCTAAATATAAAATAATTAATTCTAACTGTATATGAGTTATCACTCTAACATATATTCTACAGTCGAATGATCGGTCAGTGAAAATGTCAAGCAATCCGAATATATACTGCTTAAGCGAAAATATTCCCAGATTTTGATCAAAACCGTTCTTCACTAGGGAAGGGGTATCTATATGATAACTAACATAGAGTAAGTACTTATATACATAAATTTCTAGTAATATGAACCCATAATTTAAATAAGTTCAATTCAATCCAATCATATATGACTTCGTAAACATAGATAGGCAAGGTAGTAGAAACCCAACAGTGCAATTACATGTTTTTTTCCAGTGTATATATATACACATATACGAATCAAATGCTTGGGTTTTCCATGTTTAAGCTAAGACAAATTAGGTAATATGAAAACAATAAACAAAAAGGTAGTGGAAGACTCAAGGACAACAAAACAGGTCATGTATAATTTTCGAAACAAGATGCATGCATGTTAATACTGTACATAAGTGGCATGTTATTTCTTTCAACATGGCAGAGTACCAAAAACATACTTCCTAGACAAGATGCACTACAAAATGTATATATCAAGACTACCAATGTGTATTAGTCCATATATATATATATGTATATATATATATATGTATATATATATCACCAGAATTCAACTCCAAATGATCCTAAATATACAGGTAAATATACACTTATATGTGAGTGATAAGGTAGGTATAAATGGCACCAAAATCCGTAGCAATATAATTATTTCCGGAGATGCATGTGTGTGTGTGTGTGTAGAGCAAGAGAATAATCTGCCTTGCAGATTTACAGTCTTCGAATATAAGGGAAAGGTGAACTCTATTTGTAAAGTGGCTTTTAGTAAAATTAATGAAGACTTAAATTTGTACTACCAACTTCATGCATCTGTATATTTTAACAAAATAATAGGTTTGGTAGTAGCCATTGTCAAAAACAATAATTTCATTCAATATGATGCATATACCAGATTTACATAAAAAACAGTATAGGAATCTTAAAGCTTTTACTCTCTTATTTTATCCATTTCCATTTTCCATTATTTCCAGATTTTATGTATGTTATGGAAGGAAAAATAGATGGCCCAAGGTCATATGAATATATATACTTGCAATAGGGTGTTAAGCATGTTCAATGCTAATATGTCAAGCTGAGAATAAAATGATTGGGGCCAAGGAAATGATGCAAAACATATTTGCAAGGAATCTTCTTTTTTGGTAAGGATGATAACTAGGATGCAGCGCTCGCGATTGCGAGACTCACTCGATAATAAAGCAGCTTGGTATATACCTATGCCATCTTATATGAATATACATGTACTAAGTGCATGTATACACATATTCGATTCGGCCTCCACATATATACAGCAAAGCTCATACCCAAATCAAATTACCAAAGGATAGAAACACATCGAAAACAAGGCAGTAAACACCCATGGTGGCAAGGTTGGTTTATGGATATACGTATGTCAGTTATACATATACAAAGTATATACACACACATATGTGGACTGACCACCACATATATTAAAAATTCGAGTCCCCAATCGTCCAACGTACAGGGTTCAACAACAAAGGGCAGCAGTTAACAGATTTAAACCCAAATCATTCTATTTAATCTAGGTTATGCTGAAATTGTAACACCTGAAAAATAGACTAATCGTGAGTATAACTCACCTTACAACGATGATGAAATCGTCCTGTGCTAGGCTCTGAGGCGACGGTGCTTGCTTTCTGGCCATTTCAGGCTTTGCTGTAGCAACACCAAAAGCCATGCCAAGGAAAAACGACACCAATGACGACGAGATTGGCTCGGGCCGATGTGCTGGAGCTGTAGCAACATTGGAACAAAATTGGTGCGCCGGTCTTGGTAGCCAGCGGTGGCGAAGCGGTGAGGAGGAGGGTTGGTTCGTGATGAGGGAGGAAAAAATTCGAAGGCCCTTGCCTTGATTTCGTAGTGGTTAGCAAACCGAGACAGTGAGAGTGAAGAGGTTGAATATGGAGACGTGGCGTGGTGACAGGTGGATGGTTGGGTAGGAGGAGCGACGAAGCTTATTTGGTGGCCGCCATTATCACCTCAGTTTGGGGAAAGGAGAAAACTTTTTGGGGAAATGAGAGGAAATTTAGGGCTTCGGCCATTGGAATTTAGGAAAGGGAAAACAAATTTTGTTGAATAAAAATGGGAAAGGTGTGACTATTTTTTATAGAAGAGGGATTGCAAGGATAAGAACAATGTAACGTTAATAGCTTATAGGGTAGCCGCGATTATTAAAAAGTAGGTCGGCGTATATACATCTGGGGTGAGTTTTATTTGTTTAAATTAAATAATAACTTCTACCGCTCATTACCAGGTAATTCCTGAATTCATACCGCCTACGAAATCTCCAAACGTAACGAGATTTGATGTACCTCTACATTTCAACATTCTGACTCAAAAAAAAAATAGTCTAGTTGTAATTAGACTCGGTCTGTATACGACGTTATTTTTTTTTTAATTATTTATCGACCCACTGTATGGTACAACTCTATTCGCTTCCAAATTTGAAACGTGAAATTTCAATTTATTTATATATATGAATATACACATAACCAATCCAAATTTCCATATATTTCAACAATTAAAATCTCCAATTTATTTAATGTTAATGACGTATATTTTTAAATTCAATCATTTATATTCCTCGATTGAATTTCATATCCAATTCAAATATTCAACAATAAATATTTATTTCACAACCAACCATTCTGAATTAAATATCGAATTCAATTCATACACAAAACAATTAATTTTAAATTTCAAATCCCAGTATCAATATAAAATTGTTTATTAATAATTAATTCTTTTAATTGATCCCATATTTTAGTTGCCGAAATTTCTGGGGAGTTACAAGAATTAACAGCAGAAATAAACAATAGGATTAAACAGCGGGATCAACAACAAATATAAACAACAGGATTAGGTTTACCCTAATTACTACCCATGCGATCGGCTCCCTACTACGTAAATACTCTGTGTCATCCAACAGCAACAGTAGGGTGTATCACTCCCTAACCTAGCAACTATATGACACAGACCTATTTACTGGTGTTATAGCGTCTTATCTTCCCTAGTCGGAACCACACACGCTCATGACTCTACTGGAATGCTCCCGTAACCACCCCCATGTGAACCTCTTACTATCCAGTTCAGTAAAGCATGCTCTGGCCCCTACCTAGTGCGGTACTCCCACTAACAAAATACCTACATGGATATTGACTGATATGGATTCCAAACAGCAGATTGACACAAGCCGAACCCCTTAAGCTTGTGTTCCCAAATAACTAGGATTTAAGAGTCCCCAAAACCCGATACAACAGTAGATAAGGGATTTATTAGCTTAATAATACTTAAGTTTAACCTAGCAGGTTTAGCTTTACTATTAAGCGTGGTTGTAATATTACATGTCATTGTGTGTGTACAATCCTACCCAAAAAGCCTGCCCAAATGTATATAGTTCCCCATAACATTTCAGTTTTTAAATTATATCTGATTCTTACCCTTAACATGTCACTTACTTAATGTTCGTTTAAAGTCAAATGTAACATGTCCATTTCATATGCATACTGACTATGTTCCTAAATTACAACATATATAGATTTATGCATTTTTCTACCAAGTTATAGTAACATATGCACATTACTCTTTTTATTAGTTTACAACAAACCTAAACATGTGTATATTTATCCTTTTTCCCAAATTATAGTCGATCGGTCCCAATTTAATAGCATGCCTAAATTCCTCTTATTATGTCATTCATTATTGCCCCAAATATACGCATACTTTTAATCAAGTATAGCCTAGGCTTCCAAAGGCCTAGGCTTGGCGTAATAAAAAAAGGAAAACAAAGGAAGGAGAATAGAATCAAATCACATAGGCATATAGGCAAGACCGGAAATAAACACAGAAAACGGGAAAAGGAAGATAAATATATATAACTTGTTAATTTTCCAACATCACAGGCATATGTATAACTTGTTTAATTATCCAACATCATAGGCATAAGTATAACTTATTTAATTATCCAACATCATATGCATATGTATAACTAATCATAACGGCATAGATGATTAACACTGAAAGCAGGTATGGCATTTATTTTACTAACATTGTAGATCCTAACCAGTTTTATTTAACTGTCATGTTTAAGGCCTAAGAAATCAGATATGTAAATAACGGAAACTCATAGTGAGTCTTGGTGAAGATAATTATATAACACTATGTCGTAGAAAGTCCAAATCCAATCCAAGTTGTATATATGCAAGTTCTGATGTTATCTCTGTTTGATCCAATCTTTAGCAGCATTCCCCCATTATATGTTTAGAATTTTCAGAATAATTTCACTGAGGCAGGAGAAGATATGAAGAATTTGTGTGAATTGGGAATGAGGAAAGCCATCTATTTATAGAGTTACAAAGCCAACATCAACCCTTAGATTTTAGGTTTTAAATCCAAACCGTACAAGTCATGATGAGTCAGGAACAAATGTTGTGCACAAAAAGTCCAGGTTTACATTCAGATCTGCCCGGATCAGGGGTGGGTCGACCCAGGCCAGTGTGGGTCGTCCCGTAATGGGACTTTTTCTCGCATGTTCTCGCTTGCCTCATTTTTTTTTGACTTTTCTGGAATTTTATTTTTAATTTATATTTATACATAAGCTCCTTATGTGTATACAAACTTGTAGAGCCTATAACTTCTTCATACGTTGTCCGTTTTACGCAAACTTGGAGACTATCTAAACCAGAATTCCGAGACAAACGCAACGGTAATGTCGATTTCACTAAATTATGAATATTTAATTAAGTTATTCTCATTTTATCATCTTTTAGCATGGTTATAGTTTATTATATTTTGGGGTGTTACATTCTCCCCTACATAAAGGATTTCGTCCCCAAAATCTCCAAGTCTAGAAGAATGTTATTGTCCTAGCATCCACCTTAAACCATCTACTCATCCATCATCCACATGCATCCATTGTCCTTAAGAAAGTTTCTAGTGCTTGTATGAACATATGCAAAGTGTTGTGTGTATATGTCCTTACACTAATGCGAAAACCAGGCGGTTGACTGATTCAGTTGACCTCCTTAATGAAATATATGTTTGTGCCATGAATCTAAAATGTATGCAAATAGTCTAGTGTAACATATATACTCAATATGTGTGCACAATCATCCGTCCAAATGCAACATCCATATGATGATAATTCCATCTCCATTCATAAAAAATATAAAATGCACACACATCCATATGCAATATTTAAGTGATTTGAGTCAATCTAGTGCCTAGTGTGTATATATGCATCCACGAGCAACCACTAGCAAACACTTGCATCCATTTGCAGCCATCAATCATAACATGTTTCAAATACATGTTTCCAACCATTGGATTTTATTAAGGATTGAAAGGTTCGAACGATAGGATAAATAAACTCGAATGATAGAAGCAAATCCAAAGTAAAAGATTGGAAAAGATGTTAAGAACATACTCTCAAAAAGAAAAGGATAAGAAGCGCGAATCCTATCTTCGGGCTCCCACGTCGCATCTTCGCTGTCTTCTCCCCATTGTACTTTAACCACTCTGATTTCCTTGCTTCGTAGCTTCTTAATTTCTTATCCAAGGATATGAGTAGGAACTCGTCTCATTGATGCTTCCTTCTCAACTTCCACGCCCTTAAGAGTACTCGGCTCTGCTATCTCTGCCGTATCATGGAGACATTCCCTCAAATGGGAAACTTGAAATATGTCGTGTATGCCCACCAGTATATCTGATAACTTAATCCTATAAGCCATCTGCCCTATCCTCTCTACTATAGGGAATGGTCCTACAAATCTTGGCGCCAACTTCCCTACTGAGCCAAAGCGAACTACATTCCTCAGCGATGACACTTTAATGAAGACCATATCTCCCACTTCAAATTCTAAGTCAGTCTTCCTTTTATCGGCATAAGATTTCTATCTGTCTTGAGCGGCTTTCATTCTTCGACGAATGAGATCAATCTTTTCAGAATTATCTCGAATCATATTTGTCCCAATTAGAAGTCTGTCCGTAGACACTCACCAACAAGTCGGTGATCTACAAGGTCGTCCATATAATGCTTCGAAGGATGCCATGCCTATGCTAGATTAGTAACTGTTGTTTTAGGCAAACTCCACCAAAGGAAGATGCTCTTCCCAAGTCCCTCCAAAGTCTAGGATACACAGTCTTAAAAGAACCTCAAGAACTCTACTCACCCTCTCAGTCTGTCCATCTATCTAAGGATGGTATGTTGTGCTCAAACGTAGTTGTGTACCTAATGCCTCCTGCAAGCTTTTCCAAAACTCACTAGTAAAGATGGGGTCGCGGTCGCTTACTATACTAGAAGGTACCCCATGCAAACGAACTATCTCTTACTAATGCCAACCAAGACGCCGTCCTCTTGCTCGTTACAGGAATAAAAAGAAAGCTTTTTGTAAGTCTATCCACTATCACCCAAATGCTCGTATTGCCCTTCCTTGACCATGGCAATCCAGCGATGAAGTCCATAGAGACACTCCCCCACTTCCATTGTGGGATATCTAAGGGCTGGAGCAATCTGCCTAGTTTCTTTTGTTCAGCCTTTATTTTTTGGCAAGTCATGCATCGAGCTGCAAATTCTACCACATATTTCTTCATGTCAATCCAAAAGAAAACCCTCTTCATGTCTCGATACATTTTATCACTGCCCGGATGGATAGTCATCCGAGGATGATGAGCTTCCTCAAGCACTGCCTTAAATAATTCCCCAATCTTAGGGACACATAACCTTCCATCACGTCTTAGCCACCCCTTTTCGTCTATGATATATCTAGCAAGGTGACTAGAAGCCTCTCCTCTACCAAGCTTATCCAAGATGTCTGATATTTGCGGGTCCTCTTGTTTTATAGATCCAATTCGCTCCAATAAAGGAGGCCATACCTCCAACGATGCTAACAATCCAACTGTGAAATCCGTAGAAGGAATAAAATAAAAAGTCGAGATGTACTCCAAGATCCGCCTTTCTACGAATAAAGGATTCAAAGTCATCCTCTACCTACTCAGTGCGTCCTCCACTGCATTACCTTTACCCGGGGTATATAAGCTATCTCGAAGTCGTAAGATGCTAGGAACTCCATCCACAGTTTTTGCCTAAGGTTGAGATCCTTCTGTGAGAACAAGTACTTGAGCAACTTATGATCCTTATATAGCTCAAATTTTTCTCCAAGTAGATAGTGTCGCCAAGATTTCAATGCGAACACTATAGCAGCTAACTCTAGATCATGGGTTGGGTAGTTCTTTTCGTGAACCCTCAACTGTCTGCTTCCATAGCACATTATCCTTTCTCCTTGCATCGGAACAACACCAAGCCCTATGCTACAAGCATTGGTGTAAACCATAAACATCTTGCTTTTGTCTGGGAGAGACAAAATTAGGGTTGTTGTCAGAGCCCTCTTCAATCACTGAAAGGCATCCTCATAATCAATGCTTCATAAAAAAGCTAAGTTCTTTTTCGTTAATTAGGTAAGCTGGGCTGATACTCTTGCAAAATCTTTGATGAACCTTTTATAGTAGCCCGTTAACCCTAAGAAACTTCTCACCTCCATTGCGTTCTTTGGATCACTCCAATCTTGAACTGCAATGACTTTCGGGCGGTCCACAATTATCCCGTCTTTGGAGACCACATGCCCTAGAAATCTTACTTCCTTTCTCCAGAAGTGACACTTAGAAAATTTTGCTTTGAGTTGATGTGACCTGAGGGTACGTAGAACCTCTCCAAAGTGTGGGGCATGCTCCTCCTCGTTCTTTGAGAAGATTAGAATGTCATCCCCAAAGACCACCACGAACTTGTTCAGAAACTCCCTAAACATCCTACTCATCATGTCCACAAAATAGGCAGGTGCATTGGTTAGCCCAAAAGGCATAGCCAACCATTCGAAGAAGCCATCTGGAGTTCTGAATGCAGTCTTATCAATGTTGTCCTCTACCACTCTGAACTGATGAAACCCCGTGGCTAGATCCATCTACAAGAAAACTGATGCGCCTACAAGCTAATCAAACAGGTTGTCAATTCTCGGTAGTGGGTGCCTATTATTCTTAGTGAGCTTATTCAGCTCCCTATAATCCACACATAGACGAAGTGAGTCATCTGCCTTAGTTGCGAAGACGACTGGTGCTCCCCATTCTGAAATGCTTTGCCTAATAAAACCTTTCTTGAATAACTCCCCTACTTGCTTACTGAGCTCCCTTCTTTCCCTAGGGGCTATATGGTGCACTGGTAGAGCAACTGGCTTCTCGTTCTCTACCAAGTAAATCCAGAAGTATATCTCACGCTTTGGAGGTAGTCTTTTAACCTCCTCAAACACATCTGGGTAGTCTCTAACTATAGGCACAGATCGCAAGTCATTAATAGAAGTATCCAGTGATTCTAGAAAACTGAGCATTACCGACCCCTGTGGGTCGCAGAAAATCTCGAGAGTCCTGCCATGACAAGAAAGAAGTCTAACTACTCTCTTCTCGCAATTAAGGATGACACCATACATGGCTAGCCAATCCATGCCTAGAATCAAACCATAGCCCATAAAGCCCAGCATGTATGCATCGCATTCGAACTCGACATCCAAGAAAGAAATTCTTAAACCCCTACACATGATGGATAAATGAGCCAATCCTCCTATGGGGTTTAAGATCACTACAGGTTCAGAGACTATACTAGTATTAAGGTGCAGATATCTACTAAAGAACTGGACATAAATGAGTGTAAAGCGCCAGAATCGAACAGGGTTCGAACAGGATAGTCAAAAAGGGAAATCAAACCTTCAACTATGACTTTCCTACCTTGATCAGTAAAGCATGCACTTTTCCAGAAATTCCTTCCCCTTGTCCTTGCTAGCTAGGGCATTTCTTAGCGAAGTGTCCCATCTGTCTATAATTAAAGCAAGCCTCCTTTGTCTTTTTGCGGTCTTTTACAAAATGACACATAACACCACAACCATTACACTTTACCTCCTTTTTGATTTGAGCCTTGTTAAGCTTTCCACCTTTCTTTTGTCGTTTTCCTTTCTTAGGCCACTATTTCTGCTTTTTTCCCTTAGCTTGAATCTCTTCGGTCTTAGTTTCTTTCTTTTCTTCCTTGTCATCCTCGTGCATAAGCGCCATATCAACCAGCCTTTCAAAAGTTCCCGCATTGGCATGTGAGAGTCGAGACAAAGAAAGTCCTTAGAGAGGTTGGTTCAACTCTCTCGCAAATCTAAGCACCTTTTTATGGGGCGTATTCACCAAGTCTAGCCTGAACCTTGCCAGTTGATTAAACTTGCATACATAGTCTTTAACAGTCATATCTCCTTGCTTTAGAGCAAGAATATCTCCATTTGCAATCCCTATTCCGTCCGAGATAAGAACTTCATCTCGAAACTCTGCCTGAAGTCATCCCAAGTCGCTCTAGTTGTCTAGCTTGCGTTACTTCCCACCAGTAGGAAGCCTCAGCCTTAAGTTTCCATGCTGCCAATTGTATATATCTTTCTTCGGTCGTCGATCTCGAAGAATCCAAACAAATTCTTCGTCTCTCGTAGCCAATTATGGGCTTCAACAAAGCTTTCGATACCCCAGAATGGTTTTCCTTCCATAGCGCAGAAGCCTTTGCATAACTTAGAGAAGTTATCTACTCGTGGAGGTGGAGGATCAACAGGTGCAGTTGGGGGAGGAGCATCCCCTTGACCTCCGACAGGTACTGTAGCCTCAAGATTCCTACAGAACCATGTCGGTACCGAAATGCCCTTAAGAAGATTGGGTGCCCCAGACATGCTGAAAAGAAAAGAAAAAGGATTCAACAAGAGATCGAGGGAATATTAGACAGGGCTTGGGAGGATTTTTTTTTTAAAATAGTTTTTTCCTTGAAAATACTTTGCTTTTAAAACCAATTTAAAAACTTTTTCTCTGATCTTGTAACCTTTAGCTCTGATACCAAATGTGACACCCACGTCCGTTAATGTTACCGCCTTGTTTATTTTATTTTACAGTTTTTTTTCTTTTATAAAAAACTGCCATTTCTGGGTGAAGAAATAAGAATACAAGGGAAACAGAAATGAAACTAAGAAGAACATACATGCATATATATAGTATGAATGAGAATAAAAAGGGAAAAGGAAAAACCATACTGCTCTTACTATCATTTCAAGCTAATACTCACTTATGTATTAAGAAGTACATCTCATTCAATGAAATGTGGTTTGTGAGAAAAGTTTAATGAAAATTTTGTACAAAATAAGTACTTTTATAATATTATATACTTAAATTATTTTATATTATTATTATTATTAGACATCACATTAAGTTTCAATATTACGAAAATATACATTTTAATATTTGTTTACTTATTTGATGTTTAAAGGTCAAATCATATCTTTTTCATATATAAAATAAAATAACCTTTTTATATATATGCATGTATGTATAAACATATACATGCATTTCTAGAATTTTAATATGGAGTTTACACATTTGTAATAATTTATATAATAAATAAAACAAAAATTTTCGTTTTAATTTAGCGTAAATTTTGAAAAGACTATAAATTATCAAAACCATTATTTGGATGATTAAAATAAGTTCTCTATCATTAAGTAATAATTTAAAATGAAATTTAATGATTAAAAAACACAAATCAAATATTTTAATATAGTAAATATTCATGAATTAAATGATAAAATTTTGGGTTGCTACAAGGATGATAGACAGTTAATATTAAAAGTTGGAGATAGTGGACAAGATGAAATCATTGACATCTTGAATGAAAAACTGAATAAGGAAATATAAACCCGCTACTCAAATTAAGAGTAATGTAGAACGCATTTGTTTAGAGTAAGTTCAACATCCTATTTGGTGTGTTATTTTATTTTTGGTGTAGTAATCCGACGTTTGTTTAACATGTATATGAAATTTGCATAGTAATGCTATGACATATTCGTTATTCAGTGCTTATTTGTAACAACATTTATGAGAACTTTATGATACAATATTAAGACGATGCTTAGGTAGGAACATACGATGAAGACATGGATAAAATGGATATGTGGTAGTTGAAATATGAGCATTTGTAGAATAAAATGCATGCAGTCGTAGATTTGGTAGACTTGTCCCAGATATGGGTGATACAACATTTGTTTAATACATACTATGGAACATTTTTCAAAATGTAATCCTTACCAAACCAGATTATATATATAAGTAAATACAAACAACACTAGAAAGATTTATTAAAAACAATCATGAGTAAGAAAAGCAAAACTTTCCGCAGATGAGATAAAAAATTCATTAGATAGAATGGAAAAAGAAGAGTAAAGTTTAAACATCTATTAGTTTAAGATAATACTTCAAGAGTTGAAATCCACTCAAAGCATTAATAAATAGCAGTAGCATAACACATAGTTAAATAATAGTTTAAGATGCAAACTAACACACCGAAAACAGATGGACATAATCTTTAAACTTCAGAAGAGGGAACATACAACAACGTTGAAATAAAAAAAATGATAAAGTAGATACTGAATAGTCATGCAAATAACATTAATAATGAAAAATATGCATCTTTTGATCTTTTTTACATTCAAATTTGTATCGTACATAAGAAAACATACATATGACTAATAACTAACAAAGTAATCTTGATTTAAGAAACAAAATTTTCCAAATGAATGAGGTAAAGAGGGTAGAGTTTGAGAAATAACATAGGACTTCTTTGATACATCTAGCCGTAACCGTCCAAAAGATAATGAAATTTGTTTGGATCGGATCCACGTGAAACTCGTTTAGTATCAGTATGAGCCTTGTTGGAACTAAAATTATGATACCGTCGACTTTATTGCGGTGGAGGGAAAATTGAGTAAGTTCATTTATACAAAGAATGTGGAGTCGATGGTCAAATTCACAATCTTCGTGATGAAGGTTAAACAGGGGAAAAGCAGAGAAAAATAGGTGAGGATGGGATAGAATAATGATGGTTAACGTACAAATTTTTTGTTGTTAAGAATGTAGAGCGATATAGTCAGTAGAAGGCAAAAAAAACATTTGAGGAGGAACAAAGACAATTATCACACATGGTCTGTTAAAAATGGAAGAATGAACGTATGCCAGGAATTTTGAAACTTTGGATAACATGGGGATGCCATAGAAGCAATCATGGTTTCTTATTTTCTATTCTAAGTAAGTTTGATTAACCCTTTCAAATTTCTTTTCTCTTTCCAGAAATGACAGGTTAAATTTTCAATTGTGCTTAGAGCAATGGTGGTCTTATTTTAAATTTTCTTTTCTCTTTTTAGAAATGGCAGGTAAAAATCTCCAATCTGAAGCCAATGTAATGTCCATTGAATACTACGTGGAAACACCAGTTTAACATTATGAGACCTACGTGTTCTACGAAGTTATTATATATAACAAAAGTGACTCCAATGCAAATGTGTTGAAAAAGTGGAACTGGTCCATGTGGCAAAACTAGCGCATATTCTTTGATGGGAAAATGGCGGTAAGTAAACTAAAAAAAGATATGTTGCTAGAAAAAGGAAGAACATGTACTAGTGGAAAGAAAAATAGGTTACAATGTGGTATCATTTCGCCATTTTTTTCCTTTCTGCCATATTTCTAAAGTAAGCTACCTTGTCTCAATTTGCAGCAGCAAACAAAGTAGCTATGGGTAATGTAAGTGACAGGTGACATGCATTTGTTGATCTGCATAAACTTTGCACTAGCTTTTGTTTTTCATCCTTCTATACGGTTCCTCTTGTATGGATATATAGTTATGTAAGTGACGGGTAACATGCATTTGTTGATTTGCACAAACTCTGTGCTAGTTTTTGTTTTTCATCCTTCTATATGGTTCTGCCTGCAGGGATATATAATTATGTATTTGAATGCACTCTAAGACACACATAGTTTACCTACTTGGCTTCAATTATCATCTGATTTTCTTAAACTTTGCACTAGTTTTTATTTTTCATCCTTCTATACGGTTCTGCCTGTAAGGATATATAGTTTTGTATTTGAATGGACTCTCAAGGCACACATAGTTTCCTTGCTCAACAATGCAATAGCGAAAATGAATATCAAAGAGTCAGTGATTCCCTTTTGCTGACACCTTTAATGACTTTTCTTGTGGATAAACGTATGTTCATCATCCAAATCAGTATGTGTATTCAAGTCAGTTTAATTTTTCTCAAATTCCATTTCAACCTACTTTCACCTTTAACCCAATGAATGACCCACATACTCCCATATTTCATGAGATATATGGATCCAATCCATCGGTGGAAAATTATTTTACTGAATCAATATCTTATACTGATAAAGAGACTTCCATTGTTTCAAAGAAATCAAAAAAAGACAACATTGTATCAAAAAGTTCAAGACAATCATCGCTCGGTCCATCAGGAAACGACAATCGTTATTGGTCAACACAAGAAGATGTAGCTCTAACAAAGTCATATCGTTATGTCAGCGTCGATTCGATTATTGGAAAGGATCAGAGTTCTTGTAAATTATGGGATCACATTTTGAAGGTTTGGCGGGATCACATGGGAACTTACAACGAAAAAAGAGAAAATAACAGTTTATCATGTCGTTGGAACGCTATACAAATGGTTGTTAGCAAGTTTCATGCAATATACAAATCTTTAGAGAGAGCTCCTAGAAGTGGAACTAATATAGAAGATATGGTAAAAGCTAATAAGCTTAAGTGAACATTGTTATATTTTTATTCTTGGCTGCTTTTGAATATCCGTTTTTTTGTTTCTTTGCTTAATGTAGAATAAAGAAGCATTGAATGTGTATAGAGAGAGTTGGAAGATGGTAAAACTTTTAAATTTTAACATTGTTGGGATATAATGAAAGAAAATCCAAAATGGTGTTCTGCGCAACTCACAAAAAATGACTCGTCAAAGAAGCTTAAAGTGGCTAGATCAAACAGCCAAAACTCCAACACCGGTAACTTCAACTATACCAGAAGTGTCAGTTGTGCATGAAATTGATCATACTGATACTGACTATCCTCCTATCGAAAATGCAATTGTCGATGATGGTGGTGGACTAAATCGACCACTTGAAAGAAAGGGAAGCAAAGAGAAGATTAGGAGAATGAATGAACAAAAAGCAGTCGTAGACATTTTAAATAACTTTCATTGCACAATAGAGAAACAACACACTATCAGCCAACAGAGTTTAGAATTGAGACAACATATGTTTCTAATGAATTTAATTGAAAGAGAAGGATCTAAAGTTGAAATTAGAAAATAGAAGGCGGAGAAAAAGAAAGGAGCAAGAGAATATTATGAACACTGATTTGAACAACCTTCAACTAGTATTAAGGCTTGCATATGAAAAAAATGCAAACTCAAATAATGAAAGAATGGGAAGAGGAAGGTCTCTTTGGTAGTGCAGCCAGAAATGATGAAGTGCATATGTGATAATATCAATTTGTTACTGTTTTTTCCTATTAGTAATTTCACGTTAACTTGCATTTCGAAGTCTTTTTTTATAGGGAATTGTTAATGGGACTCCACATTTGGTTAAGGGGAATACCATTTTCAGTTTATTTTAAATTTGTTAAGGGGGGTTAAAATAAATTAGCCTCCCCTTAAACATATTAATAAAATTTCCAATACTAACCCTATACTCTTCATTAATGCAACCTTAAAAAATAAACTTTAATTTAATTTTGCACATAGAAAAATAATAATGCATGAAACGTCAACATTGTGCACACATGAAAATAACATATTCAAGCATTGTTTACTTTAGTTTTCACTATCACAGTAAGCATTGAACACGATAACAAAAAATAAACACATACAAAACACACTAGCCATAAATGAAATAAAAGAGTAACAATATACACATACGCTTAACACAACATGAACATAAGCATAAATTCACTTAACAAACATTTGTTTTAATGTTGGAATATGTACACTATTTTAATGTAATTACTTTTGACAAATCATCTCACAGCGAGGTTCTTTTTCTTATCAAACTGTAAGATCTAAACTGTAACACACTGTATTCACCCTCGAACAAAATCCAAACTTTCCATGACGAACTGTATTCACCATTCATGCAAACGAACGAAATTCATCTGCTTTCTGCAAATTGTATTCATCTTTTTCAAGAAAATCTAAAATTTTAAAAAGGGAATTTATCAACGTTTGAATTTTTTTTACCTCGTGGCTTGTTTGGATTGAACTGAGATTGAATTTTGATATATAGGGTTTAAGGGATGATGAGGGCGGGGGTACTTTAGTCTATATTTTATTTTATTTTTAAAATTCCAACCCCCCCCCCCCTTAACAAATAAAAAATAAGATGGAGTCCCCTTAAATTTATCCTCCCCTTAACAAAAAATGGAGTTCCTTTAACAATCCCCTTTTTATAAATTGTCATCTTTAGTTTTTTGTTGTTAGTGCATTTCAATATATGTTTAGAAATCATTTTTATGTACTTAGAAGTCTTTTTTATGAATAGGAACCTGTAGTTTTGTTGTTTGTGTGTTTCAGAATTATTGCAAGATGATTATCATACTGTGGAAAACTAAAGCTTGAAAGCATGCACATAGAAATACTAAAAATACAACGGTCATTCTGCTATGGAACAATGGAATTACTCTTTTACTTCTCAATGGAAGGTGTCACAAATCAACCGCTATCATAAACATATATGTGTAATATATAATATCATATCACCACTATTTTGGCAGACATGGTTTGTTTGGGGTAGTAAACAATTTGCAGTGGGAAACAATTGTATTTGCATTGTGTATATTGTGTAGTATTATCCATTGTGGTATTTGTATTGTTAACCATGAATTCTAGTGTGGTGTGGACTGAAATCATTGTAGTATTTATATTGTTAACTATGAACGACCATGCTGGGTTTGCAAACTCACATTCCTCTTCGTATGCTTCCAATGTCAAGTTTCCTGCATATGTAATTTGTTTTACAAAAAACCCATCACATGATCCTCATGCATATGTATAAACGGTATGCTCTTATGGTCTGGCTAAGAGGTTAAGTACACATACTACGAAATTGTATATTTTGTGCACATATAACTTGGTACTTATAAGCCACATCATGGGCCACAATCATATAAATAATCTACTTTATGTTCTTGCAAAGACAATATATTAATTGTCAGGTTACCTCTATATTTATTACATGACTAAAACCATGGCATGGTCTTCATGCTTATAGGCTTCTCATATGTGTTACCTAGTAATATACATGCACTTTTCATAAAATGGATGTATATATATACATGTGACAAAATAAGAGTTAATAATAGCTACTAGTTCAATTTGCGTATAATCTTCATGCGTGTAGTTTGGTTTATAATAGCTACATGTTCAATTTGTTGCGAATTATGATACACATCAAATTATATACTCACTAACTACTAATCCAAGCACTTGCAACAGGTAAAAAATTTCATGATCCATCGATATGCCTGCTCTGCCATACACAAGCTTGCATATGTACAGTTGAGCAATGTAACACCCCGTATTTCTGTTAATATTAATGTTCACAAATTAAAGAATAACTAATCACAGATGTGAGAATTAAGGGAAAAGGGTTGCGCCATTGTGTTCGTCTCGGAATTTTGGTTGAGATAGAGTCCGAGTGTGCGTGAATTGGACTTCGTATGAAGAAGTTATGGCCATCGGAAGTTTCATAAAATTCAAAACAGATTTCAAAAATTCAAATTTCGGAGTCGGAAAGGGCTAGCCGGGAAATTTCCCGCCAGGGCCAGGTCGACCTGGGGGTCGACCTACCCTGACCAAGTCGACCGTAGGGTCAACCTGGGGGTCGACCTGCGCCCCGGGCAGATTTGATTGATGACCTGTTTGTGACTGTGTGCTGACTCATTAGGGTTTCTGATCAGCTCTGATTGGCTGGGATTAATTCTGGGTTGATCGGACAGCTTAAACTAATCCTAAACTCTATAAAAACAACTATGGACTCAAACCCTAAAATCAAAATAAAATTAGATTCATGGCCTCCATGTCGTCACCTAGCAACTCAGAATAGCCGCCACCAATTAGAGAGGAAGAAAGCAAATCAAATTCAATTCTATTCAACTATAACAATGAATCTTCTTCAAAGGAAAGCTAATACAACTTCAGAACTCAGAATTGAGAACTCAAGACCTTGTTTGAGTTGTGAGTTCGATTTCTTTAATAAAATAATTATCAATTTTATTGGATTGAGTTATGATGTGGATTATTTGGATATGATGTGAATAATTGACCGCATGTTATTATTTATGTTGTAAAATTGTGATGTTATCATACATGTTGTAAATTCTATGATGTTATGTTGTGATCATCTATGTTATAAAGTTATGATGTTATCATCTATGTTGTAATTCTATGATTGGCTTATGTATAATCAAATCATCATGTTGTTCATATGCTAGTTTGGTTATGTTGATTCATATGATAAATCATATGTATGTTTGCAAGCTTAGATTTTGATTTAGACATGAATCATATGCAAGTTGGGGAAAATTATATGTAACCTTACATGTTTCATGACATCTATTCTAGATCTAAAGTTAGGCTATGACATGTGCAAGTTATATGCTAAATTCTACATGCTAGTTTATATGTTTAGATGTAAGTTTACACCATTGTTATGATGCATAAATCACATATGCAAGTTTATATAAATATATGAGTTTGGAATATGAATCATGTTATGCAAGTCTGTGGTTATTGCCTATGCAAGTTTACACCTTTAGATGTAGATCTATGACATACATGATTTATGCAATTTGTGACCATTATCTAAACAAGTTTACACCTTTAGATTTGGATCTATGACATATGTAGTTTTATGCAAGTTATAACTTTGGCCTATGAAAGTTTTAGATGTAGAACATCATTCACACATGCATGTTCACCCCTATGTTTAGATCTAGTTTTATCTATATGTATGTTGTGATGTTTTCTCTTTATTCTATGAGTTAGACTATTCGAGTCCAACGTATATTTTACGTTAAATGAACGAACGTACAACGTGGGGGTAATGGGATAATATTAAAAAGATTTAATATTAAGAATTGGCATAAATGCCTTAAATGGCATAAAATAAATTTGTGATGAAAATTGGTATGATTTTGCATACCATAAATGGATGGACATAATTGAGTCAATTATGGCCATAGTTAAATTTGGAATTGATTGACAATTTGAATAGGGAAAGTAATTCAAATTGGGGAATGATTAATTAGGAGTAATTAATCGTCTAAGACACGAGGTTAGGCTCTTTTGTGGTGTAAGACTGCCCGGACCCGCCCGGCAAATCCAGCTGCCTCAAATGCCAGTCTAATGTGAGAGGTCTTAGGCATAAATTAAATACGTAACAATTGTAAAGACACGAGGTTAGGTTCGTTTGTGATGTAAGACTGCCCGGACCCGCCTGGCAAATCCAGCTGCCACAAATGCCAGTCAAATGTGAGAGGTCTTTATGAGGTTACGGTCTTAATGAATTAAGAAACACTTGACCAAATAAACATGTAGTGGGACATGAGGGGGTTAAGTGGGTGCCTTGGGTGGCATGTGGAATTAAGTGAGTGTCTTGGGTGGCATTTGAAATATGATTAGAAATACTTAACCAATTTTGAAACATGTAAGTGAACATGACTAAGAAGAGGGTTAAGTGGGATGTACTAGAGGGGACCAAGCTTAGGTGGATAGCTTGTGTCAAGTAATGGGGGCCCGTTTCAACCAGTAACTCATACGTATCTTTGTGGGCTCGACCCAAGTCGAGGACGGGACACACATACTGGGGTTGACTGTAAGAGGCCAAAACGGGTTAGCGGTGGCAACGCAAGTCCAACGGGTTCGTATGCGTGTGTGGACCCGGGCTGGTAGATAAGACGTTGTTGCATCGTGTAGGTATAAGCCGTGCATTATTAGTGGTATCGGGTTGCCACTTTGGGGAGTGATACACCCCACTATGGGGCCAGCACGGGTATCTACGAGTTAGGGAGTCGATCGCTTGGGGGTAGTGGGTACACCTAGTGGAAATAGGGGCAGGAGGCACCTATGAAGGCAGGTAGGGGTGCACGAAACTACCATTATCATTATTAAGTTCTGTAGGCGGGATCAACCTTAGGGTAACTAGTGGTGGTGCAGTATAGTATTGGTGGTGCAGTATAGTAATTATCTTATAGTGGTTTAGGTGCGCTTTAACGTTATCTCAGTTCAACCTTATTTCCTTGTTTACTCTGCCATACTCAATTGTTCATAGTCATTTTCTTATTTTCCAACTTATGCCTTGACCTAGTTATTTTGGGTAATTATATTGTTAAAGTTATCGCACTCGTCAGACTTTATGTCTGACCCCCTTTGTTTCCTCCCCTTTTCTTCCTTCCCCCCCAGGTGCTCAGGTTGGAACTAGCACCAGTGGAGCTTGATTTTGGACAGCTGTATTTCTTGCTTTTAGAAGATTGCTTGGATCGTTGAAGTAAAGTTCAACCTCTCTTATTTATGGCTATTTTGTACTGGGGATTATGTCTTTCAATTTATGTACTTTGAGTTGGTCAAGATGGATATTATGTACTTTGACTCTGGTTTTGATGATGTAACCAAACTTATGTATTTTCCGCTGCAATGAAATAAAGTTTTAAAGTTTTAGTACTGTTTATATCTGTCTTGTTGTTAATTTTTTGTTCTATACACACTTAAAATGCTCCATGAAAGTTAATGCATTCCCTTTGTGAGTGACATTAATGGACGTGGGGTGTTACAAGCAATATCATTGCTACGCCAAAAAAATTTGAGCGATATTATTCAGTCGAAATCAAACATTTTCAATGTTAAAGATAGATCCATATACACACTCAGTCCATATGATTTAAGACTTCAATAATTTTGTCGATGAATCATGTTTTGTGATGTATAGAAACAAAATTTTGGAACAACAGAAGTACATGCTCAGTCCACATGTTGCAGTATATATATATATATATATATATATATTTAAAAATCATTCTGGGTAAAATTAAGCAGTTACCAATATTCTTCCCTAAACTCGATAGAAGTGCTTGAAAGAGGAAATACAACAACAGATTCAAACATATTACATATAATATACTCAGAAGAAAAACAATTATACATATGTAATAGCTAAAACAACTGTTAGCCTACTTTGTGAACTAGGCAACACAAAGTCAAGAAACCAAACATTGAAGGGCATTTTTAATTAGAAGACTTCGGTTCGGATTGGAGAAGACACTACAATCTAGATTAGATAGCAGCAGCTGTTCGGATCGGGTCAGAGCAAACTATCGGTTCGGGTCGGATAGAGCTTTTTGTTCGGATCGGTGAACTCCTATTGAGTAAATTGGTAAGGCGTATCTAATCGGATCGGAGGGCAACTAAATCTCGATTGGATCGGAAAGCCACCTGTTTGCCACGAAAATGGATCGGAGCGGAGCAGATTAGAGAAGAAGAAAGCATTGCATCCAAGCCAATCCGGTTCGGATCGGGTATCCCGATCCGAACCCCTTATCTGCGCGTCTCCGACCCGAACCCATGCTCCCTGTTATTCTCCTTCAAAAGCGCCTGGATATCCGGACCGGCTTTGACCAGTTCCTACCCATAACGTCTGTTCCTTTAATGCGTTGTCAACATAATATTTCATCCGAACCCGAAGATGGTGGGATGGACGACATGTGGCCCCGACCCGGATCAAGTTTCAAGCAAATTCACGCCTATAAATACCCCGTCTGGAGACAAAGAGAAGGATCTTTTTCAGCACTTTGAGAATTCAACTACCTCCATCATCCGAACTCCATTACTCCCGGAGAATCCAAATCCTTTTTTTTCATTATTTGTTCTAATCTATTTAGTGAATATAAGCGAGTTGTGAGTGAAATCAAGTGATTATTACATTGTATTTTCAACTGAATCAGTGAATATAGTGAAAGATAAGTGGACGTAGGCATCTCTTCGCCGAAGCACTATAAATCCTGTGTGTTCATTTTTATTTTTATCTCATCTTATTTGCTTTTAATCAATTTGGGTGTTAGAACCACTTTTGGGTCTAACATTTTGGTGCTTTCACTGAGAACCCTCATCTAAATTCTTTATTTTCCGGGATCTCTTTCTACTTTTTGGACCGTTGAGTTCAAAGAAGTGAATCCTTAAGTTTCTCCGCTTTTTTACATTCGTTGAAGTGATTGTCAAAGACTCATGGCCAAAGGAAAAGGCAAGGAAGTTCAGTCTGTTCGAGGAATCAGAGCTGGCGAAGATCAGCAAAATGCTGTTGTAACAAGGTCTCGGGGGCAGAGTTCAGCAGCAGGAAGAATCAATGCAGGAAATCCGAGCCGACAGCAGGGGGAGAGCTCCGATCCGGGTAGGAGACTCTGAAGCAGTGCATTCCCCCAATCTGAACCGACCCGAGCTGCTCGCTGCGTACCGATCCGACCAGGCACCCCAGCTCTGATCCGATCCGACCTCTTACCTCCGACCCGACCCGATGCTTGGTGAAGCTAGAACCTCTACTCGAGTCCCTACGAATGCTCCAATTCCAGCCGCCAGGGTTGGTGATCAGGTCAATCCATCTGCGCCCATCACTCAAGGAGATTTTTCGCGCTTGCTTGACATGCTTGAGAGCACAAGGGAAGCCATGAAAGTTCACGAGCGCACTAATCTCATGATGCAGGAAAATATGAGGCTCATGAGTTGGGAGATTAGTGAACTCCGTCGACAAAGAACTCCATCACCGGTTCGTCACACACCAGTAGATCAATCTTCATCTTCTGAGGAAGAGAGGCCCCGTGAACGAAGGCCACTCGAGTGACCTCAGAACGTGGAGCAGCTGACGTTTGGATCTTTGGGATCTCGTGAGGATATCGCACGAGCATTAGGAAACAATGACCCCACTCGGGGGCAAAGACTCCAGTCCCCTCCTCCCGAGATCGACTGGGAACGCAGGGAACGGAATCGAGCAGAGGCAGCTCGAAGAAGAAGGGCATCTCCTGAGCAAGAGCCCAGAAGGAACTCGGATACTAGGGCCAGGGAACCTGAGCGGCCCCTAACTAATGCTGATGTACAGGCAATGGTTCGCCAAATTATGTCCGAGAGTCGGAGTTATACAAATGAAGACTATGGCATTGAGTGAAGCCATACTCCCTTCACCGACGATATCCTCGACTTCCAATTTCCCCGACGCTTTAACTTGCCACAAATGGACAAGTACAACGGAAGGACTGATCCGGGACAGCATTTGATGCGGTATTCGTGGCTCATGAATGCTGCTGCTGCCCCAGATGAAGTGAAGTGCAAAGCATTCCCAATCTACCTAGAAGATGTGGCATTGTTCTGGTTTACCCGACTTCCTCCTCGTTCGATTTCTAATTACAAGGAACTAAGCGAGCGTTTCATGAACCAGTTCCGACTACATGCCCGAAAGTCCAAAAGTGTTATTGAATTATCGAGAATCAAACAGGCACCAGGAGAATCTTTAAGGGCATATCTTGATCGTTTTAACCAAGCTGTAACTGAGGTCAGTGACCCGCATGAGCCCACTATTCTGATGGCATTGAAGGAAGGAGTCGATCCTGAATCTGAGTTTGGAGACTACCTTTCTGGGAAGACACCCCCCACAAGGGAGATATTCTACGAAAAGGCCGATATTTATTTAAGGCGAGAGGAGGCCAGGGCAAACCGAAAGAGAAAGTCTGAGACGGCTTCAAAGGAGAATGTGCAGAGTAATATCGCCGTGAAGCAATCGGGGGAGAATTCTGGCAAGGTTGAAGTAAATGTAGGAAATAAGGGTGGAAACAGCAATACTGGAAGTGGGGGAAACAACAACAATAACCGTAATTCGAGCGGTAACAGAAGAAACAGAAATAGGGGAAGTGACCCTAACAAAAGACCCTGATTCCAGAACTACGAGAATTATACACCATTGAACGACACCCTGGAAAATATTTACCTAGATACGTACAATGTGTTGCAGTACAAAAGACCGCCACCTCGTGATTCGACCGAGAAAGAAATGGCGACAGGGAAATTTTGCTTGTTTCATGGAACTCACGGGCATTCAACAAATGAATGTCGGCATTTGAGGGATGTGATTGAGAAACTGTTGCGTGAAGGGAAGTTGGATGAGTACAAGGTCGCCCCGAGAGACAGGGGGCAAGGTGAGCAGGCTCCAAAACAGATTCTACCTGCTCCCAAGCCTACAGCGCAGCAGAAAGGTAAAGGAATTGTTATCAACTCCATAGTAGGCGGACCTCACCCGGCAATCCGAAGTTTCAGATCAATGGATCAATATGTGAATGCTGCTAAGCATCTAGATGTGAATGAAGGTGATGATTTGGAAGATGTCACCCCAATAAAACAACAGAAGACCATGTTTGACGACGTGGTATTTCGAAGCCGAGACAATACTGGGATACAATCACCCACCAATGATCCGTTGGTTATTACTACCACCATTGGGCCGGCCTTGGTCCATAAGGTATTAGTAGACAATGGAAGTTCCGTTAATATTTTGTTCAAGAAGTCATTTGATCAGATGAAGCTTGAGTCCGAAGATCTGAAACCTTGTGAAGGATGGATTAGAGGCTTCAACGGGGCGACGACAGCTCCCATGGGATACATAGAGTTGCCCGTGACCCTGGGGCAAGGAGAACGTAGAAGAGTGCGAATGCTTCAGTTCGTAGTATTGGACGTAGATTCGCCATATAACGCATTTTTGGGGAGACCTGCCCTCGCTGAATTTAGAGTTTGTATCGCCCCTTGGTGCTTGTTACTTAAGTTCCCAACCGAAGCCGGAACTGGAGTAATGAGAGGGGATCAGGTTTCCGGACGGGCCTGCTATGTGGCCGAGTTAAAGATGTTGATGAAAGGACTTAACGTTGAGAGTAAGGATGCCTCGTCTCCCTCAAAGGGGGACTCGGCATAGCAATTAGAGAGATTGACCCCGACGGAGTTGCCCAAAGGAACGCCTGAAGACCTGGATCCCAGAAAAGACGAGGAACCAGAGGCTAGGAATGCAACTCCTAATGAGACGACGGTGGAAATTCCCATTGATAAAGCTGATCCGACAAAAGTTTTGAAGATTGGTTCTCAATTGGATCCACGTCGAGCTAAAGAACTAACGGACTTCTTGAAGGCAAACTTAGACGTGTTCGCCTGGACCCATGCTGACATGTGTGGGATATCGCCATCCATTATAAGTCACAAATTGAATGTAAATCCGAAGCATCCGCCTGTGAAGCAAAAGAGACGCATGCTGGGCCCAGAGAGGTCGGCTGCTCTCAAAGAGGAAGTAGAGAAGTTGAAGCAGAATGGATTTATTCGAGATTCGACTTATCCCGACTGGATATCGAATCCCGTCTTAGTAAAGAAGGCAAACGGAAAGTGGCGAACTTGCATTGACTTTTCAGATTTAAATAAAGCTTGCCCGAAAGATAGTTTCCCACTTCCCAGGATTGACCAGCTTGTAGACTCGACAGCAGGTCATGAACTTCTTTCTTTCATGGACGCATATTCTGGATACAACCAAATTCCTATGCACATACCAGACCAAGAACATATGAGTTTTATTACGAATTTGGGGCTATATTGTTATGTTGTAATGCCATTCGGGTTAAAAAACGCAGGAGCTACTTATCAGCGCTTGGTAAATAGAATGTTTTATGATCAAATAGGAAAAACTATGGAAGTTTATGTGGATGATATGCTTGTCAAATCAAAGCAGTCTTCCAGTCATACGCAAGACTTAGCGGAAATGTTTGGTATATTGCGAAAGTACCGGATGAAATTGAATCCTCTGAAATGCTCATTTGGAGTGGCATCGGGAAAGTTCCTTGGCTTCATTGTGAGTTCCCGAGGAATTGAAATCAACCCTAGCCAGATAGCAACGATTAGAAACATCGAAGAACCGAGGAGAATTAAAGACGTCCAAAGTCTGGCAGGGAAAGTAGCGGCGCTGAGTAGATTCATCTCCAAAGCCACAGATAAATGTGTTCCGTTTTTTGATTTGATAAAAAGGGGAAAGAAGAACTTCCAGTGGACTCCGGATTGTGTTGAGGCCTTTCAAAATCTGTTAGAACTGCTAGAGAAACCGCCAATTTTATCAAAGCCCGTAGATCACGAAGAATTATTTGTTTATTTGGCAGTCTCGGCTCATGCTGTCAGCACGGCTCTGGTTCGAGAAGAAGACAAAGTACAAAGGCCGGTGTATTATGTAAGTAAGAAATTAGCAGCGGCAGAGCGCAATTACCCAAAAATTGAGAAGCTCGCTTACAGCCTCCTGATCGCATCCCGAAAACTTCGTCACTATTTCCAAGCCCATCCAATAACTATATACACCGACCAGCCCTTAAGGCAGGTATTGCAGAGACCCGAAGCATCGGGAAGGTTGATCAAATGGAACATAGAACTAAGTCAGTTTGATTTGAATTTTCAACCACGAAAGTCAATCAGGGGGCAAGCTCTAGCAGACTTTATTGCGGAGTTCACCATTCCAGAGGAGGAAATGATCAATGACCGAGTGGTTAAATCCGAGGATGAGCTAGAGATGAATCCGTGGAAATTATATACAGATGGAGCTAAGAATGACCGAAGGTACGGAGCTGGAATTGTCTTAGTTACTCCCGAGGGACGGTCGTTATATTACGCCCTGCGATTAGAATTTTCAGCAACTAACAATGACTCTGAATATAAAGCCCTGATTGCCGGGCTGAAACTTGCTAAAGACCTCGGAGTAAAAATGATGGACATATTTTGTGACTCTAAGATTGTTGTTTGTCAAGTACGAGAGGAATTCGTGGCTCGAGGACCTCGACTTATCGCCTACCTCAAGAAAGTGAAAGAGCTATTGAATAGCTTAGAGCGGTACAACATAACACATATTCCCAGAGTTGAAAACCAGAAAGCGGATAGACTGGCAAAGCTGGCTAGTTCCGACAATCCAGAAGAGACTGAAGTAATTCCAATTGAAACGTTGGAGTCGCCAAGCTTTGAGTCAATGGAAATTGAATTCGCTTTTGAAGCGGAACCAGAGAAGGAGTCATGGATGACTCCAATTAAGAATTTCCTTAAGAATGGGACACTCCCATCGAAGAAGAGTGAGAAAAGAGCTGTAGTTCGCAAAGCTACCAGATATGTCATACAAGATGATACTCTCTATAGACAAGGATTTTTTATGCCCCTGTTACGATGTATAGCACACGACGACATCAAGCGTGTACTAAGAGAAGTACACGAAGGTGAGTGTGGAGATCATACAGGAGGTCAAACTTTAGCAAAGAAAATATTGCGGTACGGATACTTCTGGCCTACGATCAACAAAGATGCAGCTGATTATTCACGACGCTGCGATAAGTGCCAGAGATTCGCCAAAATCCCCAGGGCACCGTCAACCCAGCTTAAATCGATGGTGAGTCCTTGGCCATTTGCCACATGGGGAATTGATATCATTGGAGTTTTACCAATTGCTAAAGGAGGAGCTAAGTATGCAATAGTAGCCGTGGACTATTTTACGAAGTGGGTGGAATCTGAGCCCTTGACTAAGATCACAACAAGAAAGGTGATAAGTTTTGTGGTCAGAAATATTATATGCCGATTCGGGATCCCAAGGACGATTATTACTGACAACGGGACCCAATTTGATAGCACTGAATTCAGAAATTTTTGCCAGAAGTATAAGATAGACAAACGATATACTACAGTTGCCTATCCGCAATCGAATGGGCAAGTAGAGGCAATAAACAAGGTAATAAAATCCATCCTCAAGAAGCGATTAGAGCGTGCAAAGGCAAAGTGGGTTGATGAATTGCCCCTAGCTTTGTGGGCATATCGAACAACATTTAAGACAGCCACCGGTCATACCCCTTTCTCTCTCTCCTTTGGCTCAGAAGCAGTAATTCCAGTTGAACTGGAAGTTCCTTCCCACAGGGTGACGTATTATGACCCGATGACGAATCAGGCGCTCTTACTTGAGTCTCTTAATGAAATCGAAGAGAAAAGGGACGAAGCAGACTTGTGTGCAGCAAGACATCGGCGTCAGATGGCACACTATTATGACAAAAAAGTTCGCCTCAGAACTTTTGAACCAGGAGATTTGGTGCTAAAGAGAGTTTTTCCATCCCTTCCTCACCTTGGCCCAAAATGGGAAGGACCCTTTGTCATCCAACGGAAACTTGAAAAAGGAACCTTCAAGTTAACGACCATAGATGGCGAAGAAGTCCCTCGAGCATGGAATGCCCAACACTTAATGCGATATTTGGATTAGAAATGCTGTACTTTTTGTTATTTTTCCTGTGAACTATGTAATAAGGCACGCCTTGCCTTGGGAAAATCTGATGATATGAATAAAGGACTATAAAGTGGATGTAGGCTACGACTTAGCTGAACCACTATAAAAATATTGTGTGTTATTTACTTTTATGCATTTACATTCATTAGTTATTCTGTTGTGATTATAAAATACAGGATGACTCAGAGCCTAAAAAGGTTGAAAACAGTTTAGACATAAAAAGAAGCACAATGATTATTTGTGCAATAAGACATAAAAGAATGAGAAAACGACATTCTTAACTCTAACTCTCCAGAGAAAGAGAGAGAGTATAAAAGCGTCTCTGACTGAGCGCTGAAAAAGAAATTCTCTTCCTAACTCTAACTCTCCAGAGAAAGAGAGAGAGTATAAAAACGTCTCCGACTGAGCGCTGAAAAAGAAATTCTCCTCCTAACTCTAACTTTCCAGAGAGAAAGAGAGTATAAAGGCGTCTCCGACTGAGCGCCGAGAAAGAAGTCTTTCCCCGTTGAACGACCGGGGAATAAACAGATGACTGAACTCGAACTCTAACTCTCAAGAGAAAGAGGGAGAGTATAAAAGAAATGCCAGAAAAAACGACAGGTACTGACGACACAGGAAGTGCTATCCCGTCAGAGAATTGGGAGCATTCAGATTGCTTGGTTAAGCATTGAATAACTTGTGGAAATTGACTGGGGACACATATGCATACACATATTTCCCCCTCCACAGTTTCGTTTCACAACTGTAGACATGCATAACTACTAACAAACAAACATTGCGAAAAGTGAATTATTTTTATTTACAGATGAATAAATTTGTACAGGGAAATAGCTAGAAAAGAAAGTGCAGGAGCCGCTTTTGTAGCAGCAATTATTGGTTCACAAAAATACTAAAAAGATACAGGACAATCCACTATTTAGATTTGGAATGAGCCTTGGATTTCTTGGCGGCTTTCTCCGCATCCTTTGCTTCTTTCTCGGCTTCGTTCAAGATTCGCTTCGATTTCTTTTTCCCTGAAGATGCGGTACTGGAGCCAGTAGACTTCTTCCCGGAGGGCGGGGCACTGGAATCAAGAGAAGATTTTTTAGCAAGTTCTTCTGTAATAGATCTAGTTGAGAGCTTAACAACTAACCTTGATCCCGCATCCACAACTGCGAGGGGCTTGAGGACCTCAGGGTCTAGTTCTTCGGCCTTTAATTGCAAACGCTTATCTTGATCAGCCTTCATGGCAGCCAAGGTAACGTCATCAGCGCTTTTCGACTCCCCAATTATTGCAACTTCCGGTTCCTCTTCATGCCCCCCGTCTCCTCTGTCGTCCTTTAAAGCTGCTATCATTTCTTCATCATGGGGAGTGGTGACCTTAGTTGGCTCACTTCCTTCCCCCAAGTCTATAGAAGCAGCCTTGTCTTCCCCTTCTTTGGCCCTATCAGCGGGTTTTGTCCCAGCGACAGCTCCTTGAGCTACATCTGTCTTTTCGGATGATTCAACACCTACAGAATGAGAAGCAACGGTTATCAACTCAGGTGAAAACAAAGGGTCTCTCATCGATTGTTCAATCACATGGCGAAAGGTAGAAATAGCTTTGGCAAATTGAGGAGAAAAGATAGCGATACCTTCCGAAGACTTATCAGCGGGGGTGACCACTACCTCTGGGGCTAGTTCAGGAATAGGGGATAGCAGGGTTGTTCGAGGAATTCCCGGATTTTCGGGATCATACCCTTCTACTTCGGAGGTTGCATGGGCAGAAGAAGAGGAACCAGCTTTGAGAATGGTTTTTTGTTTAGACTTCCGCCTCTCTTCTTCCATGGCCTCAGCAATAAGGCGGCGCCCTTCAGCTAGGCGCTCCGGTTCATCGTCTCTCAAGTATTTCTCCATCAGTTTATCTTCATCGAGGGAATCGACCTTAAGTTCCTCTTTTTCCCACTCAACGATTTGATTCCATACTTGAACCAGAGTGGACGGATAGTCCTCGATCCAAGAAATGTTTCGACGACGAATAATGTGTGCGAAGAATTCAAT
The DNA here is from genome assembly GCA_030737875.1 of Allium sativum. Taxonomy (NCBI): domain Eukaryota; kingdom Viridiplantae; phylum Streptophyta; class Magnoliopsida; order Asparagales; family Amaryllidaceae; genus Allium; species Allium sativum. Next base: position 548,713,220 of record CM060912.1, on the reverse strand, counting down.
CATTAGCTCGCCGAAGCCCTGAATATCAGCCTCCGCCTCTGATAGTTGCTTGCGGGCATCCTCCGCAGATTTAATAGCACACTCCACATTGCCCTCGGCCAGAGCAGCCCTGTTCTCTGCCTCCAACAATTTTGAAGCCAAGTCAGCATTCTTCTTTTCTAATTCAGCACTCCTCTTTGCTAACTCGGCGTTTTTCCGCTCAAGCTCAGCATAAGCAATGCGTGTCTTAACAGCCTCTGACTTGGCCTCATCGGCTTGCTTTTTTAATTCAGAACGCTCCTGAGTATGAGATTCAAGCAAATCGTGATAACGTTTTTGCATGTCCTCGAATTGTTGTTTGAAATTAGAAGCGTCCCTTTGAGCGACCGCTAGCTGAGCTTGAGTGTCTTCCAAATCTTTTCCTAGAGCTTTTAAGGCCTTAGTATCCTCCTCCGCGGTCTTTTGCATTGAATCAGTATTTGTGATTAGAGTACGGATGATTTTAGAAAGATTGCGCGAATATTTGAACATCTCAGTATATTGTTTTTGCACCGCATCAATCTTTGCTTTGGCCTCATCTGCCCAATTAGACGAAATAGGTTCAAGGGCAGGTAAAAAAGTCAGAGTTTCGAAGTAGTGTTTGGGAAATTGCTCTTTCAGATATGCCCGCTTTATTGTGGTTCCCGCATCTGGTGGGGGAGGAGCGAGGATTGTCAATTCGGTGTCCCTTCCTAAAGAGGATTCTGTAGTCTCTTTGTCTGTCCTAGGTCGTTTAGTAGCAGGGACCTTTTGCTTACTTCGAGACCCGGTTTCCTTTGGAGGACTTTTCTCTCTACTGCGTTTCTCATAGGAAGAGGAGGAGTCTTTGGATTGTGGTATGTCCTCCTCCCTACGGCTTTGGTAACCTTTGTATTTCTCTTGTTCCGGCCTAACTGGTGAGCGGGAACGTGAGGGTCGAGAACGATAGGGATCATAAGGTCTTCTCTCCTCCCTACCACGATCATCCCGGCGATCATACTCGACATCCTGAGGAGGATTGGACATGCTACGACGAAGTTTTCTTATATCGTAGTAGGATCGAGACATTGTACCTGCACGATAAAATAAACGAAGTTTAGAATTAATGGATTCATGGAGAAAGAAGTGCAACGAATGCTAATGCTGTGGTGTAAAGTGCATCCTAAGTGGTGTGTTTCCCCCCAACCAACCCGAGTCTGAAGCTAGACTAGTGCGGGCAGGCTCTTTGGCCTTAGCGGGAGTAGTTTCTTCAGAAGAGGTGAAGACTAAAGGATCCTTCCTGAAATCCTCTGAAGTATATATAGTCTCAGGTAAGGGGAGATCCCCCAAACCCTGAAATATGTGCTCATCAGTGCTAGGAACATCCCCTTCGGAAGCATGAAGTGGCGACTCTTGGGAGGATTTTGATTTGTCTAGAGAGGTAGTTTCCTCGGGGGCAACATACCCCTCACGATGCTTTTCGGCCAGATTAGCCAATTCATCATCTTGTGTGGAAGATGGAGAAGGTGAAGTTTGAAGAGGCACTGTAGGAATTCCCGAGCCTTCTCCTGTCTCCGGAACTATCTCCACTGGAGGAATGTATGCATAAGGGACCGTCCCATGACCGATGCTACGAAAAACGGATAGCAGCCCATGAAAGTGAAGGTATTCATCTTTAAGGACCTCGTCGATAGTCAAGAATTTTTGATCGCCATTAAGAAGTCGGTGCATCCGATTAAAGAACACCTGATCTGATATCTGTTTGGGATTGTCGACTGCAAACAAAAAGGAAAACAGGTCAAGGTAATGATTCAAGTGTATAGAGTCTGGATTTAGAAAATCAACGCTTTACTTGATTTTGTCCATCTCCTGGCGCATCCAGACTGTTGCTTTATGTAGAACCATTCTAGTCTGAAATCTCCAGCTTTACTGCTAAATGGTGCAGAGATTATCTTCCTTTTCGGGACTGATTCAAAGTAGCAGAAGGATGGAGTTTCTCAAGTCCGATGCTTGAAATTATAGAAGAAGTGAACGTCATCGAACGTGAGCTCTATGCCTAGGATTTCACGATATGCTATGTACAAGGTGTGCAAATAGGCATATGAATTGGGATGCAACTGCATGGGGGCAATCCGCATTTGTCTTAAGAAATCAACGATGAAAGGAGAAAATGGAGGAATGGCGCCGACCATGCACATCAATCGAGTGACCGTCATATATCCTTCTGGAGGGTTGTGGGAACGGTCAGAGCGTGAGGGCACTAGGGTGTCCCTTTTCATTATTCCATATTTTAGGCAAATTCGGACAAGTCGATCGTTGTCAATTGTTGATTCAACGGAGTCCGAGGGTGATTCCAATATGATGGCTGATTCAAATTCATCGGGTGCTCGATTGTCACCAATCCCTCCTTCCTCCTCAAAACCCAGAGAAACTTCATTCTCTGAAGACACCTCGTCACTTTCCCGATGTCCAACCCCATAATCTGGACCCTCGCTGTCCCATTCTGGATCAGACGAAGAAGATATATCCCCAAGAGTGATTTTGTTAGAAGTTTCCGGGGCTTCTTTTCTCTCAGCTAGACGGGAAGAGCGTCTGGGCCTCATTGTCATAGAACTATTGAAGAAGCAATAGCACGGATTAGAGTAAATTAGCCCATGTCCCCCTGTGCATATGTGTGAGCTAAAGTGTGTGTGGTGTGCGCAAAACATGAAAAGAAAAACACTTAAAAGCATAATGCGAAGCTCTAACGGAGCGGCGATGTTCAGAATAAATCTTGATGATCGTTTATGTTCATGAGGCACTACCCTAATTGTTCATTAAGTTGAAGATTATGTCAGGCATTGATTAACCCTGGTTGGATAAAGTCTTGTGCTTTGAGTTGGAATATTCATATCATTCAGTTCGGGTAGGGTGTGCTTATTGTTGGGTTCGGATCGGATGTGCATATAGCTGGGATCGGTTCGGGTCTGCATATTGTTTGGTTCGGAGAAGACGTTCATATTTGGCAGTTTTAAGCCGGATCGGAATAAGCATTCGGAACGGTTCAGCAAACAAAAGGATCCATACGTCCTTTTCCTTTCTCTGTCTCTTCCTCCAATCCGACCTGGTCGGGCAAGCATGGCTTTCTCCACATCGCATTTCATTCCGACCCGATCCTAACATATGAACTTGTCCTCCCCTCCGCTGCTTCAGCACTTCCTTACCCGAACCGAACCCAATTCCTATTCTCCCCTGTCTCGTCTTCAAATTTCACTAGACCCAAACGAAGTTAAGCGTTTATGTGCTTGAACATTTAACGCTGGATCCCAATGACCCCCGTTGCTACCTCGAGACGGCGAAGACGCCATCAACGACGATGACAAACGGTGGAGGAGATCCAGGCGTCGGAGTTCAACAAACACCACACTCCAATCGCTCGATTTAAACGCAAATTCTAGTTGAAATTAGTTATTACATAAATAATCGGAGATTTAAAATACCTAGATGTGTTATTCGAAGATTGAAACGAGGAGTTTGGAGTTTTTAGATTTTTTAGGAAGTGGGGTTTCGGTATAAAGCTGGGAGAACAAGAATTGTGGGAGTAAAGAAGGTAGAAGAGTATGGGTGGTTGAGTTTATATACGACGTGAGATGGCTCTTTGTATTCCCCATATTTTACTCCGTTCGGACCGAGTCCAAGCCAGCCCACATCTTCTGGCCCATCAACCCAGTGCAAAGCGAAACAGGAAGAAAAGGTGCTCGGGTCGGACACCGAACCGGGTAGAAATCTGTGCATTCCTCTAGCATTCGAATTGGATTTAAAAGAAAAACTAGGAAGGAACATACCTGAGAAGAATACTATATGTTGAGAAGGACTTCTGGACTTGACTCAAAAATGAAGAAAATGAATCGAGTGTTTCACGACATATATATAAGCAATAAGAGACATGTCTTCATGAAGCAACGCATCTTCACAAACGAACAGAAGTGACTTTCTGACTGTTCTGATTCAAGGACTAGCATTTCAAACGACATCAAAGCACGCTTCGTATACAACAGAAGCATCCTTTGAGGGGGCAAAATGTTAGCCTACTTTGTGAACTAGGCAACACAAAGTCAAGAAACCAAACATTGAAGGGCATTTTTAATTAGAAGACTTCGGTTCGGATTGGAGAAGACACTACAATCTAGATTAGATAGCAGCAGCTGTTCGGATCGGGTCAGAGCAAACTATCGGTTCGGGTCGGATAGAGCTTTTTGTTCGGATCGGTGAACTCCTATTGAGTAAATTGGTAAGGCGTATCTAATCGGATCGGAGGGCAACTAAATCTCGATTGGATCGGAAAGCCACCTGTTTGCCACGAAAATGGATCGGAGCGGAGCAGATTAGAGAAGAAGAAAGCATTGCATCCAAGCCAATCCGGTTCGGATCGGGTATCCCGATCCGAACCCCTTATCTGCGCGTCTCCGACCCGAACCCATGCTCCCTGTTATTCTCCTGCAAAAGCGCCTGGATATCCGGACCGGCTATGACCAGTTCCTACCCATAACGTCTGTTCCTTTAATGCGTTGTCAACATAATATTTCATCCGAACCCGAAGATGGTGGGATGGACGACATGTGGCCCCGACCCGGATCAAGTTTCAAGCAAATTCACGCCTATAAATACCCCGTCTGGAGACAAAGAGAAGGATCTTTTTCAGCACTTTGAGAATTCAACTACCTCCATCATCCGAACTCCATTACTCCCGGAGAATCTAAATCCTTTTTTTTCATTATTTGTTCTAATCTATTTAGTGAATATAAGCGAGTTGTGAGTGAAATCAAGTGATTATTACATTGTATTTTCAACTGAATCAGTGAATATAGTGAAAGATAAGTGGACATAGGCATCTCTTCGCCGAACCACTATAAATCCTGTGTGTTCATTTTTATTTTTATCTCATCTTATTTGCTTTTAATCAATTTGGGTGTTAGAACCACTTTTGGGTCTAACAACAACAATCAATATACTGACGAAAATTGAGTCAAAACTCAAATTTGTGACAGACAAGAAGAAACACTGCGAAATATATTACAAATTTTATACATACATATAATACAGAAGAATAACATAATTGCGGTAGAAGTGAAGAGATAATAGCAAATTCGTATACATTGTCGAGAAATTATGTTTCCTCATCTTCGTAAAATGTTCATAAGTTATTGATCAGATTGGTTTTCAATTGGTTGTGAGCTTCTTGATCACGAATTTTTTTCAGTTCGCCAATCATCTTTGACGGCAGAAATGTATAATCATGCTCTACATCAACATGATGCTGCCGTTCATTTGTAGGAGGATACCAACTTTTCGGATCATATCCTTCATTACGTTCACTCTCAATTATCATATCATGCAAGATGATGCAAGTTTTCCTGATTTTTCCAATATCCTTCGCATTCCACATTCGAGCAGGTCCTTGTACAATATGCCATCTACTCTGCAACACTCCAAATGCTCGTTCAACATCTTTTTTAATTGCTTCTTTTCGTTTAGCAAAAAAATTCTCCTTAGCATTAGAAGTGTAATACCCCGGAAATCTGAGCCAATTTAAAATTTTTATTTTGATGAATTTAGAATATTTAAAATGAATTATTTTAAATAATAACGACGAGAAATTTATTTTGAATAGAAATAGAACGTATATATTTACTTGAATCGTCGCTAGAATATAAATATTTTATTTTAATTATAAAAGGAATTGAAAATGACGCAGTAGTTTGAAATTTTGATTTCGAATTTCAATTGAATGTACCGGGTGCAAAATAAACCGGATTTTAGCGAAACCAAAACTATTAGAATCTATTTGAGAATATCTTTCCAACGAATCCGAAAAATCAAAATTTCATAGCGGAAATAAAAAGTTACGTCCAGTTGAAAATTCAGGGTAGTCGCTATGGAATTCTAGCCCTTATAAAGTGAAATTTTGCATATGAGCTCAGAATTCGACGAGATAAATTTTTTGGATTCATAATGACAAATCATTGTTGAGTTCCAAAGGGTGTGTCGAACAGAGTTAGTATGTGGTCGTGCAAGCTAAAACAGTTCAGGGTAAAACAGACAGTCATTTTACAAAGGAACGCTATTGATACGACCTCAGAATTCGATTCTGTTTTTTTTTTGGATTCGTATCGTCTAATAATGGTTAAATCCAAAAGGGCATGATGTTTGGAGTTAGCATGTGAGCGTGCAAGAAGAAATGATGCGCCAAAATCGCATTTTTAGAGCTTATCTGAGCATTTTTGAGAATTTTAACGGACGGTCAAACGAAATCGGAATTCGACGAAACTTATTTCGTTGGACTCATCTTCACGTCTACTATGTCATGTCCGAAATCCGCGGCAAACGAAGATCGTTTGCAGTCGGACGATTCGGGAGGAACTGACATATAAACACTTAGCTTCCTTTTTCTCTTCATAATTCTTCATCTTCTTCCTCCTTCAAAAAAAATCAAAAATGGGCTCCTCCTTCCCCCGAATCGCTGCCGCCCGTCCTCCACTGCCACCACCAGCTCTGGCCGCCACCACCTCCCTCCGGCGCCACCTTCTCCTCCTCTTCCTCTCCTCCTTCTCTTCTTCTTCCTCCTCTTTCCCTCTTTCAACTAGCAAACCCTAGAACCCAAACACCACCACCGCCACCACTCCGGACCCCACCACCACCACCCGCACTCTCCTCCACGTCAATCAGGTCCAGCGCCCCCCTCCAGCCACCTAGCTTCGGCCGTGGGCCCCTCCTCCTCCAAAAACTTGTTATTCACAAAAATCTCGTTTTGCATAAATCACTCTGTCACTATTTTGCGAATAACTACCAAACCGTGCATTTCTAGCCAAAACTCCTCTAAACCAAAGTCGAAGAGCATGATTTTCTCTTTGATTTGGTATATGATAGTCCTATTTTGCATTGCGGAGTTGTCGGGAAAACGCTTTCAAAGTCTGCTGTTCAAAAGGGCGAATCAGAGGAGTTTTGGGAATGAAGTATGTAAAAATATGATTTTTATAAGATAGAGAATATAGAAATATAATTTTTATATATGTAGCGAAATAAAAATCTAATTTTTATTATATATATAGTGAAATAAAAATGTGATTTTTATCCATATAACGTTAAAATAAAAATGTGATTTTTATATATATAATAGCTGAAAGAAAATGTGACTTTTATTTATAAGGTAGCGTTGTTAAAAATATGATTTTTAACATATACCGCGTGTAACAGATCTCATTGGAAACACGACGAAGATTTTCTGCATATGAAGAGTCGCGGCGTTTGGTTTAGCTTCTCGGTGAGAACTCCTCACTGTAATTTTCTTTATACAGTTATTTATTATGTAACTGCATATATGAACTGTTTCCCCATCGTCCACAGACAATGGACGACTTGTGTGTTTATTTGATTATATTGTGTTGTGGTTTTTGGGTTGATTGGTTTGTTTGTGTGGTTTGGTTAGGGGAAATGAAATCGAATTGAATATAATTGGTATGTATATGGCGTGGGCATTATTAGACTGGGGATAAGGCTGAGCCTTATCCTGTCTCTAGTATCGTGCCGTTATGCTGCCGAAATTTTCTAAAAAGTGTTAGAAAAATTTAGTTAGATAAAATATTATTTTAATCTTATAACTACGATAAATAATTTATTGGATAGTTAAAAATAGGAATACACTTCCATTTACAAGTCAGACGACTTGTTTATGCTCGCCTATTTTTGTGATATCGATTGGGACGGTAATTTTTACACATCGCCCAAATGCACAAATAATAATCAGTATTTGTTGGTTTGAAACCCCACACGGGTATTGGTATGATATTTGAAGTACACTGATCCCGATTGTTTAGTTGTATGTCAATCGATAGGTTGACAGACAGTTGTGTGGTGCACTTTGGATGATGGTTGACTATTTATCGTTGTTATTATATACATGTGTTGTATGGAATCCATATAAGTAACATTATATGGTAATTGATTGGGCCTCATTCCAATTGGGAAAATAAAGAATATTATAATATAAAGATTCATGTGTTGAATAGAATAAATAGTCATGTGTTGACGATGCTCATGTGTTGAGAATATTCATGTGTTGAAAGAAATATAGATTCATGTGTTGAATAAAAGAAATATTCATGTGTTGAATAGAATAACGAAGTTATTGAAATATATAAAGCCATGTTGGTTAGATATGCACCATTTGACGCGAACGATGTTTACATCGATTATATTAGTTTTTATAATGAATATAGAAAAAGAAGTGATTTCAAAAAATAACGTTTTGAAAATATTATCATTTGTATATCGATGATGTGGAATATTCAATTTTGATTCGAAATTGAATATGAAGTTGAAATTGTTTTGAAAACGAATTTAAAACGATTTATAAAATACGTTTTAAAAGGAAATCGACGAAATATATATAACATATATATTACATATATAATGACCTGAATAGAACGCGCTGCGGCAGTTCGTGAATTTCGACCATTGACTTCGAATTGATGTTGCGGGAGATCAGACCCTCGGATTCTCCTGAAACCGGAACCGTTGGGCTCGTATCGAAAAGAGCTTTCTAACGAATATTAGAGATTTGAAATCTAACGGTTGAATTTGGAATTATGTCCAAATCAAATTTGGAAAAGCTTGTTGTAAGTGCAGTTCGATGGCCGTTGATGGAAATCGTCTGTACGGGCCTTGATAAAATTATTAAAAATATCAATAATTTGTGTAAAATCATAAGAAATGATTTGTGAAGAATTGGCATCAAAAATTCCACTTTTGAAAGGATAAAAATATATTTTTATTGAAATGAACTAGTTTTGAACTAGATTTGAAGTGGTTTTGAAAATAATCAGAATTTCCAATATACTAATTGGAATGGATTTGAATCGAAATTATCTTCGGAATATTTCGATGTTGGATTTCGTGTTTATACAGATATGGTTGCGGAAATTTGAAAGATATATTTATATCGTTATTTCCAATACGATATTTGTTGGTCGTAGAATTTGATATTGAATATAAGCCGATATATTTTCTATTCAGAGCCTTGTATTTAATATCAAATGTGATTTGGGTTTGTCGTGAATGGTGTCTTCATTAAAACTTTTCTTGAACCCAGTTAAGAAAAGATTAAATCTTTCTATTTAGATTTAATGAAGTGTACCAATTAAATAATATTTAATTGGAATTGAATTTGAAAGTGATTTTGGGTTTATCGGGAATCATGTATTAGGTGACATTGGTTCTTTAACCCAGTTAAAGACAGGATATTGATTTTTGAGAAGATTAAAACTAAGTGGAGTTTTAATGAATCTGTAATTAGATTGAATTGTGAATTGATGATTTAAATCAACAAATTTGAAAAGTGATCGAGAATGGAGTATCACCAGTTTTGCTCCAAAGCGATAATTAAATCTTTAATTAGATTTGAACGTGAAATGGTAATTAATTTTACCGATAACACCGAGGTGTTAGATATGGAGTATTACCAGTTTTGCTTCATGGCATGAATAGGTTAGGATTGGGAAATAAAATAAATAATTACTTCGGTGTGGTTCGCTAATCCCAACTAGTTTGGAAAACCATAATATGGTTTGAAATGATATCCAAAGGAAGATTAAAGAATAAATTTAGAAAAATTTATCTTCGATAAAATTAATGGGAACCCTTCCCTAAGAATGTGAAATTTTGAAAAAAAGAATATTCTGAATTGGAATGAGGCGTATGTTGTGTTTGTGTAACACGTATTTATTATATACGCGGGTTATTCAGAAAGGCCGGGTTTATACCTATTCTGAATAACCAATTCGACGATATGTCGAAGATGAAGACAGTGGTGGAAGAGCGGAAGTCTTCACATCATTTGGGTGATTACTGATGATCTTGATTGGGCTGTACACCCAAGATAAGGGAATCAGTTGGTGATCGTCCAGACGTACTTGGAGATCGATGGATATGCGAGGAAAGTGCCTCCGGTTTCGTTCAGACCCAGAACAAACTTGTAAATGGACTGTGTGTCTGACATTGGATTTTATTCTATGTTGATTGATCTCTATTAAATATACATCTGTATGGCGGCGGAGAATTTATTCTCTTGCTTAACGCCCTTCTCTGAGACGTACGAGCTCAGAGGTTGTATATCGATGGACATCAGTCGCATGGAGTGAATTGCCTGTGTGGCACGCCTAAGTGGTAGACGATCAAGGCTTCTGTTGAAAAGCAAAGTCTTGTGGTTGATGATCAAAACACGGCCTGTGTGGCATAGCTTTGTGTATAACGTGAATTCGTGAGCCTCACACCTCGGTATGAGTCAAAAACGGGATACAGACCATTGGGAGAACACGACGTTTCTTTCTAGCTATGGGTGATGTCAGTGACCTACCAGCCCTGACATTTATATACTTTTTACCTGTGTGGATGTTGGAATGCGAGGCGCCTCAAATATAGGTCTGTTAGGACCGGGAAACGTGTGTTCAGGAATTGCCAATCCTCAAAAGTAAGAGAGGATCGGCCCGGCCGATTCCAGGGACCGCTGTGTGTGATCCTAAGGCATTTGCTAGAGTGTCTCGAACGGAGAGGAGCTTGCCCCTTGCCTCGACTCATGATAGAATCCAATTTCCAATACGTGATAATTTGGTTTTATTTGTAGAACCTAGTATGGCGACATAGTAGATGGTAGCTATGCCGCCTATGATTGATACTTATGATTGAAATTGTTTTTGACACTATACACTTATATTAATATCAAAATAATGTGTTTTAAACGTATCAAGCATTCTTTGGCTATTATAAGGTAAAACCCTATCCCCCGGCTTGCGTTGCATTGTGTGATGGGACCTGGGTCTTATAATAGCTTCGTTTTTCTTTATTTAGCATTGCGCTGTATGTTTTATGTACTGGTATTCTTGGGAGGAAACCCGTTCCGTGTTATACGGCGTGGTCCCTTGATTTACCTAACTTTGAAAATAAAGATTAATAACTGTTTTAGTTCTCACACCAGTCACATGACTGACCTGGAGTTTATTGTTTTTACCTAAACTCTGGGTGCCCCTATTTTCGACACGGGCAGCTAGTAGTTTTGGTTTTGCAGATTTTTATTCACAGGAATCTGGTTAACAGCTGGAATGATATCCGGAAAGCTCTGTATCTGTGTATCACCTTCAGTTGTGTTTTGTATTATTTTCCGCTGCTATGTAATTTATTGTAATCTCTGATATTTAGTAAATGTATAATATTTATTCATACTCTGTATATTCTTGTATTCTGATGGAATTGTTGTAATAAACAATGAAATTTTCTTCTGTTTGCGTCTTGATTGGTCTTGTCCTCACGGCAATCCGCGCTTTCCTCACCGTGGAAGTTCGGGTCGTTATAAAGTGGTATCGGAGCTTTGGTTTACAGAGCTCGAGAACAAGACACATTAGAACCGAACGAAGGAATTCATCAGATATTGGATTAGTAATATCCAATGAGAATAACTCGTTAGAGATGGGATCAGTAGTATCCTAGAACGAGTGTGAAGAGTATATTTTTCAAATCAAAACAATTTTGTTTTGAAATTTAAATCGTTTTATACGTATTTGAATATTTTATTTATATTGATCTTGGACGATCGAGTATATGAAGATTTTGCATATACGCGTCATGAACGTATATTCGAAGTTTTAATATACTGGATAGATATAGAATCACATTCTAGACACCCGGGGGGTGATTCTGATGATGGTGCATCATCATCAGTATTCATATTCGAGTTTCGAAAGTGGGATTTCTATATATTTCCATTAGACTGGTGTGAGAACCAAAACTAAATAGGTTTATTGTTGTGATTTGACATCAAAAACATGATTTTCTGTATATATATCAAGATTATGGATTTGAAACGTTAATTCACTAATTGATTGATGGTTGTGTTATTTGATTATTGGTTTGATAATTTTGAATCATTAGGCCTAATTGAACCGAATATTGAACTGTATTGAAAAATGATTACAATTGCATGCATATACATGTACTTACATTGAACAGGTCATAGCAAGGAGGCTAGAGCAGAAGAATAAAATTGTTTTCCCGACAAATAGGTACATGTTTATTGTATTTCTTTGGGTTTGGATGATTTTATGAGCCGATTGGCTAGCCGATTGGCTAGCCGCTTGGCTGTTTCTTTTTCTTTTTGGATCGATGAGAGCCATGGGAGGCTATTTGAAATATCACGAAGTCCCCGGTGCAGGGGAGGTTATGGCGAAATTTTTCGAAAATAATGAAAGTTGAGTTGATTAGTTAAACAACTTTCGGCTTCGTTCCTTTTCGGGGACGAAAAGTTTTAAGTGGGAGAGATTGTAATAACCCGGAAATCTGAGCCAATTTAAAAATTTTATTTTGGCAATTTTGATGAATTTAGAATATTTAAAATGAATTATTTTGAATAATAACGACGAGAAATTTATTTTGAATAGAAATAGAACGTATATATTCATTTGAATCGTCGCTAGAATATAAATATTTTATTTTAATTATAAAGGAATTGAAAATGGCGCGGTAGTTTGAAATTTCGATTTCGAATTTCAATTGAATGTACCGGGTGCAAAATAAACCGGATTTTAGCAAAACCAAAAATAATAGAATCTATTTGAGAATATCTTTCCAACGAATTCGAAAAATCAAAATTTCATAGCGGGAATAAAAAGTTACGTCCAGTTGAAAATTCAGAATAGTCGCTATGGAATTCTAGCCCTTAAAAAGTGAAATTTTGCATATGAGCTCAGAATTCGACGAGATAAATTTTTCTGAATTCATAATGACAAATCATTGTTGAGTTCCAAAGGGCGCGTTGAACGGAGTTAGTATGTGGCCGTGCAAGCTAAAACAGTTCAGGGTAAAACAGGCAGTTATTTTACAAAAGAACGTTATTGATACGACCTCAGAATTCGATTCTGCTTTTTTTTTTTGGAATTGTATCGTCTAATAATGTAAAATCCAAAAGGGCATGATGTTTGGAGTTAGCATGCGAGCGTGCAAGAAGAAATGGTGCGCCAAAATCGCATTTTTAGAGCTTATCTGAGCATTTTTGAGAATTTTAACGGACGGTCAAACGAACTCGGAATTCGACGAAACTTATTTCGTTAGACTCGTCTTCACGTCTACTATGATGTGTCCGAAATTCGCGGCAAACAGAGATCGTTTGCAGTTAGACGATTCGGGAGGAAATGACATATAAACACTTAGCTTCCTTTTTCTCTTCATAATTCTTCATCTCCTTCCTCCTTCAAAAAAATCAAAAATGGGCTCCTCCTTCCCCCAAATCACTGCCGCCCCTCCTCCACTGCCACCACCAGCTCTGGCCGCCACCACCTCCCTCCGGCGCCACCTTCTCCTCCTCCTCTTCCTCTCCTCCTTCTCTTCTTCTTCCTCCTCTTTCCCTCTTTCAACTAGCAAACCCGATAACCCAAACACCACCACCGCCACCACTCTGGACCCCACCACCACCCCCCGCACCCTCCTCCACGTCAATCAGGTCCAGCGCCCCCCTCCAGCCACCTAGCTCCGGCTGTGGGCCCCTCCTCCTCCAAAAACCCATTTTTCACAAAAATCTCGTTTTGCATAAAGCACCCTGTCACTATTTTGCGAAAAACTCCCAAACCGTGCGTTTCTAGCCAAAACCCCTCTAGGCCAAAATCGAAGAGCACGATTTTCTCTTTGATTTGGTATATGATAGTCCTATTTTGCATTGCGGAGTTGTCAGGAAAACACGTCCAAAGTCTGCTGTTCAAACACTGTCAAAATGCTGCCTTTTCGCGATTTCCGGCGAAATGACACATTTTCGGAAGGATGACCACTAGGCGAAAGTTGTCCGGAACGACGCGTTTAAGCTAGAAAAATAGATGGTGTGAATATTGGAGCTCGTGTGCAAATTCTGGAACCAGAACAACAAATCCGGGCGTTTGAAAAAAAATGTGAGTTTTCTCCGCTTTAAAGCTTCTATGGTTTTTGACGAATGAAGTATGTAAAAATATGATTTTTATAAGATAGAGAATATAGAAATATAATTTTTATACATGTAGCGAAATAAAAATCTGATTTTTATTATATATATATATATAGTGAAATAAAAATGTGATTTTTATCCATATAACGTTAAAATAAAAATGTGATTTTTATATATATAATAGCCGAAAGAAAATGTGACTTTTATTTATGAGGTAACATTGTTAAAAATATGATTTTTAACATATACCGCGTATAACAGATCTCGTTGGAAAATGACGAAGATTTTCTACATATGAAGAGTCGCGGCGTTTGATTTAGCTTCTCGGTGAGAACTCCTCACTGTAATTTTCTTTATACAGTTATTTATTATGTAACTGTATATATGAACTGTTTCCCCGTCGTCCACAGACCATGGACGACTTGTGTGTTTGTTTGATTATACCGTGTTGTGGTTTTTTGGTTGATTGGTTTGTTTGTGTGGATTGGTTAGGGGAAATGAAATCGAATTGAATAGAATTGGTATGTGTATGGCGTGGGCCATTATTAGACCGGGGATAAGGCTGGGCCTTATCCCATTTCTAGTATCGTGCCGTTATGCTGCCGAAATTTTCTAAAAAGTGTTAGAAAAATTTGGTTAGCTAAAATATTATTTTAAGCTTATAACTACGATAAATAATTTACTAGATAGTTAAAAATAGGAATACACTTCCATCTACAAGTCAGACGACTTGTTTATGCTCGCTATTTTTGTGATATCGATTGGGACGGTAATTTTTACACATCGCCCAAGTGCACAAATAATAATCAGTGTTTGTTGGTTTGAAACCCCACACAGGTATTGGGATGATATTTGAAGTACACTGATCCCGATTGTTTAGTTGTATGTCAATCGATAGGTTGACAGACAATTGTGTGGTGCACTTTGGATGATGGTTGACTATTTATCGTTGTTATTATATACATGTGTTGTATGGAATCCATATAATTAACATTATATGGTAATTGATTGGGCCTCATTCCAATTGGGAAAATAAAGAATATTATAATATAAAGATTCATGTGTTGAATAGAATAAATAGTCATGTGTTGACGATGCTCATGTGTTGAGAATATTCATGTGTTGAAAGAAATATAGATTCATGTGTTGAATAAAAGAAATATTCATGTGTTGAATAGAATAACGAAGTTATTGAAATATATAAAGATGTGTTGGTTAGATATGCGCCATTTGACACGAACGATATTTATATCAATTATATTAGTTTCTATAATGAATATAGAAAAAGAAGTGATTTCAAAATATAACGTTTTGAAAATATTATCATTTGTATATCGATGATGTGGAATATTCAATTTTGATTCGAAATTGAATATGAAGTTGAGATTGTTTTGAAAACGAATTTAAAACGATTTATAAAATACGTTTTAAAAGGAAATCGACAAAATATATAATACATATATATATATATATATTTTATATATATAATGACCTGAATAGAACGCGCGGCGCTGCGGCAGTTCGTGAATTTCGACCATTGACTTCGAATTGACATTGCGGGAGATCCGACCGTCAGATTCTCCTGAAACCGGAACCGTTGGGCTCGTATCGAAAAGAGATTTCTAACGAATATTAGAGATTTGAAATCTAACGGTTGGATTTGGAATTATGTCCAAATCAAATTTGGAAAAGTTCGCTGTAAGTGCAGTTCGATGGCCGTTGATGGAAATCGACTGTACGGGCCTTGATAAAATTATTAAAAATATCAATAATTTGTGTAAAATCATAAGAAATGATTTGTGAATAATTAGGATGAAAAATTCCACTTTTGAAAGGATAAAAATATATTTTTATCGAAATGAACTAGTTTTGAACTAGATTTGAAGTGGTTTTGAAAATAATCAGAATTTCCAATATACGAATTGGAATGGATTTGAATCGAAATTATCTTCGGAATATTTCGATATTGGATTTCATGATTATACATATATGGTTGTGGAAATTTGAAAGATATATTTATATCGTTATTTCCAATACGATATTTGTTGGTCGTAGGATTTGATATTGAATATAAGCCGATATATTTTCTATTCAGAGCCTTGTATTTAATATCAAATGTGATTTGGGTTTGTCGTGAATGGTGTCTTCATTAACACTGTTCTTGAACCCAGTTGAGAAAAGATTAAATCTTTCTATTTAGATTTAATGAAGTGTACCAATTAAATAATATTTAATTGGAATTGAATTTGAAATTGATTTTGGGTTTATCGGGAATCATATATTAGGTGACATTGGTTCTTTAACCCAGTTAAAGACAGGATATTGATATTTGAGAAGATTAAAACTAAGTGGAGTTTTAATGAATCTGTAATTAGATTGAAATGTGAATTGATGATTTAAATTAGCAATTTTGAAAAGTGATCGAGAATGGAGTATCACCAGTTTTGCTCCAAAGTGATAATTTAATTAGATTTGAACGTGAAATGGTAATTAATTTTACCGATAACACCGAGGTGTTAGATATGGAGTATTACCAGTTTTGCTTAATGGGATGAATAGGTTGGGATTGAGAAATAAAATAAATAATTACTTTGGTGTGGTTCGCTAATCCCGACTAGTTTGGAAAACCATAATTTGGTTTGAAATGATATCCAAAGGAAGATTAAAGGATAAATTTAGAAGAATTTATCTTTGATAAAATTAATGGGAACCCTTCCCTAAGAATGTGAAATTTTGAATAAAAGAATATTCTGAATTGGAATGAGGCGTATGTTGTGTTTGTGTAACACATGTTTATTATATACGCAAGTTATTCAGAAAGGCCGGGTTTATACCCATTCTGAATAACCGATTCGACGATATGTCGAAGATGAAGACGGTGGTGGAAGAGCAGAAGTCTTCATATCGTTTGGGTGATTACTGATGATCTTGATTGGGCTGTACACCCAAGATGAGGGAATCAGTTGGTGATCGTCCAGACGTACTTAGAGATCGTTGGATATGCGAGGAAAGTGCCTCCGGTTTCGTTCAGACCCAGAACGAACTTGTAAATGGACTGTGTGTCTGACATTGGATTTTATCTGTGTTGGTTGATCTTTATTAAATATACATCTGTATGGCGGAGGAGAATTTATTGTCTTGCTTAACGCTCTTCTCTGAGACGTACGAGCTCAGAGGTTGTATATCGATGGACATCAGTCGCATGGAGTGAATTGCCTGTGTGGCACGCCTAAGTGGCAGATGATCAAGGCTTCTGTTGAAAAACAAAGTCTTGTGGTTGATGATCAAAGCATGACCTGTGTGGCGCAACTTTTGTATAACGTGAATTCGCGAGCCTCACACCTCGGTATGAGTCAAAAAGGGATACAGACCGTTGGGAGAACACGACGTTTCTTTCTAGCTATGGGTGATATCAGTGACCTACCAACCCTGACATTTATATACTTTTTACCTGTGTGGATGTTTGAATGCGAGGCGCCCCGGATATAGGTCTGTTAGGACCGGGAAACGTGTGTTCAGGAATTGCCAATCCTCAAAAGTAAGAGAGGACCGGCCCAACCGATTCCAGGGACCGCTGTGTGCGATCCTGAGGCATTTGCTAGAGTGTCTCGAACGGAGAGGAGCTTGCCCCTTGCCTCGACTCATGATGGAATCCAATTTTCAATACGTGATAATTCGGTTTTATTTGTAGAACCTAGTATGGCGACATAGTAGATGGTAGCTATGCCGCCTATGATTGATACTTATGATTGAAATTGTTTTTGACACTATACACTTATAGTAATATCAAAATAATGTGTTTTAAACGTATCAAGCATTATTTGGCTATTATAAGGTAAAACCCTATCCTCCGGCTTGCGTTGCATTGTGTGATGGGACCTGGGTCTTATAATAGCTTCGTTTTTCTTTATTTAGCATTGCGTTGTATGTTTTATGCACTGGTATTCTTGGGAGGAAACCCGTTCCGTGTTATACGGCGTGGTCCCTTGATTTACCTAACTTTAAAAATAAAGATTAATAACTGTTTTAGTTCTCACACCAGTCACATGACTGACCTGGAGTTTATTGTTTTAACCTAAACTCTGGGTGCCCCTATTTTCGACACGGGCAGCTAGTAGTTTTGGTTTTGCAGATTTATATTCACAGGAATCTGGTTTACAGTTGGAATGATATCCGGAAAGCTCTGTATCCGTGTATCACCTTCAGTTGCGTTTTGTGTTATTTTCCGCTGCTATGTAATTTATTGTAATCTCTGATATTTAGTAAATGTATAATATTTATTCATATTCTGTATGTTCTTGTATTCTGATGGAATTGTTATAATAAACAATGAAATGTTCTTCTGTTTGCGTCCTGATTGGTCTTGTCCTCATAGTAATCCGCGCTTTCCTTACCGGGGAAGTTCGGGTCGTTATAAGAAGGTTTGGAAATAGTCTGAATTAAAGTTACATATTTCGGATAAATCCCATTTGAGAGAGATAAAGCCCCTTATTATAATTGTGACCTTGAACTGTAAAATTGCAAGCCGGAGCAACACCATTGACTATATCATCAAATAATGGAGATCGATCAAGAACATTAATATCGTTGCTTGTATCCGCTATACCAAAAAACACATGTCAAATCCATAATCCTAGGAGGCTACAGCTTCTAAGATCAGAGTCAGAACCCTTTTAAATCCATTAGTGCGCATTCAATGCCAAGCAGTATGACAGTTCTTCCAGTGCTATGCATGCAATCAAGACTACCCAACATGCCTGGGAAACCTCGACTCTCTCCTTCTTTTAATAACCTTGCAATATCATCCTCATTTGGTCTTCTTAAATAGCGTTCTTCAAAAATTCCAATTACTGCATCACAAAAATACTTGAGACTTTCGATTGCGGTACTTTCGCCAGTTTGAACATATTCATCAATTACGTCTGTTGCACAATCATATGCAAACATCCGAATTGCAGCTATCATTTTTTGTAAAGGACTTAATCCATAATTTCCAACTGCATCAATTTTCTGTGTGAAATAACTATCAAATTCACCAATTTCATGCAAGATACGGTTGAAGAGTTTAATATCCATTCGAAAGCGTCGACGAAATTGACCAGGTGTATATTTGGAATTTTCACCTTTAAAGTAGTCGTTAATAATAAGATCATGTCGAAATTTTCTATCACGTCGAGTGTAGCGTCTACCGAAAGTTGACCCACCATGTTGTAGTTTTGCAAGAGTCATAGCAGTTTCAACTATAAGTGGAATATATATACAATTTTGAGCCATTAAGCTATCACTTTCGTCATCTACATCTGCTATATTTTCCGTTGAGGCAAGATGATTCATCCTCTGAGCTATCAAACTCAGTTTTCGATTCCGATGAAGCCATAGAAGTATATGGACACCTGAAAATCTCAACTACACTACCAATTGGCTAGTTACAATATAATTATACAGTACTCACAATATCTTTTTGTTTGATATTTTCACTTAAGCACTATGATTTAGCTTATTCCATTGCAGTTATTGATTACAACTCCAAATAAGGTGTCTAATCAATTTTTGAATGAAAAATCAGTTAAAAAATTAATGTTAAAAACCTATAACATGACCGAAACACACACATGTAATCAAGATATACTGCAAAATTTGCAAACTCCGTTGATGTACAGAGTAAAAATTATGTTAATGTACAAAAAAAATTATGTAAATGAACAAATTAAGAAATCTTCAATTATATGTAATACGACTGCGATTTTCTCATTCCTTCCGTCACAAAATTGCAATATGAACTTTATCAAACAGCTCACTTTGAACATATATTTTTGAAGCTGATTTTTTTTAATAAAAAGCATAATAACGTGAACAATATAGTTTGATTATTGAAGAATGACAAAACAAAATCCGTTAAAGATTGAAAAGGAAATAGCGTTCGCGAACATGAATTAACAATATCCGAATTACAATAGTAGAATCGAGTAGCAGCGATTTGTTAAAATCTTGTAGTAATCAAATTTGTATAGAATATGGAGAAACTGACCGCGATACGAGAATGAATCCAAAAGATGATGTGTACCTTCAAATTTGAAAAGGCCTATGCCTTAGATGAATTTCATAGTAGAGTTGTGAAGAACGAGGAAGAATGAAAAAGACAAAACAAAAGGAGCAGTTGAGATTATGACGTAGATGACTTCAAACTGTCAAATATGATGTTCGAAACAGAACATTCTGTTTCACGATGTGAATTTTTCTCTCGTTTGCATCAGAATCCACAATGAAACCAAAACTGTATTGAAGAAGCAAAAAATAAAACACGCTGTCGAGTGCATATCTGTAATCTTTACGCTGCAATTAAATCAGCATTGAAGATGCTCATATGAATTAGTTGTTTTTTGGATGAATACAAGACAAAAGGGGGGAGCCCTAATCCCGCCAAATGCACAGAACGTATTGCTTTCGGCCTTGGTGTCATCTATTTTTCCCGCCAAGTCATAGAGCTAAAACCCGTCTCTTGCATCATTACATTACCCAAATTATAATTTTAGGGTTTCGCATTTCCAACTCACTAAGCTTCAAAATGGATGCTTCAACGACAAGTCTCTCACGCCTTCTGAACGAAACCATAAGCTCAAATCAAATGATAGTGTCCTCCGCCGCTGTCGATCTCGATCGCCTATCAAGCCTTCCCAGCTTCCCTTTCTCCCTCCTTTCCATTGTTACAGGTATCTGAACTCCTTTCTTAACTTATGATATCTCCTTTCGTGGTTATTAGAAAAGAGGGGATAAGAAAAAAGAAAAAGAAAAGGATAGGATTATATAATATCACAGTAGCAAAATTATTTAACATCAACAATTTTTTGGATGCTTTGAGTCTTAGAGTTTCAGGTCATAAAGTATAGGCTAATCAAGTTGTATGTTCTAAAAGTTACCTGGTCTCCTATCCGATGGCTGAGCTGTTGTGTACAGATCATTTTTATATCACTATATTTAATGTTGTAGGGTGTAGCTATTTTTTTTTTTTAAACCTGAAATTTTAAACAGTTGCGTTAATGCAAAATGTTTAATTTATGTCTCAATTGGTGAACACAACTGTAAAATCATAAGCCTTCAAATATTGTACACAGAAACTGCCATAGATGAAATGTATACATTAAATTGAAGTATGTAGCTTTTATAGCAACGGTAAAGGGTTTCAGTTAAATGTTGTGTTCATTTTTGATGGTTCACATACTGAGAATTGATCATGGAGAAGTGATGATTGCTAAATGCCATCTAAGTATATTATGTGTCTAGAGATTACCTGTTCATTTAGGCCTTGAATTTTTTGGATAATGTCATCAATGTTTCAGGCCTGCAAGGCTGTTTATAAGGAATGCAAATTTCAATTTGCGCCTGACTCTAGGAAGAAGAGAACCTGAAAGTTTGTGTGAAAATTTCTCAATATAGAAAAAAAACTTGAAAGTATTTCAACAATGGTTCTGCGAAGAACTGCAAAACTTATATGCATGCCAAGCTCCCATGTAGTTTTGTAATGTGAAAATGCTCAATTTTGCACAGGTGGTGATAATCAAGGGGTAAGATTAGCTGCTGCTACATATTTGAAGAATTTTATTAGACGCTACATGGAGGAAAAGTCGTCATTTGCTGCTATACACAACGATTTCCGGAACCAGCTTGCTCATGCTTTACTTCAAGTGGAACCTGCAGTTCTTAAAGTGTTGATTGAAGCTGTATGTTGAGATTATTACCACTGGAAGTTGGACACTAGAATTGTTAGCATAACATGGATATTTCACTACCTACTTGTCTGTCACTATAGATTTAGCTGTGATACTATATCAAGCAGTTTTGAAGAATTTTTGACTAATCACTTCACCCCTTTTTTTTGGAAAAATTACCAAAGAAGCCATGCAAAAGCAAGATTTTACGCACTTATAACCTTTAGATTCATTTTGTTTCCTCACCTGATTAACCTCCATACATTTTTATTTGTGTGATGGAAAATTATACAACTTAAAGTAACATGTAAAATTTTAGTGGGATCTTGAACTTCTAAACAGATCCAATGCCGTGGTTGTTATATTTAAGTAATTAACACAATTTATTTCACTTGGTTTGTCTATGATAATTGTTCTGATCATTATTTGATATTTCCATTTTAAGATATTATAATTTATTATGACTGTTGGTGCTTGCTCCAAAAATATATTTGAATTTCATATTTTGGTATCAGGGATTGACATGGTTGAACCATATTGATTTTTTGTAGTTCCGCATTATCATAGCTGTTGACTTTGTAAAGGAGAATTCATGGCCTAATCTTATACCTGAACTAAAGTCTGCAATTCAATCAAGTAATCTCATAAGTTCAGATGCAAACTCAAAGTGGAACACAACTAATGCTCTTACTGTACTTCAAGCTGTTGTAAAACCCTTTCAGGTAATGTATGGATTAAACATGTCAGTACTTGTTTTGATATTGTACAGTTTTATTGTTTTTATAATGCAAAAATATATATTTTATTTGCATATTTATACGTGCATATACATGCACACACACATAGTTAGGATTGCCACACATGTTGTTAAAGAAGGAACGCCGGTTTGAATAAATAGTCCCACATCATGGAATAAATTGAAGGAATAGGGTACAAATATGACTTGGTAGGTACGTAACATCAGGGATTCCTTTTGTTACAAGGATTCCTTTTGTTATAAGGATGTGTGTGCCAACTCATATGCGTATGCCCTATGCGGAAGAAAGGGACCTTTGTTCACATGTATCCATACATCACTTGGACGTGGACACAAATACACACATCATACATGGATATAGACACACACACATGTGTGTGTGTATATATATATATATATGTATATATATGTGTGTGTGTGTGTGCGTGTGTGTATACACACACGTCACATACACACTTGTGTGTGTTAAAGGCTGATGCACTTCTCAAGGTTTACGATCAAACCTAGGATTCCTGAATATGTCTATTATGTATACAAACTCACTGTGGAGTGCTGCTACTGGTCTTACTGTATTTCAAACAACTGTAAAACCCTTTCACATAATCCATAAAGCTACGAAGGATCAGTAACTCCTCTTTAGAGCATCCCTTTGACATTCCTATCATATTATGAGATACACTATTAAAAATGGTATAAAATTTTAGTAAAATCTTCACATCATACGCAAAAGTGAGTTGATTTGAATATATATAACATTAATAATAATTAAATTGATATTCCAAATTGACGGTGAAAATAATTGTTTTAATGGTTAATACTGGATTATAATTTTGAAGAGGCTACAAATTTTAAGTTGTTCTCATCTTTTGTATAGGGTTCAGTAATGTGAGTGAAATGTCTTTTTTTTTATAGCATTTGCCATTTATAGTATTTTAACTCTCAAAACATGATATAATACAATAGGGAGGTGCTATGGATCTTAAGAGTTTAGAACAATGTGGTGGGATTAATAGTTTTATACATGCATCCATAAAATATGCACATACAATATACATAAGTATAGTATGTATACACAAACACGTGTGTTCCCTGCGTTGCTGTGGAATTTCAGTTTTCAGTTTCAATTTTGGTTTTCCAAGATTTCCAATTTTTCCGTTGGATCTGTTAAAATACAGAAATTTCAAGACTGTTTGAGTTTTAGTACTTGTTATCTATAAAAGTACTTCTATGTGACTTAAATCCACACTAGTCAATTGAGTTCAGTTCAAATAGCCCATCTACCAATAATAAAGCAAGTGAATTCATTATCTGGTCAATGTGAGCTTAACTTGTGACATGAACCACATGCAAATGCACTCAAATTTTTTGATGTACTACCTTTTTCAAAAGAGAGGGAATCAGGTGCTATCATCATATTATACTTGTGCAATATTTCTTTGCTTGGTTATCCTTACCTTTTCTTCTTTGACTTGCAGTGCATTTTTTGTTGGATGCATCGGTTCTTTGTTAATTAAATGCTAACAAATGTTGCAAGCATATATTTATTTCCATTACTATTCTATTTGATGTTAATGATACAAGTTCCAGAAGTTTTTTTTTTTTTTTTTTTTAATGCGTCACCGCTGATATATTTTCATGATTAATGTCCAGTATTTCTTGAACCCAAAGATACCAAAAGAGCCTGTGCCTTTGCAGTTGGAGCTAACAGCCAGCGAAATTCTACTACCTTTCTTAACTTATTTCCACCAATTTGTAGATAAGGTTGTTTTTTAAAGTTAAAGCTGTAATTTCATACCTTTATTTTCCAAGTGTGCGATCACCTTATTGACTATGATATGTAATTTTCAGAGTATGTCGGTAGAGCAGGATGATCCAAATTCAGAAGTTGAGCAAATTCTCCTTATAACATGCAAATGCATGTATTTTACTGTAAGTTTCAATTTCCATTTGGCAGTACTATACAGGTCAATTTCATAGTTTATACTATATTAAAGTTATGTGTTTTATTGGCTGAAGTAAAGGCTGCTTGATTCAAAGAGTTTTTTTTAATACTCCACCCTACGCTGTTATCAGTTTGTGAAAACATTTTACTCACCAACCTGAGGTTGATTGTTACCATATCACTGTTATGTGATGTAAAACTCTACTTAAACACAGAATTATGACGCAAAATTGGACACAGTAAATCTCAACCACTAGATTTTCCCATGAATTACACTTTTCACAAATAGGCAAACAAATCTAACGGCCAATAGTTTGTGTCCCTAACTTTGTGTTTAATTTTGTGTCCCTATAGCCGCTTCCTTTTTACAATATGCCGATATATAGAACTGTGAAAATTCGTAGAAATAACCATAGGGGTCACCTATTTCATTGCAAACTCTTTGTAAAACCATGATTACAAATGTTCTAAATTGTCAAAATGTCAATTATGGAAGTGGAATTCTCCTGTAATCAGGATACTACACCAGATGGACATTTGAGATTAATTAGTCATTAGTTGAGAATATATAAGTAAAATTAATTTATTAAAGAGATTGAACCCAAAAATTTGAAAATAGAAAAATGATAGCTTGGAAGGTTCTTAGCAGGCTTTGTTAAGAACTAGCAGTAGGAAAGAGAACAATGGATATACCAATGTGGGAAATGAACCAATAAATTATATTGATGAAAAGCCAATCAGGTAATACAGAAAATGTAAATATGCAAGTCTACTCGAAGCAATAAATACATGGATTTCCTTGTGCTCTTCATAAGTTTGTTTGGCTGCATATTGCATCCTTGGCGAGCGTTGTAAGATACAGTTGCATACACAACTGTTCTTTTCTTGCTCTATAATTAGAAAATGTATTGTTTTTTCATTTTGGCTATGGAGCTGTGTATAATGTTGCCAAATAAACCAAATATTTTTGAGCTCTTGTCATTTGCTTCTTTTCCACATCATTTCAACACAGATTTACAGTTAACTTGGTTACTGAAATTTCAATCGCACATTCAGTACCTTAGAAAGTTGCACATTCTCGTAACTTTTTCTTTATATGATGATGAAGTCTGCTGTTCAAAACTTAAGCTTGGTGTACAACATTAATAATAAGTGCCTTTTCTCTTGCCTCGATATTTTAATTTCAAGAATTATTTCATTTGTTAAACATCATATTTTTAGTTATCAGTTAAAATGGAACCATAAGTAGTTAAGGGCTTCACATACCTCTAAAATATTTTATTTACTCACAGGTTTAAATGATTTGTATGCAGAAATGTTTTTACTCGTTAGCTACTTTGTAAAATTATAAAGTAATTGTCATGTTATGTTATGTTTGGCTCACAATAGTTTTTGTAGGTTAGGTCATACATGCCATCAGCAATATGCCCTGTTTTGGCTTCTTTCTGTGGTGATTTATTCCGCATCCTTGATTCATTAGATTTTACTGCTGCTTCTCCCACAACTAGAAATTTGCTTAGGCTGAAAACTGCAAAAAGAAGCTTAAAAATCTTTTGTTCCTTGGTAACTCGGCATAGGAAGTACTCTGACAAGTATTGCTCATCACTTGATAATTTATTCTTTTTGTGTGCCCATTGTATGTTATTGTACTCAGGCATAAGTTTTCTCAGGTTCATGCCAACCATTGTAAGCAGTGCTATCAGAATAGCCAGAATGAGCCAAAATGTTGGTGTAAGTTCATAATCTATTTTTTCTGTTCAGTTTAATCTTCTACAATTACTAATATGCCATGTCCTTGATATCTTTATGAGTTATGCACAAAATTGATTACAGTATCAGTAATCAGTGCACTTTCATATTTGTGCCAATTGTATATGGAACTCCATTGATTTTATGCCAAATTGCATGCCAATAACATAGATTGCATTGTTCACAAGAGTAGCACTATGGCTCTTGAAACAGTATGTCAATTTTAATCGTGCTTTATTTTCATAGAGTGAAGTGCTACTTCCTTTAACTTATTTGACAGGAATGCATTATACACTAGTTACTTCATCCGGGAGAAACATCAGAAAAATATTACAAAATAATTATGCTTGAATCGAACAAAATTTATGAAATGGGAATCAATTAAAATAACCGATAAGAGTATGTCGATGAAAATCAATGGTTTTGTTTATGAAAGTAGGAAGTGGAGTTATTTTGATCTTTATTAACAGTTCTAATATAGTTACAATGTTTTGGTCCTGATCACAAATTTCTAAGGATGCCTGTACATACAAGTGAGGTCATGAATTTGAATCTTAACAAAGATTGATGTTTATTTTCAACTGAAAATTTAATATATAAACGATGTCAGAAGTTCGACTTCCAGCTCCAACAAAATACTCATTCTTTACACATAAATCCATGTTTTCCAACTCCAACAAAATTGAATTCAGATGATTTTAGATGGTTGTATCTTTTTTTTAAGTGATGCTTTTATATGCACATGCATTGTACATGCCTGGGAGGTTGTAAATTAATAATTAAAATCAGGTTAGTCTGGTATATGTCCGCTTTGAATATGTTTTCTTCCCATATATTGTAAACCTGAGGTTTTCCAGCAATTTAGAGCTGATTATTTCAGGTTATGTATGGAAGATATCACATATAATTTTTGTGAGCTAATATCAGTTTTCTCATTTCTTTTGGAATGTTCTAGGTGAAGATAACTATTATACAATCATTTTTGAGTATTACGTTTTTCTTTTATCAGTTATCAATTTAAGAATTTGGGGATTGCAGAAAATTTAGATAGAAGGATATATCTTTAAACCAGTTAAGAAATTTGTGAAGTAATGTATAAAATTCCAGCACTCTGATGAGATCCCATGACATGAAATCTATTTTGCAAAAGTAAAGTGGAAGATATTGGGTGCAGATAGTTTAAATAGCAATTCAATTCAGATGAAAAGATTCAATATTGAAGGTCTGTAGCACAAATGATGATTATATTTTTGCCTTGGTATCTATTGACCGAATGAGCTAATCCTATCTGAGTTTTAATCGTGTGGGTGAAGGGAATAAATTCTCAGCTGTCTGTTTGTTTTGGCTAGATTATACGAGATATCAAGGCCAGTTCAGTATCAATGATATATGTGCAATGTCTACGAATAAATTCATGCCACCTTACCTTTTTACGTTAAAGCATCGTAGAATTTCGCTAAAAGTTAGCTGGTAGTCCTCTTGTTGGAGTGTAGATATAGATGATTTTTGATTTCCCAGTGATTTAAAAAACGCATTCAATTTACCAGGTGGATAGTATAGTACTGTACTAATATATCCACAAATGTTTACTCCTAAACCTGTGCTGGCACAGGGATTGCTCATGCACTACTGACGTGCCAGGACAACGGTTATTTGTTAATGTTCCTCATCTTATAATACGACTACTACTGCCAGGATGCCAATATGTGCCACCGAGTACTACTGGGAACTTTTCACATTTCTTGATTGGTTCAGGGTCATATTTGATATGTGTATGTTTTACTCCAGATCCATTGAACAAATCTTTGTATTTTGTTGGAGTTGTGAACTAGTTGAATAATGGTAGGTATGTTATGAATTGACTGATATTAGTAGTAACACACATATTTGAATGATCATCTTATATAAGTCCTGAAACTTATTAGTCCGATTCTAGATAGCTTCTCAATAACTTTTATTATTATTGTAATTATTTTGTTTGGAACACCAGTTATAAAAATTTACTTGATGGATGCCCAGTTTTCACGTAGATCCATTTGAGCTATGTTTGAAATTTAAGGGCGTCAGTGGCACAATCTGCTTTCCCTAAATGTATAGTCAATTACTTGCCTGGTTCGAGCCTTGCCTTGCACACTTTCTCGCAAAAAAAAAAAGGGTACTCGGGGATTGTATGTGCTACGAGTTGAAGTGAACAGGCACAATACAATTCCGTCAGGAGTTTAGCGGTCTGTTGGGTTTTCCTAGAGTGTATTCACAAAAAGAAAAGAAGAAGGATGTATTACATTTTTATTCTGATGTAATCTGCTCATTGATATGTGACGCAGATGCTGGAGTGTTTACCAGAGAAGATAGTTTCCTTGGCTTTTGATGTAATTTCTCATGTGCTACAAACAGGACCTGTAAGTTATTTTGTGTTAATTCTTTCAGCAGACTTCATCCTCAGCAATTTCAATTGTCTTTGAACTCAAGAAATTTAGTTCATTGCATCATATATTTTCCTAAAAAGCAAACTTTTGGTTGCTTTTTGATGATAATTATTACCATTCATTTGCTTTGTCAATTTCTTCCAAACTTTTAATATACTTCCATAGGGATGGAGGCTTGTATCTCCATACTTCTCATCATTAATGGATGGTGCTATTCTGCCTGCATTAGCATTGAACCAGAAGGTTAGTTTAAATGTTGCTTACCATGTTTAACAGAGCCTTTTTGCATTCCGTTGATGTCTTTGGCATTTCAGACGTTTCTGTGTTACAATTATTTAAATTACAGCATACAGCTTATCATAGCATGATGCTATTTTTTGCTTCAACTATTGTCACTGATAAGCATTAAGGTTCTGGATGCCTTGTTCTTAAATAATATCTAACATCACTAAGCATGACCTGTAATTCATTAATGGTCAGTCATTTATGTCAATCTAAATTTCTCCTCGGGATATAGTTCATAGCCTGAACAATGTATGTAAATTTCCTCTGATAATATTTCTTCCCATAAAAGCAGTTTTGTTTCTCAGCATATTAGACTTATTTTATATATTTAAAAAGCTTGAACTTCTTTCTGTTTTGTGAAGGATATGCTTGATTGGGAAGAAGATCCTGAGGAGTATATGCGAAAAAATCTCCCTTCTGAGCTTGTATGTTTCTAAACACGTTAATATCATTTCCATGAGTTCTTTACTTGCAACATGGTTAACCAATATTAGATTTTGTTTATTATATCCAACAGGAAGAAATTTCAGGATGGGCTGATGGCTTATTTACTGCCAGGAAAAGTGCAATTAACTTACTTGGTGTAATCGCAATGTCAAAGGTTATCAACTCTTAGCTTGCATTTAATATCTTGTCCTGCATAATTTGTCTTACACTTAATTAATTTGTTTGATATCCTATCAGGGTCCGCCAATTGCCTCTAAACTTTCTAAAAGGAAGAAAGGTAACATTAAAAGAAAAGATCATCAAAGCTCCGTAGGAGAGTTATTGGTTATCCCATTTCTGTCCAAGTTTCCCTTGCCATGCGATGGAGATGACTCACCAGTTAAAATGGTAGAGAAGTAAGTAGATTTCTTGCAAATCATTTTTCATTAGAAGACTTAAATAGAAACTCTGGTATTTTTATAACTATAATTTTGGCAGTTATTATGGCATTTTAATGGCGTATGGAGGTCTTCAAGACGTAAGTTGATTTACATAATTTCCCTTGATTTGGTCTAATTGTTGTTTACTAGTTTCAGTTTATGCAGTTCTTAAATGAGAGAAAACCCGAATACACATCTATGTTAATTCGAAATCGAGTGCTTCCATTATTTTCTCTACGTAATTGCTCTCCATATTTGGTGGCTACAGCAAACTGGGTACTTGGTGCACTTGCTCCTTGCCTTCCTCAGGTGATATTCCTTTCCTACTTTACCTATAGGCACAATGTTTTAAATGGTTGTTAGATTGTTTTGGTATTATATATATTTGTATATGTGTATATATATATATATATATATGTGTGTGTGTGTGTGTGTGTGTATGGTTAATTGTAGGTTAAGATATTTATGCATTTCGTATAGGTAAATGACAATATGCGATCACTTTCACCTATATTTACATCAAACATCAGTCTGATATCACCAATATGTAGTCAATAAATCGCTGAAATAGGCTGAACAATGTTTATTATCTCACGTAATTTGCGAGGAAGAAACTAAGCAAAAACAAAAATCTAAGTGTTGAATTTAATGTGAAATTAAAATATTAAGCCTTAGATGGTATTTGGCTTTGTTTCAAATTTTTAGGTAGTGTTTGACTTAGAAACTAGTTCTATGTTTTGCTTTTTTAACACGAATATCAACTATAATGGAAGAGAATGAAGGGTAGGAAAATCCTAGTCATTCCAGCATAAGAGAAGGGGTAGGAAGAAGATAACTCTTTATGTTTCTCAAAAGGTGGAAGGAAAAATAAACAATTTTAATTTTATAAATTAGAGCGTTCCGAAGCACTCCTGTTTTGCAGCATCCCATTAGCACCCTTACCCTACCGTGAGCTACACTAATTCAAATCTAACAAGATTTTGTAGATGTTCAATCCACATATATATTATCATCTATACAAAATTTGAGCTCGTTCTGACATTCGAAACAAATCTTAGCTCAATTATTCACCTTTCGGACATTTATTTGAACCGTTAAATTTAAACATCAAATATATTATTCTACGAATGTCGGATCGAGCTCAAATTTTGGAAGATGATAATATATATGTGGATTGAACATCTACAAAATCTTGTTGGATTTGGATTAGCGTAGCTCACGGTATGATAGAAGTGCTAAAGGGGTGTTCCTCAGAACGCTCCTCTCTCTATATATATTATGTGTGTGTATATATGTACATGTGTGTGAATGTCAAAACCGATGAATATTAGTATCATAAATATAATTTTGGTTACCGTGTTAGAAGTCATTCTAAAATAGAGCACGATCTTCTATTGAAATAAGAAACAAAGAAGTTTTTTGTTGTAATACTTAGTATAATCTTATAATGAATTAAGAACACACAATACAAAATCATCTAACTTTTACGATTAGAAAAACTAAAACAAGATTTGATCATGTCTTACACGACAAAGCAGCATTATATTAGTAACTTTTTAATAAAGATAGTTTTTTTCCCCTGAATAAGCTTAATAATTAATGGTGTTGATTTGATTTAATTGATAAAATATTTATGCAAAGAGCATAAATGTCTACAAGTTTTCAAAATGAAATTATTTTCTTCTTAGGATATGGCTTAAATTTTTAAAGCTTGCCATGTTTTTAAATAAAACAGAAGCTGTGCCTAAATTTTAATTATTTGCGTTTTTTTATTCTTATACCCCCCTCACACACATATTTCTGTGTGTGCGTGCGCACGAAGCGTTCCGATGCACCCCAAACAAGGCAACACTCCTAAATGCCCCCGATTTCAACCGCATGTTCCGTTTCTCTCGCTGCACTCATTCTTTCTCCCCTTCAAAGTATTACAACAACAACAAAGCCATATAATATATAAAATAAAATAAATATGGAACCCAAAATTAAAATAAAATAAAATAAATAATAATGATAATAATGTAATATATAAAAGAGTTTAAAATAATCAAACAGATAAAAAGTCATTTGATAAAGATTTTTTTTAAATAATAATAATAATAAGTAAAAAGATTTAATAAAAGTGAAATAAAGTCTAAAATAGTAATAAATAGAAAAAA
This sequence comes from Allium sativum, assembly GCA_030737875.1. NCBI lineage: Eukaryota > Viridiplantae > Streptophyta > Magnoliopsida > Asparagales > Amaryllidaceae > Allium > Allium sativum. The sequence continues at coordinate 548,681,364 of CM060912.1, read as the reverse complement.
GATTCAATAAAAGTGAAATAAAATCTAAAATAATTAAACATATTAAAAAATAAATAAACCTTAGGTTCTGTTACATGGATTGCCAACTTCCATGCACTCCTATCCACTATCAGCTCTTCAGATATACTAATTACTTAAATCTCTCTTTATTATCTCCTCCTATGTCATTTTAGGTCGACCTCTACCTCTCTTTGGCCCTTCGGCACGGCCTATAATTCCGACGTGTACATGTTCATCGTATGGTCTACGTTGGATATGTCCAAACCATCTCAAGCGGTGTTGGACTAACTTCTCTTCAATAGGCGCAACTCCAATTTTTCCCCGAATATCCTTATTTTTAATCCGATCTCGCTTGATATGCGCACAGCTCCAGCGCAACATCCGCATCTCTACTACACTTATCTTGTGGACATTCTACACCATATAACATTGCAGGCCTGATTGTTGCCCTATAGAACTTTCTTTTAAGCTTCTGATGAATCTTCCTATCACAGAGGATGCCAGATGCTAATCGCCATTTCACCCTGCTTGAATTCTAAAACTAACATCTTTATTGATCTCCCCATCAAACTGCAACATAGATCCTAAGTATCGAAACAATTCCTTCTTGGGTACTACTCTACCGGTCAGGGTGACCTCTCCGTCATTTGAGCTGACACCGTCAAACGCACACTTCATGTACTCTGTTTTAGTTTTGCCGAGTCTGAAACCCTTTGATTCCAAGGTCTTTCTCCACAACTCCAGTTGTCGCACTTTCATCAATCAACACAACATCATCGGTAAAGAGCATACACCAAGGAATCTCCCTCTGTATATCTTTTGTTATTTCATCTATCACTAATGCAAAAATATAGAGGCTCAAAGGCGAACCTTGATGTAACCCTATGTTAATTGGAAAGTCTCGGGTTTCACCATCGCATGCCCTGACACTAGTCACAACTCCTCGTACATATCCTTGACTAGTGTGAACCTGTGCTTCACACACGGTTTTGAAATATACATAAGAAGATATATGGAATACATCAATTCAACGATATATTTGCTTGTTTTGGGGATTTTAAAATAATCAGTAGCCGCATTATGTAAAATTCCCTTTTCTTTTCTTACGATCAACAATTTTTTATTCATTTTTTATTCCTGCTTTGTATTTTGCTGAGTTTTAGCTGTTTAGCTCAAATTCTTTTTCATAACTCATAGACTCTCGGATTTTTATTGCGCCTTCACTCCATTTTGAAGATCTACAATTTTTTTCTCGTAAAAAGTTCCTGTATATTCATATCATGAAGAATGGCAAACTTTTAAAATGTTCTTATTTTGACTGTGGTTCCATTAAAAAAATTATTCCAAAACTATTTCCGAAAAACAGACATGAAAACTTGACATACAATGCGTTAAATGTTTATGTAGCAGTTAGAAGTGAAATTGTGAAAGTCGAGCAAATTTCAACAGAATTGCACTGATAAGGGAGTCTCCTTCACATCTGAGGTTGTCCACTAAGGCACTATCTACCCTCATCAAGAAGAATCAGATTCAATTCGTGAGACATTCTGCCAAGGATTCCTTGCGCTTCCTTTCAAAAAAATCATAATCAACATACAGCTGTGATGTTTATCAAATTTTAGCCTTTTTTTGGAGGGCTTGGAACGGCTTAGATGGACCTAATTACATACAATCACATTGGCAGATCCGTTGTTTGGAAAAATATTAGTACAGTTTATACATCATTATTAAGATATCATCTACGACTACTTTCAGATAATTACGATTACGTCCTTATTTTTACAGAACTTCCTCTAATAATAGCCTGGAAGATATCCATCAAAAGATATTACATTCAGTAGATACACGTTACTAACGCTGGTAAAGAAGATGAGATGAGAGTAAACTTGAGGATAGGTTCCAACACTGGGAGAGCTAAAGATGTGTAATGTCGTTACAATCACGACAGTACACGACGTTTACAAAAAAATATACCAGCCGGAAAGTTATCCATCCTAGGAAAAGGACGCAGCAATCAAAAACCAAAAATGGCTAAACACACTTGTTATTACTTCAGGACGCTTTCAATGATTTTGAGTCCCTTATTTTGGTTCTATGAATTGAAATTTGAAACAATGGCCTATGAAACACACTTGTTCAGTTATTGTTTGTGACAGGGAAACCATGTTCAAAAATTACTTACTAATTCTAAGAAAGGTATTAAATAATCCTAACTATGCATCGCTCAAAAAACTTGACTTGATTTGCAGTAAATTCACGAATAACCAAATAGGAAATACACGATGCATTCAAATATTTAGCGTACAATAGATGATAGCTAATCACATTAGTTAACAGTATGTGCTAATAATTCGAATATTTGAATAAACATAATCTTTAAGATCAATAAGGAATTACATGTCATATGACAAAGCAATCAAATAACTAAAATCAAATGTCAGTGGTAAACCATAGGTTAACAACTAAAAGGTAGCGAAATACTTAAGATACTAATAAGTGAAATGTTTAACTATGTAGAAGAAAAGGTCTGCCTCTTGATCTCCTAGGCATAAAGAAATACCATCAGAAATGCATCGAGAGCCACCATGAACTATGACTTTACGTTGATCAATAAGGCATGCAATTACCTGCATAAATAAAAGGTAGGCTATCTTAGAGCATGGATTAAATATACCTTGCTTATTTGAACAAAAGCAGCCTGTAGTAAATATTGAGGCCGAAAACAACATTATGAGTACCTGTAGTAAATATTGAGACCAAAAACAACATGATTAGCAATTAAAAGAACATAGTTCCATCATCGCTATTCTCAAAATCACAAAGTTATTGGATGAACAAAGCTTAACACTACTCAAACCAATTTTAATGGATTATTCAAGGCTAATATCAGAGTTTGGACTGAATACCAAATGATTAAATATAGCATGGCATGCTTACGGCATATTTGCGTGTCTCGGTAAGCCTAAAATAGCTGTATAAGACTATTTGATGCTTTGCAGCTCTGGCAAGCAAACAATATTGATAAGATATGTTTATGAATATGTTGCTTTATAAGCATATAGAGAGTGATATTAGTGTAACACTAAAATAACATACACTGCTTTTTATTAACTAATTCAATTTTATAAGCATATAGAGAGTGATATTAGTGTAACACTAAAATAACATACACTGCTTTTTATTAACTAATTCAATTTTGCTCAAGTAATTTGAATTTCATATTTTTGTGAAAAATGACTAAAAGAAATCCAGCTAATGTATATAATACAATTTATTAGTTTCCTTAAATAACTAAGACTAACAATAAAAAAACATATCTCATATATCAAACTCAAGCAGTTGCAAAAATATTTGATAGTGCGCATTCAAAAAATGCTGGAATTTTTCAAACACCAAGCCTTAACATTAAATGAAATCTGATCACAGGTGACATAAGCAAACCTATTAGATTTCAAGTAATGAAAGCCACATGTTTTAGAATAAGATAAGAACAAATAAACCTATAAATAAATCATTACATGGCTAACTTCATCAAAGTACTGATTGGAAGGAATAAAATTCACGCATATGAAAGCAAAGAAACAGGTAGAAAAAGTTGAGTGAGGCAAGCGTTCTTGTAGAACTGGTATAACAATCGAAACTTGCACTTTGACATGACAATCAGAACTTTCTTCTAAGATTGGAAAGTGAAAAAATATAAGTAAATTAATGGAGAAGAGCAAAATAATAAATATGCAAATGAAGATTTGCCAAAATGTTGCTTGTGGTTATTATTCCCACTAATCCGTGTATCTAAAAATAAGGAGTATAATACTAAAATATTATTGACAAAAGTTGCATGTAAGTGTTGATTGTGAAAATTAGATTGTCTTGTCGCCATTTGCTTCTATATATGATTATTCAGCTTCCATATTATTTTAAACTTATACAAATGCAGAACTAATAATTTTATATGTATTATAACTCAATTTGTAAAAATTGAATCTGACGCAAAAATGAATCATATAGATATTTGTAAGGGTGTATTCAGAAAAGCAACTCAACCCTTAGTACCGAAAAAAGAAATAAACAATAATAAGTATAGAACGATAAATCTTACTGGCTGAAGAGTTTATTATTGTCATGAAATGCAAGTTTTACCACTTATATGTGTTATTTGATTTTTCATTTAAATTAGTTGCAAATAAAGATTGGACTCTATATAGATTGAAAATATTATTCCATTTATCCTGAAAATTAAAGAATGTATCTAATCCTTAAAAATGTAGGGGAAAAAAAGGTGTAAATAGATAACAGACCAAAAATTTGGAAGTAAGATGCAAGTAAAACCTCTAAAATTTTGGTTAGAGTGCGAAGGAGGAACAATACCTAAACCTAATTAATAACTGATGAGGATTTAAGTCTCGATGGGAAGTTCTTGTTATGGAAAATGGTGCAATTGAGATCAGTTGGGAAAACAATCCAGTGTCTGCAAAATTTTGGATGGCTAGATGAAAATAAACTTGAATCAGTATTCATAAATTAAGTAAGTTTGTAAGAAGGAAAATCTTACATGTATATTTTTCAAGAATCAGAATTTGATTCATTTGGTAGAAGTGAAGAATCTAGGATTGCACAATGAAGTGGAAATGAAATTTTGAGCTATTTCAAGGAATCAAGGAATTAAGGCCAGACGATGCATCTCCATTCCCCTCAGTGGTTCATTTATTTCTGAATAAAGTAGAAAACAAAGGGGATAGATGTTAAAGTTTAGCATGGTTAATGAGAACACTAGCGTTCCTCATGAAAATTTAAAACATCCGGATAGGGACTAAATGATAAAATGCTAGTCAAATGATGGGAAATACAACACTAAACTGAGATAAAATTATGCAGAAAAGTAGAGTAATAAATTAGTTATTATAAACACACACATGGGTATAGGTACAAATATTTGTGTAACTGTAAGCAAATGCTATCATATAAATATCAGCACATATATTTTGTCACACTTTTTCTACTCGATGTACGAACTGAGATGATGATGATGCTTTTGTTACTTTTTTTTTTTTGAATAAAGTGGTTAGTTATTTGAAATCAGTCAATTTTACTACATTCGCTACAGTTGGATATTCCAGCGACGTATGTTGTTGCATCATATATAAAAAAAACTCTTATCTTTTCTTCCTTTCCATTTCATATTTTTTATCAAATGCAGTGTTAAAGTTTTTATCAGATGCGCGTCGAAAAAGCATGTAGTGATGTGCGAAAATGTTATACATGAAAACAATGCACAATTGTATCATGTAAGCCTGTATAAATAAAGGCTCGATAAAATTTAGATACGACATGCTTTAATCAATAGTTTTCTTGCTGTTAACTTTTAGATAAATCAGGATACAATACTTGATTACTTTGCTTTTGAAACAATAGCTAAATATCTTCGAGCCTTGACGATTGTTGTATAAAATAAGTGATGCATGCACAAAAATAATATGAAGTAGATAGTTAAAACAGCAAAAATGGCTTGATGATATGCACATTAGTAGATACAGACTATATAACTACATACCAAAAAATGGCTAGGTGATCAAGGAAAAAATTCACACATGCTACTTCACAAACATTATTATACGATCATGAATTGCGGAATACTGGATGTTCAAAATTTGCCTTCTACTATCTTAAAGTCTGCACCTGATCTGAGCAACGTTTTGTAGCTAGAAGATGTTCAGTTAAAGCGAAGGTATCAAACAAATATGAAGATGAGGGCATGCAATTATTATTAGTAGTCATGCTTGTAGTATTACTGTATTTTGATTTTTCCGCGTAAGGAACAACATGAACACTAATAATTTAAAGATTACTGTACAAGCCTTTGACCAGAAGGAAGTAATTTTATCTATATAAATCATCATAATAGGAAGAAAAAAACATATGAATTGAATTGTGCAAAAGTAATTTAAAAGTCATAAGAAATTGCATTTTATTCTGGACAACTAAATAAATCATTCGGATCAAACGAAGGATTATTAATACAATGGTCAAGAAATGCTCTACAAAAAAATCTTATATATCAAAGCAACTTGACACTTAACATTATACAAAACAGTAATTTCGTAGGTACCTAAACATTGATTGAAGATTTAGATAATAGTAAGAACAATCAACAATTAAAATATAGTATTGACCATGGGAATTGAAATAGACACTACACTTGCCAAGTTCAACTGATGGATTCATGAGGTCAGTATTGACCATAGAAAATGAAATAGAACACTACACTTCTCTAGTTCAACCGATGGATTCATGAGGTCAGTACTGCTATGGAACTTCTAATTCATATAAGTATCAATTGAGCATATGAATTAATGTGGATATTACCTGATGGGAAAAAAGTGGTTGAATAGAAGAATTCCACTAAAGTAAAGCGTACTGCAGTAGATGGAAAGTATCACAGTCGTGGTAGATGATGGTAGGTCAAACGGCAGCATATCCAACGTAATATTAACGTAATGAAACGAATATTGGAAATCAGTAGCTGTTTTCAAGTTTAAAATAGTTTTAAAAAGGATGAAAAATAAACCAACATGTTGATAACAAATATTTTTAATCAATTAATATTCAACAAATTCATAATAATATAAACTATTAACGTAATTAAAATATATATTTATTATAGCATTAGGAAGCACAAAGTAATAATTATAACCCTTACAGAAAGTAGGTGGGAAATTTTGGATGCAAATAATTTTATACATGCATTTGCGTCTTTTTTTAATATTTGATATTTATCACATTTTAGGATACCGATATGGGTATATCTAAGATCTTTTCGAGTCTCTATTAAGATACCTAAGGTGTAGTGAAGAAAAAACAATCTATTTTGAGTAAAGGTCATAAACTACATTGTATTATGTTTTTGTGTCTTGAAAACCAAAGATAACTCATTCCATTATCAGACAAACTATAAACAAATATAAAATGTAAACTACAACCATCTCATAGATTAAGTTGAGCAATTATCGCTATTATTCTTTATTATATTTATTAAATTCATGTCAGTTTTGATTCAAATAGTGTCACATCTGCAATTGAATACGAATCAAATTTGATGTCAGATATTCACATCCACACACATGAATGAGTACCAAATAATTATCTTATCTGCTAGTGCAAGTCAAAAAATGTAAACAGACTTGTTTGTAATGTTTTTTCCAGTTATATTGATTGTAAAAGGATGAAATAAATAAATATGATAATAACAAATTGTTTTAAGCAAGTAGTGTTCAACAGACTCATATGATACAAACTATCAACTTAATAAAAATCATATGTTTATTATTGTATTAAAAACCACAAAAAAATTATTATAACCCTGACAAAAAGCAGGTGGATAACTTTGGGAAGCAGATAACTTTATACATGCATTTACATCTATTTTTTAAAATAATTTATATTTTTTACTTTAGCATACCAATGTGGACATATTTAAGATTTTTCATTTGCCTATTAACACAACTAAGGTGCGGTGAAGAAAAATTAATCTATCTTGTGTAAAGTGCATAAATAACTTTGTATTATGTTTCTATGCTTTGGAAACCAATGATTTCTAACTACATTACGGGATAAACTATAAACGGACATAAAATTTAAGCTACAACCATCTCATAGATTAAGTAAAACAATTATCAGTACTGTTCTTTATTATATTTGCTAAATTCGTGTCAATTGTTGACTAAAAAAGAATTTAGTAGCAGAGTGCATAAAACCAACCAAATTGCTCAAAAGTCATATAGTGCCATTGAGGTTGGCTTGCAAATTAAAAGTAATAAATATACATTACATTTTCATGCAAGATAATTAAATCCTAGAATCAAACATCTGTACATTTGCATAAAACAGATTAGAGTAGAGTCTAATGTGTGATAGTCCACACCCTGCTAAGCATTAACTAAATCTTAAATAATGATTTCATAAATAATAGAATAATGAACTTGCTTTTTATAATTAAAAATCAAACAAAGATCGCAATCATGACTATAGAATGCACAAAATTGGTATCATGGTCAATGCGTATAAATTGAGATATATATAAACAGAGAAGTATGTCAATTCGTGGCCTAAAATTCCAACAGTACGAAAATATCAAGCCACAAAGTCTAGAGATCCTCTAATGATCGTTGATAATACATTTCCAGATGGAAAACAGAGAAAATATGTTCATTTCAGAATCCTGACCTAGAATTTTAGGGAACAATATAAAACACATAATGAACGAAAGAAATTAACAAAAAAGTGAATCCATTCACATGAAGACATAAAGCAAAGCAACACAACTCGCAAGAGGAACAAAACTGAAATAATCGCAGTCGGAGAGTCTCAAATCGCAGTCATACGGAGAAATAAAAATACTTGTAGCGGTAGAAGAAGTGACTGCATCGCGGATAACCATCTCCAATGACCAAAGAAGAGGAGGACCCCTCGACGATGGAGGTGAAACAAAATGGCGCATCGAAAAAGGAGGCATCAGATCTGCCAGAAAGCTGGATTCTTAGGTTGACAAAGCCAGTAGGAGGGAAGATCAATGGTGACGGTTTACAAAAGATAAATGTAGGGGATCATGAATATCTAGGGTTTGGATGTAATGAGGAGGAGGAATCATCGGAAAGAAGGTGAGTCTCAATTCACTGTAGACTTAAATGGTGTGACGCTTTAGTTTAACGTACATGTGGCCTAATTTCTTTGAGAGGTGTGAGAAGACCTGTGAGCTCTTCAAAGCTTTAATAGTATAACATAGATAAGGGTAATATACTTTGATGTCACTTCTTCCTTTCTAGCGCCGACCACATAACCCTCCTCAGCACTGTCATAATCTTTCTCCAAGTCAATAAAAACCATGTGGAGATCTTTCTTTTGCTCCCTGTATCTCTCTATAAGTTGTCTAACCAAGAAAATCGCCTCAGTGATTGATCTTCCAGGCATAAAACCAAATTGATTCCTAGAGACACTTGTCAACCTCCCCTCAGACGCTGCTCGCAAACTCTCTCCTAAAGCTTCATTGTATGACTCATTAGCTTAACCCCCCTCAAAGTATTAGTTAAATAAAAATACTTATGGCTGATATTGAGGATGGTGTAGAGCGCGCCTCTATATCTTCACACACACGCATTTACCTTTTTGGTTATTTTCTAGTATGATCAGAGTAGGAAAATTGTCTGATTTTATTTGTTAAACTTATATCTATATAGTTTTTTATTTTATTTTAAAAAACGACTTGAAAATTATAGATCAATGTTATGAAAAGCCGGATGGAATTTTTTTATGCATCAAGTTGTAGTTGAAACCACGAACAGAAAGGACGGTGCAATATAATTGATTGATTATATAATGAAAAGAGGAAGAATCTATTATGAGTAGGCAGTACGCAATAGTCTGCATGTTGGGCTGACTCAACTCAGAACAACAAATGATCCAGCTGACCTGCTGCCACATATCTAGAACATCATCCAAGCCGTACTCTTATTACAATTAGAACGTGTATTGTATTAATTAACTCCATTAATAATGTGACGATAATGACCACGGATTCTATTTAGAACAATGAGTGAAATAGACTGCATTAAGATTGCTAAGAATTAAAGCATAAAATAGATTGTAGTTCAGCATATTCTGTTTCATGCATTTATTGTTTGATACTTCGAAGTCCATCGTGGGAGCGAATACACAAATGCATATGGAAACAGTGTCCCTGGAACACAACCTTGGAAGAGGGAAAATATCAAAGATAACCGCAACATTCAACAAAAATAATAGTTATTAAGATATTACGTACACATTAATTAATACTTAAATAACATATGAAATTTAATTCAAACGATCCTAATATCATCATCCTCCTGTTCGTCTTCTTTCTAAATTTATGAGGTGAGCCGCACAAATTGTTCTTTTCCATAAAATTCTAGAATCATATTCTTAGTTAACCGTAGTTTTATATAATCGTTTTAGCATTGTTTCCATGTTTTTTTCTTTTTTGTGTTTGTGTATGTGTGCTATCTCTACATTCTGATGCGTTGATTTGTATCTTTTCAGTAATAATAGAATTACTGAGTATATGCTAATCTTTTAAAGTCAAGCGCTTAAAGATAAATTGCTAAATTTAAGGTAAACGTTTGATCATATTTGACGAATAATTTATTTTTATTCACAAACAATATAACATTTTTAAACATGTATTTAAAGTTTGTTTTGCATATTTAAAAAGATAATAATCTTTGGTTCACTTGTTAGGCACATTATATTTTCCTTTTTACCTGTTCAATTTAGGACATATTAACACTTATCCTTTCTTTGGTGGAAAAGCAAAAATTTCATAGACTTTTTATCAGAAATAATAATTTCGCATCTACTTAGAATTATATTTTTATCTACTTTGAAGTTTGTACATGTTCCTTTCAAGTTCAAAGCATGTTTTCATTAAATTCCCAAGCAAATGCTGAACAGTGTTTCTTGCTGTTTCGTGAAATCTTCTGTTACCCAAAGTTTGATAATTGATGTAATTTTTTGTACAGAGTCACTGATTGCTGCTTATTCTTTTTATAGGATCTAAGTGCTCATATTTATGGCTCCTTAATAAAAGCGTTAATCATGCCGGATATGAAAGATTTGAACTGCTATGCAGTTCGAGCTTCTGCTGCAGGAGCTATTTCTGAACTTCTTGAAGTAAGAATGTCATTGTCTCTTATACAACTCACTCAAAGTATGTTCTAGTCTTATGCTTTTGTAGAGTTGTATCCATGATTTAACTGTTCCGTGGTCTTGTGCTTTTGCAGAATGAATATTTTCCTCCTGATTGGCTCTCTCTCTTAGAAGTCATTGTTAACAGGATAAGCGACCTAGATGAAAACGAGTCAATCTTATTCTTTCAGCTTCTTACCACTGTAGTAGAGTCTGGGGGTGACAAAATCGTGATTCATATTCCTGTTATTATTTCAAAAGTCGTGAGCTTTATTTCTGAGAATCTACCACCCTGCCCAGAACCTTGGCCCCAGGTATTTACATTAGTGTTAAGAAGGAAGGATGTTTCTGTGTTTGTTGTTTCAGTTATCCAGTAAACAAAATTGATCTTAATATGAATTCTTAATAGTGTCAGATGCAGTTAATTTGAAGATCTCCGGGACCCATTACTTGGAACCGTATTAATCAATGTACCCTTCGACAAGGAAGACATGTATAAGCGAAATGAACATATAAATTTTCTTGTCAAGGGATCACACTGTTTACTGTTATCTGCTTACTGGATATTGTAGCAAAAAGATCCATCTATATCATGTTGGTTATCTCATCCAGGATCTCGTCTGATACAAGATATTATCTATAAAATTCTAGAAATGAAACATGACAGAAATCCGAGATATAAAACTTTGGTCGTAATTGTTCCAACTGTATAATATATTATTGTGCGATAATTGTAAAATTGTTTCAAATTTTCATAGTCAAACAGTCTAATTAGTAAATATTCTTTGTAAAGGTAGTTTAGATAATGATTAACAAGGCATAATTTTGCTTATTGTCATTATTTGATGTAATACTCCAAAACTATGAATCAAATTGGATAATGTGACTTTTTCAAAGAGTAATTTACTCACATGCCAGGTTGTTGAACGTGGCATTTCGGCTTTGGCTACTATTGTACATATATGGGAAGGATGTCTTCAAGATATTGACTTGCAGGAAACTTCTGACCATTTTTTGAGCTGTGCTTCCTCATCTAGAATATTTTCGAGTTTACTGCAACATGCTTGGCTGATGCAATATGAACTGATGGTACATTTTTGTTCCGAAAAATTGTCTAATGTACTCAAAGCCCTTGTATATTATTTTTTCTTACTGTTCAGGAGTAATGTTATATTTCTACTTGTTGAAATTAGGAAGCAAATACTTCCAGTTCGCTCCCAGCTTCTTCATGTTTAGATGACCTTTCTCGGTTGCTTGGATTTGTCATGCGGTCAGTTAGATCTGTAAATGATGTTGTAGAATTGAAATTGAGAGAGCTGCTAGTTGTTTGGGCTCACATGATTGCAGATTGGCATGATTGGGAAGAGACAGAAGATCTGGCGATTTTTGATTCTATCCATGAAGCTGTCAATCTGCATAAAGATTACGATTACACAAATTTCTTCATGGAAAAATCACTGTCTCAGAATTATTCCATCATAGAAGGCATTTCAGCTTTCGTTAGTTCAGGAATTCAGGCTTATCCTTCTGCTGCTAGGAGGGCATGTTCTTGTGTGCATGAATTATTACTTGTATCAAAATTTTCTGATGATACGCGAGCTATTAAGCAGTCAATTGTTGTGTCACTTACAATCGCTGCATTTTCTCGCTTGAAAGGTATTCAGATGGAGCACAGCAAGTCTTGTGGGATACATAAACCTTTGCTATTGGCTATCTCATCTTGCTATATTTCTTGTCCTCATGTTATTGAGCAAGTTTTGAATAAGGAAGAAGATAATGGTTTCATGTTATGGGCTTGTGCTTTGGCTGAATTTTCAGTTTGCGGTTCTAAACCTTGTCTCTCGTTGAAGTCTGAAATCAAATTAGCTGGTAAGTTTGACTTATTCCTCTCTCTCTCTCTCTCTCTCTATATATATATATATATATATATATATACACACACACACACACACACATATATATAAGCATAACTAGTATATAACTAAATTAAGAAATAGGCTTCTCAACAAAAAAAGTTGCTAGACAAATTGTATCTAAATTAACCAAAACAATGCTGCCTGAAGTAGGGGATACACATAATTTATTGCCTATCAAACAGTTCACATCCATATATCTGTTGTATCCCAGTTTATCAGGATGGTACATATTTTTTTTCTGACAACCTTGCAATGTTATGTAGCAATTGCATTAGCAAAGCTGGTCGAGCAACTCCTAAGAACCCAAGCAGATAAAGACTATTTGCATAGATGCTCTGTCGCTCTACTCGAGGCAACTATTGATTTGAAAAAAATTCAGGAGGAAGAAAACAATGAAGATGACAATGAAGAGGATAGTGACGATGTAGAAGATGAAGACGAAGAACAGTCTGATTATGATGAGGTAAACAACCCTTTTTTTCCATTGACATAAAAAATCCTTTAACCATTTTGAATGCCTTAATCTCAATCAATGTTGTGTTATGATTTTTATTTTATTTTCTTCTATATCTATAAAAAGGATTTATTATCATAAATACTAGGATTCGGAGGATGAGGACCTTGAAGAAACTGAAGAAGAGTTCTTAGAAAGATACGCAAAAGCTGCAGCTGAAGTGGAAGGCGATCTTGTTGAAGAAGGGGATTCAGAAAATGAAACACATACAATTAATTTAGGTAAAACTTTGCCTTTGGATGTGACTCAGTCATAGCATTACAACTTGATTTGTGATTACTCAACACAATAATTTGTTAAACTAAATGCACAAATTAAGAAGTTTTAATTACAGATTGAATGAAAAGGTTAAGATCCTTTGTTCAGGTCTGGTTATTATTTGAGCAAGTGTTGAACCCTCTAACGGAAGATTAAGAGTTGCATCAAGTAAATGTTTTGGACTTTGAAAGGTTGGATGAAGAGATAAAGTTTTGGTTTGCTTTCTGGTGTGAGTTAGGATTAGAAAGCACATGAAATAAAATAAAATTACACATGTCAGTTTAATTTCTCCAACTTTTTTTGAAATATTTATGACAAAATTATTTCTATGGTTATGCCCCTGAGATTCATGGTTTTTGCATTTGTGGTTCCCACCACAGACTAAGGCATTGAGGGTCCGTTTGGTTTGAAAACGAGTCGTGTTTCAGATTTTCAACTTGTATTTCAAAATGCATGGGATAGGGGAATGAGGTTAGAAACATCTAATTTTTGGAATCTGGTTTAGGGGTTTTTAAGCAGAAGAACAAAATTAAAGAAAAATTTAGACAGAAGGACAAAAAATGCTTCAATTTTAGACTGAAGGACATTTTTAGTGTAAACCAATGAATTTAGACGTCCACTATTATTTTCTATTTTACACTAAAAAGTGTCATTCAACCTAAAATCAAAGCCTCTTGTCCTTGTGCCTAAATTTTTCTCTAATTTTGTCTTTGACACTATTTTCCTTATCTTTTGGTTTTAACATATAAAATTGAATTTTATTTTGCTATCTTCTTCTTCCCCCTTTGTTGCGATGACCGGTAAGGTTTTCAAAATGGGATTCAAATTTTAAATTCAAATTTTAATCGAAACGGAATATAAATCGTAAACCAAACTTGAAGTATCCATACTTTGACGTTTGCACACATTTTGAAATTGATTTTGATGTTAAACTTCTACATCTAAACTTTAAATTCAATCTTCTCTCTTCAATTTTTATTTTGTTTCAAAAACATTAATATTGTAATCGTGGATCTACATAAGTAGATTAAATATATCATTGTGGATTTTCTCAACTGGGGACAACATGTTTTATTTTTAGTTTGAAGGACAAACTTTGAACCAAAATTAAGCTGAACGAAAATGCTAAATGTAATTAGCATTATATTCAGTTTTTTACACTGTACGAAAATGCTAGTTTTAACTAGCATTATTCTGTTTTACACTGCAGAAAATGCTAATTATATTTAGCATTGTCATTCAGCCTAATTGTTTTCAAAGTTTGTCCTTCAGCCTAAAAATAAAACTTAACGTCCTTCAGACTATTTTTTTTTTCAAAGTTAGTCCTTATGTCTATTTTCCACTTCTTAACTGGGGTCTTAACTGGGTTTAAATTGGAGTTTAAATCAAATCGTAATGAGAGTTTCGATTTAAAATGAGATTCAAATCGTAGGGTTTTAAGATTTTTTTTGACAACAATGATGGTTAGGATTTTACTCAATCCCTTCTCTCCCACAATATTTGAAATATATAAATTGAAAGCGCAAAGCACATAACTTATTTTCGAAGCAAATAGACACCCAATATCCATAACATCTAATTTCCATGTGACTATGCTGCCTCATGAATGGCCTATCATATTAACATTCTTTATTCTTAAGCTGTGGACTATCAAGCTTGAGAGAAAATAAATCAAATAAGAAATATTTTCAGCTTAGTTCGAATAACTACTTGTATAGGCAGTAATCTCTAGGTTGTTGATCTGGTGGTCTTTATATCCATTCATGCTGGCATCGTTAACCACTAAAAAAAGTTGGCTTGATCAACCATATTTTATGGTAATAGTTATTGTTACCAATATAGATTAACAAGCAAATCAAATCGTAGGGTTTTAAGATTTTTTTGACAACAATGATGGTTAGGATTTTACTCAATCCCTTCTCTCCCACAATATTTGAAATATATAAATTGAAAGCGCAAAGCGCATAACTTATTTTCGAAGCAAATATACACCCAATATCCATAACATATAATTTCCATGTGACTATGCTGCCTCATGAATGGCCTATCATATTAACATTCTTTATTCTTAAGCTGTGGACTATCAAGCTTGAGAGAAAATAAATCAAATAAGAAATATTTTCAGCTTAGTTCGAATAACCACTTGTATAGGCAGTAATCTCTAGGTTGTTGATCTGGTGGTCTTTATATCCATTCATGCTGGCATCGTTAACCACTAAAAAAAGTTGGCTTGATCAACCATATTTTATGGTAATAGTTATTGTTACCAATATAGATTAACAAGCAAATGATGTGTTGCAAAGATTTTTAATGTTGGTAACTGAGTGAGATGCCTACTATTTATTTGAAGTCAAATATGGTGCTAGCCTGTTAGCATTTTAGTGTTGGGTTATTTTTTAACTAAACGTTCCATTGCTATAGTTGAGTTTAATCGTTGAGTTTGGTATGGACTTGTTGTCCCCTATGTCTATATCGTAGTACCAAGGCAAGAACAAAATAAAAATAAAAAATCCTGATTGACTTGTTGATTTTAACTCTAAAATGTGTTTTCTTTTCCATTCTTAAATTAACCTGTTTGACTTGTTTCGTTAACTATAGACCTGAGATGATCCTCTTTTTGCTTTTGATATCCTGAACGGAGAAACCGTGGTGAAGTTTGTCTGTTTGAAATTAACGATGATACATAATTTGTTATGTTTAAAATTGTTTGGTGGTAGTGAGGGAAATTTTCAATGTATGTTGATATTGTTAAGTTCAATCAGTGGTGCTAACAGCGATGCCTTTTTTGTTTTGGCTGGGTAAAATATAATTATATTTTATTTTTTATTATTTGATTTGATGTGTAAGCCTAAAATCTAATAAATATCAGTTAGTCTCCGTTGCAAATGTTTCGAGTTTATAATCAGTTCCAGGGTTTAGCTTGGGTTGGTTCGGTCCCGTTTAGAGCTCAAACTGCTTTTGTATCACATCAATTGGTTTTTCAATCCTGTTTTAGTGGAACTAAGCCCGGTTTTGGTTTGGTAACCCATATTACATTTTTTTGAGCGACTTCAATAATTATTTAACAAATTGTAAACGTAATGTCATCCGAAGTAAAAATACTCAAACGCTTAGAATTTTAGTAGTTTTGAGTAAAAAAAATAACAAAATCCTCGTAATCTTGAAATTCTACCAAGCGATCCGGCTTGGTTCGATTTGATATGGTTGGTCCAATCATTCAAATTTCAAACCACAACCATATCATATTAAACTTGATAGGTTCAGCTTTAGATTTGATTTGACTGAAAATTAGGTATAACCATGATTGTTAAATACCCATACCTCTGAAGCAAATGATCTGAGCAAATGACTTGTCAGAAATTAGAAACTGCCATTTATTTCAGCAAACCAACAACTGTATATATTGGCTAATGCTCCCTTTTGTTTTGCCATTGCAGGTACATATGATGAAGTTGATGTTGTGACAGACATTTCTAATTTGATAAGCAAACACCATGAAATCCTTCTGAAAGGTCAGTCATTGCCACCTAATCTTGTCGCAGAATTGCTCAGCAATTTCCCTCAGTATGCTCCCATTTTTGCGGCCTCTTAATGCCAAGCAATTTGAATTTGTTTTGATATCAAGCTAAGGGAATATTTATGTTCCCATTGTTTTAGTTGTGTTTTATCTACACGGGGGAAGTATTTAATCACCAGTTCAATTCCTTGTAATGATCCTCATCAAAAAACAATATAAGATCTTGTAATTTGCTTTTCAAGAGTCTCATGGGATTATAGACTTTGTCTTGAAAGAACTTATGGTAGTAGATTGGAGTGGTTTACATGTATATTGAAAAATTAATGTGTATTGTAGTTTATTTACAGTTGTCGTCGTGTCATGTACTTTGGTGTGCCTTTTGTGTTTTGATTTAGCCAGACCGTCATCTAGGATGTTGGAAATTTGTACCAAAGCAGTGCATCTTTTGAATGCTTGTTTGACGTTAGATACAACTGCCTTTTTTTTATTTTTTTTACTTTTTGGGTACATAATTTGTTTTTTTTTTCTTTTAGTGTGTAACCTTTGCATTGTATACGACAATAGTACTTGCCATTTTAGTATTGAAGGAACTTTGTTATGCAGTATACGATAAGTTTTGATGAAATATATAGATTATAAATTAAAATTATTAATTTTATTTGTGTATTCAAGAAGCATTTTTTTAAAAATTATTTTTGATAATAACAAGCTACATGTTGGAACTGACTTACGTTAGTAATTTATTAGATGAATTAACAAATGTTATATAATAGACTTTTTTTTAATTAAGCTGAATTTAAAATTAGTTTAAATATATTGATTTATAGTAGGTAAAACTAATTTTTTTGTAAAGTTGTATAAATTTTATTGTGGAGTTGTTAACACTAAAAAATAATTTTATGATATAATTTATGATAAATTCTTAATATAAAAGAATCATAATTGATTTACAAACTTTGTTTAGAGATGGCAATTAAAATCAAGAACCGAAAACCCGAAAAGACCTGAACTCGAACCGTACCCGATGTGTCTCGGGTCTCGGATCGGATCTGGATGATGGAAAAATACAATAAAGATCCGAAAACCCGATCCGAACTGATTTGACCCAAAAGACCCGATCGAAAATAATTGAAATATATGTAATTTTTGTGTTACTACCATCTTGAACCAGAACCGACCCGAACCGAAGCTTGAGTCGGATTGGGTCTAAATTTTGGAAATATATAGTTTAGACCCGACAAAACCCAATTTGCATAGACTCGTTGGGTCGGGCCTGGGTCTATCGGGTCGGCTCTGATTGCGACCTCTAACTTTGTTAATCACATAATTTATGTTTTTGTGATGTATTCATCTTCATGCTTGAATGAAAATATGTTGTCCTTAATATGTGTGTGTATACATATATTCAAATCGATGTATATTTTCAATATCTGTTGGAAAAATGGACTTACTATTCATTAAGATTATTTAAATAATTTGAATTTAAGATTTCATGCGTAGTTTAAGGCTTAAGCACATATAAAATTTCTTAAAAGCATTAAGGGGACTTGTAACACCTTGAATTTTCCGTGTCAATTAAAAGAACGAATTTAAGAACACTTAATTTTTAAAGTGAGAATTAAGGGAAACGGGTTATGCCATTTCGTTCGTCTCGAAATTCTGCTTGGAATAGTGTCCAAGTTTTCGTAAATCGGACTTCGTCTGAGGAAGTTATGGCCCTCAGAAGTTTCAAGAAATTTATATAAATTAAAAACAGTTCAGAGTCAAAATTCAAAATTCAAACGAAAGACGAAGAAGCGGGTTGAACGGGAAATTTCCCGCCCCAGGCCAGGTCGACCAGGGGGTCGACCTCCCCTACACAGGTCGACCAAGGGGTCGACCTACCCCCCGTCCCAGATCCAAAGTTGTGACGATTCTGACTAGTTGCTGAGTCCTTTCTGATCTATTGCTGAGTCACTAGGGCTTAGGTGGCAATTCTGGATAACTTTATCTAGTCTGGACGATTGTGATTGCTCCTAAAATGATCTAACGGCTCACATAAGATTAAACTTCTATAAAAACAACCCTAATCCTCAAACCCTAAATCACACAAATTCATTCCAAGGAGCCATCATGCTGTTCATGACTGTTCTAGCCTGACCACCATTTCTTCTTCAATTAGAAAGCGAGTCAAAAGCTTCGAATTAAAAACTAACTTAGAAAATTGATAGTCTTCTTCAAGGGATTGCTTTTCAAATTTAGAAAACAGATCCCAGAAAGCAAAACTTTCTTTTCTTTGTAAGTCCTGTTATTATTTAGATGTGAACGATTAAAAGTTATGATTTGTAATAAAATGAAAACTAGCGTTATTCCTAGTTGTAAGATAATGATGATGCTGATTCATGCCTATTCTTGTAACGATTCTATCATATATTCTTATGAGATTATTGTGATTATTATGTTGGTGTTAAACCAATCATGCATTATGTAAAGTTTGGTGATTCATTCATGTTATGTTACTTGCAAGTTGTTAGACTATGTGGTTGTTATGTTGATGTAAATAAATCATGTAAAATTGGTGATTCATTCGTGTTATGTTACATGCAAATTATTAGGCCAAGACATGTATTATGTTTAGATTTACATTTAGATCTATGAAAATTGGATCCAAGATTAAAGCTCATATTTACATGCCTTGTTAAACTTGTGTAAAACCATATGCTTAAGATTCATGTTTGTTGGATCCAAGATAAAAGTTCATATTTACATGCCTTGTTAACCCTGTGCAATTCCATATGTTTAAGATTCATGATTATTGGATACAAATTAAAAGTTCACATTCACATGTCTAGTTGAACTTTTGTAATTCTATATGCTTAAGGTTTTATGTTCATTAAATCCAAAATAAAAGTTTACATTTACATGCCTGGTTGGATTTGGTTAATTTCATATGCTTAAAGATTTATGTTAGTTGGATCCAAAAATGCAAATTCATTATTTTATGCCACATTTACATGACACGTGTTTAGTTAGATCCTTATTATTTTATGTTGTGTGAATGATACATGTTCCCTTCTTTCCCCTTTTGTATATAAGTTAGGCTAAGTTACGAGCCTAACATTCTATGTGAATTTTGCGAATGACGGGGGTAACGTTTGGAAAACTTTAGAAAAATTATTATTATTGGCATAATTTGGCCCATAAATAAATGAATGGTTAGTGGCATAAAAGTGGTACAAATTTATATACCAAAAATTGAAAATATGATTTAGAGGGTAAATGGGGCATGACTTGAATGACAAATAATTTACATATAAATTTGAAAAGATAAATATGTAAATTAAGAAAAAGACGAATATGCCTAACCCGAGGTTAGATTGAGTTACGGTGTAAGACTGCCCGGAACCGTCCGACACATCCAACAACCGTAACAATATATATATCTAATGTGAGAGGTTAGTGCATCAAGCCCAGAAGAACCCGAGGTTAGATTGAGTTGCGGTGTAAGACTGCCCGAAACCGGCCGGCACATCCACCAACCGCAACAATACGTATCTAATGTGTGTGGTTGGTGCTTTAATGAATGAATTAAAGCTAAGACAGGAATGATAGAGTTAAGTTAATTAAGACAACACTTAACCAATACAACATGTTAACTAAACTGATGGGTGGGGTTAGGGTAATTTGAGAACACTTAACCATTTTAACATGTTGATTAGGAAACCCTAGTAACGGGGACCCATTTCAGCAGTAACCCCACATAGATGTATCATGGTACCCTGAACTAGGCAGGGCGGGGCACGATTACTGGACTGATTATAAGCTGTCAAAACAACGACGGGTGGTGCGTCAGTGTAGGCTCCGACGGAGTGCGGTCGTGCATGTACTCCGGAGTGGAAAAAGTAGACATTGGGCATCAGTAGTTATACTATGTGCATCTTGAATTGTGTCCGGTTGCCGCCATAGGATTTGATACACCCCATGGTGGGACCAACACAGGTATCTACAATCATGCGGGGCCGAATGACACAAGTGGTAAACGTATGCGAGTAGGAGCCGATCGATAAAAAGGGGATCAACTATCTTGAACACATGATGCTAGTTGAAACACTTGTAAGGGGGTGCAGAGAAGTAGAAATGAGTGCGATAGCATATTCAACCTTATTATCTTATTTCTAGGGTGTTGTCCTAGATTCAGTTTATTCATGTCATAACCGTTTTCTTGTTTACATGCTAAATAGTCACTGGACTTACCAGACTCATGTCTGATCCATTTTCTTTCGTCTTCTTTTCTTCTGCCCCCCCCCTCCGCGGTCCGCAGGGAGAGAATACTTCAGCTTAGATCGGATCATTTCCTGCTTGAAGAAAGTAGATGTATTGCTTGGAACCTTCTTTCATGGGTTATGGCTTTGGATACTCTCTTATTAGGGATTTATGCTACCTTACTGTTGTTTTAATGCTTCTTTATGTTTTAATTCAAGATAGAGTTTTTGTTGTAATAATGTGGAAGTTGGTTTGAGACAGTTGTTGTAATGTTTTATCTGAACCACGTACTTATGAAATAAATTTAGTTTTTCCACTGTTTATATGTCTGTCTTGTAAATTATCTGTATCTTTTACCTATAATGCTCCACCAAAGTTATGGCATTCCCTTTGTGAGTGATCTTAACGAAGGTGGGGTGTTTCAGGACTCAGTAAATACTTTTAGAAATGTTAAAATGTAGATACTTGAAATTATTTTTTTCTTCATTGTAGGATAAGTTTATTGAGGTAGATGAATAAAATATTAAAATTGTTATTATTGTTTGTGTATATTATTTCTATTATGTGACTTATTTAACTTTACATTTGAATGAAAAACTTTTTTTTTTGCCTTTGTTGACATGAATATGACATGCATTTTAAAACATTGTAATTAGCATAAATTAGATAAAGAGGGCAGCTATTTAGACATAAAATCAAACACAAATTGGGTGACTCCAAAATCTAGACTATTAGATCATTTTGTCTTTATGTGAGGAGTGAAAATTAGGGGGTAATCTGATAGTGGATATTCATTGTGTCACCGTTTGTGTCTATTTTTTGTGTTTGAATAGACTTTCCTTTTGATAAATTAACAACTATTTATTATCAAATCTAAGAGCACATAATTAATTTAAATATATTGACTTAAACATATGATGTTTAATGATATCAATGAGAGTTTTGTAAATAACTAAGTTTTGAAATAGAGGTGCTTAATGTTAATATTACTATGCATTGATGCAGTATAGGGTAAATATGTTGATAAAAATGAATTAAACTTTAAAGTTTTGATTATTTTTTATATAGATAATTATGTTATGTGATTGACGTATTTATATATATCTAAACGGAACTTTTTTCATTTTCGTTAATACGAGTATAGTTAATATTAATGTGATTTATTAGGTGAACCAACGAATAATAGTTTCTCATTTGTAGTTTTGCCTTACCCAAAAAAAATAAAAACAAGGGGATTTTGTTATGAAGGACAACTCATCAAAAATTTATTCTCAAGGACAATACACACTGTAAACTGATACCATACACACCATAAAAATGATACTTAGAAACTGATAGTTATATTGTGGTAACATACACACTGTAAAACCGGTAGTCAAATTTTGATACCATGCACACTGTAAAACTGATATCTAAAATTTGATGCTTTGTCCTTTAAAAGAAAATTTTAGTAGTCCGTCCTTACGGTTGAAAAAGCCCATAACTTTGTCCTTGACACTATTTTCTTGAAAAAACAAATACTAGTTTATATGAATTATTTAAATAGTTTTCATATTATGTATTTAATTATATCATATGGCCTTAAATGTAAAATAATAGAAAAGAATCGATAGGCACTTTATTGATTATAGAAATTCTAAATTACAGATATTTGAAGTAAAAAACATAATTTTGTCTTTTCTTACTATTTATAAGATATATTAGTTAATTAAATTAATTTAAATAACTTAAGTTGTCAGTTGTGTAATTAATTTATATATGTGGACATACATATAAAATATTAGGAGCTAACTGATAAATTATCTGTAAATATTTGTATAAATTCTATAATGCCCATATCAGAATGTTAAATGAAAGGAGAGGTAAAATGATGGAGATAATTAGTAAGTAGGTATAAAATAACAACTAAATTGAAAATATAATGTCTAGAGAAAATTAAGAAGAGAGATAACACCGAAAATTAAGGAGAGTGCTTCAAATTCTTTTGCTTTACTATTATTTAGTAGATTCAGCCCTATTAATAGGTCAACAAGGCAGCAGTCATATGTTAAACTGAAAAAAATTATAATTGGTTGAAAAGTGGAAATTCACAGAACTTGCGTAAATTCTCGGTTCAAAAATACCCAAAAAAATCCTGCATAAATCATGAATGAAGTAACGAAAATGACATGTTGAATTAATTGAAAATTCTCTTCATGCTGAAATAATCGAAAATTTTCTTTCTCTGCCATTTCTTATTTTTCTTTTTAAAACTCTAACATATGTCTTCATTGTTCTTGAATTCTTGAACTTTGAATAACTCGTATGTTTTGATTTACATCATCAATCTTAATTATCATAGACAATCTTGTCAATGTACAGCCTTGAATATCAACACCTGTTAAAAAGCCTGCACTATATACTATATATATAATCATCAGTAAATGTAATTACTGTTAATATAATCATTAATAATTGTAAATATATTTTATATTATTACCTGTTGTTATCATCAAAACATCGTTGCATTAACAATCTTCCCCTTTCTGATCATGATGACCTCTTTATAAAATATACCTCCTAACTCTCCCTTACTACAACAACTTCCCCTTTTCCCAACAAATCCTTACTCCAACATCCTATTTCCCCTTACTGTAACACCATATTTTGTTTCACCCACTTTGTCAAGCATTTCAATTCAATATAAATAACTATTAAGTTCTATTAAAAAAACATGTTATTTATTCAAAACATCCAAGTTATATATACAATTAAACAATCTAAATCAAACCTATCCAAGTCCTACATTCAATACTAAATAATTTTAAATTATTTATAATCAATAAATCACACAATATCAATCATAATCGTATTTACACATCTATTTAAATATTTCTAGGAACTTCAACCCATCCGTCTTTGACGAAGAGTGGATCTGCTTTAATGACATCCCATTCTTCGTCATCTTTGTTCAGAGTGCATTCTGGGTTTTGATTTGGTTCATCTTTGGCTAGGGAGGACATCATCTAAAGAAAGAGTGTCGAAATGCTTTTCTAGCTACTTGATCATCTGCATTTGACTTAATTCTATATGCCTTTGTTTTCAAAGGATGAATGAGAGAACATTTTTGTAAGGTTCAAGAGTTTATTCTAAGTTTTTGGCTAAACTACGGATCATATTATCCATGATTTTTGTTTTTGCATAAGAGATAAGTAAGGATGAAGAAAATTAAGTTTCAGTTCAAAATTCTGGTTGAAATGGGTAATTATTGGAGTTTCGAAATAACTTGTGCCGAATTGATATTATATTGATCAAAAATAGCAGAAAGAACTGTACATACTTTAGATGTTGGGTTGTTGTAACTTTCCGATCAAGATCTGATGGTTTGTTGTAAAATAAGATTAACTTTTCTTGCTTTTGCACGAAAATGGCGATTAATAAAATCTTGGAGTTTATCATTTTCAAAAAGGTGGAAAAGGGTTTGTCTATCATGTTCATCAATTTGAAATGTAGAGAGATCCGAAATAGTAAATTTGCAATTTAGAATAGCACCCAAAATTTCGTTATTCAAAACGATTTGTTACAAATTTCACCTTCATTAAACTTTCATTGTAAATTTGTGTAAAACATTTTCATAAGATTTAGATAACAAAAAAAATTATTTTGAAGAGAATCAACCAAGATAAGAGCACCACTATCATTGAAAAGAGAATCAATTTCATAAAAAGGAAACTTAGAGAAAACCACAGATCTTCCGGCGAACTTTGCCAAAGTTCAAATAAGATATATAATTTTGAATAATTTCTTGATCATGAAAGAGAAAGACTTTAGTTGCAGTAGACGACCTCATAGTTTTTGGAGTTGAGGATAATGAAGTCATTGATGATAGTTTTGAATAGATAAGAGTGTATAAAGAGGGTTTTTAAATTTAAAATGAAGTGAACTGAATGTTTAAATATAAAGTAAATATATAGAGATTAAATAGATGGATTATTTGGTCAAAACGGTGTTTATTAATGACATAGAACTTGGTGAAAAGCTAGGGGAAAATTTCAAAATTGAATTCAAACTTGAATTCATCTATTTCTATCAGTATGTCGACATGGTCAAAGCAGATGTGTCGACATGGTCAAAGTACGTATGTTGACATACCTATTGATTCTAGGGAACACTACTTTTTAATTTTTGTCTATTTGTCTACCAAATTAATTGCACACATGCTTATTATATAATAATATTACATTATTATTTTTGGTTTGAAATTCAAAGACATATTGTAACGTCCCGTATTTTTGGTAGTCAAATATTTAATTTATTTTATTATTTTATAAATATTTATTTGGAATTTATAAATGGATTTATAATATAGAATTTGTTAATAAAACGACGTTTGAATATATATAAATTTATATTTAATTTAAAACGAGCTTGTAATATCGCGATAGTTCGTCATATTGAGTCTTAAACTTCTATTGAATATATAGAATACATTTTAACTCAAAATTCTTTGAAACAAGAAACGTTTGAATTTAGGTGACTATAATTTTCTAATGAAAGAGAAAAATCAAGATTTCATATTATAGATTATTAGTTATGTCAAAATCAAATTTTCAAATAGTCGATGTAAATTCATTTATAAACTATAACGTTTATTTAATAAATTTAAAAGGATTTATTTATATTTTTGGATAGTATAACTCGAAAATGTTAACGTTAAGTTATAAATCCATATTGGTTTATATTTGAAGCTATCTATATTTCCATTTGTATATATATGATAGTAATAATTTATTATTATTTAATTGAATTATTTTATATAAAATAATATTTTATTTATATTTTATAAGCTTTAGAAATGACCATTTTGCAAACGTCCTCGGTTTTCGATGAAACGAGTTTCATTGGAATCGTAACGTTAAATTATTGTACGAAACCAAATTTCATGGTAATCTGATGTTGTATGTGACAACGATAGCCATAAACGCTCAGTAGTTTCGTATAACGCTTAATTAAATTATTTAATTTAAATAAATGAGTATTTGTGTATACTTTGAGCAAATGATCGAACTAAGCTACGAAACTAATTCCGTTGAATTCGTATTGACGTTTAGAGTCAGGATAGGTAGGTAGTTCATTATTTTTGAAGACCGTGTATTTTGGTGTCTAAAATAGCGTCATTTTGCGTATAAAGTACCATTCCGGGAAACAGTCTCGGAATACGATGAAAATTGTGCCATTGGATTCGTATTAGTAAATTATTATTGGATTTAAATTTTTGTATCAATCGAATTTACCATTTGATCGTACGAGTAGTAAATGCTTAGATTTTTATTTATTCGTTTTATTGATTTAATATGGAATTTAAGAATGACCGATTTTTTAAAGAACTCGATTTTCAATGAATCTAATTTTATTAAATCCGTAATGATTTATTATTGTAGTATTTCAAATTTCAAGTTAATTAGATTTAATTTGTGATCGTGTGCAATTTAAAAGTGTGTCGATTCATGTATTTGAATTATACAAACGACCTTGGAATTCGACGAAACCTGTTCCACTGTATCCGGAATATTGTTTTATGCTAGGATTTCAAATTTCATCCCAATCGAAGATTGTATGAAGTCTTTTTAGTGCGCTACTTCGCGTTGAAGTTTCAGTAATAATATAATATTCTATGGGTTTCCCATATAAAAGAGTCACACCCCTATTTCTTTCTTCCTGCGTGTTCAACATAATACCTGTGCCTCCATTACAATCTGAACGATTAAGAACATCCGATCTTCCTCCTCCTTTATATCAAAATCGACTCAACCTTGACTGAAGCTTCCAACAACAAATGTGTTCAACTCATTGAGATCTCCAAGGCCAATGGTTGTAATTGGATATGGGTAGTCGGTGGTGGTAGTATCGACATCGAGAAGGGTCGACGTTCAAAGTGGAATTGAGGGTGACTAGGAATGCTGGGTGGCACTAGATTTCTGGGGATGGGGAGGTGTGCTTAGGTGCGTGTTTCAGTGCTCTCCGATTAACTCTCGATCAACCGTGGAGAATGTGGCATGGTAGGGAAGATGACGTGCGTGGATTAGGGTTTGAAGCAGGAAGAACATACAAAGTCAGGGAGGAGCAAAGAGAAAACTGTCAGCCCTGCTAATTGTAATTAAAAGTAATCAACTAAAGTTAATTATAATTAAGGAATTGTTAACTAATTAAAATCGTGTATATTTAAACTTGGATAACTTTTACCTATATGAACAGAATTGGATGAAACAAGTTGCAATGAGATCGTGGTGACATGATCTACTTTATGGAACTAATTTGGACAGATTTGGAAGTAGCCAGAATTTACAGTTAAATTAAACGCATGTTTAATTTAACTATATTCGAACCACTACAACGATATATGGAATCAAAGTGAGCATAACTCACTCAGTTTGACCCAATTATATTTTATATAAATTGGGATTGATAGTTGTTTAACGTTTGTGGAATGTGTGCTATATATATTGGATGAATTGTCTAATTTAAACATTCGTTGATTTAAATTAAATGAAACCGTTATTCTAACGATTTTATAACAAATGAGATAACTTACCTTGTTGGTCACGTTTATAGTAATATAAACATATTAAATTAAAAATGGATGCTCAAATTGCTGTTATTGATTTAGTTTTGGAAATTATTATCTGAATATTGAATTAAATTTTGAGGAAACGTATTTGGGTGCAAGGAAAATGTGAGAACCCGTTACTTCCCCGTGAAGGAAAGAGCGGATACTTTGAGAACAACACACAAATGAACGCAGACGGGAGAACATTTCATTGCTATTACAGCAATTCCATCAGATACAAGAGTATACAGAGTATAATGAATAAATTACATTCGATATATATCAGAGATTACAATAAATTACATAGCAGCGGAAAAACAATGTAAAACACAACTGAAAGTAATACACGAATACAGAGCTTTCCGAGCATCGTTCTAGCTGTAAATCAGGATCCTGTGAATATAAATCTGCAAAACCAAAACTACTAGCTGCCCGTGTAGAAAATAGGGGCACCCGGGGTTTAGGTTAAAACAATAAACTCCCGGTCAGTCATGTGACTGGTGTGAGAACTAAAACAGTTATTTAAAACTTTACTTTAAAAGAGAGTAATTCAAGGGACCACGCCATATAACACGGAATGGGTTTCCTCCCAAGAATACCAGTGCATAGAATAAACAACGCAATGCTTTTTCGAAAAATGAAGCTATTATAAGACCCAGGTCCCATCACACAATGCAACGCAAGCCGGAGGATAGGGTTTTACCTTATAACAACCAAACATGCTTGGTACATTTAAAAACAAATCATTTGATACTATAATAAGTGTATAGTGTCAAAACAATTTCAATCATAAATATAAATCATAGACGGCATAAGTGCCCCATACCACTATGTCGCCATACTAGGCTCTACAAATAAAGCTGAAATACACGTATTGGAAATTGGATTTCCGTCATGAGTCGAGGCAAGGGGCAAGTTCCTCTCCGCTTTCGAGACACTCTAGCAAATGTCCCAGGGCTACGCACTCTGGGCAACCCTTGAATCTTCAGGGCCGGTCCTCTCTTACGTTTGAGGATTAGTTATTCCTGAACACACGTTTCCCGGTCCTTACAGACCTAAAATCGAGGCGCCTCATCCAACAACCACATAGGTGAAAAGTATATAAATGTCAGGGCTGGTAAGTCACTGACACCACCAAAGCTAGAAAGAAACGTCGTGCTCTCCCTGCAGTCCGTATCCCGTTTTTTACTCATACCGAGGTGTGAGGCTCGCGAATTCTCGTTATACACAAAGCTATGCCACAAAGGCCGTGCTTTGATCATCAACCACAAGACTTTGCTTTTCAACATAAGCCTTGATCCATGCAACTCAGCATGCCACACAGTCAATTCATGCCATGCGATTGGTATCTATCGATATATAACCTCTAAGCTCGTACGTCTCAGAGAAGGGCGTTAAGCAAGAGAATAAATTCTCCGCCGCCAAACAGATATATATTTAACAGAAATCAATCAACACAGAATAAAATCCAATGTCAGACACACAATCCATTTACAAGTTCGTTCTGGGTCTGAACGAAACCGGAGGCACTTTCCTCGCATATCCATCGATCTCCAAGTACGTCTGGACGACCACCAACTGATTCCCTCATCTTGGGTGTACAGCCCAATCAAGATCATCAATAATCACCCAAACGATGTGAAGACTTCCGGTCTTCCACCACCGTCTTCATCTTCGACATATCGTCGAATCGGTTATTCAGAATGGGTATAAACCCGGCCTTTCCGAACAACCCGCGTATATTAAAAACAAATGTTACACAAACACAACATACGCCTCATTCCAATTCTTTAGTCACTAACCGTAAATCAGTAAGAGAGCAATTTTCCAAATATTAACCCCGAAGGCCGAAACCAACATCAGATTAATATCCAGGAAACCATTCTTCTTAACTAACCTACAGCTAGTTTCTAAATTTCATATTCTTAGGGAAAGGTTCCCATTAATTTTATCCAAGATAAATTCTTTAAAATTTATCCTTTAATCTTCCTTTGGATGTCATATCAAACCAAATTATGGTTTTCCAAACTAGTCGAGATCAGCGAACCACATCGAAGTAATTATTTATTTTATTTCCCAATCCCAACCTATTCATCCCATGAAGCAAAACTGGTAATACTCCATATCTAACACCACAGTGTTATCGGTAAAATTAATTACTATTTCACGTTCAAATCTAATTAAAGATTTGACAATCGTTTTGGAGCAAAACCGGTGATACTCCCTTCTCGCTCACTTTCTAAATTTGATAATTTAGATTATCAATTCACATTTTGAATCTAATTACAGATTCATTAAAACTCCATTTACTGGGTTAAAGAACTAATGTAATTTAAAACACAGTTCACGATAAACCCAAATCATATTCTATTTATTATCGGGTTAAAGAACTAGTGTTATTTAAAACACCCTTCACGATAAACCCATGAATCAATTCTATTTAAAACCCATTTCAAATCCAATTTATTTATTTAAAAATAAATGGGTTTGAATTTTAGTTCAAAACTAGTTCATTTCGATAAAAATCTATTTTTATCTTTTCAAATATGGAGTTTTTCATCACATTTTTTCCCAAATCATTTCTTATGATTTTACACAAATTATTACTATTTTTAATAATTTTATCAAGGCCCGTACAGTCGATTTCCAACAACGACCATCGATCTGCACTTACAACGACCTTTTCTAAATTTGATTTGGACGTATCTCCAAATCCAACCGTTAGATTTCGAATTTCTAATATTCGTTAGAAAGCTCTTTTCGATACGAACCCAACGGTTCCGGTTTTAGGAGAATCCGACGGTCGGATCTCCCGTAATGTCCGTTTGAAATAAATGGTCGAAATTCACGAACTGCCGCGGCGCGGCGCGTTCTATTCAGGCCATTATATAATATATATTTCGTCGATTTCTATTTAAAACGAATTATATAAATAGTTTTGAATTCGTTTCAAAAACAATTTCAACCTTTATTTCAAATTCAAATCAAAAATTGAATTTTCTATTATAAATCCTTTTTACTTTCATTTCTATTTGATTTCAATTCAAATCGATTTTAATTCGATTCGAATTCATTTTCTTTTCAATTTAATTCAATTCTAATTCGTTATATATTCCCTTCAAATTCAATTTCTTTTCTATTCAAATCAAATTCCATTTCTTTTCTATTCAAATCAAATTCAATTTCTTTTCAAATCAAATCATATTCAATTCGTTTTCTAGTCAAATCAAATTCAATTTCTTTTCAAATCAAATCATATTCAGTTTAAATCAAATTCATTTTATATTCAAATCAAACTCATTATATATTCAATTCAATTCGAATTTGTTTTATATTCGATTTAATTCGAATTGGTTTTCTATTCGATTCAAATCAAATTGGTTTTCTATTCGATTCAATTCAAATTGGTTTTCTCTTCGATTCAATTCAAATTGGTTTTCTATTCGATTCAATTCAAATTGGTTTTCTTTTCGATTCAATTCAAATTGGGTTTCTATTCGATTCAATTCAAATTGGTTTTCTATTCGATTCAATTCAAATTTAAAAACGAATATAATCGATATAAATATCGTTCGCGTCAAAATAACGCATCTCTAATCAATACGGCTTTATATATTTCAATAATTCCTCTATTCTATTCATCAAATGAATATTTATTTTTGTCAACACACGACTAATCTCAACGAATGAATACTATCCACGTGTGACTATTTTTATTAAAATATTTCGTTCAACACATGACTAATCTCAACGGATGAGTACAGTCAACACATGAACCTTTATTTTATAGTGATAAAGATATAAATTTTATTGTTAAACTATTTCGTTCAACACATGACTAATCTCAACGGATGAGTACAGTCAACACATGAACCTTTATTTTATAGTGATAAAGATATAAATTTTATTGTTAAACTATTTCGTTCAACACATGACTAATCTCAACGGATGAGTACAGTCAACACATGAACCTTTATTTTATAGCGATAAAGATATAAATTTTATTGTTAAAATATTTCGTTCAACACATGACTAATCTCAACGGATGAGTACAGTCAACACATGAACCTTTATTTTATAATATTCTTTATCTTCTAAATTGGAATGAGGCCCAATCAATTACCATATAAAGCTAATTATATGGATTTTCATACAACACATGTATATAATAGCAACGATAAATAATCAACCATTATCCAAAGTGCACTACACTGTACAAGCATCAAATATAGATATCTAACGCTTATAACAGCCTGTCAATCAATCGATCGACATACAACTAATTATTGGGATTAGTGTATGCCGTATTTTATCCCAATACCCGTGTGGGGTTTCACACAATCAAACACAGATTTTTATTTGTGCAGTTGGGCGATGTGTAAAATTTATCGTCCCAATCAATGTCAGTCAAATCAATGTACATAAACAAACCGTCCGGTTTGTAAATGAATATTTATTTATTCACATTCACTATATTCATATTCACGTTAAAAATTATATTTTTAACGATAAAACATTTTATTTCAACATATGAATTTCTATTCAGTTCATTCTTTAAATAAAATGATATTTTTATTTTTCTAACTTATTTTAGAAAATCTCGGCGGCATAACGGCACGATACTAGAAACGGGACGAGGCCTAGCCTTATCCCCGGTCTAGTGAAGGCCCACGCCATTCACACATCAATCAAATCCATTCTATTTCACCAAACAACTCAATTCAAACCAAATAATCTAACCAACTACACAATCAAACAATTAAACAAACAAGCCATCCATGGTCTGTGGATGACGGGTGTCGGGTGCTACTAAACACCGTCTGCATCCTAGCATATATATATATATATATATAACTAGAAAAAGAAATTGAAGAGTGAGAAGTTCTCACCAATAGCTATTCCTACTCCACGACACTTCATTTATAGAAATCATCGCCATTCTCGCCTTTTGTCGCTTTCGTTGTCCGCTTTCACTACATATGTAAAAATCACATTTTTATATACTGATGTCTTTAAAATAAAAATCACATTTTTATTTGTTCCCTTTCAATTTAAAAATCATATTTTTATAATCACTACATATATTTAAAAATCGAATTTTTACATCGCTATTCAATATATAAAAATCGAATTTTTACTTCGCTATTCAATATATAAAAATCGAATTTTTATCTCGTTATTCAATATATAAAAAACGAATTTTTACCATGCTACTATATAGATAAAATTCTATTTTTACACCGCTGCTATATAAAAAAGATTTCGCCTTTTCCCATATAAAGATTCAATTTTTATTCCACTACATATATAAAGGTGATATTTTTAATATTCCTGTCATGTAAAAATTATATTTTTAATTCCCTACATAAACAAAAATCATATTTTTACATCTTTTACATAATAAAGATTATATTTTTAATACTTTAAAAATATGAAAATCATATTTTTATTTCTACAAATATAAAGATCATAGCTTTATCGAAGTAAAAACTGAAAAGAAAACTAAAATTAAAATTAAAAGGGATAGAACTCACCTTTTCTTTCATCGTTGAAATCGGATTTTGGAAGGAGGGAGGGGGTTTGCGTCTTCAGCGGAAAAGGGGGAGGAGAGAGGCGGAGCGGAGGTAGAAGAGGAGGAGGGGAAGGAGAACGGAGGAGGTGATCGAAGCTGGGGGGGGGGGGGGACTGCGTTGAAATGGGTCGGGGTTTGGGTGCTTCGGGGGTCGCGTGGAGGGGCTGCGCCAGAGCGCGACTTGGGGGGGGGGGGAAGGAAGATGGTCAGCGGCAGCACCGCTGGGGGGCCGCGACTCTTTTTTTTTTTCTTCTGTAAAAATGAAAGAGAGGGGGGGGCATATGAAAAATATATATATATATATATATAATATAAAATATTTTAATTTTAAAAAGTAACTTTTTATTTCGAAGTCGAAATCAAGCCAACCGCCTGTCGTCCATAGCTAATTACCCCCATTCCGAACACAATGGGATATGTATCGTAAGCTGATTCGATCGTTTCGATCAGTTTCCGTCAAAATCAACATATAACTCTATATATTGAATTTGAACGCGCATTTCAATTTACTGGGGTCACATACTAACTCTAAAAATTTCCGAAAAATATTTTCTAGCTTTGTATTGACGATACGGTCCTAACAAAACTAGTTTCGTCGAATTCTGAGACCGTTGGAAAAATGGCCATTTTCCAGTCGATTAAAATCAACTAAAACTGGTCAAACACGTTTCCCTTTGCCACGCTCACATATTGAATCGAAAAATTATGAAATTTGGAATCTAGCAATAATTTGACACTGCAGATCCAACAAAAGTGGTTTCGTCGAAATCCGAGGTCGTTTGCAAAATTCCCATTTTTAAGGGCCTGAATTCCATAGCGACTATTCAGAATTTTCAACTGGATATATCTTTTGATTCCCGCTATGAAATTTCGATTTTTCGGATTCGTTGGAAAGATATTCTCAATTAGATTCCATTATTTTTGGTTTCACTAAAATCCGGATTGTTTTGCACCCGGTACATTCAATTGAAGTTTGAAATCGAATTATCGAACTACCGCGCCATTTTCAATTCTATTTATAATTATATATAATTATTTATATTCTAACGACGACGTATATAATATATACGTTCTAAATATATTCAAAAATAAATTTTTGTCGGTTATTATTTAAAATATTCTATTTTAAATATTCAAAATTCGCTAAAATTGCCAAAATAAAAATTTTAAACTGGCTCAGAATTTCCGGGTTATTACAGAATAACAGGTTGAAGTGATCCAACTAGATTTCTCACTAATAGTTGTTAAATTATATATATATTATAATATATGTTGAAATATGAATTTGTGATACATGAATCAACCTTGTGGAGGAATCCAACCGGATTCCTCACTAATATTGATAACGTTTATCAATATGATTGGATATGTGTGATTAAATGTGAAATTGGTTAATATTTCATGGTTCGGTACTAGTAGACATTCACTTCTTTAGTACCAACGATAAAATAAAAGACTGTTGGACTCGATGCTAAATCGATTCCGATCACTTTCAAAGTTATGTTTATCAACGTTTACTTTAGAATTAACGTCGATGTTTTATTTACGTTTTTATAATCATTAAATTATAATTTATGGAAATTCTAAGATATTATTAAATAAATGGTTAAATTGATGTATAATGAGGTGTACTAATGAATTTAAGTGAAATGGTCGTATTAAAACATTTAAATGCCGTATATGGAATTTATAAGATTTTTTAAGTGTTGGAATGGTTTAATGGATGGTAAATATATAAGGATCCATTAAAAGAGCTGAAAAATGATTTTCTACAACTAATAAATGTTTTTGCAAAGTTGTTTATAATTATATGAAATGGAAATAAATAACTTTCGTGAATGAGATTAATGTAAATGGAATAGTAAATGGGATATTGATTGGAAAGTATAATTGGGTTTAGGAAAAATAATTAATAAACGAGATTTCAAGGCAAGATTTCTCAAAAGTAGTTATAAATGGGAATACGTGTATAAATGGAATTATAAGGGAAAAGAGCTAAGAAATGGATTTCCTAAAGTAGAGGAGTTAGCCAAACAAGGGTTTAAATATTGGCAAATTAATTGAAAGATTGCTAAGTAAAAGAATCCTAATTATTTGCAAAGTAACCGCGAATAGAAAGAATTTGATAAATAAAAAGGGTTAATGATTTTGGAAATAAAATCTATAACATTTGTTTACGAATATTAAGTTGAACTACTTTGGTTAAATAACGTAAGATTTTGTAAAATATTTTTATATATGACTTTAAACAATAAATAATAGTAGTCGCGAATGATTTGAAAAATAATTATTATAAAGAGATGTTTAAAGAAATTGGAACCTACTGCACATTGGTTGAGTCGAGTAACTTTCGAGGTGTCAATCTGATGTGGGTTTCGGCCTTTGAGGTTGTATACTTAGAGATTATTTCACTTACCAATTACAATGAGGAGTTAATAAAGTAGAAGTGAAATGATAACTGAATGTTCTTGTATAAAATAAGAAAAGTGAAATGTTTTCATAATATTGGAAATTTAGAAGTTTTATTAACGATTGGTTAATTTAAGAGGCTAAATGATGCTGGATATTGAATCAGTGGATTTGTTTTCTTTTTCATGAAAGGTTGTTCATTTAATAGTTAAATAACCAACTATCAAATCCGACCCATACGATTGTTGGTACGGAAAGACCGAGATTGAATTTATATCCATTTCGAATCAGCCAACACGTAAATGTCAAAGGTGCTGGTTGAAGATGGAATAATTGAAGACCATGGATCTTCATGAATGGAAGAACTACTTGTTGAATTTCTCTGGTTAGCTCCCAGATATATTTTGGCAGTGATTCTGTCGTAATTGAAATCTTTGGATTGTAAGGACTACACGTTACTGATCCATAGGGTGATTCCTATATAAGGATGTGGTAGGAGGGTACCTTCGATTAATCCTGTTCCTGGATGACTTGTATGGACGTATGTTTGACAGAGTATTTCCAAATGATCACGTACGTTGATTTCTACAATCGTACTTCTGTTGGTAGTGGAGGAACTCATTTCTCTTTGCTTAAACATCCAAAATATTTTTGTGGACGTCAATTAGTAATTTTATGGATTTGACAATGTGAAATTCAAAGTAAATGGTTGGCAGATGTTCTAGAAAGGTAATTGTGACCTCAAGGCTTATAACACGGGAAACGATATAAAATCGGGTAGGTCGCATGGCTATGTGGGTCGCTCCCACTAGGGTGTATTGCCACCATCAAGAGAAATTTCATTTGTTCTTTCATTTTTATATCTCCGCGGAATATGGTGGCTGCCGCTGTAAGGTGACAATATATTCAGAACATTCAAGCGAAGTGAGTGACCAGTCATGTTTAGCCGAGTTGTAAGATGTTCTTGTGAACATAGTGTATTCCTCTCTAGAGATACACTATTAAAAGGTGGTCCCATACCTTGCCATAGTTGGAAATCCATTTTCCAATAAGAGCCCGCGGTTTTTGGTTATAGACTATGTATGTAGAGCATAAGATGTAAGTGTAACACCCCGCCTCCGCCAGGGTGACTCTTGCAAGCACTCTGACTTTGGAGGGGCGTTTGAATCAGGTAAACATGCATAATGATATATCAAGGCAGAACAAGAACATATGTATATACGTAAACAGAGTAAATAACATAGATAAAACAGCGGAAGATTTCAAACCATTTCAAAACAAGTCTGGTACAACATAATGTCAATTTTCCAAATACACAAGTCTAGATAAAAACAACATTACTGAAAAACTGAAATACATAAGTACTATCCCCAAAATAAGTGATAACCATAGCTAGTTTCATGTCAAGACCGTACATGAGCTAAAATCCCACAAGCAAGCGATCAGAAATCCAAGCTAAGCTCCAATATTCCCACCCTGAGAACCTGGGGGGGGGGGGGGGGGGGAAACGGAAGAAAAGAGGCGAAAGAAAACAGGTCAATCAAAAAGACTGAGTAAGCCCTACTACAATCAATGTAAACTGATAAAGTTAACTGGCATGAGAAGCAGGTATGATCATAAGGATAACAACATACTAGCATGATGATTAACCAACAAGGTAGATAAAGGTGTCATCGCATAATCATGTTTAAGGTTTTGCACCACAGGTGTACTAGCAAACTAACATGACTTGAATAAACAAGTATTGATCCCTTGGCCCAAGCTTTGGCCCAATAACATGAAGTGACCCCAATACGAGGTCCAATAACATGAAGTGACCCTAATACGCGGTCCAACCAAACGGTCTAGTCGATCAGCTCCCTATAAGCCTAACTCGTCACGTGTTGGTGTCAATACGGCCCAAACATAATTGTAGTCAGACTGCCGGGTCTCCCGTCGGGTGTATCAAGCCCTAGGGTGTCAACCCCTGGACACCATAAACATAAGCGCACAGTCTCGATCTACTGGTACCCGTGCATGTTTTCCCCGGCTTCGGACTATGTGCACGACCATAGTCTGCCCGGAACTACACCGGCGTACCCATCTGCCGTCGTTTTTGGTCTCTTACCTCAAGTCCAGTAATCGTGCCCCCACCCTAGCCTAGTCCCTA
Source organism: Allium sativum (assembly GCA_030737875.1). Lineage (NCBI taxonomy): Eukaryota > Viridiplantae > Streptophyta > Magnoliopsida > Asparagales > Amaryllidaceae > Allium > Allium sativum. The sequence continues at coordinate 548,643,485 of CM060912.1, read as the reverse complement.
GGGTCTTGATGATACAACTGGGAATTACTGCTGGAGTGGACCCCCATTGCTAGGATTTTCTAGTGGGTTAAGTACGGTTTAACCCTCTTGCTAATCATGGATTAACTTGGTTAAGTGTAACGATGAGTTCACGACTTAACCCTGATTAATCTACCAAGCCCAAATTGGTTAAGTATTAAGTGGACCATGACTTAACCCTAATCATGAGGCATTAATTAATTTAATGCTCCTTAACCTCTCACATTAGACCTTGTTGTGGTTACTAGTTAAGCCGGGCGGGTCCGGGTAGCTTTACACCACAACTTGGTCTAACCTCGGGTTCAAGGTACAACATGGCCAACTTCTCACATTGGGTCCTATTGTTTGTAGCAACTAGTTAAGCCGGTCGGTTCCGGGTAGGTTTACGCTACAAACTCAACCCAACCTCGAGTTGGTCACACTTATCTTTTCTAAGTGTCATGTCCATCATGTTTCCAAAACATGTTACAAGTTTTCAAGCATTTGGGTAGACCTAACTTAATAGGTAAATTCCCAAAGGGTAGACCTAACTTAATAGGTAAATTCCCAAGCTTATGTTTTTATGTCTTTTAAGTTTACCCAACCCCAAACGCAATCCCATCGCTTACATATCGCAATAGCGCATAAAGGATAGAAAGAGGGAACTTGGCATAATCATGACATAAAGGTGTTGAAGCCACAAGTTCAACATGGTGGCATATGAAATGTACATGTGTTCATATACTTGCATATTACATTTTTAGGCCTCAAAAGCATGCATAAAACCAAACTTAGCATATTGGTGATACATGGTGATAAATGACATGTAGAAATGGCCATAAGTTCGCATTTAGCCTCACATGCAAGTTATCATAAGGGATATGATAACTTACATGTTGCCAAAATGCAACCTTTAGCATAAAGCTTGAAGCTTTATGTTCATAAACCCAAGATAAGCTTGCATAACATGATAACATGAACAAAAGGATCAACCCAAACTTGCATAACATAACTTGCATATCATATGACAAACTTGCATATCAAACTTGCATAACATAACTTGCATATCATATGACAAACTTGCATATCAAACTTGCATAACATAACTTGCATATCATATGACAAACTTGCATAACATAACTTGCATATTATATGACAAACTTGCATATCAAACTTGTATAACTTGATGAACTTGCATAACACATCATAGTAAACTTGCATATCATATCATAGTAAACTTGCATAACACATCATAGTAAACTTGCATATCACATCATAGTAAACTTGCATAACACATCATAGTAAACTTGCATATCACATCATAGTAAACTTGCATAACACATCATAGTAAACTTGCATATCATGGCAAACTTGCATATCATACATTTAACTTTAGAGTTTAAGTATGAAAGTAGAATAAGGCTTACAATGCTTATGAAGACACACAAAACTATGACAAAGCTCTTATGCAACCAATTAGACCCAAAATGCAAGCTCTAACATAAAAACCCTTGAGCCAAAATGATCAAAACCCTTGCTTTATGATGTAAATATGGAAATTTGACTTGAATGCAAGCTAATGATGCTCATACAAGCTTGAAAACACTTGTATGCATGGAAAATCTCTCTTAGAAATAATTTTAGAGTTTTATGAAGAGAGTGGAGGCCATGAGAGGTAGAATTTTGCCATAGTTTAGTTGTAGGATTGATTAATGATGATTTAGGGTTAGGTTAGGGGCTTATTTATAGAGATTAGGATTAGTTCTAGCCTTAGGATTAAACCCTAGTTCTAATCTCAGCCCTCAAAATCGAATCTGGCCCCCAAACTTAACACAAACCCAAAATGGTGCACCAGACAGAACTGCCCGGCTGGACCAAGTCGACAGCCAAGTCGACAGGGCTGTCGACTTGGGTCCAACCAAGTCGACTCCCAAGTCGACAGGCCTGTCGACTTGGGTGCTCTGGCGGGAATTTTCCCGCTTGGCCCAAACTGGCCCAAATTTTCCAAATTCAAACTTGAATTTGAATTCTGTTTTTACTTTGAATTTTTCTGAAAACTTCGTTGGGCCTTAATCGGGTCATACGGACTCCGATTTTCGAAAACTCGGACTCTATTTCGCGTATTTTTCCGAGACGAACGCAATGGCATAACCCGTTTCCCTTGATTCAGATTTTAGAATTAAATTCTGCCTCGATTTACATTATTACAGGTTATTGAAAATACGGGTTGTTACATTCTCCCCTCCTTAAAGGATTTCGTCCCCGAAATCTTCAAGTTAGGAAGAACGTATCCTACCATCCAACATCCATCTACTCAAAACATCAACCACGAGCAATCATTGTCCTTACAAGATTCTAAATGTTGTATGAACATATGCAAAGGTGTGTGTATATGTACTTATCTAATGCAAATATCATCAATGCAAATTATGTTAGTGAAATGAATCCATATGTATGCAATCCCTAACATAATGTATAACATCTATGTGTGTGCACATAACATACATCCATATGCAACATTCATGTGATAACACAAAAATTTTCATCCATGAATAAGCATAAACACTCATGCATATGCAATATGAGGAGTGTGTGAGCCGATCTAGTGCCTAATGTGTATAATGCATCCACGAGTAACCACTTGCAACCATCAAGCATAACATGTTTCAAACACATGTTTCATCAAAAGGGTTTCTACCTAAGGTTCTCATGGCAAGATTAACATGATAAAAAGATGATCAAGACAAACATGGATAGCAAAAGATATGCTACAAAGAGATCGGGAAGATAAGCAGGATCTACTCCTTTCGGATTACAAGAAATCCTTTCCTAACCCAACCCATATCCTATAAAAGCCCAAAAGGTTTAGTCAACCTAACGGACTCCCTTCAAACCCTGACATGTATTACTAGCCAATAAGTCATACCTCCCGACAGAAATAGGACCGAAAATGGGACCGAGAGGATATACATAAAAAGATAATATAAGAGTAAGTTCCACAGGAAAACAAGGATCAAGGATATGCTCTTAAAAAGAGATATGATGCGCGTATCTAGCCTTCAGTCTTCTAAGTCACGTTTCCTTGAGCTTAACTCCACTGTGCTTTGACCGTCTTTTACCTCATGATTTCTTAGCTTCTTAACTCTTATTTCCAAATATGAGTTGGAACCCATTCCATTATCGCCTCTCGTCTTCTTTTTCACTTACTCTCTTATCATTCTTGGCTTAAACATAACTATGACCTCATGGTTTCATGCAAGCTCTCCAAAGTTCACTAGTGAATCCTGGATCTCGTTTACTTACTATAAAGTATTCCACGCAGCAGAACTTTTCTCGAAAATACCAATCCACGTTGCCAATGAACCATCCGCCTGCGAATGATAGGCCGTGCTTAGATTCAGTTGCTTGCCCATGACTTCCCGTAGACTATCCCAAAACTGGCTAGTGAAGATTAAGTCATGGTTACTAACTATACTTTAGGGAACCCCGTGCAACTGCTTTATTTCTTGAAAGTAAACTGTCGCTAGCTAGGATGCAGTCCTTTCGCTCTTTACCGGAGTGAAATGAGCACTCTTCGTGAGTCTACCTACTATGACCCACATGCTCGTATTCCCTTTCTTGATCTAGGCAGTCCATCCACGAAATCCTTCATGACGTTTTTCCCTCTTCCATTGCGGGGACCTTCAATGGATATAACAGCCCACCGGGCTTCTATGACTCGGCCTTTAACCTGTTGGCACAACATGCACCTTGAGACAAACTCGGCCACCTCCTCGGGTGATGTGCATCTTCAAGAACCTTCTTTCTCTCATCGCGTCTTAGCCATCCCTTGTCATCTATAGCGAGGTGACTTATCATCTCGCCTCGAGTCAACTTGTCCATGATCTCGACTAACTGCGGGTCTTCTTTCTGTGAAGTCCCTACTTGATCCAGAAGGGTAGGTCTAAGCTCAAGGGACGCTAACTAACTAATTAAACTGAGAGAACTTCTTACTTCAATTGTCCTCATCGGAGCTTTTCGGTTTTGAATCGCGATTACTAAGCCTTGCTTAGAAACTATGTGCCCAAGAAGTCTAACTCCTTTTTCTCCAAAATGACATTTGGAGGACTTGGCTTTCAACTGATGCGCCCTAAGCGTATCCATCACCTCCTTGAGATGTCTAGCATGTTCTTCCTCGTTCTTTAAGAAAGTCAGGATATCGTCTACAAAGACTACCACAAACTCGTTCAGGAACTCCCTAGACACCCTACTCATCATGTCCACAAAGTAGGCGGGTGCATTAGTCAAACCGAATGGCATGACCAGCCATTCTAAGAATCCATCTGGAGTTCTGAACGCAGTCTTGTCTATACTATCTTCAGCTACTCTGAGCTGATGGAATCCAGTAGCAAGATCAAGAGAAAACAGATGTTCCTACAAGCTGATCAAACAAATCATCGATCCTTGGCAATGGTTGCCTATTCTCTTTGTTTAACTCACGATAATCAACACAAAGTTAGAGAGAACCATCTGCCTTGGTATCAAATACCACAGGCGCTCCCCATTCAAATATACTTCGTCTAATGAAGTTCTTCTCAAGCAACTCCTTGACTTGCTTTCTTAACTCTCATCTTGCGGGGCCATGTGCCTAACCGGCCACGAAACTATCTTGGCATTATCAACCAGATAAATGCGGAAATCTATCTCTCGTTTAGGGGTAGCCCCCCTTCTCTTCACCCAAGATATCAGGATATTCCCGGACCACCTTCACCGATTGCAAACTATCGATAGACGAGTTGAGGGATTCAAGATAACACAACATGATGGGACTCATAGGGTTACTAGAAATTTTTATGGTATTACTGAGGCGAGTCACAAGCCTCTCAACCCTATGCTCAAAAATCAAGAATGGCTCCAAAACTGGAAAACCCATCCATGCCCAAAAATCAACCCATACCCCATGAAACCGAGAATATAAACATCACGCGAGAATTCAAATCCACCTAGATAATAGACAAATGGGCGGAACCCCCAATTGGATTTGAAACACACACGGGATCATTAACTAGACTAGTACTTAGGTGCAAACTATCAGCAAGATCAGATGAGATAAAGCTATGCGATGCACCAGAATCAAATAAGGTACGAACTGAAAAAATCAGAAATATATACAAGGCTCTCAACAGAAATACTACCTCGATCGGGAACTGGAGCGGCATTGAGAGCATGAACTTGCCTTCCCGAAGGTCCAGCACGCTGAGTCTGACCCTGGCCTTGCCCTTGCTTCTTCGGGCAATCTTTGTTGAAATGTCCAAACTCACCACAATGAAAGCATTCACCACTCCTCCTTTTTCTCTTCCTACAATCCTTAATAAGATGCCCAACTGAACCGCAATAATGGCACTTCCTCTTGTCGTTATTTCCCTTGTTGTTGTTCCCCTTGTTGCCTTGACTCTTGTTCTTGTTCTTATTGCCTTGACTGCTCTGACCACTTGGATTACCCTGATTTCCTTTCCACTGGGAATCAGTCTTCTTGGCTTGAGTACCATTCATCTTGATCTCCTTCTTGTCACTCCTATTCTCTTCATTGAGTTGGTCCATATTCACCAAGCTCTCGAAAGTTGCCCCCAAGGGTATATGAGTCATGGCTAAACCATGTAATGGCTCATTTAATCCTAGAGCAAAGTATAGGGCCTTCTTCTGAGCTGTGTTAACCAAGTCTAAACCGACCCGAGCCAGTTGATTAAACTTATCTATGTATTCCCTAATAGTCATGTCCCCTTGCTCCAGTGATAGGAACCTTAGTCCAAACTTTCCCCGAAAATCATCCCAAGTCTTAATTGGCCTAGTAGCGGTGGTGACCACCCACCAACGTGCAGCTTCTTCCTTTAGCAACCACACTGCTAATAAAACCTTCCTACGGTCATCTATGTCCAAGATAGCGAAAAGATCTTCGGTTTCTTTCAACCAATTCCTTGCCTTTACATAAGTCTCGGTTCCAAAGAAATTCTTGCAACCCATCGCCTTAAAGTTCTTACAAATCTCCGCGAAATCCTCTTGTGGATGCTGAGGGGGAGGAGGAAGAGGAACCTCAGCGACAGGAGGAGGAGGAACATTAACTACTGGAGGAGGAGGAACATCAGCGGGGCCGGCTTCGGTCGCCCTAGCCTCCAAAAGTCTCCTATACCAAAAAGGTACGTGTACTCCCACCGGAATGGCAAAGTTATTGGCCATACTGAAAACGAAGAAAAAGATAGATTCAGAATGGAGAAAAACGAAGGAATTTTGCTGATGGCTTTTTGGGGAATAGCCTTTAAAATAAACTAGACTTTTCTTTGGAAAATACTTTATACTTGGTTTTGAAAATAGTTTTCCAAAAGTTTTTTTAAAAAAAAAGCCTTTTTATTCCTTCTCGTAAACCATATGCTCTGATACCAAATGTAACACCCCGCCTCCGCCAGGGTGACTCTTGCAAGCACTCTGACTTTGGAGGGGCGTTTGAATCAGGTAAACATGCATAATGATATATCAAGGCAGAACAAGAACATATGTATATATGTAAATAGAGTAAATAACATAGATAAAACAGCGGAAGATTTCAAACCATTTCAAAACAAGTCTGGTACAACATAATGTCAATTTTCCAAATACACAAGTCTAGATAAAAACAACATTACCGAAAAACTGAAATACATAAGTACTATCCCCAAAATAAGTGATAACCATAGCTAGCTTCATGTCAAGACCGTACATGAGCTAAAATCCCACAAGCAAGCGATCAGAAATCCAAGCTAAGCTCCAATATTCCCACCCTGAGAACCTGGGGGGGGGGGGGGAACGGAAGAAAAGAGGCGAAAGAAAACAGGTCAGTCAAAAAGACTGAGTAAGCCCTACTACAATCAATGTAAACTGATAAAGTTAACTGGCATGAGAAGCAGGTATGATCATAAGGATAACAACATACTAGCATGATGATTAACCAACAAGGTAGATAAAGGTGTCATCGCATAATCATGTTTAAGGTTTTGCACCACAGGTGTACTAGCAAACTAACATGACTTGAATAAACAAGTATTGATCCCTTGGCCCAAGCTTTGGCCCAATAACATGAAGTGACCCCAATACGAGGTCCAATAACATGAAGTGACCCTAATACGCGGTCCAACCAAACGGTCTAGTCGATCGGCTCCCTATAAGCCTAACTCGTCACGTGTTGGTGTCAATACGGCCCAAACATATATAATTGTAGTCAGACTGCCGGGTCTCCCGTCGGGTGTATCAAGCCCTAGGGTGTCAACCCCTGGACACCATAAACATAAGCGCACAGTCTCGATCTACTGGTACCCGTGCATGTTTTCCCCGGCTTCGGACTATGTGCACGACCATAGTCCGCCCGGAACTACACCGGCGTACCCATCTGCCGTCGTTTTTGGTCTCTTACCTCAAGTCCAGTAATCGTGCCCCCACCCTAGCCTAGTCCCTAGGGTCTTGATGATACAACTGGGAATTACTGCTGGAGTGGACCCCCATTGCTAGGATTTTCTAGTGGGTTAAGTACGGTTTAACCCTCTTTCTAATCATGGATTAACTTGGTTAAGTGTAACGATGAGTTCACGACTTAACCCTGATTAATCTACCAAGCCCAAATTGGTTAAGTATTAAGTGGACCATGACTTAACCCTAATCATGAGGCATTAATTAATTTAATGCGCCTTAACCTCTCACATTAGACCTTGTTGTGGTTACTAGTTAAGCCGGGCGGGTCCGGGTAGCTTTACACCACAACTTGGTCTAACCTCGGGTTCAAGGTACAACATGGCCAACTTCTCACATTGGGTCCTATTGTTTGTAGCAACTAGTTAAGCCGGTCGGTTCCGGGTAGGTTTACGCTACAAACTCAACCCAACCTCGAGTTGGTCACACTTATCTTTTCTAAGTGTCATGTCCATCATGTTTCCAAAACATGTTACAAGTTTTCAAGCATTTGGGTAGACCTAACTTAATAGGTAAATTCCCAAAGGGTAGACCTAACTTAATAGGTAAATTCCCAAGCTTATGTTTTTATGTCTTTTAAGTTTACCCAACCCCAAACGCAATCCCATCGCTTACATATCGCAATAGCGCATAAAGGATAGAAAGAGGGAACTTGGCATAATCATGACATAAAGGTGTTGAAGCCACAAGTTCAACATGGTGGCATATGAAATGTACATGTGTTCATATACTTGCATATTACATTTTTAGGCCTCAAAAGCATGCATAAAACCAAACTTAGCATATTGGTGATACATGGTGATAAATGACATGTAGAAATGGCCATAAGTTCGCATTTAGCCTCACATGCAAGTTATCATAAGGGATATGATAACTTACATGTTGCCAAAATGCAACCTTTAGCATAAAGCTTGAAGCTTTATGTTCATAAACCCAAGATAAGCTTGCATAACATGATAACATGAACAAAAGGATCAACCCAAACTTGCATAACATAACTTGCATATCATTTGACAAACTTGCATATCAAACTTGCATAACATAACTTGCATATCATATGACAAACTTGCATATCAAACTTGCATAACATAACTTGCATATCATATGACAAACTTGCATATCAAACTTGCATAACATAACTTGCATATCATATGACAAACTTGCATATCAAACTTGTATAACTTGATGAACTTGCATAACACATCATAGTAAACTTGCATATCATATCATAGTAAACTTGCATAACACATCATAGTAAACTTGCATATCACATCATAGTAAACTTGCATAACACATCATAGTAAACTTGCATATCACATCATAGTAAACTTGCATAACACATCATAGTAAACTTGCATATCATGGCAAACTTGCATATCATACATTTAACTTTAGAGTTTAAGTATGAAAGTAGAATAGGGCTTACAATGCTTATGAAGACACACAAAACTATGACAAAGCCCTTATGCAACCAATTAGACCCAAAATGCAAGCTCTAACATAAAAACTCTTGAGCCAAAATGATCAAAACCCTTGCTTTATGATGTAAATATGGAAACTTGACTTGAATGCAAGCTAATGATGCTCATACAAGCTTGAAAACACTTGTATGCATGGAAAATCTCTCTTAGAAATAATTTTAGAGTTTTATGAAGAGAGTGGAGGCCATGAGAGGTAGAATTTTGCCATAGTTTAGTTGTAGGATTGATTAATGATGATTTAGGGTTAGGTTAGGGGCTTATTTATAGAGATTAGGATTAGTTCTAGCCTTAGGATTAAACCCTAGTTCTAATCTCAGCCCTCAAAATCGAATCTGGCCCCCAAACTCAACACAAACCCAAAATGGTGCACCAGGCAGAACTGCCCGGCTGGACCAAGTCGACAGCCAAGTCGACAGGGATGTCGACTTGGGTCCAACCAAGTTGACTCCCAAGTCGACAGGCCTGTCGACTTGGGTGCTCTGGCGGGAATTTTCCCGCCTCGCCCAAACTGGCCCAAATTTTCCAAATTCAAACTTGAATTTGAAATCTGTTTTTACTTTGAATTTTTCTGAAAACTTCGTTGGGTCTTAATCGGGTCATACGGACTCCGATTTTCGAAAACTCGGACTCTATTTCGTGTATTTTTCCGAGACGAATGCAATGGCATAGCCCGTTTCCCTTGATTCAGATTTTAGAATTAAATTCTGCCTCGATTTACATTATTACAGGTTATTGAAAATACGGGTTGTTACAGTAAGCGTTCTGCTAGATGGTTGTTTATTTGATATAGACACTATTATAATATCAGAATAAATATGATTTCAAAATGTTTAGTTATCGTAAGGTAAAAACCATCCGTATTTATGTGTGGATTGGCCTTGCGATTATCCTTTTCTTTCGAAAGGATTTTTAACTTTAAAAACAAGTTGGATGATACCTATAAATTTAGTTTGTTTTCTCACGCTAGTTCACCAGACTGATCCATGGCGTTTGCAATGCTCGGGTCAGGTCGAGTTTTATAGGTTCAGGATAGGATGCTGTGAAGTCCAGAGATGAGCTGAAGAAGTTCAAACATGTGATATTATCTAGTATTTATTCTGTTGTGTGTTATATATGAGGAAAGAATGTTATAACTGTCCAGATTTATTGGTACTCTGATGATTGTAAGTACTATTTCAAGCTCTCAATAAAGATTTATTTCTATATTATATTTTGTTCTGCTGCGATATGAGACTACGTGTTGTGTTGCTTAGTTTGCTTCTTCTTCTTTTCTTCCATTCTAACATTTCTTTCTTATCTTTTCTCACCCTCTAATCTCTTACTATTAACTATCTGGTGGTTTCAATACTTGGGTTTTTGGCAAGTAATGCAGGTTTATGTATTATTTTTGAAATTCGAGCGTCTAATTTCGCTAGGTCTTTACAGTGATATCAAAGCTAATTGTTGGCGTAACTCGGTAGAGATGGGGTTTGTAATACCCTAGATTGAGTTTGAGTATATATATATATATATATATATATATATGAGAGCATATTTGTAGATTTTATAGAAAAAGTTTTGTATTATTTTATTTGATCGGTTCAATTTTGAACTATCAACTGAAACGATGTTTTTCTTGTAAAGAGTGTAAATGAAATAATTTTGTCCAAAGTATATTTTTGTATAGAGTAGAAATAATTTTATCAAATTATGAAGTAATATTGGTTTGTTCGATTGATTTAAATGGAATACAAATTGGGTTAAAAATTTGAAATGGTTTAATATAACCAAAAAGAGGATATCACATAAAATTTATGAAGGAGAATTTTAAAAGGAAATTTAACTTAAGCTAAATAAACCAAGTTGGTAAAGGGAATTGTTTGGATCAAAGATTTAACTAATGAAAGTTAAATAGAATTGTATGAATCATAATTTAACTTGGAGCTAAGTTAAATAAAAATAGAATGAATGATTTTTGAAATAAAATCAGAATTTGGATTATTAAATTGAAATGAACCAATTAGAAAATCAATTTGGTAACTAAATACAGAAATGGAACTTAATTTAGTTAAGTGGAGTTAAGAATGGATATTTGAATAAATAAAATAGATTTGGAATTTGGATGTCAATCAGATATTAATCGATTGGTATTAAGGCATGTTAAACCAAAGCGAATATAGGCAAGTAAATATTACTATTAAATATTAATTTAAGTTAATAAAATTTAAATTGATTGGGTTATGCTGATTGTGCATTGTTTGTTAAAATGGTTGAATTAAATTCGTCAACAGTTTAATAAATTTGAATGAATGGAAAGCTAAGAAAATGAACTCGAGTACTAACAAAAGTGAATGGAGCCGCATATGAATTGAATGGATGATATAACCTTGTATTACATATAACTTTTTAAATGAATGAATGCTACCTATTTGATTTTGGAAATCTGTATAATTTACTTGTTGATAAATGAAGTATTATTTAAGAATTTCATGTATTTGTTTCTTAGATGATAAACTGAGTTAAGTATAAGTACCAGAAGTCTATGAGGATTGATTTCAGTTGAGTAAATTGCATATAAATTGGGAAAGTATGCTCAATAGGGCTTGTATACGGTACGCCTATGCGAAAATATAAATTTTAGTTTTTGAATTTCTTTTGCCACCGTGTAGGTCAATGTATATATATTTATTGTGCCTGCGATATCGCAGAACCCCTTGTACAGCCAAATTTTTCCGGAAATTTAAAGTGTTAGAAAATTGTGACGACCCGAACTTCCTGGACGGCCTAAACCAAACAAGAAGATGGATTGTCATAAGAACACGACGCATTAGAACATATAACGAGATAACATTTCATTGCTATTACAACAATTTACATCAGCGTACAAGACATCAGCGTACAAAGAATGATATTTAGCGGAATATATCAGAGATAATAAATTACAGACAACGGAAATTTAAATACATGAATATAATGTGCAACGGAAAACATCCACTAACACAAGTGAAGGAAATACATGGATACAAAGCATTCCATTGTATAGCTCCAACCGTAATCCAGGATCTTGTAAAAAGAAATATCTGCAAACCAAAACTACTAGCTGCCCGTGTAAAAATATGGGCACCCAGAGTTTAGGAAGGAAACAATAAACTCCAAGTCAGTCATGAGACTGGTGTGAGAACTAAAATAGTTATTAACTTTATTTTAATGTTTGGTAAATCAAGGTACCACATCGTATGACACGGAATGGGTGTTCTCCCAAGAATACCATAAAACAAACATTGCAATGCTAAAAAAAGAGAAATGAAGCTATTATAAGATTCAGGTCCCATCACAAAATGCAACGCAAGCTGGAGGATAGATTTTACCTTATAATGGCCAAACATACTTGATACAAGAAATTTATCTTTTATTATTATTAGTGCATAGTAAAGAAATCAATTTTGGATATAAATGTATCAATCTTATACGACATAGTACCCCATCCTACTATGTCGCCATATAGGTTTACAACTAAAATTGAAAGTCGTGTATTGGAATTTGGATTTCCATCTATTAACCAAGGCAAGGGATCTTCCTTATTCGATTTGAGACATTTCAGTCCATGCTTCAGGACTCACCCACAAGTGCACTGGAGCGGCAGGGCCGGTCCACTCATACGTTTGTGGATTGGTAAGTCCTGAACAATAGGTTTCCTGGCCCTATGGGATCTAAAATCTAGCCAGTATGTCGACCACTATGGCTTTGTGTGGCTATATCCAAGGTACCTCGCTATCCATCATCCACATATGTAAAATGTCTAGGCTCCATGCCATGACATCACTCCTAGCCAGAAAGAAACACATGCTCTCCATGTTGTCCTTCATCCTGTTTCTGGTTCATACCGGGGTGTGAAGCTTGCGAATTAATGCTATACACAAAGTTATGCTATATTAAAGCAGTGCTTTGATCATCAACCACATAGCTCTACTTTTCAACAAAAGCTTCGATCCATGCATCTTAGCATGCCACATTGTCAATCCATACCATACCATTGATATCTACCAATGTATAATCTTTAAGCTCGTATGTCTTAGAGAAGGGTGTTAAGCTAAGAGAATAAATTATCCACCACCCGACAGATATATATTTAGCAGAGATCAACGAATACAGTGCAAAATACAATGTCAGACATACAATCCATTTGCAAGTCCGTTCTGGGTCTGAACGAAAACGGAGGCACCTTATTCCTCATCCTATATGTCCAATATATGAGAGATGCCCTCACATATCCGATCGATCTCCAAGTACGTCTGGATGACCACCACTTATTACCTCATATTGGGTGTACGGCCCAAGCAAGACATCAGTAATCATCTGACGATGTGAAGGTCTCTGGTCTTCAACCACCATCTTCATATATTTGACTTTTAATCGTCATAATAGTTATTCAGAATGGGTTAAACTCGGTCTTTCCAAATAACTCACATATCTTATAATCAAGTGGTATAAAAACGCATCATACGCCTCATTCCAATATAGAACATTCTTTTAATAAAATATTCTTTTCTTTGAAAAAACTGCAAAAGATTTTATAATATCTTTTCACGATCTTAAACCAAATTAAGGTTTATAAAACTAGTCCGGATTAACGAGCCTTACTGAAATAATCATTCATTTTATTATCCCAATCCCAACCTATTCATCCCATGGAGCAAAACTGGTAGTCCTCCGTATCTAAAACCCATTGTGTTATCGATAAATTTAATTACCGTTTAAAGCTCCAAATCTATTTAAAGATTTAACTATTGCATGGAGTAAAACTGGTGATACTCCATTCTCGAATATTTCTTGAATTTGGTAAATTTAATTACCCATTCACATTTCAATCTAATTAAAGATTCATTAAAACTTCAACTTAGTTTTAATCTTCAAAAATCATTACTTAATGATGATTCAATCTTACGAAATTAATCATGTCTTTAACTGGGTTAAAGCACCACTGTCATTTAAAACCCAGTTCCCGATAAACTCAAAATCATCTTCCATTCAAATGGAACTTTCACGGAAATCAGATCAGTCGTAATCGATAAAAATTTCCGTATCAAACTAATACTACAAGTGTAATAACGACAAAGCCTTTTAAATTCCATAAATAGTTACGGCCTTCCTCCACAGAGGTTCATGTCGATTATCACTAAATCGAATTCCACTCAATCCCAATTTAATTAATTAAATTGGAAAACTTCCTTAAATCTTAATTAAAAGATTTATTCTTTCCAAATCATAACTTCACTGTTAATTGGGCTTAAGAATTAATGTTATTTGAAGCATCGTTCACAATGAATCCAAAATCAACTTCCATTTATTTCCAATTATATTTTTTAATTGGAAAACTTCATTAACCTTAATTAAAAGATTTTTTCTATTCTCAATTTGGTTTAAGAACAGTGTTATTAAAGACACCATTCACGACAAACCCAAAATCTAATTTGATGTTAAATACAAGGCTCTGAATAAAAATTATATTAGCTTACATTCAACATCAAATTCTGAAACCAATAGATATTGAATTGGGAATAACGTTATCTATATCTTCCAAATTCCTCAATGATATTCATATAATCATGGAATCCAATACTGAAACATTCGAAGATAATTTCCATACAAATCCTTTTCAATTCACACGTTGGAAAAATTCTGGTTATATTAAAACCGTTTCATTTCCTTTCAGTTCTTTACTCAAGTTGATAAACAACTTATTTAGATAAAAATACCTTTTATCTTTATAAACTTGGAATATTTCATCAAAAATCTTTTCAAATCATTTATTATGATTTAACATAATTTCTCCTTATTTTTATTCATTTAAAAGGCCTTTTCAGTTAAATAACGTTTCAGGTCATTTAGCTGCACTGGCACAGTTTTTATTCAAATTTGAATTGAACATTTCACAAAATCTAACCTTTAGTTTTTTTTGGCAAAGCCAACAGGGTTGAATGATCCTCTTTCACTTTATTGATAACCAAAAGACTAGTACACAGATATACAGAGCAAAGAGAAAAGAAAACAAAAGAGTACAGAGAAACACGTCTATCAATCACAGAAACACAACAAAACATAAACAAAAAAAGAAGAAAAATGAATGTTATCTCCAAATTCCTGGATTGTAGACTTGCGACATAATTTTAATCCCATTCCTTAGTTTCTACATCACAAAGTTCCTCATTTGATCATTCTGTAAGGCCTTAGTAGGATTGAAAATTCTATCATTCCTTATCTTCCATATGCATAGAATAAATTTCTTTAGAACATAAGATAGCAGGTTTCCTTTCCTATCTCCTTTGCTAATGCACTTTCTTATCATGTTACATTCTTGGTGGCTTTCACTTCTAATGTCAAACCTTTCATCTTTCGCCATCACCTCCTTCCGGATCTTGATGATGATAAAACATTCGAAGTGGAGATGTCCAATAGTTTCGGGCTCAGAGTCGAAAAATGTGCAGTATATCGGCACAATAATTCCCCTTGAAACGAGTTTCACCTTTGTGAACAAAGCTTTATTCAGAACCTTCCACATGAACAAGTTCTCTCTTGCTTCATAAGCTCCACTCCACACAATTTCCTTCCATAAACAAGGGAGCATATCTGAAATACCAGTCAAGGAAATATATATTTTTTTGGTCGAGAAGGAATTACCTGTCCATTTCCAAGCTGTCATGTTGCTGGAAGCACTGAATGGAGGGAATGCATTGATCCTACGCCATAAGGAATTACATGCATAAGAAGCGGTATGCGGCAGGTTGAAACTGTCATTAGCAATGCAACTTCTAACCATTGCATGAGTATGAACACCAGCGATCTGCTTATCTTGGAATGTAATCAAATTATTTAAAATAACTCCATACTCCATCCAAGGATCCTCCTAGAAATTAATCTGAGAGTACGTAGCTGGCTTGAATCTGAAAAAAGGAATTATCTCATTACGAATCTTAAAAATACTAAACCAAGTCCAACTAAGGTTTGGGGGTGGGTTGATAGTCCAAAAGTGTTAGTCTCAAAGAATGTTATTCCTCGATCATTTAACCCAATTGATGTCATTATTATTAAGTAAGTTGTCAATATGCTTAACAAACGCAGCCTTGTTCAACTACGTCATGTTTATAATGCCTAAACCTCCTTTATTAATAGGTTTTTCCATCTGTTTGAAGGAGACTGGTACATGATATTTAATGTGGATGTTACCTTTCCAAAAGAATTTCATAAAAGCCGATCTAATCATATTTAAGAGCTTTTTAGGTAAATAGGTTCTCACCCAATATGAATGCATAGAAATAATAATAGATTTGATCAAAATTAATCTACCAGCCTGATTAAGGTAATGGTTGGACCGGCACTCTGTATAGTGGTGATTCTAGCCGTCACGAGTGGCAAGCCAAGATATGTAGTAGTGTTGTGATTAATGTTCAAGCCAGATATTTCATGTAGAATATTAGCAGTCGCCTCAGAAACTCCAACTAGAATAAGTTCTGATTTTTCTATGTTGATCCACAGACATGTTATCCTGTAAATTTTTTCCAATGTACTCATGATTTTACTCACGGTAGCAGTTTCAGGTTTACAGAAAACAACTAAGTTGTTTGCAAAGAGAAGAGAGATGTGATTTTGGGATCATTGCATTTTGGATGAAGTTGGAAATTCCTACTTCCTACAGCTTCATCAAAGAGTCTAGCAAGAAGCTCCATAATTGTGATAAAAATATAAGCAGAAATTGGGTCTCCTTGCCTAATACCAATTTTGCTTTTAAAGTAACCTACTGTACTACTGTTGACATTGATAGAGAAGTGAATAGTGGACATGCAAGCATGAATCCAAGAGATAAAGTTAGCGGGAAAATTCATATATGATAAAATTCAAATAACAACATCCCAATGAAGAGAGTCAAATGCTTTTCTCACATCTAGTTTGAGCATAGCTCTAGGAGTAATATTTTTCCTACTGTACCCTTTGAGTAACTCGTGCACCATTAGGACATTATCTAAAATGTTCCTGTTAGGGAGGAAAGTCGACTGAGTAGTGGAGATAAGATTAGCAGGACTAATTTGAGTCTATTAGCTATAATTTTAGCTATGCATTTATAAATAGTGTTGCAACAAGCTATAGGCATAAATTCACTAAGATGTTGAGCATTCTTAGTATTGGGAATAAGAGCTAACACTGTATTATTATAATAGTTCACCATTTTAGCAGTTTTAAAGAAGTAGGCAATGGGTTTACACACATCATTACCAATAATGTTCCAACATTTGGTGTAGAAGGTGGAATTAAATCCATCCGGTCCACCATAAGAAGATTTATTGAGGGCAAACATGGCAGATTTAATTTCTTCAAATGTAACATTACTTCTAAGTTTATCATGATCAGTTTGATTAATTTTAGGCAGAATAGCAGGATTTAACTCAGAGAAGCATGGAGTGAAACTATTGACATTTCCAAATAAAGAGGAATAGTACCTGATGAAAGCTTGATGTACATCCGCAGTAGAAGTTTGCATTTGGTTATGTTGATCAATAATAGTAAAAATATTTTCTCTAACCTGTTTCGCTTTAAGCGCTTTATGGAAGAAAGCAATGTTCTTATCTCCATTTTGTATCTAGTTACATCTTGCTTTTTTCTTCTTCATGAGCGCTTCACTGTACATAGAATTCTTCAATTGTTGAGTTATTTAACTTTCTTGCATTGATAGAGTAGCATTTCTTGTATCATCGAGCAAAGCAGCTTGGACCGTAGCTAGAAGATTAGTCAGAGTATCAGAGAGCTTAGAACCTGAAACGACCCAAACTTCCCCGGTAAGGAAAGCACGGATTGAATTGAGAACAAGCCACATCGAAACGCAAACAGAAGAACATTTCATTTCTTATTACAACAATTTCATCAGAATACAAGAATATACAGAGTACGAATAAATATTATACATCAGAAAATATCAGAGATTACAATACATTACATAGCACCGGAAAATAATACAAAACACAACTGAAAGAGATATACGGATATAGAGCTTTCCGGATATCGTTCCAGCTGTAAATCAGGATCCTGTGAATATAAATCTGCAAAACCAAAAACTACTAGCTGCCCGTGTCAAAATAAGGGCACCTAGAGTTTAGGTTAAAACAATAAACTCCAGGTCAGTCATGTGACTGGTGTGATAACTAAAACAGTTATTAATTTGGTTTTAAAGTTAGGTAAATCAAGGGACCACGCCGTATAACACGGAGCGAGTTTCCTCCCATGAATACCAATGCATAAAATAACAGCGCAATGCTAAATAAAGAATAATGAAGCTATTATAAGACCCAGGTCCCATCACACAATGTAACACAAGCCGGAGGATAGGGTTTTACCTTATAATAGCCAAAGAATGCTTGATACGCCAAATTTCATCTTTTATTATTACTATAAGTGTATAGTGTCAAAACAATTTCAATCATAGACGACATGGGTACCATATATCATGTCGCCAATACTAGGCTCTACAATCAAAACCGCAAAGTCACATATTGGAAGTTGGGTTTTCATCTGTGAACCGAGGCAAAGATAGTCCTCTACCGAATTCGAGACGCTCTAGCCTGTGTCTCAGGCAAGTACTCAGTCAAGCCTTGGATCATCAGGGCCGGTTCACCGATGTGGATTAAAATGCCTGAACACTGCGTTTCCCCGCCCTTTGGGGTGTCAATGAGCCAAATGACTCCATCGGCTCCACATAGTCACCGATATATCCGACGCGCCTCGCAATCCAACAACCACACAGGTGAAAATAATATAAGTCAGGGCTGATAGGTCACTGACACCATCCTAGCTAGAAGGAAACGCATGCCCTCCCTGATGTCCTCTCCGTTTCTAGTTCACAACCGGGGTGTGAGGCTCGCGAATCAACACTACACAAAGCTATGCCACACAGGCCATGCTTTGATCATCAACCACAAGACTCTGCTTTTCAACAGAAGCCTTGATCATTTGCATCTTAGCATGCCACACAAGCAAACCACTCCATGCAATCGATATCCATCAATCACACGGAATGATATCCAATGTCAGACACATAGTCCATTTACAAGTTCATTCTGGGTTTGAACGAAACAGGAGGCACCTTGTACCTCGTATATCCATCGATCTCCAAGTACGTATGGATGATCACAACTGATTCCCTCCTCTTGGGTGTACAGCCCAATCAAGATCATTAGTAATTATCCAAACGATGTGATGACCTTCGGTCTTTGACCACCGTCTTCATCCTCGACACATCGTCGAATCAGTTATTCAGAATGGGATAAACCTGATCTTTCTGAATAACTCGCGTATACAATAAACAAGTGTTACACAAACACAACATACGCCTCATTCCAATTCAGAATATTCTTTTATTCAAATATTTTTATACTTTGGGAAAGGTTCACATTAATTTTATCAAAGATAAATTATTTAAATTTATTCTTTAATCTTCTTTTGAATATCAATTCAAACCAAATTATGGTTTATCCTTACTAGTCGGGATTAGCGAACCTTACCAAAGTAATCACATGTTAAATTTCCTAACCCCAACCTATTCATCCCATGAAGTAAAACTGATCATACTTCATATCTAACACCACGGTGTTATCGGTAAATTCAATTACCATTTCACGTTCAAATCTAATTAAAGATTTAACTATCGCCTGGAGCAGAACTGGTGATACTCTATTCTCGATCATTTCAATCTAATTAAAGATTCATCAAAAATCCACTTGGTTTTAATCTTCCCAAAAATCACTATAAATGATTATTTAACTTTGGGAAATCATATCCTGTCTTTAACTGGGTTAAAGAACCAATTTCTTTTAAACACGGTTCACTATAAACCCAAAATACATTCTATTAATTATCAGGTTAAAGAACAAGTGTTATTTAAAACACCGTTCACGATAAACCCACTTATCAATTCCAATTCGATTCCAATTAAATATTATTTGATTGGTATACTTCATTAAATCTAAATAAAAAGATTTAATCTTTTCTCAACTGGGTTTAAGAACAATGTTAACGAAGACACCATTCACGACAAACCCAAATCCCATTTGATATTAAATACAAGGCTCTGAATAGAAAATATATCGGCTTATATTCAATATCAAATTCTACAACCAACAAATATCGTATTAGAAATAACGATATAAATATATCTTTCAAATTTCCATAACAATATCTGTATAATCACGAAATCCAACATCGAAATATTCCAAAGACAACATCGATTCAAATCCGTTCCAATTCAATTATTGGAAATTCTGGTTACTTTTTAAAACCCTTTCAAATCCAATTTATTTATTTAAAAAATAAATGGATTATAATTCTAGTTCAAAACTAGTTCATTTCGATAAAAATCTATTTTTATTTTTTCAAATATGGATTTTTTCATCCCAATTCTTCCCAAATCATTTCTTATGATTTTACACTAATTATTGATATTTTTAATAATTTTATCAAGGCTTGTACAGTCGATTTCCATCAACGGCCATCGAACTGCACTTACAGCGACCTTTTCCAAATTTGATTTGGACATAATTCCAAATCCAACCGTTAGATTTCAAATTTCTAATATTAATTAGAAAGCTCTTTCCGATACGAACCCAACGGTTCTGGTTTTAGGAGAATCCGATGGTCGGATCTCCCTTAACGTCCATTCAAAGTCAACGGTCGAAATTCGCGAACCGCCGCAGCGCGACGCGTTCTATTCAGGCCATTATATATATATATAATATTATATATATATTTCGTCGATTTCCTTTCAAAACGTATTTTACAAATCGTTTTAAATTTGTTTTCAAAACGATTTCAACTTCATATTCAATTTCAGATTAAAATTGAATATTCCATTTCATTAATATATAAATGATAATATTTTCAAAACGTTATATTTTGAAATCACTTCCTTTTCTATATTTATTATAAAAACGTATATAATCGATATAAATATCGTTCGCGTCAAAATAGCGCATATCTAATCAACACGACTTTATATTTTTTTAATAACTTCATTATTCTATTCAACAAATGAATATTTTCTTCAACACATGAATTTTCTTTTATTCAACACATGATTTTTTTTTATTCAACACTTGAATTTTCTTTTATTCAACACATGAATATTCTCAACACATGAGTATTGTCAACACATGACTATTTTGTTTATTCAACACATGAATATAATTTATTTTCTAAATTGGAATGAGACCCACTCAATTACCATATAATATTATTTATATGGATTCCATACAACACATGTATATAATAGCAATGATAAATAGACAACCATCATCCAGAGTGCATTCTACACTGTATAAGCATCAAATATAAATATTCAACGCTTATAACAGCCTGTCAATCAATCGATCGACATACAACTAATTATTGGGATTAGTGTATGTCCAATTTCATCCCAACACCCGTGTGGGGTTTCAAACAATGAAACACAGATTTTATTTGTGCAGTTGGGCGATGTGTAAAATTTATCGTCCCAATCAATATCAGTCAAATCGGTGTACATAAACAAATCGTTCGATTTGTAAATAAATATTTATTTTATTTCAACACATGAATATATATTTGATTTCAACACATGAATATATATTTTATTTCAACACATGAATATATATTTGATTTCAACACATGAATATATATTTTATTTCAACACATGAATATGTATTTTACATCACAACCAACAGTCAATTTTCATGACACAAACAATCACACAAGTCGTCCATGGTCTGTGGGCGACGGGGAGCAGTTTATATATGCAGTTATAAAATAATTAACTGAACATAAAATTTTAGTGAGGAGTTCTCACCTTGGGGATCCACTCCGCCATTTTTACTTCTGAATTTCTGAACCGTTTGGATTTGTTTGAAATTCCAATGCAGTCCTTACCACGCTGTTCATAATGAAAACTATATTTTTATTTCAAATCCATATGTGTAAAAATCACATTGTTAACCCAATGTTTACATTATAAAAATCATATTTTTAACCCGCTACTCATATAAAAAAATGAATCTTCGTTCTTGCTACTTCATATATAAAAATCGAATTTTTATTTCGCTATAACTTATATAAAAAAACGCATTTTTGTATTGTTATCCCTATAATAAAAACCATATTTTTATAATGCTAAAAATCATATTTTTATATTCTCTATTATATAGAAATCCTATTTTTAATTTGCTACCTTTATAAAAATAATATTTTTATTTCGCTACTTCTTTATAAAAGATCAAATCTTTCAATATTCAAAGATCATATTTTTCTTCTAACTAAAAATTATATTTTTCCTTCATAAAAATCATAGCTTTTCCTATTTTAAAAATTTTACCTTTCCATCACGTAAAAATCAAATCTTTATATTCTAAAAATTATAATCAATTCTTATTACATATAAAAATCAGAACTTTATAACTTATAAACGTATTTTTAAACAAACAAGGAACTAATTTCATCATGAGAAATAAATAAAGGAAAAAAAACTCACTTCTTTTTCGGTTTTCTGAGGGGCTCGAGGTTTACCATTCGCGACAGGGGGTTAGGGTTCGTTGGCCTCGAACTGGAGGGGGGGAGGGCTCGAGCAGGAGGTGCGGTGGGGCTGAGCGGAGCGGTGGAGGCATGGTGTAGGGTGGAGCGCGCGACGAAGGGGCAAGGTTTGTCAGAGGATGGAAGCTCGACGTCGGGGGGAGGGGGGATTCCGTTCTATTTGGGGCGTTCTTTTGGGGGTTCGCGGTTCGAAGGAGGGGGACGGCTGGAGGAGGTACGACATCACCTAGGGGAGGGGTGCGAGAAGTGAGGCGGCGGTGGGCTCCCCTGGAGGAGCAACGGCGTCATACGATGGTGGGAAGGGGATTTCCAGAAAACGACGGGTTTTATTTCATTTGGGGGCCGGTTGGAGTTGTGAAGGAGATTTAGGTTTAGAGATTGTTTATATATATTTTATTAATTATTATTTTATTCTCCGATAAAGTTGACTTTTAATTCGAACCCTAAACGAGACCCAACGACTGTCGCCCCTAGCTAATTACCCCCATTCTGAACATAATGGGATAGGTCTGGTAAGCCAATTCAGCCATTTCGATAGGTTTTCATTCAAATTTAAATATAAATCAGTATATATTCAATTTGAACGCACATTTAAATTTACTGGGGCCACATATTAACTCTAAAAATTGCCGAAAAATTATTTCTAGCTTCGTATTGACGAACGGTCCAAACAAAACTAATTTCGTCAAATTCTGAGATCGTTTGAAAAATGGCCATTTTAAAGGGCCATAATTCCATAGCGACTATTCTGAATTTTCAACTGGACATAACTTTTTATTTCCGCTATGAAATTTCAATTTTTCGGATTCATTAGAAAGATATTTTCAAATAGATTCAAATATTTTTGGTTTCACTAAAATCCGGTTTAGTTTGAATCCTGTACATCCATTTGAAATTCGAAATTGAAATTTCAAAATACCGCGCCATTTTCAATCCCTTTTAAAATTAGAAATAAATATTTATATTCTAACGACGATTCAAGTAAATATATACGTTTTAATACTATTCAAAATAAATTTCTCGTCGTCATTATTTAAAATAATCCATTTTAAATTTTTAAAATTCACTAATGTGACGGCCCGCCTCGCACCAGCCTGCATTTCCTCCAAAAGTGCGCTGTACACATGCCCGACTAGCACAAGACGGTCGTCAGAAGAAAGGAAAGAAGGGAATGAACTAATCAAAGAACCTGTAGAATGTCTCACAGCGCATGGAATAAAATATAATAATAACATACTTGACATAAAACAGGCGAGACAGTGCATAAGCTGATAACTAAAACCAACATCAATCTCAAAGCAGCGGAAATCCAAATACAGCTTATTACAATTTTTCCAAATTTACTGTCTCTAAACAAAAGAAAGCTAAAGTAGAAGATACACCAACAATGCCCAAGCAGTGATCTTCAACAACACAGGGAGAATATTATGTACATAGTACGTGGAAGCCTCCTGCTCGTCTCCGGATCATCTACCCGTGCATCACCAGCTAACCTGTCTCTAGTCTGCTCGTGTGAGCACCCAGAGTAATAAGAGGAGACATAAAACTCTGGGTCAGACATAAAGCCTGGTATGAGCGATAAGCATCTAAACAGAATAATAACGGGTATACTAAACCATACCTGAACCTGGACCTGCAACCAAAGAGTTAGTACCACATACCGTACAATACTCCAAGGTGCCAATAGTAAATAGTGTAAGAATACGGGGGTGGGGTGTGCATGTCACAATGATAGCAAACAATTCATCCATAGCAACCATCCTCGCATCTCTCACTCAGTGCGTAAAGCGTACGACATCTACCACTTTGGAACACTAGACAAACTGAGGTAACGACGAATCCCGACTTGTAGAAACCCTGCTATGACCAAGCCAAACACTTGGAGTCATGACCAAACATTTCAATGACCCACTTCATTGGTCGTAGCCCTTGGTTCTACCGATGCCATAATGGCCCTGAATCCGCCTTCGTACCTCCTACAATAGTGGTTCAAAGCTATAGACGTCGATAACTCCTTGGCACGCGTCCCGCAGCAAAGCCCAACCATGAAGCGAACTCATTGATTTCCATCTAAATCTTGAGCTCTAACTTCTCATCTGGACTTCCTTTGCATCTCGGGTTTTGGTCGAATTGGAGTGGGTCTTCAGAAGAGTTGTCACGCAGTAACAGTCCTGGAATTCGGTTCGGTTCGGTGATCATTGCCCACGTCTGTTCGGTTCGGTTCGGTGATCATTGCCCTCGTCTGTTCGGTTCGGTTCGGGTTTCTTCACTCCGGGTCGGGTCGGTGTCCTCCTCCGGGTCGGGTTGCTATCCTCCTTCCAGCTCATGCTCCTTCTTCGATCAGCTCCCTCGTTTCCTTCTACTCCGATCCGATCCGATCACTTCGCTTTACTTCAGTCCGATCCGCTCCGCTCCCTTTTACTCCGATCCGATCCCCTTGTCCACTCCAACTCTAAGTAAACGACCTTCCTTTTTGCCAAGTCTTTCATGTGCCAAACTCCAGTTCGGGTCGGGTTTCTTGCCCAGTTCACATTTCCGATCCGAGCCCCCCCATCCGATCCGATCCGAAGCCCTGCACAACTTTCTGCAACTTTTCCAGCAACTTGTTTACGCCGCTCGACGACGTTTTTGACAAATCTAACTATTCTAATCAATCACAATTCATGTCAAATAGTCATAACAACATAGCAAACTAACCACAAACACCAAAACAATGAATTCATATGTCAAAATGGATCAAATGTGCCCAAAACCTCACATTTTTCCTATAATCCCCCTTAATCATGTTTAAGCATACGATTAGCAAAACACATCGAAATTAACCCAAATTTCTAACAGAGCCTTAAAACATTATTTTAGAATTTTAAGAATTTTTCCAGAATTTATTTACGTATAAATTCGCTAATCTTCACTAATTACCCTTAATTACCGTAATTAGTGCAAAAACTATGCAAATCACTCACCTTGGCCACAAACAAAATCCTCAGAACTGAAACTCCTCTGATTTGGGCGAGTACTGACGCCCAACAGCAGCTCCAACCTTGCTTTGGTGCTTTTCTCCTTAATTTGATGCCTCTAAGCCTTAATCCTTGATTAGTGAGTGATTTTTGGGTGTTTTAGAGAGATTTAGAGAGTGGAGGCCATGGCTATGTCAAGAGAAATGAAAGTGGCGGCTGGGAAATGTCTAAAGAAATGTTTTCTAACCCTAATCAGCCTCCATATACCCCTAAACCCGAAATTCCCCTTGGGCCTAGCTGCTAATCACCCGGTTAAGCCCAATTAAGCTGTTTTTAACCATCTGAAACTTGTTTCAGCCATATCTCCCAAACGGTAAGTCCGTTTGGCTAATGTGACCACTCTACGGAAAGAGAAACCATCATCCGAAGCCAATGGAAGTGGTTTCAGGTCAAAATTCCTTTCCAGTCAAAAGTTATGGCCAAAACAGTGCCAACTAGGGGTAAAATGGTCATTTAAAAATCGGGAAAAATCATGAACATGGGAAATGACCCCAATAGTCGTCTCCCAAAGTTACATGACCATACGACTTCGTATGTGACAGAAATAAATATTCTACGATCCTATGATGCGTAGAATGCGGGTCGTTACACTCTCCCCCCCTTAAGAAATTTCGCCCCCGAAATTCCTTAACCCAAAACATACAAAGGATCCCGCATGCCTAACCACCACATACAACAATCGAACATGCAAAACAAGCAAATAAGCCTATCCTAGCATGCGGAAAACTAAATCGAAGTCAAAATCTTACCAGGCAAAGAGTTCTGGGTGTGTCTTCCTAATGTCCTCCTCTGTCTCCCAAGTACAATCACTCTCGTCCTCGCTCCACTGTACCTTGACTAGTTTCACCGCCTTCCTTCGAAGTTGCTTCATGTCGTGCTCGACAATACGGGCCGGCCTGCGGTTCCCAACCGCCTCGGGTTCTACTTCGAAGTCCTCTAACTGATCAGGTGAAATAGTCATATCTGAGTCGTGAACGAACTTCCTTAGTTGGGAAACATGAAATACATTATGAACTCCTGCCATTTTCTCTGGTAAGCCAACTCTATACGCCAAATTCCCAACTTCCTCGAGAACTTGGAAAGGACCCACAAATCTTGGTGCCAACTTGCCTCTCCTACCAAATCGTATCACGCTTTTCAACGGAGAGATCTTGACAAACACCAAGTCACCAACGGAGAATTTCAAGTCTCTTCTCCTCTTATCAGCATAGCTCTTCTGCCTGTCTTGAGCAGCTTTCATTCGTTGCTGAATGATCTTAATCTTATCCGACGTTTCTCTCACCACATCTGGTCCAAGCACAAACTTCTCGCCGGTCTCTATCCAACATGATGGTGAGTTGCACGGTCTTCCGTACAAAGCTTCAAACGGAGCCATACCGATACTGGATTGGTAGCTATTATTATATGCAAACTCTACTAGATGCAAATGGTCGTCCCATGATCCACCAAAATCCAATACACATGCTCTCAAGAGGTCTTCCAAAATACGATTCACCCTCTCCGTCTGACCGTCGGTCTGAGGATGATATGCGGTACTGAGATGTAACTCTGACCCTAGAGCTTCTTGTAAGCTCTTCCAAAACCCACTAGTGAACAAAGGGTCTCGGTCGCTCACAATGCTTTTAGGTACTCCATAAAATCTCACTACCCACTTCATATACAATTCTGCTAACTTAGCTGCCGTTCTTGTCGATTTGACTGGTATAAACCTTGCACTTTTAGTCAGTCGGTCTACAATCACCCAAATGCTATCATATCCCGATCTAGTCCTTGGTAAACCATCGATGAAATCCATCGAGACTTGTTCCCATTTCCATTCGGGAATTTCTAATGGTTGCAACAACCCACTAGGCTTCTTTTGCTCGGCTTTAACTAGCTGGCAATTCATGCACTTGGATATAAACTTCCCAACGTCTCTTTTCATCCCTTCCCAGTAGTAAGTCTGCTTCATATCTCGATACATCTTATTACCACCGGGGTGTATGGTTAGCTTTGAGTGATGACATTCTCTAAGCACTTCATCTCTCAATCCATTAACATTGGGTACGACTAGTCTTCCATCCTTTCTAAGCCGTCTATCTCGATCAAGCCCATACTTGTTCATCTCCTCATCGATACCCATCTCTAACTTGGAGATGATCTCCAATAGGTTAGGATCGTTCCTCTGACTAGAGCCGATCCGCTCAATCAAAGTGGGTCTGATCGTCAAACTTGCTAACATTTCTGGATCCAATTCGCACTTTGGTCTGAAATCAAACCCCGCGATAAACTCCAGTTGCTTCCATTCAAGGAACATAGCCCCTAAGCTGGCATGTCTTCTACTCAATGCATCGGCCACCGCATTACCCTTTCCTGGTGTGTATGCGATGTCAAAGTCATAGGAAGCCAAGAACTCTAACCATCTCTGCTGACGGAGATTTAAATCCTTCTGGGAGAATAGATACTTTAACGACTTATGATCTGTAAACAACTCAAATCTTTCTCCCAAGAGATAGTGTCTCCACATATTTAATGCGAACACAATTGCTGCCAATTCTAAATCATGGGTAGGGTATCTTCTCTCGTGCGGTTTCAATTGCCGACTTGCATAAGCTACAACCCTACCGCCTTGCATCAATACAGCACCCAGTCCGGTACCACAGGCATCCGTGTATACCGTCATCTCTTCATCCCCTTTAGGAATGACTAACACTGGGGCGCTTGTCAACTTGTCCTTTAGACTTTTAAATGCATCCTCGCACCTTTCATCCCAGACAAAAGCTTGATTCTTCTTGGTCAACTGGGTCAATGGTGCTGCTATCTTGGAGAAACCTTGGATAAACTTACGATAATATCCCGCTAACCCCAAGAAACTTCTTACATCTGTTGCATTCTTGGGCGTAGGCCAATCCTGTACCGTAGCCACCTTCGCCGGGTCCACGGCAATCCCATTTTCTGATACAACATGGCCCAAGAACCTCACTTCCCTCTTCCAGAAGTGGCACTTAGAAAACTTTGCTTTCAATTGGTGTTTTCTCAACACCTCCATCGCTACTCTTAAATGTTCCTTGTGTTCTTCCTTTGTCCTCGAATAGACCAAAATATCATCAACGAACACAAGGACAAACTTATTCAACTGATCTCTGAATACCCTATTCATAAGATCCACAAAATATGCTGGGGCATTGGTCAGCCCGAATGGCATGACCAACCACTCATAAAACCCAGACGGCGTTCGAAATGCCGTTTTAGCTATACTCTCAGCTTCCACTCTAAGCTGATGAAAACCTGTCGCGAGATCCAATTGAGAGAATACTCTCGCGCCACTCAACTGATCAAACAAATCATCTATCCGCGGTAGAGGATACCTGTTCTTCCTCGTCACTTTATTCAACTCGCGGTAGTCTACACACAAACGAAGGGAACCATCCGCCTTGGTAGCAAACACAACTGGTGCTCCCCATTCAGAAACACTCCTTCTGATAAATCCCTTCTTCAAAAGATCGCTGACTTGCACCTCGAGCTCTCGCTGCTCTCTAGGTGCCATACGACGAAGTGGCATCACTATAGGTCTGGCATCCTTTACCAAATCAATATGAAACTCAATCTCTCGGTGTGGTGGGAGTCCGGTCACTTCTTCGAAAACATCCGGATACTGGCTAACCACGGGCAAACCTGACAACCCACTATGCGGAATGTCAAGGGAGTTTAGAAAACTAGCCAATACCCCTTTACTGGGTAGACCACCAAACACTATCCTCCGCCCATCATCCGCTCTAGCTGTCACCAACAAGCCCTCACAGTCTACCACCACCCCGTATCTTTGGAGCCAATCTACTCCCAAAATAATGCCAAACCCAGTAAAGCCCAAAACAAAGCAATCACAAACAAACATGCATCCATGACTCGATAAGACCACATTGCGACAAATCATGCTAAGGCTAGTCGAACCACCAATCGGGTTCGTCACTACTAAAGGTCTATCGACAATCTCGGGCTCCAATCCCAACCTATCTACCAGGTCACTAGATACGAAAGAACTGGAAGCTCCGGTATCAAACAAAACTCTAACAGGAACATCATAAACAGAAAGCATACCTTGAATGACGACATTCTTTCCCTTCTCCGCCGCAGTTGGGGCATTCGACGAAGAAGGAATAGCATTAAGAGCATATGCTTTCACCATTTGCTTTTCCTTAGGGGGCTGTGGACACTTGTCCTTGTGATGTCCCAATTGGCCACAATTGAAGCACTTCCTATCCGCTGGCTTGGCCCGACAATTACTAGCATAATGGCCCTTCTTACCACAGCTGAAGCACTCCACATCTTGTTTATTCTTTTTCTTCTGGCCATCCTTAGTCTGACTCTGCTTTCTCTTATTCTGAGAACCACCTTTGCCTCCACCACTAGCTTGTGGCTTTGGCTCATCTGCGGATGTAACCTCAGTCTTCGACTTAGGGTAGAGACTCTCTGATCTTAATGCTTTCCCCACAATCGACTCAAACGTCTCATCGATGTGGTTAATAAGCCTTTCCCCTAAGTACTGATCTAACCCAGTTATGAATTTCTCATTCTTCTTCTCGGCAGTATCAATAAGAGATAACCCATACTTTGACAAAGTGTCGAATTCAGCAATATAATCAGAAACTGCCCTTCCATTCTGCTTGAGTTCCAAGAACCTCTTGAACAACACTGACTTCTGGGCCGCTGGAATGAACTTCTCGCTAAAGCGAGCCTTGAACTGAACCCAAGTAATCTGGTCTTCGGGAGTAGCTGCTTTTATAGCATTCCACCAATTCATTGCCCGCCCTTGCAGCTGACGGGACGCTAGCTTTCTCTTCATTGCATCCTCAATACCCAAATCCTCGAAGATACGTTCGCAACTATCCAACCAATCTTGAACATCCGTGGCCGACTCCGTTCCGTGGAACGGCTTCCCACCAAAGCTAGTATAGTCCTTATTCAGCTTGGCGAAGTCGACCCTCGGCGCCTGCACTATTGGACCACCACCATTTCCGCCATTGGGAGCTGCCCTCTGAACATCTCTAAGCATCTCTCTCATGAGGTCAGTAAACATCGTCCTCATGTCAGCAGCATTCCCATTATTGGCTCCTCTACCAGCACCTCTAGTATCTCGGCTCTTCGTCAATCTGAAAAAGGAAACGATTAACGATTCCATAGTGGTGCTAGTGCAGTACGACTTCATTCTTATACTACTAATAGTATATATATATAGCTTTTAAAAACCAAAGTAATCACAAATACGCTCTCTCGTATACGTATATTATCTCTCCTTGATAACTTCCCTAGGTTAACTACGCAACCTAGAGCTCTGATACCAAGTGTGACGGCCCGCCTCGCACCAGCCTGCATTTCCTCCAAAAGTGCGCTGTACACATGCCCGACTAGCACAAGACGGTCGTCAGAAGAAAGGAAAGAAGGGAATGAACTAATCAAAGAACCTGTAGAATGTCTCACAGCGCATGGAATAAAATATAATAATAACATACTTGACATAAAACAGGCGAGACAGTGCATAAGCTGATAACTAAAACCAACATCAATCTCAAAGCAGCGGAAATCCAAATACAGCTTATTACAATTTTTCCAAATTTACTGTCTCTAAACAAAAGAAAGCTAAAGTAGAAGATACACCAACAATGCCCAAGCAGTGATCTTCAACAACACAGGGAGAATATTATGTACATAGTACGTGGAAGCCTCCTGCTCGTCTCCGGATCATCTACCCGTGCATCACCAGCTAACCTGTCTCTAGTCTGCTCGTGTGAGCACCCAGAGTAATAAGAGGAGACATAAAACTCTGGGTCAGACATAAAGCCTGGTATGAGCGATAAGCATCTAAACAGAATAATAACGGGTATACTAAACCATACCTGAACCTGGACCTGCAACCAAAGAGTTAGTACCACATACCGTACAATACTCCAAGGTGCCAATAGTAAATAGTGTAAGAATACGGGGGTGGGGTGTGCATGTCACAATGATAGCAAACAATTCATCCATAGCAACCATCCTCGCATCTCTCACTCAGTGCGTAAAGCGTACGACATCTACCACTTTGGAACACTAGACAAACTGAGGTAACGACGAATCCCGACTTGTAGAAACCCTGCTATGACCAAGCCAAACACTTGGAGTCATGACCAAACATTTCAATGACCCACTTCATTGGTCGTAGCCCTTGGTTCTACCGATGCCATAATGGCCCTGAATCCGCCTTCGTACCTCCTACAATAGTGGTTCAAAGCTATAGACGTCGATAACTCCTTGGCACGCGTCCCGCAGCAAAGCCCAACCATGAAGCGAACTCATTGATTTCCATCTAAATCTTGAGCTCTAACTTCTCATCTGGACTTCCTTTGCATCTCGGGTTTTGGTCGAATTGGAGTGGGTCTTCAGAAGAGTTGTCACGCAGTAACAGTCCTGGAATTCGGTTCGGTTCGGTGATCATTGCCCACGTCTGTTCGGTTCGGTTCGGTGATCATTGCCCTCGTCTGTTCGGTTCGGTTCGGGTTTCTTCACTCCGGGTCGGGTCGGTGTCCTCCTCCGGGTCGGGTTGCTATCCTCCTTCCAGCTCATGCTCCTTCTTCGATCAGCTCCCTCGTTTCCTTCTACTCCGATCCGATCCGATCACTTCGCTTTACTTCAGTCCGATCCGCTCCGCTCCCTTTTACTCCGATCCGATCCCCTTGTCCACTCCAACTCTAAGTAAACGACCTTCCTTTTTGCCAAGTCTTTCATGTGCCAAACTCCAGTTCGGGTCGGGTTTCTTGCCCAGTTCACATTTCCGATCCGAGCCCCCCCATCCGATCCGATCCGAAGCCCTGCACAACTTTCTGCAACTTTTCCAGCAACTTGTTTACGCCGCTCGACGACGTTTTTGACAAATCTAACTATTCTAATCAATCACAATTCATGTCAAATAGTCATAACAACATAGCAAACTAACCACAAACACCAAAACAATGAATTCATATGTCAAAATGGATCAAATGTGCCCAAAACCTCACATTTTTCCTATAATCCCCCTTAATCATGTTTAAGCATACGATTAGCAAAACACATCGAAATTAACCCAAATTTCTAACAGAGCCTTAAAACATTATTTTAGAATTTTAAGAATTTTTCCAGAATTTATTTACGTATAAATTCGCTAATCTTCACTAATTACCCTTAATTACCGTAATTAGTGCAAAAACTATGCAAATCACTCACCTTGGCCACAAACAAAATCCTCAGAACTGAAACTCCTCTGATTTGGGCGAGTACTGACGCCCAACAGCAGCTCCAACCTTGCTTTGGTGCTTTTCTCCTTAATTTGATGCCTCTAAGCCTTAATCCTTGATTAGTGAGTGATTTTTGGGTGTTTTAGAGAGATTTAGAGAGTGGAGGCCATGGCTATGTCAAGAGAAATGAAAGTGGCGGCTGGGAAATGTCTAAAGAAATGTTTTCTAACCCTAATCAGCCTCCATATACCCCTAAACCCGAAATTCCCCTTGGGCCTAGCTGCTAATCACCCGGTTAAGCCCAATTAAGCTGTTTTTAACCATCTGAAACTTGTTTCAGCCATATCTCCCAAACGGTAAGTCCGTTTGGCTAATGTGACCACTCTACGGAAAGAGAAACCATCATCCGAAGCCAATGGAAGTGGTTTCAGGTCAAAATTCCTTTCCAGTCAAAAGTTATGGCCAAAACAGTGCCAACTAGGGGTAAAATGGTCATTTAAAAATCGGGAAAAATCATGAACATGGGAAATGACCCCAATAGTCGTCTCCCAAAGTTACATGACCATACGATTTCGTATGTGACAGAAATAAATATTCTACGATCCTATGATGCGTAGAATGCGGGTCGTTACAACTAAAATTTCCAAAATAAAAATTTTAAATTGGCTCAGATTTTCCGGGTTATTACAGAACCCCTACCAAATCTATCTCTAGCCCACTGCTTAAGAGAATGCTTCAGTGTGTTTTTTGTTTTTTTATGCAAAACAAACATGCAGTTACCATAGCACGGGAGGTTTCAGTTGGTTTCAACAATGCTCATGAAGTCGTTTTCCTTGATCTAGGAATCAAAGAACTTAAAACTAGGTTTTCTATGTGAGAAATGATTGTCAAGGGAGAGAATCTGGGGGGAGTGATCTGATATCTGTGGCATGGGGACAGTATTGTGTAAAGATGGCCAAGTAACCATAACTTTATAGTTACAGAACGAGTGGTCTATCCTAGTGAAAATATGTGGCCCATCCCTTTTCTTATTGCTCCATGTGAATTTAGCACCAGTCACATTGGTTTAAATAAGATCATTATCTCTAATTGCCACATTAACAAGATTAATTTCATGGAGAGCAATACTGGTACCTCCAGTCCTATTGGATAAGTTAAGTGGAGAGTTGAAGTCTCCGCTAATAATCCAAGGGTGGGAAGCTTGTCTAAAATTGAGCATCAAACTCTACATTTTATCTCTTGTGTTCATGGAATTACAAGCGTATACAAAGGATATGTAATATGAGATTTGCGTGAGGATGTGTAGGTTGTGACAGTGACTAAGCTGATCAGAGGAAGTGATTTTTGCAAGCTTATGACATGCTAGATCAAAAATAATATTCTACCATAAGGCGCTTCTTCAAGGTTGTGTATGCAATGCCAAGAAGGGTTTATATACCTTACAGCTCTTTCAGTAAGCGAAGCATTGAGCTTTGTTTCCAAGATAGACAGAATGGTAAGTTTATGTTTCCAAATCCGATTCTTACAAGCATCAAGTTTGAAGTCCTGATGCGCTCCTCTGACATTCCATGTTCCTATATTTTGTAATATTGACCAAACTTTTGCTCTTATGCCTTCTTTAACATAGCCCTAATAACAGGGCTTGAACTACGAGTTCGGATGTTCTTAACTGTTGCCTTTTTAAGGGTTTTATTCTTGCTAGAAGCAACTGGAGCCTATAGATTGAGGGAGAAACTTTTAGCAATTGCCTCCACTTCTTCAGCATTAACATATGCTACCGATGGAACTATAACATTACATGGATAAGTTGAGGTGCATTCAGTTCAGTTGAGCTTTTGTTACTTTCCGAAATATCATTCTGTTCAGACAATGGCTCAGGAAGAGAAGCATCGCTGCTAACCAATGCATTGTTGGAATATGGTAGATCTTTGCTAGATTCAAGGATAGAACTATGTACTGTTGCTTGCTCTGACACAACTTTATCCAATACTTGTTGACCTTCCAAATTGCTAGATATAACTTTTGAGCTCTCCACTAGACGCTTTCCATAAGATGGCGAGGAATGTGTTGCATGTCATCCTTCAGAACTGAAGGCATGTCAATATTGTAGCTAACTTCCCATTTTTCCATTATTGCGTTGGCTATATTTTTTTGCATTGAGCTTAAGGATTTGAGTGTAGATGCTTGCTCAGTATCATGTAATTGATGATTTTCAGCTATCACTATCTCTTTGCGCGTAGCTTCAGGGTTGATGACTTGAACTACTTTCTCCTTATTTTCGTTTGAGTATTGTACCTTGTGCATAGAAGTACTCGTGTCACCATTTTCTTTTCCTTGATTTGTTACTTTCATTCCTGAGTTAACATTAGTATTACTGACACTTGGTTCACTTTATACATTAGGTACATCATCCAAATTGCTCTTTTCCTGTGCATAAGCAAGTGCACTAGTTCCACCTACAATGTTGACTTGAGTGTGCTCTTCATACCCTTTGTTTCTTTCTTCTATTGTTTTACATATTTCATTCAGTCCCCTCTGCATCTCCTTGTCAAGATCAAATTCACCTTCTTCCATGGATGTGATGTCATCATCCTTCTGAAGGTCGTTGTCTTGTTCCATTTGCTCCATAATTTTCTTTCCTTTTTCTCCAGGATTCACGGGTAATGGACGCTTGAAAGAAGTGCTACTCGCTTCATTTTTTCCCACTTTCTGCCATTTTTGTATAGGCTTGAATATTTCCTTTCTATTCATAAAGATTCCTTTCCTCTGAGTATTTCTAACGTTCCTAACTTCTTTGTTTCTCTCTATGTCAGTTCTTTCCTTGTTCTTGTTTTCTTCATTATCTGAGTTGATATTCGCCTTTTCACAAGTAGCTGTCATATGGCCGAACAGCTTGCATGCAGTACATACATCTGGTCTCCAAAAGTATTCGACTTTAATGGATCGTGTGCTTCCATCAGGACATTCAACTAAAAAAATCAACAACTAGCTCTTGAGTGGGCTTTACATCTATCAAACATTTGGCATACTTAATTCTTTCAGTTGTTTCCATCATCTCATCCATACAAATCAGATTACCAAATCGAAAAGAAAGTCAGTTAATTCCAGGAAGAGTCCACGCGAATTTGGGATATTGTACAATTTAACCCAAGCAAGAACAGATGTAATCATGCCGCATACATTGCTTGTTTTAGCATCAAATAGTTTACCCTTTATTGATATGGGATCCGCTGTTAAAATTTTTTGTCTGTCCTCTTGATTCGTAAGTTGTATGAGGAATATCTTACCATCAGATTTGATTTTCCATGAGCCTTTAAGCCGCCATATCGAATTCAACTTTTGTAGCACTTTCATATAAGTTAACGGTTGATCTAAGAAGAGGCCAACCAAGGAATCAACCCAAACCTCCTCTCCAGCTTTAACTATGGCATCTATATATTTCATGGCTTTTTCGTTGAATGTTGGTATCATAGTAACGGGCTTGAACTTGCCTGCGTTTCATGGTAGACGATTGAACAATGAAGTTCCGGCGCGTTGCCAGGATTTAAAAGGAATGCCAGATGTGCTTGCTTTGCTGGAGGTAGAAGCCGGAGAGGAGGAGAGGGGGTGTTGGTTAGGCGGCACTGGAGGAGGAACTGAAGGGGACAAATTTAGAGGAGAAGCGACGTGTTGCAAGGTCGGATTGTCCGAGATAACAACTATTATCTTAAAGCTAACAGCCATTTTCTCAGAGCTTTCTATTTTGTAGAATGGGGTGGTAGATAACCGCTCGATTTTAATTCTCTTATTATAATTTAAAAGATCTTTCCGATACGAACCCAACGTTCTGGTTTCAGGAGAATCCAATGGTCGGATCTCCCAGTACGTCAATTCGAAGTTAATGGTCGAAATTCGGGAATGGTCGCTGCGCAACTCATTCTATTCGAACCATTTAATTATATATAATAAAATTCATCAATTTCCATTTTAAACGTATTTTATAAAATGTTTATAAATTCGTTTAAAAACGATTTCAACTTCCATTTCAATTTTAAATCAAAATTGAACCTTCCATATTATTATAATATTAAAACAACAATATTTTTATCAGACTTTGAAATCCAGTTTTCTCGTTATTCATTATAAAAATGAATAAAACCGATAGAAAAATTTGTTCAAGCTAAAACGTCGTTCCTTTACTTAACTTCATATTCATTTCAGTTATGAATATTCATTTCAGTTATGAATATTCATTGTAATTTTATAATCTTTGTTGTCCATCCAAAATTGGACATCAAAATCAACTTCGCTTTTTCACTAAATATTATATTAAAATATTCTTTTTAATTTGCGATTGAAATGAGATTCACTAATTACTATATAAATTTGGGTATATGGATTTCATACATCGCATGTATTTAATAATAGTTATAAACAACTATTAAATATCTAATTCACAACCAAAGTGCATCTACAACCGTATAAGCTTTAAATAATTAAATAATGCTTACAATTGTTTGTCAATTAGTCGGTTGACATAAAAACTAAACATAAGGGAGATGTATGAATTAATTATCATCCCGAGACCCGTGTGGTGTTTTCATCCAATAAATAAACAATTAAATAATTATTTATTCAGTCTAATCAATATCAGTTAAATGGGTGAACGTAAACAAGCCATCTGACTTGCAAATGGATATTTAATCCGATTTCAACTACCATAAATATTTTAGTATCGTTTTAACATGTTAATTATTTCAAAATCACATTCAAATCATATCATAGTAAATCATCCATTCATTTATATGGCTTTCAAACAACTGGTGATGTGAGCTACCATTTATCGTATAACAATTTGTGATAATTAACTAAATAAAAATCAGCACCGACAATTAATATATATTCAATCATAAATATAATAACTTTAAAAATCCGTTGAGTGCGAGAGTTCTCACATCGATCATTTTGGAATTATTATAAACAATTGTTTTGATCAAATTAAACGATGCGTTTAATTTATTCAAAAATTCCAGATAGCACCTTTTTTGTCTAAATTGATTCCATTGTGTAATGCTCGACATGAGGATTCCAACGCACCTGAAATCGCTGAATTACATACTTAGGGTTAATTAACCCATATTCTTCCTTTATTTGTCTGGAGCACGTCGAATTGAGCTCGCCT
Organism: Allium sativum; assembly: GCA_030737875.1. Classification (NCBI taxonomy): domain Eukaryota; kingdom Viridiplantae; phylum Streptophyta; class Magnoliopsida; order Asparagales; family Amaryllidaceae; genus Allium; species Allium sativum. Next base: position 548,605,552 of record CM060912.1, on the reverse strand, counting down.
CCAAGGGCTCGCCACAAAAGGCCGGAAGTTGATCGGAGAAGGCCAAATGACACGGCATTGCATCGCCTGCCACTGCCAGTGAGGCGGCCATCTCGGGGCCCCACGATAGCTAGAAACTGCCTTTGAACGGCAAGAGTTTGTGGCGAAAAATTAGCCTCCTCGGGTGATGATTTCAGATCATTACCGTTGATGTCAAAGACCTCAACGAGGTGAACATTTTTGTAGTTGAAGTTTTCTTGTATTGATGCGTAAATATGGATAAAAAGGGAGAGAAGATTCGAACAAAATGTCATTGATTCTGTTATTGACAACGCAAAAGGGTAAGAATAGGGTTAGGTTTAAAATGTTATATATGTTAATATTTATTAATATTTAATGCACACTTTGCTTCGATATGGCTCCGAACTCCAAACGAACACCAACAATTTCCCCCCCTAGCCAAATACCCCCATTCCGAACACATTGGGATATGTTTTGTAAGTTGGTTCAACTGTTTTGATCAGTTTTTATCAAAATCAAAATATAACTCTGTATAACATCCAAAATTGATTTTCAATACACATTTTAATTTGCCAGACCACATGCTAACCCCAAAAATTACGAAATTTGGAATCTAGAAATTATTTAATATTCCAAATCCAACTAAATTGGTTTCGCCGAAAACGGAGGTCGTTTGCAAAATGGCCATTTTAAGGCGTATATAATATCGATAAATTATTATTAAATTTTATAACGATTATTTAAAATATTAATTTGGACATATTTTACATTTAATAATATGAAATCTCAATTTCTTATACTCATTAGATATATATTATTAAATAGATCCTATTGTTTCTTATTTTGCTGAAATCCGACTTATTTTGAATTTGGTACAATCAATTAAAGTCTAAAACTAAAATTTCAAACTACTACGACATTACGAGTTCATTTTAATTAAGTTTTAAATTTGTATCTTGTAACTTTGTTTTATATAAATCTAAGTCATTAATTTTCAAAACAAATCGTTTAAAATATTTAATTTCCATTAAAATCAATCAAAAATAAATTTTATATTGGTTCCAAAATTCAGGGTTGTTACAATCTCCCCCACTTAAATTTTTTTTATCCCCGAAAAGGAAGACAGAACTGAGGGTCATTTACTTAATCAACTCAGCCTACGTTCTAGCTCAAGATCTTCAACTTTTCGGTTTTTTAAGAACTTTCCGATATCTCAAAATTTAGCTAACGCCTTAAATTTTCAAAAAATTTCGCCATAGCCTCCTTTATACGGGTTGATCAGTACGACTACAACTTGCCACTTTAGGCCCTCGTCATTCAAATAGAAAATCCAAAAGCCAAGCGGCTCATAAAATAATCAAACCCAATCAATGCAGTAAAAATGTACCTGTTTATCGGGCATACAATTTTATTCCTCTTCTTAACTTCCATGACCTGTCCAACATATATATACATCCAATTCGAACAATTTTCAATTTAGTTCTATATTAAATTTGATTTGGCTTAATTTTACCTTTTGTTTTCATATTGGTTTTATCATTCCAATATTTTTATTTGTTACTAATTAGCACACATCACAATCAACAATCAATTAGTTAATTAACTTCCAAATATATATCTTTTATGTACTTAAAATCGTATATTCAATGCCAAATCACAAACATTAAACTTTAATTATGCTTTTGGTACTCGCACCAGTCAATTGGAATCATATTGATATTCCACTTTCGAAACTTGAACATAAATACTGATGAGGTCTAGACTATCATCAGAATCATACCAGTGCAACTAGAGTGTGATTTTATATCTACCCAGTATATTTGAGACTTCGAATACACGTGGATCAGACGTATATGCAAAATCTTCCTATACTTGGTAGTCCAAAATCAACATCAAATAAAATACTTAAATTCTTATAATAAGATATAAATTTAAAAACTAAACTCATTATTATAAATAACACTCTTCAAACTCATTCTAGGACGCTACTGATCCAATCTCTAATGATTTATTCCTATAGGATGTTACTAATTCTATCTTTGATGAATCCTATCGTCTGGTTCTAATGTGCCTTGTTCTCGAGCTTTGAAAACCAAATCTCCGATACCAACTTTGACAACCGCACTTCCCGACCCGCCTAAACCGAATAGGAAGATGAATTATCATGAGAGTACGATGCATCAAAACACAAAATGAAAGAACATTTCATTGCTACTACAACAATTTATATCAGAGTACAAACAATAATATATACCAGAATATATCAGAGATAATAAGTTACAAACAACGGAAATTTAAATACATAAATATAAGGGGATTTTCACTCAAAGGGCTTATTTGTTCAAGGTAATAAGTTTTTAGGACAACACTTCTGAAAAATTAGTTTAAGGATGATTCTGCCCGAAAAAGACAAATCCGATTATCTTTTTACGTTATAACTTAAAAAGATATCCGCTTTGATCTTTTCCCTGTATAACGTAAAAAGATAACCACTTTTATCCTATTCGTGCAGAATTTTTCTTAAAACTAATTTTTCGAATGTGCTGTCCTTAAAACTTATTACCCTACAAAAAGAAGCCCTTTAACCTAATTTCCATTAAATATAATGTGCAGTGGAAAACATCAACTAACACAACTGAAGGAAATACACAGATACAAAGCATTCCATAGTATAGCTCCAGCCGTAATTCAGGAGCCTGTGAAAAGAATTATCTGCAAACTAAAACTACTAGTTACCCGTGTAAAAATATGGGCACCTAGAGTTTAGGTGGGAAACAATAAACATCGAGATAGTCATGGGACTAGTTTGAGAACTAAAATGGTTACTAACTTTATTTTAATGTTGGGTAAATCAAGGTACCATGTCGTATGACACAGAACGGGTTATCTCCCAAGAATACCATAAAACAAATAACACAATGCTAAAAAAGAGAGAAGCAAAGCTATTATAAGACATTGGTCCCATCACACAATAAAACGAAAGCCGGAGGATAGAGTTTTACTATATAATAGCCAAACATTCTTGATACGCGAAATATGTCTTTTGTTATCATTGATGCATAGTGCAAAAATCAATTTTGAATATAAATGTATCAATTGTAGATGACATAATACCCTATCCTACTATTTGCCATATAGGTTTACAACGGAAATCGAAAGTTGCATATTGGAATTTGGATTTCCATCTATAAACCAAGGCAAGGGATACTCTTTATATGATATGAGACATTCTATCCCATTCCTCAGGACTCACTCACAAGTGCACTTGAAGCGACATGGCCGGTCCACTATTACGTTTGTGGATTGGAAATTCTTGAACAATACGTTTCCCTGTCCTATGGGACCTAAAATCTGGTCAGTATGTCGACCACTATGGCCTTGTGTGTCCATATCCGAGGTAACTTGCTATCCATCATCCACATAAGTAAAATATCTCGGCTCCGTACCATGACATCACTCCTAGCAAGAAAGAAACACATGTCCTCCCTGTTACCCTTCATCCCATTTCTGGTTTATACCTGTGTGTGAAGCTCGCGAATTAAAGCTATACACAAACTATGCTATATTAAAGCAGTGCTTTGATCATCAACCACAAAGCTCTGCTTTTCAATAAAAGCTTTGATCCATGCATCTTAGCATGCCACATTGTCAATCCATACCATACCATTGATGTCTACCAATATATTGTAATGTCCCAGATTTTTCGACCATTTAAAATCGAATATTTAAATTGTTTATATATTATATTTGAAATATAATGGATTTTTAATCGAATCTATTTATTTAAAATGGAGTTTGAATATATAAATTTATATATTAATTAAAACGAGCTCGAAAACAATGCGGTAGTTCGTAATTTTCGATTTGAACTTTAACTGTGTATACAGGAACCAATATAAGTCGGATTTATGTGAAACGAGACACGTTGGGACCGGTTCGATTATATTTTTCTAATGAAAGAGAAAAAATCAAAATTTCCGTCTATAGATTTCAAGTTATGTCCAATTCAAATTTCTAAATAGTCGCTATGGAATTCGTTCTAAATTATAACAATTTAATTATAAATATTAAACGATTCTATATAAATGGAATATTATTTAAAATTAGCATTTTTAATGTTAAGTTTGAATTCTACGGTTTGATGTAAAAAAAAAAGAAGGGTTGTTTAATAAATACAGCGATATTTATTTAATTATTTATTTTCATTAACCTAGCCGTCTAAATTTAGTTTATATTTTAACAAATATTAAAATTTGGTTTATAAACAAATCCTTGAATATATTAACACCATGATTAACAGAAAATTCAAATATAACCCAAATTTTTTCCACACACAAAAATGTAAGAGTAAAATATGAGCATAATCGAACTGTCAGAAGCATGCTACTTATTTCAAGAATATAGTTGGTCATTTTTCAATAACAACAACGAAGATATATACTCAATACAATACCCAACTCAAATTGATTAAACGAGGCTAATAAGCTGAGAAAGAGTTGGTTTGGGATCCGAGTAATTCATATGTTCATGTGTTCAACAAAGTATGAGATCATCAGATCCAAACAGAAAGATTCGAATAGACTAAAATATATATATATACAATACATGATAAAAGAAAATAGCAAATGAAAAGGTACAAAAAACAGCTAAGAGGAAATTCTTTTATATACACCAAATCTTTGCAGGATCGATCAATATACCATAGAATTCGTGCACAGTCAATTCTAGATTTTAAAACTAGACAAGACCAAACAATACATAAAACAAAAATGATTTCATTTTTTTAACATCAGCAGGTTTTCTCTTTCAAGAGACATTGATCCATCATCTCGGTCAGTTGAATCTGAAAATGAAGGAAAGGGAAAGGAGAAAAATCTGGTTAGAATAGTATTTATTCCTATCAAAACAGCTATGAAATTGAAGTGAACAGCTAGTATAGATACATAAATCTCATGTGTAGAACCACTGTTCACATACATTGAAAACTCAACCTGAATTGACAGTACACTTTCGGATCTGTATTTGCAAACTCATAACCAAAGCCGATTTTGAACAGATCAACAGTGATGGGGAAATCAAATACAAAATCCGAACACAAAATCCAACTACAGGTTTGAATACAGATTGATAGAACAACTCGTAATCACTATCATCAAACCGCAAGTATAAATATGCTATCACACAAAGTATTTCATCATCCCAACCACAACCGAACCAACACAGTAAAAAAAATGGTTTGGAACCACCAGAGAAAAAATTCAAACAAAAATATACAGTAACGAAAATTTATTTAAAATAGTTATCTTTTAAAAATCTATTCGGAGTTGAAGGCGAATGAAGGACAGATAGTAGGATCGATTGTTCTGAAGGGGTTAGAGTTCACCGTGTTTCGGCAGGGGTTGATGGACGTTGAGTAAGGTTGCTGAGGGGTTCAGTGGGTAATAGGAAGGAGGAGGACGAGGAAGGGGCGGCGTGGTAGGGGTTGCGACGCAGAACCCGAGTGGCGGCTGACGATCGAAGGAGGATTAGGGTTTTTATTTTGGTCTTGAGTGAAATTGATTAGGCGGCTGAAGAAATGATTAAGGCATTAGTGGAATAGGGTTTTAAGGGGGAGTGGGTAGTGGGCTAGGGCCGACAGATCAAAGGTAAAGGCCCAATTTTTTTTATTTTATTTCTAAGTTCAAATAATTAAATCTCTTCATCAAATTGTTTTTACGATATTTCACACATATGTTATCAGATTTTGACGCGGTCAGTCGCGTTGGGACCGTGGAGAAGAGTACTTTGAGATGGAGCGAGTCTGGTCCGGGTCTGAAGTGACTGGAATTTTTATTCAAATTAAACATCAGTTTAATTTGATTAAAATAGACTGTTATCGACAGATTTCAAATCAAGGTGAGTTAAACTCACTCAGCTCTTCCCATTTATATTTCATATAAATTGGGTTTTTATTTTGTGTGTTGTGATTGCTAGCGGTTGACTGTTTGTTGGTTATATAGATTTTTTGTTGATTCAAATTCTGAAATTAAACGGTCATTTAATTTCAGTAAAACACCAATCATTTTGATTTGACCCAAATTGAGTAAATTCCCCTGATGAGTCACGTTTATAAACGTGTTTGAAATTGTTTGAATGGTTTGAATTGGGTGTTGATTAATTGGTGACCGATATAGAAATTATCGGTCAAAACGAAAAGAAATCATTGGTCATTGTTGATGGTTAAAACATATTGCAACATTTATGCTGATATCAACCAATGGATGGTGGGTTGGGTATTTGGCATCACATGGTCTAGAAATCAATCGATTTTTAAGATATGGGTTTTTCGATGGTGAATCGACGATATTAAAGTTATAAATATGTTTTATAACTAAAATAGGTTTCAAGAATATTACTTTGAGTAAAAGTTATTTAAAGGGAAATAATTTTTTTATTTATTTATGTAAAGTTTATATAGAAATTGTGAAATGTTTTTTTTATAAAACAAATTTCTTATGTCGATAAGAATTATAAACAAAGGAGAAGGAAATACCTAGTGGTTAAGTGTTTGATGAATCGTGAGCGATTAAATAAAGTTATTTAAATTAATTATATTTTTATTAATTTAAAAGAGGAATTGATCAGAAGAATAATCAGGTTTTGTGTCGACCATTGAAACTAAGTTAGACTTTAATTTAGTGAAATAACCAAATGAATAATTGGTTAAGCTGAGTAAGAGTTTTAAAAAGGGAAATTTATTATTTATTCTAATAAATAAAGGGATAAATAAATTTGCAAGGTTAAATGTTGAGTTGAATAATCTCATCTTGAATGTGATACATTTAAGTTGAAATGAAATATATTTGAGTATTGAAAAGAAGCTATGGATGAGTTTATAATTTGAACTCGAGTTTAATCAAGAAATAAAGAGTTCTAATGGATACGAAAATGGAAAGTTTTACTTAATGTTTGAATTAAGTAAAAGAAGAAGAAGATGGAAAAGGTTTATATTAAACCTGGGATTTTTAAACAAAGTTTATAAATGGAATGTGAGTTTAAAAGGTCGTTTTTGAATTTAGAATACTTAATGATGGACTTAAGTTAACCAAAAGAATTGAAAGGAGATTTTCCAAGGCAGGGATTTAAATGTGAAATTTGTAAACGAGATTGAAAATAGGAATTGAAATAATAACATCGGTTTTTGAATTACAACTCGTATGTATCTGAAGATAGGAACGTTGTTGATCAAGGTCTGAGAGGTAATTAAAATACCCCAACTTGAACGACTTCGGGACTATCCAAAGATGATACTAGTTAGTAATGGCGAGAGTGCGCGACAAGATTTCCAAAGTAACGGAAATGAGATGAGATGGTATTTTCACTAGTAACGGTATAAAAAGGAGATTGGGCGATAAAGTTTAAAAGCCAAGTGATGCTGAGTACCCGACCAGTGGATCTATTTTTGTGATTTTATGGATGTTTACTTGATAGTTAAATAACCGACTATCAGGTCCGACCTTTACGATTGTTGGTTAGAAAGACCAGGATCGAATGTATATTCGAAAACCATTCCGACCAACAAAATACGAAATATATAGAGGAGATCAAGCGACGATCGAGATGGAGCATGTGAAGACCACATATCTTCATAAAGCGGAAGGACCACTTACAATCTCTGATTCGCGCCAGAGATATACTGGGGTTCTATCGTGGTTGGAATTTGTGGATTACAAGGACTATCGCTACTGATCCATGGGGTGATTCCTAAATTGGATGCAGTAGGAGATTGCCTTCGGTTCATCCTGTTCCTGGATGACTTGTATGGACGGATGTCTGACAGAGTAGTTCTCAAGAATCATGTACGTTGATTTTTACAAACGTATCTCTATTAGTGGCGGAGAGGGGCACCTCTCTAGCTTAACGACCAGAATATTTTTTGTGGACATCAATTAGTGATTTGGCGGATCTGACGATGTGGCATTCAAAGTGTGTGATGACCAGATGTGTTCTGACCTCAAGCCTCATCAACCGGGGGATGACAAAAATCGGGCAGGCATCATGACTATGTGGGTCGCTCCCATTAGGGTGTATAATCACCTATCTAGAGAAATTCCTTTTGTTTCTTATTCTATCGATTCTGCCCATTCGGGAACGGTGGTTTGAGTCCAACCGTTGGTGATATACATTCGACACACTCAAGCGAAATGAGTGGTCGGTCATGTGAGGGCCGGGTTGCAAGGCGTTCTTGTTGAACCCTGTGTATTCTCCTCTAGAGATATACGTGCGGCAGGTAGTCCCATACCTTGTCAAGATCGGAATCCAATTTCCAATAAGTGCCTGCGGTTTTGATTATATACATATACGTGGAGCGTGAGATGCAAGCGTTCCACTAGATTGATATTTACTTGTATTTAGACACTATGATAATATCAGAAAAGATATTGATTTCGAAAACTGTTTTGGGTTATCGTAAGGTAAAAAACCGTCCGTATTTATGTGTGGATCAGTCTTACGATTATCTTTTTCTTTCGAAAGGATTTTGACTATAAAATCAAGTTGTGTGATACCCTAAATGTTGTGCGAGTTTTTTCTCACTCTGGTTCACCAGACTGACCCGGTGTTTTGTAAATGCTCGGTTAGCCCGGGGTGTACAGGTTCAGGTTATCAGGTGCTGCAAAGTCCAGAGACGAGCTGAAGATGTTCAGACGAATAATATTCTGCTGTGTGATTATATATAGGAGGACAAATTATTATAACTGTCCAGAGATGTGATGTACTCTGATATTGTTAGTATTTTCAAAAGCTCTCAAATAAGATTTATTTCTGTATTATATTTTTGTTCCGCTGCGATGTGAGACCCTGTGTTGGTTCTTCTTCTTCTTCTATTCTAATATTTCTTTCTTTCCTATCTCACTCTATAATTTCTTTCTAAAACTACCCAGTGTTTTCGGTGCTCGGAGGATCGACATGAGTACGGTAAGGGTATTTATGTCGATTTTCGGGCCGAAAATCGCTGGTTCGTTACAGTGGTATCAGAGCTATTGGTTGAGTAGTAACCTTGGCTCTGTGGTATAACTCAATAAAGATGGGGTTAGTAACACCCTAGATTGAGTTTGAGTCTATATATATATATATATATATATATATATATGAGAGCGTATTTGTAAGATTTTATATACAAATATTTTGTATTGTGTTAATTGACTGGTTCAAGTGTTGAGAAGCATTGAACTAGTGAATGGATACGATATTGTTTTATAGAGGTGGGTAGATGAAATAATTTTACCCAATGTATATTTTATATAGAAAAAGGAAATTATTTTCTATATTATAGTAACATGGATTGTTTGTTTGCTCTGATTAATTTGGTTTGAAATCAAATTTGAAATATGAAATAAAGTTGAATTGATTAGAAAATTAATTCGTCAATTGAATCAGATATGAAAATAAAACTGAACCTGGTTAAGTAAAATCAATTTGAAAATGGATTAAAATAATTTGGGATTTAAAAATTTTAATGGATAAATAGATTGTGATTCAAATAAAGTGGATTGCCATTCGAATTTTGAATTTTCTATTTAAAGGAATAGAGGCCCAGAGTGGCAGTGGTACTCGTACCGATCGAGCCATACAGGAGAAGCACTGACAAAATTTTAGAAAAGTTTTAGAGTTCGAATTTATTTTGGATTTAATTCAAAAGTAAGAATTTTAAAATAATTTGGTCCAGAATATTCTTCCTAATTTGCAATTTCGAGGACGAAATTATTCTAAGGGGGGAAGAATGTAATGTCCCAGATTTTTTGACCATTTAAAATCGAATATTTAAATTGTTTATATATTATATTTGAAATATAATGGATTTTTAATCGAATCTATTTATTTAAAATGGAGTTTGAATATATAAATTTATATATTAATTAAAACGAGCTCGAAAACAATGCGGTAGTTCGTAATTTTCGATTTGAACTTTAACTGTGTATACAGGAACCAATATAAGTCGGATTTATGTGAAACGAGACACATTGGGACCGGTTCGATTATATTTTTCTAATGAAAGAGAAAAAATCGAAATTTTCGTCTATAGATTTCAAGTTATGTCCAATTCAAATTTCTAAATAGTCGCTATGGAATTCTTTCTAAATTATAACGATTTAATTATAAATATTAAACGATTCTATATAAATGGAATATTATTTAAAATTAGCATTTTTAATGTTAAGTTTGAATTCTACGGTTTGATGTAAAAAAAAAGAAGGGTTGTTTAATAAATACAGCGATATTTATTTAATTATTTATTTTCATTAACCTAGCCGTCTAAATTTAGTTTATATTTTAACAAATATTAAAATTTGGTTTATAAACAAATCCTTGAATATATTAACACCATGATTAACAGAAAATTCAAATATAACCCAAATTTTTTCCACACACAAAAATGTAAGAGTAAAATATGAGCATAATCGAACTGTCAGAAGCATGCTACTTATTTCAAGAATATAGTTGGTCATTTTTCAATAACAACAACGAAGATATATACTCAATACAATACCCAACTCAAATTGATTAAACGAGGCTAATAAGCTGAGAAAGAGTTGGTTTGGGATCCGAGTAATTCATATGTTCATGTGTTCAACAAAGTATGAGATCATCAGATCCAAACAGAAAGATTCGAATAGACTAAAATATATATATACAATACATGATAAAAGAAAATAGCAAATTAAAAGGTACAAAAAACAGCTAAGAGGAAATTCTTTTATATACACCAAATCTTTGCAGGATCGATCAATATACCATAGAATTCGTGCACAGTCAATTCCAGATTTTAAAACTAGACAAGACCAAACAATACATAAAACAAAAATGATTTCATTTTTTTAACATCAGCAGGTTTTCTCTTTCAAGAGACATTGATCCATCATCTCGGTCAGTTGAATCTGAAATGAAGGAAAGGGAAAGGAGAAAAATCTGGTTAGAATAGTATTTATTCCTATCAAAACAGCTATGAAATTGAAGTGAACAGCTAGTATAGATACATAAATCTCATGTGTAGAACCACTGTTCACATACATTGAAAACTCAGCCTGAATTGACAGTACACTTTCGGATCTGTATTTGCAAACTCATAACCAAAGCCGATTTTGAACAGATCAACAGTGATGGGGAAATCAAATACAAAATCCGAACACAAAATCCAACTACAGGTTTGAATACAGATTGATAGAACAACTCGTAATCACTATCATCAAACCGCAAGTATAAATATGCTATCACACAAAGTATTTCATCATCCCAACCACAACCGAACCAACACAGTAAAAAAAATGGTTTGGAACCACCAGAGAAAAAATTCAAACAAAAATATACAGTAACGAAAATTTATTTAAAATACTTATCTTTTAAAAATCTATTCGGAGTTGAAGGCGAATGAAGGACAGATAGTAGGATCAATTGTTCTGAAGGGGTTAGAGTTCACCGTGTTTCGGCAGGGGTTGATGGACGTTGAGTAAGGTTGCTGAGGGGTTCGGTGGGTAATAGGAAGGAGGAGGACGAGGAAGGGGCAGCGTGGTAGGGGTTGCGACGCAGAACCCGAGTGTCGGCTGATGATCGAAGGAGGATTAGGGTTTTTATTTTGGTCTTGAGTGAAATTGATTAGGCGGCTGAAGAAATGATTAAGGCATTAGTGGAATAGGGTTTTAAGGGGGAGTGGGTAGTGGGCTAGGGTCGACAGATCAAAGGTAAAGGCCCAATTTTTTTTATTTTATTTCTAAGTTCAAATAATTAAATCTCTTCATCAAATTGTTTTTACGATATTTCACACATATGTTATCAGATTTTGACGCGGTCAGTCGCGTTGGGACCGTGGAGAAGAGTACTTTGAGATGGAGCGAGTCTGGTCCGGGTCTGAAGTGACTGGAATTTTTATTCAAATTAAACATCAGTTTAATTTGATTAAAATAGACTGTTATCGACAGATTTCAAATCAAGGTGAGTTAAACTCACTCAGCTCTTCCCATTTATATTTCATATAAATTAGGTTTTTATTTTGTGTGTTGTGATTGCTAGCGGTTGACTGTTTGTTGGTTATATAGATTTATTGTTGATTCAAATTCTGAAATTAAACGGTCATTTAATTTCAGTAAAACACCAATCATTTTGATTTGACCCAAATAGAGTAAATTCCCCTGATGAGTCACGTTTATAAACGTGTTTGAAATTGTTTGAATGGTTTGAATTGGGTGTTGATTAATTGGTGACCGATATAGAAATTATCGGTCAAAACGAAAAGAAATCATTGGTCATTGTTGATGGTTAAAACATATTGCAACATTTATGCTGATATCAACCAATGGATGGTGGGTTGGGTATTTGGCATCACATGGTCTAGAAATCAATCGATTTTTAAGATATGGGTTTTTCGATGGTGAATCGACGATATTAAAGTTATAAATATGTTTTATAACTAAAATAGGTTTCAAGAATATTACTTTGAGTAAAAGTTATTTAAAGGGAAATAATTTTTTTTTATTTATTTATGTAAAGTTTATATAGAAATTGTGAAATGTTTTTTTTTATAAAACAAATTTCTTATGTCGATAAGAATTATAAACAAAGGAGAAGGAAATACCTAGTGGTTAAGTGTTTGATGAATCGTGAGCGATTAAATAAAGTTATTTAAATTAATTATATTTTTATTAATTTAAAAGAGGAATTGATCAGAAGAATAATCAGGTTTTGTGTCGACCATTGAAACTAAGTTAGACTTTAATTTAGTGAAATAACCAAATGAATAATTGGTTAAGCCGAGTAAGAGTTTTAAAAAGGGAAATTTATTATTTATTCTAATAAATAAAGGGATAAATAAATTTGCAAGGTTAAATGTTGAGTTGAATAATCTCATCTTGAATGTGATACATTTAAGTTGAAATGAAATATATTTGAGTATTGAAAAGAAGCTATGGATGAGTTTATAATTTGAACTCGAGTTTAATCAAGAAATAAAGAGTTCTAATGGATACGAAAATGGAAAGTTTTACTTAATGTTTGAATTAAGTAAAAGAAGAAGAAGATGGAAAAGGTTTATATTAAACCTGGGATTTTTAAACAAAGTTTATAAATGGAATGTGAGTTTAAAAGGTCGTTTTTGAATTTAGAATACTTAATGATGGAGTTAAGTTAACCAAAAGAATTGAAAGGAGATTTTCCAAGGCAGGGATTTAAATGTGAAATTTGTAAACGAGATTGAAAATAGGAATTGAAATAATAACATCGGTTTTTGAATTACAACTCGTATGTATCTGAAGATAGGAACGTTGTTGATCAAGGTCTGAGAGGTAATTAAAATACCCCAACTTGAACGACTTCGGGACTATCCAAAGATGATACTAGTTAGTAATGGCGAGAGTGCGCGACAAGATTTCCAAAGTAACGGAAATGAGATGAGATGGTATTTTCACTAGTAACGGTATAAAAAGGAGATTGGGCGATAAAGTTTAAAAGCCAAGTGATGCTGAGTACCCGACCAGTGGATCTATTTTTGTGATTTTATGGATGTTTACTTGATAGTTAAATAACCGACTATCAGGTCCGACCTTTACGATTGTTGGTTAGAAAGACCAGGATCGAATGTATATTCGAAAACCATTCCGACCAACAAAATACGAAATATATAGAGGAGATCAAGCGACGATCGAGATGGAGCATGTGAAGACCACATATCTTCATAAAGCGGAAGGACCACTTACAATCTCTGATTCGCGCCAGAGATATACTGGGGTTCTATCGTGGTTGGAATTTGTGGATTACAAGGACTATCGCTACTGATCCATGGGGTGATTCCTAAATTGGATGCAGTAGGAGATTGCCTTCGGTTCATCCTGTTCCTGGATGACTTGTATGGACGGATGTCTGACAGAGTAGTTCTCAAGAATCATGTACGTTGATTTTTACAAACGTATCTCTATTAGTGGCGGAGAGGGGTACCTCTCTAGCTTAACGACCAGAATATTTTTTTGTGGACATCAATTAGTGATTTGGCGGATCTGACGATGTGGCATTCAAAGTGTGTGATGACCAGATGTGTTCTGACCTCAAGCCTCATCAACCGGGGGATGACAAAAATCGGGCAGGCAGCATGGCTATGTGGGTCGCTCCCATTAGGGTGTATAATCACCTATCTAGAGAAATTCCTTTTGTTTCTTATTCTATCGATTCTGCCCATTCGGGAACGGTGGTTTGAGTCCAACCATTGGTGATATACATTCGATACACTCAAGCGAAATGAGTGGTCGGTCATGTGAGGGCCGGGTTGCAAGACGTTCTTGTTGAACCCTGTGTATTCGCCTCTAGAGATATACGTGCGGCAGGTAGTCCCATACCTTGTCAAGATCGGAATCCAATTTCCAATAAGTGCCTGCGGTTTTGATTATATACATATACGTGGAGCGTGAGATGCAAGCGTTCCACTAGATTGATATTTACTTGTATTTAGACACTATGATAATATCAGAAAAGATATTGATTTCGAAAACTGTTTTGGGTTATCGTAAGGTAAAAACCGTCCGTGTTTATGTGTGGATCAGTCTTACGATTATCTTTTTCTTTCGAAAGGATTTTGACTATAAAATCAAGTTGTGTGATACCCTAAATGCTGTGCGAGTTTTTTCTCACTCTGGTTCACCAGACTGACCCGGTGTTTTGTAAATGCTCGGGTTAGCCCGGGGTGTACAGGTTCAGGTTATCAGGTGCTGCAAAGTCCAGAGACAAGCTGAAGATGTTCAGACGAATAATATTCCGCTGTGTGATTATATATAGGAGGACAAATTATTATAACTGTCCAGAGATGTGATGTACTCTGATATTGTGTAATGACCCGCATTTTTAGTTGTTGAATAATTAATTTATTTAATTATTAAATATCGATTTATCGATATCGAGAACGTGAATTAAATAATATTGAATATTTAAATAATAATTATAATATAATAAAATATATTATAATGTCGAAATAAACAAAAATATTGGAAATCACAATATTCTGGGAACGGGGTCATCCCTAAGATGTAATTCAGCTTAGAGTTGAATTATATTGACGAATATATTCAATCGACGACAGTTTGAACGTAGAATTCGAATATAATTAAAATCGAGCTCGAAATGGCGCTGCAGTTCGCTATTTGGCGATTTGAACTTCAACTGTATATACATGGTTCGTTTTAAGCCGGATTTCTGTGAAAACAAGAAACATGTGGAGCTGGTGGAGTATATCTTCCTAGGGGAAGAGAAAAATCGGGATTTCGTCGTGTAGATTTTGATTTACATCCAAATCAAATTTCTGAAAAGTCGTTGTGGAATTCCTTTATATTTTGCGATGCTTTATATACGTTATAAATCGATTTTTCGATACGAACTGAATATCGATCAAATCGGAATTTCTGAAAATCAAGTCATAAATTCTGGTAGGATATTCTGAAGCCGTACGACATCATCTATGGATATATACGAGAATATTAATTTATTTATATTAAATTTAATAATATTTAAATATATTTATATATTTAAAAGGTCAGTTTAACGCTTGAAAAATAGCCAGTTTTTCATACGACCTCCGTTTTCGACGAAACCAGTTTTGTTGGATCCGCAATATCAAATTATTGTTAGATTTCCAGTTTCGTGATTTTTAGAGTCACTGTGTGGTCGTACGGATTTTTAGAGTGAGAAACAGTCAGTAGTTCGACAGTTAAAAATACGCTGTGTGGGCATACGAAGTCGGAATTTGACGAAACCAGTTTCGTTGGGACCGTAATGTCGAACTCTAGCTACATGTCCAGTTTCATGATTTTTGGGTGTCGTGTGTGATCACACGGATTTTTAGAAGGCAGATACTGCATAAAAAAATCAATAAAATATTAACTAAAATATCCTAAAAATTTTGTGGATCTAAGCAAGACCACGTACTGCTTATTCTCAACCACACAACATATGATAAAACGCAAGAAGATCAATCTCTTCCACCAGAAAACAAAACGCAGAAAATAAAAGGGAAACAAAGAAAAATCAAAGAAACTCAAAATCAATTGCTGTAAATCCTCTAACATATATATTTGAGCTCGGGAAGGAGTCCTCTTCATTTTGATGTGAGATTTGTGGCGTTCGAACCTTCTCCGTCGAAGTCAGTTGCACCCAGTGAACCTAGGGTTCACGAACTTGGCAATTTAGGACAATGATACTTGAAATCGAGTTTGGATTCATATTGGTGGTGGAATACGGGTTTGTTTGGGTGTTTTTGTGTGGATTCGGTGATAAAATCCTTCGGTACCTGTATGAGATGAGGGCGACGACGCATGCTCGTCGGAGGGTCGAACTCGAAGGGGATAGGTCGGTTAGGTGCGGAAATGGATGAGAAGAATTAAAATGATTGTTGTGGATTTTCTAGTGGAGAGATGGATGAGAAAATGGAGGTGGAAGTAGCGGCTAATGGTTTGAAGTGTACAGGAGGGCACGGGTTAAAATTCTTGGAGGAAGAAGAAGTAAAAGGGAGCGGGTGGGTCACGTTGGGTGTTAATGGGCCGGGAATTAAAGGTTTGGCCCAATAGAGTTAATATTTAAATTTAAATTTAATTCAAATCATGTATTAACTTTGTTTAATCGTATCTTATTCATACATGATCGAAATTCAGTGAAACAAGATCCGTTGGGATCGTATGGACGAGCACTCCACAATGGAACTGACCGCGAGTCAATTGGAGTCCGTTACAATTTATGGCGAAGTAAATTGTCCGACTGAATCAAATAACGCAAACCGTTATTTAACGGCTAACGCGCAAATGTGAGTAAATCTCACTAACTCTTAACAGTTTATATTTTCATGTTATATTTTTAGAACTGTTAAATATGGACTGATTGATTGTGTGTTGACTGTTTGATTGAACTGCTAGTCAGTTAGTTAAATTCCTATATTGATTCTGTTTAACAGAATATATCATATGGAACTGAAAGTGATGTTATCTATACTGTCTAACATCTGTGATGCAGGGAAACAGGTTGGAGGAATCCGACTGGATTCCTCAATAGTTATTTTATTGTTTTTCATATATTTTGATATATGATGTGAATTATAACCTGTTGTTGATTGTGTGTGTATGGACGAGATTAGACATCGTGATTTGATATGATTGAATACCATGACATACCGGAATGTAGATAAAGGAGATTTTTCAAAGTGATATTGAAAAATAAGAGATATTTATAAAGTGGAATATTTATAAATAAGGAATATTTATAAATTGGGATATTTAAAAATAGGAGATATTTGAAAAGGAAATAAATTCAAAACATTTCTTTTTGAATAGAAAGGCCTGTGTGGCGAGTTTGGGGATTTTCCCGATGCTCCCGATACAAAGGAGGTTATGGCGAATTTTCCCGGGAATTTAAGGAGTTAGAATATTTCAAGAATAAATGTGAAAAGGAAATATTTGTAAACCATTTACAAATAGAATTGGAAAGGGAACATTATAAAAAGAAAATCATTTTTAAAGTGTAGAACTGTTATTTTAAAGTAAATCTTTTCAAATAAATAAAACGTTGTTAAAAAGGAAATCTTTATAAAGTAAATCGAATATAGACATTCGAAAGGAGTTAATCGAATATGGTATTCGAAGTTAGTTAATCGAATATAGACATTCGAAAGGAGTTAATCGAATATGGTATTCGGAAGTTAGTTAATCGAATATAGACATTCGAAAGGAGTTAATCGAATATGGTATTCGGAAGTTAGTTAATCGAATATAAACATTCGAAAGGAGTTAATCGAATATGGTATTCGAAGTTAGTTAATCGAATATAGATATTCGAAAGGAGTTAATCGAATATGGTATTCGAAGTTAGTTAATCGAATATGGTATTCGAAAGTTAGTTAATCGAATATGTTATTCGAAAGGGGTTAGTCAAGTCGAGTTAGTCAAATAGAGTTAACCAGTTAGAGTTAATCAGTTAGAGTTAACCAGTTGGAGTGAATTAGTTAGAGTTAATCGATTAGAGTTAAAATGAACTAGAGTTAATCAAATATAGTTATTTGAGACAGAGTTAGTCAAACATAGTATTCAGGGTAAGTTGCCATCTTGTACGACTGCTAGCGTAATTCGCAGGGCTGTAAATAGCTTACGGCGGTCGGATGTTTCCTGAGGGAGTCAGGCGTAACCATTGTGATCGTTGCGATCTAGAGTCAAGCGAATGGAGTTTAATCGAATATTAGTTATTCGATAGGAGTTAATCGAGTTGATCGAGTTGAGAAATAAATTAAGTTAAATAAGTTGAGTTGATCGGGTGGTTCGGCCAAGTTAGTCGAGCCTAGTTAATCGAATCGAATTGGTCGAACCAAGTTAGTCGAGCCTAGTTAATCGAATCGAATCGGTCGAACCAAGTTAGTCGAGTTAAGTTAGTCAAGTTAGTCGAGCCTAGTTAATCAAATCGAATTGGTCGAACCAAGTAAGTCGAGTTAAGTTAGTCGAGCCTAGTTAATCGAATCGAATTGGTCGAACCAAGTAAGTCGAGTTAAGTTAGTCGAGCCTAGTTAATCGAATCGAATTGGTCGAACCAAGTAAGTCGAGTTAGTCGAGTCAAGTTAAGTTAGTCGAGTTAAGTTCGTCGAGTTAAATAAATCGATGTTAGTTTCATCGAAAGGAGTTATCGATGTTAGTTTCATCGAAAGGAGTTATCGATGTTAGTTTCATCGAAGGGAGTTATCGATTATAGTTTAATCGAAGTAAGATTTTTCAAATATGAGATATTTGAAAAGGAAGAGTTATCGAATATTAGTTATTCGAAGAGAGATTATCGAATATCGTTTATTCGAGAAGAAGTTAATCGAATATAGGTTATTCGAAGAAGAGTTAATCAAATAGAGATTTCTCGAAGAGAGTTAATCGGCAAATTCGATTATATCGAATTCGGGAAAGTACTTATACTTTCCAGTGTCTAAATAAAGATTTATTTATTTATAAATAAATAAGTGTTAGGTTAACCATTCACTAATAAGAATAGAAGTTAAAATTAAAGTTAGATAATTCGAAAGTAGGGATTATAACGTTATCGTTATAACCAATGTTTTAAATATAGAAGTGGATTAGTAAAATTGGATCCGAGAAAGGCGTAAAGAAGTTGTTAAAGATTAAAAGATAAACTTTGACCATTTCGAAGTTATAACGTTGTTCAGTTAAGGTCTGAGAGGTAATTATACCCCAACTTGAGTGACTTCCTTCTTAACTAAGAAATGGTAAGGTTTGATCGTAAAGGAGTTTTGGAAATGTTTTCCAAACGAGAATCAGAAATGTTTTCTGATAAAAGAAAATAAGAATTTAGAATATAGGGAAACAGGAGATAAGTAAATAAATGAACTAAAGAGATTTATGTTAAATGATGTTTGTTCGATATAATTTCCATTTGGAAATAATATCGTTGTTTGCACACTTGTTTTTCTTTGATAGTTAACTCACCGACTATCGAAGTTTTGACCATTTTAACGTTGTTAATATGGAGAGAACGGTTGGATTATTATCCGAAGAACCACTCTGTATTGGCATAAGCGTCGCGAATCATATATGCCAAAGATAATTGAAGACGGAGTAAAATGCAAGGGCTATCCTGTTTACAGAATAGTGCCTTCGGTTTGTCCAGTCCCAGGACAACTTGTATGGACGAAGGTCTGACAGAGTATATCCAATGGATCGCGTAAGTTGATCTGTTCAAACGTATTCACGTTTGGTGGAGGAGGAATTCGTTTCTCATAGCTGTATACCCGTGTTATTTTTGGATAAGTCAATTTGTGATTTGGCGGGTATGACGATGTGACATTTCTAGCGAATGAAGATGGATGTCTGACATAGTATTTCCAGAAAGGTCACGTACATTGATTTCTTCAACCGTACCAAGAGTGGAAGCGGAGAAGGAAACTTCTTTTAGCTGATACGTAATGTATTGTTGTAGACGTCAATTAGTGATTTTCGATGGATCTGACAATGTGGCATTCGAAGTGAATCTGATGTGATGATAAAGCGTAGCTTCTAGCCTCATCAACCGGTAAATGACAGAAATCGGGCAGGCAGCATGGATAAGTCGGTCGCACCGAAGTAGGGTGTATAATCACCTATCTAGTGAATATTCATTTGTTTCTTAAATCTATCAATGCTGTCCCATATATATACGGGAACGGTTGCTGATCCCAACCGTTGGTGATGTACATTCGATACACTCAAGCGAAATGAGTGGTCGGTCATGTGTGGCTGAGTTGCAAGATGTTCTTGTTGAACTCCAGTGTATCGTTCCTAGAGTACACTGATCGGAAGGTGATTCCATACCTTGTCATAGTTGGAAATCCATTATCCAATACGTGCTTGCGATTTTGATTGTATACTATATATGTAGTAACGTGAGATGCAAGCGTTTCTGCTAGATTGATATTTATTTGTACTTAGACATTATTATAATATCAGAATGATATTGCTTTGAAAAGTTATTTGGATTCTCATAAGGGAAAAACCCGTTCCGTATTCACGGCGTGGTCTTATGAGATATCATATACCTGTTTAAATGATTTGAGTTTATTCACACCAGTCCCATGACTGACCCGGAGTTTTATTTTGTTTTCCCTAAACTCTTGGGTGCCTAAATTTGTACGGGCAGTCAAGTAGTCAGGATTTACAGGTATACTTGAAGAGCTGGAGCAGGAGGCTTCTGGATCATATAGCTATTGTTATTTCCGCTGTGTTGTAAGTGTTGTACTCTGATAAGTGCTATTGTATACATAACTGTTATATTTCAAAGTTATGTTATCTATTATATGTTATTCGTTCTGCTGTGAGGTTCGTGTTACTCTGATGTTGTGTTCTTCTTCTTCTTCTTCTTCTTCTATTCTAAGTTTCTATCTTATCTATTCTCACCTTCTAATTTCTTTCATTAACAACCTGGAATTTTCGACTCTTGAACGGTTGTTCAAAGTCGAAAATTTCCGGGCTGTTACAATTGGTATCAGAGCTTATGTTTTAGTGATCGGACATAACTCTGTGGCGTAACTCAGTAGAGATGGGATTAGTAATATCCTAGATTGAGTTGAGTGTATATATATACAAGAGAGCGTATATGTTATTGAATATAAAATGGTTTTATATTGTGGAGATTTATTGATTGAGTGGCTTATGAATACTGGACGATCAGTTTGATCCACTGTATCGGTAGGAGTTTTATAAACACTTGAATACGATGAACCGACTTGATATGTTTTGAAATTAATATAGTATATTAGTTGTGTTGGTTGTTAGTATAATCGAATGAGATTATAAAAAGATGAAATGGTTATAAATAACTAATCAGAATTCATATAAGTAAAGTATATGAAGTAAGACGAATTGAATCTGAAATTAAATCAGAATTGGAATTAAAATAAGTAAATTTTAAGTTCCTGGGAGATTTTGAACTGTTTTCAAAATGGAAGTGTTTAGAAATGATTTTTGAAAGTGAAATAGTATTGAACTCACTTCGATTACTGGAAAATAGATTCTGATGAGTGTGGCCACATCATCAGTGTTCAATTTCGAGTTCCAAAGTGACGGATTACTACCAAAGGTTTTGTTTTTGAATTGTTTTGAGAAAACAAGTGTTTAGAAATTCAAATGTTTTGAATTGGTATTATGATTTCAAATTGATTTGAAATGAACTCAGGAATTTAAGTTCTGGAATTAAAATTTAACTAATGAAGTTAAATGGATTAAAATGGAAAAAGTGAATAAATAAATTTGAATTTAACTTAAACTAAGTTAATTGAAATCGGATTGGATTATAGAATAATCTGAAATGGAATTAAGTCGATAACTTAAGAGTTGAAATTTGATATTAGAGTTTGAATGGAATTCGACTTAAGTATAAGCGAATGATTTGGTTGAGAACCAACTGACAGGAGTTTGATTGGAATGACATTTATATATGTTGAGTTGAGTAACAGATGAAAAGGGATATAATGATATGCCCGACAAAAAGGTACAAGTTTATTTTATATATGAGTTTGGATTTTATGAGCCGAATTGGCAAGCCGTTTGGCTGTCTGATTTTCTTTTGGGTTGGAGAAGGCCTAGAGAGGCGAGTTGTGATTTGACGTATTTGCCGGAACAAAGGAGGTTATGGCAAAATTTTCCGAAAATTTAAGGCGTTAGAAAATTTTCATGATTTCTGAAAAATTTGGTTAGTCGGAAAGAATTAATAATTTAATTGAAATTAAAATGGTTCAGTTGAAGTTAAAGTTGAAGTAAACCAGAAGATGTTTGAATCTAGTTGGTAGAGTTAATGACATTTTTCTAGCTTAGCAATTTCGAGGACGAAATTTTATTAAGGGGGGGAGATTGTAATGACCCGCATTTTTAGCTGTTGAATAATTAATTTATTTAATTATTAAATATCGATTTATCGATATCGAGAACGTGAATTAAATAATATAGAATATTTAATTAATAATTATAATATAATAAAATATATTATAATGTCGAAATAATCAAAAATATTGGAAATCACAATATTCTGTGAACGGGGTCATCCCTAAGATGTAATTCAGCTTAGAGTTGAATTATATTGACGAATATATTCAATCGACGACAGTTTGAACGTAGAATTTGAATATAATTAAAATCGAGCTCGAAATGGCGCTGCAGTTCGCTATTTGGCGATTTGAACTTCAACTGGATATACAGGGTTCGTTTTAAGCCGGATTTCTGTGAAAACAAGAAACGTGTGGAGCTGGTGGAGTATATCTTCCTAGGGGAAGAGAAAAATCGGGATTTCGTCGGGTAGATTTTGATTTACATCCAAATCAAATTTCTGAAAAGTCGCTGTGGAATTCCTTTATATTTTGCGATGCTTTATACACGTTATAAATCGATTTTTCGATACGAACTGAATATCGATCAAATCGGAATTTCTGAAAATCAAGTCATAAATTCTGGCAGGATATTCTAAAGCCGTACGACATCATCTGTGGATATATACGAGAATATTAATTTATTTATATTAAATTTAATTATATTTAAATATATTTATATATTTAAAAGGTCAGTTCAACGCTTGAAAAATAGCCAGTTTTTCATACGACCTCCGTTTTCGACGAAACCAGTTTTGTTGGATCCGCAATGTCAAATTATTGTTAGATTTCCAGTTTCGTGATTTTTAGAGTCACTGTGTGGTCGTACGGATTTTTAGAGTGAGAAACAGTCAGTAGTTCGACAGTTAAAAATACGCTGTGTGGGCATACGAAGTCGGAATTTGACGAAACCAGTTTCGTTGGGACCGTTATGTCGAACTCTAGCTACATGTCCAGTTTCATGATTTTTGGGAGTCGTGTGTGATCACACGGATTTTTAGAAGGCAGATACTGCATAAAAAAATCAATAAAATATTAACTAAAATATCCTAAAAATTTTGTGGATCTAAGCAAGACCGCGTACTGCTTATTCTCAACCACACAACATATGATAAAACGCAAGAAGATCAATCTCTTCCACCAGAAAACAAAACGCAGAAAATAAAAGGGAAACAAAGAAAAATCAAAGAAACTCAAAATCAATTGCTGTAAATCCTCTAACATATATATATTTGAGCTCGGGAAGGAGTCCTCTTCATTTTGATGTGAGATTTGTGGCGTTCGAACCTTCTCCGTCGAAGTCAGTTGCACCCAGTGAACCTAGGGTTCACGAACTTGGCAATTTAGGACAATGATACTTGAAATCGAGTTTGGATTCGGATTGGTGGTGGAATACGGGTTTGTTTGGGTGTTTTTGTGTGGATTCGGTGATAAAATCCTTCGGTACCTGTATGAGATGAGGGTGACGACGCATGCTCGTCGGAGGGTCGAACTCGAAGGGGATAGGTCGGTTAGGTGCGGAAATGGATGAGAAGAATTAAAATGATTATTGTGGATTTTCTAGTGGAGAGATGGATGAGAAAATGGAGGTGGAAGTAGCGGCTAATGGTTTGAAGTGTACAGGAGGGCACGGGTTAAAATTCTTGGAGGAAGAAGAAGTAAAAGGGAGCGGGTGGGTCACGTTGGGTGTTAATGGGCCGGGAATTAAAGGTTTGGCCCAATAGAGTTAATATTTAAATTTAAATTTAATTCAAATCATGTATTAACTTTGTTTAATCGTATCTTATTCATACATGATCGAAATTCAGTGAAACAAGATCCGTTGGGATCGTATGGACGAGCACTCCACAATGGAACTGACCGCGAGTCAATTGGAGTCCGTTACAATTTATGGCGAAGTAAATTGTCCGACTGAATCAAATAACGCAAACCGTTATTTAACGGCTAACGCGCAAATGTGAGTAAATCTCACTAACTCTGAACAGTTTATATTTTCATGTTATATTTTCAGAACTGTTAAATATGGACCGATTGATTGTGTGTTGACTGTTTGATTGAACTGCTAGTCAGTTAGTTAAATTCCTATATTGATTCTGTTTAACAGAATATATCATATGGAACTGAAAGTGATGTTATCTATACTGTCTAACATCTGTGATGCAGGGAAACAGGTTGGAGGAATCCGACTGGATTCCTCAATAGTTATTTTATTGTTTTTCATATATTTTGATATATGATGTGAATTATAACCTGTTGTTGATTGTATGTGTATGGACGAGATTAGACATCGTGATTTGATATGATTGAATACCATGACATACCGGAATGTAGATAAAGGAGATTTTTCAAAGTGATATTGAAAAATAAGAGATATTTATAAAGTGGAATATTTATAAATAAGGAATATTTATAAATTGGGATATTTATAAATAGGAGATATTTGAAAAGGAAATACATTCAAAACATTTCTTTTTGAATAGAAAGGCCTGTGTGGCGAGTTTGGGGATTTTCCCGATGCTCCCGATACAAAGGAGGTTATGGCGAATTTTCCCGGGAATTTAAGGAGTTAGAATATTTCAAGAATAAATGTGAAAAGGAAATATTTGTAAACCATTTATAAATAGAATTGGAAAGGGAACATTATAAAAAGAAAATCATTTTTAAAGTGTAGAACTGTTATTTTAAAGTAAATCTTTTCAAATAAATAAAACGTTGTTAAAAAGGAAATCTTTATAAAGTAAATAAAGTAAATCGAATATAGACATTCGAAAGGAGTTAATCGAATATGGTATTCGAAGTTAGTTAATCGAATATAGACATTCGAAAGGAGTTAATCGAATATGGTATTCGGAAGTTAGTTAATCGAATATAGACATTCGAAAGGAGTTAATCGAATATGGTATTCGGAAGTTAGTTAATCGAATATAGACATTCGAAAGGAGTTAATCGAATATGGTATTCGAAGTTAGTTAATCGAATATAGACATTCGAAAGGAGTTAATCGAATATGGTATTCGAAGTTAGTTAATCGAATATGGTATTCGAAAGTTAGTTAATCGAATATGTTATTCGAAAGGGGTTATTCAAGTCGAGTTAGTCAAATAGAGTTAACCAGTTAGAGTTAATCAGTTAGAGTTAACCAGTTGGAGTTAATTAGTTAGAGTTAATCGATTAGAGTTAAAACGAACTAGAGTTAATCAAATATAGTTATTTGAGACAGAGTTAGTCAAACATAGTATTCAGGGTAAGTTGCCATCTTGTACGACTGCTAGCGTAATTCGCAGGGCTGTAAATAGCCTACGGCGGTCGGATGTTTCCTGAGGGAGTCAGGCGTAACCATTGTGATCGTTGCGATCTAGAGTCAAGCGAATGGAGTTTAATCGAATATTAGTTATTCGATAGGAGTTAATCGAGTTGATCGAGTTGAGAAATAAATTAAGTTAAATAAGTTGAGTTGATCGGGTGGTTCGACCAAGTTAGTCGAGCCTAGTTAATCGAATCGAATTGGTCGAACCAAGTTAGTCGAGCCTAGTTAATCGAATCGAATTGGTCGAACCAAGTTAGTCGAGTTAAGTTAGTCAAGTTAGTCGAGCCTAGTTAATCGAATCGAATTGGTCGAACCAAGTAAGTCGAGTTAAGTTAGTCAAGTTAGTCGAGCCTAGTTAATCGAATCGAATTGGTCGAACCAAGTAAGTCGAGTTAAGTTGTCAAGTTAGTCGAGCCTAGTTAATCGAATCGAATTGGTCGAACCAAGTAAGTCGAGTTAGTCGAGTCAAGTTAAGTTAGTCGAGTTAAGTTCGTCGAGTTAAATAAATCGATGTTAGTTTCATCGAAAGGAGTTATCGATGTTAGTTTCATCGAAAGGAGTTATCGATGTTAGTTTCATCGAAGGGAGTTATCGATTATAGTTTAATCGAAGTAAGATTTTTCAAATATGAGATATTTGAAAAGGAAGAGTTATCGAATATTAGTTATTCGAAGAGAGATTATCGAATATCGTTTATTCGAGAAGAAGTTAATCGAATATAGGTTATTCGAAGAAGAGTTAATCAAATAGAGATTTCTCGAAGAGAGTTAATCGGCAAATTCGATTATATCGAATTCGGGAAAGTACTTATACTTTCCAGTGTCTAAATAAAGATTTATTTATTTATAAATAAATAAGTGTTAGGTTAACCATTCACTAATAAGAATAGAAGTTAAAATTAAAGTTAGATAATTCGAAAGTAGGGATTATAACGTTATCGTTATAACCAATGTTTTAAATATAGAAGTGGATTAGTAAAATTGGATTCGAGAAAGGCGTAAAGAAGTTGTTAAAGATTAAAAGATAAACTTTGACCATTTCGAAGTTATAACGTTGTTCAGTTAAGGTCTGAGAGGTAATTATACCCCAACTTGAGTGACTTCCTTCTTAACTAAGAAATGGTAAGGTTTGATCGTAAAGGAGTTTTGGAAATGTTTTCCAAACGAGAATCAGAAATGTTTCCTGATAAAAGAAAATAAGAATTTAGAATATAGGGAAACAGGAGATAAGTAAATAAATGAACTAAAGAGATTTATGTTAAATGATGTTTGTTCGATATAATTTCCATTTGGAAATAATATCGTTGTTTGCACACTTGTTTTTCTTTGATAGTTAACTCACCGACTATCGAAGTTTTGACCATTTTAACGTTGTTAATATGGAGAGAACGGTTGGATTATTATCCGAAGAACCACTCTGTATTGGCATAAGCGTCACGAATCATATATGCCAAAGATAATTGAAGACGGAGTAAAATGCAAGGGCTATCCTGTTTACAGAATAGTGCCTTCGGTTTGTCCAGTCCCAGGACAACTTGTATGGACGAAGGTCTGACAGAGTATATCCAATGGATCGCGTAAGTTGATCTGGTAAAACGTATTCACGTTTGGTGGTGGAGGAATTCGTTTCTCTTAGCTGTATACCCGTGTTATTTTTGGATAAGTCAATTTGTGATTTGGCGGGTATGACGATGTGACATTTCTAGCGAATGAAGATGGATGTCTGACATAGTATTTCCAGAAAGGTCACGTACATTGATTTCTTCAACCGTACCAAGAGTGGAAGCGGAGAAGGAAACTTCTTTTAGCTGATACGTAATGTATTGTTGTAGACGTCAATTAGTGATTTTCGATGGATCTGACAATGTGGCATTCGAAGTGAATCTGATGTGATGATAAAGCGTAGCTTCTAGCCTCATCAACCGGTAAATGACAGAAATCGGGCAGGCAGCATGGCTAAGTCGGTCGCACCGAAGTAGGGTGTATAATCACCTATCTAGTGAATATTCATTTGTTTCTTAAATCTATCAATGTTGTCCCATATATATACGGGAACGGTTGCTGATCCCAACCGTTGGTGATGTACATTCGATACACTCAAGCGAAATGAGTGGTCGGTCATGTGTGGCTGAGTTGCAAGATGTTCTTGTTGAACTCCAGTGTATCGTTCCTAGAGTACACTGATCGGAAGGTGATTCCATACCTTGTCATAGTTGGAAATCCAGTATCCAATACGTGCTTGCGATTTTGATTGTATACTATATATGTAGTAACGTGAGATGCAAGCGTTTCTGCTAGATTGATATTTATTTGTACTTAGACATTATTATAATATCAGAATGATATTGCTTTGAAAAGTTATTTGGATTCTCATAAGGGAAAAACCCGTTCCGTATTCACGGCGTGGTCTTATGAGATATCATATACCTGTTTAAATGATTTGAGTTTATTCACACCAGTCCCATGACTGACCCAGAGTTTTATTTTGTTTTCCCTAAACTCTTGGGTGCCTAAATTTGTACGGGCAGTCAAGTAGTCAGGATTTACAGGTATACTTGAAGAGCTGGAGCAGGAGGCTTCTGGATCATATAGCTATAGTTATTTCCGCTGTGTTGTAAGTGTTGTACTCTGATAAGTGCTATTGTATACATAACTGTTATATTTCAAAGTTATGTTATCTATTATATGTTATTCGTTCTGCTGTGAGGTTCGTGTTACTCTGATGTTGTGTTCTTCTTCTTCTTCTATTCTAAGTTTCTATCTTATCTATTCTCACCTTCTAATTTCTTTCATTAACAACCTGGAATTTTCGACTCTTGAACGGTTGTTCAAAGTCGAAAATTTCTGGGCTGTTACATATTGTAAGTATTTTCAAAAGCTCTCAAATAAGATTTATTTCTGTATTATATTTTTGTTCCGCTGCGATGTGAGACCCTGTGTTGGTTCTTCTTCTTCTTCTATTCTAATATTTCTTTCTTTCCTATCTCACCCTCTAATTTCTTTCTAAAACTACCCAGTGTTTTCGGTGCTCGGAGGATCGACATGAGTACGGTAAGGGTATTTATGTCGATTTTCGGGCCGAAAATCGCTGGGTCGTTACATATATAATCTCTAAGCTTGTACGTCTCAAATAAGTATGTTAAGCTAAGAGCTACCAAACAGATATATATATATATATAGCATACATCAACAAATACAACGCGAAATACAATGTCAGACATACAATCCATTTGCAAATCTGTTCTGGGTCTGAATGAAACCGTAGGCACCTTATTCCTCGTCTCATATATTTAATACAGGAGAGAGGCCTTAGTATATTCGGTCGATCTCCAAGTACGTCTGGATGACCACCACTTATTACCTCGTATTAGGTGTACAACCCAATCAAGACATCAGTAATCATCCAAATGATGTGAAGATCTCCGGTCTTCAACCACCATCTTCATATCTTCGACTTTTAATCGTCGTAATAGTTATTCAGAATGGGTTAAATTCGGTCTTTCCGAATAATTTGCGTATCTTTTAATCAAGTGATATAAAAACACATCATATGCCTCATTCCAATTCAGAATATTCTTTTAATTAAATATTCTTTACTTTGAAAACACTGTAAAATATTTGATAATATCTTTTCACGTTCTCAAACCAAATTAAGGTTTATAAAACTAGTCGGGATCAACAAGCCTTACCGAAGTACTCATTCATTGTGTTATCGGTAAATTTAATTACCATTTAATGCTCGAAATCTAATTAAAGATTTAACTATTGCATGGAGTAAAACTGGTGATACTCCATTCCCAAATATTTCTTGAATTTGGTAAATTTAATTACACTATTCACATTTCAATCTAATTAAAGATTCATTAAAACTCCAACTTAGTTTTAGTCTTCAAAAATCATTGCTTAATGATTGTTCAATCCAAGGAAATTAATCCTTCCTTTAACTGGGTCAAAGAACCAATGTCATTTAAAGCACAATTCATGATAAACCCAAAATCATCTTCCATTCAAGTGGAACCTTCACGGAAATCATATTATTCATAATCGAAATAAATTTCGGTATCAAACTAATACTATAGGTGGAATAACGACAAAGCCTTTTAAATTCTATTAATAATAATGACCTTTCTCCAGAAGGTTCATTTCACTTATCACTAAATCGAATTCCACTCAATCCCAATTTAGTTTATTAAATTTGAAAACTTCCTTAAATCTTAATTAAAAGATTTATTCTTTCCAAATCATAACTTTAGTGTTAATTGGGCGTAAGAACTAATGTTATTTAAAACATCATTCACAGTGAACCCAAAATCAACTTCCATTTAATTCCAATTATATTCATTAGTTGGGAAGCTTCATTAACCTTAATTAAAAGATTTATTCTATTATTAATCGGGTTTAAGAACAGTGTTATTGAAGACACCATTCATGACAAACCCAAAAATCCAATTTGATGTTAAATACAATGCTCTTAATAGAAATTATATCAGCTTGCATTCAACATCAAATTCTAAAACCAACAGATATCGTATTGGGAATAACGATATCTATATCTTCCAAATTCATCAATGATATCCGTATAATCACGGAATCCAATACTGAAATAACGGAAGATAATTTCCATTCAAATCCTTCCTAATTCATATGTTGGAAATTTTTTGGTTATATTAAAACCATTTGAATTCCTTTCAGTTCTTTACTCGAGTTGATAAACAAGTTATTCAGATAAAAATATCTTTTATCTTTATAAACTTCGAATATTTCATAAAAAATATTTTCAAATTATTTATTATGACTTAACGTAATTTTTCCCTATTTTTAATCATTTAAAAATAAGCCCTTTTTGTTAGATGGCGTTTCAGGTCATTTAGCTGCTATAGCGCTGTTTTTTATTCAAATTTAAATTGAACATTTCACAAAATTTGACTATTAGAT
The DNA here is from genome assembly GCA_030737875.1 of Allium sativum. Classification (NCBI taxonomy): domain Eukaryota; kingdom Viridiplantae; phylum Streptophyta; class Magnoliopsida; order Asparagales; family Amaryllidaceae; genus Allium; species Allium sativum. The sequence continues at coordinate 548,574,933 of CM060912.1, read as the reverse complement.
TTTAATCTCTTATTATCATTTGAAAGATCTTTCGAATACGAACCCAATGGTTCTAGTTTCAGGAGAATCCGACGGTCGGATCTCTTGGTACGTAAATTTGAAGTTAATGGTCGAAATTCACGAACGGTCGGTGATCGAATCATTCTATTCAATCCATTTTATTATATATAATAAAATTCGTTGATTTCCGTTTAAAACGTTTTTTGTAAAATGTTTATAAATTCGTTCAAAAACGATTTCAACTTCCATTTCAATTTTAAATCAAGATTGAACCTTCCATATTATTATAATGTTAAAATAATAATATTTTCAAAATACAGAATTTGAAATCCAATTTTCTCGATATTCATTATAAAAATGAATAAAACCGATAGAAAAATCTGTTCAAGCTAAAAAGCCATTCCTTTACTTAACTCAACTTCGTATTCATTTGGTTTATGAGTATTCATTATAATTTATAATCTTTATTGTCCATCCATAATCGGACATCAAAATCAACTTTGCTTTTTCTCCGAATATTATATTAAAATATTCGTTTTAATAACGGATTAAAATGTGATTCAACCAATTATCATATAAATTTAGTTATATGGATTTCATACATCGCATGTATTAGACAATGATTATAAGCAACTATTAAATATCCAATTCACAACCAGAGTGCATCTACAACCGTATAAGCATAAATAATTAAATAACGCTTACTGTATGTCAATCAATCGGTTGACATACAAACTAAACACAAGGGAGATGTGTGAATTAATTATCACCCTGATACCCGTATGGGGTTTTCATCCAATAAATAACCAATTGAAAAATTATTTATTCAATCCAATCGATATCACTTAAATAGGTGTATATAAACAAGTTGTCCGACTTGTAAATGGATATTTAATCCAATTTAACCTACCACAAATATTTTAACATCGTTTTAACATGTTAATTATTTCAAAATCACATTCAATCGCATCATAGTCAATCATGTAAAGACAATATTTGAACTTTGTTGTTTGTACTAAATTTAATAGGTTATTTGGTTATAAGGCCTTCTGAAATTTATGGTGTTTGGATATTTTTTTGATTACTTCATTATTTCAACAGCAAAGGTTTGAAAAAATAATTGTATTAATATTTTCAAGTAAAGACAATATTTGAACTTTGTTGTTTGTACTAAATTTAATAGGTTGCTTTTGTTTGAGTATGTATGTTATGTAACGTATTTTTTTTTAAAAAGTAGTAAATAATTGCACAATGCTTTCACTGTTAAATTATTATATTATGTGGTTTATGGGATGAAAAAGATAAATAATATTAACTTTTTAATTTATATTATGCTAATAATAGTTATGAAAATAATAATTGCTATGATTTACAATTATCTTTTTACACAAATATAGGGTAATTTTTATCACTCAATAAATTGTGTTTTGTAATAATTAGGATTTATTGTTTATTGCTTGAAAAAAAATCTTAAATTGCTACTTGTATGTACATGTTTACTAACATATAACTATACTTATCTTTTTAATGCAGAATAAAATATGGAACCAAAAAGAACCTCTAGATTGTTTAAAAAACATCCATTGTGCATTTTTTTCAATGAAGGAGGACATCAATGCATAAATTTCAGACCTATATCAAGTCCAACTGTGAAGAGCATAACCAATCGAGAGTGTTATCAATAACTCTTTTGGTAAAATTTTCTTTATCTATATTTTGATATTATAATTATAATACATAATTATTTATTATATTATATTTCAATCATGTCAATTTTTCAACATTTAATATATGTACATCTGTTTTAATAAAAAGATAAAAATACATATCTTTTTCATAAAGTATGAGCATTGTGCAATTAAATATTTTAAAACATTATTATCTGTATACTGGACCTTATTTAAAAAAATTTATCATAAAATATTACATGAAAGATTTAATATTAACTTACTATTCAAAAAAGATAAATAGACTTATCTTTATAAGTTTTTACATAATAATTACATAAGTTTTATTACTAGTTAAACTAATTTGTAAAAAATATATTTATAAATTAGATTTACTAAACTCAATTTATCTCATGTTAATTGTTAAAAAAATAGGATAATTCTGAGTCAAGAAATAATATATCACCTACTGGAACAGAAGATAACTACATAGATAATTCTAAAGAAAAAAGGATAAACACATAAGAATATGATGGAGAATCTACTGATACAGATGAAACCAATAACTATGTAATTCAACAAATATTGAAGAAGTCAATAAAATTTTAATATTCAGGGACGTACAGATGTAATTTAGATGTTGTTTTCAAAATAATGAAAACAATTAAGAAAGAAAAAAATCCTCTCTGCTGACGCAAAAAAATACTTGGAAAAATCACCTTTCAAACACTTTTTCAATGTTTTTCTCGAAGATTCTATTTCAAGGAAAGATTTGAGAAAGAGTGCAGCAAATTTGGATGACATAATAACCTCTTATGATACCACAGAACAAGCTTTCCGAATTGGTAACAAATTGATTAAATTAAAACTAGAAGAAGTTAGTCTTGTATTTGGAATGACAATGGATGGAGAGGATTTAATTCCAATACCTGTATCAAATAAAGCTACTACAATGGAAAGTTACTTAGATATTTGGACAAAGAACTTTGAAGAAGAAGACAATATAAGTCAAAAATCAGTGACAAAAAGATTGAATAAAATGATAGAAAACAAAGATGGTAGCGTTGATTTAGTAAAGGTACTATTTCTGTTGTTAGTCATAACATTCTTATTTCCGAACAATCAAAGCTACTTGTAATGGGGATTTCTTCCTAAGCTCCTCAATTTGAAAAAAATCAGATCTATTTCTTGGCCAAGAGCAATATGTGAGAATGTTTGCAAAAATGTTCAAAAACATGATACTGATCCAAGAAACACACCTGGTTGCACTATGATTTTTCTTGTAATATTTCTTACACTTATCTAATATTTCATTATTACAAAAGTATATATGTATATCTTTTTATTACAGCATTGGTTTTGTGAGAAGACAAAAGTAATACAAGAAAAAGAACATTTAAAGAAAATTTTCCCAAGAATGATAAAGTGGGACTTGTCTAACTTGAAGGATATGGGACTTACAACAATTGACAACAATAAGGTATAAATGTATTACTTTACTATATATTTTATTTAAAAGATACATGTTTTCATCGTTTTAAGTTTAGAAGGAACATTAATGATTAAATAAACAGTTGCTTACACAATACATAATATTAGCAATAATACTTTTGAAATAAGTTATAATAATGATCGTATAATTGACAAAAAAACAAATTAAGTTCAATGTGTCAATATATCATTTACCTCAAAATATAAATACATTTATCTTTTTAAGCTATACAATCAAATATATATATATATAACGTTGAATTGATTGTAGGATTATATAATGATATTTAACAATATTTAATTAGAAATATCATTCATGGCTTTATGCAGATTTCGAAAAGAATTTCAAATATTACTTCAGAGGAGAAAGAGTTTCTTTCAAGAAAATTAAAACATCCACTACTAGAAGAAGAAAGACCAAAGAAAAGAAAATTGTCTGAAAATGAAGAATTAGAAAGGCCGAAAGGTTAGAGATAAAAGTCAGATTTTTGATTGATTAGATGATTAGCGTAGTAAAACAACTGGATGATGAGAAGATTTTAAGACAAACGTCTGACCAAAGGCTCAAAGAAATTGAAATGATACTTCAAAAATTTAAAACTTTTGAACAACAAAATGTGGCCAATACTACTGAACCTGAATAACATTTCAAGCAAGGAAAAATAGTTGGTATGGTACATATAAATTGTTCTGCTAATTTTCCTTGTTTTGATTTTTTTGAAACTCAAGATTTAATTATAGATAATAAAGAAAGTTCAAAATCTGAAGACATCGAAGAATTTACTGAAGAACATGTTATTCAAATTCCTATTTGTGTTGAAGATGTCATTATTAAAGAACCTAAAAAAAGAAAGAATCAAAAAAATATTGAAAATTGCACTCCTGAAGCATCTTTCAAAGAAACAGCAACAACATGTCAAACTTTTCTTCAAGGTTGTTTGAGATAACAAGTAAGCATTGAAACATTAATTTTTTCCAAAACAACTTATGTAGTTCAGCTCAATTTTCTACTTATTACTTTGTTATAGTACATTGTGTGGCATTACACTACCATAAGCAAGCTGTTAATTAAAGTATTGTTTTAAATCACTGTCAACTCATAGTTTACTAAAACCAGTTAGTAAATAAATAATTACACAACATCCGTCGTTGTTGGCTTTTTTGTAGTGATTAATGTTAACAAGTAATTGAAATTATGAAAGTTTAGGTTTTCTTATATGCTATGGTTTAGGAGAATAAAAAGATGTTCAACTTTATCTTTTTAATTTATATTATGCAACTTCTTTTGTTGAATGATTATTTTGTTATATGGCTTTCTGAAATATATGATATGTTATTTTCAAAAGTAATATTCCATAATTAAATTTTTTTAGCATTAAAATTTATAAAAGATAAATGCATTTGTCTTTTTATATTTCACTTAACTATTAAAAAATGACAGAATAATTTTTTAAAGATAATTGCTATTTTAGTAATTATGTTTGCATACAAAAAATTTATTTATATATTATATTTGTATTAACAAAAGATATAATAAATGCAAGCATCTTTTTTTTCAGCGAAGAAGCATTTGGTTGTGATGATGAAAACAACATCACCATAACAAAAGACATGATATAAGATCTCCTATATGAATAGAATACTTTTGGTCAAGTAAGTTTAAAAAAACAAAACTTTCCTTTAGTATAAATTGTGTACTTTACCCATATTATTTTTCAAATGTAGATCATTGATTGGTTTTGGTTTCGGAAAGCAAAGCAACTAGATCAAAGCAATAGTATTGTGTACATTAACACAACAATGACAGTAAATGAATTATATTCTCAAATTAACTTATGTTATTACAAAATACATTTTCTGAACCATTTTTTAAATAGACAAGTACAACAAATGGAAACTGGGAAAATATATTGACAAAAAAAGTTCTACCCTTTTATCAAAAAAATTACTTTTAGATCCATTATATATCAACGTCTTATTCCCAATTAATGGAAATGACCATTGGAGCCTCCTTGAGCTAGATGTCGTAGAGTGCACTTGGAAACATTACGACTCACTATGCTTAACCACAAGATCTAAATCCCATAGAAGTGGGCATACAAAATTTGTCATTAATGTGGCAAATAAATATTCTCAAAAATTATATTTCATTTATTTGTTTATATTTATTCTAACAAACACTGACTTTTTTTTGCAGAAAACAACAGTGAATAACCTAAATGACGAGCTAAAACAAGATGGTCACAAAACAATTATTAAAAAGAAGACACGGCTTGTGAATGTTGATTGTGCTCAACAAATCAATGGGTAATTATACAAGTAGATAATAATGTAATAAACAATTTCATTATACACATTAAGATATAGAAGAAACATATTACAGTTCATTATTATTATAAAAAAAGATAATATGCTTTATCTTTTGATGCAGAGCACTAAATTTCATAATTTTAGGTACGATTGCGGAATTTATGTGATGATGTTCATGCCAAAAATTACACATGGAATGGAGAGTACATCAAATATTACTCGTGAAGAAGCTACTGCATTCAAAGCAAAGATAGCTGCAGATATTCTCAGTGATGAACCCTACTGTTGGACAATTGAAAATTTTTGCAGCTCAGGTCCAGCTCTTAAAAATGTTTGAACTAAAACAAAATTTCAGAATTTGTAATAATTGATTATAACAATTAGATATTACAATTGGTGAATAATATGTAAGGAATTATACCAATATTTCAATAATTTGTACTGCTTAACATTTTAGACAGTAAATTTGACAATGCTTATGAACGTAATGATTTTTACTTTTACTTAAATTGACATGCAAACACTAACATTTTTTGCTACCATGATCATTTGATTGGAGAAAGAAGGTTCCTAGTTTCTACATATGAGGAATTTTGAAGAAGGTACATGAGCATGAATCCTAAGCTACGAAACCATTACGAAATTATTCAAGTTGGATTGCCTTGCCACTTGTACTATGATCTGGAGTTTAACAAAAATATTAACAGTATACAAAATGGCGATGAAATGGTAAATATTTTGATTTCCATCACATTCAAAACTCTGAATGACATATACAAAAAAGGGAAATGAAGATTGGTTATAGAACTTGATTCATCTAATGAAGACAAGTTCTCTCGACATTTGATAATTCGTATCCCAAATATTGCATTCAAAGACAACTTGCATGTTGGAGGATTCATCTCTAAGGTATGCTGATGTATAAAAAATTCAAGGTTAACTGATTCACACTTTGAAAAACTTTACATCAAGACAGATTTAAGCTCGTCATAAAATACAGAGAGTATATTCATTGATACTGGTGTTTATACCCTTAATCGTTGTTTCCGTCTTCCATTCTCAACAAAAGCAGGGAAATTCTATACTACTGCCAAGCAGACGCTTCAGATGTAACAATCTAAATGATGAACAAGTGTTTAAAAAATCACTTATTGGCAACGTAGAAGATAATTTAGATAAGCTATTAGAGTGTGAAATGGATTTGAAATCTTACAAAAATATTCATTTTAAAACTGAGGAGAATGATAACAACAAGTACATCCAAAGTGAAAAGTTGGTAAAAGTTTACTCTTGCAATTACCTAAGTCCTATAATTCAGGAAAATCTCCCTTCCCAAAATTGGATGAAAAAATTTCATCATTAGCATCTCATGGAAATGTTTTGGGTAAAATTAGAAAGTGGTACTGGTTTTCTACACATGGCTATATAATTTTTTTTTTTTTGAAAGGCAAGCACAATTTTTTTTATTACTCAACTCTAATTACAATATATACTACTACGTATATACGACTATATAACCATGAATCACTTAATTACATCACATATATTGCTGATCTAAAACTAATTACAAATTCCTAAGCATTGAAGTACTGTATTAAGGAGAAAATATGTAAAAGGAACCCAAAACGTATTGGCTAAACCCAAGCACCTAAAGCTTAAATCATCTTGATATCACACTCTGATATGTATCTTCATCTCCTGACATTAATACCCAAAAGAATAACTCCTATATATCAATAGTGGAATTCAAACAGGATTTCTACGTGTGTGCCTCTTATAGGATTTACCGCTATTCCTTGGCAACACATCCTCCATACCATACTCAACACCATCATCAATGTCATCCCAAAATTTACCTTTAAGCTTGCGACATTTTTTAGACGAGGGAATTGAGCTCTTCAAAACAGATTGCATTAACCCCGCTCCAGCAACAAGAGTTGATGCCATTGTAGATGTGCAAGTAGGAGGCAATTTAACATGAGGTGGTGGAGATAACTTTGCATAAGGTGAAGAAACAGAGGGGCCAACAGATGATGAAGTAGATGCAAATGTGGATTTGGCATTCTGAACAACAGCTGCTTCATCAGAGAATAAAGAGTTCAAACCAAAATCCCCTGCTTGCTCCATAACATCCAAACTAGCAGCAACTTTAGATGATTTACCTGTTTTTTCCTTAGCCATATATCGATTACCATTTTCCTCATTGGATACACCAGCTAAATTGTCTTTGACCAAGTTCAAACTATCACTAATAGATTTGCCATCTGATTTTCCATTACCTTGAGCATCATTTGATTTCCCATTATCTTGTGCATTATTAACATCTGATTTCCCATTAACTTGTGCATTATCACCTTCAGAATTAGATCCTTGTGCATTATTACCATTACCCAAATCAGATGCATCAAGGCCATCAGAAGTTTTATCATTGTCAACAGAACTAGGGACACCCTTAACGCCATTCCTATTAACAGCAGGGTTCTTAATTTGCCATGATATCTTCTTTTTAGATCTAACCATAGTCCAACCCTTCTCACCAAAGTCAGTTCGATTCCTACTACCCTTCTTATTCAGACCTTCAGGTTGAATATTAGAGTTCACGCCCTTATCCTTGTGTTGTCCTTCAGATTGCTTATTGCCATTCACAACCTCCCCATGCCCTGTAGCACAGTTAACAGAACAGTGACCAAAACACTTACAGATAACGCAAATATTTGGATGCCAATCATATGAGAGTTTTACAATAGGACAATCACTCAACTCAGGCAATTCAATGATATCAGGTAGTTCTGCATCTGGAGAAATCTCCACTAATGCTTTAGCATATCTGAAACGTTGTAGTCTCTCAGTACTATAATCAAAGCAAATTAACCTTCCAACATGGCACGCAAGCCAGTTAATTCCAACCAACGTCCAAAGAATTAAAGGAATTTTGGAGAAATGAATCCATATCGGAACTTTTTTAATCTGCTTCTGCGAGCTGCCAATAGATGGATCCCATTTCGTGATTATGAACATACAACCTCTTATGAATATCGGATCTGATTGGAGAACCTTTACTCTATCAAGATCATTTGAAAATTGGAAATAGAAGCTTACACCATCCGATTTTACACTAAATTCCCCCAATAATTTCCATCGCAATTTCAAGAAATTAACTACAACATGATAAGGAAGCGTACCGTCCAGAAAGAACCCTACCAGGTGATTACTCCAGTATTTGAGACCTTCATGCTTAACCAGATCAGGAAAATCCTTCCTAGATTCGATTTTCCCAATTTCAAAATGTAACGGTTTGTATTTTCCAGCATTCCTAGGCAAGGATCGAAACATTGAAGCGTAATCTGCCTTAACAGCAAATTGCCCATCCCTCGGAGGAATTACATCCGGAATTGCTTCTGCTGCAATCGAATTTGAACCAGATCCCGTGAAATTACCCTTAGAAGAGGAAGAAGGAGGAGGAGCAGAAGAATGAAGAGGAGGAAAAGAAGAAGAATCGAGAACAAAATCACCAGGAGTCGCCATTAAAGAAAGGTCGCCATTAAAGAAAGGTCGCCATTAAAGAAAGGCCGCAAGTCTAGGCTGTATTACTTCTTAGTCGATATTGTGAACGAATTGGAAGAGAACATAAAAGTAATCATGTTATGTACATTGTTGATTTCCAAGAGGTGGTTACTATCAGAAATCCTACGACCCTGATTGTAGAGGCTATCGATCTCCTGTGCGACCAATACCATGGGATGTATTGTCCAACAGTTATGATATTGTAAAGCAAGAAGGCAGAACTGTGTAGAAGTAATGCTACTATCAAACAAAATATCAACTACGTAGTGACAGTAATGAATGTGGTAATTTTGTTTGTATTCTTGTTAGTAAAAACATGTACAAAGTCAATAGCATGTATACATATTTTTTTTTCTCTTACATAATTTTTTCTTCTCACTAAAATGATGAAAAATTAGTATGTAATAGCAAAACTAAATATTACACCGTGTTTTGCTAAAAATGTAAAACCATTTATCTTTTTCAAATATGTCATATACTATTTGTATATCTGTTATGATTATGTTGCTGTATATGATTAATTGCTGGATTTTGTTACTGTGTATGATTATTTCATATCTGAATTGTAATCACATCAATAATTATTTCACCACCGTAATTAGCAAACAATAATTTATAAAGATAAAAAATATTTATCTTTTTCATCATGAAACCAAATAAAATAATAATTTAAGATTGAAATAATTGTGCAATTAATTTCTAATGCAACGAAAGAAAATTACCTTATAGAACAAAGAAACTCAGACAACATCAACCTATTAAATTTAATAAAATATTGCCTTTACATGAAAATGAAAATACAATTATCTTTTCAAACCTTTATTGTCAAAAAAGAAAAATAATCAAATAATCATTTAACATAACACAACATAAATGATTCTTTAGCTTCAATTTAAACCATACAACCATCACATATATATAAGACCTGCAATTTAAAACATAAATAGGTAAATAAATATACAATTTTTACCTTTTTATAAGAAATATTCCATAAAGATATAACCAGATATTTTTTCCTCCTATTGTGATGTTGAATGAAAAACAAAATTATACAACAATTTTTTGACTACTAACCAGTTATCATTTTCACTCCTGTTATTTTCCACTGAAGCACACGTAACCATTTATCTTCTTTTTTTTAAAATCCAATTTTTTAAAAAGATAAAAATATTCATCTTTTTCATCATGAAATGAAATAAAATAATAAGTTAAGATTGAAATAATTGTGCAATTAATTTCTAATGTAATGAAAGAAAATTACCTTATAGAACAAACAAACTCAAACAACATCAACGTATTAAATTTAATACATAAAACAAATTTAACATATTGCCTTTACATGAAAATGTAAATACAATTATCTTTTCAAACCTTTGTTGTCGAAAAAACAAAATAATCAACTTATCATTTAACATAACACAACATAAATGATTCTTTAGCTTCAATTTAAACCATACAACCATCACATATATATCAGACCTGCAATTCCAAACATAAATAAGTAAATAACTACACAATTTTTATCTTTTTATAAAAAAATTCCATAAATATATAACCAGATATCTTTTTCGCTCCTGTTGTGATGTTTAATGAAAAACAAAATTATACAACAATTTTTTGACTACTAACCAGTTATCTTTTTCACTTGTGTTATTTGCCAATGAAGCGCACACAACCAATTATCTTTTTTTTTAAATACAATTTTTTTAAAATATAAAACCAATTATAACAAGACAATCATCACATAAATTTCATAGTTAATTTTTAATATTTATGATAAGTTCATGTTCTTAAGTATATTGAGTCGTAGTGTTTCCAAGTGCACTCTACAACATCTAGTTCAAGGAGGCTCCAATGTTAATTTCCATGTATTGGGAATAAGATTTTGCCGCATAATGGATCTAAAATTAATTTCGTGATACAACGGTTTAACTGTTTTGTCAATATAATTACCATTTCCTTCTACTGCAATTGTCTTTTTAAAAAATGGTTTAGAAAATGTATTTTGTAATACAATAAGTTAATTAACATCTGTTATACAAATCCAATGGAAAAAATCAATTAGCCTATCCAGATGAACAAAATCGCCTCACGATTTCGACAATTAAAGTCGATTTTGATTTCAAAAAAGAATGACGCCTAATTTTTTCCCTAAAAATATATGATTGCTTTCATTGCAGAAGAAACTACGGCTTAATTTTGACGTAATTTTGACAAGAATCTGATTTTAGAAATTGATTTTTAAGAAGATGAAAACGTGCGCCTAGATTTGTGTCCTGGAAAATAATAATTTCAATCCCGTGTCCTACAAACTAATAAGGCTGAAATAGTAAGCCCTTAACACAAATTTTGTGTTGTGTATATTTTGAGCAAATGATCGAACTAAGCTACGAAACTAATTCTGTTGAATTTCGTATTGACGTTTAGAGTCAAGATAGGTAGGTAGTTCGTTATTTTTGGAGATCGGATATTTAGGTGTCTAAAATAGCATCATTTTGTGCATAAAATACCATTTCGGGAAACGATCTCGGAATGCGAAGAAACTTGTGCCGTTGGATACATATTACTAAGTTATTATAGGATTTCGATTTTCATATCAATCGGATTTACCGTTTGATCGTACGAGTAGTAAATGCTTAGATTTTTATTTATTCGTTTTATCGATTTAATTTGGAATTTAAGAATAACCGATTTTCTAATGAACTCGTATTTCAAAAAAACTAATTTTGTTAAAATCCATAATGATTTATTATTATAGTATTTCAAATTTCAAGTTAATTGGATTTTTTTTCGATCATGCGCAACTTAAACGCGTGTCGATTAACGTATTTGAATTACTAAGGAAATTTTACAAACGATCTCGGAATTCGACGAAACATGTTCCATCGTGTCCGGAATATTGTTTTATGCTAGGATTTCAAATTTTATCCCAATTAGAGATTGTATAAAGTCATTTTAGTGCGTCACTTCGTGTTGAAGTTTCATTAGTAATATAATATTATATGGGTTGCCTATATAAAAGGGTCATAACCCTAATTCTTTCCTCCTACGTGGTCAACGTATTACCAGCGCCTCCATTATGATTTGAACATTCAAAAACATTCGATCTTCCTCCTTCTTTATATCAAAATCCACGCATCCTTGACTGAAGCTTCCAACAACAAATGTGTTCAACTCAATGAGATCTCTAAGGCCAATGGTTGTGATTGGATATGGGTAGTCGTGGTGGCCATATCGACTTCGAGAAGCGCTGATGTTCGAAATGGAATCGAGGGTGACTGGGAAGGCTAGGTGATGCTAGATTTTTGGTGAAGGGGAGGTGGGTTTAGTCGCATGTTTTGGTGCTCTCCGATCAATTCTCTATCAACTATGGAGGTTACGGTATGGTAGGGAAGGCGACGTGCATGGGTTAGGGTCTGAAGCAGGAAGAACATACAAAGTCAGGAAGAAGCAAAGAAAAAATAGTCGTCCCTACTAATTCTTATTAAAATTAATTGACTAAAGTTAATTATAATTAAGGAATTGTTAGCTAATTAATATCGTTTATATTTAAACTTGTATAACTTTTACCCATATGAATAGAATTGGACGAAACAACTTGCAATGGGATTATGGTGACAAAATCTACTTTACAACTAATTTGGACATACTTGGAAGTAGCCTGAATTTATAGTTAAATTAAACGCATGTTTAATTTAACTTTAATCGAACTGCTATGGCGATATATGGAAGCAAAGTGAGTATAACTCACTCAGTTTGACCCAGTTATATTTTATATAAGTTGGGAATTAATTTATGTTCTGTATTTGATAATTGTTTAATGTTTATTGTATGTGAGCTTAATATATATATATATATATATATATATATATATATATATATATATATTATGAATTGGCTAATTTAAACGTTCGTTGATTTAAATTAAATGAAATCTTTATTCTATTAGTTTTATACCAAATGAGTTAACTTACCTTGTTGGTCATGGTTATAGTAATATAAACGTATTAAATTAAAAATGGATGCTCGGATTTCTGTTATTGATTTATTTTTGGAAATCATTATCTGAATATTGAAGTGAATTTGAGGTGATGTATTTTGGATGCATGGAATAACAGGTTGGAAGGATCCAATTGGATCCCTCACCAGTAGTTGTTATATTATATATATATATTATAATATATGTTGAAATATGAATTTGTGATACATGAATTGACAAGTTGGAGGAATCCAACAGGATTCCTCATTAATATTGATAACATTTATTAGTATGATTGGACGTGTGTGATTAAATGTGAAATTGGTTAATATTTCATGCTTTGGTACTTTAGTCGATACTTGCCTTTTTAGTACCAACGATGAAATAAAAGATTATTGGATTCAATGCTAAATTGGTTCTGGTTGTTTTCTAAGCTATGTTTATATATGAATTTGAAATACGATGTTTATTTTAGAGATGAGGGCCTTCCACCCATTCAGTTCCGTCTACAAAAGTTGAGACGAGGACGGATGTGTCGACCAGTCCGGCTTCTCCAATTACTACCTCTGGGACCACTATATCGCTGGAGATGGTAGGTTAGTTTGATGAGCCGAATAATCTCCTGCTTGACGTCACATTGTCTTGGACTAGTAGCGCAAGTATAGATAGCTTATCGGTTACCATCGGGGAGATCACTCCTTCAAGTGGACCTATATCTGGTCTATCGAGAAAACACTTAGGACACACACTTATAAACACTGCATAACACAATATTTGTTTGTGTGTTTAAAGCGTTCGAGCCTAACCATGAATCCGTTTTGTGCAGGTGAAATGGTTCGAGAAAGTGATAGGAACCGCGGTCGAGGATCCGAGGACCATCGGCCTAAGAGGACCAGGCTTATAAGGATTTTTAGAAGAAACACTGAGCTATTTACAGGGACCCCTCAGTCTAAGGACCGTGCGGTGAGTGTCATCACAAAGATCGACCTCGACGTTCAGAATCCTCTCCACCTATCACTCGGTCGTTAGGTACAGATTTAAGGCTGGACACAGCAAGCACCAGGCAGCCATCATCGACAATCCCTCTTTATATTCCACCCTCACCTTTGACCACATCCAAAGGTAAGGAGTTGGCCTCTAAAGATTAAAGATTTGAGAAGACGGGGGTGTCGAAGAAAGGGCTGCAGTTGCCCGACATGTCAGATATTCCAGAGCTCACTCCTAAACAGAAAAAGGTGATACTTAGGGAGCATTTTCTTGGGTGTTCTTTGAGGAGCTAAAGTGGTCGCCAAACATGCATCCGATCCACCGGACTGTGGACAAAGACATGGTGGATAGAGTGCACGACGTCTTCCTCCAGTACAGTGAAATGCATAGGTTTGTGGGGCACCTATCAGAGCTAATCTTCCAAAAGAACGCTGAGATTGAGGGATTGGAGCTGGCCGTCAAAGCCGAGTAGGAGAGTGTCCAGAACCGGGATAAGGATTTGGGTAAGACAAGTCTTCAAAATGTATCTGTTTCCGCATATACGAGTAACATATTTAAATGCTAACTCCCTTTTGCTGAAACAACACAACTAAGGTGGGTCTATAAGAAGGTTAAAGAGGACGTGAACTAGGCTCGAGAGTCATATAAAAATACGGTTGCCAGGGTCTCGTCAGAGAACACGATTCTCAAGAAGGATAATGAAGTCACATCAAGGAGAAATCTTAAGCTGGAGAAAGAGAATAAGGAATTGCACAAGCTCCACACGGATTTGAGGCTCTTATTGCGGAGAATAAGAGAATGAAGGAGGAAAACGAGCAGGTGCAACATCTTATGAAGGAGAATGAGGAGCTTAAAAAGACGCTAAAGTTAAGAAACGCTGAAATTGCTCAAGCTATGAAAGAGAAAGCCGATGCTGAAAATACGAGCGGAGATGTACTTTTTCAAGTGGAGAGTATCAAGGCTCAACATCATGATGTGGTGGAGAAGTTTAACGAGAGTATTGAGGATGCTAAGGCTAGAGTAGAAGAGTCTCCAGAGCTTTCTTTCTACGGCATGTATGTTAAAGCTCTTGGATTTCACGGAATCTCATGGGTCGATGATTATCCTTGGATGATGGCTCAAACTTGGGACCTGCTGTTGGATTTTGAGGTTCGGAGGCTACAGGTGGAGGCGATAGATGAATTTGAACTTATGGAAACTCATTTGAATGAAGAAGAGCGATTGGCATTGCAAGAAGGGAGGAGATTTCTCCGTGAAGATGCTGAGAGGGCCAGGTTGGCGGAACTTATTGCCGCCAAAAGAAAGTCGATAACTACCGAGAGCGTGATTGTCACTCATGAGTTTGTAGGAGGAAGTTCTGAGCAGCAAAAATTATTCCATCCGTCTCTGTTAGTGGTCCAATGGTCCCAGTCCTCGCTACTACCGAGTATGACCTCGACTTCCCGGGGTTAGAACCAGGGAGCTACTTTCGAGGAATAACTGAGGGCACCATGCCTATTGTACCCGTGACGCAAGCGTCTAGATGTAAAGTCTCATTATCAGAATTCTTGGAAGGATGTGAGCATTAAGTCGAAGTAGACTAATTTGTCTTATTTTTTGTTGTGCAGGCCCCTCCGGAGCAGAAGTAGCAACGGGGTTTGCGCTGACACTTCCCTTACTACATGAGGCTGGGATGGGATTGCAGGGAATATAGTTTGGAGAAAGTTGTAGTCCATTGGATACGTTCTCTGATGTGGATCTTTAGCTTTATAAGGACCTACTTGCGGAGGAAGGGGAGATTAAGGATGGAGGGTCCATGGTGACCATGCCGACAGAGAAGGAAGTGCAAACTATGCATGATCTGGTGGAGTTGCAAAAGGCCAAACTACTCTCTATGTCTGAGAAGCAGGAGGAGAAGAGGAAGGCCGATGAGGCAGCCTTACAGGAAGCTTAGGAAGAAGGCTGAGGATGCGGAGAATTCCAAGAGGGTAAGGAAGAGAGCTGCCAAGGAGGTCTAGAAGAAGAGGGCCAATGATGAGGCTTCTAAGAAAAAAGGCCAATGATGAGGCTTCTAAGAATAAGGCCGATGATCAGGCTTCTAAGAAAAAGGCAATGCTAAATTTAGGAGGTTGCACGAGGAGGCGACCAGGAAGATAAAAGCCAAGCGGTTGGCCAAGCAGAAGGCTGCAAGAGGATTCAAGAAGAAAGTTGAGACGGAGGCAAGAAGGCCAAAGAGACCTGGGAGAAGGGAGGCACCAAGGCGGTACTGGTCCTTGCCACCAACGTCACTCCCAAGCCTCTATGAACGATCCCACCCATAATTGAGGACATTACAAATATCACGAGTGGCGAGGATGATGTTGAGAAGTCTAAGTCGGTATCTCATGAGTCCATCTCTTCGGCCAAGGGTTAGAAGAGAAGAGGTGGAGGCAGCTCCAGGAGGAAGAGAACAAAGAATGGTTGCAAAGAAGAAGAAAAAAAAGGAAAGACGGGTCATCCACGTGGCGATTATATTTTTTGGTTATGTAGGACAATAGTATATGCGAGTACGACCCTTGCTTTTGGAGGTATGGTGTGGTTTCGTGTACACTATGCCGTTAGAAAGAATGATTAATAGTTGTAGTTTGTTTTAGGTGTGAATGAAAGCTTTTGGTTAACTTTTCTTATATCACATGTTGTGTTAAATGTTAAGCTTTTGGTTAACTTTTCTTACATCACATGTTGTGTTAAATGTTTAAATTTTCATATACGACTTTTGAGTATATGTACTTGGTAAATGTACTCGTCGTCACACTTGGAAAAAAGTTGTCTATAGCTACACTCTTGAGATTCCCAAGTCGTGCAAAGGTTGTATGTGTTGACCCCGCTCTTTGGATTTCTTTTAGTCAAGTGTTCCGAGTCGTGCAGAGTTTGAGTTTGGTATCTCCTCTCTTGGGATCTCCTTGTAGTCGTTGATCCGAGTTGTGAGAAGGAATGTACATCGTTAACTTGTCCTTTAGACTCTTCTATCATTTTAGTTAGGGTTAGAGTTCGAGGGCATCATTGCTTTGCCAATTTGGAACCTGGATCCAGCCCTTTCGGTCGGATGGGGCTAAGCGAGTGGTCGTAATCACACTCGCTCGACAGTTGGGTTGCTTCCAAGTACGGAGACATAGGAATGAGGACAGATACTTAAGTTGATGAGCGTCTTGAGTTATTTATACTCGACCTCGTCATGGGTTCGAGACTCGACTCGAGTTATTTATACTCGACCTCATCGTTGATTCGAGACTCGAGTTAAGTTATTTATACTCGGTTTCATCGTTGATTCAAGACTTGAGTTGGGAAGATCTATTCCAAGCTTCAGGGTGCCGATCCAAAGTTGTGCGCTCATGTATGCAAGTCGGTTGCAATACTTGTTCAAACAGACTACATAGAAGATAACTACACCAAGTACATGGACAATCATAAACATTCGTTATTGATAACTTTGGCAGTGATGGCCTTTACTTTACAATGCCATGAATTGAAGAAAACAAAACATTGTTGGAAAGTAGTAAACCTGTACACTAAGCTAAGTGAAGTAGTGACAGAGGTGTTCATTGCTCCATGCTCTTGGGAGTTCGGCGCCATCAATTATCGTTAGCTTGAAGGTTCCATCTCCAAGCCTCTGTTGTGTGATGTATGGACCTTCTAGCAATTACTAAAACCTGTGGATATGGGAAAGATAAGCTTTTATATGAGGTCATCAATGTCAAAGTGCTTTGGAAGGACTTTGGAGTTGATTTATCGGGAAACTCGTTGGCATTGAGCGGTGGGTATGAGTTCAACTTGTCTCTTTTCCCTTCGAGTATGTCAAGTGACTCTAAGAGGTGGTCTTAGTTGGTCTTCGGATCATAGTTAGTGACTCAATAAGATTGGAGCTTTAGCTTAATGGGGATGATAACTTTGGATCCATAGGCGAGACCAAAAGGAGTATGGCCAGTCGCTGACTTATGGGTGGTCCTGTAAGCCCAAAGGGCTAGAGGGAGATCATCTACACCTAAGCCTACGACCTTTTCCAGATGCTTCTTGATAATGGATTTGATCACTTTGTTAACAACCTCAGCTTGCCCATTGGTTTGAGGGTGAGCTACTGTCGAAAATTTCCTTTTCAATGTTGTGGTGTTAGCAGAAGGTCTTAAACCGAATGCTCTCCACCTGGGTCTCATTGTCTGAGATGGTAGTCCAAAGGAACCCAAAACGAGTAATGACATTGCGGACGACGAAGTTGATCACCTTCTTGGTAGTTGTGGTAAGAGGCTTGGCTTCAGCCCACTTGGTGAAGTAATCAATTGCAACGATAGCATAGCATGCACTGCATTTGACCATCAGAAGAGTCCTGATAATGTCAATTCTCCACATGGAAAATAGCAAAGGACTGACCATCTTTGTTTTCTCGGTAGACGGAGCTCTTGGAATCTTAGAAAACCTCTGGCACTTCTCACTTACGGGTGTAATCTACGACATCTTGATCGAGTGTTGGCCAGAAGTAACCATATCTAAGAATCTTCCTTGCCAAAATTCCCCCCTAGTGTGGTCGCCGCACTCGCCTTCGTTCACATCCACCAGCAATGGTCGACGTCGTTGTAGGCTACACACTGGAGTAATAGAACAGAGAATCCCCTTTGGTAGAGCACTCCATCCTGAATGATGCAGCGAGATGATTTGTGAATGAGTGCTTGTCTTTACTTGGAGCGATCATGGAGGATTCCATAAAGCAAATAGTCCTTAACCAGTGTCATCCAAGACTCGGGTTCGGGCTCAGTCTCCGTCCTTGCTACCAAATCAGTCTGCATCTGATCGATGCTCGAAGAATCAAGCGCTTCAATTGAGATAAGTCACATCAGTTGCGCATCCCCAGAGCTTACCATCTTGGCTAATGAGTCATCTTTCTTGTTTTGTTCTTGAGGGATGTGCATGATGATGTTGTGGTCGCAGTTGATAAGTAGTTCGCTGACTCGAGCAAGGTAGGGAGCAAGTCGTGCCCCCTTGGCTTGATATTCACCCTGCACCTGTCGTCCAATGAGCTGTGAATAAGAGTAAATTCAGGTAACCTTGATGTTGAGTTCAATTGCAATTCTGAGTCCAACAATCAAGGATTCATATTCTGCATCGTTGTTAGTGGCAGAGAAGACGAGCTTCAATGCATAACAAATCGAATGTTCCTCAGATGTAATGAATACGACTCCAGCGCCAGAACACTGATTATTAGATGATCCATCCACGAATAGTTTCCAGTGAATGTCTAGAGGCTCACTGCCTTCCGCGGAGGCTCTTTGGGAATAGCGAACTCCGCTATGAAGTTTATAAGGGCTTGTCCGAGGATGGCTCGACGAGGGATGAAGTAATCACGAATTGGCTCAGTTCTATGTTCCACTTCAAAAGTCGCCCAGATGCCTCAGGTGGTTGTTGGACCTGTCGTGGTGGCTGGTCAGTGTCGAATTTGATTGGATGGAGGGCTGGCAATTGGAACTGAGAATCGAAAAACCAAACCGAATCGACCCAAAAAGACCCGACCCGAAAAGGCCTAAACCCGAACCGAACCAGATGGATCTTGGGTCGAGTCTGGGTAATGAAAAAACCAACAAGACATGATCTAAACTGACGCTCGTAGACCCGACCCGAAAGACCCGACCCGAAAGACCCGACCCGAAAGACCCGACCAAAAAGCATTGAAATATATGTATTTTAGTGTTATTATTCAACCGAACCTAACCCGACCCGAACCAAAGCTTGGGTCGGATCAGGTCTAGATATTTGAAATGAATAGTTTAGACCCTACAAACCCGGGCCCATCTAGAACCGAGACCAGCCGGGTCGCGTCTGGGTCCATACAAGTTTCAGATATCAACAGGAAGCATGAAAGATTTCCAAGTTTCAGATAATTCTTTTTTGCTCCTATCAACCTTTTGTTGATGTAGTAAACATGCCACTAGACACGTCTTCTTTGCTCACAAGCGCAAAGCTAATTGTCTGCATAGAAATAGCCAAATAGAGGTATAAGTCCTCGTGATCCACGGGTTTTGAAATGATATGTGTCGCTCTAAGTGATTCAAGAGGTCCTGGAAAGCAATGGTGCAATCCGTTGTCCATGTGAAGTTGTGCTTCCCTTTTCTAAGCAAGTCGAAAAAGGGAATGCATTTATTGGTAGCTTTATAGATGGATCGACTTAGGAAGACCACATTATTTTTTAAGCTTTGAACATTCATGCTGCTCTGAGGGGCTTGGATATCCCAATAGCTTGGATTTTCTCTTGTTTGGCTACGATGCGCCGTGAATTGACAATGAAACCAGGAATTTTTCCAACGCAATGCCAAAAGAGCATTTCAAGGGATTGAGTTTCATGCCATATTTGCGAAGGACACCGATTATTTCCATGAGGTCGTTGATGCGGTCATTCGATACCTTCGTTTTCACGATCATACTGAACACGTAAACCTCCATGGATCTCCCTATTTGGTCCTTGGACATGCAGTTAACTGGTCGCTGTTAAGGGGCTCCAACATTCTTAAGACCGAAGGGAATGACAACACAGCAGTAGAGCCCAAGGTCGGTTATGAAAGAAGTGTGCTCCTGATATGGAAGGTACATGAGAATATTATTATAGCTTGAGTACGTATCCATGAAGGAGAGAAGCTGGTAGCTAGAAGTTGAATCAACTAGCTAGTCGATCTTCAGAAGTGGGACATTGTCCTTTGGTAAGGCTTTGTTCAAGTCAGAGTAGTCGACACACGTTCTCCAATTTTCATTTGCTTTCTTGACCAAGGACATGTTAGAGACCCAATTAGGGTAGAGGGAGTTGCAGATAAAGCTGTTATTAAGTAGCCTATCCACTTCCTCTTTAAGTGCAATCGATCTTTCAATTCCTAAGTTTCTATGCTTTTGTTTGACTGAAATATTCTTTGAGTTGATATTGAGCATGTGAAAATCCATTCCTAGGTCAATACCATACATATCTGAGTGGATCCAAAAAAATACACCGAGATTGGCCCTTAAGAAGTCCACAAGCTCTTCCTATATTGTAAGTTTCTGTTGTAATCTAATCTTCAAGACTCTTATTAGGTCGGCGGGGTTGATCGGAACGTTGATGGTTGGCACCACCGGAGTAGCGCTCTCAAAATTAGGTTCTTCATCTTCGCTTGGGTCAAGATCATTAGAAAGATGGAAGTGACGTCAGAGCCAAGACTTAGACTTTAGTTGTTGCTATGCACTGACGGTCTTGGTGTAGAGTAGAGGATCCGCGCTCTTGCCTTTCTCCTTGTTGATCGCGTCCTTCCACTCAACGAGCTAACAAGCTATGGCTGTGCCTTAGTCACCTTTGATAGTTTTGATCCCATTCTCAATTGGAAATTTCATGAGAAGGGACCAAGGTGCCATGTAGACTATGAACTCTACAAGGAAAAGGCATCCGAGAAAGACACTGTAAGGGGAGACGACATCAATGACAACGAATTGAGGATATGCACTCTTCTTCTATCCCCATCATCGATCTCGACCTTCAGGTCTACTAGTCTGACCGATTGGTTAGAAGATCCATTAAATCCATGAACAGTGGTGTAGCAGGGCTTCAAGTCCTTGGCCTCAAGTTTCATCTAGTAATAGGACAACTTGAAGATTATATTGACATAGCTTCTGAATTTGATGAGTATTATTTGGACATTTGTTGGGCTTATGTGTGCCGAGATAACACAAGGGTCTATGGTTAGGGATTTCAATTCCCATAGAATCTCTCTCATGGAAAACAATATTATACCATATTGTCTTTTGAAGCTTGGCAGGGATTATTCTATCAAAGAGGAGCATGCCTCGTAGCTGGCGTGCTAGATAAAATTGGCATATTCCTCCAAATGATGAAAGCCCTCATTTGCGAGGTAAGTCCCGCCGTAGATGGTGTTGATCATGATGCCACATGGTCTTTGATTGGACGACCCTAGGGAAGTATTGGCTAGGGGAAGAGCGGGCATTGAAGGGCCCATGGCTGCTTTTGGAGGTGCATGATTTTGAATGTACCTCTACAAACATTTATCTTGAATGAGCTTATCTATAACATCTTTGAGGTGGCGGTAGTCGTTGGTGTTGTTCCCGAACGTATCATGGAATCTGCAATATATTCCTCAGAGCTCTTCTCACGGTTGGTAGATTCCCTCGTGTTTTGCTTCTTATACTGGATGGTATTACATGTTTCTAGGTAGATTGCCTCCAACTCACAGTTGAGTGGAGTGTAGTTCCTATAAGTGGGATAGAGGTCGTGCTTCTTTGGGTCTCCAAATGCCTGGTTGTTGTTATTGCGACCATTGTTTTTCCATTGTTCGGGTTGGGCTTGAATGGGATCACCCCTTCACTCTTATCGGAATATTCTCCAACTTGCTTTCCTTTGAAACTATCTACGACTGTGCTGGAGTATGGATTATTGTGGTGGTCGCCTCGAGCATCCCAGTTGCACCGTGCTTCCTCTTGACGCAGAAACTGGCCAGCCTTCTCATAGAAATCTTCCAATGCCTTGGTTGTTTTTTGTTGATCCACGCTCCAAACTCGAAGATAAAAGGAAGCCCTTAGCAAGCTAGACAAGAATTGTGTCTGGCTCTAGATTGTCAACTTCAGCAAGGTCGATGTTGAAACGATCAATATATCTTTTGAGGGTTTCTGTCGAGCAATGGTAGAGGTTGTTAATAGTGAGAGAGAGTACCCTTTGGCCTGGGTACATGCATCCAAACCATTTTACCATTTCAGAAGTTGGTTGGTCGAAGAAGGAGATAAATCCGGCAGGGAGTCGAGTCAACTAGGGTAGAGCTGTGTCTTCTAAGAAAACCAGGAAGCATTTGCATCTGACAGTATCAGTGGCCCAACTAGAGTCTATATTCCATCTGCAGCAGTTTAAGATTCCACAGGGGTTGGCCTTTCCCATGTAAGGTGCTAGCTGGAGCATATTAAAGCGTCGGGGCTACTTGGCTTCATGCATGGCCATTGTGAAGGGGTTACATCTCATGTAGGTTTCCCATATGTCATTGATGTTTCCCCGCTTCTCTCTAATGATCCTTCGGATCATGCCGGGGACATACACATGCTGGACCTCCACTGGAATCCAACGATCGTGGTTCACCTCAAAGGTTCTAGGTCGTGGACGTCTTCGGGGATGGACGTCGGGATCATCCTCATCCATGTCATCACCTTCATTTGCTTGATTCTTGTAGGGTTGATGAGGTTGAGCCTGAGTATCTTGGTTTTGATTAGGTTAAACTTGGGCCTGTTGGGCTTTTGGATGCATAGGCCCCAAGTTTAAAACGATGGCAGTTGGGTTTTGGCAAGGAAGAGGTCCCTTTATTTTCTTCATTTGCCTGATTCTACTAGGACATGGTTCATCATTAATAACCGACCGTGAACGGTCACGTTGACGCGTTCCCTCGCTGAAAGTTACGGTAATTCCATTATCATTCCCTTTGCCATTTCCATTGACATTGGCATTTGTGTTGGCGCGGGTATTGGCGTTAGTAATTGTCCTCCTTCTCTAGCTTTAGCACTGAGTATCAGAAGAAGAATTCTCCAAAGCATTGAGCTACAGTCGAGCGTTGTACTAGTTAAGTTGAAGACTAACAATGTGACGTTGACTGTCCTAGAGTCATTGCATAAACTCAGTATTTGTCTTTAGTGTATCTACGAGCTCCCGAGTTCTGTCTTCCATTTTTTTATTAAGCTCAAAAAACTGAGCTCGGACGGCTGGAGCTTCAGGGTCATAAGTAGGGACGATTTCCATATCGGTCGGATTTCCTATGGATTGAGGCTGTTGCGAAGCAGCAGTGTCAGCCACTACGGAGGTCCTGACAGTCATATTCTTTTCTCTTTTAACCATCGTAAGTGGACTTGAATGGTAGTCAAGAAAAACCTGAGTATTGCATCAAAATTGACTTGGAAGTTGCATGGAAAGAAATGAGTTCAAGCCCTCAGTGAAAGCACTAAAGTGTTAATGGCTAAAATTGTCGTCACACTCAAAGGTTCTCTAATACTCGAGAATTAGCATTTCGTGTATGGAAATTTAGAAGGGAGACAAATAAATAAATACAAAAATTCATAGTGGTTCGGTTTTTTAACACCCCACACTTTTCTAGGACCAAATTTCGACAAAAATCAAAACACGAACCATCCAGGCATGGAGCGTGTAAATCTGGTACTTGCAAATAAATGAGCATGAGCATAATCAGAGTATGGTAAAATAACTCACAGCGGAAACAATAAAGGGTAGACTAGTATTAACCCAAGTAACTACCTTATAAAAGTGAGTCACCAAGTCAATACTGAGCATGAGAAGAACAAGAACTGAAAGCCAAACCAAGACATCTGTGAGAACTCGACCTTCTCTAGAAAATCTAGGAGGTTCTAATGAAGAGGGGCTTAGAATAACAAGATCTAGTGAACAAGAAGAGTACAACACAGCTTATAATACATGGATGTATCCTATTTGGTTCAACCAAAGATATATTCCTACCAAGGCTAATAATTCTAACCTTACCTTGTAAACATTTACGCACAACTCTAATTACCATACCCGAGGTAATATTCCCAATAATACCGATACCAAGGTAGAATGTTTACGTGTATGTTTATGAATCCTTTAAACCATCACCTAACAAATTATTAAAACTGAGAGGTAGGCTCTCGACTACGGAGTTTAGTTATTTTCATATATATATATATATATATATATATATATATATATATATATTTAGCCACTTAATGCCTCACTATCAGATGATAGATAAGGGAGGATTCTCTCGACCACTTAAGACCCTCGGCAGACCAAACTGTCATTTAATCCCTCCCGATGGCCTAATCAACGCTATTATAAACTAGAGGATACTAGCTACAGGTCCTACTAATTAAGGCTTCCGTCATTCACGCATATAAACCCATTCCCAACATAAGCCGATAGATAGTAAGCAACCACTTAAGACCATGTGGTGGAGGGCCGTTACTATCTAGCTGGCCTTATTGGATAACCTCCTAGATGCTTAATTCTTCCGGTAGGATAGGTAGCTCTATGGAATGACCATACCAGACATTTTTAACCCCAGGTTTAAGTAGGATTTGTACACCATTTAAGACCCCTAACTGGAGGACCTATTCCCAGGAGGACTCCTTGACCTAAGTCACTTAAGACCTAAGGAAGCAGATTATATGCGAAGGTTATCAAGTTCGTACCCAATCAGCCTTTAATGCTTCCATATATAGGAGCTGGGCAACGCGATCTCTTAATACATTTTTATAGGTGGATGTAACGACCTAGCATTTTTCCCGTCTCAAGTCGGTAATTAAACCAACAACTCGAAATGTTCAAAATGACATATTGTTATTGGCTTACAGGGTTCAAATAGAATTAACAAAAAATCACAGAATACAATAATTTTGTAGCGGAATAAAATTATATGTACATATCAGAGTTGTATACAATATTTGGTATAGCGAAAAATAATAATATAATGTTTACATAAATTTCGATGAAGAAAATATTACACTTTGTTTAGCTTGCGCCTGCATCTTCACGTCTTCATGTTCTCTCCAGTTTGCGCTGAAATCTTTAAACCTAGAACACTTACGACCTAACTCGAGCATTCCATGCAAAAACACAAAACACCCGAGTCAGGATTAAACTTATTTCAGGTAAGTCACTTCGAATAATCACATAAATATAATTGTTAATCCTGGCAAATTATTAATAAATTCATGTATCTAAATCAAGAACTACCGAGATACTTACCAAAGCGCATCGATTATGGTATGCCTTAAATAAGACGGTACAGCAAAGGGTAATGCAGAGCATGGAAATTTACATGTTTGAAATTACAACAATAAACATGTACAGTCGGACACGGCAACCAACCAACAAATGGGTTTGGTTTCATGCATGAATTCAGGTGACAACAAATGGTATGCCAAAACGACACTTGTAAGCATGCAACTTAAAGAACAAAACACACATGGAAACAGACAAGGAATTTGGAAATCTATAAGGCACCCAACAGCCTCATGTGTGAATATAAATCATTAAAAGGGAGGGCATACGTGAAAAGGCTGCTAACTATATATACAGGCACATAACACGCAAGAAATATATACGTATTCCCACATGGTTAAACAACAACCAGATGGAATTTTATGGAAGAGTTCAAGTATATCAAAGATAAGGAAGGGCAACAGTGAATGAACCAGTGGTCTAAAAGGAATTGAAGTGTCTTGTGCTTGTAATATTCTAAGTTCCGGTTACCGTATGAAAATCAACAGTAGATCAATTACATGTGCGGGGACGAAAGGCATACAATAAGAACTCCATAACGTGTGTACCTAGTGAGGAGCATAAAGGAAAACGGTAGTCCCGATATTTAAATTTTCCATGCGTGAAAATTCCAATACCAATAGTTTGACATGTTGTGAGCACTATACTGGCATAATGTAGTGAACACCATAATGAAGACACTTTAATTATAATCCTAATGTAATGGAGACTGACCGCATGGTATTATGAATATGGTGAACACTAGGAACACTATACTGTAGGATTTACATAATATAGATAAAGTGTTGTGAGTGAACAAGTGTGCTCATGTTAAGAAAAGTTCCAGCTTCAGACAAAAGGACCGACAGTTCATAAGTACCCTACATGGAAACAAGGTAGCCTATATTTGGGTCCATATAATCATACATGCATATTCACGTAGCAAGAATATATAGGTGTTTGAGGCATTTCCTACTTGTTAACTAAAAGCTAAAAGCATTTTAAAACCATGCATGCTGGGAACAATTGCAACCCAGTATTCAAGTATCAACAAAAGTGTGGAGTAAACATGAGTATACACATTTCTGAGGAACAATCCTAAGGAAAAATGAAACAACTAGGTGTCCAGGAACAAGGTAAAGCGCACATCCAGGAGCATGCATCAGGCTTTTAAACGAAGTAGGAAAAACAGTCTAAACAACTATATTTATGTAATGTGAAGTAGACGAGATTGAAACAATTTAAATCATAAGTAAACTTACATTCGGTCGGTGACAGAGGAGCAGGGAGGGAGGCGTAGCCGGTGGAGCATTGGATGGTGCTCCACCAGTGGTGGTGAACCCTAGTGGCTGGCTTACGTAAGAAGTAGTGGCTCGACTTGTTGTTTCAGCATGGGACGTGTTGCGGTAGCACGAAGGAAGAACTAGAGACGGATCTTGATGGCACGGGTCTCAAAGACACGGGATGGAGTTTCCAAAAGGAGGCAGAGGCGACGCTGAAGAGAGGATCGGTGGACGTCGAAGGGGAACAACAATGATCGGTGGAGCGTCTTCGATCGATGGTGGCCACTTTGGTGGTGAATTCGAGATTTGGTAAAGAACTGGTTTTTTATTTTCAATTTAGGGAAAATAATTTGAGCAACTGTTAACAAAAATATGAAGTGGAAAGGGAATTTGTTTTTTATGAACAAAGGGGAACGGTACTATTAACCGACCTTTTGGGCCGGTTTCCAAAAGTACATGAGCCATGCTCGACTTAAAGAATCGCATGGAATTAAAGCGGAGAGAGACGTCTAAGAGCGAAGGAAACAGGTTGAAGAGCGATCGCGCCAACAATGACCTCGCAGTCCGAGTCGCGAACCTGAATCTCGGGCCACCAAAACACCCATAACCTTGGCCTTCGCGCCTCTCGTAATGCGACCTTCGTACCCCTCGGGGTGTGAATTTCGCACCCCTAAGGCGTGCGAAATTCGCAGCTAGCAGGGTGCGAAATTCGTACTCTGGGGTGTGAAATTCGCACCCTGGGAGGTACGAGATTCGTACTCCCGAAGGGTACGAGTTTCGCGCCCGACAGGGTGCGAAATTCTTATACTACGGGGCACGAATTTTGCACCCCCCATGGGGTACAAACTTCACACCCTGCTAGGTGCGAAATTTGCAACCCAAGGCTAGGTGCGAAATTTTGGCATGCGCAGGGGTCGGGTGCGAATTACTGGGTGTGGTCCCCTGTTTTCACCTACTCCCACCAACTTCTACCTAACCACTCTCTTATAAATATCCCTTGACCTCAACTCCAAAGGGGTTGGAATTTGAGACTTGGGACCTCTAGAGAGCTCCTTTAATGGCATCTCTTCTTTGAGGAAGAGGAAGGGCACAATGTCATTTTCCAAAATATTAAATATATGATAATTATGACATCATATAACTTAGAGATTAACGTAATGAGATGGTCTTGACCTTGTAACCTTTTGTTATTAATAATATTCCAACAACTCTTCAAAGTGGATGTAGGCCCCTCTCGAGGCCGAACCGCTATAAATCTCTCGTGTTATTTACTGCTTTCCGCTCTTATATATACGACCAAATTAATAATTCATAGTAGTTGGAATCTTGGGTGTTTAAGACATTTTTTATCGTCAACGTTTGGTGCTTTCATTGAGAATTGAACTCGTATTTGCGCCTTTATCGCACCTTGTCACCTCGACTTCGATAAGCTTTAGATTCCTTTGCTAAACCTGCCGTCGAGTCCGCTTACGATGGAAAAGCGACCAAAGAACGCAATGGTTGGCTCTTCAGCCGCAGCCGAGGCCGGGATATCCCAACAAACTCAACCAGCGGATATCCCTACCACCAATGAAATTGTCCCTCCTATTGTGGACCCCGAAGCACCCGCAACACAAGCTCAGATCTGCGCGCTTAATGAAAAATATGAAAAAACAGCGGTCAAGCTCAATCAAGCATTAAGGAATAACATCGACCTTATGCGGCAACTTCAAGAAAGTCAGCACATCGTCGATCGACTTCAAGTAGCTCGGAACAACGCTCGACCTCGACCAGCTGTTTCGGAAACTTCCTCTTCCGAGTCGAGGGGCCCATATCAAAGAAGGAGGTTTAGTCTCATCAATAACGTCACTGTCCATGCCAACGCCCTTGATAACGGCAACGACAATGGGCACGCCAACGACAACGACGACCGAACTACAGTCACATATAGTGAGGGGGCCCAATATTTAGATCGCTCTCGCTTGGTCGTGAATGACGGGCCAGGTCCGACTAACCAACCCCTTCCTCGACAAATCCCAAAGGTCGCCTATCAAGACGATGGACATACTATTCCAATGGCCCGCGCTCTTCCAGAACAGGATCTGCATCATCATCCACACCAAGATACAATTGTAGATGTTGAGGACATGGAAGAAGACGACTTGGACATCCACCACAGAAGATGCCCTCGCAACAGAACTCCAGAACCTCGCCAAAACCCATAGGTCCCGATGGTGGATCCCCGTCCAGCTTATCTTCCCAACATGCTCCGAAGGATCATGAGGGAAATGCGATGGAATGTGCACGATTCTTGGGAGGCACACATTAGGCGTAACCCCTTCATAAGAAGGGTAAACGAAGCTGAGTGGCTGCGACACTCTATCATGCCATAGATGCTGCTCTACAATGACACCACTAATTCCTATGCCTTCCTAAATCGACATGAATGGCAAATGGACTCGAGCCGAGGCAACGATCCGGTCAAATGCAAGTGTTTTCCAGTCTTCTTATCAGGAACCACTCTGTTATGGTTCTCTGGCCTCCCACTTGATTCCATTAACAACTTCGTCCAGTTAGCGATAGAGTTGGTCAAGAAATCCAGGATACATATTCTGACTCCAAAGAACGCCCTCACTCTGTCCAACCTATACCAAGGGCCCGCTGAGTCGCCCAGAAGCTACCTCTCCGGGTTCAACATCGGCCTAGCCGAGGTCGAGGATCCGGACCCTTGCACCATACTCTTTCAGTTAGCAAAAGGCATCCTCCTTACTTCCGAATTCGGGGCATCGATTGATCGGAAGCAACCAAAAAGGCTCGACGCTTTCTATGAAAAGGCGGGCCAATACTTGTGCCAAGAGGAAGCAAGGAGGAACCGGCTCTCCGATACCAGTCCCCCAACGACTCTCAAGCGTACACTGCAAATAACCACCTTAGAGGGAGATAAATGGGAGAGCCCTCGGATCAGAACAAGGGGCGGGTCCCTCTAGGAAAAGACCAAATAACGGTAGGCAAGGTGGCCTAAATAACGGTTAAGCCCTGAACAAACCAAGGAAGCCCGACCGTTACCGAGCCTACGAGACGTACACCCCACTGAATGAGGACCTATAAACAATTTACTTGGAGACATGCAACACTTTGCCATACAGAAAGCCACCCACCAGGGAATCAACCGACCTCGAGAAAAATACTAGAAGGTACTGCCGATACCACGATGTGTATGGGAATAACACCAATGAATGTCGCTAGCTCAAGGATGCAATTGAGAAGCTTATCCGTGAGAAAAGACTTGAGCAATACGTCCAAGAACCCTTTCCTCCCGAAGCAATTTCAAAACCTCCGGTTGTTGTTTAACCATGCGGTTGCTTCCCATTTTCTAAGTATAGATCCTACGATGACCCCAGTCAAGCAGAAGGCCGCTTCTTCGGACCCGAGAGGTCCAAAGCACTCGAGGAAGAGGTAGACCATCTACTCAACAACAACTTCATCCGCGAAGCTGACTACCCCAAATGGGTCTCCAATCCAGTCTTGGTTAATAAAGCCAACGGTAAATGGCGGACATATGTCGACTTCTCTGACTTAAAAAAGGCATGTTCCAAGGACAGTTTCCCATTCACGAAGATCGACCGACTTGTTGACCCAATCGCCGGATACCAGCTACTATCTTTCATTTACGCCTATTCAGGGTACAATCAGATTCCGATGAATCTTCGCGATCAGGATCATAACTCTTTCATAACCGACCTTGGGCTTTACTACTATCGCGTCATGCCCTTCGGCCTCAAGAATGCTTACGTCACTTATCATTGAATGGTTAATCGACTCTTTAAAAACCAAATTAGGAAATCCATGGAGATGTACGTGGACGACATGTTGGTCAAATCAAAAGTGTCCAGTGACCTCATTTGTGACCTCTCTGAAATGTTCGATATCTTATGCCAGTGAGACATGAAACCCAATCCCCTGAAGTGCTACTTCGGTGTTGATTCACGAAAATTCTTAGGTTTCATCGTCAACTCCCGGGGAATCGAATCCAATCCAGAAAAAATCCAAGCTATTCGGGACATCCATATCCCCAAGAACATCAAGGATATCCAATGTCTAAATGGAAAGGTCGTCGCTTTAAGTCGGTTCATCTCTAAGGCCACCGAAAAGTGCATTCCCTTCTTCGATTTACTTCGAAAGGGGAAACACAATTTCAAGTGGACCCTAGAATGCGTTTCTGTGTTCAAGGAACTTCAGGATCACTTGAAGCGACCATCTATCTTATCTAAGCCCCTAGACTATGAGGACTTATATGTTTATTTGGCTGTTTCTACGCAAGCAATCAGCTCGGCATTAATACGCCTCGAAGACCGAGTCCAACGGCCCGTCTACTACATAAGCAAACGATTAACGGGGGCAGAGAAGAATTATTCGAAGTTGGAAAAGATGGCATTCTGCTTATTGATTTCTTCTCGGAGCTTCGACCATACTTCCAGTCTTATCCCATAAAGGTTTTCACCGTCCAGCCACTACGACCGGTCCTACAGCAAACCGAGGCATTTGGGCGACTATTAAAATGGAGTATGTAGCTAAGCCAATTCGAGATAATGTTCATCCCCCGCCGAGCTATCCTCAGCCAAACTCTCGCCGATTTCATAGTGGAATTCACTGCCCCGAGGAGACTCCTGCAGAGAACACTGAAGCTCCCAACACCCAATGAAAATTGTTCGTGGATGGCTCCTCCAACAACAAATGCTCCAGGGTCGGAGTCATGTTCGTCACCCCCGAAGAACGCCCGATATGCTACGCACTAAAACTAAATTTTCCCGCTACCAACAACAACGCGGAATGCGAGGCCTTGATAGCCGGACTTAGAATCGCGATCGAGCTCAAACTAAAGACAATCCAAATTTTCTCCAATTCACAACTCATCGTGCGCCAAGTGCAAGGAGAATATCAAGCTAAAGGGGAACGACTCGCCCTGTACTTAACCTAGTTTCAAGAATTACTCACTCACTTTGACCATTTCGTCATCACACACATTCCTCGAGAACAGAATGAAAAAGAAGATTCACTAGCCAAGCTAGCAAGCTCCGAGGATTCACAACTCTTGGGTTTTCCCCCCGTCGAAGTGCTCAACTCCCCTAGTATCAAGCAAATACAAACCGAGGCGGCCGTGAATGCCGAATCCGAATTTGAATGTTGGGTGACACCGATCAAGAATTACCTGCAGCATGGGACCCTTCCGGGAAGCTTCAAAGAAAAACGAGTGCTCACTTGCCAATCGGCTCGCTACCTTCTTGTGGATGGAGTGCTCTACAGCAGAGGTTTCTCTATCCCATTGCTTATATGTGTAGCTCATCATGACGCCATCAAAGTACTAACCAGTGTACATGAAGGGGAATGCGACGACCATACTAGATGGCAGACCTTGGAAAGAAAAATACTCAAACACGTCTATTATTGGCCCACGCTCGACCAAGACGCCACAGACTATGCTCGCAAGTGCGACAAGTGCCAACGCTTCTCAAAGATCCTAAAAGCCCTGCCTATAGAATTAACACAAATGATAAGCCCATGGTCATTCGCCATGTGGGGAATCGACATCATTGGAACTCTTCCATTGGCTAGAGGTGGGGCACGGTATGCTGTTGTCACAGTTGATTATTTTACCAAATGGGCAGAGGCCGAAGCCCTCGCCACAATCACTACCAAGAAAATGATCAACTTCGTTGTACGCAACTTCATCACTCGATATGGGGTCCCTCAAGCTATCATTTTCGACAACGACACTCAGGTCGAGAGCGCCGAATTCAAAGCCCTCTGTCAGTGGCACAACATCGAAAAAAGATTCTCAATAGTGGCTCATCCCCAAGCGAACGGGCAAGTCGAGGCGGTTAATAAGGTCATTA
The DNA here is from genome assembly GCA_030737875.1 of Allium sativum. Lineage (NCBI taxonomy): Eukaryota > Viridiplantae > Streptophyta > Magnoliopsida > Asparagales > Amaryllidaceae > Allium > Allium sativum. The sequence goes on along the minus strand of CM060912.1, from coordinate 548,542,015 downwards.
AATCCATTATCAAGAAACGTCTAGAAAAGGTTGGGGGCGTGTGGGCAGACGAACTTCCTCTAACCCTATAGGCCTACCGAACCACCCACAAGACAACGACCGAACACACTCCTTTCGCCCTTGCCTACGTATACGAAGCCGTCATTCCCATTGAGCCCAAACTTCCATCTCATTGAGTCACCTATTTTGACCCAAAAACAAACCAAGACTAACTTTTGGGGTCACTCGACTTGTTAGAGGAAAAAAGGGACGAAGCTGATCTCCTAGCTGTCACCCAACGACAACGAGTCGCCTGATATTTCAATTCCAGGGTCTGCCGTAAGGACTTCAACACCAACGACCTTGTCTTAAAATGGGTGTTTCCTCCACCATCAGGTCTTACTCCTTGCTGGGAAGGCCCGTACTCCATACAACGAAGGCTCAGCGATGGAACTTTCAATCCTGCAACCATGGACGGAGCCGAACTGCCAAGGGAATGGAGCAGTGAACATCTCCGCTGCTACTTTACATAACTTAGTACACAGTTGTTTACGCTTTCCAACAATGTTTTGTTTTCTAGAAATTCAAGGCATTGTAAATGCTCTTACTGCCAAAGTTATTAGTAGAAATGATGTTCAACTTTCTATCTCTTCTTTGTGTTTACTCCGCGCATGACACGTTTGATTAATCTTGACAACCAGCTTGTGTATGTACAGTCGATCGCCGTATCAGCCCCCGAGCGCGGGAGCCGGAACCTTCATCCGAACCTCGAGCTAACCTCAAGGTCAAACTACACTGGCTATGACCGACACCCCGAGCACGGGAGCCGACAACGCTACTCGAGTCACAGGCCCGTGGCGCGACCGAGTATAAATAACCACAAACACGAACCTCGGCCCCGTGCCGAGACCGAGGATAAATCGTTCCGCGCCCAAGTCCCAAGCGACTTAGGGTCACCCAACAACCACCCAGGAGTGATGCTACGAGTGCCGGGCGAATCTTAGCACGGCACCGAGACCGACCATAAATCGTTTCTTCCTCGAAGCTCTCAAGGCTAAGGGGTTTTCCATGGCCACGATCATACCTACGGGATGACGATCCGGGCTTCTCTTCTCAGACGAATAAACGACGTCTGCGGCTCACCATCACCATGGCCTTCGCACCTCTCATAATGCGACCTTCATACCCCTCGAGGTACGAATTTCGCACAGAGAATTTTGCACCCTAAAGGCGTGCGAAATTCACACCTAGCAGGGGACAAATTTCGCACCCCGGGAGGTACGAGTTTCGTACTCCCGAAGGGTACGAGTTTCGTACTCCCGAAGGGTACGAGTTTCACGCCCAAAAGTGTGTGAAATTCGTATCCTACGGGGTATGTATTTCGCACCCCCCATGGGATACGAAATTCGCACCCCGTGAGGTGCGAAATTCGCACCCGAAGGCTGGGTGCAAAATTATGGCATGCACAGGGGTCAGGTGCGAATTTCTGGGTGTGGTCCCCTGTTTTCACCTGCTCCTACCTACTCCCACCTACTCCTACCTAACCACTCTCCTATAAGTACTCCTTGGCCTCACACTTCAAAGGGGTTTAAATTTGAGACCTTGGGACCTTTAAAGAGCTCCTTTAATGGCATCTCCTCTTTGAGGAAGAAGAAGGGCAAAAATGTCTTTTTCGTAATATATTAAATATATGATAATTATGACATCATATAACTTAGAGATGAATGTAATGAGATGTCATGATATGGTCTTGACATTGTAACCTTTGTTATTTATAATATTCCAACAACTCTTCAAAGTGGATGTAGGCCCCTCTCAAGGCCGAGCCACTATAAATCTCTTGTGTTATTTACCATTTTCCGCTCTTGTCTATACAACCAAATTAGTAATTCCTAGTAATTAGAATCTTGGGTGTTTACGACATATTTTCCCATTAACAAGTACCCCATTTTATAATTCAAACCATAGAGATCAGCGACAGACAAGAAGGAACACATGTAAACAATTTTCAGAGAGGCAAGGACAGGTGCAGGTAAGCGGCAAAGTAGAGACAAGTGGTGATGACTTTCCACCGCCCAAATCTTAAGTTTAAAATTTACCTAATGGCTTTAAACTAAACCATAGCTGAACGTTGCTTAAGAATGATAGACTAGACATGGTATGGTTGAACGGACGTCGCTAGTGCATGGTGCACAACTGAAATAAACAAAGTTGTTTACTTGTTTCAAACGCATTATAATTCAACCGCTACTAACTGTAAATTAAATTTGAATGTTAACACAAAAATGCACGAAATTTATTTCTTCCTTTTTATTACATCAAATGTGTTACCAATTGCGCCGCTTAAAAGTAAATCTAAACTTAGAGTTTTATTTAGAACATATTCATAAATTATCTAAACTAAATTCAACTTTATATTCAACGCCGCTCTTTAAAATAGATCCTTAAATTAAATTAGTTCCTTTAAATTTCCATTTACCAAATCAATTAGCATCTTAAAATAAAATTCCAATCTTTTTTATCTTTCTAAGCCGCACTCTTAAGTAAAGTTGATTGCAAGTTCTTAAAATAATTAAATTAAACTAACGTGAATGCAATACATGCGTGCCTTATTTTGAATTATATAATTAGTAGTTTAACTAAAATGGTCAAGTACAAATAGTCAAAGACAAATAAACTAAATGATTAAATACAAAAATTAAAACGGTAAAATAATGTTATAAATTTATTAAATGCAAAATAATTTAGAAAGTTAGAAAACTTAGTACAAATAGAAAATAGAAAATAATTAAATACAAATAAAACGGTAGACAGTTTAATTTAAAAATTCAAACTTTAAATTTCGACAAGCGTTCACATTAAAAATTTAACGAAAAGAAATCCAAGGCTACATGTACAAAATTGGGTGATAATGTCAAATCGTCTATAATTTTAGAAGTAAACTCAAACTACATTCAACATAGATAAATTCCAAATCCAAGTACAAATATTTACTTCACCCTTAAACCTTATTTAATTAATAAATTCAAATTATCTAACACATGTTAATAATGTTTCTTTTTACAACGTTCATATTAAAATAAGATCTACAAAAGGAATTTTCCTTTATAAGTTTATTCAAATACGTTAAAAACCAAAAATTTAAAGTGAAATTTAAACTGAAATCCAAATATAAATATATTCAACTATAAATAAAATTTCAAATTTTACATTAAAACCAAATACAAATACTTAATGATGACTCATAGTTAAATTTAGATTTCAAATTCCGAAATTTCTGGGTCGTTGCAATCTCCCCTACTTAAATCTTTTCGTCCTCGAAAAGGGGAGTATCAAATTTGTACCTAAGTAACACAAATCTTATAAAATTCATTAAAACAAAATATAAATAAAAGTTATCAAATCAAAATACATGCAACTGAAAATTTATCCAAAGGGTCTTAATATATTAAACATAACTAAATTGGTAAAACTTCTGATATCAAAACTATTATTTAAGCAAAGCTTAAATCATTGTATAAAACTAAATAAGGAAATTTGCTATATAATGTAAAAATGTTTAGGGTAGAGAATAATTTAAGAAAAAATAGTTCAAAATGGAAAAGTTAATTTGAAATAAGTTGCTTGACTAAAAGTTGGTTTTATAAAGTTTAAAGAATTCAATATAAGATAGCCTTAAAAAGTTATAATAAAATGGTCAATTTAGAAAGTTGGGTAAAAAATAGGTAATAAAGTCAAGTAGTAAAATAATATACGTAAAAGAACTTGAAAGGATAAACCGTAGGTACAACCGCAAAATACAATAGTTAGTGAGATGATAAGTTAATTAAAATGAATAAATTTGACAAGTTAAATTAAAATACTATATAAATTTATCATATTTATAAACATCAAACATTTGAAAGCCTCAAAATGATTTCTTCAAACGTAGAATCCCATTTTCATTTCAAATCATTGAGGTACTATATATTTCTTTCATAGAGTCATATTTTACTTCGAGATTTCAAAACCAAATCAATTTCAAAAACTTCCTACATATTATAATAAAATCATATCAACATATATGTTCCATTTCCTCAACTAGTTTCCTCCAATGACAAGGCTTAGGGACCGACCTATCGCACGTAATAATATAGATAAATGAGGTCGCTCCGGACACCTAAAGTAGATCATCATCGAGGGTTCTCAGGCAAAGTGTATCTCACGGTTTTCATCCAGACCCGAACACCAAGTACAAATCGCGAGGTATATATATCTCCCGGTTGTCATCCAGACGCGGACACCGTATATACCCACCCAGGTTGGTCAAACCTAAGTACCATCATCGAGGGATCTCAAGTGAAGTATATCTCACGGTTTTCATCCAGACTTGGACACCAAGTACAAATCGCGAGGTGTATATATATCTCCCGGTTTTCATCCAGACGCAGGCACCGTATATACCCTTCCTAGGTTTCACAATCCAAAATCACACACCCTTCATTTAGTCATGGGTTACTCGAATCCATGAAAACATATCAGATGATTTCATATACCGAAGTCAAAAATCATTTCGCAACAATAATTCGCAACTACTTTCAATCATAATAGTTGTCCATCAAACATTTAAAATATCGGGATTCAAGTCGTTGAAATTTCTTAGTTCATATTCAATTTATAAACTATTAATTATATACAAAATTGTTGGAAACTATTTCGTTCAAAACTTGGAAACCAAATTCACTTTCAACATACAACTTATGTTTCCATATTCTCGAAATCAATTATCTTATTCAACACTTCAAGCCTTTCAAATTTTCTAAATCAAAGACTTTAAGAATCGTCATAATCATGTCAAGCTTCATAAAAATAAATTTCAATCTATTTCAAAATATCAACCTTATACATAAGTTGATAATTTTTAAGAAGCTCATAACATTGTCAAGTTTCCTTTCTATACTTTGGAAATCAAATTTGATCAATACGATTTTCTTATCATCCTTTCTAATTAAGCTTCTCAAATTTAAAAGATTCAGAAAATCGTTTGTTGTCTATACAAGTCATATCTGGCTTTCCTTATAGATTAAATAGCTTTGGAGCATCTCAAGATTTCCAAATAAATTTCATACTTTCATAATATAAAATTTTCAAGGGCTTCAAAATGATTATCTTAGAAATCCTTTGCCATTCATATTGTCGAATAACCCTAACCTTCAACATTATACACAAATCCTTTACCCAAAATACGAATTTATCAAATCTAGTCGAAAAGGTTACATTATTCAATTAGTTGGAAAATCTCTTGAAGCATTCTTATTCAAAATACCATCACATTTCCACTGCACACTCTGATTATGTGTATACATATCCAAACTAATATTGGTAGAACATTCCAGAACATTGATTTAAAAAATTTCGAGACCAAATCTTCAAAATTAATATTTCAAAATCCAATTTTCCTTGCATAAGTTGGATTCTATATTTCAAACACTTTCAATTTCAATGAAATACTCATGTACTGAGGTTTCGTTACATAATACCTTGGACAAATAAAAGTTATATAGTTTGAATTTACTCTTGGTTTCATTCGACAAACGATGCAAAGGGTATACATACATGGACGAAGTCAAATTCCGTGTGCTCGAGATAGAAGTTCAATATCAGATGAGCATAAGAAGGTATAGTGGTTCAAATCAAGATATTTGGCCAAATTCATAAGATACAAGGGTATGTATGACATTACTCAAGAACAAATGGTTCGAATTTAAGTGATGTAACCCATTTAGGCCAAGATAGGAAAATCAAATGCACACAAGGATACAAGTATCAGCAGTTCAATCATAGAATACTCGGTCTTATTTTCATTAATTTCTTTCCTGAGTAATTCTTATTTCAAAATTTTCACTTCCTTTGCATCATAAGTGATTAGTTATGGAGAAATTTCATTTGACTAGTTCATTCTTATCGTATTACCCTTGTCACTCAACTTATTGTAACATCCCAGAAAATTCAATAACTAGAGTGTGGAATTAATAAAGATTTAATTATTAATGATCATTTTTATATTGATACTGGAGTTAGAAATTTAAAATCAAGTATATTGTTGTGTATGAATTGAATTTTATATTTAATTCATAATGGTTGGGGAAAATTAAATATTTGAATTGAATTTTTGTTGAGTATTTGAATTGGATTTGGAATTTAATTGGGAAAATATGAACGGTTGAATTTAAAGATAAACGTAGTTAAACGAATTGGAAATTTTATTTAATAATATATATGGAAATTGACTTGGATATATGTGTATTTATATATATAAATAAATTTAAGCTTAACGGTTCAAATTTGGAATCAAATCGAGTCGTTACGGACAAATTGAATAAAATCGGTAAATCGATAAATGATTTAAATGAATCAGAGTTTGATCAAACAAATTTTATTGAATTCAAAACGTAAATATGTAGCTGCATGTACAATTTCATCTCGATCGGAGTCCGTTTGTGGTGGTATAAACATTAACATAAATTGCGATGGAATTAAATTACATAGGGTTCACCTTTTCGTAAGCAGAAACCACCCACCTCGTTTCAGCCTACTTCAATTCTTTTCTCCCCAAGTTTACGACGTACAACAGACCCCATCACCTCATCACCTACGTCTGAAACATGCCACCCTACCTGTACCCATTGATGGACGTTCTTCTTATCCATCGCCATTTTTCTACTTTAAAAATCACGTAGCTAGGTTACTAGCTATGGCCACCCTACCATATTTCCCTTGCACGCCATGGTTTTTCTATCTATAAAACTCATGCCTTTTCCCAAAATGCTTCAGACAAAAAGAATAGTGTTTCTCTTTTCTAATCTTTAATGGCTGAAAGAAGTTTCCCTCAAATCAAAATTCAAAATTTAAGGCCGTCGAGCCGAATCAAAATCAATTCTTTTCCCCTTCGCACCATCAAAGCATACGGCTTGGAAGTCTTTCACCTCCTCCCTCTTCGAAATGAAACCCTAACCCACTTCAGAAATCAAAGCTGCCTGAAAAATCAAACTTCAACGTTGCACCTCTGTAACGACCCGTATTTTTACGGCATTATAATTTATTTATTTAATTATATAAATAATGATTTAGAGATTTAAATGGTCGTTGAATTCAATAATAATGAATATTTAATTAAAAATAAATAATATAATAATATATTTAATCTTTGAAATAGTCAGAAATAGTGGAATTCACAAAATAGTGTGAATTGGATCATCCATGATATTTAATTCAGTTTAGAATTGAATTAGAATAACGAATATATTATTTTAACGTCAGTTTGAACGTATAATTATATTATAATTAAAATGAGCTCGAAATGGCGCTGTAGTTCGCTATTTGGCGATTTGAACTTCAACTGAATGTACAGGGTTCGTTTTAAATCGGATTTCTATGAAACAAGAAACGTACGGAGCTGGTGAAGTATATTTTTCTAGTGGAAGAGAAAAATCGGGATTTCATCGTGTAGATTTTGGTATATGGCCAAATAAAATTTTAGAAAAATCGCTATGGAATTCCTTTATAATTTATAAAGGAATTATTTATATTTAATAAAAGGAATCGAATATAAATCGAATATCGATTAAATCAGGATTTGAAATATCGATTTAGAAATCCATATAGGATAATTCTGCAGCTGTAGGGTATTCTAGTATGAATATATACGATAATATAAATTTTTTATATTTAATTTAATTATATTTAAATATATTTAAATATATTTATATATTTAAAAGGGTTATTTAGAGCTTAAAAAATAGCCAGTTTTTCAAATGACCTCAGAATTCGACGAAACTAATTTTGTTGGATCCGCAATATTAAATTATTGGTAGATTTCAATTTCCGAGATTTTTAGAGTCAATATGTGGCCGTACAGATTTTTAATGTGAAAAACAGTCGATATTTTGATAGTTAAAAATATGTTGTGTGAGCAAACGGAATCGGAATTCGACGAAACCAATTTCGTTGGGTCTGTAATGTCGAACAGTAGCTGCATGCCCATTTTCATGATTTTTGAATATCGTATGTGATCACAGGAATTTTTAAGGACAAATGGAAGCAGCGTTGGAATAAAAACAAATATTATAATCGAATATAATATTATATAATTTACCTATAAAATATCCTAAACCCTTAAATCTAATTCATTTCTATTTCCTCAGTCAACAAATTTTTTCCACCGTTCTCGTTTCTTCTTCCAGTAAAAATTTGGACCTTCATAATTCAATATCAATTCAGAACAATTCCTAAAAATCAAAAGGGTTTTGTATTTCAATTCCTTCTAAGTATAGTTCATCCTCATACGGTTATTTCTGGGTTCGAACCATTTTTAGTTCGATGATAGTAAACAGCAAAAAAACTAGGGTTCTTTGATTCGAGGGTTGGGGTGATCGAATGAAGTGGTATTGGTTAGATTTGGGTTCAGGGGGTGATTTAACACCTTGGAGCAAAGTTCTATGGGATTCGAACAAAATAGATGTCTCTAGAAAATCTATAGGAAGTGAATGTCGGTCTCTGTTGAACGCCGACGAGTGACGAGCAAAGGTGTGGAGAAGAGAGAGGATGTCAAGAGGAGCATTACGTTGATCTTAGTTTTTGGGTTCGAGGAGAAATTGGAGAGCGAATGATGGTTGAAAGCTTGGTAATGGCTGTTATGAGGAGCGATTAACTATTGTGTTTCGACGGAAGGGAGATGAAGGCTGTATTGGAGCGGGTTTTACTAAAGGGTATTGGGCCGAATGGAGATGGTGAGGCACAGTATAATAAACTCTTAAGATTTAATTTAATTTATTATGTGTATTAACTTCTAGATATCATAACTATTGCGTACAAGGTCAGAATCAGACGAAACAAGATCCATCGAGATCGTATGGATGGTGGCTACACCATGGAACTGACCGGGAGTGAATTGAGGCTCGTTTGGATTTATTGTGAAATTAAACGCCTGAATCTAATCAACGACCAATTATCATTATTTGACGATAACCGTCCAATGTGTGTAAAACTCACTAACTCTTCTCAGTTATATTTTTCTAAAATATTTTTTAGAATTTATACATGATGGTTGTTTGCTGTGTGTTGGCTGTTTGGTTGAACTGCTAGTCAGTTGATTGAAAATATAGATAACGATATAGATATATATCGTTAATCAAATATTGATTCTATTTAGCAGAATATTTCATAGTGAAATGAAATTGATGTTAATTTTATTGTTTAACATCTGCGGATGCAGGAAAACAGGTCGGAGGGACCCAACTGGGTTCCTCAACATTTATTTTACAGTTTTTCATATATTGTGTTATATGATGTGATATGAAATCTGTTGTTGATTTTGTATGTTTGAATGATACTGATCATTGTTGTAAGGTACGTTAAATACCACAAGGAATACTGGAATGTTAAAAAGGAAATTTTCAATGTTATATTGAAAAAGAAATATTTATAAAATTAAAGATTTTATAAAAAGAAAACCATTTATTTATGAAATAAATAGACTAAAAAGAAATATTTATTTGTAAATCAAATAGATAAAATTGAAAAAGAAATATTTGTAAACCATTAACAAATAGAATTGAAAAGGGATATTTATCTGAAAATAAATAAAATAGGAAGGCAAAATATGTGGAAAACAAATAGAAAGGGAATAGTTAGATTATAAACGAAATTACTTATAAAATCAATATATTATATATAAAAAGAAAATATTTTATAAATAAATAGAATTATCAAAAAGGGGTTTATTTGGTAAATAAATAGATTATAAAAGGAAATACTTGAAAAAGTGACTAGAATTGCATAAAAAGAGAATTTTATATTCGAAAGGTTTAGACCCGTGCTTCGCACACGGGTATAACTTGATATGGATTTAAAGTAAAGATTTTGAATAGAATCTATTCTAACAGATAGACTGAGAAGATAAATTTATAAATAATATTTTATAAATTAAATAGGTTGTTTATCATTTGATAAATAGAATATATAAGTCAGGAGTTATATAGAGAAGTAAGAATCGATTTCAACATTGATATTTGAAACCGAATAATCAGTAGAGTTAATCAGTAGGAGTTAATCAGTTAGAGTAAATCGATTAGAGTTAGAATTAATCGAATTGAGTTAACTGAACATAGTTAATCGAATTGGGATTTACTGAATATTAGTTATTCAATTAGAATTGATCGAATATAGTTATTTGAGATAGAGTTAGTCAAACATAGTTATTTAGGATGTGTTGCCATTTCGTACGACTGCTAGCGTAATTTGCAGGGATGCAGATAGCCTATGGTGGTTGGATGTTTCTTGAGGGACTCAGGCGTAACCATTGTGATCACTGCGATATAGAGTCAGGCTAATGGCGTTAAATCGAATATTAGCCATTCGAAATAAAGTTAAAACAGACATAGTTATTCAAATATAAATTAATCGAATATTAGTTATTAGATAGGAGTTAAATAAATAGTGTAAATAAGTTGAGTTAATCAAGTAAGTTAATCAAGTTGAGTTAATCGAGTTGAGTAAATCAAACCGAGGTAATCCAAATGAGTTAATCCAAAGGAGTTATTCGAAATAGTTTATTCGAATAAAATTAAAGTAGTTAATCGAATATAGTTTATTTGAAAGGAGATTAATCGAATGTAAATCATTCATACAAAGTTAATCGAATGTAAATCATTCGAAGAGAGATTTTCAAATATAGTTATTCGAAGAAAGAGTTATCGAATATTGTTTATTCGAAAAGGAGCTATTGAATAGAGATTATTCGAAAAAGAGAATTATACATTGAATTCGATTATATCGAATTCGAGAAAGCAGTATTTACTTTCCGGTTAAATCAAGATTTACTTATTTATTAATAGATTAGTGGTTTAGTTATTTAGTTAAATTAAGGAGTAAAAGTTACATTTTGAAGTTGGATATTTAAGAAGAAAGGAATTATAACGCTATAGTTAAAATCAATGTTATAAAATAAAGAAAGGGATTCATAAATAAAATCCGAGTTATGTAAGGAAGTTGTTAAAGGTGAACTTTGTCTATTTCGAGGTTAGAAAGGTTGTTCAGTTAAGGTCTGAGAGGTAATTATACCCCAACTTGATTGACTTCGTTTTTAACTAAGGGATGGGTAAGGTTCGATAGTGAAGATTGATTAAGTGAATTTAGTTAAAGAGTGTAATGGTTTAAATTGGCTTAGTGATACTGTATTTAAACATCTATTGAATAAATTTTGGAAACATTTTCCAAATATAATCAGAGATATTTTCTAATCATAGAAAATGAAATGTTGATGAGAAAGAATACTGGAATGATAGTGATACGTGAAACAGAGATGGAAATGTTTTCCAATGATTGATGACGTATATTTCTTAAATTTAGAAAATAAGAAATGTTGAGTATATAGAAATGGGAAATGAATAAATTAATGATAAACCAAAATTAAAGGAGATTAATGTTGATTGATGATTGATCGATCGAATTTCTATCTAGAAATAAGATCGTTGGTTGTACACCTATTTTTCTTTGATAGTTAAATCACCGACTATCGAAGTTTTTGACCATTTTTCCATCATCAATACGGAGAGACTGGGATCAAATTCATTATCTGAAAACCACTCTGTATGGGCGTTAGCGTTGCGATCAGATATGATAAAGAGATTTGAAGACGGAGTTATACAAGGGCTATCCTGTTTACAGAACAGTGCCTTCGGTTTGTCCAGTCCCAGGACAAATGTGAATGGACGAATGTCTGACATAGTATATCTAATGGATCGCGCAAGTTGATCTCTTCAAACGTACTTACGTTTGATGGCGGAGAAATTTGTTTCTCTTAGCTTTATACCCGTGGTATTTTTGGGGAAATCAATTTATGATTTGACGGGTATGACGATGTGGCATTCAAAGTAAATTGTGGTCAGATATTCCAAAAGATACATTTTGACCTCAAGCCTCATCAACCAGGAAATGACATAAATCGGGCAGACAGCATGGCTAAGTGGGTCGCTCCCATTAGGGTGTATATCACCTATCTAGAGAAAATCCATTTTATTCTTTTATCTATTATCGATGCTGTCCCTTTTCGGGAAACGGTGGGTAGCTCCCAACCGTTGGTGATATACATTCAATACGCTCAAGCGAAATGAGTGGTCGGTCATGTGTGGGCTGGGTTGCAAGACGTTCTTGTTGAACCCAGTGTATTTGCCTCTAGAGATACACTATCGGCAGGTGGTCCCATACCTTGTGTAACACCCCACATCCATTAATGTCACTCACGAAGGGAATGCATTAACTTCCATGGAGGTTATAAGTGAATATAGAACAGAAAAATTACAACAAGACAGATAGTAAATAGTACTTGGAAATCTAAAACTTCATTTTATTGCAGCGGAAATTAAACATGTTTGTTACATCATAAAACCATAGATCATAACCAAGTACAATATCCATCTTCATAAAAACAAAATACATAATCCCATTACATAAATAGCCATTAAAAAGATAACAAGCTGGACTTTACTTCAACGGTCCAAGCTTTCCAAAGAGAGATGAAGCAATTCAATCAAACTCCACTAGAGCTGGGCCCAACCTGAGGACCTGGAGGGGGAAAAAGGATAGAAATAGAGGGGGTCAGACATAAAGTCTGGCGAGTATGATAATTCTAACAATACAATTATCAAAATTACTAGACTAAGGCATAAGCTGGAAGACAAGTAAATGTCTATGAACTCTTAGGAAGATAAAGATAGCGTTTAAGATAACGTTAAAGATAACGGTAAAGGCACACCTAATTACTAACGAATGATTACTACACTGCACCGCACATTACTACACTGCACCACACCAGTCACCGTATTGTTTGATCCCACTTGCTTCACACAGAAACTTTATAAATAGCCTTACGTACCCCTAGCTGACTACATAGGTGCCGTCTGCCCCTATCTCCACTAGGTGTACCCCACTACCCACTTTCGATCGGCTCCCTACTCGTTGATACCCGTGCTGGCCCCACAGTGGGGTGTATCACCCCCCTAAAGTGGCAACCCGATACAACTTGAGAATGCATGACTTATACCTACACGATGCAACAACGTCTTACCTACCAGCCCGGGTCCACACACGCATTCGAAACCCGTTGGACTTGCGTTGCCACCGCTCCCCGTTTTGGCCTCTTACAGTCGAACCCAGCATGCGTGTCCCGTCCTTGACTTGGGTCGAGCCCACAAAGATACGTTTGGGATACTGGTCGAAATGGGCCCCCACAAGCTACCCACCTAAGCTTGTCACTAGTATATCCCACTTAACCCTCTTAGTCATGTTCATTTACATGTGTGTTTGGTTAAGTCTTACTAATCGTATTTCACATGCCACTAAGGGCACCCCCTAGATTCCTCATGCCACCCAAGGCACCTACTTAACCCCCATGTCCCACCTTACATGTTTATCTGGTTAAGTATTTCTTAATTCATTCAGGCCATAACCTCATAAAGACCTCTCACATTAGACTGGCATTTATGGCAGCTGGATTTGCCGGGCGGGTCCGGGCAGTCTTACACCATAAAAGAGTCTAACCTCGTGTCTTTACAACCGTTATGCTTTAGTTTAGGCCTAGGACCTCTCACATTGGGATGACATTTGTGCTGGATTTGCGGGGCGGGTCCGGGCAGGTTTACGTCACAAACGAGTCCAACCTCGTGTCCTAAGCATTGATTAACACTTAAAATCTTTTACCCCAGTTTTAATAATTCCCTATTCAAATTATTAATTAAGTCAACTTTTAATGATGTCCATAATTGACTCAATTATGGCCATCCACTTATGGCATGCAAAATCATATCAATTGCACCCCAACTTTTTAATATTAAATCCTTAATATTACCCCTACCCAAGTTTATACGTTCGCTTATTCAACGCATAATATAGGCTAGACTTGTATAGTCTAACACCTAGCACAAAGATAAATTATCACAACATATAGACAATTAAAATAAATCTAATCATAATAGAGGTGAAACTTGCATAAACTACACATGTTAAGGATCAAAAGGTGTCAACTTGTTAAATGTCTCAATTTACATGATATGATCATAGCCCAAATCTATACATAAACTTGCATATGGGGTTTTTAGCCAACATAATGATGGTGTGAACTAGCATAGGATATCACATATATCATAGCATAATTCTAGATGTCAAAATAGATGTCTTGGCATATGTTCATAACTTTTCTAATCAATCTAACTTGCATATGTGACTTGTCATATAGATCAACATAACCCAAACATGATGATTTAATTAATATGAACTAACTAGCATAGATGGTAACATCATGGCCTTTTTAACATGTATGATTCATCACAACTTAGCATAGAAACTTTCAACATACATAACATCATCATAGCATGATTTACAACATATAAGATATCATCATCACATAACATTGGATTTACAATATACATGATAGCAAAAGGGGTTTACAACAACATATATGATAATTCACATCATCTACTCATAATCCATTCATAACTCAACCTAATTAAAATGATAATAATCTTGTTAAGATCATCATACTCACAATTTAGAGAAGAAAAGAGAGAGTTTTGCTTTGGTTTAGGGTTGAGAGAATTAGAATTGAATTTGCTTTTCTTCTTTCTTAGTTGGCGGCGGCTCCATTGATTTCCATGGCGAAGGTAACTATTCTATTTTAATTAGGTTTAGGGTTAGCATTAGGATGTATTTATAGGTGTAGGAAGTTATTTAGGAACATTAGATTAACCCTGAACCATGAGAACCAATCAAATTCAAAATCTGCATTTGAGCGAATCGGCCCACGAGTTGACATCCAAACACCCTGGATTAACCCCTAGTCGACCCAGCGGAGCTCGGGTCGACCTCAAAAATGGGCCGGTTCGGTTATTTCCCCTTCCAATTCGCTTTTTTGAATTTTTTCGCATATTTATTTATTTAATTTTTAATTTATTTATATATATATATATCAATATATATATTTCTCTACGCAACCCATTTCACTTAATTCTTTTCTAAAAATTAAGTATACTTTAATTTGTGAATTTTAATGTTATAAAATTACGGGGTGTTACATTCTCCCCTCCTTAAAGGATTTCGTCCCCGAAATCTCCAAGTCAAGAAGAATGTATATCCTACCATCTAATCGTCCATCTACTCAACCATCAAACACCAGCATCCATTGTCCTTAAAAGACTTCTAATGCTTTAATATTTATATGCACAGTGTGTGTATATGTCCATATCTAATGCAAAATTAGGCGGTCTACTGATTCAGTCGACCTCCTTAGTGCAATTCATGATAGTGCCATGCGTCCAATATGTATGCAAAAGATTCCTAATGATACATATTAATTCTATATGCGTGGACAACCATCCACCCGAATGTAGCAACTATATGATAATACAACCATTATACATCCATTTTACTAAATACATCCATATATATGCAATATGCAATATGAAGTGACTGAGCCGATCTGGTGCCTAATAGTGTGTGTATATGCATCCACGAGCAACCAGTAGCAAACACTTGCATCCACCATATATAACATGTCTCAGACACACGTTTCAACCATAGGATTATCCTAACTAAAGGTCAAAGATACTAGCGAGAGGATATACTAAAGATAAGATAAGTACATGCTAAGCGATAAAGGAGAAATTAAAGGACATACCCTCAAAAAGAAAAGGGTATCGTGAACGCATCTTCTCTTCCGTCTTCCAAGTAGCGTTGCTCTCATCATCTCCCTATTGCACTTTGACTAGTCTGACCTCTCGATTCCTCAACCTTTTGATATCCGACCCAAGAATGCGCGTAGGAGCTCGTCGAATTGTCGCATCACGCCCTATCTCCACCTCTCTAAGCAAGCTCGGCTCTACCACTTCCGCGGTCTCGTGCAAGCACTTCCTCAAATGTGACACATGGAATACGTCATGTACACCACTAAGTCTCTCGGGCAACTCCACTCTATACGCCATCCGTCCAATCCTATCCTTAATAGGAAACGGCCCTACAAACCTTGGTGCTAATTTCCCAACGGACCCAAAGCGAACAACGTTTCGTAATGGAGACACTTTGACAAAGACTATGTCCCCAACTTCAAACTCGAGATCTGTCCTCCTCTTATCCGCATAAGATTTCTGCCTATCTTGCGCTGCTTTCATCCTCCTTCGAATCAAGTCGATCTTCTCCGAAGTCTCCCTAATCATATCGGGCCCAAGTAAGATCTTATTCGTAGATTCCCACCAACATGTAGGCGAACGACAAGGTCGTCCATATAGAGCTTCGAATGGTGCCATACCAATGCTGGACTGAAAGCTATTATTATATGCGAACTCAACCAATGGAAGATTCTCTTCCCATGTACCCCCAAAGTCTAGGAAACATAGCCTCAACAGATCCTCTAGAATGTGATTCACCCTCTCAGTCTGGCCGTCCGTCTGAGGATGATATGCGGTGCTCAAACATAACTGAGTCCCTACCGCCTCTTGTAAGCTTCTCCAAAATTCGCTAGTGAAAATAGGATCGCGGTCGCTCACTATGCTAGAAGGAACACCGTGCAAACGAACCATCTCTCGAACGTATACAGAAGCTAACCATGGAGCAGTCCTCTTACTCTTCACGGGAATAAAATGGGCGCTCTTAGTAAGTCTATCTACTATAACCCAAATTCCCAATTACCCTTCCTCGATCGCGGTAATCCATCCACAAAATCCATCGAGATGCTTTCCCATTTCCATAGTGGAACCTCCAATGGGTGAAGCAACCCACCGGGTTTCTTTTGCTCCGCTTTTACTTGTTGGCACACCAAGCATCTAGCGACATACTCGGACACGTCTTTCTTCATGCTGGCCCAAAAGTAAACTCTCTTCATGTCTTTGTGCATCTTGTCCCCGCCGGGATGAATGGTCATCTTTGAACGATGTGCTTCGTCAAGAATAGTCTTCCATAGGTCATCGTCTTTTGGTACACAAAGTCTACCGTCCCTACGTAACCAACCCTTATCATCTAGGGTATACCTATGGAGATAGCTTGATGACTCCCCTCCTTTGAGATTTTCTACTAACTCAACTAACTGTGGGTCGTCTTGCTGTGCCTCGCCAATCCGTCCCAAAAGCGTAGGTCTGACCTCCAAGGATGCTAGCAAACCGGGTACGAAGTCAACGGAAGGTCTAAAGTCAAACATTGAAATGAATTCTAAACTTTTCCGCTCAACAAACAAAGGACTTAAGGATAATCTTTTTCTACTTAAGGCGTCTGCCACCACGTTACCCTTGCCAGGGGTATAGGCTATTTCGAAGTCGTAGGACACTAAGAACTCCATCCACCTTTGCTGCCTTAAGTTCAAGTCCTTTTGAGAGAATAGGTATTTTAAAGACTTGTGGTCAGTGAATAATTCGAATTTCTCGCCAAGAAGATAATGACGCCAAGACTTAAGCGCGAAAACAATAGCGGCCAACTCTAGGTCATGTGTGGGGTAATTCTTCTCATGCGCTCTCAACTGCCTTCCACCATAGGCTATTACCCTGCCCTCTTGCATTAAGACTGCGCCTAGTCCTGTCCTACAAGCGTCAGTATAAACGGTAAACGGCTTACTCCCGTCTGGCAATACTAAGACTGGGGCTGAAGTCAAAGCTCTCTTCAAACGTTGGAACGCATCATCACAATTTACGTCCCATGTGAAAACTAGGTTCTTCTTCGTCAAGCATGTCAGTGGAGCTGATATCTTTGCGAAGTCTTTGATAAACTTCCTATAGTAGCCAGCCAACCCCAAGAAACTTCTCACTTCGGTAGCATTTTTAGGAACCTTCCAATCTTGGATGGCCACCACCTTCGCGGGATCTACAGCTATCCCTTCTTTGGAAACCACATGTCCTAAGAACCGCACTTCCTTCCTCCAAAAATGACACTTAGAAAATTTAGCTTTAAGCTTATGCGCTCGAAGAGCCTCCAACACTTCCCTAAGATGTAGGGCATGCTCTTCTTCATCCTTAGAAAAGATCAAGATGTCATCTACAAAGACTACCACAAATTTGTTAAGGTACTCCCTAAACACCCTACTCATCAAATCAACAAAGTATGCGGGGGCGTTTGTCAAACCAAAGGGCATCACTAGCCATTCATAGAAACTGTCCGGAGTCCTAAAGGCAGTCTTGTCAATGCTATCCTCAGCCACTCTCAACTGATGGAAACCAGTGGCTAAGTCCAACTGCGAAAACACTGAGGCGCAAACTAACTGATCGAAGAGATCGTCAATCCTCGGCAGTGGGTGTCTGTTCTTCTTAGTAAGCTTATTAAGTTCTCTATAGTCCACACAAAGTCTAAGGGACCCATCCGCCTTCATGGCAAATACTACTGGAGCACCCCACTCCGATATACTTCGTCTTATGAACCCCTTCTCAAGCAACTCTTTCACTTGCTTACCGAGTTCCCTCCTTTCACGTGGAGCCATGTGGCGTACTGGCAAAGATACTGGTTTCGAATTATCCACAAGATATATTCGAAAATCTATCTCCCACTTCG
Organism: Allium sativum; assembly: GCA_030737875.1. NCBI lineage: Eukaryota > Viridiplantae > Streptophyta > Magnoliopsida > Asparagales > Amaryllidaceae > Allium > Allium sativum. The sequence goes on along the minus strand of CM060912.1, from coordinate 548,523,478 downwards.
GAGGCAAGCCCTTCACCTCCTTAAACACATCCGAATATTCTCGGACCACTCTAACAGATCGTAGATTTTCCTCAGACGCGTCAAGCGATTCTAGATAACTTTGCATAACCGAATTTATGGGATTACAAAAGATTTCGAGAGTGTTTCCAAGGCGAGTCACGAGTCTAACTACTCTCCTTTCACAATCAAGAACGACCCCATTTCGGGATAACCAGTCCATTCCTAAAATTAGCCCATAGCCCGTGAAGCCTAACACATAAGCATCACATCTAAATTCAACGCTAAGTATGGAAATTTTCAAATCCAAACACATCATAGACAAATAAGCTGAGCCCCCAATTGGATTCGAAACAACTAAGGGATCCTCTACTAAACTGGTGTTTAAGTGCAGTGATTCAACTAATGATGTAGAGATAAACGAATGTGATGCGCCCGAATCGAATAAGGTATGGACAGGATGATCAAACAGAAAAACTAAGCTTTCAACAGAAAGGGTTCTACCTCGTTCTTGCAGCGATGGGACCGCGAGAGCTTGAACTTGTCCCCTTGCCTGCCCTGGTCCTATAAGAGCCTGCACCTGTCCTCCCGAGGTAGCTCCTGCCCTCTGCCCCTTCTTTGGGCAGTCCTTCACTAAATGTCCCGCATTGCCACAATGAAAACAGTCTGTCTTCTTTTTCTTTCGGCAATCCTTGCTGAGATGGCTTGGTGTCCCACAGTTAAAACATTTCTTCTTTCCCTTGCCGTTATTGTCTTTACCACCCTTCTTGTTTTGCTGTTGTGGTTTCTTCTGATCCCCCTTCTTCTCGGGTGCCTTATCAGCTTTAGCGCTTTTCTCCTCATGCATAAGCGCCATTTCTACTAATTTCTCAAAGGTGGCCCCCATAGGGATGTGGGTCATAGCCAACCCTTGCAATGGTTCATTCAAGCCATTCACGAACCTCAGCGCCTTCTTCTCCGGCGTGTTCACTAAGTCCAAGCCAAACCTTGCTAACTGATTAAATTTATTGACATATTCATTCACTGATGAGCTTCCTTGCTTCAATGTCAAGAACCTTTCCATATATAGATTTTCTTCGCCCTTGAGAGAAACTTCGCCTCGAACCTACGTCTGAAATCCGCCCAAGAGTCAACATGACGCTCCCCATTAGTGACCTCCCACCAAAACGAGGCCTCTCCCTTCATCAACCAAGCTGCTAATCGAACTCTCCTCCCTTCTTCTACTTCAAAGATTTCTAGCAATTCTTCCACCTCCTTAAGCCAATCTCTAGCTTCCACAAACGTTTCTGACCCTTGAAATGGTTTTCCACCCATAGCCTTGAATTCCTTGCACGTCTTTGCAAAAGTATCTACGCGAGGAGGAGGAACGGGTGCAACTGGTGGTGGAGGAACATTGGCTGGACCTGCAGCGGCCCTAGCCTCTAATAACCTCCTATACCATCCTGGTATCGTTACCCCGTCGGGTAGATTAAGATCTTCAGCCATGCTGAAACGAAAAAGGAAAGATTCAGAATGGAGAATTCGAAAGATAAAGATATGGGCTATTGGGGATTATGTTTTTTTTTCTTAAAAACTTTTCTCTTTAAATTTCTCATTAAAACATGTTTTTGAAAGCACTTCTTCCAAAAATAACTATTTTTCTAAAGTATTTTTATCTGTTCTGGTAACCTTAAGCTCTGATTCCACGTGTAACACCCCACGTCCATTAATGTCACTCACGAAGGGAATGCATTAACTTCCATGGAGGTTATAAGTGAATATAGAACAGAAAAATTACAACAAGACAGATAGTAAATAGTACATGGAAATCTAAAACTTCATTTTATTGCAGCGGAAATTAAACATGTTTGTTACATCATAAAACCATAGATCATAACCAAGTACAATATCCATCTTCATAAAAACAAAATACATAATCCCATTACATAAATAGCCATTATAAAGATAACAAGCTGGACTTTACTTCAACGGTCCAAGCTTTCCAAAGAGAGATGAAGCAATTCAATCAAATTCCACTAGAGCTGGGCCCAACCTGAGGACCTGGAGGGGGAAAAAGGACAGAAATAGAGGGGGTCAAACATAAAGTCTGGCGGGTATGATAATTCTAACAATACTATTATCAAAATAACTAGACTAAGGCATAAGCTAGAAGACAAGTAAATGTCTATGAACTCTTAGGAAGATAAAGATAGCGTTTAAGATAACGTTAAAGATAACGGTAAAGGCACACCTAATTACTAACGAATGATTACTACACTGCACCGCACATTACTACACTGCACCACACCAGTCACCGTATTGTTTGATCCCACTTGCTTCACACAGAAACTTTATAAATAGCCTTACGTACCCCTAGCTGACTACATAGGTGCCGTCTGCCCCTACCTCCACTAGGTGTACCCCACTACCCACTTTCGATCGGCTCCTTACTCGTAGATACCCGTGCTGGCTCCACAGTGGGGTGTATCACTCCCCTAAAGTGGCAACCCGATACAACTTGAGAATGCACGGCTTATACCTACACGATGCAACAACGTCTTACCTACCAACCCGGGTCCACACACGCATACGAAACCCGTTGGACTTGCGTTGCCACCGCTCCCCGTTTTGGCCTCTTATAGTCGAACCCAGCATGCGTGTCCCGTCCTCGACTTGGGTCGAGCCCACAAAGATACGTTTGGGATACTGGTCGAAATGGCCCCCCACAAGCTACCCACCTAAGCTTGTCACTAGTATATCCCACTTAACCCTCTTAGTCATGTTCATTTACATGTGTGTTTGGTTAAGTCTTACTAATCGTATTTCACATGCCACTAAGGGCACCCCCTAGATTCCTCATGCCACCCAAGGCACCTACTTAACCCCCATGTCCCACCTTACATGTTTATCTGGTTAAGTATTTCTTAATTCATTCATGCCATAACCTCATAAAGACCTCTCACATTAGACTGACATTTATGGCAGCTGGATTTGCCGGGCGGGTCCGGGCAGTCTTACACCATAAAAGAGTCTAACCTCGTATCTTTACAACCGTTATGCTTTAGTTTAGGTCTAGGACCTCTCACATTGGGCTGACATTTGTGACCACTGGATTTGTCGGGCGGGTCCGGGCAGGTTTACGTCACAAACGAGTCCAACCTCGTGTCCTAAGCATTGATTAACACTTAAAATCTTTTACCCCAGTTTTAATAATTCCCTATTCAAATTATTAATTAAGTCAACTTTTAATGATGTCCATAATTGACTCAATTATGGACATCCACTTATGGCATGCAAAATCATATCAATTGCACCCCAACTTTTTAATATTAAATCCTTAATATTACCCCTACCCCACGTTTATACGTTCGCTTATTCAACGCATAATATAGGCTAGACTTGTATAGTCTAACACCTAGCACAAATATAAATTATCACAACATATAGACAATTAAAATAAATCTAATCATAATAGGGGTGAAACTTGCATAAACTACACATGTTAAGGATCTAAAGGTGTCAACTTGTTAAATGTCTCAATTTACATGATATGATCATAGCCCAAATCTATACATAAACTTGCATATGGGGGTTTTAGGAAACATAATGATGGTGTGAACTAGCATAGGTTATCACATATGTCATAGCATAATTCTAGATGTCATAATAGATGTCTTGGCATATGTTCATAACTTTTCTAATCAATCTAACTTGCATATGTGACTTGTCATATAGATCAACATAACCCAAACATGATGATTTAATTAATATGAACTAACTAGCATAGATGGTAACATCATGCCTTTTTAACATGTATGATTCATCACAACTTAGCATAGAAACTTTCAACATACATAGAATCATCATTGAATGATTTACAACATATAAGATATCATCATCACATAACATTGGATTTACAATATACATGATAGCAAAAGGGGTTTACAACAACATATATGATAATTCACATCATCTACTCATAATCCATTCATAACTCAAACTAATTAAAATGATAATAATCTTGTTAAGATCATCATACTCACAATTTAGAGAAGAAAAGAGAGAGTTTTGCTTTGCTTTAGGGTTGAGAGAATTAGAATTGAATTTGCTTTTCTTCTTTCTTAGTTGGCGGCGGCTCCATTGATTTTCATGGCGACGGTAACTATTCTATTTTAATTAGGTTTAGGGTTAGCATTAGGATGTATTTATAGGTGTAGGAAGTTATTTAGGACCATTAGATTAACCCTAAACCATGAGAACCAATCAAATGCAAAATCTGCATTTGAGCGAATCGGCCCATGGGTTGACAGCCAAACACCCTGGATTAACCCCTAGTCGACCCAGCGGGGCTTGGGTCGACCTCAAAAATGGGCCGGTTCGGTTATTTCCCCTTCCAATTCGCTGTTTTGAACTTTTTCGCATATTTATTTATTTAATTTTTAATTTATATATATATATATCAATATATATATATATATATTTCTCTGCGCAACCCATTTCACTTAATTCTTTTCTAAAAATTAAGTATACTTTAATTTGTGAATTTTAATGTTATAAAATTACGGGGTGTTACACCTTGTCATAGTCGGAATCCAATCTCCAATAAGCGGCCGCGATTTTGATTTGTATAATATATATGTGGAACGTGAGATGCAAGCGTTCTGCTAGATTGTTAATTATTTGTGATTAGACATTATTATAATATCAGAGAAGTATTGATTTCCAAAACTGTTTTGGGTTATCGTTAGATAAAAACCATCCATGTTTTTGTGTGGATCGGTCTTACGATTATCTTTTCTTTTGAAAAGGATTTTTAAAAAGTTAAACCAAATGATTTGAGTTTACTCACACCAGTCCCATGACTGACCCAGAGTTTTATTTTTTTGTTTTCCCTAAACTCTGGGGTGCCCAAATTTGTATGGGCAGTCAAGTAGTTCAAGTATTTACAGATGTACTTAGAGGAGCTTGAAGCAGGATCAGGATTATATAGCTATTGTTATTTCCGCTGTGTGTAAGTGTTGTATTCTGATGATGTTATAGTGTATATATACTGTTTTATTGCAAAGTTATGTTATATATTATATTTTATTTGTTCCGCTGTGAGATTCGTGTTTACTCTGATTGTGTTCTTCTTTTTCTTCTATTCTAATTTTCTATCTTATCTATTCTCACCCTCTAACTTCTTTGTATTAATGATCAGGTATTTCCGATGTTCGAATGGTCAACATGGCAGTTTTTTGTTGATTTTCGGAGTCGAAAATCCCAGCTTGTTACAGTGGTATCAGTGCTGAAGGTTAAGTGATTACCTTTCGCTCTGTGGCGTGACTCAGTAGAGATGGTGTTAGTAATGCCCTAGATTTAGTTCAGTGTATGTATACGAGTGAACATATTTGTAGATTTTATGAAAATTGTTTTATATTATGGAGATTTATTGGTTGAGTTGTTTATGGGTTCTGATCGATAAGTTTGATCCACTGTATCGGTAGGAGTTTCTAAACACTCGAATACGATGAACCGACACAGTATGTTTTGAAAAGGGGTAAATGAAATAATTTTAACCAAATTATATTTTGATATAAAAAATATATTAATATTTGAAGTATTATAGTACATTGGATGTGTTGGTTGTTGTCTAAATCGAATGAAGCTTAAAGTGAGTTGATTATGTATATATAACCAAATAAAATTCATATAAGCGTAATATATAGAATCAGATGAATTAAATCTAAATTAAATTAGGATTAGAATTAAAATTCTGAAAACGGGGAGAAGTGTTTGTAAGTGAATTTGTGTTAAGTATAAGCAAATTTTAAAATCCTGGGAGATTTGAAATTGTTTACAAGTATCATGAATGAGATTTTGAAAAAGATTTCAAAATGAAAGTGTTTAAATATGGTTTTGATAAGGGATATAGTGTTGAACTCACTTCGATAGCTGGGAAATAACTCTGATGATACTGGCCACATCGTCAGTGTTCATTTTCGAGTTGTAAGTGACGGATTACTACCAAAGAGAATGTTTTTGAATTATTTTGAGAAAAAGGAGGTTGTTTTCAATCCTGAAAAGGGATATTTGATTTTTCAAAGAGCTGAACGGTTTAAAAACTCCCAGGAGAGATTGTCCGAATTAAAACAAAATTTAAATAGAAATTTATGAAAGAAAACTGAAATCGAAATAGAATTGAATTATAATGATATCGAGTAGGTTGGATTGATGTCGTAAGAATTTGGAATTGATAATGGAATTTGAGTTCAGAATGGTAATTGGCTTAGTTAAAAGCGAATGGTTGGATTTGTTGATAAAAACAGATTGGAATTTGATTGGAAATCGATTTGTAATAGATGGAAGAGATGTAATGATATGCCTAACAAAAAGGTACACGTTTATTTTTATAGATTTGGTGATTTATGGGCCGATTTGGTAAGCTGCTTGGCTGTTTGATTTTCTTTTGGATTAGAAAGGGAATAGAGAGGCGAGTTGGGGTTTGAACTATTGACCAGTACAAGGGAGGTGTTGGCGAATTTTTTTGAAAATTTCGGGTGTTATAATTTTTTTATGATTTTTGAAAATTTTCGTTAGTAGGAATTAATAAATATTTAATTGAAACCAAATTGGTTCTATTGAAATTATTGGTAAGTAAACAAATAAATTGTACTAGTCAATAGGGTTTGTTCTCTACCTTAGCAATTTCGCGGACGAAATCATTTTAAGGGGGAAAGAACGTAACAACCCGTATTTTTACGGTATTATAATTAATTTATTTAATTATATAAATAATGATTTAGAGATTTAAATGATCGTTGAATTAAATAATTATGAATATTTAATTAAAAATAAATAATATAATAATATATTTAATATCTAAAATAGTCAGAAATAGTGGAATTCACAAAATAGTGTGGATTGGATCATCGGTGATATTTAATTCAGTTTAGAATTGAATTAGAATAACAAATAAATTATTTTAATGACAGTTTGAACGTATAATTATATTATATATAAAATCGAGCTCGAAATGGCGCTGCCGTTCGCTATTTGGCGATTTGAACTTCAACTGAATGTATAGGGTCTATTTTAAATCGGATTTCTGTGAAACAAGAAACGTACGGAGCTAGTGAAGTATATTTTTCTAGTGGAAGAGAAAAATAGGGATTTCGTCGTGTAGGTTTTGGTATATGGCCAAATCAAATTTTAGAAAAATCGCTATGGAATTCCTTTATAATTTATAAAATAATTATTTATATTTTATAAAAGGAATTTAATATAAATCGAATATCGATTAAATCAGGATTTGAAATATCGAGTTAGAAATCCATATAGGATTATTATGGAGCTGTAGGGTATTCTAGTGTGAATATATACGATAATATAAATTTGTTAATATTTAAATATATTTATATATTTAAAAGGGTTATTTAGAGCTTTAAAAATAGCCAGTTTTTCAAACGACCTCAGAATTCGACGAAACTAATTTTATTGGATCCACAATATTAAATTATTGGTAGAATTCAATTTCCGGGATTTTTAGAGTCAGTATGTGGCCGTACTAATTTTTAATGTGAAAAACAATCGATATTTTGATAGTTAAAAATATGCTGTGTGAGCAAACGGAGTCGAAATTCGACAAAACCAGTTTCGTTGGGTCTGTAATGTCGAACAATAGCTGCATGCCCATTTTCATGATTTTTGAATATTGTATGTGATCACAGTAATTTTTAAGGACAAATGGAAGCAGCGTTGGAATAAAAATAAATATTTTAATCGAATATAATATTATATAATTTACCTAAAAAATATCCTAAACCCTTAAACCTAATTCATTTCTATTTCCTTAGTCAACAAATTTTTTCTGCCGTTCTCGTTTCTTCCTATAGTAAAAGTTTGGACCTTCAAAATTCAATATCAATTCAAAACATTTCCTAAAAATCAAAAAGGTTTTGTATTTCAATTCCTTCTAAGTACAGTTCATCCTCATATGGTTATTTCCAGGTTCGAACCATTTTTAGTTCGATGATAGTAAATAGCGATAAAACTAGGGTTCTTTGATTCGAGGGTTGGGGAGATCGAATGAAGTGGTATTGGTTAGATTTGGGTTCAGGAGGTGATTTAACACCTTGGAGAAAAGTTCTGTGGGATTCGAACAAAATAGATGTCGCTCGAAAATCTTCAGGAAGTGAACATCAGTCTCTGTTGAATGCCGACGAGTGATGAGCAAAGGTGTGGAGAAGAGAGAGGATGTCTAGAGGAGCATTACGTTGATCTTAGTTTTTGGGTTCGAGGAGAAATAGGAGACCGGATGATGATTAAAAGCTTGGTAATGGCTGTTGTGAGGAGTGATTAACTACTATGTTTCGACGTAAGGGAGATGAAGGCTGTATTGGAGTGGGTTTTACTAAAGGGTGTTGTAACGACCCGGAAAATTTGAACCAATTTAAAAAATTTTAATTGGCTAAAATAGTGGATTATAAATATTAAAAATAAATATTTTAAATAATAATGATGAAAAGTAAGTTTGAATCGACATTTGAAAACGAATATAATTAATTCTAACTATAAACAAGGCCTGAAAAGGCGCTGCAATTTCAAAAATTGAATTCAAACTTTGTCTGACTGTACCGGGTGCAAAACAAAACGGATTTGAGTGAAACCAAAAATATTTAAATCTGTTAGTGAATACCTTTATAACGAATCTGAAAAATCGAAGTTTCATAGCGGAAAGCAAAAGTTATGGCCAAATGAATTTTCAAAAAGGTCGCTATGGAATTTATATAGCCCGTGAAAATGGCCATTTTGCATACGACCTCGGAATTCGACGAAACCACTTTTGTTGGATCCGGGATGTGAAGTTATAATTTCATAATTTTTGAAGCTAGTATGTGAGCGTGGCAAAGGAAAATGTGTTTTGATCAATTAAGTTAAATTGGATCGACCAGAAATGGGCCTTTTTGCAAACGGTCTCAGAATTCGACGAAATTAGTTTTGTTGGGACCGTATCGTCAAAACATACCCAGATTTATTTTTCTGGAATTTTTCGAATCAGTTTGTGGCCCTGACAAATTGAAATGTACGTTCAAATCAAATATTGAATGTTTTATATTTTAATTTGAATGAAAACTGACTGAAACATTTGAATGGGCCTTTGAAACATATTCCATTATGTTCGGAATGGGGGTAAAACGCTAGGCACGACAGTCGTTGGGTTTGGATTGGTGTTCGTGTGTGGCAAGGGGTATTTTCGGATTTTAAAATTTATAAATATAAAAAAATCCTCATTGGTCCACATCAGCCTTCTCTCTCTTCTGAAACTGCCTGTAACCCTCAAGACGAACTGCGGCTGGAGCTCAAAACTTCTCTCCTCTACAACGCACGATCCACTCAACGAAACCACCTGATTCTTTTGGCAATTTTGTAGAGCATCTCGCGTTCTTCAAATCTACACCAGTTTGGGCTTTTCTCGTTGCGTGATGGTGGAGAATTGGCCTTAGAAAGTCCGCCCGCCTCGAGTCGATTTTCTCCTCCGCCGTGGCATCGGACTGGACCCCACCACCACCCTTGGACGCGGGTTTCGAAGCTCGACGGCGTAGTACTAGTGGATCGGCCTTACACTACACCGTTAGATCGAAAAATGAAAACCTAGTTTGGAACCTCGAAGTAAGGTATACGGCTGAGATTATTAAATGGAATTGCGACACTTTATTTCCGTCGCTAATATGTTTTTCATTATAAAAATCATATCCTTGTCGTTTCATAACAAAATTCAGTGAAACAAGAGACAGTGGACTCTTGTGGACGTCTTCTACCTTCTAGAAGAGACCGCATATTTTCTGAGCCTTCTGCTATTTTTGGTTGAGTGGAACCCAATGTGTGATTTCTTAATTATAAACGATATGGAAAACGACGATGTATAAATTATATGGTCGATGTATGAGTTATATAAGCGTTGTACACCTCTTGTATAAGCGTTGTATAAGTTGTACGTTCGATGTATAAGTTGTATATGCGTTGTAAAAATTATATGTGTGTTGAATAGAAGTGAAATGTTATATATATATATATATATATATATACGCCCCTCGTCCACAAACCATGGACGATATTTATTGGTTGTGATTGGTGTGAAAATGGATTGATAGCGAATGGTTGATTGAAATTGTTTGTGGTTGAAATTGATTGATTGTGGTTGAAAAATACCCATTTGTGGTTGAGAAATATTTGGTTGAAACCACATAGGATTAGTTTGTGGAAATGAAAAAAAATATACATGCCGCCTGCGTGCGAACTAGATGCATGATTCCCCATTGTCAAAAGCTGCGAGGCTTTAAGGTAGAGCGAGGAGCCGTACTAGGGACGGTCCCGGTTTTAACTACCCTGACGTTATGCTACCGAAATTTTGAATAATATTCATGTGTTAGAATTATTTTCATTTGTTGAAACTATATATATGTAATAACCCGCATTGGTAGGGGTATTATGATTAATTTATTTAATTGTATAAATGGTAGGTTAGTGAATTACATGGTCGTTGAATAAAATAAGAGTGAATATTTAATTAAAATAATATATTAAATAATATATTTAATTCTGAAATAAACAGAATGGGCTGAAATGACGATATGTTGTGAACCAGATCATCTGTGATATTTAATTCAGTTTAGAATTGAATTTAAACGAATATATTCAATCGTCGACAATTGAACGTATAGTTTATAATATATTTATAAACGAGCTCGAAATGGCGCTGTAGTTCGCTATTTGGCGATCTGAACTTCAACTGAATGTACAAGATTCGTTTTAAGCCGGATTTCTGTGAAACAAGAAACGTGTGGAGCTGGTGAAGTATATATTTCTAGTAGAAGAGAAAAATCGGGATTTCATCGTGTAGATTTTGATTTACGTCCAAATCAAATTTCAGAAAAAGTCGCTGTGGAATTCCTTTATAATTTGCAACGCTTTATTTACGTTATAAAAGGGTTTTAAATATAACTAGATAGCGGGTTCGAATTTAGACGAGGTTCTTTTGAGGCGCAGCGATAATTTAATTTTTAGAATTTTATTGTAATTTTTAATTAATTAAATAAGCAACTTTTTATTTGGAGTGTTTTGCACACTGTAATCAATATGTTGGGGTTTCAAAATATGAGTTAAACTACCGGTATTATTATATTTTTGGAATCCTGGCACATCGCTGATTACAACAGTATTTTTATTTCTGTCATTGGCCGTCCGGATGAGAACAGAACTTCATATAGAAGGGTCATCAAATGTTATAACTTAAAATCTCCTATCCCTAGAACTTAGCCACTCACTTCTGTGATCAAATAAAGGACCACAAAATATCTTTATCAGCCACAAACAAGTAGAACGGTGGCATCCTTTAAAGCACAATCGAAATGAAACCATGGACAAACCAACGCCACAAAAATCAAAGCAACCATATATATATAAACCCGTATACCCTTAAGACCTAAACAAAAAATTTCCTTCTTCTAAAACCGTCTGCCACTAAAGCTAAAAAAAAAACGTTAAATCCACACCCTTCAGTAAATCAAAAGAATGTCAATCTCCTCTGTGTGGCGGGTTCGAACCTGGAGTACATTTTAAAAAATGAGGGTTCGAAGGGGAGTATTTCGGGTGTGGTGATGGTTGTTTCTGGCAAAGGGGAAAACGAATTATTGGTGGAGGGAGAAAGCGAAATGGAGGAGAAAGCACGAGGTCTCCATGTCGAAACAAGTGAGGAATCCAACTGGATTCCTCAATATTTATAATACTGTTCTGTTCATATATTGTAATATATGATGTGATATATAATCTGTTATGGATTATGTGTGTTAGAATGATGTTGATCATTGTTATGCGAGATTTTTAATATCATATGAAACCCTGGGATGTAAAAAGAAATAAAAGGAATTTTATAAAAATCAACCGATTTTATAAAAGGAAACATTTTGAAAATAAAGTATTTATAAAACCATAGGATTTTATAAAGGGGAACATTTATTTAGAAAATAAATAGAATATCATAAAGGAATATTTAGTTGGAAACTAAATAGGATTTTAAAAGGGAATTGACGAAGTCGAAGTAAGTTAATCGAATTAGTCGATGTTTGTTAATCGATTGGAGTTAAAGTAAAAGGAGTTAATCGATGTTTGTTAATCGATTAGTGTTAAAGTAAAAGGAGTTAATCGATGTTAGTTTAATCGATTAGTGTTAAAGTAAAAGGAGTTAATCGATGTTAGTTTAATCGATTAAAGTAAAAGGAGTTAATCGATGTTAGTTTAATCGATTGGAGTTAAAGTAAAAGGAGTTAATCGATGTTAGTTTAATCGATTAGTGTTAAAGTAAAAGGAGTTAATCGATGTTAGTTTAATCGATTAGTGTTAAAGTAAAAGGAGTTAATCGATGTTAGTTAATCAATTCGAGTTAAAGTAAAAGGAGTTAATCGAATATAGTTTATTCGAAGAAAGTAAAAGGAGTTATCGAATATAGTTTATTCGAAAGGAGTTAAGTGAAATGAGTAAATCAATAGCGTTAGTCAAATAGAGTTAATCCAATAGTGCTAGTCCAATAGAGTTAATTGATTAGGGTTAATCGAATAGAGTTAAGTGAAAAGAGTCAATCGAATATAGCTATTCGAAGGAGGGTTAAGTAAGGAAGTTAGTAAAAGGAATAGTTAAGGTTCGGCAGTAAAGGAAATGGTTTGAGTTGGCATCGCGATGGTTTGTTTAAACATCTGTCAAAGTCCAATGAAGAAGCTTTGGAAATGTTTTCCAAATAAGAAACCAGGAATGTTTTCTAATAAAGAAAACAAGAAATGGAAATGTTTTCCATTGTTAATAACATATATTTTCTAAACATAGAAAATAAGGAAATGTGAATATATATATATATATATATATATATTAAATGATGATTGATCGATATAATTTCCATCTGGAAATAATATCGTTGTTTGCACACTTGTTTTTATTCGATAGTTAAATCACAGACTATCGAAGTTTTGACCATGTTAACGTTGTTAATATGGAGAGACCGGTTGGATTATTATCCAAAGAACCACTCTGTATTGGCATAAGCATTTCGAATCATATATGCCGAAGGAAATTGAAGACGGAGTTATGCAAGGGCTATCCTGTTTACAGAATAGTGCCTTCGGTTCATCCTGTTCCAGGATGACTTGTATGGGCGGATGGCTGACAGAGTATTTCCAGACGATCACGTATATTGATTTCTCCAACTGTACCAAGAGTGGAAGCGGAGAAGGAAACTTCTTTTAGCTAACACATAATGTATTGTTGAGGACGTCAATCGGTGATTGGATGGATTTGATGATGTGGCATTCAAAGTGAATCTGGTGTGATGAAAATCGTAGCTTCTAGCCTCATCATCCGGTAAATGACAGAAATCGGGCAGGCAGCATGGCTAAGTCGGTCGCACCGAAGTAGGGTGTATAATCACCTGATCTAGAGTTTCATTTACTTCTAAAAATCTATTGTTGATGCTGTCCCATTCGGGAACGGTTGCTGATCCCAACCGTTGGTGATATACATTCGATACACTCAAGCGAAATGAGTGGTCGGTCATGTGTGGCCGGGGTTGCAAGATGTTCTTGTTGAACACAGTGTATTCCTCTCTAGAGGTACACGAGCGATAGGTGGTTCCATACCTTTTCATAGTTGGAAATCCATTACCCAATACGTGCTTGCGGTTTTGAGTTGTATACTATATATGTAGAACGTGAGATGAAAACGTTTCTGCTAGATGATTATCTATACTGTGGTTGATAGACATTATTATAATATCAAAAGGTTTTTGATATAAAGTTATCTTGGATTCTCATAAGGGAAAAACCCGTTCCGTTATGCGGCGTGGTCTTATGAGATATCTTTTACTTGTTTGAACTGTTTTAAACTGTTTTACTCATACCAGTCCCATGACTGACCCGGAGTTTATTTGTTTGTTTCCCTAAACTCTTGGGTGCCTAAATTTGTACAGGCAGTCAAGTAGTCAGGGTTTTACAGATATAGTTGAAGAGCTGGAGCAGGAGGCTTCAGGATCATATAGCTATAGTTATTTCCGCTGTGTTGTAAGTGTTATACTTTGATAATGATGTATATTCAAGTACAGATGTATACTTCAAGTTATGTTATATATTATATGTTATTCGTTCCGTTGTGAGGTTCGTGTTACTCTGATGTTGTGTTCTTCTTCTTCTTCTATTCTAAGTTTCTATCTTATCTTTTCTCACCCTCTAATTTCTTTCACTAATTACCAGGATTTTTCGATGTTTTGGTTATCGACATCGTGTTTATGTCGATAACCAAAGTCGCTCGAAATCCGGGTCGTTACAATATATTCGTTGAATAGAAAACCTTCATGTGTTGAATCGATATTCATTCGTTGGATAGAAATTCATGTGTTGAATGGTATTCGTGTTTTAAATATAAAAATCACCTTTTTATAGATATATATAAACTATAGAAAACCTTCATGTATTGAATTGAAATTCATTCGTTGAACTGAAATTCATGTGTTGAATGGTATTCATATTTTGAAAGAAAGTGTTTTATAATAAAAATCCAATTTTTATCATCGATATGAACTATATAAAATAATCTTGTTTTGAAATAAATTGTTTTATAATAAAAATCCTATTTTTATCACCTATAGTAACTATATAAAATAGTCGAGTTTTGGAATAAATTGTTTTACATTAAAAATCACATTTCTATTACATACATGAATTGTTAAAAATAGTGAAGTGTTGAAATAGAAAACAGTTAGATAAAAATATCATTTTTATCAAACGTATGAAATTCATATGGTTTTGAAATCGAAGAATCGATATATATATATATATATAAATAGAATTGAAATATATCGAATAACGAAGTTGCAGTTCGTATTTTGAAACCGTGATTTCAAACGATTAGTGCGGGAGATCCGACCATCGGATTTTCCCGAAACCGCAACCGTTGGGTTCGCTTTGGAAATATCTTTCCAACGGCACCAACTTTGTAAAAATCCAACGGTTGGATTGTCTAGAATGTTTAATTCAAATCTGAAGAAAAACAGCGCTAGAATCGATTATATTTATATATATATATATATATAAATATAATTATATTAAATCGAATAACGACGCTGCAGTTCATATTTTAAAATCGAAAATTCAAACGATTATACCGGGAGATCCGACCGTCGGATTTTCCCGAAACTGGAACCGTTGGATTCATTTTGAAAAGATCTTTCTAATGATGTAAATTTTGTGAAGATCCAACGGTTAGATTTTCAGATATGTGTAAATCAAATCTGAAGAAAAACAGCGCCACGATCGCGTTATGGCCAGAAGCGTCGTTTTGAATAAATTGGCTATTATAAAATAAATAAAAATAGCGATAAATCGTTATAAAATATTATAAACGATATGGATGTGAAATTTAGAAACTAACTGAAGGTTGGCTAAGTCGAATGGTTTCCTGGGTGTTGATCTGATGTTGGTTTCGGCCTTCGGGTTTAATATTTGGGAAATCGTTCTCTTACTGATTGACGGTTAGTGACTAATGAATTGAAATGATGCGTATGTATGTTAGTGTTGCACTTGTTTATTATATACGCGAGTTGCTCAGAAAGACCGGCTTTATCCCATTTTGAATAACTGAATCGACGATAAGAAATCGAAGATGAAGATGGTGGTCGAAGACTGGAGATCTTCACCTCGTTTGGATGGTAACCGAGGTCCTGATTGGGAGGCCTCCCGAAATATGGATAATTAGTGGTGATCGTCCAGACGTACGTGGAGGTCGATGGGTTTGCGAGATATATAGTGCCTCCGGTTTCGTTCAGACCCTAAACGGACTTGCAAATGGACAGTGTGTCTGACATTGGAATTTATTCTGTGTGATTGATAGCTATCAGTTGCACGGTGTGAATTGTCTGTGTGGCATGCTAAGATGCAGTGATCAGGGCTTCTATTGAAAAGCAAAGTCTTGTGGTGATGATCAAAGCACCGCCTGTATGGCATAGCTTTGTGTATAACGTGAATTCGCGAGCCTCACACCCCGGTATGAACCAGAAACGGGAGAGGACATCAGGGGGGACATGCATTTTCTTTCTAGCTAGAAGTGGCGTCAGTGGTTTTACACGTCCTGACGAGTTTGACTTATGTGGTTGTTACTGTTGCGAGGCGCCTCGGTTAGATCGGACGATCCGGGTCCGATGGAGTCATTCGTTGGCTCATTTACGCCCCAAAGGGCGGAGGGACGCATTGTTCAGGCATTATAATCCACTTCGTGTGGACCGACCCTGACGATCCAAGGTACGGTTGCGGCTGTGCCTGAGACATGGGCTAGATTGTCTCTAATTCGGTAAGGACTATCTTTTGCCTTGGTTCATGACGGAAATCCAATTTCCAAATACGTGCCTATGCGGTTTTGATTGTATACCTATATATGGCGACATAGTGGTATGGGGCACTAATGCCGTTTATGATTGATACTTATGATTTGAAATTGCTTTTGAAACATATAAACACTAGTAATAATATCAAATGCTTTTGTTTTATTCGTATCAAACATATTTTGGCTATTATAAGGTAAAACTCTATCCTCCAGTTTGCGTTGCATTGTGTGATGGGAACCGAGTCTTATAATGGCTTCATTTTTATAAAAAGCATTGCGATGTTTAAAAGAATGATTTGTTTTAAAGCACTGGCAATCCAATGGAGTAAACCCGTTCCACGAAAGTGGCGTGGTCCTGTGATTAGCCATATTTTGAATGTGTTGAGTAGATTTCTCATACCAGTCCCATGACTGACTCGTGGTTTGTTTCACTTTCAAACTCGGGTGCCCCTTTTTCTACACGGGCAGCCTTGTATTCAGGTTTAGCTGGCTTTATCCGGATAGCTGGAGCTGAAGATGGATTCTATCATTTATCTCTTTTTATGCTGTTCAGCTCCTATTGTACATTATGTTTTTTTTTCGCTGTAGACATATATGTATAGCTGAACTGTATTTGTACTAAGTATGATCATGTATACTGTGTAACTCTGATGATTACGTTTATCCATTATATTCTATTATGCATTATCTGGTGTATTTATTTATTTCTGTTCTGTTATTATCTTTTACTGTGTTATATTCCAAGGATTACCCTTGCCGCCGTCAGTACGGGGTTTGGGGTCCTCTCAGGTATTGGGCCGAATGGAGATGGTGAGGCCCGGTATAATAAACTCTTAAGTTTTTATTTAATTTAATATGTGTATTAAATTCTGGATATCATAATTATTGTGTACGAGGTCAGAATCAGACGAAACAAGATCCATCGAGATCGTATGGACGGTAGCTATACCATGGAACTGACTGGGAGTGAATTGAGGCTCGTTTGGATATATGGTGAAATTAAACGCCTGAATCGAATCAATGACCAATTATCGTTATTTAACGATAACCGTCCAATGTGAGTAAAACTCACTAACTCTTCTCAGTTATATTTTTCTAAAATATGTTTTAGAATTTATAGATGATGGTTGTTTGCTGTGTGTTGGCTGTTTGGATGAACTGCTAGTCAGTTGATTGAAAATATAGATAATGATATAGATATAAATCGTTAATCAAATATTGATTCTGTTTAGCAGAATATTTCATAGTGAAATGAAATTGATGTTAATTTTATTGTTTAACATCTGTGGATGCAGGGAAACAGGTCGGAGGGACCCAACTGGGTTCCTCAACATTTATTTTACTGTTTTTCATATATTGTGTTATATGATGTGATATGAAATCTGTTGTTAATTTTGTATGTTTGAATGATACAGATCATTGTTGTATGGTACGTTAAATACCATAAGGAATACTGGAATGTTAAAAAGGAATTTTTCAATGTACATTGAAGAAATATTTATAAAATTAAAGATTTTATAAAAAGAAAACCATTTATTTAGGAAATAAATAGATTAAAAAGAAATATTTATTTGTAAATAAAATAGATAAAATTGAAAAAGAAATATTTGTAAACTATTTACAAATAGAATTGAAATGGGATATTTATCTGAAAATAAATAGAATAGGAAGGGGAAATATGTGTAAAACAAATAGAAAGGGAATAGTTAGATTATAAAAGGAATTACTTATAAAATCAATAGATTTTATATAAAAAGAAAATATTTTATAAATAAATAGAATTATCAAAAAGGGGTTTATTTGGTAAATAAATAGATTATAAAAGGAAATACTTGAAAAAGTGAGTAAAATTGCATAAAAAGAGAATTTTCTATTTGAAAGGTTTAGACCCGTGCTTCGCATACGGGTATAACTTGATATGGATTTAAAGTAAAGATTTTAAATAGAATCTATTATAACAGATAGATTGAGAAGATAAATTTATAAATAATATTTTATAAATTAAATAGGATGTTTATCATTGGATAAATAGAATATATAAGTCAGGAGTTATATAGAGAAGTAAAAATCGATTTCAACATTGATATTTGAAACTGAATAATCAGCAGAGTTAATCAGTAGGAGTAAATCAGTTAGAGTAAATCGATTAGAGTTAGAATTAATCGAATTAGAGTTAATTGAACATAGTTAATCAAATTAGAATTTATTGAATATTAGTTATTCAATTAGAATTGATCGAATATAGTTATTTGAGATAGAGTTAGTCAAACATAGTTATTTAGGATGTGTTTCCATTTCGTACGACTGCTAGCGTAATTCGCAGGGCTGCAGATAGCCTATGGCGGTCGGATGTTTCCTGAGGGACTCAGGCGTAACCATTGTGATCACTATTATATAGAGTCAGGCGAATGGCGTTAAATCGAATATTAGCCATTCGAAATAAAGTTAAGACAGACATAGTTATTCGAATATAAATTAATCGAATATTAGTTACTAGATAGGAGTTAAATAAGTAGAGTAAATAAGTTGAGTTAATCAAGTAAGTTAATCAAATTGAGTTAATCGAGTTGATTTAATCAAACCGAGTTAATCCAAATGAGTTAATCCAAATGAGTTAATCCAAAGGAGTTATTTGAAATAGTTTATTCGAATAAAATTAAAGTAGTTAATCGAATATAGTTTATTTGAAAGGAGATTAATCGAATGTAAATCATTTATACAAAGTTAATCGAATGTAAATCATTTTAAGAGAGATTTTCAAATATAGTTATTCGAAGAAAGAGTTATCGAATATTGTTTATTCGAAAAGGAGCTATCGAATAGAGATTATTCGAAAAAGAGAATTATACATTGAATTCGATTATATCGAATTCGGGAAAGCAGTATTTACTTTCCGGTTAAATCAAGATTTACTTATTTATTAATAGATTAGTGGTTTAGTTATTTAGTTAAATTAAGGAGTAAAAGTTACATTTTGAAGTTGGATATTTAAGAAGAAAGGAATTATAACGCTATAGTTAAAATCAATGTTTTAAAATAAAGAAAGGGATTCATAAATAAAATCCGAGTTACGTAAGGAAGTTGTTAAAGGTTTAAAAGGTGAACTTTGTCTATTTCGAGGTTAGAAAGGTTGTTCAGTTAAGGTCTGAGAGGTAATTATACCCCAACTTGATTGACTTCATTTTTAACTAAGGGATGGGTAAGGATCGATAATGAAGATTGATTAAGTGAATTTAGTTAATGAGTGTAATGGTTTATATTGGCTTAGTGATAGTTTATTTAAACATCTATTGAATAAATTTTGGAAACATTTTCCAAATATAATCAGAGATATTTTCTGATCATAGAAAATGAAATGTTGATGAGAAAGAATACTGGAATGACAGTGATACGTGATACAGACATGGAAATGTTTTCCAATGATTGATGACGTATATTTCTTAAATTTAGAAAATAAGAAATGTTGAGTATATAAAAATGGGAAATGAATAAATTAATGATAAATTAAATTAAAGGAGATTAATTTTGATTGATGATTGATCGATCGAATTTCTATCTAGAAATATGATCGTTGGTTGTACACCTATTTTCCTTTGATAGTTAAATCACCGACTATCAAAGTTTTTAACCATTTTTCCATCGTCAATACGGAGAGATCGGGATCAGATTAATTATCTGAAAACCACTATGTATGGGCGTTAGCATTGCGATCAAATATGATAAAAAGATTTGAAGACGGAGTTATACAAGGGCTATCCTGTTTACAGAACAGTGCCTTCGGTTTGTCCAGTCCCAGGACAAACGTGAATGGACGAATCTCTGACAGAGTATATCTAACGGATCGCACAAGTTGATCTCTTCAAACGTACTTACGTTTGGTGGTGGGGAAGTTCGTTTCTCTTAGCTTTATACCCATGGTATTTTTGGGAAAATCAATTTGTGACTTGACGGGTATGACGATGTGGCATTCAAAGTAAATTGTGGTCAGATATTCCAAAAGATACGTTTTGACCTCAAGCCTCATCAACCGGGAAATGACAGAAATTGGGCAGGCAGCATGACTAAGTGGGTCGCTCCCATTAGGGTGTATATCACCTATCTAGAGAAAATCCATTTCATTCTTTTATCTATTATCGATGCTGTCCCTTTTCGGGAAACAGTGGGTAGCTCCTAACCATTGGTGATATACATTCGATACACTCAAGCGAAATGAGTGGTCGGTCATGTGTGGGCCGGGTTGTTGCAAGACGCTCTTGTTGAATCCAGTGTATTTGCCTCTAGAGATACACTATCGGCTGGTGGTCCCATACCTTGTCATAGTCAGAATCCAATCTCCAATAAGCTCCCGCGATTTTGATTTGTATACTATATATGTGGAACGTGAGATGCAATTCTGCTAGATTGTTAATTACTTGTGATTAGACATTATTATAATATCAGAGAAGTATTGATTTCCAAAACTGTTTTGGGTTATCGTAAGATAAAAACCATCCGTGTTTATGTGTGGATCGGTCTTACGATTATCTTTTCTTTTGAAAAGGATTTTTGAAAAGTTAAACTAAATGATTTGAGTTTACTCACACCAGTCCCATGGCTGACCCAGAGTTTTATTTTGTTTTGTTTTCCCTAAACTCTTGGGTGCCCAAATTTGTACGGGCAATCAAGTAGTTCAGGTCTTTATAGATATACTTGGAGGAGCTTAAAGCAGGAGGCTTCAGGATTATATAGATATTGTTATTTCCGATGTATGTAAGTGTTGTATTCTGATGATGTTATAGTGTATATATATTGTTTTATTGCAAAGTTCTGTTATATATTATATTTTATTCGTTCCGCTGTGAGATTCATGTTTACTCTGATTGTGTTCTTCTTCTTCTTCTTCTATTCTAATTTTCTATCTTATCTATTCTCACCCTCTAACTTCTTTCTATTAATGATCAGGTATTTCCGATGTTCGAATAGTCAACATGGCAGTTTTGTGTTGATTTTCGGAGTCGAAAATCCCAGTTCGTTACAACCTCGTCCCTCTAAGTCTTCAGGCTCGGCAGTGCTGTTTTCAACTCACCAGCAAACCGTGTAGTCGTCTTTTACTTTTTTAGTCACTACCTCGTCGATTTAAGGTGAGAATTCACTCACGATTAATCATCGATTCAAGTTTTTAACTTCATTTAAACAGAAATATCATAATGGCTGGTTTAGTTGATTTGTTGGTTTTGTTGGCTAAGCTGTTACTACTTGTGTTGTTATTACACTCATGTGCTTGTTGCAGCCTGTTATTTTTAGCAAAACTAAACCCCCATGCTTTGTCGAGACCTTAAATGAATGTGTACTATTCTTAAATGGAATGTGTTACTGTTTTTATGAGCCGAACATATAGATTGCCTTAAGTTCATGGGTTTCTATTGGAATTCAGTTCAAGAACTTTGATCTGGAAAGTTATAATTCCTCTTTTGATAAATTAAATAAGGGATATTATGTATCGCTTCGTTTTATTTTGTTTCATGATAAATGTACGCATCAGTAGTTGGCATCTTACATGGATCATTGGTGGCTTTTAGAAGTAACCTGCACAAGCAGTCACTACTTTTTCTAAGTGTGATATCTTACTCAAAGAAAAACTGAGATTTCAGCTCTCAACATTTATTCGTTTCTGTTTTATCTTTAACCGGTTTCTTGACTCGTACCAACTTTATTTACTCTGTTATCAGATATATATATATAAGAAGAAGAAAAAAACTTCTAATGTTATTGCGTTTCCTGAATTACACCAGATCTTTGAAGAGTATTAAGATGGTTGTTTCGTATAGGCTTCTGGGTGTTGTTCGGTTATTTACATCTGTTAACGAGTTATTAGTTGAAAACTGGAGCTTAACTTAGCTTATTTAATTCTCTGTTTTGATTTAATCACCTGCGTGTAATGATCTAGGCTGAAACATAAACTTAACATGGCACTTAAACTAGCTACTTGTTACCGTCTTTGATGGACACTGTAGGCAAATTTGAATGGAGGATGATAAGCCAGTCATTTTGAAGTGTACAGGACAGTCATGTAAAGCCTTAGAAAAACCATTTATTGACATTAGATGGTCCCTTAATCATCTATGTATTTAATGACTAAGATAATGCCTATAAATTATTGAATGATTTTTGAAAGAGTAAATGAGTTAAGACAAACTAGAAACTTGCAAATTCTTAAGCAGTATTGTGATTATCCATTGTTCCAATGTCAAGTGTGTTTAAAACATTATTTTTTAATTTATTGGATTGAGGTAGATATTAGATGAAGAGATACAGTGGTGAGTTCCTTCAGGTTTGAAAGACACTGGTTGCATTAATAGTTGATGTCCCACGTTAAGCTGTGGCGATTTGTCCATTCTGTCAACACCGTTCAGTTCTGCACATGCAATAACAACAGCTATTTTGAGCGCAACAGTAGCTATATTAAGCACATATTGATTTAATCTGAACAAGGTAATAATGTTTGAAACCTTATATTTTAGTTGCTGTTGAAACTTTTGGTGTTGATTAACCATAGAAATTATGTATTGATTAAAATATATGTGCCGTAAATAATTTGGGCTTTAGACTGTTAACTAAAGTGGTATGTTGCCAACTACCATAATATTGAGTTGTGTTAACCATGGATCAGTCTATGGTCCTGAGTTATCAGTCCTTACTACATGCATTTGAGATCCATTGAGGTTTAAACCGTCATTTCATTTTGAAATAGACATGTATCGGTTTTAATTGAGTAATTCAAAAATTTTAAGAGGCAAAATAAGGTACTACTATTTCCGAAAATTGTAATTGCTCTAGTTTATATTGATATACTACTTTCTTAGTTTACTCTAACTAGTTATAGGTTCAAATATGTCTTGTTGTGTTCTCTGTCCTTGTATATTGCATGTTTTAACTGAATATTGACTACATTGTAATTACTTCAACCACTTGGCCACATATTGATTACTGCAATGTATATAATCGGCCACATATTGTTTATTTCTATCACCTAGTCACATTTTATAACTGCATATGTTGACCACTAGCCACATCCTATTTACTGCAATCTCATGATCACTTGGCTACTTTTGTTTAACTTGCATGGATTATGATACATCAAAAACCTGGGATAAACCTGTTCGTGGTCCGTATGTCTTGCATGAAATTAACTTTACTCTTCATTCAAGTGCTTTACTATTACTGAAGCATACATATTATCCCTTTGTCACGTTTGACAATTTGTTCATTTGGTTTTCTAAAAAGTTAATACCCCATTTGTTCTGCTAAAATCTTATGCTCTATTTGTTTTGCCGAAACCTAGAATACATGTTTGAGAACTGGGTACAACCTCACGCATACTGCTTTGTGTTGTACCAGGTTCATGACATATTTGTGTACACCCATGAATTTCCTCGCGCCGGTTATTTTGGTTGCGGGACGCTGGGCCAGTGCACACGCGTAATTGTACCCATGTGTATATGCAGGCTCTCGTGACTATTTGTCCTTGAAAAAAAAACCGATGTAGCACAAATGCTACACCGTTTTATTGGGCATTTGACTGATGTGAGGATTAAATATTATATTTCCATTTATATTGAAATTAATTTACTTGAACAAATGATTATTCCTGACTCGAGTGTTTTATATTTTTTTGCATGGAATGCTCAGGTCAGATCCGAGCAATACAGATTTAAAGAATACCACGAAGGATTCGAAGATTAGCGAAGCTGGGGATTCCAAAGACGGCGCACTCTGAAGTTTCAAATAGTAAAGATTATTTTTTCACTCCACTGTATAGAAAATGTTGTATAAAAAATTTTGATTTATAAAAGTTTATTTTGCTGTTCAATATTGCGTTATTCTTTTATCCTATGTTGATTTTTTTTAAACTCTGCAAGCTAAATAATGATCCGTCGATTTGGAAGTTTTAAATTGGTTTAATTAGTGGTTAAAAGCGGTCAAAAAGGCGGGACGTTACAAGTGGTATCAGAGTTGGTTGCTTAATTGGTACGCATGATAGGGGGTTCTCGCTTCGCGTTTGGTGGCGAACGAGAGACTCTTACCCCTACATGTCCTGACAATGAGGGTTGGTCGAGTCGTGAGGCTGGCCGTAAAAGCAGTTCTAAGGTATCATTGTAGTGCCACGCTGGGAGGTTAGCCCAGTGGTTGATGGTTGAAAAGCGTAGACCCATTACAGTGATATCAGAGTTGGTTTCTTAATTGGTACGCATGATAGGGGGTTCTCGCTTCGCGTTTGGGGGCGGACGGGACTCTTACCCCTACATGTCCCGACAATGAGGGTTGGTCGAGTCGCGAGGCTGGCCGTAAAAGCAGTCTGAGGAATCATTGTAAAGCCACGGTGGCAGTGTAGGCCACTGGTTGATGGTTGAAAAGCCTAGACCCTTAACAAGTGGCATCAGAGCTTTGGTTTACTCAAAGCATAGCTTATCGAGTTTAAATGAATAGGA
Source organism: Allium sativum (assembly GCA_030737875.1). Classification (NCBI taxonomy): domain Eukaryota; kingdom Viridiplantae; phylum Streptophyta; class Magnoliopsida; order Asparagales; family Amaryllidaceae; genus Allium; species Allium sativum. Next base: position 548,498,636 of record CM060912.1, on the reverse strand, counting down.
TCGACACTAGAAGAAAAAGCGGATTTTGAAAATAAAAGAGTTTTGAAATAATTTTGGAAAGGAAAATTATTCTGGAAAAAAAAATATTATATATATTTTGAAGATTAATATTTTGAACCAATACAGCGGAAAATTTATTTTGAAAAATAAAAATTTTCGGAATTCCCAATCTTCGGATCTAGGGTTGCGAGAGCTAATCTTCGGTAAGGTCCTCTTGTATTTGAAGCTCGAATACGTCATCGAACGATAAATTTAGAAATCAAGGATAACTGAAATTTATTGGAATAAGAATTCAAATGAGAATTTGGATGAAAAGAAGAAATTTGAATTCAAAGATGAAAACGATAAATTTTGTTTTGATAATCGGAATATAAATGAAATGGAAGAGTATAATTGGAAATCGATTGTGTCAAATTGTGTTATTTACTTAGATTATTCAAAATATGGCAAGATAATTTATAATTGGTTCCAAACCAATAATGCACAATCGAATATATGAAATTGAAAGTAGGTTATAAGCTTGTAAATGAGAATTATAAATGGAGTAAATTGTAAATGAGATGAAGTGAAATATGAGTGAAGATTTCAAGGAAATATGAACTTGTATTTAAATACCAATTTGATGTGATGGGTCCGGTTTCCTGTAAAAAGGAATAATATTTACTTTTTAGAAGTAAACAACATGTGAAAGCAAAAATGTTGCGAATGGAATTGGAGTAAAGGAAATAGAGTTGACCAGAATGGTGGAATTATTCTGAAGTTCAGAATATAAATGAGATCTTCCGAAGTTCGGAGTATATTACCTAATAAGAGATTATTCAAAAGAAGGTTATGCATGAAATCAATTATGTTGAATTTCAGGAAAATATTACTTACTTTTCGTTTTAAACAAAATTTAATATATTAATTAATTGTTTATGTATTAATGAATAAAGTATATTTTAAAGTTAAAATATTTTAAAGGCGTGGATTATTGTTACAATCAATGATTATTGTAAAAGAAAAAAAATTCTTAACTTGAATTTAGAAGCACGAGAATGAATAATTTGTGGGTATTTGAATCTGTGAACTTGTCTATTTTGAAGTTAACTTGATTGACTTCTTTGTTGACTAAGAAATGGATAAGATTCGATAGCAAGATTGTTTAGGTGAAGTAGTAAAGAGTGTCAGCAGTTAAGTGAAATATAGCGGTGTTTTATTTAACATCTGTTTAATCCAAAAAATGAATTTAGAAATGTTTCCTCCTAAGAATAAAGTATATTTTCTACAGAAAATAAAGATTTGTGAATATATGGAAATGTTTTCCGATAAGAATTATAGAAAATAAAAATGGTAATTGGAAATGTTTTTTTAAGATCGTGAGAGGCTAACAGATTTTGATAAATCAGAATGATAAGAACTGACGAAAAAAAAACCGCACGTCGAGAACGAAGAGCAGCAGAACGAAAGGGAAGTGGATTAGTAAATTGAATTCGAGAGTTGCGTAAGAAATGATCTAATAAGAAATTAAAAAAAATGGAATTAAGAAAATTAGAAACTGACTAGAGATTAGTCAAGTTGAATGACTTTCTGAGTATCGATCTGATGTTGGTTTCAGCCTTCGGGTTGATACTTAGGGAGTTGTTCGCTTGCAAATTGACAGTCGAAGGAGGTGAATAGGGAAGAGTAATTGTGCGTGAATAATAAAATGTGTTATAAAAATGGAAATTCCGATATGGCGAGAGCATAAAGATTTGGATTAAGTAGTGATCTTAATAATGGGAAAATTGGTAGGAAATTTGGTTTATAACCAGGAGATTTAGAAACTTGAGTTTGAAAAGATATTAAATATCTGAAGGGATTAAAAGATTAAAATTTAAATTTTTTAAATTTGAATGGAAATTGAGGATATTCGGTCTAGATATTGGAGATAGAAGTTTTCGAAGCTTATATGAGAAATATATACATGAATATAGCGAATTTGGAAACTATTGTTTGGAAGGTAATTGAAATAAAATATGATATAACAGAATTTATATAAGAATGCAATAATTGGAAATGTGATTTGGAAAGAAAATTGTAAATATGATTTATGAGGAGTATAAACTGAAGTGATATATGTTTTCAAAGCAAAATAAGGAAAGTACCTTCCTTCTCTTTGAAATTCGAGCTTTGTTATGTTGCTGGTGGTAGTAGGTTGTCCGGACATAAAACTCATGAGTTACCATTGAGCATGACTGCTAGCGTAATTCGCAGGGCTGCAGATAACCTATGGCAGTCAGATGTTTCTTGAGGGAATCAGCCGTAACCATTGTGATCGCTACGATCTAGAGTCGTTGGAATTCAGCCGTGTAGCGAAATTCACTAGGCTGCAGATAGCCTACGGCGGAAGGATGTTTCTTGGGGGAACCAAGCATAACCATTGTGACTGTTGCGATCTACATTCGAATTATAAGGGCGTAATCCGTAGAGCTGTGAAAGCCTACGAGTATATATGTTTCCTGGGAGACGCGGGCGTAATCATTGTGTACCTGCGGTCCACTTAGATATCTTAGTGATTGAGCCACCTGTTTAATGCAGCAGTTTATCTTCGCGACTTGATTGGTCCTCGTGACTGGATATATTCTCGACTTTTAATGATTTGCTTTTGTGTCCCTGAGATAGTGCAACCAATACTCAATGACCTCAGATTTTCTTTAAATTCATAAATATCTTCCGTTGATTTGTCCATAATGAAATTCGCAGGGAAGTGAATTCCTACGGATATGGATGTTTTCTAGGGGATCCAGACGAAACCATTGTGTTTCAGCGATTCATGAACAATCAAAAATCAATATCACACTGGTACTTTCTGTATCTGTTTTTAAAAGGAATTTTTGAATATTTTTCACTTGGATTTGAAGCAAGGATATTTAGTACTCGGAGCTTTTAGTCGTGCGCCTAGCCAGCGTTTTCCTAATGTCTATGAGAACGACAATAGACTTGTCAAACTTCTAGTTATCAGTATTTTCAAATCAATAATTTGGGATTTAAATATACCTAATTTAATAAGTTAAGAAAAATAATTTTGGAAGAATTTCGAGTCTGTAGTTCTGGAATAACAATACATATGTTTTGTACAAGTTTCGTGCTATATTAAAAGTATTAAAGAATTCGGATTTTGGAAACTTTCAAGTTTTCAATTTACAAATTTTCAACTTAAAGAAAGGATGTTATTTCATTCTTTAATGAGTGTTGAAAATGGTTAAATAGATTGAATGTAAGGAGATTGGATAGATGGTTGCAAAGTCTAGACCATTATAATGCAACGATGGATAAGTAAACATCGACAGATGATGTTATAAAGAAATAGGAATAATTGGAGATGCAAAAAGAGAATCGTTTGGAAAGAAATATATGATTTTGAATCTCTTGGAATGTTCAACAAAATAAGAGATTGGGGGATATCTCAAAATATTTTGAGATAGCAAATGGGTCAGAAAAATTTGAATATAGTTAAAAAGGTATGGTAATAAATAAAACCCGATTTGGAAGATAAGGAAAACCGTGTTTAATTAAAATTAATCTCTAACTATAAAGAAAGGGAATGTGATTTTCCGAGTTTGATAAACAAAAAGGATCGATAATTAAATTAGCTGGGGAAAATTTTCACATAAATATAGAAAATTGAAATATACAATGGTATGACTCTAACGATCTTTCCTTTTCGAGGACGAAAAGTTTTAAAGGGGGTGGATTGTAACGTCCCAGAAAATTCGACAACTAGAGTGTGGAATTAATTGAAGATTTAATTATTAATGATCATTTTATATTGATACCGGAGTTAGAAATTTAAAATCAAATATACTGTTGTGTATGAACTGAATTTTATATTTAATTCAGAATGGTTGGGGAAAATCAAATATTTATTGTTGAATATTTGAATTGAATTTTTGTTAAGTATTTGAATTGGATTTGAAATTTAATTGGGAAAATATGAACGGTTGAATTTAAAGATAAACGCAGTTAAACGAATTGGAAATTTTATTTAATAAAATATATGGAAATTGACTTGGATATATGTGTATTTATATATATAAATAAATTTAAGCTTAACGGTTCAAATTTGGTATCAAATCAAGTCGTTATTGGGCAAACGGAATAAAATCGGTAAACCGATAAATGATTTAAAAATAAAATAACATCGTGCAAATGAATCGGAGTTTGATCAAACAAAAATACAATTTACAGTTAACCATTTATTTTTGAATTTCTAATATGGTATCAGGGAGGTTTCATCATTTGTTGAAAATGTTGCAACTGGTGGCAGTTCGTCAAATCAAAATCTTCATTCGAGTCTGCCGGATTCATGTTCCCTCTGCCTTGCCGCACTTTCTTGATCAGCCCATGCATGTAGACATCAGTCTGAGGAGCATCATTTAGGCTTCTCCCTCTGATCAAGTTTCTTTTCGTGTATTTTAGATTCTTGCTTTTCAAGAATCTCTTTATATTTTATTGAATTCAAAACGTAAAGATGTAGCAGCGTGTACAATTTCATCTCGATCGGAGTCCGTTTGTGGTGGTATAAACATTAACGTAAATTGCGATGGAATTAAATTACATAGGGTTCACCTTTTTGTAAGCAGAAACCACCCACCTCATTTCAGCCTACTTCAATTCTTTTCTCCCCAAGTTTACGACGTACAACAGACCCATCACCTCATCACCTATGTCTGAAACATGCCACCCTACCTGTACCCGTTGATGGATGTTCTTCTTATCCATCGCCATTTTTGTACTTTAAAAATCACGTAGCTAGGTTACCAGCTATGGCCACCCTACCATATTTTCCTTGCACGCCACGGTTTTTCTATCTATAAAACTCATGCCTTTTCCCCAATGCTTCAGATAAAAACAAAAGTGTTTCTCTTTTCTAATCTTTAGTGGCTGAAAGAAGTTTCCCTCAAATCAAAATTCAAAATTTAAGGCCGTCGAGCCGAATCAAAATCAATTCTTTTCCCCTTTGCACCATCAAAGCTTATGGCTTGGAAGCCTTTCACCTCCTCCCTCGTCGAATTGAAACCCTAACCCACTTCAGAAATCAAAGCTGCCTGAAAAATCAAACTTCAACGTTGCACCACGTCCCTCCAAGTCTTCAGGCTCGGCAGCGCCGTTTTCAGCTCACCAGCAAACCGCGTAGCCATCTTTCACTTTTTCAGTCACTACTTCATTGATTTAAGGTGAGAATTCACTCACGATTAAACGTCGATTCAAGTTTTTAACTTCATTTAAATAGAAATATCATAGTTGCTGGTTTAGTTGATTTGTTGGGTTTTGTTGGCTAAGTTGTTACTACTTGTGTTGTTATTACACTCATGTGCTTGTTGCAGCCTGTTATTTTTAGCAAAACTGAACCCCCATGCTTCGTCGAGACCTTAAATGAATGTGTACTATTCTTAAATGGACTATGTTACTGTTTTTATGAGCCGAACGTATAGATTGCCTTAAGTTCATGGGTTTCGATTGGAATTCAGTTCAAGAATTTTGATCTGGAAAGTTATAATTCCTCTTTTGATAAATTAGTAAAAAGGGACATTATGTATTGCTTTGTTTTATTTTGTTTCATGATAAATGTACACATCAGTAGTTGGCATCTTGTATGGATCATTGGTGGCTTTTAGAAGTAACCTGCACAAGCAGTCACTAGTTTTAGTGTATCATTCCACATATATAATTTCTTTTTCTAAGTGTGATATCTTACTCAAAGAAAAACTCGGATTTCGGCTCTCAACAGTTATTCGTTTTTGTTTTATCTTTAACCGGTTTCTTGACTCGTACCAGCTTTATTTACTCTGTTATCAAATATATATATAAGAAACTTTTAATGTTATTGCGTTTCCTGAATTACACCAGATCTTTGAGAGTATTAAGATGGTTGCTTCGTATGGGCTTCTGGGTGTTGTTCAGTTATTTACCTCTGTTAACGAGTTATTGGTTGAAAACTGGAGCTTAACTTAGCTTGTTTAATTCTCTGTTTTGATTTGATCACCTGCGTGTAATGATCTGGGCTGAAACATAAACTTAATATGGCACTTAAACTAGCTACTTGTTACCATCTTTGATGGACACAGTAGGCAAATTTGAATGGAGGATGATAAGCCAGTCATTTTGAAGTGTACAGGACGGTCATGTAAAGCCTTAGAAAAACGAGTTACTGACGTTAGATGGTCCCTTAATCATCTATGTATTTAATGACTAAGCTAATACCTATAAATTATTGAATGATTTTTGAAACGGTAAATGAGTTAAGACCAACCAGAAACTTGCAAATTCTTAAGCAGTGTTGTGATTATCCATTGTTCCAATGTCGAGTGTGTTTAAAACATTATTTTCTAATTTATTGGATTGAGGTAGAAATTTGATGAAGAGATACAATGGTGAGTTTCTTAAGGGTTGAAAGACACTGGTTGCATTAATAGTTGATGTCCCACGTTAAGATGTGGCGATTTGTCCAGTCTGTCCACACCGTTCAGTTCTGCACATGCAATAATAAAAGCTATTTTGAGCACATATATTTTGAGCGCACACATATTTTGAGCACAACAGTAGCTATATTAAGCACATAGTGATTTAAGCTGAACAAGGTAATAATGTTCTACACCTTATATTTTAGTTGCTGTTGAAACTTTTGGTGTTGATTAACCACAGAAATTATGTATTGATTAAAGAATATGTGTCGTAAATAATTTGTGCTTTAGACTGTTAACTAAAGTGGTCTGTTGCCAGCTACCATAATATTGAGTTGTGTTAACCATGGATCAGTCTATGGTCCTGAGTTATCAGTCCTTACTACAGGCATTTGAGATCCATTGAGGTTTAAACCATCATTTCATTTTGAAATAGACATGTATCGGTTTTAATTGAGTAATTCAAAAATTTAAGAAGCAAATAAGGCACTGCTATTTCCAAAAATTGTAATTGCTCTAGTTTATGTTGATATGCTACTTTCTTAGTTTACTCTAACTAGTTATAGGTTCAAACATGTCTTGTTGTGTTCTCTGTCCTTATATATTGCATGTTTTAACTGAATATTGACTACATTGTAATTACTTCAACCACTTGGCCACATATTGATTACTGAAATGTATATAATCGACCACATATTGTTTATTTCTATCACCTAGTCACATTTTATAACTGCATATGTTGACCACTAGCCACATCCTATTTACTGCAATCTCATGATCACTTGGCTACTTTTGTTTAACCTGCATAAATTATGATACATCAAAAACCTGGGATAAACCTGTTCGTGGTCCATATGTCTTACATGAAATTAACTTTGCTCTTCATTCAAGTGCTTTACTGTTACTGAAGTATACATATTATCCCTTTGTCACATTTGACAATTTGTTCATTTGGTTTGCTAAAAAGTTGATACCCCATTTGTTCTGCTAAAAGCTAATGATCTATTTGTTTTGCCGAAACCTAGAATACATGTTTGAGAACTGGGTACGCACCTCACGCATACTGCTTTGTGTTGTACCTAGTTCACGACATATTTGTGTACACCCATGAATTTCCTCGTGCTAGTTATTTTTGTTGCGGGACAATGGGGCAGTGCACACGTGTACTTGTAACCGTGTGTGTATGCTGGCTCTCGTGACTATTTGCCCCTGAAATAAAAACTGATGTAGCACAAACACTACACCATTGTATTGGGCATTTGACTGATGTGAGGATTAACTATTATATTTCAGTTTATATTGAAATTAATTTACTTGAACAAATGATTATTCCTGACTCAAGTGTTTTATGTTTTTTTTGCATGGAATGCTCGGGTCAGATCCGAGCAATACATATTTAAAGATTACCACGAAGGATTCGAAGATTAGCGAAGCTGGGGATTCCAAAGACAGCGCACTCTGAAGTTTCAAATAGTAAAGATTTTTTTTTCACTCCGCTGTATAGAAAATGTTGTATCAAAAATTTTGATTTATAAAAGTCTATTTTGCTGTTCAATATTGCGTTATTCTTTTATCCTGTGTTAATTTTTTTTAAACTCTATAAGCTAAATAACAATCCGTCGATTTGTAAGTTTTAAATTGGTTTAATTACTAGTTTAAAGCGGTCAAAAAGGCGGGACATTACAGTTATCGTATTCCTTTTCATTTCATTTCATACAGTTTCATTAAGGGAAAACAATTTTCTCCCCCACTTAGACATTCGTTACTCCTGTCAAAATCTAAAATATGGGGTGCTTATTCTCCACACGCCTTAAACATGATATCTCAATAATTAAGCTCACCTGCGTGCCTTTCAAAATTTCCTTTTCCAATTCTTTAAGTGAGATTCATTTCTAAAATATCATTTTAGTATTTGATAAAATATTTAATTAGCGCTTACCACTCATTATTCACATTAAGTACATCTTAGCTTAACTACCTTATGTTAAAATTATTTAACATTCCCAAACCTTTAAATTTATTTTGCGCATCTTGTTTGCTACATATATAACGTAGTATCATCTACATTTGAAATTCAGTTTGCAAACTCAATTTATACTTTACAACAAGGGGACGTCGCTAAACATTTTCAATCGCTTATCTAAGCAGCATTGAGTATTTCTCGACGTATCAATCGGAAATATATAGTCATCCCATTTTTGAAACTCGAAAATATTACTAACGATGATGCATCAATCACCAGAATCATCCCCAGGAGACTAGAATGTGATTCTATATCTATCTAGTATATCTCGGACATTGTATATATGTTAGCTAGGTGTATATGCAAAACCCTTACATGCATGACAGTCCAACCTTGACATCAGATAAATACTCACAACTATTTTATCACTCTTTAATTACTTTTCAAATCTATAGTTTCGATTATACAACTTTCGTATATAAGTCTCGAACACTTTTACTTCAATTATTTAGAAATTCCCATTCAAATCCCAGAATCATTGTTGATTTCCAAATCGATTATTTTCAATTTCATTTCAGTTTAACTAATTCGAACATTCCCTTTTATTTCGTATTTGCAAATCAACCTTTCAAAACTTCTAATTTGATTTGGATTTATACGCCGTGCATATCGTTCTTCACTCGAATCTTTTTATTCAATTACTTGGACCAAATTACTCGAATCAACTGCATACTTTTCTAAAATTGTAAAATAAAATAAGTTGGAATAAATAAGTTGCATAGAAGATAAAGTAAGAGCTTCACAAATCATAAACCAATTTAAAATAGTTAAGTACAAGATAATTTAGGTAAAATAGTTTAACTAAAGCAATAAGATAAAATAGATATTCTTGGTATAAAATACGTGAATTCAATAATTTACAAAGTGATACATTTGAATTAAAATAATTAAGTAGGTTAAATAAGATAGAAAATTAAGATACTATAAATTTTTAAATAAATAATTTAGACAAAATCGAGACTAAATAACTAAATGAAATTTAAAATGATTAAGACAAAAGCTAAAAGATTATCAAAATACAAATAATTCAAACAAAAGTACCAAGCTAAGTATATACAAAATGAATAATTTTGGTTAAGTAATTTAAGTAAAACAACAAATAAATAGCTAAGTAGTATTAGCTCGAAATAATTTGCAAAACAAGATTACTTTTAAAATAAAGATAGAACATATTAAAAGTAATTAATACTAGTTTCAATCTGATCCGAGTCAAATTTCATTACTGTTTCAGCTCTTCTAACTATCGTTTTCTCAAGTGGAGTACCATCAAAATTTAACTTTATCATGTTTCATCGTACACTAGAAAATCCATATTTAATTCTCATCTTTATTTTTTTCTACAAAATCCTTTTCAAAATCACTTGGAAGATTTCAAAATACTTGGAAAATCCAATTCATTAGTTGCTTATCCTCTTCGAAAATTTCGAACAAGTCGACGATGGATTTCCAAAATTTTACCTCAAAAAGCTTGTATGTAAGAATTTGAAAAGGAATTTTTATTTCCGATAATATTTTTTTTTGAAATATTTTATTTTTGAAATCTCTTCCAAAAATTTATTTTTTGAAATCTACCGATTCTAGCATCAATTATGCTCATTCTATGGTATTTGTACCTTATCTTTAATGAGTTTTTAAACCGAATAAGCCAAGCTTTGTATGAACCAAAACTCTGATACCAACTATAACGACCTAGCATTTTTCCCGTCTCAAGTCGATAATTAAACCAACTTGAAACGTTCAAAATGTCATATTGTTATTGGCTTACAGGATTTAACGGAATTAACACAGAATCAAGAGTACAATAATTTTGCAGTGGAATAAATTATATATAAATATAAGAGTTGTATATAATATTTGGTACAACGGCAGAAAATAATATAATGTATACATAAATTTCACTGAAGAAAATTTTACACTTTGTTTAGCTCGCACGTGCGTCTTCACGTTCACTCTAGTTTGCGCTAAAATCTTTAAACCAGGAACACTTAGGACCTGACCCGAGCGTTCCATGCAAAAACACAAAACACCCGAGTCAAGATTAAACTTATTTTAAGTAAGCCACTTCGAATAATCACATAAATATAATTGTTAATCCTAGAAAATTATTAATCAACTAATATATATAGGCACATAACATGCAAGAAATATATATATGTATTCCTGCATGGTTAAACAACAACCAGATGGAATTTTATGGCAGAGTTCAAGTTTATCAAAGATAAGAAAGGGCAACAGTGAATGAACTAGTGCTCTAACAGGAATCGAGGTGTCTTGTGGTCGTAATCCTCTAAGTTCCTATTACCATATGAAAATCAACAGCAGATCAATTACATGTGCGGGGACGAAAAGAACACAATATGTGACACCCCACGTCCGTTAATGTCACTCATTAAGAAAATGCATTAAGTTTCGTGAAGCATTATTGGTAAAAAAAATAGAAATTTTACAAGACATATATAAAATAGCAACGGAATTTAAATCTTTATTAAAATAGAAAGCATAGTGGTTCAAAATCCAGTTACATTATAAGTCTGAAGTACTGAAACCCCATTACATTAATATAAAGCTTCTCTCTTGCACTTAAAATCATTAGAGTACAGAAATACATGAAAAAGCATAATCCCCAAAATATATCCATATCAGAGAAGACAAGAAACCATGCGGTACATTAAAGCAACTCCAAGTAGAATGGAAAAGAGAATCCAAATCTAGCCCGAGTATTCCCACCCTGAGAACCTAGGGGGAGGGGGAGGGATAGAAGAGAGAGAGAAGAGGAAACAAAATGGGTCAGACATAAACTCTAGCGAGTCCAGTTACTTTTAGCATATAAATAAGTAAAAGCATCATGATAGGAATATAAACTGGAGAGTGAGATAACAATGTCATAAGGCAAGTTTAACAGGATAAACAGAACAAAACAGTATTGCGCTTCTCTACTACTTTCTCTCTCTGCACCAATAGTAGTATAACATATATGTAACAGGATTACATGCTCCCTAAGTACTTAACTCAAACAGGATGATCCCAACAGAAATATAATGGTATTTTAGGCGTACTCTAGTAGCGGGTTTTACCCCCAAACAGAATTAACCGGTACCTAAACAGAAATAACGGGTGTTAACCCAAACAAAAATACAAGTACCCCACAGAAACAAACAGGACTAGATGTACTCTAATTACTACCACCTAGTTGATCGGCTCCCTATCCCATAAATTCCCTATGTCGTCCCCACAGTAGGGTGTATTACTTCCTAAAGTGGCAAACTACAGAAGGACACAGACCTATTTACTGGTGCTACAGCAGCTTATTTTCCCAGAGCAGGCCGTACTCATGCACACACATAAGTCTGTTGGAACGCGCCAGTACACACCTCCTCCCTGATGAACCTCTTACAATTAGCTCAGTAAGCGTGCCTTGACCCCTACCTAGTGCGGGGTCCCTTTTTAATACCAGAATGGGTTACTGACTAATATGGGTCCCAAACAACAAATGACATAAACCAACCCTTACAGATCTTGTGTTCCCAATTAACTAGGATTTTAACAGGTTATGCCTAGTAGATTTAGATTCACACAACCCCCTATAGATTTATAGGTTAAACTTTTACAAGTTAACGGGTCCATATAACCCCAACGGATTTAACAGGTTAAGTTTTCTAGATTAACAGGTTCGAATAACCCCCGCAGATTTAATAGGTATACTTAACCCTACAGATTTAACAGGCTTACTTAACCCCAAATACTTAACAGGATTACTTGACCCTACGTACTTAATAGGCTTACTTAATCCCATATATTTAATAGGTTTACTTAACCATACAGATTTAATAGGCTCATACAATCCTTATGGATTCAAACAAGTTAAGTATTACAAGTTTATTACCATACATTCATTTATGGTTATAATGCGCTAGACCTCCCACACATTAAGTCTACCACTTGTGGATGCTGGATATGCCGGTTGGGTCCGGGCAGGCTTCTTCCACAAATCGGACTTAACCTCGTGTCTTAACACTGTCATGTGTTTATGCACTTAGACCCTCACATTAGATTTACCACTTATGGACGCTAGATATGCCGGTTGGGTTCGGGTAGGCTTCTACCACAAATGTAATCTAACCTCGTGTCTAAGTGTAGTCATAGTTTCTAATTACTGTAAATCTAGGCATTCCCATTATTAACCAATTATTTCTGTCATTATAGGCTTTTATGCCCCTTTTTTCCCAAGTCATATTCATCATGTACCATATGCCCCAAATTAAGATCTAAATCACAATTTAATTTATGCCCCAAATTTCTCAATACAAGTTATGCCCCAATTTTAGCGGATTAAATAGGCTTCACCGATTCTTTACAGTTCTATTAACATGTTTCTCTTAATCTTAAATTAAGCCTATATATTTATATGTCCCCAACCACAAGTCATAATTTACCGTATAAATCATGCCCCAATTTTTAGTCCAATTTCACAATATAGTTTATGCCCCCAGATTCCAGTCGTGATTTGAAGTACAAGTTATGCCCCTAAATTACCATTTCAATCATTCCCCATTTAACCCAATTTTGTTCGTACACATATTATAGCGATATCGGCCTAAGCTCGAAAGTAGACCATTAAAATAAAAAGGGAATGAGAGAGAAAAGGGAAGAATAAGCATAAAACCAATGGTAACAGAAATGGTCATACGACAGCAAAGATAGGAATATAAGAACAGAATCGATGAACAAAAATTGGCATATAAGAACAGATCTGATGAACATGTAATAACAGGATTGATTATGCATAATGTCATGATCATAAACAGGCATGATGAGATCTAATCTGTAACGACCCGCATTCTACGCATCGGAGGATCGTAGAATAATTATTTCTTCCACATACGAAGTCGTATGGTCATGTAACTTTGGGAGACGACTATTGGGGTCATTCTCAAGTTTACGATTTTTGCCGAATTTTATATGACCGTTTATTCCTGGCGAATCTTCTTTTGCCTATAAATTTTGATTGGTAAGGAGTTTTGACCTGAAACTACTTCCATTGGATTCGGATGATGGTTTACTGTAGAGTGGTCACATTAATCAAACAGACTTACCGTTTGGGAGATATGACTGAAATAATGTTTGAAAGGTGAAAAACAGTTTAATTGGGATTATTAGAGTAATTAGTGGAAGGGACCATAACCCATTTCGGGATTAGGGTTACGGGGAGGCTAAAATCAGTTAGGAAACCATCTCATTTCAATTTTCTAGCCGCCTCAAAAATTCTTTGAACCTTAGTAATGGCCTCCACCTTCTAAAAAACTCCTAATCACTTTCTAATCAAATATTAAGCAAATATACATCAAATCAAGGCGGATTGGCATCAAATCAGAGTTAGGGCTGTAGTGTTGCATAGGAATTCGACCCGAATCAGTGGAATTTCATATCTAAGAATTTATTTGTGGCTAAGGTGAGTGATTAACATTTTTTACACTAATTACGGCTAATTAGGGGTGATTAGTGATAATTAGCGAAATTACGACTCAGAAAAATATGGGAAAACATGTAAAAATTCTTAAATATTATTTTACGGCTCTAATAAAAATTTGGGTTAATTTGGATTAAGTTTGCTAATCTTATAGTTAAATCATGATTAAGGGGATTAAGGGAAAAACATGGGTTTTGGGTATGTTTGATCCATATGAACATGTTATAATTGTCGTCTTGGTGTTTATGGTTGAATGTACATATTGTTATTACTGTTTGGTATGCTTTGTGTTTGCACAGGAAAGCTAGAATGGTCGAAAACACTATCGCGTGGCGTAAACAGTTGCTGGAAATAAGTGCAGGAAATCGGATTGGATCATGAACCCCGAACCGAACCGGTTCGTGACCAGGGTATCATGACCCGTTTCGTGATCAAGGAGCCACGATCCGACCCGGACATCGCCTCACGATATGATCAGCTCACCTGGAGAGCACCACGAACCAGAAGCTCGCGACCGATCCGAAGCACCCCGACCCGGTGGGAGAAACACAAACCGACCCGATGCTTTGAAAGAGGCATCACGAACCGAACTGCCAAGTGGAGGACGTCACGAACCGACCCGAACCGAAGAGGGGATCATGAGCTGAACCGAAGGAGGGGAAACCACGACCCGACCCCAATGACGATTTCGAATTGAACCGCTTCAGGAGGATCAAATCGAACTGGAAGAGAACAAAACCCGAGATGTAAAGGAAGTCCAAATGGGAAGTTATTACTCAGGGTCTAGATGGGAACCAATAAGTTAACGTCATGGTTGGGTTTTGCTGCAGGACGTGTGCAAAGGGGCTATCAATATCTATAGCTTTGGTTCACCACTGAGAGACCGATTAGTGGCTATGGATTAGCGCAATGGGACCGTTAAGACTCCCAAGGGCAAGTGATCGTAGCATGGCTATTTGTCAGTGCAGTGGAGTCGTTTTAACTCCATAGGGCAAAGTGGACATAGCAAAGGATTAGTGGCTATGGATCAATGCAATGGGGTCATTATGACCCCAAGGGAAAAGTGATCGTAGCAAAGGATTTGATGATAAAAGTGGTGGATATCGTATACTTTATGCACTGAGTGAGAGATGTGAGGTTGATTGCTATGTTTGATGTTTGCTATCACCATGACATGCACACTCCTATTTTACACTTTATGTTTGTTACCTTAGATTATTGTACATCTTATTGTGCTAACTCTTTGGTTGCAGGTTCAGGTATGATTATTTGTACCTTTTATTGTTCTATTTTACTGTTATCACTCATACCAGACTTTTGTCTGACCCAGAGTTTTATGTCTCTTCTTATTACTCTGGGTGCTCTTAAACAAGCAGACTAAAGACAGGTTAGGTGGAATGCACGAGTAGCTGTTCGGAGACAAGCGGAAGGCTTACACTTATTATTTACATATATTCTCCCTGTGTTGTTGCTGGTCACTGCTTTGGGCATTAATAGTGTACCTTTCCTTTTTTGCTTTAGAGACAATATTTTGAAGTGTAATAATGATGATTTGGATCATAAGCTGTATTTCGGATCCCGCTGCTATGATGGTTTAGTTTTCAGCTTATGCATTATCTCTCTTGTTTTATGTCAAGTTATGTTATATTATATTTTATTCCATGTGCCATCAGATATACTACAGGTTCTTTGGTGACTCATAGTTTCAAACACTACAACAAAAACACCATACTACAACTTTAATTTTACAACTGTGCGAAAAGCACAGTTGTAATAAATGCTTTTTTACAACTGTGCAAAACTCACTGTTGTAATAAATGTTTTTTACAACTGTGAAAAAATCACTGTTGTAATAAACATATACATATCAACTTTTCTTTTTTGTCTGTTGTAATAACTAATATATACTAACTAATTTCTGATAATTAATAGTTAAATTAGAAATTTGTTTAAACTTATTTTTAGTAACTCTTTTTTCTATTTCTTGTATTAGAGACCTATTAAATATTAATAACAACTTATATTTAAAGATTAAATGACGCTTCTATTTCCAGTACCCAAGTGCGGATCCAGGAATTAACAAAGGGGTGGGCTAATTTACAGTTTGATAGCAATGCATTTTGTAATTTTGACATTAAGTAGCATTGCTAAACAGGGGACCAGTCTAAAGTAGTTTCTTTTCTCTACTCGTTTTTTTTAACAATCTCTACAAATACCATGTCCGCTTTATTGAAATCTAGAAGAGACATTAGTTTAATTAAAATTAAACTTTAATGAATTAAATTAAAATTAAACTTTAATGAATTAAATTAAAATTAAACTTTAATGAATTAAATTAAAATTAAACTTTAATGAATTAAATTAAAATTAAATTTTAATGAATTGAATTAAATAAATTTTGCACTTAGTTAGCATGACCCACAAATTAAAATTTAAACTTTGATCCATTGAACATTAAGTGATAGTTGACGTTTAAAGGTACAATGCTAATACTTTGATTAACAATATGGTATACTATAAAGTCACACTCATACTAATACACATTAATCAGATTTTCTTTACTGTACATATGAAATAAGAGAAAACAAGCCCAAAAAAGAGGCTTGATCCAAATAAATATCATAACACGTTTCTTTCTCATCAAACCCTAATTAATCCAGCCGCCGCTTCTTTTTCTTCTACTGTGACTACCGCTTCTTTTCTCCATCTCATCTATGGGTGTCGCTCTTTTTTTCAGTCACATAATCGAGTTTCCCTCCATGCCATCTCCTCCTCTCCGGCTCTTCCCTCTCGGCGTTTATGCCTTTATTTATTTTTTTCTGTTTTTTCCAGTCACATAATCGAGTCTTCCTCAATGTCATCGCCAGAACCGGTCCGGCGTGCCGGGGAACTTCGAACCATGCTTCTGACACTGGGCTGCAGCCCATGCCCGTCCGGGGCTAGATCCGCCCTTGCCAGTACCTCACACTACTTCTCCTACTCTTCCCTAAATCTAGATCGATCCCTAATTCTTCTATAGGAAAAAGAAATTTATTGTGATTTGCTTATTTAGCAAAGCCACGAAGTCAATCCAAATTAACCCATCGCTATTCGTGAAACTGAAAGCTACTTATCGCGATTCCCCAACAGCTTCTAATCGCGATTTTAATCCGAATCGAAAGCTCCTCCGGCGGCGAAGACGATATTATTCCTCCTTCAGGTTCAGGTAACTGGCTAGTAATTCAATAACCTAGATTATGCAGTTGTGTAAAAAAATTATTTGTATTGTATAGTAATTACTGCTTTTTCACTTTTTAGAATTACTGAATTAGAATTAGTGAATAAGTTGACTTACTGAATTAGTGAATAGTGATTGTTATTTGGTGAATTAGTGACTTGTTGTAGTCTGTAGAAATTATATTACTGCCTAATTTTGGTTCTACTTCTGTAATCGAATTATTGTTCAATTTTTTTGGAGTTCAGTTTACCTTATATGCTCAATCTCAATTTGTACTCTATCATGTTAGATTGTGTTGATAACTATTTTGTAGAGAACTTACTAATTCAAATAAATTTACTGAGAAATTTAGTTGAAGTTTATTTGCATTCAAATAAACTTTGCTACTACCTACTATTCATTTCTAATGCAGTGATTCAATCTTGCGACAAATTTACAAGCCAGTGAAATAGATTAATAAAGGACTTGGGTCTTGTCTTTTTTCATGTGAATTCATGCTTGAAGCTCTTTTGTGTATGCATGTATACTCTATATATACTTAGAGGAATTGTAAAATCCAAGTTACAGGAAATCAAACTCTTCTCTGGAACACACAAAATCATGTCTGTCTTGATCTTTAAAAGCACATAGCTTTCAATCCGTTGAGTTTCAGCTTAGGCAATTAAATTGTTGAATGTACTTTCCCACGTGCTCCTGTACCTTTTTTTTTTATTTTAGCCCGACTGTTGCATTTTAGAAGCATGTAACTTGATGACCAACATTTAGTAATCGTACTGTCTTACTATTACAGTTTTATTAACATGTCAAGTTTGTATTCCCATAATTAAAAACAGGAAAGTAGCGAACGCAAACATAATTTTTTCTTTTCTTTTTTGTTTAAGATTTGAACGACAAAAATGCCACTGCATTATCTTCGTTGTCAATGAGGACCCAGACACCGGACAAAATACAGAAGAAGTAATTAATTTACTGTTTGGAAGTGAATATTAACTCGTGTAAGCTGTTTGTATTTTTAGATTAATGTATCGTACCTTCTAAACTGTGCGGATTATTTGTTTTCTGTTTTATACCATCCTGACTTATGTGTTACAATATGCACTTTTCAACCCTTTTCAGTTTGCATTTTTAAGATCTGTTAAATTTTATTTCCATTAAGTTGATACCGTGAGCATGGGCGTTAAAAGGGAGCTCCAAAAAGGTATAATTATGGCCAATATCCTTATAACTTGTGCTGTATCCATTTTCTCAACTGGAATTAGGGTTGCCCAAGTCGTCTAGGTATAAGTTTAACTAACATGATGGTGATGCAATGAATATGTTAGCTGTTTGTTGCACGCTCCTCCTTTTGTTTTGCAGTTTGCATATTACTTGTTTGTTTTTCAGTTTATAATATATTATTTAGTGTTTTTCATGTTTAATACAGAACTAACCAACATATTTGGATCATGACAGGTTGTGAAGCTTGCTTCTCTCGTATGAAAGTTTACAGCCCTTTTCTATTTTTATTTTTGTATGTCTAGTGTTTTTTTAAAATATTGCATGGCGTTTAGTTGAGTATGGAGTTGAATATATTCAGATTACTATAAGTAGAAAGCTGCTCTCTATTATTGTTTTTTTTTTGATTTTATGGTCTTTAAATATCAATTTTTCTCAATCCATATTGATTTAACGAAAATCGTAAACTAATGAAATGTTGAGCTCAATGTCTTGTATGTGTCATGAGTTGAAGTAGATAGGCTCAACTTAATCCTTATTGTAGTTGGTTGGTCCGCTGGTCCTTCCGGAGGTCTTCGGTACCGCGGAATTTTTGAATAGAAAATGTATAGATTTGATGCACACATACATAAGTATGCATGTGTGTATGTGCATGCACACTATTTCTCCTTTATTAGTTACACTATAATTAAATAATTAATAATATTTAATGGCTTTAGTTTAGTTAATTACATCAATAAACAGTCTCCTGAAGTTCATGAGTGTCATCACTTTAGCCATGTTGCACTATAATATATTATAATTGGTTTATAACTTTCTTACCGCTTGAATAATTAATTTTACCTACAACTTATTGAATCAAGAATTTCAACTTTTCAACTAGCCCTTCAGCTGTCAACTTATTTGGATATCCTATCATCCAGGGTGAGGTTCTTTTCATTCCTTTACACTTGGTGCAACTTCAAACATTTGGTATTTGCATTCATTTGATTTGTCGTTTATTATCTAGTTAAAATTTCATTCACAGATTAGAAAGTTTGAATCAAATGACTACTTTGTTTATTAATGGATTTAGCTATCATGTCAATATTATCATCTGCTAATTTGTTTTCTGAAAGTCCAAGTGCAGATGCTCTTTTTTTAGAAGTTGTGCAATATCCAATTGTTTAAAAAAGGGCTTTGGACCACATGCAGTTCATGCTATCAGGTACGTTAAGCATTATTGTTAAGTTTTGGTATTATTGGCTTAAAAAAACACTTTTTGTTTTTTTAACAACGGACGTATTCTTATGCAATAGGTTTGATCACTGAAGTGAACTTCCACCAAAAAGATAAATAGCGTAAAGATTTCATTGTCTTCGACTAGTGTACTCCCGTAGGATATGCAATTTTTTGTGGATAATTTGTGCTTGTACTAAGTTGCTTTGTAACGGTCAAGTATGTAATAATGTACGAAATGTTGTCTAAAACTTATTGTTTGTAATACTGAATATTTGAGTATTTTAATAAATTAGTTTGCAAATAACTGTAATATCGGATTTGCTTATGGAGTATTGCTATATTTAGTGTATTGTTCTTTTCAATTGCAAAAGATGTTTATTTTTTTAAAAATCCAAATGTCAATCACAACGGTGCATAATAGTTGTAGTAGATTTTATTACAATAGTGCATAACTGTTGTAATAAAGTTTATTACAATGATGGGAAAAAGTTGTAAAATATACATATTACAACGGTGTTGCAACAGTGCAAAAAAGTTGTAAAAGATATTAGTCTATTACAACTTCTTAATATACGACGGTTTGCCAACCATTGTAAAATGAATATTACAACGGTGTTCCACCGTTGTAATAGGGTCATTTTGTTGTAGTGAAATCCCTTTCTTTCGACGACCATCCCGTGCTAGTCGAACATCGATACTGTGCGTTTCATAGAAATGTCGGCTGGTGCGGGGCGGGCCATCACACTTAGTGTCAAAGCCTAGGTTGCGTTGTTAACCTGAGGGAAGACATCAAGGAGAGATAGCATACGTATATGAGAGCGTGTATTTGTGATATTTTTGTTTTCAAAAACTATATATATATATACTATTAGCATATCTAAGGATGAAGTCGCACTACACTGGCACTACTAAGAAGATGGTTAATTATTTTCTCTTTACAGATTGAACGATGAGCCGATATATGAGGAGTACAGGTTCAGGGGCCAACAATGGGAATGTCCCTGACATGAGGACGATGTTCACTACCTTTATGCGAGAGATGCTTAGTGATGTTCAGGGAGAAGTTCCTAATGCTGCTAACGCCGGTGGTGTAGCGGTGCAAGCGGCTAAGGCTGATTTCACCAAACTTAACAAGGATTATACTAGTGTTGGTGGGAAGCCGTTCCACGTAACGGAATCGGCTATGGATGTTCAAGATTGGCTGGATAGTTATGAGCGCATCTTTGAGGATTTGGGAATCGATGATGCAATGAAAAGAAAGTTATCATCGCATCAGCTTCGAGGACGAGCAATGAATTGGTGGAATTCTATTAAAGAAGCTACTCCTGATGATCAAGTTACTTGGAATCTGTTTAAGGTTTACTTCAGTGATAAGTTTATTCCAGCTACTCAGAAATCAGAACTGTTTAGTAAATTCTTGGAGCTTAAGCAGAATGGTAGGGCAGTCTCGGAGTATATTGTGGAGTTTGATACTTTATCGAAATATGGATTATCTCTCATCGATACTGCCAAGAAGAAGAACGAGAAGTTCATAACTGGCTTAGATGAGTACTTGGGGGAAAGACTGATAAATCATATAGAAGAGACATTCGAATCTATTGTGGTAAAGGCCTTGAGATCTGAGAGCCTCTACCCTAAGTCAGAGACCGAGGTTGCTGTTACATCTGCAGGGGAGCCAAAGCTGCAGGCAAGCGGTGGAGGCAAGAATAATTCGCAGAATAAGAGGAAACAGAACCAAGCTAAAGAAGGTCGTAAAAAGAATAAGAAAGACGTCGAGTACTATAGCTATGGCAAGAAGGGCCACTATGCCAAAGATTGTCGAGCAAAGCCAGTGGACAGGAAGTGCTACAATAGCGGCCAAGTGGGACATCACAGGGACAAATGTCCACAACCCCCTAAAGAGAGGCAAATTGTGAGAGCATATGCTATCAATGTCGTTTCTTCTTCATCGAATTCCCCAACCGCGGCACAGAAGGGAAAGGGCGTCATTGTTCAAGGTATGCTTTCCATTTTTGATATTCCTGTTTGAGTATTGTTTGATACCAGGTCTTCCCATTCCTTTATATCTCGTGACCTGGTAGATAGGTTGGGATTGGAACCGGAGATTGTCGATAGACCTTTAGTTGTGACGAACTCGATCGGTGGTTCGACTAGCCTTTGCATGATTTGTCGTAATTTGGTCTTATCGAGTCATGGATGTATGTTTGGTTGTGATTGCTTTGTTTTGGGCTTTATTGGGTTTGGCATTATTTTGAGGTTCGACTAGATCCAAAGGTATGGGGTGGTGGTAGACTATGAGGGGTCTTCGGTGACCATTAGAGAAGATGATAAGCGGAGGGTACTGTTTCGTTGCCTACCTAGTGATGGGGTGATGGCTAGTTTTCTAAATTCCCTCGACATCCCGCATGATGAGTTATCAGATGTGCCTATTGCTGGCGAGTATCCGGACATCTTCGAGGAAGTGACCGGCTTCCACTACACCGAGATTGAGTTTCAATTGATCTAGTGAAAGCTATTAGACCTATAGTGATGCCTCTTCGTCGTATGGCTCCAAGGGAGCATCTAGAGCTCGAGGCACAAATGGGCAATCGTTTAAAGGAGGGATTTATCTGAAGAAGTGTTTCTGAGTAGGGAGCACCAGTTGTATTCACCACTAAGGCCGATGGTTCCCTTCATTTATGTGTAAACTACCATGAACTGAACAAGGTGACGAGGAAGAATAATTATCCTCTTCCGCGGATAGACGATTTGTTTGATCAGTTGAATGGAGCAAGAGTGTTCTCCCAATTAGATCTCATGACAGGTTTTCATCAGCTTCGAATGACAGTTGAGAGTATAGCTAAAACGACATTTTAGATGCCGTTTGGATTTTATGAGTGGTTGGTCATGCCATTTGGGTTGACCGACGTACCAGCATATTTTGTGGATCTTATGAATAGGGTATTCAGGGATCAATTGAACAAATTGTCCTTGTGTTCATGGGCGATATCTTGGTTTACTCGATGACAAAGGAAGAACAAAAGGAACATTTGAGGACAGTGATAAAGGTGTTGAGGAAACACCAATTGAAAGCAAAATTTTCTAAGTGTCACTTTTGGAGGAGGGAAGTGAGATTCTTGGGCCATCTTGTTTCAGAGAATGGTATTGCTGTGGATCCTGCGAAGGTGGCTAACGTACAAGATTGGTCTACGCCCAAGAATGCAACAGACGTAAGATGTTTCTTAGGGTTAGCTGGATATTATCGTAAGTTTATCCAAGATTTCTTCAAGATAGCAGCACCGTTAACTCAATTGACCAAGAAGAATCAAGCTTTTGTCTGAGACGAAAGGTGTGAGAATGAATTTAAGAGTCTAAAGGAAAAGTAGACGTGCGCACCAGTGTTAGTTATTCCTAAAGGGAACAAAGAGATGATGGTATACATGGATGCAAGTGGTACCGCACTAGGTGCTGTACTGATGCAAGGAGGTTGGGTTGTAGCTTATGCTAGTCGGCAACTGAAACTGCATGAGAAAATATATCCTACCCATGATTTGGAATTGATAGCGATCGTGTTCGTATTGAAGATATGGAGACATTTTCTCTTGGGAGAAAGGTTTGAGTTGTTTACCGATCATAAGTCATTAAAGTACTTCTTCTCTCAAAAGGATTTAAATCTTCGTCAGCAAAGATGGTTAGAGTTTTTGGCTTCATATGATTTCAATATCGCATACACATCTGGGAAGAGCAATGCATTAGCTGGTGCATTGAGTAGGAGACATGCTAGTTTAGGGGCTATGTTTCTGGAATGAAAGCAACTGGAGTATATCGCAGGATATGATTTCAGACCTAAGTGTGAATTAGATCTAGAGATGTTAGCGAGTTTAACGATCGGACCCACTTTTATTGAGAAGATTGGTTCCAGTCAAAGGGTGGATCCTAACCTATTGGAAATCATCTCCAAGGTAGAGATGGATATCGATGGTGTGGAAATGAACAAGTATGAACTTGATCGAGAAGGATGGCCGAAAGAATGATAGGCTAGTTGTACCCAATGTTAATGGATTGAGAGATGAAGTGCTTAGAGAGTGTCATCACTTAAAACTGACTATACATCCCGGTGGTAACAAAATGTATCGAGACATGAAGCAGACTTACTACTGGGGAGGGATGAAGAGAGACGTTGGGAAGTTTATATCCAAATACATGAATTGCCAGTTAGTTAAAGCCGAGCAAAGGAAGCCTAGTGGTTTGTTACAACCGCTAGAAATTCCAGAATGGAAATGGGAACAAGTCTCAATGGATTTCATTAATGGTTTACCAAGGACTAGATCGGGTCATGATAATATTTGGGTGATTGTGGATCGATTGATCAAAAGTGCAAGGTTTATACCCGTCAAGTCGAATTGAATGGAAGCTAAGTTAGCAGATCTGTATATGAAGTGGGTGGTGAGATTTCATGGAGTACCTAAAGGTATTGTGAGTGACTGAGATCCGTTATTTACTAGCGGGTTTTGGAAGAGCTTACAAGAGGCTTTAGGGTTAAAATTACATCTCAGTACCGCGTACCATCCTCAAACCGACGATCAAATAGAGAGGGTGAATCGTGTATTAGAGGATCTCTTGAGAGCTTGTATATTAAATTTTGGGGGTTCATGGGATGACCATTTGCATCTGGTTGAGTTCGAATATAATAATAATTATCAGTCCAGTATTGGTATGGCTCCATTTGAAGCTTTGTACGGTAGACCGTGCAACAAAACGTCGTGTTGGTTGGAAACCGGTGAGAAATTTGTGCTTGGACCAGATGTGATAAGATAAACTTTGGATAAGATCAAGGTTATTCAACAGCGAATGAAGACTGCCCGAGATAGGCAAAAGAGTTATGCTAATAAAGGACGAAGAGATTTGAAATTCTCCGTTGGCGACTTGGTATTCATCTAGATTTCTCCGTTAAAGAATGTGATTCAGTGTTGCAGGAAAGGTAAGTTGGAACCAAGATTTGTTTGTCCATTCCAAGTTCTCGAACAAGTTGGGAATGTAGCGTATAAAGTAGAGTTTCTTAACAAGATGGTGGGAGTTCACGACGTATTTCATATTTCCCAGTTAAGGAAGTTCGTGCGCGATTCTGATATGACTATTTCACCAGATCAGTTGGATGATATCGAAGTGGAATCTGAGGCGCCTGGGAGCCACAGAACGATTCGTATTGTCGGACATGATGCGAAGCAACTTCGGAAGAAAACAGTGAAACTAGTGAAAGTCCAGTGGGGTGATAATGAGCACGACTGTACTTAGGAACAAAGGAGAGCATAAGGAAGTCATATTCAGAACTCTTTGCCTGGTAAGATTTTAATAGTGATAGTTATTCCCTTGTTAGTAAACCGCATGCTAGGATAGGCTTGTTGTGTTGTAATGTATGTTTGGTTGTTTGTAAATGGCTGATAGTCATGTGGGACAACATTGTATGTTCTTGATTAAGGAATTTCGACGGCAAAATTTCTCAAGGGGTGAAGAGTGTAACGACTCGCATTCTACGCATCGAAGGATCGTAAAATATTTATTTCTTCGACATACGAAGTCGTATGGTCGTGTAACTTTGGGAGACGACCATTGAGGTCATTTCCCATGTTCATGATTTTTGCCGAATTTTATATGACCATTTTATCCCTGGCGAGTCTTGTTTCGCCTATAACTTTTGATTGACAAGGAGTTTTGACCTGAAACCACTTATTGGATTCGGATGATGGTTCACCTTTCCGTAGAGTGTTCACATTAATCAAACAGACTTATCGTTTAGGAGATATGACTGAAATAGGGTTTGGAAGGTGAAAAACTGCTTAACCGAGCTTAATAGGGTAATTAGTGGAAGGACCCATAACCCATATCAGGATTAGGGTTATGGAAGGCTGAAATCGGTTAGGAAACCATCTCATTTCAGTTTTCTAGCCACCACAAACATTCTTTGAACCCTAGTAATGGACTCCACCTTTTAAACTATCTCCTAATCACTATTTAATCCAATATTAAGCAAATCTACATCAAATCAAGGCGGATTGGCATGAAATCAGAGTTAGGGCTATTGTGTTGCAAAGGAATTCGACCCAAATCAATGGAGTTTCAGATCTAATAATTTATTTGTGTGTAAGGTGAGTGATTAGCATGTTTTCACACTAATTACGGCTAATTAGGGGTGATCAGTGATAATTAGCGAAATTATGACTCAGAAAAATATGGAAAAATTCTTAAATATTATTTTATGGCGCTGATAAAAATTTGGGTTAATTTGGATTAATTTTGCTGATCTTATAGTTAAATCACGATTAAGGGGATTAAGGGAAAAACATGGGTTTTGGGTATGTTTGATCCATATTAACATGTTATAATTGTTGTTTTGATGATTATGGTTGGCTGTACATATTGCTGTTTGGTATGGTTTGTGTTTGTGTTTGCATAGGAAAGCTAGAATGGTCGAAAACGCCATCGTGTGGCATAAACAGTTGCTGGAAATAAGTGCAGGAAATCGGATCCGGTCATGAACCCGGAGCCGAACCAGTTCGTGACCACGGTATCACGACCAGTTCGTGACCAAGTTGCCACGATCCGACCCGGACAAGGCCTCACGAGCTGACCCGCTCACCTGGAGAGCACCACGAACCATAAGCTCATGACCGATCTGAAGCACCCCGATCTGGTGGAAGAAGCACGAACCGACCCGATGATTTGGAAGAGGCATCACGAACCAAACCGCTAGGGAGAGGACATCACGAACCGACCCAAACCGAAGAGGGGATCACGACCCGATCCGAAGGAGGGGCAACTACGACCCAACCCCAATGATGATTCCAAACCGAACCGCTTCAGGAGGACCGAATCGAACTAGAAGAGACCAAAACCCGAGATGCAAAGGAAGTCCAAATAGGAAGTTATTACTCGGGGCCCAGATGGGAACCAATGAGTTAACTTCATGATTGGGGTTTGCTGCGGGACGTGTGCATAGGGGTTATCGATATCCATAGCTTTTGCTCACCACTGAGAGACCGATTACGGGCTATGGATCAACACTATGGGATCATTAAGACCCCCAAGGCCAAGTGATCGTAGCAAAGGATTTGATGATCAAAGTGATGGATATCATATACTTTACGCACTGAGTGAGAGATGTGAGATTGATTTCTATGTTTGATGTTTGCTATCACCATGACATGCACACTCCTATTTTTCACTTTATGTTAGTGTTACCATAGAGCATTGTACATCCTGTTGTGCTAACTCTTTGATTGTAGGTCCGTGTTAAGGTACGATTATTTATACCTGTTATTGTTCTGTTTTACTGCTATCGCTCATACCAGACTTTTGTCTGACCCAGAGTTTTATATCTCTTCTTATTACTCTGGGTGCTCTTAAACGAGCAGACTAGAGATAGGTTAGGTGGTATGCATGAGTAGCTGTTTGGAGATGAGCAAGAGGCTTACACGTACTATTTACATATATTCTCTCTATGTTGTTGTCGGTCACTGCTTTGGGCATTAGTAGTGTACCTTTCCTTTTTGCTTTAGAGACAGTATTTTGAAGTTGTAATAATGTTGGTTTGGATTATAAGTTGTATTTTGGATTCCGCTGCTATGATGGTTTAGTTTTCAGCTTATGCACCGTCTCGTTTATTTTATGTTAAGTTATGTTATTATTATATTTTATTCCATGCGCTATCAGATATACTAAGGTTCTTTGGTGACTCATAGTTTCAAATCCCTTTCTTTCGACGACCGTCCTGTGCTAGTCGGGCATCGACACAACGCGTTTCGTAGAAATGTCGGCTAGTGCAGGGCGGACCGTCACACAATCAGTGAATTAGATATACAAATAATAGCAGGTCTGATGTGATTCCAATAGTCACAGACTAATATCTAATTCATAGGCATGTCAAGATTACATTTTAATTATTTCTATCTAAAAATAACGTAGACTCATAGAGAATGGATCTAAGAGATAGAAGAATAGTTGCAGATGTTGAATCACAAATCTTTAAACTTGAATGACTTGATTATTGAAGAAGAAAAGGCTTGATTTAATCTAGACGGAGGCAGCCTCTAGTTCTTTATTGTTTTTGGTGTGGAAAAACAAGATAAATGGGGTCTTATTTATAGCTTAAAGCCAATGAACCAAGCTAAGAAAGGAGTCCACATTCAAACAGAAGAATCTGCCCAGATCTACGGTGAGGAGGTTTACCCCCCTTGGTGTGTCGACCCATGGGTCGACACCCCCTTGATGGGGTCAACACCTGTTAACCCTCTTTCTGGCAAGAGTCTCAACGAGCCAGACCAAAGCCCAATCGCGCAATTGGATATAAGCCGCGCTTCAGGAAGCCCAGCAGACGCACAGTCTAAAGCAGTCACATATCGGCCCAAGTTCAGCCTAGTCAATTGACAGCTCACTCTAGAAGAATCGCTCTCCCAGTCAACCGAGTATCTCGCTTCCGTAAAAGGCGCGTCGACCTATTATCTCGGGCCAGCGTGGAAAATTTTCTACAGAGCCATTGCACCGTATATCCCAACTTCCAAGGCAATAAAAGTGGTCAAACCATATCCGGATAAAGCTCTACTTTTGATATACCTCTCCATGGATGCCACGTCAGCCACAACTTCCGATGATACTATTTATGAATAGTGGAATCAGTCTCCAGCCGCTATTAAAACCAACTGCTGGGTTCCCCGTGTCTAGGCTTTCCCGGAATGGCCGGACCATATTGCAACAGCCCAAGCTACATTCTATACCTATAAATACCTCCAAGCTTAAAAAGAGGAGGAAGAGAGAGTTTCTTTTAGACTTCTTTCAGACCTCTCTATATTTCTCTCAATCTCTCTCAAAAAGAAGAAGGGAAAATAACCATCTTATCTTTCTTCTTCAAATAGAAAAAACATTGTATTTGTAATAAAAAAAGAAATAATATATTAAGTGGACATAGGCACCGACTTTGCCAAACCACTATAAAAACTCTGTGTGTGCTTCCCATTCTTTTTACTTTTACTGCATTTTATAATCTTTATTCGTGTGTTGATGGCATCACTAGTGACCAAATTTTGACGTCAACACTTTGGCGCGCCGGGAAGGGGCTGAGTACTGATATTCCGTTAGAGCCTCTGCTCACTTCTGCTTATGGCGAACAAACGAAAGAAAGATGCAACATCTTCTCGCCCTACAACTACTGATGCTAGTGATAACAACACCACAGAAGCAAGTCTCGAAGCTTCCTTTCATGAAGATGTATCTCGACATGTTACTCGAGATGATATGGATAAGATGATGGTCGAATTCAGAGAACAAATGGCATCTCAGGGTAAAATCCTCGAATGATAGTAGCAGTTGATGGATCACCTTCTCGGTCGACTGGAGACAGGATTGAACGCTTCAACATCAATTCCTCCACCGGCCGAGACTGGGGCAATAACTGATCTTCGGTATGCACAGAATCAGGCCACCGATCGGGCTACACCTTTATTTCATCCTGGTTTGGTCCCACCAACCAATCCTTCACAACCAGGAGTATCACTTCCAGCAACCAACGCAGCTACAGCAGAAGAACCTCGAGAGGTTTGCGATCAAGATCTAGGTCGGTTGAATACTTTGCCCCCACTCTTGGGAGCAGGTCGGCCTATCGAACCAGTCGAGCTACCTTCGAGTCCCTTAGAACCAATGCCATTCCCATTACAATACAGAATCTTACCACAGACTAGTCTAACCACTCTTCACCTTCAACGAAGAGCAGGTGCAGCCTTCCCTTCGAACGAGGGAGGCCACCCTTCTGTACCGGTCCTCACCGTGGTGGAAGAAAATGCTACCATAGACCCTCCTAACCTCGCCCTAAATGGGGGCAAGCCCGAGCTCCGAACATCTCATGCTATGCTGGATCAGCCTAGACCCTTTGTTACGGGTGTGGATCGACCCACAACTCATCAGGTTCCAGAGGGGTCATTCTGCCCAGAACCACCTACTATGGCTCACCTTCCCTCACATTTTCACTCAACTTTTGGAAGATGAGCTCAATTAAAAGCCGCCCTTCCGAGCATGCTTTTGCCAGATCCCCGCGCGGAACGTTCTCAGAATGCGGAGCTAAATTCATGGCAACGACTCCTCGGAGATGGAAGTCAGCTTGCGAGCATCATCCGACGTTTTACTCGGGGTAACTCTTCACAGCAAGACATAGATAATGTCAATCGCAGCCCCTTCTCCAGGGAGATCAGAAATTCTCGAAACCCTCCTGTAACAACCCGAAAATCTGGGCCAGTTTAAAATTTTTTATTTTGGCAATTTTAGCGAATTTTGATTATTTAAAATGAATTATTTTAAATAATATCGATGTGAAATTTATTTTGAATATAATTAGAACGTTTATATTATACGCGTCGTCGTTAGAATATAAATATTTATATATAATTATAAATAGAATTGAAAATGGCGCGGTAGTTCGATAATTCGATTTCAAACTTCAATTGAATGTACCGGGTGCAAAACAATCCGGATTTTAGTGAAACCAAAAACATTAGAATCTAATTGATAATATCTTTCCAACGAATCCGAAAAATCAAGATTTCATAACGGAATCAAAAGATATGTCCAGTTGAAAATTCTGAATAGTCGCTATGGAATTCAGGCCCTTAAAAATGGGAATTTTGCAAATGACCTCGGATTTCGACGAAACCAGTTTTGTTGGATCCGCAGTGTCAAGTTATTGCTAGATTCCAAATTTCATAATTTTTCGAATCAATATGTGAGCGTGGCAAAGGAAAACGCGTTTGACCGGTTTCAGTTGATTTTAATCGACTGGAAAATGGCCATTTTTACAGCGGTCTCGGAATTCGACGAAACTAGTTTTGTTAGGACCGTATCGTCAATACGAAGCTAGAAAATATTTTTTCGAGAATTTTTAGAGTTAGTATGTGACCCCGGTAATTTGAAATGTACGTTTAAAATTCAATATAGTGATTTAAATGTAAATTTAACGGAAACTGATTGTAACAGCCGAATCAGCCTACGATACATATCGCATTGTGTTCGGAATGGTGGTAAAACGCTATGGACGACAGGCGGTGGACCTCGTTTAGGGGTCGTATGCAAAAAGTCAACATTTAGGGTTTTAAAGTGGGAAAAAAAATAAAAATAAAATAATATATAAAATACCCCCCCTTTAATCCTCTGCTTCCGCCGTCATTATCAGATGAAAAAAAAAGGAAAAAAAAGAAGAAACCGCATCGCATTGGGCTGGAGCCTCCCACGGCATCATCCACCGCTCCCCCACCTACCGCACCTCCTCCCCCTCCATCCAACTTCCCTCACTCCGTCAGCTCGATCGAAGGACGACGCCCTTTTTCAGTTTGAACCCAAACCCGAAACCCCCCCTTCACCCCTTCGCTTCAGCACTGAAGACCCCACCACCGAAGTCGACCCCGCCTGCGCCAATCCCACCTCCATCGAGCACCACTGCTGCCTCCGATCGCCACTCAGGCGCTAGTGCCCCCTCTCTTCGATACGCAACGTGAGTTTTTAAATCCATGTTTTATTTATTTATTTTCAGTTTTAAATGTAGGGTTTTTCTATATAAAAAAAAGCTGGTTTTTAATTATATCAAAACTGATTTATTTTATGTGTTATAAAAATTGATTTTTATTTTTGTTTAACAAAAAGATTAGGATTTTGTTTATAAAATGTTTTAAATTTTGTAAAGAGTTAGGGAAAAAATCGAATTTTTATACATAAGAAGAGTTAGAAAAATAATCGAATTTTTATATGTATGTAAATTTCATAAAAATGTGATTTTTATATAGTGAACTTCGAATTAAAAATGTGATTTTTATATAGTGAACTTCGAATTAAAAATGTGATTTTTATATAGTGAACTTCGAATTAAGAATGTGATTTTTATATAGTGAACTTCGAATTAAAAAAGTGATATTTATATAGTGAACTTCGAATTAAAAATGTGATTTTTATATAGTGAACTTCGAATTAAAAATGTGATTTTTATATAGTGAACTTCGAATTAAAAATGTGATTTTTATATAGTGAACTTCGAATTAAAAATGTTATTTTTATATAGTGAACTTCGAATTAAAAATGTGATTTTTATATAGTGAACTTCGAATTAAAAATGTGATTTTTATATAATGAATAACGAAGTAAAAATTCGATTTTTACATATGTAGTGAAAGCGGACAACGAAGGTGACAAAAAGGCGAGGATTTCTCTCAATGAAGAGTCGTGGTAATGGATAGCTACCGGTGAGAACTTCTCACCTTTCAATTTAATTATTCTAGTTATAAATATATACTAGGATGCAGACGGTGTTTAGTAGCACCCGACACCCGTCATCCACAGACCATGGATGGCTTGTTTGTTAAAATTGTTTGGTTGAGTAGTTAGTTAGAATATTTGATTGAATTGAATTGTTTGGTGAAATGAAATTGATTTGATTGATGTGTGAATGGCGTGGGCCTTCACTAGACCGGGGATAAGGCTAGGCCTCGTCCCGTTTCTAGTATCGTGCCGTTATGCCGCCGAAATTTTCTAAAATAAGTTAGAAAAATAAAAATATCATTTGATCGAATAAATGAATTGAATAGAAATTCATATGTTGAAATAAAATGTTTTATCGTTAGAAATATAATTTTTAACGTGAATGTGAAGAAATAAATATTTATGAACAAATCGGCCGATTTGTTTATATGCACTGATTTGACTGATATTGATTGGGTCGATAAATTTTACACATCACCCAACTGCACGAATAAAAATCTGTGTTTGATTGTTTGAAACCCCACACGGGTGTTGGGATGAAATTTGAAGTTCACTCATCCTGATTGATTAAATATGTCGATCGATTGATTGACAGGCTGTTATAAGCGTTAGATATCTATATTTGATGCTTATACAGTGTAGTGCACTTTGGTTGATGGTTGATTATTTTTCAATGCTATTATATGTGTGTAATGCATGAAAATCCATATAATTAACTTTATATGGTAATTGATTGGGCCTCATTCCAATTTGAAAAATAAAGAATATTATAAAATAAAGGTTCATGTGTTGACAGTACTCATCCATTGAGATTGGTCATGTGTTGAACGAAATATTTTAGTAATAAAATTTACATCTTTATCAATATAAAATAAAGGTTCATGTGTTGACAGTACTCATCCATTGAGATTGGTCATGTGTTGAACGAAATATTTTAGTAATAAAATTTACATCTTTATCAATATAAAATAAAGGTTCATGTGTTGACAGTACTCATCCAATGAGATTGGTCATGTGTTGAACGAAATATTTTGATAATAACAACTATTTTGAAAAAGAAATATTTGAAATAGAATATTTGAAAATAGAAATTTATGAAGCCGTGTTGCTTAGATTGACGCCATTTTGACGTAAACGATATTGATATCGATTTTATTCATTCTGAAATGAATTGAATTGAAAACGATTTCGAAATGAATTGAATTGAAAACGATTTCGAAATGAATTGAATTGAAAACGATTTCGAAATGAATTGAATTGAAAACGATTTCGAAATGAATTGAATTGAAAACGATTTCGAAATGAATTGAATTGAAAACGATTTCGAAATGAATTGAATTGAAAACGATTTCGAAATGAATTGCTTTGAAAACGATTTCGAAATGAATTGAAAGTGAATTGAAATGAATTCAAATTGAATAGAAATTTGAATTGAATAGAAATGAATTTTAAAACGAATTTATAAAGAAGAATTCAATTTTGATTTGAATTGAAAAGGAAGTTGAAATCGCTTTTGAAACGATTTTAAAACTATTTATATAATTCGTTTTAAATAGCAATCGACGAAGTATATATTATATATATTATATATATAATATAATGGCCTGAATAGAACGCGCCGCGCCGCGGCAATTCGTAAATTTCGACCATTTATTTCAAACGGACATTACGGGAGATCCGACCGTCGGATTCTCCTAAAACCGGAACCGTTGGGTTCGTATCGAAAAGAGCTTTCTAACGAATATTAGAAATTTGAAATCTAACGGTTGGATTTGGAGTTACGTCCAAATCAAATTTGAAAAAGGTCGCTGTAAGTGCAGTTCGATGGCCATTGATGGAAATCGACTGTACGGGCCTTGATAAAATTATTAAAAATAGTAATAATTTGTGTAAAATCATAAGAAATGATTTGTGAAGATTTGGGATGAAAAACTCCATATTTGAAAAGATAAAAATAGATTTTTATCGAAATGAACTAGTTTTGAACTAGAAATATAATTCTATTTATTTTTAAATAAATAAATTGAATTTGAAAAGGGTTTTAAAAATAACCAGAATTTCCAATGATTGCATTGGAGTGGATTTGAATCGAAATTGTCTTCGGAATATTTCGATGTTGGAATTCATGATTATACAGATGTTGTTATGGAAATTTGAAAGATATATATTTATATCGTTATTTCCAATATGACATTTGTTAATCGTAGAATTTGATATTGAATATAAGCCGATATATTTTCTATTCAGAGCCTTGTATTGAATATCAAATGTGATTTGGGTTTGTCGTGAATGGTGTCTTCACTAACACTGTTCTTGAACCCAGTTGAGAAAAGATTAAATCTTTTTATTTAGATTTAATGAAGTGTACCAATTAAATAATATTTAATTGGAATTGAATGGATATTGATTTTTGGGTTTATCGTGGACAGTGTTTTTAAAATAACACTCGTTCTTTAACCCGATAATTAATGGAATGTGATTTTGGGTTTATCGTGAACTGTGTTTTAAATGACACTGATTCTTTAACCCAGTTAAAGATTAAAACTAAGTGGAGTTTTAATGAATCTTTAAATAGATTGAAAAGATCGAGAATGGAGTATCACCAGTTTTACTCCAAGCGATAGTTAAATCTTTAATTAGATTTGAACGTGAAATGGTAATTGAATTACCGATAACACTGTGGTGTTAGATATGAAGTACTACCAGTTTTACTTCATGGGATGAATAGGTTGGGATTGGGAAATTAAAACAAATGATTACTTCAGTAAGGTTCGCTAATTCCGACTAGTTTGAATTGATATTCAAAAATGGATTAAAGAATAAATTCAAGAAATTTATCTTGGATAAAATTAATGGGAACCTTTCCCTATGAATGTGAAATTTAGAAACTAACTGTCGGTTAGCTAAGCAGAATGGTTTTCTGGATATTGATCTGATGTTGGTTTCGGCCTTCGGGGTTAATATTTGGGGAATTATTCTCTTGATTAATTTACGGTTAGTGACTGATGAATTGGAATGAGGCGTATGTTGTGTTTGTGTAACACTTATTTAAAATATACGCGAGTTATTCGGAAAGACCGGGTTTATCCCATTCTGAATAACTGATACGACGATAAGTCGAAGATGAAGACGGTGGTCGAAGGCCAGAAGTCTTCACGTCGTTTGGGTGAGTACTGATGATCTTGATTGGGCTGTACACCCAAGAAGATGGAAACAGTTGGTGATCGTCCAGACGTACTTGGAGATCGATGGATATGCGGGGTACTAGGTGCCTCCGGTTTCGTTCAGACCCAAAACGGACTTGTAAATGGACTGTATGTCTGACATTGGATTTTAGTCCGTGTGATTGATCTCTATTAAATATATATCTGTTTGGCGGCGGAGAATTTATTCTCTTGCTTAACGCCCTTCTCTGAGACGTACGAGCTCAGGGGTTATATATTGATGGATATCAAACGCATGGAGTGAATTGCCTGTGTGGCATGCCTAAGTGGCAATTGATCGAGGCTTCTGTTGAAAAGCAAAGTCTTGTGGTGATGATCAAAGCACGGCCTTTGTGGCGTAGCTTTGTGTAACGTTTACTTCGCGAGTCTCACACCCGGTATGAACCAAAAACGGGAGACGGACCTCAGGGAGGACTTGCGTTTCTTTCTAGCTGAAAGTGGCGTCAGTGGTTTTACACGCCCTGACGAGTTTGACTTATGTGGTTGTTGCTATTGCGAGGCGCCTCAGTTTGATCGGACGATCCGGGTCCGATGGAGTCATTCGTTGGCTCGTTTGCGCCCCAAAGGCCGGGGAGACGTATTGTTCAGGCATAATAATCCACATCGGTGGACCGGCCCTGATGATCCAGGGGGCAGTTGCGGCTGTTCCTGAGACATGGTAGGCTATACTGTCTCGAATCGGTAGAGGACGATCCCTGGCCTCGGTTCATAGACGGAAATCCAATTTCCAAATACGTGACATTTGCGGTTTTAATTGTAAACCTATATATGGCGACATAGTGGCATGGGACGCTCATGTCGCCTATGATTGATACTTATGACTTGAAGTTGTTTTATACACTATGCACTTATAATAGTATCAAACGATTTGTTTTAAACGTACTAAGCATTCTTTGGCTGTTATAAGGGAAAACCCTATCCTCGGCTGCGTTGCATTGTGTGATGGGACCTGGGTCTTATAACAGCTTCATTTTTCTTTATTTAGCATTGCGCTGTTTGTTTTATGCACTGGTATTCTTGGGAGCAAACCCGTTCCGTGTTATACGGCGTGGTCCCTTGATTTACCTAACTTTAAAAATAAAGATTAACTGTTTTAGTTCTCACACCAGTCACATGACTGACCTGGAGTTTATTGTTTTAACCTAAACTCTGGGTGCCCTTATTTTCGACACGGGCAGCTAGTAGTTTTGGTTTTGCAGATTTATATTCACAGGATCCTGGTTTACAGCTGGAATGATATCCGGAAAGCTTTGTATCCGTATATCCCATTCTAGTTGTATATTGTATTATTTTCCGCTGCTATGTATTTAAATGTAATTTAAATCTCTGATATTTCTGTGTAATATTCATTTATACTCTGTATATTCTTGTAATCTGATGCATTGTTGTAATATACAATGAAATGTTCTTTTATATGCGTTCTGTTGTGGCTTGTTCTCGAACTATCCGACGCTTTCCTTTACGGGGAAGTTACGGGTTTTCACAGTTGGTATCAGAGCTTTGGTTTACAAAGCAGAGAACAAGGCACATTAGAACTGTACGAAAGAATTCATCAGATATTGGATTAGTAATATCCAATGGGAATGACTCGTTAGAGATGGGATCAGTAGTATCCTAGAACGAGTGTGAAGAGTATATTTTTTTTCTAATGAAAACAAATTTTGTTTTGCAAATTTAAATCAACTATTCGTATTTGATTATTTGTTTATATTGATTTTGGACAATTCAGTATATAAAGGATTTGCATATACGCCTTGCAAACGTATATTCAAAGTTTTAATATATTGGATAGATATAGCATCACACTCTAGTCGCCCGGAGATATTATTGATGATAGCGATGGCATCATCAACATTTATGTTCGAGTTTCGAAGGTGTGATATCTATATATTTCCATTAGACTGGTGTGAGAACCAAAACTAATATAGCTAGAATACATTGTTGTGATTTGGCATCAAAACATGATTTTCTTTATATATATATCAAAATTATGAATTTGAAACGTTAGTCCACTAATTGATTGATGTTTGTGTTGTTTGTTTATTTGTTTGAAAATTTTGAACCATTATGCCTAATTTGATCGAATAATGAATTGTATTGAAATTTGGTCGCATTTGCTTGCATATACATATACTTACCTTGAACAGGTCATAGCAAGGAGGCTAGAGCAGAGAATAAAATTTGTTTGCCCGACAAATAGGTACATATTTACTACATAATTTACTGTTTTGTTTGGGTGATGATGATTTTATGAGCCTATTGGCTAGCCGCTTGGCTTTTTCTTTTTCTTTTTGAGATCTGAAGGACCGGGGAAGCTATTTGAAATTCCCCGATGCTCCCATTGCAGGGGAGGTTATGGCGAAATTTTTCGAAAATTTAGGGTGTTAGCCAAATTTTTGAAAATTCTCAGAAACTGAAAAGTTGGAGAATGGAAGCCAGATCGAACGTAGAGTTGATTAATCAAACCACTTTCGACTTTGTTCCTTTTCGGGGACGAAAAGTTTTAAGTGGGGGAGATTGTAACAACCCGAAAATCTGGGCCAGTTTAAATTTTTTTATTTTGGCAATTTTAGCGAATTTTGATTATTTAAAATGAATTATTTTAAATAATATCGACGTGAAATTTATTTTGAATATAATTAGAACATTTATATTATACGCGTCGTCGTTAGAATATAAATATTTATATATAATTATAAATAGAATTGAAAATGGCGCGGTAGTTCGATAATTCGATTTCAAACTTCAATTGAATGTACCGGGTGCAAAACAATCCGAATTTTAGTGAAACCAAAAACATTAGAATCTAATTGATAATATCTTTCCAACGAATCCGAAAAATCAAGATTTCATAGCGGGAATCAAAAGATATGTCCAGTTGAAAATTCTGAATAGTCGCTATGGAATTCAGGCCCTTAAAAATGGGAATTTTGCAAATGACCTCGGATTTCGATGAAACCAGTTTTGTTGGATCCGCAGTGTCACGTTATTGCTAGATTCCAAATTTCATAATTTTTCGAATCAATATGTGAGCGTGGCAAAGGAAAACGCGTTTGACCGGTTTCAGTTGATTTTAATCGACTGGAAAATGGCCATTTTTCCAACGGTCTCGCAATTCGACGAAACTAGTTTTGTTAGGACCGTATCGTCAATACGAAGCTAAAAAATATTTTTTCGAGAATTTTTAGAGTTAGTATGTGACCCCGGTAATTTGAAATGTACGTTTAAAATTCAATATAGTGATTTAAATGTAAATTTAACGGAAACTGATTGTAACAGCCGAATCAGCCTACGATACATATCCCATTGTGTTCGGAATGGTGGTAAAACGCTATGGACGACAGGCGGTGGACCTCGTTTAGGGGTCGTATGCAAAAAGTCAACATTTAGGGTTTTAAAGTGGGGAAAAAAATAAAAATAAAATAATATATAAAATACCCCCCCTTTAATCCTCTGCTTCCGCCGTCATTATCAGATGAAAAAAAAGGAAAAAAAAGAAGAAACCGCATCGCATTGGGCTGGAGCCTCCCACGGCATCATCCACCGCTCCCCCACCCACCGCACCTCCTCCCCCTCCATCCAACTTCCCTCACTCCGTC
Source organism: Allium sativum (assembly GCA_030737875.1). NCBI lineage: Eukaryota > Viridiplantae > Streptophyta > Magnoliopsida > Asparagales > Amaryllidaceae > Allium > Allium sativum. Next base: position 548,459,978 of record CM060912.1, on the reverse strand, counting down.
AGCTCGATCGAAGGACGACGCCCTTTTTAAGTTCGAACCCAAACCCGAAACCCCCCCTTCACCCCTTCGCTTCAGCACTGAAGACCCCACCACCGAAGTCGACCCCGCCTGCGCCAGTCCCACCTCCATCGAGCACCACTGCTGCCTCCGATCGCCACTCAGGCGCTAGTGCCCCCTCTCTTCGATACGCAACGTGAGTTTTTAAATCCATGTTTTATTTATTTATTTTCAGTTTTGAATGTAGGGTTTTTCTATATAAAAAAAAAAGCTGGTTTTTAATTATATCAAAACTGATTTATTTTATGTGTTATAAAAATTGATTTTTATTTTTGTTTAACAAAAAGATTAGGATTTTGTTTATAAAATGTTTTAAATTTTGTAAAGAGTTAGGGAAAAAAATCGAATTTTTATACATAAGAAGAGTTAGAAAAATAATCGATTTTTTATATGTATGTAAATTTCATAAAAATGTGATTTTTATATAGTGAACTTCGAATTAAAAATGTGATTTTTATATAGTGAACTTCGAATTAAAAATGTGATTTTTATATAGTGAACTTCGAATTAAAAATGTGATTTTTATATAGTGAACTTCGAATTAAAAATGTGATTTTTATATAGTGAACTTCGAATTAAGAATGTGATTTTTATATAGTGAACTTCGAATTAAAAAAGTGATATTTATATAGTGAACTTCGAATTAAAAATGTGATTTTTATATAGTGAACTTCGAATTAAAAATGTGATTTTTATATAGTGAACTTCGAATTAAAAATGTGATTTTTATATAGTGAACTTCGAATTAAAAATGTGATTTTTATATAGTGAACTTCGAATTAAAAATGTGATTTTTATATAATGAATAACGAAGTAAAAATTCGATTTTTACATATGTAGTGAAAGCGGACAACGAAGGTGACAAAAAGGCGAGGATTTCTCTCAATGAAGAGTCGTGGTAATGGATAGCTACCGGTGAGAACTTCTCACCTTTCAATTTAATTATTCTAGTTATAAATATATACTAGGATGCAGACGGTGTTTAGTAGCACCCGACACCCGTCATCCACAGACCATGGATGGCTTGTTTGTTAAAATTGTTTGGTTGAGTAGTTAGTTAGAATATTTTATTGAATTGAATTGTTTGGTGAAATGAAATTGATTTGATTGATGTGTGAATGGCGTGGGCCTTCACTAGACCGGGGATAAGGCTAGGCCTCGTCCCGTTTCTAGTATCGTGCCGTTATGCCGCCGAAATTTTCTAAAATAAGTTAGAAAAATAAAAATATCATTTGATCGAATAAATGAATTGAATAGAAATTCATATGTTGAAATAAAATGTTTTATCGTTAGAAATATAATTTTTAACGTGAATGTGAAGAAATAAATATTTATGAACAAATCGGCCGATTTGTTTATATGCACTGATTTGACTAATATTGATTGGGTCGATAAATTTTACACATCACCCAACTGCACGAATAAAAATCTGTGTTTGATTGTTTGAAACCCCACACGGGTGTTGGGATGAAATTTGAAGTTCACTCATCCTGATTGATTAAATATGTCGATCGATTGATTGACAGGCTGTTATAAGCGTTAGATATCTATATTTGATGCTTATACAGTGTAGTGCACTTTGGTTGATGGTTGATTATTTTTCAATGCTATTATATGTGTGTAATGCATGAAAATCCATATAATTAACTTTATATGGTAATTGATTGGGCCTCATTCCAATTTGAAAAATAAAGAATATTATAAAATAAAGGTTCATGTGTTGACAGTACTCATCCATTGAGATTGGTCATGTGTTGAACGAAATATTTTAGTAATAAAATTTACATCTTTATCAATATAAAATAAAGGTTCATGTGTTGACAGTACTCATCCATTGAGATTGGTCATGTGTTGAACGAAATATTTTAGTAATAAAATTTACATCTTTATCAATATAAAATAAAGGTTCATGTGTTGACAGTACTCATCCATTGAGATTGGTCATGTGTTGAACGAAATATTTTGATAATAACAACTATTTTGAAAAAGAAATATTTGAAATAGAATATTTGAAAATAGAAATTTATGAAGTCGTGTTGCTTAGATTGACGCCATTTTGACGTAAACGATATTGATATCGATTTTATTCATTCTGAAATGAATTGAATTGAAAACGATTTCGAAATGAATTGAATTGAAAACGATTTCGAAATGAATTGAATTGAAAACGATTTCGAAATGAATTGAATTTAAAACGATTTCGAAATGAATTGAATTGAAAACGATTTCGAAATGAATTGAATTGAAAACGATTTCGAAACGAATTGAATTGTAAACGAATTCAAATTGAATTGAAAGTGAATTGAAATGAATTCAAATTGAATAGAAATTTGAATTGAATAGAAATGAATTTTAAAACGAATTTATAAAGAAGAATTCAATTTTGATTTGAATTGAAAAGGAAGTTGAAATCGCTTTTGAAACGATTTTAAAACTATTTATATAATTCGTTTTAAATAGCAATCGACGAAGTATATATTATATATATTATATATATAATATAATGGCCTGAATAGAACGCGCCGCACCGCGGCAGTTCGTAAATTTCGACCATTTATTTCAAACGGGCATTACGGGAGATCCAACCATCGGATTCTCCTAAAACCGGAACCGTTGGGTTCGTATCGAAAAGAGCTTTCTAACGAATATTAGAAATTTGAAATCTAACGGTTGGATTTGGAGTTACGTCCAAATCAAATTTGAAAAAGGTCGCTGTAAGTGCAGTTCGATGGCCATTGATGGAAATCGACTGTACGGGCCTTGATAAAATTATTAAAAATAGTAATAATTTGTGTAAAATCATAAGAAATGATTTGTGAAGATTTGGGATGAAAAACTCCATATTTGAAAAGATAAAAATAGATTTTTATCGAAATGAACTAGTTTTGAACTAGAAATATAATTCTATTTATTTTTAAATAAATAAATTGAATTTGAAAAGGGTTTTAAAAATAACCAGAATTTCCAATGATTGCATTGGAGTGGATTTGAATCGAAATTGTCTTCGGAATATTTCGATGTTGGAATTCGTGATTATACAGATGTTGTTATGGAAATTTGAAAGATATATATTTATATCGTTATTTCCAATATGACATTTGTTAATCGTAGAATTTGATATTGAATATAAGCCGATATATTTTCTATTCAGAGCCTTGTATTGAATATCAAATGTGATTTGGGTTTGTCGTGAATGGTGTCTTCACTAACACTGTTCTTGAACCCAGTTGAGAAAAGATTAAATCTTTTTATTTAGATTTAATGAAGTGTACCAATTAAATAATATTTAATTGGAATTGAATGGATATTGATTTTTGGGTTTATCGTGGACAGTGTTTTTAAAATAACACTCGTTCTTTAACCCGATAATTAATGGAATGTGATTTTGGGTTTATCGTGAACTGTGTTTTAAATGACACTGATTCTTTAACCCAGTTAAAGATTAAAACTAAGTGGAGTTTTAATGAATCTTTAAATAGATTGAAAAGATCGAGAATGGAGTATCACTAGTTTTACTCCAAGCGATAGTTAAATCTTTAATTAGATTTGAACGTGAAATGGTAATTGAATTACCGATAACACTGTGGTGTTAGATATGAAGTACTACCAGTTTTACTTCATGGGATGAATAGGTTGGGATTGGGAAATTAAAACAAATGATTACTTCGGTAAGGTTCGCTAATCCCGACTAATTTGAATTGATATTCAAAAATGGATTAATGAATAAATTCAAGAAATTTATCTTGGATAAAATTAATGGGAACCTTTCCCTATGAATGTGAAATTTAGAAACTAACTGTCGGTTAGCTAAGCAGAATGGTTTTCTGGATATTGATCTGATGTTGGTTTCGGCCTTCGGGGTTAATATTTGGGGAATTATTCTCTTGATTAATTTACGGTTAGTGACTGATGAATTGGAATGAGGCGTATGTTGTGTTTGTGTAACACTTACTTAAAATATACGCGAGTTATTCGGAAAGACCGGGTTTATCCCATTCTGAATAACTGATACGACGATAAGTCGAAGATGAAGACGGTGGTCGAAGACCAGAAGTCTTCACGTCGTTTGGGTGATTACTGATGATCTTGATTGGGCTGTACACCCAAGAAGATGGAAACAGTTGGTGATCGTCCAGACGTACTTGGAGATCGATGGATATGCGGGGTACTAGGTGCCTCCGGTTTCGTTCAGACCCAGAACGGACTTGTAAATGGACTGTGTGTCTGACATTGGATTTTAGTCCGTGTGATTGATCTCTATTAAATATATATCTGTTTGGCGGCGGAGAATTTATTCTCTTGCTTAACGCCCTTCTCTGAGACATATGAGCTCAGGGGTTATATATTGATGGATATCAAACGCATGGAGTGAATTGCCTGTGTGGCATGCCTAAGTGGCAATTGATCGAGGCTTCTGTTGAAAAGCAAAGTCTTGTGGTGATGATCAAAGCACGGCCTTTGTGGCGTAGCTTTGTGTAACGTTTACTTCGCGAGTCTCACACCCGGTATGAACCAAAAACGGGAGACGGACCTCAGGGAGGACTTGCGTTTCTTTCTAGCTAAAAGTGGCGTCAGTGGTTTTACACGCCCTGACGAGTTTGACTTATGTGGTTGTTGCTGTTGTGAGGCGCCTCGGTTTGATCGGACGATCCGGGTCCGATGGAGTCATTCGTTGGCTCGTTTGCGCCCCAAAGGGCGGGGAGACGTATTGTTCAGGCATAATAATCCACATCGGTGGACCGGCCCTGACGATCCAGGGGGCAGTTGCGGCTGTTCCTGAGACATGGTAGGCTAGATTGTCTCGAATCGGTAGAGGACGATCCCTGGCCTCGGTTCATAGACGGAAATCCAATTTCCAAATACGTGACATTTGCGGTTTTAATTGTAAACCTATATATGGCGACATAGTGGCATGGGACGCTCATGTCGCCTATGATTGATACTTATGACTTGAAGTTGTTTTATACACTATGCACTTATAATAGTATCAAACGATTTGTTTTAAACGTACTAAGCATTCTTTGGCTGTTATAAGGGAAAACCCTATCCTCGGCTGCGTTGCATTGTGTGATGGGACCTGGGTCTTATAACAGCTTCATTTTTCTTTATTTAGCATTGCGCTGTTTGTTTTATGCACTGGTATTCTTGGGAGCAAACCCGTTCCGTGTTATACGGCGTGGTCCCTTGATTTACCTAACTTTAAAAATAAAGATTAACTGTTTTAGTTCTCACACCAGTCACATGACTGACCTGGAGTTTATTGTTTTAACCTAAACTCTGGGTGCCCTTATTTTCGACACGGGCAGCTAGTAGTTTTGGTTTTGCAGATTTATATTCACAGGATCCTGGTTTACAGCTGGAATGATATCCGGAAAGCTTTGTATCCGTATATCCCATTCTAGTTGTATATTGTATTATTTTCCGCTGCTATGTATTTAAATGTAATTTAAATCTATGATATTTCTGTGTAATATTCATTTATACTATGTATATTCTTGTAATCTGATGCATTGTTGTAATATACAATGAAATGTTCTTTTATATGCGTTCTGTTGTGGCTTGTTCTCGAACTATCCGACGCTTTCCTTTACGGGGAAGTTACGGGTTTTCACACCTCCGGACTTCAAGTTCCCAGCTATCGAGCTATACAACGGTCGCACTGACCCGATCATTCACCTCATGCGATACATGCGACATATGGAGGTACTTGGCGCATCGACCAACATCATGGCCAAGTGCTTCCTGCTCTTTCTCATGGACATAGATGGCATGTGGTTTCAAAAGCTGACAACGGAGTCGATCGGCAGTTGGAACACTCTGGTCACCCGCTTCATCGAACGGTTTCGAGCACACATCTCCCTACCAAAAAGTGTTATGTTCTTATCTACCATCAAGCAACGATCCAGAGAAACGCTCAGGTCCTTCCTTGAAAGATTCAACATGGCCATAGCATCTGTTGATCGGCCCGAGCCATCGATAGTGCTCATGTCCACCATCGCAGGAGTTCAAAATCGATCAGAATTCTCAATCTCTTTAATTAGAGATCCTCCTAAGGATATAGACGACTTTTACTCTGAGGCCGGGCGATTCTTCCGACAAGAGGATGCCAGCATTGAAATTGAGAGCCTCGAGGTTTTAGTAGCCAAACAACAAGGTCCATTCAATGGTAACGGCCAGAATAAAGGAAGAGGAAAGGCCCCGGAGAAGAGCGAGCGCAATGTGTGATCCCGAAATGAAAATAAGTACGACCAGTACACCGAGCTCAATTCCTCTTTGCTCGATATCTATCTCGACATAAGAGGGTCCTTGCCTACTTTGAGACCACCTCGACGAGAGCCAACCCAGATGGAACTTGATTCCGGCAAGCATTGTATATTCCACAATGTAGCTGGACAAAATACAAATGAATTCTGACATCTGCGCGATCTCATTGAAGGACGGGTCAGAAAAGGAGAGCTCCCCGAGTATGTCAAAGATCGCGCCCCGGCCATACCGCCGCGACCTTCTGCCCAAGCTCCTCAGGTTGATCCTCGAGCTCCTAGAAACGGAAAAGACCCTGAGACTAGCACTCGCGGCATTATCATTAATTAGATTTCTTTTCTTTTGATGTATTTCTTTCAATAATAAGGACACCATGATGTACACATGTCTGGGATTTGGATTTAGCTCCTAGGCATGATCTGGAATCAATTGTTGTCCCCGTTAGAATTTCTTTTCTTTGTAATGGTTATTTAGCTGTTATGAATTTTATTTTGCAAACATAGATCATGTTCGAACACCTATAGGCCGAGCATGAATAACGCTCGCCCCTTGTTTTATGTGGTCAGCGCGAAAGCCCACTACCCTTTTTCTAAAAACACCTACTACTTTAACCAAGTTAGGTCATGTCTTTTAAATACGAAGTATAGATTATACTCCCTCTTTTCTTTTTACACCACGAGCGTTCATAGCTCGTCGGACAAACTAACTTAACATGATTCGAGCATAAAAAAACACACTTGCCATAAGCCGAGTATGATTAATACTCGCCACCTCTCTAAGCCGAACCTGGTTAGCATTCGCCACTAAGCCGAACCTGGTCAGCGTTCGCCACTAAGCCGAACCTGGTTAGTGTTCTCCATTAAGCCGGACATGGTTAATGTTCTCCATTAAGCCGGACATGGTTAATGTTCGCAACTAAGCCGGACATGGTTAATGCTCGCCACCCTTCAAAGCCAAGTGAAATGAAATGCTCGACCCATCAGCCTTCTTCAAAACGAGAATGGTTTATTTTGTATTTGCAGGAACTAACTCTCATACAAATAGCGATCGTCATATTGGCCTTAATACGGTTTCTGATAGTTGTCGGTTTTCCAGCCTTAATACGACCTGGTACGGTCGTCGGTTTTCTGGCCTTAATACAACATTGGAACCGTCAGTTTTCTAGCCTTAATATGGTCCAGCGTGACCATAGCTGCTGTTCAAATTTTAGAATACACCTCCCTCTACCGACGAAGACGCATTATGACTGGCAAAGTGTTAACCCTCTTTCTGGCAAGAGTCCCAACGAGCCAGACCAAAGCCCAAACACGCAAATGGATATAAGCCGCGCTTCAGAAAGCCCAGCAGACGCACGGTCCAAAGCAGTCACATATTGGCCCAAGTCCAGCCTAGTGAATTGACAGCTCACTCTGGAAGAATCGCTCTCCCAGTCGACCGAGTATCTCGCTTCCATAAAAGGCGTGTCGATCGATTATCTCGGGCCAGCGCGGAAAATTTCTACAGAGCCATTCCACTGTATATCCCGATTCCAAGGCAATAAAAGTGGTCAAAGCATATCCGTATAAAGCTTTACTATTGATATACCTCTCCAGGATGCCACGTCAGCCACAACTTCCGACGATACTATTTATGAACAGTGGAATCAATCTCCAGCCGCTATTAAAACCAACTGATGGGTTCCACGTGTCTAGGCTTTCCCAGAATGGCCGGACCATATCACAACAGCCCAAGCTGCATTCTTTACCTATAAATACCTCCAAGCTTAAAAAGAGGAGGGCGATAGAATTTCCTTTTGACTTCTTTTAGACCTCTCTATATTTCTCTCAATCTCTCTCAAAAAGAAGAAGGGAAAATAGCCATCTTCTCTTTCTTCTTCAAACAGAAAAAGCATCGTATTTGTAATAAAAAGAAAAGAAATAATATATAAAGTGGATGTATAGGCACCGAATATGCCGAACCACTATAAAAACTCTATGTGTGCTTCCCGTTCTTTTTTACTTTTACTGCATTTTATAATCTTTATTCGTGTGTTGATCGCACGATTGGGGGTTGACTATCACTAGTGACCAACTTTTGACATCAACAACACCCATCGGCGGGATTTTTCCCGCTCCCTCCAGCCGCTCGTTTTTTAACTGTTTTGAATTTTCTGGACCTATTTTATTCATATATAATTGGATTATATGTATACAAACTTCAAACCTTAATATCATCTTCATACGGTGTCCGTTTTACGCAAAGCAGATATCTATTTTGACTAGAATTCTGAGACGAATGCAATGACGCAGTCCGTTTCACTTAATTTTGAATATTTAATTATGTATTCTTTAATTTATCATCTTTAGTGTTGTTAAAATTATGGGTTGTTACATTCTCCCCTACTCAAAGGATTTCGTTCTTGAAATCTCTAAGTTAAGAAGAATGTATATGCTAACATCCATCACCCATCTACTCATCCACCAATCACAGGCATCCATTGTCCTTAAAAGATTTCTAATACTTATACGAACATATACAAAGGTGTGTGTATATGTCCTTATACTAATGGGGAAGATCAGGCGGTCTATTGATTCAGTCGACCTCCTCAATGCAATTCATGTTCATGCCAAGAGTCCAACATGTATGCAAATATTCCTAACATATCATGTAAATGCTATATGCGTGCACAATCATCCATTCAAATGCAACATCCATATGACGATACACCCATTTTCGTCCATAAAAAGAGAAAAAAATATGCACGCGTATCCATATGCAATATGAGAGTGATTGAGCCGATCTAGTGCCTAAGTGTATATGCATCCACGAGCAAACACTTGCATCCATCAAACATAACATGTCTCAAACACATGCTTACATCCATGGGATTTCTACCTAATGTCAAAGATTCGATCGATAGGATACACACCAATGACAGAAGCAAGTACGAATAAAAGCTTGGAAAAAGAAGTTAAGAACATAGTCCTGAAAAGGAGAGGGTATGAAGCGCGATTCTTGTCTTCAGTTTCCCAAGTCGCATCCTCGCTGTCTTCTCCCCATTGAACTTTTATTAACTTAACCTCCCTGTTGCGCAGTATCTTAACCTCTGATCCAAGTACACGGGTAGGAACTCGTCTAATTGTCGCCTCCTGTTCTACCTCTACTTCCTCAAGCATGTTCGGCTCAACTACATCTGTTGTATCGTGCAGACACTTCCGTAAATAAGAAATAAGGAAGAACGTCATGAATATCCACACATATGCGAAGCGAGCTGTACGCCTTAGTTGCAAGGACAACCAGAGCACCCTATTCTGATATGCTTTACCTAACCAACACCTTTTAAAGTAGCTCCCCTGCTTGCTTCCTGAGCTCCCTCCTTTCCTTTGGCTTCATGCGGCGCACATGTAATGCAACTAGCTTCACATTATCTACCAAGTATATCCGAAAATCAATCTCACGTCTTGGAGTTAAGTCCCTAACTTCCTCGAAAACATTTGGATACTCACAAACTACAGGTACAGATCGTAAATCATCGACAGAAGCATCAAGTGATTCTAGGAAACTAAGCATGACAGATCCCCGTGGGTCACAAGAAATCTTGAGAGTCCTCCCATGGCAAGTCAGAAGTCTAATGACCCTTCTATAACAATCCAGAATGGTGCCATACATGGCTAGCCAATCCATCCCTAGAATCAGACAGTATCCTATAAAACTAAGTACATATGCGTCGTGCTCAATCTCGATGCCCCAAAACCGATATCCTCAAACCACGACAAATCATAAACAGATGAGCCGTTCCCCCACTGGGGTTTAAGTAATAACAGGATCAGGAACAATACTAGCACTAAGGTGCAGAGATTCAACCACATAATCAAATATAAAAGAGTGAGAAGCGCCAGAATCAAAAAGAGTCCTATCTGGATGATCGGAAAGAGAAATCAAACCTTCCACAGAAACTTTCATACCTCTATCCGGTACACTAGCCTCGAGAGCATGCACCTGCCCTTTAGAAGATCCTGTTCTTTGGCCATGTCCTTGCATCTTCAGGCACTCCATAGTATAATGTCCGACTTCACCATTGTTGAAGCAAGCATTCTTCCTTTTTCCGCAGTCTTTGACCAAATGACCCATGTTCTCGCAACCATGACATTTCTTTTTTGCCTTGAGCTTTTTCGTTCTTTCCGCCCTCTTGTTGTTGTTCTTTCTTGGGCCACTGTGACACCCCACGTCCGTTAATGTCACTCACTAAGGGAATGCATTAAGTTTCGTAAAGCGTTATAGGTAAATGAAAACAGAAATATTACAAGACATATATAAAAGCAATAGCGGAATTTAAATTTTTATTTTAAACATAAATCATAACATCGTGGTCCAAAATATGACAAGTCTAAAACTGCATAAAGCCCATTACAATAATATATTTTTTTTGTCTTGTACCATCAGAGTACAGAAAATACATAAAAAGCATAATTCTTCAAAAGAGACACAGCCAGAGTAGTTAAAGATAGAAACTGAGCAGTACTTCAAAAGCTTCTCTAAGCAAGATGATAACTAAGTCTTGACTAAGCCTGAGAATTCCCACCTTGCAAACCTTGGGGGAGGGGGAAACGAAAGAAAGAATAGGAAACAAAAAGGGTCAGACATAAAGTCTGGCGAGTCTAGTTACTTTTAGCAAGTAAATAAGTAAAAGTATCATGATAGGCATATAAAATGGACAAGAAAGATAACATCATAAAATGTAAGTATGACGAGGTAAACACGATAGAGTTTATATGCTTCCCTAGAGATTACTCTGTTTATTCTCTACACTAATACTAGTATAACCAGAATGAGATGATCCTCAACATATACAAGATGGTAGACTTAGGCGTACTTCTGGTGAGAGGTTTTAACCCCATACATTCCACAGGCAACCCCAATAACGGACTCCTAAACTTACCAGAGTTTAGATGTACCCTAACCACTACCCTAATCGATCGGCTCCCTACTCCATAGATACCCTGTGCTGGCCCCACAGGGTGTATCACTCTCTAAAGTGGCAACCCTTTATTTTACTGATATGCACAACCATATCTACTGGTGTCACGACATCTAATTCTCCTCTGTCCGGACCATGTACGAACATGACCCGGTCTGTACACGCCGCCCACACCGTTCTCAACGTGATCTCTTACAATTATCCCAATAAGTGTGCCTCGACTCCGACCTAGGGCAGAGTCCTCGCTCGATACCGTTATATGGGTTACTGACTGAAACGGGTCCCACACAGAAGATGATACAAGCTCTCATCCTTATCCTGTATCCCACTAGGATTTCCTCAGGTTATGTGTACCTATTAGTGTCCTTAATTACATAACCCCCTCAGGTTAAGTTTGTGGGCCTATATATAAATATTACCCACCCCCTTCAGTTTTACTTAACCCATCCACTAATTCAAGCATGTTTATTTAACGGTTAAGTTTTGTAGGCCTATATGAAATATTACCCACCCACCCCAGATATTCTTAACCCTCACACTGTTTTCAACCAAGTTTACTTAACCCCTACTCAAGTTAACATATTCAAACAATCCCTATGGATTCAACTAGGTTAAGTATTACAGACTAACAGGTTATCCCCATTTACATTGACTTCTTTTCACTTGCCAAAATTCCACTTGCTTATTAATTTCATATAAGTATAACTTAATCCATTTAAGTTTATTAATAAGCCCTATAACATGTTATTCTTTAGATTGTAATTAACGGAAGTAATCATACATTCCCTTTTGGTATTATTCATTATCTGATTCCGTAGTTATAATAACAAGTTTTACTTAATATGTAATTAAGTATACTTCATCTCAGTTCACCTGTTTTTTGTTCAACGAATTACTACAACTTGACGTTGTCTACTTATTAACTTAGTTTGAGGTTTACTAATAAGATTTCTTTCCATTTATTATAACCTATGTTGTAATTTCCACTTGTCCCTAGGACAAGCCTACCAATTATATACAACATTTTCATTAAAGTAATTAATCATAATAGGTTACTATCATTGTTTACTCCTATTCATTACCATTTATCCATTTATGGTTATAATGCGCTAGACCTCCCACATTAAGTCTACAACTTGTGGATGCTGGATGTACCGGGTGGGTCCGGGCAGACTTATTCCACAAATGGGGCTTAACCTTGTGTCTTAGCACGTCTCGTATTTGTGCACTTAGACCTCTCACATTAGATTCACCACTTGTGATTGCTAGATATGCTGGGCGGGTCCGGGCAGACTTCCACCACAAGTGTAATCTAACCTTGTGTCTAAGTGTGGTTTACAATTAATTATTGTAATTCTTGGCAACTTTCTATTTAATTAATTATACCTATGCCATTATAGGTTTTACATGTCAATTTTCCCAAGTTGTTCATATTGAACTATATGCCCCAATTTAGTGTTCTGATCAAAATTTGATTATTGTCCCAATTTCATATTCACATGTTCCATTCAAGTTATGCCTAAACTTTCAGTTACAAGTTATGCCCAATTTTTACCATTTTTCCCTTGTTCCCCATTTTAACGTATTCGCATATTTCAGCGGCATGCCTAGGCTAAAAAAAAGCTAGGCTATATAAAAATAAAAGGGAAAGATGAAGGGAAGATAACAGAAAAGATAATACTAACATAGATGGCATAAAATGATAGAATTTAGGCATAAACATATAGTGACAAGTTAGGCATTATTGGGACAGATCTAACAACACATGATAATGGACTGTAATACGGATGCCATAATGGGCATGATTAGATCTAAACAAGGATTAGATGATCAACTAATGACAGATCCATATTATCTACAAAAATGGTAGGCACAATATGATCCAAACAGCAAATTATAATCAAAAGTGGATACGACATGATAAAGATTTATATCCAAATTAACATGATAGGTACAAAATGATCTAAACGGTGTATTAGATCTATAACCAAAAGTAGATCTGACTTGATAAGGATTAAGATCTAAATCATAGCTACGTCAGAATATCATAGATTCACAAATTACAATAGATCTGGTATGATTCAGTCACAAGGCTAGATCCAAATTACAGCCATATCATATTTACTTTTATTTATTTAAATCTAAAGGCAACTTAAACTCATAGTGATCGGATCTAGAAAAATAAAAGGAGAAAAGCGGAGGTTGAATCACAGATCTACACATGAAACACTTGAATCTCTAAACTTGATTTATTTGATTGTAGAAGAAGGGAAAAATATTTGATTCAGTCCAAGCACCAACAACATTTGGCCTCCATTATTTTTGGTATGCAAATACATGAGAAATGGGGGCTTATTTATAACATAGGGTCAATGAAACAAGTTACAAAACAAGTCCACATTCAAAAGCTATGCAATATTTGTAACATTTTAATTAAAACATTAATTACTTTCTCCCTTTTAATTAATTGGGCACTATAAATAAATAAATAAATATATATATATATATATCCATTTGAATTTTTAAATATTGCGTATGCATAACTACATACATCCCCCTATCTTTCATGCATACCTTCCTTATGCAAATAACCTAATTAAACATAACATAAAAAAATTGTCTATGTTTAAACACTAAATAAATGAGACTTTTATTCCTTGCTTCTTTTTCTCAATATATTCCTCATCTTGCCTTTCTTTAGTTGTGTCTTCTCTTTATCAAATTTGAATTATATATAAATATATATATACATTTCCTTATCTTTCTCTTTAACTAATGCAGTAAATGTCCATTTATAATGGATTAATAATATATTACTTTTTAATTTGAATTTTCATTGTATACGTTTGCATGCCTTACATTAATGTTTTCCTCTTTTCATCATGTTTTTCTTTCTTTCTTTTGTATGTATATATACGTACACATTTTTTATCTTTTTAAATGTTACTTAATAACATTTATTTCTTTTCACCACTAACTTGCATGCATAGATATGTTTCTGCTTTTAATTCGTATTCCTCTTATTTTGTTGCATGCAAACCTATTTAGTTATCGCATCAATTACTTTATTCTTATTAATGCATGCCTATTACATGCCACTTAATGCAATCACATGCATAAATCCTTCCCTCCTTTTTAAACAAATTAATTAATTGCATGCACTTGTATGTTAGCCTTTTATTTATTTTATACAATATGTTTAATTTATTGCATGTAATTCAATTCCCTTACATGCATCCTTTTCTTTCCTTGCATAAAACATTTCCCATGCATGCATTGCGTTATTTGTTTACATTTATTTTCTTCCTTTTTTAAATACATACATCACTTTGCGATTCTATTCATTTTTATTTACTCCTTTTTACCACATGCAATATTGCGCTAATTTTCCTTTTTTTTATGCGCTCTTTTCTTAAGCATTACTACATTGCATAAATTTTCCACTTTTTACCGTATAAATTAATTTGCACTAATCTTTCTTTTACTTTAGCCTAATTAAATTCATATGCACTTTACTTTTTTCTCAATGCGCATTTTTAAACTTGCACCTTCTTAACATAATTGCATATATATATATATATATATATATGCATCTATTCATTTTTTATATATTCATTTTAATTTGTTTGTATATATATAATTCTCTTATGTGTATACAAACTTTATACCTTATAACTTCTTCATACGGTGTCCGTTTTATGCAAACCAAATGTCTGTCTTGACCAGAATTTCGAGATGGATGCAATGACGTAGTCCATTTCCCTTAATTTTGAATATTAATTTAATTATTATTTAATTTATCCTCTTTTAATGTTGTTAAAATATGGCGTGTTACATTCTCCCCTTCTTAAAGGATTTTGTCCCTGAAATCTCCAAGTTAAGAAGAATGTATCCTACCATCCACGTCCATCTACTCATCCACCAATTACAGGCATCCATTGTCCTTAAAAATTTCTAATGCTTATATGAGTATATGCAATGGTGTGTGTATATGTCCCAATACTAATGCGAAAATCAGGCGATCTACTGATCTGTTGATCACCCTAATGCAGTGTATGTTAGTGCCATGAATTCAACATGTATACAAATAATCCTATTATAACATGTAAGTTCTATATGTGTGCACAATCATCCGTCCAAATGCAATATCCATGTAATGATACCCATTTTCGTCCATTAAAAGAAGAAAAATGCACACATCCATATGCAGTATGAGAGTGATTGAGCCGATCTAGTGTCTAATGTGTGTGTATATGAATCCATGAGCAACCACTAGCAACCACTTGCATCCATCGAACATAATATGTCTCAAACACATGTTTACAATCATGGGATTTCCTACTTAAAGGTCAAAGATTTGATCAATAGGATATACTCAGATGATAGAAGCAAGTGTGAATAAAAGCTTTTGGAAGAGAAGTTAAGAACATTCCCTTGAAAAAAAAGGGTACGAAGCGCAAAATCTTGTCTTCGGTCTTCCAAGTTGCATCCTCTTGGTTACGTAGTGTCCTAACCTCTGATCCCAGGATACGGCTTGGAACTCGTCTAATTGTTGCCTCCCGTTCCACTTCTACTTCCCCAAGCATACTCAGCTCAACAAATTCTGTTGTGTCATGCAAAAATTTTCCTAAATGAACATCCGCTAATCTCTCCGGTATCTTTATCTTATAAGCCATTTGAATTCTTTCCATTATGGGAAGTGGTCCTACAAATTTTGATGCGAGTTTCCCTACAGTTCCAAGACTAACCACATCCTTCCAAGGTGATATCTTGATGAAACCATGTCTCCCACCTCTACTCAATATTGGTTCTTTCTTTATCCATGTGTGACTTCTGCTTGTCCTGAGCTATCTTCATGCGCCTACAGATAAGATTGATAGATGCATCAAGAGACTCAAGGAAACTAAGCATGACAGACCCTTGCGGGTCACAAGAATCTCGAGGATCCTCCCATGGCAAGTCAAAAGTATAATGACCCTCCTCTTATAATCTAGATTGGCACCATACATGGCTAGCCAATCCATACCTAGAATCAAACCATAACCCATAAACCCGAGCACATATGCGTCACACTCAAATTCGATGCCTAAGACAGATATTCTCAAACCCCGACAAATCATGGACCAGTGAGCTGAACTACCAATGGGGTTTGAGATAATAATGGGATCCACTATCATACTAGTATTATGTGCAGAGACTCAACCACAGAACTAGATATAAATGAATGTGAAGCACTAGAATAAAAAAGAGTTCTAATAGGGTGATTGGAAAGAGGAATCAAACCTTCAACAAAAACTTCCTTACCTCTATCCGGTATGATGGCTACGAGAGCATACACCTGCCCTCCATGGGATCCTGCCCTTTGGCCTTGTCCTTGCCTCTTTGGGCACTCTTTAGCAAAGCGTCCGACTTCTCCACAACCGAAGCAAATATTCTTCCTTCTTTTGCAGTCCTTTACCAAGTGACCCTCACGCTCACAATTGCGGCATTTCCTTTTATCCTTAACTTTGTTATTCTTTCCGCCTTTTTGTCGTTACTGTTGTCCTTTCTTAAGCCATACTTTCTTGTTTTGTGTTTCCTCAACCTTTGCTTCTTTCATTTTAGAGAAACCATCTACTCGCGACGGTGGAGGAACAACGATTGCAGCTGGGGGAGGGATGTCTCCTTAGTTCCGAGTTGGTGCCGTGGCTTTAAGATACCTACAGAACCAATCCGATATTTCAATGCCCTCGGGAATATAAGGTTCCCCAGACATGCTGAAAAGAAAAAGGAAAGAGATTTAGACAAAGAACTGAAGGATATTACATATGGCTTTGGGGGGATATGTTTATTAAAGCAGACTTTTTTTCTTTTTGAAAAATGCTTTCTTAAAACATTTTTGAAAATAATTCTCAAAAACTTTTATCTAATCTAGTAACCTTCAACTCTGGTACCAAGTGTGACACCCCACGTCCATTAATGTCACTCAATAAAGGAATGCATTAAGTTTCCTGAAGCATTATAGGTAAACAGAAACATAAATATTACAAGACAGATATAAAAGTAACAACGGAATTTAAATTTTTGTTTCAAATATAAATCATAACATCGTGGTCCAAAATATCACAAATCTGAAACTACATAAAACCCATTACAATAATATAAAACTTTGGTCTTGTACCATCAGAGTACAGAAAATACATAAAAAGATTAATTCCCCAAAAGAGACAAAGCCATAGTAGTTAAAGATAGAAATTGAGTAGTACTTCAAAGCTGCTCCAAGCAAGATGATAACCAAGTCCTGACTAAGCCTGAGAATTCCTACCCTGTGAACCTGGAGGGGAAACGGAAGAAAGAAGAGGAAACAAAAAGGGTCAGACATAAAGTCTGGCGAGTCCAGTTAGTTTTAGCAAGTAAATAAGTAAAAGTCGACATATAAAATGGGCAAGAAAGATAACATCATAAAAGGTAAGTACAACCAGGTAAACATGATAGAGTTAATATGCTTCCCAAGAGGTTACTCTGTTTATTCTCTACACTAATACTAGTATAACCAGAATGAGATGATCCCCAATATGTACAAGCTGGTAGACTTAGGCATACTTCTGGTGAGAGGTTTTAACCACATACAATCCACAGGCAACCCCAATAACTAACTCATAAACTTACCAGAGTCAATATGTACCCTAACCACTACCCTAAACGATCGGCTCCCTAGTCCGTAGATACCCTGTGCTGGCCCTACAGTAGGGTGTATCACTCCCTAAAGTGGCAACCCTTCGTTTTACTGATTTGCACAACCATATCTGTTGGTGTCACGACGTCTTATTCTCCTTTGTCCGGACTTTGCATGCACATGACTCGGTCGGTACATGCCGCCCACACCGTCCTCCACGTTTGGATATCTTACAATGAGCCCGGTAAGCGTGCCCCAACTCCGACCTAGGGTGGAGTCCTCGCTCGATACCGTTATATGGGTTACTGACTGAAATGGGTCCCATACACAAGATGATACAAGCTCTCCCCCTTGTCTTATATCCCCACAAGGATTTCCTCAGGTTATGTGTACCTATTAGTGTCTTTAATTACATAACCCCCATAGGTTAAGTTTGTGGGCCCATATATAAATATTATCCACCCCCCTTAAGTTTTACTTAAACCATCCACTAATTCAAGCATGTTTATTTAACGATTAAGTTTTGTTGGCCTATATGTAAATATTACCCATCCAACCCAGATATTCTTAACCCTCACACTGTATTCAACCCAGTTTACTTAACCCCTACTCAAGTTAACATGTTCATAAAATCCCTATGGATTCAACTAGCTTAAATATTACAGATGAACGGGTTATCCCCATTCACATTGACTTCTTTTCACTTGCCAAAATTCCACTTGCTTATTAATTTCATATAAGTATAACTTAATCCATTTAAGTTTATTAATAAGACCTATCACATGTTATTCTTTAGATCGTAATTACCGGAAGTAATCTTAAAATCCCTTTTGGTATTATTCATTATCTGATTCCATAGTTATAATAACATGTTTTACTTAATATGTAATTAAGTATACTTCATCCCAGTTCACCTGTTTTCTATTCAACGTATTACTACAACTTGACGTTGTTTACTTATTAACTTAGTTTTCTTAACTAAGGTTTACTAATAAGCTTTCTTTCCTTTTATTATAATTTATGTTGTAATTTCCACTTGTCCCTAGGGCAAGCCTACCTATTATATACAACATTTTCATTGAAGTAATTAGTCATTGTAAGTTACTATCATTCCTTGTTTAATCCAATTCATTACCATTTATCCATTTATGGTTATAATGCGCTAGACCTCCCATTAAGCTTACAACTTGTGGATGCTGGATGTGCCTGGCGGGTCCGGGTAGATTTATTCCACAAATCAGGCTTAACCTCATGACTTAGCATGTCTCATATATGTGCACTTAGACCTCTCACATTAGATTCTCCACTTGTGGTTGCTGGATATGCCGGATGGGTCCGGGAAGACTTCCACCATAAGTGTAATCTAACCTCGGGTCTAAGTGCAGTTTACAATTGATTATTGTAATTCTAGGCATCCTTCTATTTAATCAATTATACCTATGCCATTATAGGTTTTACATACCAATTTTCCTAAGTTGTTCATATTGAACTATATGCCCCAATTTAGTGTTCTGATCAAAATTTGATTATTGCCCCAATTTCATATTCACACGTTACATTCAAGTTATGCCTAAACTTTCAATTACATGTTATGCCCATTTTTCACTATTTTCCCCTTGTTCCCCATTTTAACGTATTCACATATTTCAGCGGCATGCCTAGGCTCAAAAGAAGCTAGGCTATATAAAAATAAAAGGGAAAGATGAAGAGAAGATAATAGAAAAGATAATACTAACATAGACGACATAAATGACAGAATTTAGGCATAAACATATAATGACAAGTCAGGTATTACTGGGACAGATCTAACAACACATGATAATGGACTGAATCTGACATAATAGGGATGTTATAATGGGCATGATTAGATGTAAACAAGGATTTAAATGTTCAACTAATGACAGATCCAAATTATATACAAAATGATAGGCACAATACGATCCAGACAACAAATTATAATCAAACATGGATCTGACATAATAAAGGTTTAGATCCAAATTAACATGATAGGTACAAAATGATCTAAATTGTGTATTAGATCTATAACCAAAAGTATATCTGACATGATAAATATTAAGATCTAAATCATAGCTACGTCAGAATATCATAGATTCACAAATTACAACAGATCTGGTATGATTCAGTCACAAGGCTAGATCCAAGTTACAGTCATATCATATTTACTTTTATTTATTTAAATCTAAAGGTAACTTAAACTCACAATGATCGGATTTAGAAAAATAGAAGGAGAAAAATGGAGGTTGAATCATAGATCTTACTTGAAACACTTGAATCTCTAAACTTGATTTATTTGATTGCAGAAGAAGGGAAAAATATTTGATTCAGTCCAAGCATCGATAGCATTTGGCCTCCATTATTTTTGGTGTGCAAAAACATGAGAAATGGGTGCTTATTTATAGCACAGGGTCAATGAATCAAGTCACAAAACAAGTCCACATTCAAAAACTATGCAATGTTTGATAGTCTATGTTTAAACACTAAATAAATGGGACTTTTATTTCATGCTTCCTTTTCTCAATATATTCCTTACCTTGCCTTTCTTTGGTTGTTCCTTATCTTTACCAAAGTTGAATTATATATAAATATATATACATTTCCTTATCTTTCTCTTTAACTAATGCAATAAATGTCCATTTATAATGCATTAATAATATACTACTTTTTAATTTGAATTTTTATTGTATACGTTTGCAGCAATAAATGTCCATTTATAATGCATTAATAACATACTAATTTTTAATTTGTATTTTCATTGTATATGTGCATGCCTTACATTAATTTTTCCCCTCTTTTCATCTTGTTTTTCTTTCTTTCTTTTGTATGTATATATACATACATATTCTTTATCTTTTTAAATGTTACTTAATAACATTTATTTCCTTCCACCCCTAACTTGCATGCATAGATGTGTTTCTGCTTTTAATTCATATTCCCCTTATTTTGTTGCATGCAAACCTATTTAATTATCGCATCAATTACTTTACTCTTATTAACGCATGCCTATTACATGCCACTTAATGCAATCCATGCATAGATCCTTCCCTCCTTTTTAAACAAATTAATTAATTGCACGCATTTGTATTTTAGCCTTTTATTCATTTATTTTATTCAATGTGTTTAATTTATTGCATGTAATTCAATTCCCTTACATGCATCCTTTTCTCACCTTGTATAAAACGTTTCTCATGCATGCATTGCGTTATTTGTTTGCATTTATCTTCTTCCTTTTTTAAATACATACATCACTTTGTTAATCTATTCATTTTTATTTACTCCTTTTTACCGCATGCATTATTGTGCTAATTTTCCTTATTTTTATGCGCTCTTTTCTTAAGCATTATTGCGTTGCATTAATTGCATAAGTTTTCCTCTTTTACCGTACATATTAATTTACACTAATCTTTCTTTTACTGTAGCCTAATTAAATTCGCATGCACTTTTCATTTTCTCAATGCGCATTTTTAAACTTGCACCTTCTTAACATAATTGCACATTAATATACATATATGCATCTATTCATTTTTTTTATATATTTTAATTTGTTTGTACATATATAATTCTCTTGTGTGTATACAAACTTTAAACCCTTATAACTTCTTCATACGTTGCCAGTTTTACGCAAACCAAATGTCTATCTTGACCAGAATTTCGACACGGACGTAATGGTGCACTCCGTTTCCGTTAATTCTAAATATTAAATTAATTATTACTTAATTTATCCTCTTTTAATGTTGTTAAAATACGGGGTGTTACAGCCACACTTTCTTGTTTTGTGTTTTCTCAACCCTAGCCTCTTTCTTTTCATCTTTGTCTTCTTCATGCATCAATGCCACATAACTGAGTTACTCAAAAGTTGCTCCCATCGAAATATGGGACATAGATAATCCATGGAGGGGATCATTCAGTCCTCTAGCAAACCTCAAGGCTTTCTTGTGCGGGGTATTCACTAGCTCCAAACCAATCCTCGCCAATTGGTTGAACTTATTAACATACTTTTTCATAGACATAGCTCCTTGCTTAAGCACCAAAAATATATCCGTTTGCATACTTTGCTCGGCTTGAGAAAGAAACTTCATTTCAAACCTCTATCGGAAATCATCCCATGTCTCAACTGGGCGTCCCGCTTGAGTCACTTCCTACCAGAACGAAGCCTCGTCTTTCAACTGCCATACGACTAACTTAATCTTCCTACGACTGTCAACTTCGAAAATTCCGAACAAATCCTCCATCTCTTTGAGCCAATTCCTTGCTTATACGAAAGTCTCTGTTCCTCAGAATGGCTTTCCGCCCATAGCACAGAAGTCCTTGCAGATCTTAGAGAAATTATCCACTCGCGGAGAAGGTGGAATGACGGCTGCAGCTGGGCGAGGAGCGTTTGCTTGGCCTCTGGTAGGTTTCGTAGCCTCCAGATACCTTGGGAACTAACCAGGTATCTGTACGCCCTCAGGAATATTAGGTATCCCAGACATGCTGAAAAGCAAAGTAAAAAGGGATTTAAATATAGAATCGGAAGATATTACTATGACTTTAGAGAATATGTTTTTCAAAACAGACTTTTCTTTTGAAAATGCTTTCCTTTAAAAACCTTTTTGAAAATAATTTTCAAAATCTTTTATTTGATCTGGTAACCTTCAGCTCTGATACCAAGTGTGACACCCCACGTCTGTTAATATGGATCGTTAAGAGAATGCATTAAGTTTCGTGAAGCGTTATAGGTAAACAGAAACATAAATATTACAAGACAGATATGAAATAGCAGTGGAACTTAAATATTTATTAAAACAGAAAGCATAGTGGTTTAAAACCCAGTTACATCATGTAATAACCCGGAAATCTGAGCCAATTTAAAATTTATATTTTGGCAATTTTAGTGAATTTTGGATATTTAAAATGGATTATTTTAAATAACGACAACAAGAAATTTATTTTGAATAGAATTAGAACATATATATTTATTTGAATCGTCGTTAGAATATAAATATTTTATTTTAATTATAAAAGGAATTGAAAATGGCGCGGTAGTTTGAAAATTCGATTTCAAATTTCAAATGAATGTACAGGATTCAAAATAAACCGAATTTTAGCGAAACCAAAAATATTAGAATCTATTTGAGAATATCTTTCCAATGATTCCGAAAAATTGAAATTTCATAGTAGGGATAAAAAGTTATGCCCAGTTGAAATTTCAGAATAGTCGCTATGGAATTTTGGCCCTTAAATATAGCAATTTTGCAAACGATCTCTGTTTTCGACGAAACCACTTTTGTTGGATCCGAGATTCAAATTATTTCTAGATTCCAAAATTCATAATTTTCTGAATCAATATGTGAGCGTGGCAGAGGAAAACGTGTTTTGACCATTTCAGTTGAATTTAATTGACTGGAAAATGGCCATTTTTCAAACGGTCTCAGAATTCAACGAAATTTGATTTTTTAGGACCGTATCGTCAATACGAAGCTAGAAAATATTATTTGGGAATTTTTAGAGTCCGTATTTGGCCCCGGTAAATTGAAATGTGCATTCAAATTCAATATACTAATTTATATTTTGAGTTTGACGAAAACTAATCAAAACGAGCGAATCAGCCTACGATACATATCCCATTGTGTTCGGAATGGGGTTAATTAGCTAGGGATGACAGTCGGTGAGTTAGATTTCGAGCTCGAAATAAAAAAGTTGCTTTATGAAATTTTAAAATAATAAAATATATAAATTTTTATATAATCAACCCCTCCTTCCTCTTTTACCAAGTCAACCCCCCCTTCAAAATCGAAATCGAAGAAAAAAAAGGGAAAGCCTCCTGCCTATCATCGCCCCCCACCTCGCGTCGCCGCCACCCACCAATGACCGTGCGCGCAGCCAAGCCTCCCCGGGCGCTCGACCATCCTCCAGTGCCTCCTCCCTCCGATTTAAAGCCCCAAGCCCTGAAAACCGAACCACCCCCAACCCCCACGACCGCCGCAGGTCACCTGGAGCACGATCGCCGCACCAAGGTCCCACCGCCGCGCCGGAGCTCCCCTTCCCCCTCCTCAGCAACGTGAAACTCCCCTCCCTCCTTTAAATAACTGTAAGTGTTTACATTTGTTTATTTTTGTTTGTTTATTTTCTTTTCTGTTTTATTTTTAATATAAACGAAAGTTTTGAATTTTTAGACGAAAGAAAAGTGAGTTTTTATTTTTATTTGTTAATGTAAAAAGGTTTGATTATTTTATTTTACATAAAAAGCAGTGATTTTAATCCTATAGAAATCTTTAATTTTAGTTAAGAAAGCTTTTATTTTTAACAACACAAAATATAATTTTTATCTTATAAAGATAATAAAGTTACGATTTTTATTATAGAAAGACGTGATTTTTATTGTAGGAAAGATATGATTTTTGATTAGGTTAAAGATTAGATTTTTGTAAATATAAAGTTTTGATCTTTATTCATATGAAGATTAGATTTTTAACACTATAAAGATTATATTTTTAATGAAGAAAAGATAAGATTTTTAGTCAGATAAAAATTCGATTTTTAGTTGTATAAGAATGTAAATTATATATGTGGCTTTAATATAAAAATATGATTTGATTTATATGAGTAGCCGATAAAGTTACGATCTTTAGTTATGTAAAGATTAGATTTTTCCTTATGTAAAAATTAGATTTTTAATAACGTGGAGGAATGATTTTTATATTTGAAAGGATATGGGTTTTATATATATAACGTTATGATTTTTATCTAAGTGAAGAAGCGATAAAAATGTGATTTTTATCTACGTGAGGAAACGATAAAAATGTGAATTTTATCTAGGTGGAGTTGAAATAAAAATGTAATCTTTTTATATGTAGTAGCATTGTAAAAATATCATAAAGGTATGGTTTTTATATGGAAGTAGCGAAGGAAAAATATGATCTTTATTCTAAAGAGAGCGTTATAAAAATATAATTTTTATTATATTACTAGCAAAATAAAAATATAATTTTTATCATGGAAGTAGCGGTGTAAAGGGGTGATTTTTACATATGTAATAGAGATATAAAAATATGATCTTTATATATAAAAATATGATTTTTATATGGAGAACGGCGAGAGAAAATTATGATTTTTATTTTATGAACATCGATATAAAAATTCGATTTTTATATATAAGAAGTGATAATAAAAATGTGATTTTTAATATGAACAGTGTAGAGAAGACTGCGTTGGAATGACAGGTAAATCCAGACTGTTCTGAATTTCAGAAATGAAATGGAGGATTGGAACCCTCAGTGAGAAATCCTCACTTTTAATTTGTTTTCTAGTTGAAATATATACTAGGATGCAGACGGTGCTTAGCAGCGCCCGACACCCATTGTCCACAGACCATGGATGACTTGTTTGTTTGATTGATGTGTTGTGAAAATTGATTGTGTGATGTGGAATGGATATTTTATAGTTAAAGATATAAATTTTAACGTGTATATAAAATAAATATTTATAAACAAATCAGACGATTTGTTTATGTACACCCATTTGACTGATATTGATTGGGACGATAAATTTTACACATCGCCCAACTAAACAAATAAAAATCTGTGTTTGTTGATTTGAAACCCCATACGGGGTGTTGGGATGATATTTGGCGTACACTAATCCCAATTATTTAGTTGTATGTCGATTGATTGGTCGACAGACTGTGTAAGCGTTAATTATTTATATTTAATGCTTATGCAGTTGTGTGGTGCACTCTGGATGATGGTTGATTATTTATCGTTGCTATTATATGCATGTGTTGTAGGGAATCCATATAATTAACATTATATGGTAATTGATTGGGCCTCATTCCAATTTGGAAAATAAAGAATATTATAAAATGAAAATTCATGCATGAATAAAATAAATATTCATGTGTTGAATAAAATATATATTCATATGTTGAATAAATGAAAATTCATGTGTTGAATAAAATATATATTCATGTGTTGAATAAAAGAAAATTCATGTGTTGAATAAAAAATATATTCATGTGTTGAAGAAAATATTCATTTGTTGAATAGAATAACGAAGTTATTGAAATATATAAAGTCGTGTTGATTAGATATGCACCATTTTGGCGCGAACGATATTTATATTGATTATATTCGTTTTTATAATGAATATTGGAAAGGAATTGATTTCAAAATATAATTTTTAGAAATACTATCATTTATATATCGATGATATGGAATATTCAATTTTGATTTGAAATTGAATATGAAGTTGAAATCGTTTTGAAAACGAATTTAAAATGATTTATAAAATATGTTTTAAAAGAAAATCGACGAAATAATATATATATATATATATATATATATATATATATATATATATATATAATGGCCTGAATAGAACGCGCCGCGCTGTGGCAGTTCGCGAATTTCGACCATTGACTTCGAATGGATATTACGGGAGATTTGACCGTCGGATTCTCCTAAAACTGGAACCGTTGGGTTCGTATCGAAAAGAGCTTTCTAACGAATATTAGAGATTTGAAATCTAATGGTCGGATTTGGAATTATGTCCAAATCGAATTTGGAAAAGGTCGCTATAAGTGCAGTTCGATGGCCATTGATGGAAATCGACTGTACGAGCCTTGATAAAATTATTAAAAAAAGTGATAATTTGTGTAAAATCATAAGAAATGATTTGTGAAGAATTAGGATGAAAAATTCCAAATTTGAAAAGATAAAAATAGATTTTTATCGAAATGAACTAGTTTTGAACTAGAATTATAATCCCATTTATTTTTAACATAAATAAAGTGGATTTGAAATGGTTTTGAAAATAACCAGAATTTACAATATATAAAGTGGAAATGGATTTGAATCGAAATTGTCTTTGGAATATTTCAATGTTGGATTTCGTGATTATGCAGATATTGTTATGGAAATTTGAAAGATATATTTATATCATTATTTCCAATACGATATTTGTGGGTCGTAGAATTTGATATTGAATATAAGCCGATATATTTTCTATTCAGAGCCTTGTATTTAATATCAAATGGGATTTAGGTTTGTCGTGAATGGTGTCTTCATTAACACTGTTCTTAAACCCAGTTGAGAAAAAGATTAAATCTTTTTATTTAGATTTAATGAAGTATACCAATTAAATGGTATTTAATTGGAATTGAATTTGAATTTGAATTTATTTTTGGGTTTATCATGAACGGTGTTTTAAATAACACTTGTTCTTTAACCCAATAATTAATGGAATGTGATTTGGGTTATCGTGAATGGTATCTTTAATAATACCGTTCTTAGACTCAACGGAGTTAAGAAAATCTAAAACTAACTGGAGATTAGTTAAGTTGAATGGTTTCCTGGGGATTGATCCGATGTTGGTTTCGGGGTTAACACTTAGGGAATTATTCACTTACTAATTTACGGTTAAAGGCTGATGGAATAGAATGTGATTTTGGGTTTATTGTGAACCGTGTTTTAAACGACATTGGTTCTTTAACCCAGTTAAAGACAGAATATGATTTCCCAAGTTAAACAATCATTAATATTGATTTTTGGGAAGATTAAAACCATGTGGAGTTTTAATGAATCTTTAATTAGATTGAAATGATCGAGAATGGAGTATCACCAGTTTTGCTCCAGGCGATAGTTAAATCTTTAATTAGATTAGAACGTGAAATGGTAATTGAATTTACCGATAACACCGTGGTGTTACAAATGAAGTATTACCAGTTTTACTTCATGGGATGAATAGGTTGGGATTGGGAAATTAAAATAAATGATTACTTCGATAAGGTTCATTAATCCCGACTAGTTTGGATAAACCATAATGTGGTTTGAATTGATATTCAAAAGAAGATTAAAGAATAAATTTAAAGAATTAATCTTTGATAAAATTAATGGGAACCTTTCCCAAAGTATAAGAATATTCTTAATTGGAATGAGGCGTATGTTGTGTTTGTGTAACAGTTGTTTATAAAATACGCGAGTTATTTGGAAAGATCAGGTTTATCCCATTCTGAATAACTGATACGACGATTAGTCGAAGATGAAGACGGTGGTTGAAGACCGGAGGTCTTCACGTCGTTTGGATAATTACTGATGATCTTGATTGGGTCATACACCCAAGAGGAGGGAATCAGTTGGTGATCGTCCAGACGTACTTGGAGATCGATGGATATGCGAGGTACAAGGTGCCTCCGGTTTCGTTCAGACCCAGAACGGACTTGTAAATGGACTGTGTGTCTGACATTGGATATCATTCTGTGTGATTGATGGATATCGGTTGCATGGAGTGGTTTGCATGTGTGGCATGCTAAGATGCAAATGATCAAGGCTTCTGTTGAAAAGAAGAGTCATGTGGTTGATGATCAAAGCACGACCTATGTGGCATTGCTTTGTGTAGCGTGGATTCGCGAGCCTCACACCCCGGTTATGAACCAGAAACGGGAGAAGGACCTCAGGGAGATCATGCATTTCCTTCTAGGTAGAAGTGGCGTCAGTGATTTTACACGCCCTGACGAGTTTGACTTATGTGGTTGTTGGATTGCGAGGCGCCTCGGATATATCAGTGACTATGTGGAGCCGATGGAGTCATTGGACTCATTGACACCCCATAACATGGAGAAACGTAGTGTTCAGGCATTATAATCCACATCGGTGGACCGGCCATGACAATCCAAGGCTTGCTTGCGCGCTTGCCTGAGGGGCGGGCTAGAGCGTCTCGAATTCGGTAAGGACGATCCCTTGCCTTGGTTCATAGATGGAAATCCAACTTCCAATACGTGACTTTGCGGTTTTGATTGTAGAGCCTAGTATGGCGACATAGTGGTATGGGGCACTTATGCCGTCTATGATTGATACTTATGATTGAAATTGTTTTGACACTATACACTTACAGTAATAATAAAAGATGAATTTTAACGTATCAAGCATTCTTTGTCTGTTATAAGGTAAAAACCTATCCTCCGGCTTGTGTTGCATTGTGTGATGGGACCTGGGTCTTATAATAGCTTCATTGTTCTTTATTTAGCATTGCGCTGTTGTTTTATGCACTGGTATTCTTGGGAGGAAACCCGTTCCATGTTATATGGCGTGGTCCCTTGATTTACCTAACTTTAAAATAAAGATTAATAACTGT
The DNA here is from genome assembly GCA_030737875.1 of Allium sativum. Taxonomy (NCBI): domain Eukaryota; kingdom Viridiplantae; phylum Streptophyta; class Magnoliopsida; order Asparagales; family Amaryllidaceae; genus Allium; species Allium sativum. The sequence continues at coordinate 548,430,921 of CM060912.1, read as the reverse complement.
TTTAGTTCTCACACCAGTCACATGACTGATATGGAGTTTATTGTTTTAACCTAAACTCTGGGTGGCCCTCTTTCCCGCACGGACAACTAGTAGTTTTGGTTTTGCAGAATTATCTTCACAGGATCCTGATTTACAGCTAAAGCGGTATTCGGAAAGCTCTGTATTCGCGTATTACTTTCAGTTGTGTTTTGTATTATTTTCTACTGCTATGTAATGTATATTAATCTCCGATATTTGTCGAATGTATAATATTTATTTATACTCTGTTATATTCCTGTATTGTGATGAATTGTTGTAATAAACAATGAAATGTTCTTCTGTTTGTGTTCTAAGTCGTCTTATCCTCAATTCAGTCTATTCTTTCCTTCATGGGGAAGTTCGGGTCATCTTAGCTGGTATTAGAGCTTTGGTTTACAGAGCTCAGAGAACAAGACACATTAGAACCATACGAAAGGATTCTTCAGAGATTGGATTAGTAATATCCAATGGGAATGACTCGTTAGAGATGGGATAAGTAGTATCGTAGAACGACTATGAAGAGTATATTTTTGAAATGGAAACAATTTTTGTTTTGAAAATTTAAATCAATTATTCGTATTTTAATATTATTTTTATATTGATTTGGACAATCAGGTAAATAAAGATTTTGCGTATACGTCTGATCCGCATGTAGTTGAAGTTTTAATATACTGGATAGATATAGAATCACACTGTAGTCGCCCGGGAATGATTCTAATGATGGGTACCCATCATCAGTGTTGTGTTCGAGTTTCAAAAGTGGGATATCTATATATTTCCAATTGACTGGTGTGAGAACCAAAATATAGTTAGAATATATTGTTGTGATTTGGCACCAAAAACGTGATTTTTGACTATATATCAAAGTTATGAGTTTAAAAAGATAATCAATTAATTGATTGCTGGTTGTGTTGTTTGATTATTGTCTGATTAATTAAATATTGAACCTTTAGCCAAATTGAACCAAATAGTGAATAGTATTGAAAATTTGTCGCATTTGCATACATATACATGTACTTACATTGAACATGTCATAGCTAGGAGGCTAGAGAAGAGGAATAAAATTGTTTGCCCGACGATTAGGTACATGTTTATTGTATTTCTTGGGTTTTTGATGATTTTATTAGCCGATTGGCTAGCTGCTTGGCTGTTTCTTTTTCTTTTTGGATTGCTGAGGGCCATGGGAGGCTATTTGAAATATCTCGAAGATCCCGGTATAGGGGAGGTTATGGCGAAATTTTTCGAAAATTTAGGGTGTTAGCCAATTTTTTGAAAAATTTGAAAAGTTCTTAGAAACTGAAAAGTTGAAGAACTTAAGCCGTAAAGAAAATAATGAAAGTTGGGTTGATTAGTTAAACAACTTTTAGCTTCGTTCCTTTTCGGGGACGAAAAGTTTTAAGTGGGGGAGATTGTAATAACCCGGAAATCTGAGCCAATTTAAAATTTTTATTTTGGCAATTTTAGTGAATTTTGGATATTTAAAATGGATTATTTTAAATAATGACGACGAGAAATTTATTTTGAATAGAATTAGAATGTATATATTTATTTGAATCATCGTTAGAATATAAATATTTTATTTTTATTATAAAAGGAATTGAAAATGGCGCGGTAGTTTGAAAATTCGATTTCAAATTTCAAATGAATGTATAGGATTCAAAATAAACCAGATTTTAGCGAAACCAAAAATATTAGAATCTATTTGAGAATATCTTTCCAAGAATCCAAAAAATTGAAATTTCATAATGGGGATAAAAAGTTATGCCCAGTTGAAATTTCAGAATAGTCGCTATGGAATTTTGTCCCTTAAAAATAACAATTTTGCAAACGACCTCTGTTTTTGATGAAACCACTTTTGTTGGATCCGGGATGTAAAATTATTGCTAGATTCCAAAATTCATAATTTTCTGAATCAATATGTGAGCGTGGCAGAGGAAAACGTGTTTTGACCATTTCAGTTGAATTTAATCGACTGGAAAATGGCCATTTTTCAAACGGTCTCAGAATTCGACGAAATTAGTTTTGTTAAGACCGTATCGTCAATACGAAGTTAGAAAATATTTTTTGGGAATTTTTAGAGTCCGTATGTGGCCCCGGTAAATTGAAATGCGCATTCAAATTCAATATACTGATTTATATTTTGAATTTGACGAAAACTGATCGAAACAAGCGAATCAACCAAAATACATATCCCATTGTGTTCGGAATAGGGGTAGTTAGCTAGGGATGACAGTCAGTGACTTCGATTTCGAGCTCGAAATAAAAAGTTGCTTTATGAAATTTTAAAATAATAAAATATATAAATATTTATATAATCAACCCCCTCCTTCCTCTTCTGCCAAGTCAACCCCCCTTCAAAATCGAAATCGAAAAAAAAGGGAAAGCCGCCTATCTATCGTCCCTCCCCCCACATCGCGTCGCCGCCGCGCAGCCAAGCCCGCCTCCCCGGCCGCTCGATCCTCCTCCAGCGCCTCCTCCCTCCGATTCAAAGCCCCAACCTGAAAAACGAACCACCCCCAGCCCCCACGACCGCCACCGGTCACCTGGAGCACCACCGCCGCGTCGGAGCTCCCCTTCCCCCTCCTCAGCAACGTGAAACCCCCTCTCTCCTTTAATTAACTGTAAGTGTTTACATTTGTGTATTTTTGTTTGTTTATTTTCTTTTTTGTTTTATTTATAATATAAACGAAAGTTTTGAATTTTTAGAAGAAAGAAAAGTGAGTTTTTATTTTTATTTGTTAATGTAAAAAGGTTTGATTATTTTATTTTACATTAAAAAGTAGTGATTTCAATCCTATAGAAATCTATGATTTTAGTTAAGGAAAGCTTTGATTTTTAACAACACAAAATATAATTTTTATCTTTTAAAGATAATAAAGTTATGATTTTATTATAGAAAGACGTGATTTTTATTGTAGGAAAGATATGATTTTTGATTAGGTTAAAGATTAAATTTTTGTTAATGTAAAGTTTTGATCTTTATTCATATGAAGATTAGATTTTTAACACCGTAAAGATTATACTTTTAATGAAGAAAAGATAAGATTTTTAGTTAGATAAAAATTCGATTTTTAGTCGTATAAGAATGTAAATTATATATGTGGCTTTAATATAAAAATATGATTTGATTTATATGAGTAGCCGATAAAGTTACGATCTTTAGTTATGTAAAGATTAGATTTTTCCTTACGTAAAAATTAGATTTTTAATAACGTGGAGGAATGATTTTTATATTTGAAAGGATATGGGTTTTATATATATAACGTTATGATTTTTATCTAAGTGAAGAAGCGATAAAAATGTGATTTTTATCTACGTGAGGAAACGATAAAAATGTGATTTTTATCTAGGTGGATTTGAAATAAAAATGTAATCTTTTTATATGTAGTAGCGTTGTAAAAATATCATAAAGGTATGGTTTTATATGGAAGTAGCAAAGGAAAAATATGATTTTTATTCTAAAGAGAGCGTTATAAAAATATAATTTTTATTACATTACAAGCAAAATAAAAATATAATTTTTATCATGGAAGTAGCAGTGTAAAGGAGTGATTTTTACATATGTAGTAGAGATATAAAAATACGATCTTTATATATAAAAATGTGATTTTTATATGGAGAATGGCGAGAGAAAATTACGATTTTTATTATATGAACATCGATATAAAAATTTGATTTTTATATATATGAAGTGATAATAAAAATGTGATTTTTAATATGAACAGCGTAGAGAAGACTATGTTGGAATGACAGGAAAATCCAGACTGTTCTGAATTTCAGAAATGAAATGGAGGAGTGGAACCCTCGGTGAGAACTCCTCACTTTTAATTTGCTTTCTAGTTGAAATATATACTAGGATGCAGACGGTGCTTAGCAGAACCTGACACCTGTTGTCCACAGACCATGGATGACTTGTTTGTTTGATTGATGTGTTGTGAAAATTGATTGTGTGATGTGGAATGAATATTTTATAGTTAAAGATACAATTTTTAATGTGTATATAAAATAAATATTTATAAACAAATCGGACGATTTGCTTATGTACACCCATTTGACTGATATTGATTGGGACGATAAATTTTACACATCGCCCAACTGCACAAATAAAAATCTGTGTTTGTTGATTTGAAACCCCACACGGGTGTTGGGATGATATTTGGCATACACTAATCCCAATTATTTAGTTGTATGTCGATCGATTGGTCGACAAACTGTGTAAGCGTTAATTATTTTATTTTAATGCTTATGCAGTTGTGTGGTGCACTCTGGATGATGGTTGATTATTTATCGTTGCTATTATATGCATGTGTTGTAGGGAATCCATATAATTAACATTATATGGTTATTGATTGGGCCTCATTCCAATTTGGAAAATAAAGAATATTATAAAATGAAATTCATGTGTTGAATAAAATAAATATTCATGTGTTGAATAAAATATATATTCATGTGTTGAATAAATGAAAATTCATGTGTTGAATAAAATATATATTCATGTGTTGAATAAAAGAAATGTAACAACCCGAATTTTATAACATGTTAAAACAAGAAATCATGGCAGAATTAAATAATAAAATCAGAATCAAGGGAAACGGGCTGTGCCATTGCGTTCGTCTCGGAAAAATACGCGAAATAGAGTCCAAGTTTTCGAGAATCGGAGTCCGCATGACCAAGTTATGGCCCGTCAAAGTTTTTAGAAAATTTCAAGTTCAAAACAGTTTAAAACTAGAGCCAAATTCGAATTCAAACACACAGAGGGCAGGGCGGGAAAATTCACGCCCAGGTCAAGTCGATAGGGGTGTCGACTGCACAGTCGACACCACCCCCCCTCATGTCGACTGCCCAGTCGACATGGGTGTCGACATGGGTGGTCCGGCCAAGATGGCCTGGGTGCACCTGCTTGGTCTTGTGCTCTGTTCTGATGGCCTGTGACGGATTTTGAGGGTTCAGATCTGTTCTAGGGTTTATCTAAGGGCCTAAATTAGCTCCTGCTTCTATAAAAACACCCTAAGACCTAACCTAATTCATAACAAATCATTCTTACACCTAAATGCTGCTGGAATCTCTCTTGAGCCATGGCCGCCGTCTCCAAATTAAAGCTTAAGCGTTCAAACTCAAATCAAAGATCAATGCTTCTACAACAAATTCAAGAGGATAGATCAATGACACTGCAACTTTCTACGACAAATTCACTCCCTAATTCATTAGCTGTTCTCTGTAAGTTCTAGTTATTTTCAGATCTAAATATTTAATTATAATATGGCGATGAAATAAAGTGAAATTGATGTAAGTTTAGCCATATTTGCGGAATGTGAATTAAGATTAAAATCATGTTTTGCGATCAAATGAAAATAGTACGATGCTTATTATGTTTGGTTATGTTGTATAATATTATGCCAGTGATTTGATTCTATTATCATGTTGGATTGGGAAATATTGAGTACAATGTTTGTCATGTTGTATAATATGCCAGTGATTTGATTCTATTATCATGTTTAATTGGGAATTATTGATAAGTTTATTATGCAAGTTTATGTTGTAGATTCATGCGACAAATTGTCAAATCTACATGTTTATGTATAGGAAAAACCTATGCCACACTTATCACATATTTGTGATTAGCTTGTGAGTATGTTAATTTAATCTATGTTACCAAGTAACGCATGTGTATGTTGATTAGCCTATGTTGCTAACTCGCATATACGTATGTTGATTTGCCTATGTTGCAAATTAACATATGTATATTGATTAGTTCATATTGCTAATTCTCATGTATGTATGTTAATATGGCCTATGTTAAAAATACACATAAATGTTGAATTAGCTTATAATTGCGAGTTCACACTTATGACACTATAATGTTCATAATGGTTATTTTGCAAGTTCACCCCTGTAATGTTCATGATGTCATTTTGCAAGTTCACCCCTGTAATGTTCATGATGCCATTTTGCAAGTTCACCCCATTATGTTCACATTAATAATGCCATCAATGCCAAAATTATACCTTTGTCATGTTTATGATTGTGTATATGTGTACATTAAATTAGGCTAAGTTTTTAGCCTAAACTTTATATCATACGAACGTAAATTAGGCTAAGATAATTAGCCTAATATTAGATGGGGTAACGGTGGGTTAAAACGATTAATTATAGGAAGAATTGCCATAAATTGGTCATTTATCACATAAGTGATTTATGGCATAAAATGGTATTAATTATATACCTAATTTAATGAGATTGATTGGAAACAAATTGGGCAGTAAATTTGAATTTGGACAATTTACATAATTAAAATGTAAATTAGAATTATGGCATAAAATGGTATTAATTATATACCTAATTTAATGAGATTGATTGGAAACAAATTGGGCAGTAATTTGAATTTGAATAATTTACATAATTAATGTAAATTGGAAAATACGAATATGCTTAGCACGAGGTTGGATTGAGTTGTGATGTAAACCTGCCCGGACCCGCCCGGCTGTCTAGTAATCACAGCAATACCTATCCAATGTGGGAGGCTAAGCATTAGGCCCAATAAAGACCCGAGGTTAGACTGAGTTGTGGCGTAAGACTGCCCGGACCCGACCGGCACACCGGCAGCCACAACAATATCTGTCTAATGTGAGAGGTTGGTGCCCTAATAAGACAACTAGAGCTGAGCTAGGGTTGGTAGGGTTAAGTTAACTAGAACACTTAACCAATTTCAACATGTTAACTAAATTGGTGAGTAGGGTTAAGTTAAGTAGAACACTTAACCAATTTCAACATGTTAACTAAATTGGTGGGTAGGGTCAGGTTAATCTGGACACTTAACCAATTTAATATGTTGACTACGGGAGTGGGTAAGGTTAATCAAATGTTTAACCATTATAACATGATTAAACTGGACTAGAGAGTAAGGTTAAGTTAATGAGAACACTTAACTAATACAATGGGTTAATCAGACAAGTGGTTGCGGTTAAGTAGTAACACTTAACCAACATAACAGGACAAGCGGGTGGGTTAAGCTAACTTGAATAAGTTGATAACACTTAACCATTATAATATGACTGGTGGATGGGGTTAAGTTAACATGCACTTAACCAATCTGATGTGATGCGTGGTAGGGTTAAGTAACACATAGGGTTAAGTTAACAAGAAAATTCTTAACCAATGTAACCAGATAGACGAACGGGGTTAAGTTAATAAACCACACTTAACCAATCAAACATAATAAGCGAGAAAGGTTAAGTTAACTAAGGTAAACACTTAACCATGGTAACATAACGAGTAAAAGGGTTAAGTACATATCGGGTTGGTGGGTAATATTAGTAAATATAGGCCCACATACACTTAACCATTAAATACACATGCTTGAATCAGTAGCGGGGTTAAGTACACATCAGGGTTGGTGGGTAATATCAGAGAATATAGGCCCACAGACTTAACCATTAGAAATACCTAGTAACGGGGACCCATTTCAGCAGTAACCCACATTAGGTATCAACGGAACCCTGAGCTAGGCAGGGTGGGGCACGATTACTGGGCTGATTATAAGAGGTCAAATTAGCGGCGGTTGGTGCAGCAGTGCAGGTTCTAACGGAGTGCGGGCGTGCACACACTTCGGCGCAGAAAATTTAGCCACTGGGCATCAGTAGGTATAAAGCTGTGCATCTTGATTGTGTCAGGGTTGCCACCATGGGACTTGATACACCCCATGGTGGGACCAGCACAGGTATCTACAAGTAGGGGGCTGCGTGACACAAACGAGAACTAGGTCAAGTAGGGAGCCGATCGATAAGGTAGTAAGGGTGCATCGAATATATACATGGCCATTGGGGTGATCGAGGTGGAATCCTCATAATCGATGTACACCTGAAGGCTACCATAATTGCGGGGATTGAGAGCACGTTGTAATTATTATATAACACGGGCTACAAGTTGGGACACTAGTAGGGGGTACGGATCCTTGTTACACAGGACACTAGTAGGAATACAGATCATTCCATGTAAGACACTTATGAGGATGCTAGTTAGGTGGTGCAGAGCAAATAGATATCATTTTAATGGTGAAGCTTAGAAACCTTGCGATGTTATTCTTGATAGAAACCATGCGATGTGATACTTGATAGGAATTATGGGATGTTATACTTGATTCATCGTGCCCGAAGTTTATCTTGTTAGCATAGTTTATCTTGTTATCTTAGTTTATCTTGCCAACCTTGTCATCATGCTTATGTTTACTTTCAGTTTATTCATGTCATGTTATCTTTACCTATTTTTATGCTGAAAGTCACAAGGACTTACTCAGTCTTTATGACTGACCCGTTTTGTTTCACCTCTTTTTCTTCCGTCCCCCCCCCCTAGGTTCACAGGGTGGGAATACAGCTTAGTTCGGATCTTACCAAGCTCCAAGGCTCTTTTATGTATGGCTTGGATTTCTCTTGGCTATGGCTTGCTTTGCTTGATTGGGGAACACTACAGTTTGTTTTTATGCTTCTTTGTTTTTGAGCAAGACAGATATTTTAACTATGAAATTGGGTATTGGAAGTTGATGGGCTTTTCTTGTAAACATTTATATTTAATAAATGATTTGAAGTACTTCCACTTTATTTTCCGCTGTTTTATATATGTCTGTCTTGTAATATTTCTGTTCCAGTACCCATAATATTCCATTGAAGTTAAGGCATTCCCTTTGTGAGTGACCTTAACAGATGTGGGGTGTTACATTTGGTATCAGAGCAGAAGGTTACCAGACTGGGCAAAAGTTTTCAAAAAACTTCTAAAATTATTTTCAAAACATTTACGAAGAAGCAAATTTTCAAGAAAATTTTGTTTTAATTAAAAGGCATATTCCCCAAAGACATATGCACTATCTTTTGATTCTCTCTTGAAATCTCTTCTCTCTCTTTTCACCATAGTTTCGTAGGCATCCGACATATGTCGGAGGGCAAAGAAGTACCCAACCTCCGTCTGTAGCCGTGGTAGTTCCATCTGCATCTAATCTTATTTCAAGTTGGGTAGAGTTGCCGTGCGTTGGAGGTAGCTTCGAGAGACTTGTCAACAAACTATACAAGGATAGTAAGAACAAGGAACTAGTTGTTATAGCTTAATCTACGAGGGAGGAAAAAGGTGAAAGGAAAGGGGCCTAAGTGAAAGAATAGTAAAACCCATGACAAGAGAGAGTATCTTTAGTGAGAAGGGACATGCAGTTAAGTATTATAGGACAAGGGTAAGGGACAAGATCGTCGAGAGGGCAATTGAATGCTCTCACTACTAGCGTACCTAAGAGAGTGGTAACATTTCTGTTAAAAGTTTAGCTTTTCATTTCTATCATCCCACTAGAACTTTGTTTTTGTACATCGCATTCTTTTAATTCTGCTTTGAAAGTTGAGTCTCTGCACCTTAGTACTAGCATAGTAGAGGATCCCATTTTTGTCTCAAGTCCTGTTGGGGAAATCGGCTCATTTATTCATGACTTGTTTGGATTTGAGAATGTCTATGCTAAGTGTTGAGTCTAGAAGTAATGTTTTTGTTTTGGGCAATGGGTTGATTCTAGCAATGGAGTGGTTATCCAGTAAGGGTGACCTTCTCGGTTTTGAAAAAAAAAATTGGGGTAGTTAAATTCTTGACTTGCCTCGGTAATACCCTCGAAGTCGCATGTAACCCTTAGGGTTCTATCATGATTTGTTGCCTAGAATCTCTTGACACATTTATTGGTAATTCGTAATCCGCTCAAGTAATGTTCGCCACTAAGGCGGATGGGTCATTTCGCTTATGCATGAGTTGTAGAGAATCACCTTAGTAAGTACATTTGGCAACATGGTTGGCATTTATTTCTAAGAGATAGTTCTTCTGCGTGGAATACCTGATAGTAAGTGGACGAGATCCAAGATTCACTAGTGAATTTTGGAGAGCTTGCATGAAACCATGAGTACGCAGTTATGTTTGAGCCGAGTATACTAGGAGGAGAATAAGTGAAAGTGGAACGAGAGGCAAAAGTGAAATGGATTCCAACCCATATTTTGGAAACAAGAATTAAGAAGCTACGGAATTGTGAAGTTAAAGGCGGTCAAAGTACAATGGAGTTAAGCGCAAAGAAATGCGACTTAGAAGATTGAAGACTAGATTCGCGCATCATATCTCTTTTTAAGAGTATATCCATGATCTCTCTTTTCCTATAGAGCTTACTCACATGCTATCTTTTGTGTATATCCTCTCGGTCCTATCCTCAATCTAATTTCTGTTGCAAACCCCATAGGGAGTATGACTTATCTGTTAGTAACACATGTTGGGGCTTGAGGGTGTTCGTTGGGTTGACTAAACTTTTTGGGTTTTATAGGATACGAGTTGGTTTTAGGAAGGGATTTTCTTGTGACCTAAAAGAAGTCCATCATGCTCAGTTCCCTAGAAACATATATATTGGTTGGGTTGAGTAATTCTTTGGGTGTCAGTCTGATGTTGATTTCGGTCTTCGGGGTTGATGCTTAGAGAGTTCTTCTCCTAATCAATATATATGTGGCATAGATTTCCAGTTTTGACATTTCCTAATGGGCACAAAGTTTTTACTTGCTTCTATCATTCGACTATATCTTTAGATAGGAACAATTGGGTGTAAACAAGTGTTTGAGACATGTTATGATTGATGGTTGCAAGTGGCTGCAAGTGGTTGCCAGTGGTTGCTCGTGGATGCATTTACACACATTAGGCACTAGATCGGCTCAATCACCTTTCATATTGCATATGCACGAGTGTTTACACTTGTTTGTGGATGAAATTGAATGTGTTATCATGCGAATGTTGCATATGGATGGATGTTTGTGCACACATATAGTGTTTATGTGACTAGGACTATTTGCATACATGTTGGACTCATGGCACTTAACATATTTTGCATTAGAAGATCAATCAGGCATGATCATTTACATTAGATAAGGACATATACACACACCTCTTGCATATGTTCATACAGCATTAGAAATCTTTTAAGGACAATGGTTGCCTGTAGATGATGTTTTGAGTAGATGGATGAATGGTTGGTAGGACACATCCTCCCTAACTTAGAGATTTCGGGGACGAAATCCTTTAAGGTGGGGAGAATGCAACAACCCGAATTTTATAACATGTTAAAACAAGAAATCATGGCAGAATTAAATATTAAAGTCTGAATCAAGGGAAACGGGTTGTGCCATTGCATTCGTCTCGGAAAAATACGCGAAATAGAGTCCAAGTTTTCGAGAATCGGAGTTCGTATGACCAAGTTATGGCCCGTCAAAGTTTTCAGAAAATTCCAAGTTCAAAACAATTTAAAACTAGAGCCAAATTCGAATTCAAACACACAGGGGGCAGGGCGGGAAAATTCCCGCCCAGGTCATGTCGACAGGGGTGTCGACTGCACAGTTGACACCACCCCCCCATGTCGACTGCCCAGTCGACATGGGTGTCGACCTAGGTGGTCCGGCCAAGATGGCCTGGGTGCACCTGCTTGGTCTTGTGCTCTGTTCTGATGGCCTGTGACGGATTTTGAGGGTTCAGATCTGTTCTAGGGTTTATCTAAGGGCCTAAATTAGCTCCTACTTCTATAAAAACACCCTAAGACCTAACCTAATTCATAACAAATCATTCTTACACCTAAATGCTGCTGGAATCTCTCTTGAGCCATGGCCGCCGTCTCCAAATTAAAGCTTAAGCATTCAAACTCAAATCAAATCAAAGATCAATGCTTCTACAACAAATTCAAGAGGATAGATCAATGACACTGCAACTTTCTACGACAAATTCACTCCCTAATTCATTAGTCGTTCTCTGTAAGTTCTAGTTATTTTCAGATCTAAATATTTAATTATAATATGGCGATGAAATAAAGTGAAATTGATGTAAGTTTAGCTATATTTGCGGAATGTGAATTAAGATTAAAATCATGTTTTGCGATCAAATGAAAATAGTACGATGCTTATTATGTTTGGTTATGTTGTATAATATTATGCCAGTGATTTGATTCTATTATCATGTTGGATTGGGAATTATTGAGTACAATGTTTGTCATGTTGTATAATATGCCAGTGATTTGATTATATTATCATGTTTAATTGGGAATTATTGATAAGTTTATTATGCAAGTTTATGTTGTAGATTCATGCGACAAATTGTCAAATCTACATGTTTATGTATAGGAAAAACCTATGCCATACTTATCATATATTTGTGATTGGCTTGTGAGTATGTTAATTTAATCTATGTTACCAAGTAACGCATGTGTATGTTGATTAGCCTATGTTACTAACTCGCATATACGTATGTTGATTTGCCTATGTTGCAAATTAACATATGTATATTGATTAGTTCATATTGCTAATTCTCATGTATGTATGTTAATATGGCCTATGTTAAAAATACACATATATGTTGAATTAGCTTATAATTGCGAGTTCACACTTATGACACTATAATGTTCATAATGGTTATTTTGCAAGTTCACCCATGTAATGTTCATGATGTCATTTTGCAAGTTCACCCCTGTAATGTTCATGATGCCATTTTGCAAGTTCACCCCATTATGTTCACATTAATTATGTCATCAATGCCAAAATTATACCTTTGTCATGTTTATGATTGTGTATATGTGTACATTAAATTAGGCTAAGTTTTTAGCCTAAACTTTATATCATACGAACGTAAATTAGGCTAAGATAATTAGCCTAATATTTGACGGGGTAACGGTGGGTTAAAATGATTAATTATAGGAAAACTTGCCATAAATTGGTCATTTATCACATAAGTGATTTATGGCATAAAATGGTATTAATTATATACCTAATTTAATGAGATTGATTGGAAACAAATTGGGCAGTAAATTTGAATTTGAACAATTTACATAATTAAAATGTAAATTAGAATTATGGCATAAAATGGTATTAATTATATACCTAATTTAATGAGATTGATTGGAAACAAATTGGGCAGTAATTTGAATTTGAAAAATTTACATAATTAATGTAAATTGGAAAATACGAATATGCTTAGCACGAGGTTGGATTGAGTTGTGATGTAAACCTGCCCGGAACCGCCCGGTTGTCCAGTAATCACAGCAATACCTATCCAATGTGGGAGGCTAAGCATTAGGCCCAATAAAGACCCGAGGTTAGACTGAGTTGTGGCGTAAGACTGCCCGGACCCGACCGGCACACCGGTAGCCACAACAATATCTGTCTAATGTGAGAGGTTGGTGCCCTAATAAGACAACTAGAGCTGAGCTAGGGTTGGTAGGGGTAAGTTAACTAGAACACTTAACCAATTTCAACATGTTAACTAAATTGGTGAGTAGGGTTAAGTTAAGTAGAACACTTAACCAATTTCAACATGTTAACTAAATTGGTGGGTAGGGTTAGGTTAATCTGGACACTTAACCAATTTAATATGTTGACTACGAGAGTGGGTAAGGTTAAGCAAATGTTTAACCATTATAACATGATTAAACTGGACTAGAGAGTAAGGTTAAGTTAATGGGAACACCTAACTAATACAATGGGTTAATCAGAAAAGTGGTTGTGGTTAAGTAGTAACACTTAACCAACATAACAGGACAAGCGGGTGGGTTAAGTTAACTTGAATAAGTTGATAACACTTAACCATTATAATATGACTAGTGGATGGGGTTAAGGTAACATGCACTTAACCAATCTGATGTGATGCGTGGTAGGGTTAAGTAACACATGGGGTTAAGTTAACAAGAAAATTCTTAACCAATGTAACCAGATAGACGAACGGGGTTAAGTTAATAAACCATACTTAACCAATCAAACATAATAAGTGAGAAAGGTTAAGTTAACTAAGGTAAACACTTAACCATGGTAACATAACGAGTAGAAGGGTTAAGTACATATCGGGTTGGTGGGTAATATTAGTAAATATAGGCCCACATACACTTAACCATTAAATACTCATGCTTGAATCAGTAGCGGGGTTAAGTACACATCAGGGTTGGTGAGTAATATCAGAGAATATAGGCCCACGGACTTAACCATTAGAAAAACCTAGTAACGGGGACCCATTTCAGCAGTAACCCACATTAGGTATCAACGAAACGCTGAGCTAGGCAGGGTGGGGCACGATTACTGGGCTGATTATAAGAGGTCAAATTAGCGGCGGTTGGTGCAGCAGTGCAGGTTCTAACGGAGTGCGGGCGTGCACACACTTCGGCGCAGAAAATTTAGCCACTGGGCATTAGTAGGTATAAAGCTATGCATCTTGATTGTGTCAGGGTTTCCACCATGGGACTTGATACATCCCATGGTGGGACCAGCACAGGTATCTACAAGTAGGGGGCTGCGTAAAACAAACGAGAACTAGGTCAAGTAGGGAGCCGATCGATAAGGTAGTAAGGGTGCATCGAATATATACATGGCCATTGGGGTGATCGAGGTGGAATCCTCATAATCGATGTACACCTGAAGGCTACCATAATTACGGGGATTGGGAACACGTTGTAATTATTATATAACACGGGCTACTAGTTGGGACACTAGTAGGGGGTACGGATCCTTGTTACACAGGACACTAGTAGGAATACAGATCATTCCATGTAAGACACTTATGAGGATGCTAGTTAGGTGGTGCAGAGCAAATAGATATCATTTTAATGGTGAAGCTTAGAAACCTTGCGATGTTATTCTTGATAGAAACCATGCGATGTGATACTTGATAGGAATTATGGGATGTTATACTTGATTCATCGTGCCCGAAGTTTATCTTGTTACCTTAGTTTATCTTGTTAGCATAGTTTATCTTGTTATCTTAGTTTATCTTGTCTACCTTGTCATCATGCTTATGTTTACTTTCAGTTTATTCATGCCATGTTATCTTTACCTATTTTTATGCTGAAAGTCACTAGGACTTACTCAGTCTTTATGACTGACCCGTTTTGTTTCGCCTCTTTTTCTTCTGTTCCCCCCAGGTTCACAAGGTGGGAATACAGCTTAGTTCGGATCTTACCAAGCTCCAAGGCTCTTTCATGTATGGCTTGGATTTCTCTTGGATATGGCTTGCTTTGCTTGATTGGGGAATACTGCAGTTTGTTTTTATGCTTCTTTGTTTTTGAGCAAGACAGATATTTTAACTATGAAATTGGGTATTGGAAGTTGATGGGCTTTTCTTGTAAACATTTATATTTAATAAATGATTTGAAGTACTTCCACTTTATTTTCCGCTGTTTTATATATGTCTGTCTTGTAATATTTCAGTTCCAGTACCCATAATACTCCATTGAAGTTAAGGCATTCCCTTTGTGAGTGACCTTAACAGATGTGGGGTGTTACAAGAAAATTCAAGTGTTGAATAAAATGTATATTCATGTGTTGAAGAAAATATTCATTTGTTGAATAGAATAACGAAGTTATTGAAATATATAAAGCCGTGTTGATTAGGTATGCGCCATTTTTAAACCCAATTGAGAAAAAGATTAAATCTTTTTATTTAGATTTAATGAAGTATACCAATTAAATGATATTTAATTGGAATTGAATTTGAATTGATTTTTGGGTTTATCGTGAACGGTGCTTTAAATAACACTTGTTCTTTAACCCAATAATTAATGGAATGTGATTTGGGTTGTCGTGAATGGTATCTTTAATAATACCGTTCTTAGACCCAACGGAGTTAAGAAAATCAGAAACTAACTGGAGATTAGTTAAGTTGAATGGTTTCCTGGGGATTGATCTGATGTTGGTTTCGGCCTTCGGAGTTAACATTTAGGGAATTATTCACTTGCTAATTTACGGTTAAAGGCTGATGGAATAGAATATGATTTTGGGTTTATTGTGAACCGTATTTTAAATGACATTGGTTCTTTAACCCAGTTAAAGACAGGATATGATTTCCCACATTAAACAATCATTAATATTGATTTTTGGGAAGATTAAAACCAAGTGTAGTTTTAATGAATCTTTAATTAGATTGAAATGATCGAGAATGGAGTATCACCAGTTTTGCTCCAGGCGATAGTTAAATCTTTAATTAGATTTGAACGTGAAATGGTAATTGAATTTACCGATAACACCGTGGTGTTAGATATGAAGTATTACCAGTTTTACTTCATGGGATGAATAGGTTGGGATTGGGAAATTAAAACAAATGATTACTTTGGGAAGGTTCGTTAATCCCGACTAGTTTGGATAAACCATAATGTGGTTTGAATTGATATTCAAAAGAAGATTAAAGAATAAATTTAAAGAATTTATCTTTGATAAAATTAATGGGAACCTTTCCCAAAGTATAAGAATATTCTGAATTGGAATGAGGCGTATGTTGTGTTTGTGTAACAGTTGTTTATAAAATACGCGAGTTATTCGGAAAGACCGGGTTTATCCCATTTAGAATAACTGATATGATGACTAGTCGAAGATGAAGACGGTACTTGAAGACCGGAGGTCTTCACGTCGTTTGGATAATTACTGATGATCTTGATTGGTCCATACATCCAAGAGGAGGGAATCAGTTGGTGATCGTCCAGACGTACTTGGAGATCGATGGATATGCGAGGTACAAGGTGCCTCCGGTTTCGTTCAGACCCAAAACGGACTTGTAAATGGACTGTGTGTCTGACATTGGATATCATTCTATGTGATTGATGGAGATCGGTTGCATGGAGTGGTTTGCCTGTGTGGCATGCTAAGATGGAAATGATCAAGGCTTCTGTTGAAAAGCAGAGTCTTATGGTTGATGATCAAAGCACGACATGTGTGGCATAGCTTTGTGTAGCGTGGATTCTCCAGCCTCACACCCCAGTTGTGAACTAGAAACGGGAGAAGGACCTCTGGGAGAACATGCGTTTCCTTCTAGCTAGAAGTGGCGTCAGTGGTTTTACACGCCCTGACGAGTTTGACTTATGTGGTTGTTGGATTGTGAGGCGCCTCAGATATATCGGTGACTATGGGGAGCCGATGGAGTCATTGGACTCAATGATACCCCATAGGGTGGGGAAACGCAGTGTTCAGGCATTATAATCCATATCGGTGGACCGACCTTGACGATCCAAGGCTTGCCTGCGCGCTTGCCTGAGGGGCAGGCTTGAGCGTCTCGAATTCGGTAAGGACGATCCGTTGCCTTGGTTCACAGATGGAAATCCAACTTCCAATACATGACTTTGCGGTTTTGATTGTGGAGCCTAGTTTGGCGACATAGTGGTATAGGGCACTTATGCCATCTATGATTGATACTTATGATTGAAATTGTTTTGACACTATACACTTATAGTAATAATAAAAGATGAAATTTAACATATCAAGCATTCTTTGGCTATTGTAAGGTAAAACCCTATCCACCGGCTTGTGTTGCATTATGTGATGGGACCTAGGTCTTACAATGGCTTCATTGTTCTTTATTTAGCATTGCGCTGTTGTTTTATGCACTGGTATTCTTGGGAGGAAACTCCATCCGTGTTATATGGCATGGTCCCTTGATTTACCTAACTTTAAAATAAAGATTAATAACTGTTTTAGTTCTCACACCAGTCACATGACTGACCTAGAGTTTATTGTTTTAACCTAAACTCTGGGTGCCCCTTTTTTCTACACGGGCAACTAGTAGTTTTGGTTTTGCAGATTTATATTCACAGGATCCTGATTTACAGCTGAAGCGGTATTCAGAAAGCTCTGTATCCGCGTATTACTTTCTGTTGTGTTTTGTATTATTATCCGCTGCTATGTAATGTATATTAATCTCTGATATTTATCGAATGTATAATATTTATTTATACTCTGTTATCCTGTATTCTGATGAATTGTTGTAATAAACAATGAAATGTTCTTCTGTTTGTGTTCTGATTCGTCTTGTCCTCAGTTCAATCTGTGCTTTACTTCATGGGGAAGTTCGGGTCGTCTCACATCATAAGTCTGAAGTACTGAAACCCCATCACATTTATATACAGCTTTGTCTTTCACTTAAAATCATCAGAGTACAGAAATACATGAAAAAGCATAATCCCCAAAATATAGCCATATCAGAGAAGACAAGAAACCAAGCGGTACATCAAAGTAGCTCCAAGTAGAATGGAAGAGAGAATCCAAATTAAGCCCGAGTATACCCACCCTGGGAACCTGATGGGGAGACGAAAGAGAGAGAAGAGGAAACAAAATGGGTTAGACATAAAGTCTGGCGAGTCTAGTTACTTTTAGTATATAAATAGCATCATGACAGGCATATAAACTGGAAAGTGAGATAACAGTGTCATAAGGCAGGTATAACAGGATAAACTGAACAGAATAGGTATTGATCTTCTCTATTTCTTTCTCTCTCTTTACACCAATACTAGTATAACATATATGTAAGAGGATTACATATCCCCTAATTACTTAGCAGAAACAAGATAATCCCAACATAAATATAATGGTAGTTTTAGGTGTAATATAGTAGCGGGTTTTACCCCAAACAGAATTAACCGATACCTAAACAGAAATAACGGGTGTTAACCCAAACAGAAATATAGGTACCCCACAGAAACAGACAAGACTAGATGCACCATAATTACTACCCCCCAGTCGATCGGCTCCCTATCCCATAAATGCCCTGTGTCGGCCCCACAGTAGGGTGTATTACTTCCTAAAGTGGCAACCTACAAAAGGACATAGACCTATTTACTAGTGCTACAGCGGCTTATTTTCCCAGAGCAGACCTTGGTCATGCACGCACATGAGTCTGTCGGAACTCGCCAGTACATACCTCCTCCCTGATAAACCTCTTACAATCAGCTCAGTAAGCGTGCCCTGACCCCTACCTAGTGCGGGGTCCCCGTTTAATACCAGAATGGGTTACTGACTAATATGCATCCCACACAACAGATGACACAAGCTAACCCTTATAGATCTTGTGTCCCCAATTTATTAAGATTTTAACAGGTTATGCCTAACAGATTCACACAACCCCCTTACAGATTTACAGGTTAAACTTTTACAAGTTAACTGTTCCATATAACCCTAACAGATTTAACATGTTAAGTTTTCTAAATTAATAGGTTCATATAACCCCCACAGATTTAACAGGTTTACTTAATCCTACAGATTTAACAGGCTTACTTAACCTTACATACTAAATAGGCTTACTTAACCCCATATACTTAACAAGCTTACTTAACCCCACATATTTAATAGGTTTACTTAACCCCACAGATTTAACAGGATCATATAATCCTTATGGATTCAAACGGGTTAAGTATTACAAGTTCATTACCATACATTCATTTATGGTTATAATGCGCTATACCTCCCACATTAAGTCTACCACTTGTGGATGCTGGATATGCCGGTTGGGTCTAGGCAGACTTCTTCCACAAGTCGGACTTAAGCTCGTGTCTTAGCACCATCACATGTTTATTTACTTAGATCCCTCAATTAGATTTACACTTGTAGACGCTGGATATGCTGGTTGGGTCCAGGAAGGCTTCTACCACAAGTGTAATCTAACCTCGTGTCTAAGCGTGGTTACAGTTTCTAATTATAGTAAATCTAGGCATTTCCATTATTAACCAGTTATTCCTATGTCATTATAGGTTTTCATGCCCCTTTTTTCCCAAGTCATATTCATCATGTACCATATGCCCTAAATTAAGATCTAAATCACAATTTGATTTATGCCCCAAATTTCCCAGTACAAGTTATGCCCTAATTTTAATGGATTAAACAGGCTTCACCGATTCTTCACAGTTCCATTAACATGTTTTCTTAATCTTAAATTAAGCCTACAGATTTATATGTCTCCAACCATAAGTCATAATTTACCGTATAAATCATGCCCCAATTATTAGTCCAATTTCACAATATAATTTATTCCCCCCAGATTCCAATCGTGATTCAAAGTACAAGTTATGCCCTTGAATTACCATTTCCAATCATTTCCCATTTAACCCAATTTCGTTCATATGCATACTTCAGCGATATCGGCCTAGGCTTGAAAGTCGCCTGGCTATAAAAATAAAAAGGGAATGAGAGAGAGAGATGGACATAATAGGCATAAAACCAATAGTAACAAAAATGGTCATATGATAGCAGAAATAAGCATATAAAACACATCTGATGAACATAAATAGGCATATAAGAACAATTTGATGAACATGTAATAACATGACTGATTATGCATAGTGTCATGATCATAAATAGGCATGATGAGATCTAATTAGTGAATTAGATATACAAATAGTAGCAGATTTGATATGATTCCAAAAGTCATAGACTTAGATCTAATTCATAGGCATGTCAAGATTACATTTTAATTATATCTATATAAAAATAACATAGACTCACATAGAATAGATCTAAGAGACAGAATAATAGTTGAAGATGTTGAATCACAGATCTCTAAACTTGAATGACTTGATTGTTGAAGAAGAAAAGGCTTGATTTAATCTGGGTAGAGGAAACATCTAGTTCTCCATTGTTTTTTGTATGGAAAAACAAGAAAAATGGGGTCTTATTTATAGCCTAAAGCCAACGAACCAAGCCAAGAAAGGAGTCCACGTTCAAACAGAAGAATCTACCCAGATTTGCGGTGAGGGGGTCGACACCCACTTGATAGGGTCGACCCATGGGTCGACACCCCCTTGATGGGGTCGACACCTATGGGCGGGAATTTTACCACTCCCTCCAACCGCTCGTTTTTGAACTGTTTTGAATTTTCTAGACCTATTTTATTCATATATAACTGGCTTATATGTATACAAACTTCAAACCTTAATATCTTCTTCATACGTTATCCCTTTTACGCAAACCCGGTGTCTATTTTGACTAGAATTTGGAGACAAATGCAATGGCACAGTCCTTTCACTTAATTCTGAATATTTAATCAAGTATTCTTTAATTTATCATCTTTAGTGTTGTTAATATTACGGGGTGTTACACAATAAGAACTCCATAACGTGTGTACCTAGCAAGGAGCATAAAGGAACAGGGTAGTCCCAAAATTTAAAATTTTCATGCATGAAAATGCAAGTACCTATAGTTCGACATGTTGTGAGCACTATACTGGCATAATGTAGTGAACACCATAATGAAGACACTTTAATTATAATCCTAATGTAATGGAGACTGACCATATGGTATTATAAATATGGTGAATACTAGGAACATTATACTCTAGGATTTACATAATATGGCTAAAGTGTTGTGAGTGAACAAGTGCGCTCATGTTAAGAAAAGTCCCATTTTCAGACAAAAGGATGGGCAATTCACAAGTTACCTACGTGGAAACAAGGCAGTCTGTATTTGGGTCCCTATAATCATGCATACATGTTCACGCAGCAAGAATATATTGTTGTTTCAGGCATTTCCTACGTGTTAACTAAAAGTCAAAAGCATTTTAAAAACATTCATGCTGGGCACAACTACAACCCAGTATTCAAGTATCGACAAATGTGTGGAGTAAACATGAGTATACACATTTCTGAGGAACAATCCTAAGTAAAAATGAAACAACTAGGTGTCCAGGAACAAGGTAAAACACATAGCCAGGAGCATGCATTAGGCCTTTAAACAAAGTAGGAAAACAATCTAAACAACTATATTTATGAAATGCGAGGAAGACGATCTTGAAACAAATTAAATCATAAGTAAACATACATTCGGTCGATGACAGAGGAGCGAGAAGGTGACGTGCATAGCCGGTGGAGCATTGGACGGTGCTCCATCAGTTGTGGCGAACCTTGGTGACTGGCTTATGTAAGAAGCAGTGGCTCGACTTGTTGTTCCCGCGTGGGTCGAGTTGCAGTAGCTCGAAGGAGGAACTGGAGATGGATCTTGATGGCGCGGGTCTCAAAGACATGGGATGGAGTTGCCAGAAGGAGGAGGCGGCGCTAAAGGGAGGATCGGTGGACGTCGAAGGGAACATCGATGACTGGTGGTGGCGAATTCAAGATTCGGTAAAGAATTGGTTTTTTATTTTCATTTTAGGGAAAATAATTTGAGCGGCTAATAACAAAAATATAAAGAGGAAAGGGAATTTGTTTTTCTATAAACAAAAGGGAACGACACCCCATTTTATAATTCAAACCATGGAGACCAATGATAGACGAGAAGGAACACGTGTAGAAAATTTTTAGAGAGGCAAGGACAAGTGCAGAGTAAGCAACAAAGTGGAGGCAAGTGGTGAGAAATTTCCACTGCCTAAATCTTAAGTTTAAATTTTACTTGATGGTTTTAAACTAAAGAGTGGGCTGAACGCTGCTAGAGAAGGTAGACTGGACAAGGGTATGGTTGAATGAACATCGCTAGTAAACGGTGCATAACTGAAATAAACAAAGTTGTTTACTTGTTTCAAACACATTATAATTCCACAAGTACTAACCGTAAATTAAATTTGAATGTTAACACAAAAATACGCGAAATTTATTTCACAATTTATTTCTTCCTTTTTATTACATGAACTGTATTACCAATAGCGCCGCTTAGAAGTAAATCTAAACTTAACATTTTATTTAGAACATATTCATTAATTGTCTAAACTAAATTCAACTTTATATTCAATGCTTCTCTTTAAAATAAATTAGTTCCTTTAAATTTCCATTTACCAAATCGATTAATAGCTTAAAATAAAACTCCAATCTTTTTTTATCTTTTGAAGTCGCGCTCTTAAGTAAAGTTGATTTCAAGTTCTTAAAATAATTAAATTAAACTAACGTGAATGCAATACACGCGTATCTTATTTTGAAATCTACACTCAGTAATTTAACTAAAACGGTCAAGTACAAAAACTAAAAAGCTAAAATAATATTATGAATTTGTTAAATGCAAAATAATTTAGAAAGTTAGAAAACTTAGTACAAATAGAAAATAGAAGATAACAAAATACAAATAAAATAGTAGATAGTTTAATTTAAAAATTCAAACTTTAAATTTCAACAAGCATTCACATTAAAATTTCAATGAAAAGAAATCTAAGGCTACATGTACAAAATGAGATAGTAATGTCAAGCCGTCTACAATTTTAAAAGTAAACTCAAATTACGTTCAACATAAATAAATTCCAAATCCAAGTACAAATATTTTTTTCAACCTTAATTTAATTAATAAATTCAAATTATCTAACACTAATAATGTTTCTTTTTCTAACATTCATATTAAAATAAGATCCACAAAAGGAATTTTCCTTTATAAGTTTATTTAAATATGTTAAAAACCAAAAATTTAAAGTCCAAATTCTAAAATGAAATCCAAATATAAATATATTCAACTATAAATAAATTTTCAAATTTTATATTAAAACCAAACTATAAATACTTAAATTATCTCTTAATTAAATTTACATTTCAAATGCCGAAAATTCTAGGTCGTTATAGTGGATGTACCCACTTTTGACCTTAATCCCAAAGCAGGATACATTATTGAGTTATTCCCCTTTAGTTTCTCTTAACTGAAATACCATAAATATAGAAACTAACCATCGTCATGGGTTCCTATGATTAATGATATCTCACATCAGTTGGATGCATATTCGACTACTGAGAAGTGCAGACTTCTATCAAATAAGGTACCCGACCTCGCATCATTAACTTACTAAGTCCAATTCTAACTTTTAATTATAAGCTTTAGATTAATTGATATATATATAAGAAAAGTTATATCCTTCTTAGCCTAGGATACTTAATTATTTTCCTTATCAGACTTAGTATTTAAAAGGGCAATCAATACCTATCTATCCCCTTTTTTATTTCATTTGTTTCTATTTCATATGATTATTACCATTTATAATCATAACATGCATACTTTCCTAAGGCATTAATTTTCCTTAATTATCAGTCCCAAAATATCTATTCATTGTACCCCAACAGACATTGCTACTTTATTTATTTATTGTCTATTGTATATATGTGTGCATATATATTTATTTATGCACCAGACCCCTCACATTAAGTCGACCACTTGTGGATGCAAGATTCGGCGGGGGTTCCGGGCAGATTTCTGCCACAAGTTAAGCTTAGTCTCGTGTCTTAGTACTATTATAATTTAATTTCCTAATTGGGGTTTACAACATTAATTTTTGCCAATTCAGGAATTGTAACCGTTAGGCTTAATTACCTAATTAAATTTGTTTTCCCCAAACAATTATGGTTATAATTTTTATTTATTAGTGGCCCTATTTATAGCAATCAATTACATTAATTGCTACAATGGATGCCACACATAAATTCATTTAATATCGAGTACATTTACAAGTATAATTCCATAAAATGAAAATCATTCAAACATTCATTGTAATATATATATCGTTGTTTACGTAGATTTGGACAGACAATGTGTGTGTGTGTGTATATATATATATATATATATATATATATATTCGTGCATTTAATGTAGTTATTATTCTTTTATTATTATTATTATTATTATTAGGTTTAATGTTTTAATTAAACTAATACCCCTAACATTCCTTTTTGCATTAAATTTTGAAATAAGAGTCTAAATCTTACAAAATGACTGTTGTTGACAGTAAAAAATGTCGTAAACACCAAAGATTTCAATTACTAGGAATAATTAATTTGGTTGTATAAAGAAGAGAGGAAAGCAGTAAATAACACAAGAGATTTATAGTGGTTCGGCCTCGTGAGGGGCCTACGTCCACTTTGAAGCATTGTTGGAATATTATTGCTCACAAAAAGTTACAAGGTTGAGACCATCTCATGACATCTCAATACATTCATTTCAAAGCCATATGATGTCGTCTATAAAGCTATATGATGTCATCTCTAGGACATGATGTCATCATTATCATATATGATGTCATAATTATCATATATTTAATATACTAAGAAAAGGACACTTTTGCCCTTCTTCTTCCTCAAATGGGAGATGCCATTAAAGGAGCTCTCTAGTGGTCCCAAGGTATCAAATTCCAACCCCTTTGAAGTGTGAAGTCATGGGTATTTATTGGAAGGGGGTTAGGTAGGAGTAGGTAGGAATAGGTAGGAGTAGGCAGAAATAGGGGACCACATGCAGAAAATAGCACCCGCCACCTGCATCTACGCAAAATTCGAATCCGGCTCTGGCTGCGAAATTTCGCATCTTCTCTTTATGGGAGGTGCGAAGGCTATGGGTACTAGTGTTTTGGTGGCCTGAGGTTCGGGTTCATGGCTCGGACTGCGAGATCTTTGTTTGGCAATGTTTGGAGGAGCGGCGAGGTTCGCGGAAGTTATTGGCTGAATCTTGACTTCGACTCGATCCAGTAATTCTAGGCAACACAATTGTTGGCGGAGATCGAATGGACCTGCTTGACGGCTCGCCTTCTGCTCGGCTGCGGACGGATACTCGCATTTGAGGAATGCAACATTCTGCTAGTAGCCAGACTCGAGTCTTCTAGTATTGGTGTAACGACCTGGATTTTTGACCGTTCAAATCGACAATAAACCACACATACCGACCCAAATAAATCACCAGTACAGGCAGTTATTGGGAAAAAGAAGAAAAAGAAGAAAGAAGAAAAAGAAGAAAGAAGAGAAAACAATCACAGAATCTCACAGCGGAAGGACAACATATAATAAACAAATAATGGTTTAATAGTAAAAACATGTACATTCGAGTTAAATTTTCTAGTCATCAGAGGTACACTAATACAAGTATATTCAGCAAAATAGCGAAAATGATGTGCAGCGGAAAAACATACTTATAATTGATATATATACCAAATACTCGTCTTTACCCTCCAAGCTATTGCAACCTTCGCTAAATGCAACTGCTGCTGACCCGAGCGTATTGCATAAAAAGAAAACACAACAAACACTCGGATCAACACTAAATCATTCTCATATTAGTCAAATTAAAATACGAAATAACCTAAGTGTCATGGGTGCAGTAACTCAAGAGATGTTACGGGATTTTTTTTCCATCTCTTAAGGATCCGTTAAACTAATACATATATAGTATAATACACTATTATGATAGTGTTTATTCAGTAAAGTATAAATAATGAAAATAGCGTAAGCGGGATTACATTTTTACCCTTACATTGTTTATAATACCATAGTCTATACAGTATCGTAAACCCACCGTAAAACGATGGCATCAGAAGGCACTCCATAGGTACAATACAAATCAAAATCGTAGGGGTTCGATAAGGATAAATATGACAAGGCACTCGAGGCAATACACATGGTAGGATTCTACCATTTGCACCCTGGACCAGTGGTAACGCATAGCAGCCACTACCGCCCACCTCGGAACACACTCCCAAATCAAAAAGCCCAAATCATCATTATAGTCATAGAAGTAGTATCGAAGAAGTGCGTCGATAAGAGGTGCTACCTCAATTAGTCACGATATAGCTCCTGTTTTAGTCATTCCAGTTATGACCTGAAGGTCAACGCCATTTCGTTATCGTTCATCTTCTTCAATCCAATAATTGCCTCCAAGTCATCATGTTCATTCTGTATACGTCATAACGTACACAGTTGTTAAAGTGGTATCGACACTGACAGAGAGTATGCCACTTGTCGACTCCGGTCTCTTTAACAACCAACTCTTACACTTTCCACATCGATCGGTTCTTTTACTTTTCACAAAGGTTCGTTTTCATATCAAAATATCATGTTTGTTCGAACCCAATATATATTCAAAATAAAATATAATTTCATATCAAATTATCCCAATCATTCCCAAAACGGATTATATTCCAACTAGAATATATTTCCATATCTGTATACTATAATCATATAATTTTTCAAAATCGATTTATATTCGAGTAGAATATACTTCATATCAAAAATCATAGTTATTTCAAAAATCGATTTATGGTCAGAATCCATTCATATTCAAATAGAACATATATTTTCATGACAACTCATTTTAATCTCTTAGGAGATCCATTTATATTCGAGTAGAATATAATTTACATTTCCATATTATAATCGGTTTACAACCGATTTCTATTAAATATAATGTAGCTTCATCTCAACTCCACTTGAATCAACAGTTCAAATCCAAACACTTTCCATTCGGAAGAAATTTACGATTCATAAAATATAATTATGAGAAATAGATGCTTCTAAAGAAAATCTTTATATAAAAATATATTTATATAAATATAATATAATAGTTAAAACAAAATAAAATAAGATAATTTAAATAGCTATGTATATACATAAATTAAAGGTTTACTAAATAGTTTTAAGTAATAAAATAAAAAGGAAATTTATTTATAACAAAATAGTTTACATGTTAAAAGTTTTAATAAATAAATAATTTTTAAGAAAAGGGATAGTTTATTTGTAAGCAAATGATGTATATATATTCTTTGTAAATAAAATTTAATCTGTAATTGTTCATTTCTTCTGAATTTCAAATACTTGAATCTATATCCCCGTTTAAATGGAGTTACCGAATTTCAATGTCTTGTTTTAACAACATCCAAACTGACCGTTCGTTTTATAGGATTCAAATTCATATTCATGCCAAATTCGAAATATACCTGAGTATCATCAACCTTTTATTCCAAAACTTAATTCATGGAGAGTTATTAAATTCATAATTTACCATAAATTTGAAAAATCCAAGCCACACTTAAAATCCCATCTTTGAAATTCTAAATTTTTGTTCCTGAAAATTTCCTTGATAATTCATTAACATTCAAGGTTCAGGTTTAAAGGAAAATAGAATTTATTGAATATCGGCACATTTCCTTTAAATGAAATTTCCATCGAATAGAATTCAAACATTTAAAATCATTTAACCAACTGATGTCTGTATATAATTATCTATCCTATGGCCAAGTGATTTTAATTTTCTGATATCTCAAGGATGGATGTATATCATTTCAATTCAAATAAGGGTCACAGATATTTACCATTTCAACCTGTGTTCTTAACTTATTTTAATTGATTAATCCCGGGTTTATTTGATGGCCGTAACATCTAAGGTGAAATAATGGGATTAATCGTCACAATAAGCATACAACATCCATATATTGAATAACAGAGCATTTCAGTATCAATATCAATTCATCAATCAAATCCAACCAAGGCATCCATCACAACCATTTCACTGATTAACAAGGATTGGGATTTCTAACTAGAATTTTAATTAAACTAAAATAGCTAGTTATCAACTTAGACTTTCACATTAACACATTGCATGTCAGTTTAAGCAACAAAACGGCAATCAATCACAACCATGCAACCAAACTTATTTCACAATTTAATTCAATAAACATGGGAATAATTCAGTTAATCGTGAGTGAAAAAAAATCATTCACCTTTGGATCTTAGTGGATCAAACGTCCAAACAAAGCCCAAAAATTTACAGTCTCCAAATGTAGCCAAACCAGTCTTAGATCGTCCGAAATTCCGCCATGATTCCAACGCATCCAACCGCGTCCAAATCTGAGTTCATATGTAAAAGTTATTAGCATTTTACCATTTGAATTTTGAAATATATAAAAAATTAGTAAAATAATTCCTCACCCATACAAACATTGACACGTCATCATCCCTTCAAACTTGCTCCCTCTCTCTCCAATTCTCAATCTACACTAACCATCGCGGAAAAAAACCCAAAATCGAGAACTTTGACCGCCTCCTGCCCTTGATTCCGACCATTGGAGAACCTCCGACCACCGTCCTTATAAAGCTCCTGCCAGGCCGCAACTTCCCGTACTGACGCCATCATCTTCGGTCTACCATGGAGCCCCCTTCGTCGAGCCAAACGGAAGCCCAATCCGGCACAAAAACATCAAATCGACCACCACAATGATTTCCAGACTTCTCGAACACCATGGTTCTACTTCAATGACCGAGCTCTACAAAACCAATGTCTCTGATTCAACGATCAACTCGTAAATAATAAATACCCAAAATCGACTCTAGGGTTTCGAATCCTTTCACCTTTGACTGTGAATTCCGGCCAAACGAAGCATTGCATGTTGAAACAGAGAGCACCCGTAGCTTCGTATCAACGAGGCCTTCAATTTGATATATAACATGTTGTGGTTTGAGGAGATTCGAAATTAAAGTTTGAATTTGTTTTGATATAGGGTTTTGAAGTTTCAGCCATTAAAAACTGATTGAGGGAAATTATACGTATAATGGAGAATGAGCTGATGGGGTAGAAATTGGGTTTTATTTATATATATAAGGTCTAACATAAGAAACAAACAATTACCCAATTACATTGATTTTATTCATGTTTTAATCTCGTACGGTCAAACGACAAGTCCAATTACAATGAAATTTGAAACTCTACAATAATTCACAATTCCGGATCAGATGAAACTGGTTTCATCGGATTCTGAGACAGTTGCCAAAATAGTTAAATTCCACAATTAATTACTTAATAAAATATTCAATTATTCATTTAACTGTTTTAATTCAATTTAAATATCTATTAAATTCCACTTTACTCCAATTACAACTTAAATAAAGTTTATAAATCGATTTCACAAACTATAAGCTCCTAAATTTGCTTATTTGAATTTAGATTTGAATTTCAGTTATTATTAAACAACTTAGAATTCCAGCATTTAACAAATTACATTTGAATTCCTTTTTAACTTATACAACCTAAATTTAATTCGTTATTAAAATATTAAATTCCATATTACAACATTTCTAAATAATTTAAATCAAAAATCTATTTATACTCAATTCAAATAATCAACATCATTAAAATCAACAAAATTTGATTTTTATCTAATATTATTCCATTTATTTATTTTAAATCTAAATTTAAATATATAGAAAATTATGGGTTGTTACATTCTCCCCCACTCAAATCTTTTCGTCCTCGAAAAGAGAACGACATAAGGTATTGAGCATACTCATACTTTCAAATCCATATTTATAAAATGTAATAACCCGGAAATCTGGCCAATTTAAAATTTTTATTTTGGCAATTTTTGAATATTTAAAATGAATTATTTTAAATAAAAACGACGAGAAATTTACTTTGAATAGAATTAGAACGTATAGTTTTATTTGAATTGTTGTTAGAATATAAATAATTATTTATAATTATAAATGGAATTGAAAATGGTGCGGTAGTTCGAAAATTCGATTTCAAAGTTCAAATGAATGTGTAGGGTGCAAAGTAAATTGGATTTTGGCGAAACCAAAAATATTTTAATCTATGTGAGAATATCTTTCCAACGAATCTGGAAAATTAAAATTTCATAGCGAGAGTCAAAAGTTACGTCCAGTTGAAAATTCAGAATAGTCGTAATGGAATTCTGGCCCTTAAAAATAGGAATTTTGCAAATGACCTCGATTTCGACGAAACCAATTTTGTTGGAACCGGAATGTCGAATTATTGCTAGATTCCAAAATTCGTAATTTTTCGAATCAATATGTGAGCGTGGCGAAGGAAAACGCGTTAGACCAGTTTCAGTTGATTTTAATCGACTGGAAAATGGCCATTTTTTAAACGGTCTCAGAATTTGACGAAATTAGTTTTGTTAGGACCGTATCGTCAGTACGAAGCTAGAAAATATTTTTCGGGAATTTTTAGAGGCTGTATGTAGCCCTGGTAAATTGAAATGTGCGTTCAGATTCAATATATAGAGTTATATGTTGATTTTGACGAAAGCTGATCAAAACGATTGAATCGGCCTATGATACATATCCCATTGTGTTCGGAATAGGGGTAATGAGCTGAGGACGACAGGCGGTGGGTCTCGTTTAGAGGTCGAAAATATAAGTTACTTTTTGGGGGATTAAAAATAAAAATTAAATTATATAATATAAATTCCCTCTTGTTTCTCTCTCCCCTCATTCCCTTTCAGATCTGCAAATAAAAAAGAAGAAAACCGCTCAGCAAAAATCCATCACTCCCTCCCCTTAACCCCATCGCCGCCGCCATCAGGTGCTCCGACCGCCGCTCCGTCGGCCTGCAAGGACGCCGCCCCCCTCCTCTCTTTCCCCTTGCTCGTTCCTCCCTCCTTCCTCTACTTAAACCACCCCCAAAACCTAGAAACCGCCGCACTCCCTACCGACCCCCTTCGCCGCGCGCAACCGTCCCTGGCCACCAGAACGACACGCTGCCGACACCCTCCCTGCCGGCAGCTTCTCTGGTCCTCCAACGAAGGCTTTGATGGAAAAAATCGAAACCCTGAAAGCAATGTGAGTTTTAAAATTCTGATTTTTATTTAAATCAACTAAGGATTTTTATTTAGATCGAGATATGATTTTTATTGAGTAAAGATTGAAATTTTATTTGCATGAAAGGTTATACTTTTTAAAATCAGTTTTATACGGTAATTAAAATCAGTTTTTATAGTTGTTAAAATCAGTTTTATACAGAATATAAATTCAGTTTTGTTATGAATAAAATGCAGTTTTTAAAAGTAAAT
Source organism: Allium sativum (assembly GCA_030737875.1). Taxonomy (NCBI): domain Eukaryota; kingdom Viridiplantae; phylum Streptophyta; class Magnoliopsida; order Asparagales; family Amaryllidaceae; genus Allium; species Allium sativum. Next base: position 548,399,613 of record CM060912.1, on the reverse strand, counting down.
AAACTGCAGTTTTAAAAAAGAAAATAACATTGTTTTGAAACAAAATTAGAAATATAATTTTATCGTAGGGAGAAAATATTTGGCAAGTTAAAAATACGATTTTTAACTAGGGTAAAATATGATTTTTATATTATAGAAAGAATAAAAATACGATTTTTATATATGTTGTAGCGATAGAAAAAAAATGTGATTTTTATCCATAGAGAGCGATTATAAAAATGTGATTTTTATATACATAGCAACAATATAAAAATGTGATTTTTATATATGTAGTGGCTACGGGCAACGAAATTGACAAAAGGCGAGCACAACGAAGATTTCTATATAAGAAGAGTCGTGGCGTTTGGATTAGTTAGTCGGTGAGAACTACTCACTTTTTATTTATTTTCTAGTTGAAATATATACTAGGATGCAGACGGTGCTTAGTAGCACCCGACACCCGTCGTCCACAGACTATGGATGACTTGTTTGTTTGATTGCTGTGTTGTGAAATTTGATTGTGTAATGTAGAATAAAATAAAATATTTTATAGTGGAAAATATTTTATAGTTAAAAATATAATTTTTAACATGTATATAAAATAAATATATATAAACAAATCAGACGATTTGTTTATATACACTGATTTGACTGATATTGATTGGGACGATAAATTTTACACATCGCTCAACTGCACAAATAAAATCTGTGGTTGTTGATTTGAAACCCCACACGGGCATTGGGATGAGATTTGACGTACACTAATCCCGATTGTTTAGTTGTATGTCAATCGATGGGTTGACAGACTGTGTAAGCGTTAATTAGTTATATTAAATGCTTGTGCAGTTGTGTAGTGCACTATGGATGATGGTTGATTATTTACCGTTCCTATTATATACATGTGTTGTAGAAAATCCATATAATTAACATTATATAGTAATTGATTGGGCCTCATTCTAACTTAGAAAATAAATTCATGTGTTGAATTGAAAATAAATTCATGTGTTGAATAGAAAATAAATTCATGTGTTGAATTGAAAATAAATTCATGTGATGAATAGATAAATATATATTCATGTGTTGAATAAAATATATATTCATGTGTTGAAGAAAATATTCATTTGTTGAATAGAATATCAAAGTTATTGAAATATATAAAGCCGTGTTGATTAGATGGACGCCATTTTGATGTGAACGATATTTATATCGATTTTATTCATTTATATAATGAATATAGAAAAAAAAAGTGATTTCAAAATATAACGTTTTGAAAAAATTATCATTTGTATATCGATGATGTGCAATATTCAATTTTGATTCGAATTGAATATGAAGTTGAAATCATTTTGAAAATGAATTTAAACGATTTAGAAAATACGTTTTGAAAGGAAATAGACGAAATATATATAATATACATTATATACATATAATGGCCTGAATAGAACGCGCCGGGCTGCGGCAGTTCGTGAATTTTGACCATTGACTTCGAATGGACATTGCGGGAGATCCGATCGTCGGATTCTCCTAAAACCGGAACCATCGGGTTTGTATCGAAAAGAGCTTTCTAACGAATATTAGAGATTTGAAATCTAACGGTTGGATTTGGAATTATGTCCAAATCAAATTTGGAAAAGGTCGCTGTAAGTGCAGTTCGATGGCCGTTGATGGAAATCGACTGTACGGGCCTTGATAAAATTATTAAAAATAGTAATTATTTGTGTAAAATCATAAGAAATGATTTGTGAAGAATTAGGATGAAAATTTCCATATTTGAAAAGATATAAATAGTTTTTATCGAAATGAACTAGTTTTGAACTAGAATTATAATTCTATTTATTTTTAAAATAAATAAAGTGGATTTGAAATGGTTTTGAAAATAACCAGAATTTCCAATAATTGAATTGGAATGGATTTGAATCGAAATTGACTTTGGAATATTTCGATGTTGGATTCCGTGATTATACAGATATTGTTATGGAAATTTGAAAGATATATTTATATCGTTATTTCCAATACGATATTTGTTGGTCGTAAAATTTGATATTGAATATAAGCCGATATATTTTCTATTCAGAGCCTTGTATTTAATATCAAATGTGATTTTGGGTTTATCGTGAATCGTGTTTTAAATGACATTGGTTCTTTAACCAGTTAAAGACAAGATGTGATTTCCCAAGTTAAACAATCATTGATATTGATTTTTGGGAAGATTAAAACCAAGTGGTGTTTTAATGAATCTTTGATTAGATTGAAATAATCTGGAATGGAGTATCACTCGTTTTGCTCCAGGCGATAGTTAAATCTTTAATTAGATTTGAACGTGAAATGGTAATTAAATTTACCGATAACACCATGGTGTTAGATATGAAGTATGACCAGTTTTACTTCATGGGATGAATCGGTTGGGATTGGGAAATAAAATAAATAATTACTTCGGTGTGGTTCGCTAATCCCAACTAGTTTGAATTGATATTCAAAGAAGATTTAAGAATAAATTTAAAGAATTTATCTTTGATAAAATTAATTGGAACCTTTTCCAAAGTGTAAGAATATTTGAATAAAAGAATATTCTAAATTGGAATGAGGCGTATGTTGAGTTTGTGTAACACTTGTTTATTATATATGCGATTTATTCAGAAAGACCGGGTTTATCCCATTCTGAATAACTGATTCAACGTGGTGTCGAAGATGAAGACGGTGGTTGAAGACCGGAGGTCTTCACGTCGTTTGGATAATTACTGACGATCTTGATTGGGTCGTATACCCAAGAGGAGGGAATCAGTTGGTGATCGTCCAGACGTACTTGGAGATCGATGGATATGCGAGGTATAAGGTGCCTCCGGTTTCGTTCAGACCTAGAACGGACTTGTAAATGGACTGTGTGTCTGAAATCGGATTTTATTCTATGTGATTGATTTATGTTAAATATATATCTGTTTGGCGGTGGAGAATTTATTCTCTTGCTTAACGCCCTTCTCTGAGATGTACGAGCTCAGAGGTTATATATTGATGGATATCAAACGCATGGAGTGAATTGCCTGTGTGGCTTGCCTAAGTGGCAATTGATCAAGGCTTCTGTTGAAAAGCAAAGTCTTGTTGTTGATGATCAAAGCACGGCCTATGTGGCATAGCTTTGTGTAGCGTTGATTCGTGAGCCTCACACCCCGGTTGCGAACCAGAAACGGGAGAGGACATCAGGGAGGGCAATTGTTTCCTTCTAGCTAGAAGTGGCGTCATTGGTTTTACATGCCCTGACGAGTTTGACTTATGTGGTTATTGTTGTTGCGAGGCGCCTCAGATATATCGGTGACTGTGTGGAGCCGATGGAGTCATTTGGCTCATTGACACCCCATAGGGTGGGGAAACGTAGTGTTCAGGCATAATAATCTACATCGGTGGACCGACCCTGACAATCCAAGGGGCAGTTGCGGTTGTTCCTGAGGGTTGGGCTAGAGCATCTCGAATTCGGTGGAGGACGATCCCTTGCCTCAGTTCATAGATGGAAATCCAACTTCCAATACATGACTTTGCGGTTTTGATTGTAGTGCCTAGTATGGCGACATAGTGGGATGGGGCACTTATACCGTCTATGATTGATACTTATGATTGAAATTGTTTTGACACTATACACTTATAGTAATAATAAAAGATGAAATTTAGCGTATCAAGCATTCTTTGGCTATTATAAGGTAAAACCCTATCCTCCGGCTTGCGTTGCATTGTGTGATGGGACCTGGGTCTTATAATAGCTTCATTGTTCTTTATTTAGCATTGCGCTGTTGTTTTATGCACCGGTATTCTTGGGAGGAAACCTGTTCCGTGTTATACGGCATGGTCTCTTGATTTACCTAACTTTAAAAATAAAGATTAATAACTGTTTTAGTTCTCACACCAGTCACATGACTGACCTAGAGTTTATTGTTTTAACCTAAACTCTGGGTGCCCTTAGTTTGACACGGGCAGCTAGTAGTTTTGGTTTTGCAGATTTATATTCACAGGATCCTGACTTACAACTAGGACGATACTCGGAAAGCTCTGTATCCGTGTATTACTTCTAGTTGTGTATTGTATTATTTTTCCGCTGCTATGTAATGTATTGTAATCTCTGATATTTTCTGTGTAATATTTATTCGTACTCTGTATATTCTTGTATTCTGATGGAATTGTTGTAATTAACAATGAAATGTTCTTCTGTCTGCGTTCTTTTGTGTGTTGTTCTCGAAGTATCCGGGCTTTCCTTACCGGGGAAATTACGGGTTCTTACATAAAATAGCATTTATAAAATAAGTTATGTAGTTGTAAAATCTCATAAATTTTTCTAACTCTCGAAATCATAGAAAATTTCGGCAGCATCTCCTTTGTACGGAGAGGTCCAGCAAAATCACATACACATAAAACTCAAATATTCATCCCATCGCACGATGAGGCATCCCAAAATGGGGAAAACAATATATATATATATATATATATATATATATATATATAACCACCAAACCATATAACCCAAATAGATACCTTCTTTAACGTTTATTTGCAATTTATATACCTTAGCACTTTAGTATTTAGCGCAAGCGAGCTCCAAAGCGTAGCGCGACTTCCCTACACCTGCTACATACTCACATATGCATGAGGATTAAACATATGTACAACACATAGCAAAGGTATACAACTTACACAACATATATTGAACATTTCAACTAGAAAACCAAAATGTTAGCGATAGGCTAGCGAACAAATCATCGATATCACCCTTTAAATGATGGAATTTGGCCAAAGTACACAGGAAAAAGTTGTTGCATTCGTTCCAGGCTTTCCGAATTGTCTGGATTCGTCGATTTCGGATAATTCTTTCAAATGTTATGACCATTTTAGCGAGAGCGAATGCTTCAGCCCACACAATGAAAAATGCAGGTCCGAGTTGCTCAACCCAGTTTTAATCCTTTAAACATCAAATTTTTACCCAGAACATAAAAAAAATAGTTTACATCTTGGGCTTTCGGAATTGTACAAGCACATCAAAGTCCGACGCTCCGTTAGAAAGTTACGGTCAAAACAATATTAGTATACGCTTCAGGTTTTAATTTTCTGCGTATAATACTACGGCTAACAATTGGATTTCTACCTAATAAACATGAAAACTAGACAAGGCCCCATTAACAAAAGTTTTAGTTCAGTCTCTAAGGTTTCCAGAAAGTCCAGAATCGTTAAATTCCGATCATCCATTTAAAAGTTATGGCCATTTTGCTTTAGCTAATAAGGAATATTTCAAGTTTTCCCATAAACGTTGATTCATTTTATTTGGAGTTTCAACTTCCGGATTCCAAAAAATTTTGGTAAATCTTTAATACTTAAAATCGATTATCACTTCATTATTCAGGAAATGGATTCGCATTAAATTGCTTACTCTATGACGATATATTTTCTATTCACTTTATTATTTCATTCCAAGCATAAATTCCGATTAAATCTCGAATTCATTCATTTTTCCTTTTCCAACTAACTTAATTATATTAAATCCTTAATTCATTTATAAGGATCAATTTCCCAAATTTCATGGCTTATTCTTGTTTACTTCATCCATATTACATCAAATGTCTTTCCACTTATCCATATTCGATTAGCCATACATTTGAATTGATTCCGATTTTATTTATTCTAATTATTCAGGTTCATCCACATTTTGTTTCCATTTATTTATATTTGGGTTTAAATCGAAAAAAATTAAATTTTCTCGAGTTTAGTTTTATTTATACTAATTCGTTTGACTTACTTGAATCCACTTAGTTCCATATTCTTTTGATATTCAAATTTAATAAACTAAACTTCAGTTTAATATTTCCTATACCTTATTTCGTATTTCATTTTGCCAATTCCATTTACATCCATTTTCATTCCCAATGGTTTCATTTCCGAAATAAATTTTAAGTATTCACTTTCACCTATTAAACTCAACCAAATTGGTCCATTCACTAAATCATCATGTTGTTAGTGGGGATTCAAATCAAATTCATTCATATTACTACATCTAATTCTTTTATATCAAATTTTAATCGACTCAACAGATTTTTTTCATAAGTTTCCTTCTGTTTAGCTTAGTTTATAACTTAAATTAAGTCACCTTTAATCCAAATTCCTTCAGATATTCCACTTAACTTATTCACTTATATACATATTCCTTTTTTAGTTAAATTTATTCTATTAACTTAATTTATTTATTAAGTTCTCGAATAATGAATTGAGTTAAAGATGGTTTATATAGCTCAAATTTTATATTTAGTTCTCAACCCATTATTCGATTTATAAGTTAAATTTTATTTAACTTGATTCGTCTACTCAATTTAAATTATATTTCATTCAACACAATGTTACATTCCATTCATTTCATTATTCATACCCATATTTACACTCGATATATTGTTTTAATCACGTTTTCCCCATTTTAGTTTTCTATGCCTTCGTTTCACATATACACTAATTTTCCATTTAATTTCTTCATTTTTAATGTAACAACCATTCATATTTTATTAAAACATACATTTCTTTCAACCCCTTCTCGACTAACTTAATATACTTATAAATTAGCCAAGTCATGTGTTGTCACTTTTATTACGCGACCAAATTTGGAATTTGTTTAAACCTATTTTCACTCAAGCTTAAGAATTTCAATGACCGTTTCTCTTCTTTTAATACTTAAGTAAATTTCCTGGTTTCGTAATTAAAAGTCTAATGAGTCGAGTTACTTTAGTACTTAAATCCATATTATTAGTTAAGACAAACTTAAATACTTTGATTCCGGGTTTATAACTAAGTTTTGAAATAACCTATATGTTTATACTATTTTATAGAAAACCATGCCATATATTTTAAATTTAAATCTTTAATTAACAAAGAACATAGAAATTTCAACTCTGATTTAATTTAATTTCAACTTTAAATAACATATACTAATATTCTTATATAAAATTTATACTATATGGAACTAAATCCAAAATCTTTTGTCAAACAAATTATAATAATCATTGAGTGGTCTCCCCCACTCAGACTCTTCAAAATAACATCGATAATGTGTACACTCATTACTGAAGTCATTTCTAAGGTCTAGGTAGAGATTTCACACTTATTTCATTTAAAATCTTTTAAAACCATTTCTTTTCGAACATACTTATAACACTATATTTTCTTCAAAATCTTGGCAATTCTATTTTCAAAAGCCCCCGGAATCGAGTTCTCAAGTTCATTTCTATTTTACTTGCAATTTATTATGCAGCCAATTATACTTAAAAGATTTCATTCTCTAATTTTCCGAAAACCTTTTAGATTTCCCATTTAGGTTTATTATTGAATTAAACATAGTGGATAATAACTTAATATTATTACCTACTAGTAACGAATGCATGTAAACTTAAAACCAATAATATATTTGATATATTTAAAATATAATCGGAAACCATATTATGTCAATCCATTCTATTCAATTATTTAGAAATTCCTATCAATACCATAGCATCCCATATCTCGACCAGAATCCATAAGTATTCAACAGAAAAAGTCAACACAATATAAAACCATTTTGAATCCGAAATACAAATACGCTCTCTCGTATATCACTCAAATTCATTCTAGGATATTATTAATCCTATCTTAATGAGTTATTTCCCAAACAGAACCAAGGTTATCACTAACCAATGCTCTGATACTAACTATCATGACTTGGATTTTTTGACCGTTCAAATTGACAATAAACCACACATGTCGACCCAAACAAATCACCAATACAGGCAATTATATGGAAAAGAAGAAAAAGAAGAAAGGAGGGAAAACAATCACAGAATCTCACAGCGGAAGGACAACATATAATAAACAAATAATGGTTCAATAGCATTTAAAAACTTATACATTCGAGTTACATTTTCTAGTCATCAGAGTTACACTAATACAAGTATATACAGTAATGCAACGGAAATGATGTGTAGCGAAAAAACATACTTATAATTGATATATATACCAAATCCTCGTCTTCACCCTCCAAGATATTGCAACCTTCACTAACTGCAACTTCTGCTGACCCGAGCGTGTTGCATTAAAAGAAAACACAACAAACACTCGGATCAGCACTAAATTATTCTCATATTAGTCAAATTAAAATACAAAATAACATAAGTGTCATGGGTGCAGTAACTCAAGAGATGTTACGGGATTTTTTTTCCATCTCTCAAGGATCCCTTAAACTAATACATACATAGTATAATATGTTATTATGATAGTGTTTATTCAGTAAAGTATAAATAATGAAAATATCGTAAGCGGTATTACATTTTTACCCTTACACCGTTTATAATGCCGTAGTCAATACAGTTTCGTAAACCCACCGTAAACCAATGGCATTAGAGGGCACTCCATAGGTACGATACAATAGTATCGAAAAAGTGTGCCTGATCAGAGGTGCTACCTCAACTAGTCACGGTATAGCTCCTGTTTTAGTCATTCCAATTATGACCCGAAGGTCAAGGCCATTTCGTTATCGTTCATCTTCTTCAATCCAATAATTGCCTCTAAGTCATCATGTTCATTCTGTATACGTCATAACGTACACAGTTGTTAAAGTGGTATTGACACTGATAGAGAGTATGCCACTTTTTAACTCCGGTCTCTTTAATAACCAACTCTTACACTTTCCACATCGGTCAGTTCTTTTACTTTTCATAAAGGTTCACTTTCATATCAAAATATCATGTTTGTTCGAACCCAATTTATATTCAAAATAGAATATAATTTCATATCAAAATATCCTAATCGTTCCCAAAACCGATTATATTCCAACTAGAATATATTTCCATAACCATATACTATAATCATATAATTTTTCAAAATCGATTTATATTTGAGTAGAATAAACTTCATATCAAAAATCATAGTTATTTCAAAAATCGATTTATGGTCAGAATCCATTCATATATAAATAGAACATATATTTTCACAACAACTCATTTTAATTCCTTAGGAGACCCATTTAAATTCGAGTAGAATATAATCTACATTTAAATATTATAATCGGTTTACAACCGATTTCTATTCGAATATAATGTAGCTTTATCTCAACTCCATTTGAATCAACAGTTTAAATCCAAACACTTTCCATTTGGAAGAAATTTACAATTCATAAAATATAATTATGAGAAATAGATGCTTCTAAAGAAAATCTTTATATAATATAATAGTTAAAATAAAATAAAATAAGGTAACTTAAACAACTATGTATATACATAAATTAAAGGTTTACTAAATAGTTTAAGTAATAAAATATAAACGAAATTTATTTATAACAAAATAGTTTACAGGTTAAAAGTTTTAATAAATAAATAATTTTTAAGAAAAGGGATAGTTTATTTGTAAGCAAATGATGTATATATATATTCTTTGTAAATAAAATTTAAACCATAATTGTTCATTTCTTCTGAATTTCAAATACTTGAATCTATATCCCCGTTTCAATGGAGTTACATAGTTTCAATGTCTTATTTTAACAACATCCAAACTGACCATTCGATTTATAAGATTCAAATTCATATTCATGCTAAATTCGAAATAAACCTGAGTGTCATCAACCTTTTATTCCAAAACTTAATTCATGGAGAGTTATTAAATTCACAATTTACCATAAATTTGAAAACTCCAAGCCATACTTAAAATCCCATCTTTGAAATTCTAAATTTTTGTTTAGGAAAATTTCCTTGATAATTAATTAACATTCAAGATTCAGGTTTAAAGGAAAATAGAATTTATCGAATATCAACACATTTCCTTTAAATAAAATTTCCATCGAATAGAATTCAAATATTTAAAATCATTTAACCAACCGATGTCTGCATATAATTATCTATCCTATGGCCAAGTGATTTTAATTTTCTGATATCTCAGTGATAGATGTATATCATTTCAATCCAAATAAGGGTCACAGATATTTATCATTTCAACATGTGGTCTTAATTTATTTTTTATTGATTAATCCCGGGTTTATTTGATGCCCGTAACATCTAAGGTGAAAAAATGGGATTAATCGTCACAATAAGCATACAACATCCATATACTGAATAACAGAACATTTCAGTATCAATATCAATTCATCAATCAAATCCAATTAAGGCATCCATCACAACCATTTCACTGATTAACAAAGGTCGAGATTTCTAACTAGAATTTTAATTAAACTAAATAGCTAGTTATCTACTTAGACTTTCACATTAACACATTGCATGTCAGTTTAAGCAACAAAACAACAATCAATCACAACCATGCAACCAAACTTATTTCATAATTTAATTCAATAAACATGGGAATAATTCAGTTAACGTGAGTGAAAAAAAATCACTCACCATTGGGTCTTAGTAGATCGAATTTCCAACCACAGCCCAAAAATTTACAGTCTCCAAATGCAGCGAAACCAGTCTCAGATCATCAGCAATTCCATCACGATTCCGACGCATCCAACCGTGTTCAAGTCCGAGTTTATACATAAAAGTTATTACCATTTTACCATTTGAATTTTGAAATATATAAAAAATTAACAAAATAATTCCTTACCCATGCAAACATTGACACGTCATCATCCCTTCAAACTTGCTCCCGCTCTCTCCAATTCTCGATTTATAGTAACCATCGCGGAAACAAACCCAAAACTGAGAATTTTGACCACCTCCTGCCCTTGATTCCGACCATCGGAGAACCTTCGACCACCGTCCTTGTGAAGCTCCTGCCAGGCCACACCTTCCCATACTGACGCCATCATCTCCGGTCTACCATGGAGCCCCTTTCGTCGAGCCAAGCGGAAGCCCAATCCAGCACAAAAACGTCCAAATCGACCACCACAACGATTTCCAGACTTCCCGAACACCATGGTTCTACTTCACTTACCGAGTTCTACAAAACCCATATCTTCGATTCAACGATTAACTCGCAAATCAAAAATACCCAAAATTGATTCTAGGGTTTCGAATTCAGTCACCTTTGACTGTGAATTCTGGCCAAATGAAGCACTGCATGTCGAAACAGAGAGCACCCGTAGCTTCGTATCGTTTAGGCCTTCAATTTGATATATAATATGTTGTGGTATGAGGAGATTCGAAATTAAAGTTTGAATTTGGTTTGATCTAGGGTTTTGAAGTTTCAGCCATTAAAAACTGACTGAGGGAAATTATACGTATAATGGAGAATGAGCTTATGGGGTAGAAATTGGGTTATATATATATACATATATAAGGTCTAACATAAGAAACAAACAATTATCCAATTACATTGATTTCGTTCATGTTTTAATACCGTACGGTCAAACGATAAGTCCAATTACAACAAAATTTGAAACTCTAAAATAATTCATTGTTCCAGATCCGATGAAACTGGTTTCGTCGAATTCTGAGACAGTTGCCAAAACAGTTGAATTCCACAGTTAATTACTTAATAAAATATTCAATTATTCATTTAATTGTTTTAATTCAATTTAAATATCTATTAAATTCCACTTTAATCCAATTACAACTTAAATAAAGTTTATAAATCGATTTCACAAATTATAAGCTCCTAAATTTGCTTATTTGAATTTAGATTTGAATTTTAGTTATTATTAAACAACTTAGAATTCCACCATTTAACAAATTACATTTGAATTCCTTTTTAACTTAAACAACCTAAATTAATTTTGTTATTAAAATATTAAATTCCATATTACAACATTTCTAAATAAACTAAATCAAAAATCTATTTATACTCAATTCAAACAATAAAAATCATTAAAATCAACAAAATTTGAATTTTGTCTAATATTATTCCATTTATTTATTTTAAATCTAAATTTAAATATATAGAAAATTATGGGTTGTTACAACTAGCAATGCCTCTGGGCTGTAATATCACGCGATATGTTGAGTCGAGCATGTCTTGTGTACTTTTGGGTACCAGACCAAAAGGTCGGTTAACATTTCCCCCCTCAAAGTATGTTTTGTATTAACGGGACGTGCTTTGAAGTGAAATGAGTCTACTACGGGTGCAAACATCTACATGCGGTGCCTAGCGATTGGTTATGACCTTCCTCTTGAGTTGTATGCCGAGAGCGCACTGCTTTGGAGTGGTTGGGATGCCTTGTCAGAATATGCTGATATGAGCTTAGGATTCCAATATTGCTAAGAGTTTCTACTTGCTTGAGTCTTGCGGCTTGGGTTGGTACATGTCCAAGGCATTTAGTTCTTGTAGATTAAGGACAATAAATGTTAGTTGTCGACACATCGAAATGCAGACGATTCATTATCGGGTCATAACTGCGTGTGCAATCATGAGTTTGCACATGGTTTTGTGTGATGCGATTTGAGCTGGGATAGGTAACATGAAAGTGGATTGCATGCCATGGGCTTGTAGTCGTGTGTTTTAGTTTTTCTAGGAGTTTTCAGATCGAGAGCCAACCGTTTGGTGTGTACATTTGAACACTTAAGTCTTGTAAGCATGCATTTGAATCAAGTCGGTATACTCGGTTGAGATTTCCGAAGCGTGTATGCATGGTCATTGTCATGGCCTAGGCGCGCGATCACCCTAAGTGGTTGTTGAAACATTGTTGGGATGGAGCTTGATAATTTGGAGTATCTGCTAAATCTCTTAGATTTGTGAACACAAGGTCATTCAATGTTCCAAGCTAGTCCCATCGACCAAAGTTTCGACAACTCGTATAGGCGAACGCCATTGTTAGGACAATACTTGTCATAGGTCATGGCATGTATTCATATGGATTTTCCTTTGAGGCGAGGTCGGACCCAAATGCTGGGCGTGTGCACTTTGATGATTGAGCACCTGGTGAGTACACGAGTGGTCGCTGAGTTGTGATAACTTGGTAGTTGGAGCTTCGAAATACGATTGTAGCTTGGTGTACGATCCCGAATTCCGATCCGGGAATGTTCATTTGGGGTATGCCGATCCCCTGATGGTAGTTTCTTCCTTTCTTCTCTTCTCCAGATAGAAAATCAGCTTAAGGCATGAAGGACACCAAAATACTTCTTTCGTACTTTGGATGTTCAAGGTGTTGTTAGGTTTTCGGGAGAAGGGAAGAGAGATATGGAAAGTAAGAGGGCCTTCGGATTTGGCACTCAAGAACTTGGAGCGACAGATCTTGGGAAACAGAATTAGGAATTCGGATAAAGGTCGCCAAGTATGTGTGAACACGGGAGTGGGCTTCGTATCCCGGACACTTAATAAACCATCCTGGTTTTTCAAGAGGTTGAAGTTGGTTTGAGGGACGTGATAATCTAGCAAGTGCGTGGGAGCACGACGCATAACTTCGCACTCTGATGACTTAGTCTTGGCTTCAAGCTTGGGCTAGTAAACTTAACCATTTGCATGGCGCCCGATGAGCGGGCAGTGATCAGTGAGTTTTGGTTTTGCGACGCGGTCTCGAGGAGTGGACTTGCTTGGACTGTCGGCCCGAATGCGTATGTAGGATGTCGACACGCAGTTGAGCTGCTAGGCTCGGGATTCGATCAATAACTCAACCACGATGGAGTTGCGTCTTGACCCAGGCGTTACGCTGGCGATTGGCGATGGCCATGGCATTACTTGCTGAGGCTAAAGGTTGCCATCATGTTCTGGAGTGTCTGCTTTTTGTGGTGTTTGGGCACTGATGGAAAGCCGAAAAGCCTCCAAGGCCTGGACTCTTGCTCTGGATTGCCATTGTTACAAGGTGAAGGCGCTCTCAATATGGTAGCTCCAAGGGATGCTGTGAAGATGACACCAACGCAGGGACTGAAGGGTATCTGATCGGGTCTTGAGATTACCAGGCCGGTGCAATAATCGGTAGAGGGCTTCCCCTAAGCCCGGGTATTTGCTAGAGTTTTCTTAACATCAGGGACGAGCTAGTAAGTTCGGATCATTGCTCAATATTTCATGTCTAATTTGTAATTGAAGTTGAACGTAGCATAACTCGTTGGCAAATGATTTTGGAAATGGACTTATTCGTACTGACTACTCGGATATGCTGAAAAGATGTACACATACGGTTGAGTCGTTAGTTCCAACCCAATTATGTTGTAACCATTTTCCGACCCGAGAATGGTGTTGATGGTTACCGGTAATCACTGCCATAGTTATTAAAACTAGGTGTCGTCACCACGTTCCGATGCACTTGTAGGTAGGAAGCTGTTGCATCGAGGGGTGTGAGCCCGCTTTACGTTGCATTTAAGCATGAGTTTGCTGGTAGGGCGTTGAGACTTTGGGAACCCAATGAACCGACTATGGAAACTTGAGAGCTTGCATCGAGATATAAACTTTTTATTTCGCGTACTGAGAACTTGTCTAAATTCTCCAGTTCCTCGGGGAACTGGGCTCCCTCTGTCATTTGGTTCGGGCTTCTATGCCCGGTCTACCTAGTATTGGCGGGAGGTCAGAAGTTTTCGAGACCCAAGCTTTTGGGTCTAGATCATCCTCACGGCGAGATGTATGTTCCTCTTTAGAATGGTTGCCCTGAAGGTTGTGGCGATGGAAATGCCAACGCGGAAGCTAGTGGGGATCCTCCATAGGTCCTACGATGAGTAAGCTGGTATAGAGATAGGCGGGGGACTGCCCACAAGCTCGAGTACTTGCTAACTAAAGAGGATGTGAGCGATGAAACCTCAGAAGCCAAATAGTTGCTTATTTTGCTGGACTGCCCCCTTGGAGCGGAGGCGACACCCGGCTTTTCCCTCGTGCTTCCTTAAGCGTCTGAGTCCCAGTTGGAGTTACAGTGGGAACAATCTGGAGAAGTAGGAGAACCCATGGCTTCGAAATCCCGTATTTATATGAGTCTCTTCGGAGGAGGAGAATTTGTGGTTAACCGAAGTACTCATGCGATGGGCGTAGCTGATGTAAGCGTGAAAACATTGCAAGCTAAGGTCGAAGATCAAGAAGCCCGGCTGGTGGCAAAGTCTGAGGAGTCGGAGGGGAAGATGGACATGATGAGGCTGCCGTACAAGATGCCTAGGCAAAGGCTAGCCAAGATGCCGAGGAGAAATCTGCCGCTGTGGTTGCGAAGAAGTAGGGCGATGTTGAGGCGGAGAAGGAGAGGGCCTCTGAGTGGGCTAAGAAAAAGGAAGGCCGTCAATGATGCCCACCAAAAGAGGGCAAGGGGACCCTTAGCAAACTTGAAGCAGATGCAATTATGTGACTCCAGGGAGCTAGCTGATCAGAACACTGCCGAAGATGTTGAGAAGTAGCAGAGTTGGGCGCCCAGAAGGCTTGGGGAGAAACGCAGGCTGCATTGGTCCTCGCTTCTTACATCATCCCTAAGTCGTTGTTGTGTATCGCCCTCGGGGATGTTACGATAATTACAAGCGGTGAGGATGATGGTGGGAGGTTCCCATCGATGTCTCATGAATCTGTTACTCTTGTGAAGAGTAGTGGAGGAGGAAGCGATTCTAGAAGGAAGGGGCCCATCGCTGGTGGTGACCAGCCATGTGCCGAACCTGTATAGAAAAAAGAAAAGGAAAGAGAAGGATGCGTAACATCAATAATTGTTAAAGTAATTAGTATATGCTAGTGTGGCCCTCGCTTTCGGTTCTTAAAGACATGGTGTGGTATTCATGTACACCCTGTCATCAGAGAGAAAAGTTTATTAGACATGTAGTCTGTTTGATGTGAGTGAAAATGAAATATGAATTAGTAAAGATCACATTTCGTGTTAAGTGTATGAATATTATTCTCATGTTTTCCGGCGTCCCGTGCTTGCACAAGCGTACTTGTTGTTATACCAACAGAAATGCGGTTGGAGACTGCGCTCTGGGTTGATTAATCAAGAGGGGTGTGATAGAGCATTGGCTTCTAGTAAGTTTCCCTCAGCTCACGAAACCCATAGTTTATGAAGCCAGGCTGAGCGCCTGCTGTTTTAGGTTGCTCGACGTTAATCCCAAGTGTAGCAAAGGCGTATGACGTCGCGTTATGCGGTCCGTCCGTTGTGTGGCTCTCCCATCATTCATCGGGTTGTAGCGAGCGACGACGTCATTTATTCACCGGAGAAAAGCCTGGATCATCAGCCCATAGGGTCCGATCGTGGCCATGGGCTGCACCTAAGCCTTTAGAGTTTTGGGGAGAAAACGATTTAATGTCGGCCTCGGTGCTGCGCCGAGTTCCGATAGACACCCTTTGCTAGGTGAGAATTTTGCATCACACTAGGTTGGCTGTTGGGCGGTCCTAAGTTGCATGGAACTTGGGCACGGAATGATTTATCCTCGGTCTTGGCATGAGGAAAAGGTTCGAGTTAATTGTTATTTATACTCGGTCGCGCCGTGGGCCGGCGACTCGAGTAGCATTGTCAGCTCCAGTGCTTGGGGTGCCGATCAAACCCAGTGTTGTTTGGCCTCGATGTTGGATCGAGGTTCGGATGGCGGCACTGGCTCCCGTGCTCGAGGAGCTGATGAGGTGATCGAATGTCTACATGCAAGCTGACGTCAGGATTAATCAAACACGTCATGCACGGAGTAAACAATGGATGGGTGATAGGAGACTGAACATCATTTATAAGGACAACTCTACTAGCAGTAGCCTTTATAACACCTTGAATTGTAGGAAAGCAAGACATCGTTGGAAGGCGTGAATTAATTGTACACTAAGTTGTGTAGAGTAGAGGTGAAGATGCTTATTGTTCCATGCCCTTGGGAGTTCGGCTCTGTCCATGGTTGAGAGTTTGAAAGTTCCATCGCTGAGCTTCCCTCGTATGAGTATGGGCTTTTTGAGCGAGGAGCGAGGCCTACAGGTGGAGGAAAGGCCGGTTTGAAGATGAGGTCACCGATGTGCATTTGCGCGGGCCCTCGACTAAGCTTCCAGTCATGCCCCAAGTGGCCGAGGCATTAGTTGGAGGAGGATGGTTACAATACAGCAAAGAGGAGGTGTGTCTTAGAGAAAGGGCCTTGCTTTTCGTTTTCATTTCACCCTTTTTTGCATACCTATATATATATATATATGTGTGTGTGCGTGTGTGTGTGTGTGTATAGACCGAAATGAGGCACCTATCCGTGAATGGATGTTTCTGCTTGAATTGCAATGGTAACGACTATTGAAAAGGTTGCGACCCTTTACCAACAGGCATTTCCATCAACAATTGCGCTCGAGGTCCTATTTTTGACCTTTAACATTAATGTATATGGCTTCTTTATGATATTGAATCATCTCTCTTGCCTCCTCTCTTTTTTTTGGACGAGCTAATGGTGTTAATGAGTCGACGACCGATATCTCCAATGATAACCTTGGGGATTGTTGTATCGTAGACGACAGTCTTGGGGATGATAGAGAAATGGAATTCTTGGGCTTGCTTCTGAACATTCCTCCGGTAATGCTTCCCAACATTCCCTCTGCTGACTGGAGGAGGCTGGGAGCGCCAATGATCATGCATACACGCTTTGGAAATCTAAACTAAGCAGACCAACTTGATTCAAATGCATGCCCACAAGACTCTAGGTTTCAATTGTACACACCAAACGGTCGGTTCTCTATCCAAAAACTCCTCGAAAAGCTAAAATACGCAACTACAAGCCCATGGCATGCAATCCACTTTCATGTTACCTATCCCAGCTCAGATTGCATCACACAAAGCCATGTGCAAACTCGTGATTGCATACACAATTATGACCCGATAATGAACTATCTGCACTTCGATGCAATCGAGAGTCGGCAACTAACATTTATTGTCCTTAATCTATAGGAACTAAATGCCTTGGACATGTTCCAACCCAAGCCGCAAGACTCAAGCAAGTCGAAATTCTTAGCAATATTGGAATCCTAAACTCATACCAGCATATTCCGACAAGGCGTCCCAACCGCTACAAACTAGTGCGCTCTCGGCATACAACTCAAGAGGAAGGTCATAACCAATCGCTAGGCATCACACAGAGATGTTTGCGCCCATACTAGACTCATCTCACTTCAAAGCACATCCCATTAACATACAACATACTTTAAGGGGGGAAATGTTAACCGACCTTTTGGTCCAGTTCCCAAAAGTATACAAGACATGCTCGACTCAACATATCGCATGATATTACAGCCCAGAGGTGTTGCCAGTACCAGAAGACTCGAGTCTGTCCACTAGCAGAATGTTGCATCCCTCGAACGCGACCTCCATCAGTATCCCTCTACAGCCAAGCCGAAGGTGAGCCATCAAGCAGGTTCATCCGATTTCCGCCAACAAGTGTGTTACCCAGAATTACTGGATTGACTCAAAGTCAAGATTCAGCCAACAACTTCTGCAAACCTCGCCGCTCCTCCAAACATTGCCAAACAAAGACCTCGCAGTCTGAGCCATGAACCCGAACCTCAGGCCACCAAAACACCCATACCCATAGCCTTCGCATCTCCCATAAAGACGATCTTCGCACCCCGCGGGTGCGAATTTCGCACCCCGCGGGTGCGAAGTTCGCAGCTAGCATGGTGCGAAATTCGCAGCCAGTATGTGTGAGAATCGCACGCAGTAGGTGCAAAATTCGCACCCAGCAGGTGCGAAATTCGCACCCAGCAGGTGCGAAATTTTGCAGCCAGAGCCGGGTTCGAATTTTGCGTATGTGCAGGCGACGGGTGCGAATTTCTACATGTGGTCCCCTATTTCTACCTACTCCTACCTAACCCCTTTTCTATAAATACCCCATGGCTTCACACTTCAAAGGGGTTGGAATTTAAGACCTTAGGACCTATAAAGAGCTCCATTAATGGCATCTCCCATTTGAGGAAGAAGAAGGGAAAAAGTGTCCTTTTCTTAGTATATTAAATATATGATAATTATGACATCATGTCTTAGAGATGACATCATATAGCCTTAGAGATGATATCATATGGCTTTCCGGGTGTGAAATCCATAGTCAGCAGGGTGCGAAATTCGTACTTTTAGTGCGAATCTCGTACCCCAGGAGGTACGAATATTGCACCCCCATGGTGTGCGAATTTTGCACCCCACGAGGTGCAAAAATTCGCACCCTAGGCCCGGGTGTGAAATTCTGGCATGCGCAGACTCAAGGTGCGAATTTCTGGGTGTGGTCCCCTATTTTCACCTACTCTTACCTAACCACTACGCTATAAATACCCCCTCACTTCTTACTTTCAAGGGGTTGGTCTAAGCTCTCTCTCAAGCTTTAATGGCTTCCATCTTCTTCCTCAAGGCCATTTGGGAACCTCCCTTCATCATATAAGGGATGAACACGCTTGGGCTCGTGAGCATACTCATGAAGGTCCATGCATGAGTTTGGACATGAAGCCACCTTGGGACTTCATGAAACTCTAAAACAACATTAAGGACCTCCACCTTCTTCTCCATGGCCATTGGGCATGGCATGGGAAGAAGAAGAAGGTCGCATCTCTGTCTCCTTTGGACAACGAGCCTCGGGGTTCGAATTTCGTACCCCTAAGGGGTTCGAAATTCAAACCCCTACAGGTTTAAATTTCTTACCTTCAAGGGGTATGAAATTCGTACATGGTAGAGGGGAGACACTGAGCCTCGACTCCGCCTCCCGCGGACCTCAAGCATCGACTCCGCCTCCCATGGACCTCAGTCTTGATTCTACCTTACTCGGCCTCGACTCCGCCTCATACGGACCTCAGCCTTGACACCACCTCCCGTGGACCTCGGCCTCGACTCCGCCTCACTCGGCTACGCTACAGCGTCAGCAACTCCTCGACTATGCTCGCTCAGCATAGAAGATCGATAACAAGGACTAAGAGGATATTGTTAATCATTGTAGCTTCTTGTAATAATCTTGTTGTACTTTGTTGTAATGGAATAAAATCAGTATAGACTTCAAAGTGGGCGTAGGTCCCCACGGGCCGAACCACTATAAATAACTATGTCCTTTACTTCCCAGCACGTTATTATTGCATTTCTTATGATTCTCCGCTCTAGACTAAAAAGTTTCAAATTTTTGGAACGCTCTGGTGTTGACAACAATTTTAGGCATCAACAACTATCAACTATAATTATTGTAAATCATGCTTGAATATGGAAATAAACACATTTCAAACCACTAGAAATATATATATTATGTACATTTTGGAATAGTCAATGTAAACTGCGCACAAATAAATAAATATATTTATATGTGAGTTTATAAACTTTCCCTTTTCTGTATTTGACACATTTCTTATTAGTTTCAAATAATGTCTTTTTATTTAAAAAGGACAAAAAGACACAATTTATAATAACTAAGTTAAACCCCAACAAAATTGAGCACAAACACGTGTATATCTTTTTAATCAAAATTACAAAAAAATTTCATTTAGCACTGAGACTACATATCAGGAATAAAACCACATCTCAATAGTGCTTTATGGGACTGATTTCCAAATCTACAGCATTTGCAATGACCATAATATATTTTCAAACACAATTGTAGATAATAATACAAACAATTAAGTAAGCCTACAAATTTAAATATTATTCATAACCACATATCTATACTTTCAGGTTTTGACAACTTTCATTAACAGATCTGATAGGTATCCTTTAAGACCTAATACAAATGAGATAATAAGTATTGTAACTTTGTATATAAATTTCCTACTCACGTTAAAGCATCCAAATCTAAATAATCTTTTAGGCTTACAGTTCCCAAATTCTTATAGGTCTACAGTTATTCTGAATAGATGGTACTTTAAGATTTGTATATTTGTAAGAAAATAAGAAAAGAGGGGAGAATCTGATGAAGAATAGCTAGAAGTCAATTTGTACCCTTTTCCACTTGAATCTGATTATCCCTTTCAAACCTATATGGTTTATGTATGATTGATTATACATAAACTTGTTTTTGATTTAGAATTTATTTAAAGAGAAAGAGAAACGGCAGAGCATCGCCACTGCCTACAGATTTGTGTGGAAAAGAAAGAGGCCTTACCCCTTTATTTATAGGAGTGGAAATGGCCATGGACCGTTAGATTTATTTTAATAATCATCCTTCCATTCGTTTAATAATATATAATAAACTAAACTATTAACCATAGCCATCACTGGCCGTTAGGTCGATCGCTAGGGTCAACCGCCTGGGTTTCCAATTGTCCAGTGACGACGGTTATATATGGTATTAAATATTTATCTATTCAAGTTTATTTATCTTCCGTCTGTTATCGTAAGCGAAACTCCAAACATGAAAGTTGACCAAAATTCCGAGACAAACGCAACAGTTAAAGTTTCATGGTCAAATTCCATCACTTGCATAAATTCCTATTTTTAAAATCTAATTAAATAGCTAATTTATTGTCAAAATTCTGGGTTGTTACATTCTTTCCCCTTAAAAGATTTTTTTTCCGGAAATTCTAACGCCTACTTATCTATCCTATACAACCAATTTGTATACAACTACTTTGCAGCCATGTGCGCATGTGCACAGTGTGCATAATGTATTTCAACCAGAAAAAATGTATGCACAATGATTCTAAATCGGGACCTCCTACATTTATGCATTAAATTTTTGAAACACTTTTGAAAACATGATGCAAAACATCCCAAGTATACTGGCAGTTCTATATGAATGCACATTTCAATTTTTTTTTCATCCATAATTTTCACAGCATTACGAATAAAAGTGTGTAGCAAACAATTTTGCATCCAAATCCTACCATCCAAAACATCAACGCATCTAATCGCTTCCTATTTAATTTCTCCTAAATTGGAAATAGGAAATCAAAACAAAGAATTTTAACATTCCCTTTGCTTATAAATATTCCATTTTTGTCCTATAGTGGGACTTTTACCTCACTTCCCCAAAATATTCCATAAAACCCATTTGTAGAATGTAAAGGAGGCTTAAAACAAGCTCTAACACGTAAAATGAATTAATTAACAACTCGCATGCATGGTTGACAAGGTATGGAAACAATGTTACCAAGGCCAAAACAACCTTTTCTTTACCGTCGTTACTATTTTTATCGCATCATCGGTCCTATTGGACCGCTAAAAAGCACACACAAACCATTCAAAAATCTTTATTATGCTGTTCATGTGACCAAAAATTGAATTTTTTCACAAAAATAAATTTCCGCTTTGAAACTTCATATATGTATTTTGAAAATTTCCTAATACCATTTCATTTTTCATATGGGATTCACATAAAAATCAAACTTTTGGTAACATGTAACAACCATTCAAAATGGGTCGTTAGTTCTTGTAAGGGTCACATTTGCATACATAATATATACACAAATACTTCGAATGGAAATCTCACACAGCGGAAAGAGAAAATATGATATTGAAATAAGATGTAACACTTTTGTAACAACCCGTAAATTCTGAGCCAATTTAAAAATTTTGTTTTGGCGAATTTTGCGAATTTTGAATATTTAAAATGATTATTTTAAATAATAATGATGAGAAATTTATTTTGAATAGAAATTGAACGTATATATTATATAGATCGTCGTTAGAATATAAATATTTATTTTAAATTATAAAAAGAATTGAAAATGGCGCGGTAGTTCGATAATTCGATTTCAAATTTCAATTGAACATACCGAGTGCAAAATAAACCGGATTTTAGCGAAACCAAAAATATTTGAATCTAATTGAGAATATCTTTCCAACGAATCCGAAAAAATTGAAATTTCGTAGCGGGAATCAAAAGATATGAACAGTTGAAAAGTTCAGAATAGTCGCTATGGAATTTCGGCCCTTAAAAATAGCCATTTTGCAAACGACCTCGGATTTCGACGAAACCACTTTTGTTGGATCCAGGATGTAAAGCTATTGCTAGATTCCAAAATTCGTAATTTTTCGAATCAATATGTATGCGTGGAAAAGGAAAATGCATTTGACCAGTTTCAGTTGATTTTAATCGACTGAAAAATGGCCATTTTTCAAACGGTCTCAGAATTCGATGAAACTAGTTTTGTTAGGACCGTTTCGTCGATACGAAGCTAGAAAATATTTTTCTGGAATTTTTCGAGCTCGTGTGTGGCCCCGGTAAATTGAAATGCGCGTTCAAATTCAATATATAGCGTTATATTTTGATTTGGACGAAAACTGATCAAAACGGTTGAATCAGCTTATGGTACATATCCCATTGTGTTCGGAATGGGGGTAATTAGCTATGGACGAAAGGCGGTGGGCCTCGTTTAGAGGTCGAATGAAAAAGTCAACTTTTTGAAATTAAATAATATAAATTAATATATAAAAAACCATTATATCTCCTAATCCCCCCCGGTTCTTTCCCCATTTCAGTTAAAACATAAAATAAAAAATAAAAAAAGAGAGAAAAGGGGGGGAGAATCGCGATCTCCCTCAGGCGATCGATCGCCTCGACGCCGCGCAGGCGGAGCCGCCTCCGACCTCTGACCTCCTCCACAACCCTCCTCCACCCCCTTCCTCTCCTCGTTTCTCTCTCCTTCCCCTCTTTTTAATCAACGCGTCGCCCCCTCCCGATCTCGCACCACCGACGCCGCCCTCCACCCAGTCGCCGCGCCCCTCCGGTCACCTCCGACCATCCACGAGCTCCGCGCTCTCTTCCCTCGCCCCTCCTCCTCTGTACGAATCGCAACACCTCCTCCAACCGAAAGATGTGAGTTTTTTTTATTATTTACATTGATTTTAATTTCAGTTTTAGTTTAGATTTTATTTGAACGAAAACAAAGTAAAGGAGCGATTTTTATACGAATGAAAACAAGATAAAGGTGTGATTTTTAAACTATAGGGATATGGCGTTTCTATATATGAAAAATAAGGCTTTTAATATAGAAAAATTATATTTTTATTTATAAAAATATGATTTTTATATTTTAGAAAGAATAAAAATTCGATTTTTAATTCTTAGAAGAGATAAAGAAATGATTTTTATAATGAAATAGCGAAAAGATTACATCTTTGAAGTAGGAAAGATATGATTTTTATATTATAAAAATAATAAAAATATGATCTTTATTATATGAACATCATTGTAAAAATAGAATTTTTATCTATATAGTATCGGTGAAAAAATAGAATTTTTATCTATATAGTAGCGTTGTAAAAATAGAATTTTTATCTATATAGTAGAGGTATAAAAATAGGATTTTTATATACATAGCAACAATATAAAAATGTGATTTTATATGTGTAGTGGCTACGGGCAATGAATTTGATAAAAGGCGAGCACGACGAAGATTTCCACATATGAAGAGTCGTGGAGTTTGGATTAGCTAGTAGGTGAGAACTTCTCACTTTAAATTTCTTTTTTTCTAGTTATAAATATATACTAGGATGCAGATGATGCTTAGTAGCACATGACACCCGTCGTCCACAAACCATAGACGGCTTGTTTGTTTGATTGATGTGTTGTGAAAATTGTTTGTGATGTTGATGTGAAATAGATAATAAAATATATTCACGTGTTGAAATAAATTAATTATTGTTAAAAATATATTTTTTAACGTGAATATGAATATAATGAATGTGAACAAATAAATATTCATTTACAAACCGGATGGTTTGTTTATGTACACCCATTTGAAGGATATTGATTGGGACGATAAATTTTACATATCGCCCAACTGCACAAATAAAAATCTGTGTTTGTTGATTTGAAATTCCAAACGGGTGTTGGGATGTTATTTGGCGTACACTAATCCCAATAATTAGTTGTATGTCGATTGATTGATTGACAGACTGTTATAAGCGTTAGATATCTATATTCGATGCTTATACAGTGTAGTGCACTTTGAATGATGGTTGATTATTTATCGTTGCTATTATATACATGTGTTGGGTGGAATCCATATAATTAACATTATATGGTAATTGATTGGGCCTCATTCCAATTGGGAAAATAAAGAATATTAGAATATAAAAATAGTCATGTGTTGACGATGCTCATGTGTTGAGAATATTCATGTGTTGAAACTATTCATGTGTTGAGTAAAATATTTTAACAATAAAATTTACATCTTTATCATATTTAAGATTAGAAACTACTTTACGGTTGGAGTCTGATTAAAAATCAAACGATAGATACCATAATTTTAAAAAATATATTACATAACGAAAATAGTCATGTGTTGACAGTACTCATGTGTTGAGATTAGTCATGTGTTGAAAGAAATATAGATTCATGTGTTGAATAGGATAAATATTCATTTGTTGAATAGAATAACGAAGTTAATAAAATATATAAAGCCGTGTTGATTAGAGTTGCGCTATTTTGATGTGAACGATATTTATATCGATTATATTTGTTTTTATAATGAATATAGAAAAGGTAGTGACTTCAAAATATAACGTTTTGAAAATATTATCATTTATGTGGTAATGATATGAAATATTCAATTTTGATTTGAAATCGAATATAGGATTGAAGTGGTTTTGAAAACGAATTTAAACGATTTATAAAATACATTTTAAAAAGAAATCGTCGAAATATATATATATTATATATAATGGCCTGAATAGAACGCGCCGCGCCGCGGCAGTTCGTGAATTTCGACCATTGACTTCGAATTGACGTTGCGGGAGATCCGACCGTCGGATTCTCCTAAAACCGGAACCGTTGGGTTCGTATCGAAAAGAGATTTCCAAGAATATTAGAAATTTGAAATCTAATGGTTGGATGTGGAATTATGTCCAAATCAAATTAGGAAAAGGTCGTTGTAAGTGCAGTTCGATGGCCGTTGATGGAAATCGACTGTATGGGCCTTGATAAAATTATTAAAAATATCAATAATTAGTGTAAAATCATAAGAAATGATTTGAAAAGAACTGGGATGAAAATTTCCATATTTGAAAAGATAAAAATATATTTTTATCGAAATGAACTAGTTTTGAACTAGAATTAAAATCAATTTATTTTTGAAATAAATAAATTGAATTTGAATTGGTTTTGAAAATAACCAGAATTTCCAATATATATAAAGTGGAAGTGGATTTGAATCGAAATTGTCTGTAACGACCCAGAAAATCTGAACCAATTTAAAAATTTTAAATTGGCTAAAATAATGGATTTTAAATATTTAAAATAAATATTTTAGCTAATGGCGATGAAAACTGAGTTTGAATCGACATTTGAAAACGAATATAATTAATTATAATTATAAACAAGGCCTGAAATGGCGTGGCAGTTTCAAAAATTGAATTCAAACTTTGTCGGACTGTACCGGGTGCAAAACAATCCGGATTTTAGTGAAACCAAAAATAATGGAATCTAATTGAGAATATCTTTCTAACGAATCCGACGAATCGAAATTTGATAGCGGGAATCAAAAGATATGTCCAGTTGAAAATTCTGAATAGTCGCTATGGAATTCAGGCCCTTAAAAATGGACATTTTGCAAATGACCTCGGATTTCGACGAAACCACTTTTGTTGGATCCGCAGTGTCAAGTTATTATTAGGTTTCAAATTTCATAATTTTTCGAATCAATATGTGAGCGTGGCAAAGGAAAACGCGTTTGGCCGGTTTTAGTTGATTTCAATCGACTGGAAATTGGCCATTTTTCAAACGGTCTCAGAATTCGATGAAACTAGTTTTGTTAGGACTGTATCGTCAATATGAAGCGAGAAAATATTTTTCTGGAATTTTTCTAGTTAGTATGTGACCCCGGTAATTTGAAATGTACGTTTAAAATTCAATATAGTGATTTAAATGTAAATTCAACGGAAACTGATTGTAACGAGCAAATCAGCTTGCGATACATATCCCATTGTGTTCGGAATGGGGGTAAAACGCTATGGACGGCAGGCGGTGGGCCTCGTTTAGAGGTCATATGTAAAAGTCAACTTTTTGCAAAATTAAATAATTAAATAATAAAAAAAATATTTTAATTCCCTCCCTTTATCTTTCGTTCTGCCCCCCCCCCCTCTTCAAAATTAAATCGCTCAGATTCAAAAAAAAAAAAAAAAAAAAAAAAAGAAAACCCTAAAACTATCGCCGTCCCCTCCCCTGAAGCGAACGCCACCGCCGCCCCTTCCACGATTCCCCCCTCCTCCGACGCTCGTTCCCTCCAGCGACCCCCCCCCCTGAAGCATCGCGGCACCAATTCGCGAGCCCCCGTTCGAGACCCCTCCGCCTCCGCCCGTCCCTCCTCCAACCGCGACCTCCCCGACGCCGCCGAGCTTGGCTGTCACCCCCCCTTCTTCGCAGGTTAAGGTAAATTGTTTTTATTTTATTTTATTGTCATCTGAAAATTTCGATTTGAAAAGATTTAATTCTGATTTTTGAAAAAGGTTTAAAACTGAATTGATTTTAAACTTTAGAAAGAAAACTGATTTTAGATTTTTTTCAAAAAGAATACTGATTTTTTTTAAAAAGGTTTTAAAAAAACTGATTTTATTTTAAGATATAAAAAGGAAAAGATTTAGATTTTAAATAGAAAAAGATTTAGATTTTAAATAGAAAAAGATCTAGATTTTAAATAGAAAAAGATTTAGATTTTAAATCAGAAAAGATTTGATTTTTAAATCAGTAAAGATTTGATTTTTAAAATCAGTAAAGATTTGATCTTAAAAATAGAAAAGATTAGATTTTTAAAGAAAGAAAGACGATATTTTTAAATGGATAAAAGCGTGATTTTTACTTAAGTAGTGGATTAAAAATATGGTTTTTAGAAGGAAGGAAAATATAATTTTCATAATATAGTGAGGCGAAATATTTATTTTTATAAAGGCGAAAACTTCATATTTGAAAAGGCGGAATCTATATTTTTGAAATGGAATTTTTATATATGGAATAACATAGTAAAAATTCGATTTTTTACATATGTAGAGAATACGGGCAATGAAAGCGACAAGCAGGAGAGATTGGCGAAGATTTTATGCAAAGAAGAGTCGTGGGATTGAATTAGCTATTCGGTGAGATTTCTGATTTAAAATTATATATATATGTGTGAAATGAAAGTTAATTGCTATATATAAATATATATATATATATACGCCCCTCGTCCACAAACCATGAACGATATTTATTGGTTGAAATTGTTGTGAAAATTGATTGATAGCGAATGGTTGTTTGGGATTGTTTGTGATTGATATTGGTTGAAAAATACCCGTTTGTGGTTGAGAAATATTTGGTTGAAACCACATAGGATTAGTTTGTGGAAATGAAATAAATATATACATGCCGCCTGCGTGCGAACTAGATGCATGATCCCCATTGTCAAAAACCGCGAGGTTTTAAGGTAGAGCGAGGAGCCGTACTAGGGACGGTCCCGGTTTTAACTACCCTGCCGTTATGCTGCCGAAATTTTGAATAATATTCGTGTGTTTGAATTATTTTCATATGCTTAAACTATATTTATTTATTGAATAGAAAACATTCATGTGTTGAATTGATATTCATTCGTTGATTAGAAATTCATGTGTTGAATGGTATTCATATTTTGAAATAAATTGTTTGATAATAAAAAATCACATTTTTATCTATATATAGAAACTATAGAAAACATTCATGTGTTGAATTGATATTCATTCGTTGATTAGAAATTCATGTGTTGAATGGTATTCATATTTTGAAATAAATTGTTTGATAATAAAAAATCACATTTTTATCTATATATAGAAACTATAGAAAACATTCATGTGTTGAATTGATATTCATTCGTTGATTAGAAATTCATGTGTTGAATGGTATTCATATTTTGAAATAAATTGTTTGATAATAAAAATCACAATTTTATCTATATATAGAAACTATAGAAAACATTCATGTGTTGAATTGATATTCATTCGTTGATTTGAAATTCATGTGTTGAATGGTATTCATATTTTGAAATAAATTGTTTGATAATAAAAATCACATTTTTATCTATATATAGAAACTATAGTAAACATTCATGTGTTGAATTGATATTCATTCGTTGATTAGAAGTTCATGTGTTGAATGGTATTCATATTTTGAAATAAATTGTTTGATAATAAAAATCACCTTTTATCTATATATATAAAATCCTATTTTTGTCACCTATATGAACTATATAGAAAAATAGTGTTTTGAAATGAATTGTTTTACAATAAAAATCACATTTTTATGGTATGCATAAATCGTTGAAATGTGAAGTGTTAAAAATAGCCACTTGTTCAAAATAAACATATATGAGTTGAAATATTCATTAATTAGCTAATGAAATGATTTGCACCTATTTATGTAACATTAGAATGAATGGTGTTTTTTTTAAACCAAATTGAAATCAAATATGAAGTTGAATAGAAAAAGATAAATGATAAGAACTGTATATATATGTACATGCATATTCATTGAACAGGTTATAGCAAAAGGGGCTAGAGAAGAGGAATAAAATTTTGTGCCCGACAAATAGGTACACATTTACTGCTTTGTTTGGGTGATGATTTTATGAGCCTGTTGGCTAGCTGCTTGGCTTTTTCTTTTTCTTTTTGAGATTAGAAGGACCGGGAAAGCTATTTGCGATTTCCCGATGCTCCCGGTGCAGGGGAGGTTATGGCGAAATTTTCCAAAATTTTAAGGTGTTAGAAAAATATTTGAAGTGAAAACGATATTGAAATCATTGAATGAACTATATTTATATAAATATATAAATATAAATAAAATTAAAACGAAACGAAGCCGTGCAGTTCGTATTTTGAAACCATGATTTCAAACGACTAGTGCGGGAAATCCGACCATTGGATTTTCCCGAAACCTCAACCGTCGGGTTCGCCTTGGAATAATCTTTCCAACGGCACCAACCTTGTAAAAATCCAACGGTTGGATTGTCTGGAATGTTTAATTCAAATCTGAAGAAAAACAGCGCCAGAAGCGATTATATTTATATGTATATAAATATAATTATATATTTAATCGAATAACGACGCTGCAGTTCGTATTTTGAAATCGAAACTTCAAACGATTGTACCGGGAGATCCGATCGTCGGATTTTCCCAAAACTGGAACCGTTGGATTCGTTTTGAAAAGACCTTTCTAATGATGTGAATTTTGTGATGATCCAACGGTTAGATTTTCAGATATGTGTAAATCAAATCTGAAGAAAAACAGCGCCACGGCCGCCTTATGGCCCGAAGCGTCGTTTTGAATAAAATAGCTATTTTAAAATAAATAAAAATAGCGATAAATAGTTATAAAATATCATAAGCGATATGGAATGGAAATAAACTGAATTTGTTTGATTTATGTGGTTTTTGATGGTTGAATGTGTTTGGTGTGAAAATTACATTAAAGAACACAATTGGTGTTGTCGAATAATTTAACCATTGAAATAAATTGATTTGAAATTCTAAATATACGTGGATTATTTGAAAAGGCCGAGTTAATTCTCATTTCGAATAATTGACCGACGATTGAAATTCGAAGATGAAGACGACGGTCGAAGACCGGAGATCTTCACCTCGTTTGGATGGTAACCGAGGTCCTGATTGGGAGGCATCCCGAAATATGGATAATGAGTGGTGATCGTCCAGACGTACGTGGTGATCGATGGGTTTGCGAGGTATTTAGTGCCTCCGGTTTCGTTCAGACCCAGAACGGACTTGTAAATGGACTGTGTGTCTGACATAAGATTTATTCTGTGTGGCATGCTAAGATGCAGTGATCAGGGCTCCTGTTGAAAAGCAAAGTCTTGTGGTGATGATCGAAGCACCGCCTGTGTGGCGTAGCTTTGTGTATAACGTAAATTCGCGAGCCTCACACCCCGGTAGGAACCTAAAACGGGAGAAGGACCTCAGGGAGGGCCTACATTTCCTCCTAGCTAAAAGTGGCGTCAGTGGTTTTACACGCCCTGACGAGTTTGACTTATGTGGTTGTTGCTGTTGCGAGGCGCCTCGGTTAGATCGGACGATCCGGGTCCGATGGAGTCACTTGTTGGCTCGCTTACGCCCCAAAGGGCGGCGAAACGTAGTGCTCAGGCATTTTTAATCCACTCCATGTGGACCGGCCCTGTCGCTCCAAGGATCGATGCGTTCTGATCCTGAGACTCGGGCTAGGCAGTCTCGAATTCGGTAAGGACTATCTTTTGCCTTGGTTCATGACGGAAATCCAATTTCCAAATACGCGACGATGCGATTTTGATTGTATACCTATATATGGCGACATAGTGGTATGGGGCATTAATGTCGCCTATGATTGATAGTTATGATTTGAAATTGTTTTCAAAACATATAAACACTAGCAATAATATCAAATGCCTTTGTTTTATTCGTATCAAGCATATTTGGCCGTTATAAGGTAAAAACTCTATCCTCCGGTTTGCGTTGCATTGTGTGATGGGAACTGAGTCTTATAACGGCTTCATTTTTATAAAAAGCATAGCGATGTTTAAAAGAAAGATTTGTTTTAAAGCACTGGCAATCCAATGGAGTAAACCCGTTCCACGAAAGTGGCGTGGTCCTGTGATTGGCCAATTATATATGTGTTTAGTGGATTTCTCATACCAGTCCCATGACTGACTCGTAGTTTGTTTCACTTTCAAACTCGGGTGCCCCTTTTTCTACACGGGCAGCCTTGTATTCAGGTTTAGCTGGTTCTTTTTCTGGATACCTGGAGCTGAACATGGATTCTATCATTTATTTCTTTTTATGCTGTTCAGCTCCTATTGTACATATTTTGTTTATTTCCGCTGTAGACATTTATGTATAGCTGAACTGTATTTGTACTAAGTAAGATCCTGTATACTGTGTAACTCTGATGATTACTTTTATCCAGTATATTCTATTGTTCATTATCTGGTGTATTTATTTAATTCTGTTCTGCTATTATATGTTTCTGTGTTATATTCCAAAGATAACCCTGTTTCCGTGAGAACGGGATTTCGGGTCGTCTCATTGTCTTTGGAATATTTCGATGTGGGATTCCGTGATTATACATATATTGTTATGGGAATTTGAAAGATAAATTTGTATCGTTATTTCCAATATGATATTTGTTGGTTTCAGAATTTGATATTGAATATAAGCTGGTATATTTTCTATTCAGAGCCGTGTATTTAATATCAAATGTGATTTGGGTTTGTCGTGAATCGTGTTTTAGGTGACATTGGTTCTTTAACCCAGTTAAAAGACAGGATATTGATTTTTGAGAAGATTAAAACAAAGTGGAGTTTTAATTAATCTTTAATAAGATTGAATGTGAATTGATAATTTAAATTATAAAATCTGAAAGTGATCGAGGATGGAGAATCACCAGTTTTGCTCCAAGGCGATAGTAAAATCTTTAATTAGATTTGAACGCGAAATGGTAATTAATTTTACCGATAACACAGTGGTGTTATATATGGAGTACTACCAGTTTTGCTCCATGGGATGAATGGGTGGGGATTGGGAAATAAAATAAATAATTACTTCGGTGTGATTCGCTAATCCCGACTAGTTTGGAAAACCATAATATGGTTTGAAATGATATCCAAAGGAAGATTAAAGAATAAATTTAGAAGAATTTATCTTTGATAAAATTAATGGGAACCTTTCCCTAAGAATGTGAAAATTTGAATAAAAAGAATGTTCTGAATTGGAATGAGGCGTATGTTGTGTTTGTGTAAAACGTGTTTATTATATACGCGGGTTATTTGGAAAGGCCGGGTTTATCCCATTCTGAATAACCGATTCGACGATAAGTCAAAGATGAAGACGGTGGTTGAAGACCGTAAGTCTTCACATCGTTTGGGTGATTACTGATGATCTTGATTGGGCTGTACACCCAAGATGAGAGAATCAGTTGGTGATCGTCCAGACGTACCTGGAGATCGATGGATATACGAGGAAAGTGCCTCCGGTTTCGTTTAGACCCTGAACGAACTTGTAAATGGACTGTGTGTCTGACATTGGATTTTATTCTGTATTGATTGATCTCTAGTAAATATACCTCTGTTTGGCGGCGGAGAATTTATTCTCTTGCTTCACGCCCTTCTCTGAGACGTACGAGCTCAGAGGTTGTATATCGATGGACATCAGTCGCATGGAGTGAATTGCCTGTGTGGCACGCCTAAGTGGCAAATGATCAAGGATACTGTTGAAAAGAAAAGTCTTGTGGTTGATGATCAAAGCACGGCCTGTGTGGCGCAGCTTTGTGTATGACGTGAATTCGTGAGCCTCACACCTCGGTATCAGTCAAAAACGGGATAAGGACCCAAGAAGTGCACGACGTTTCTTTCTAGCTAGTGGTGGTGCCAGTGCTTAAACTGCTGACATTTATATACTTTTCACCTGTGTGGTTGTTGGAATGCGAGGCGCCTCGGATATAAGTCTGTTAGGACTGGGAAACGTGTGTTCAGGAATAACTAATCCTCAAAAGTAAGAGAGGACCGGTCTTGGAGGTTCCAAAGGATCATAGTGGGGTCCTGAGACATTTGCTAGAGTGTCTCGAATCAGAGATGAGCTTGCCCCTTGCCTCGACTCATGACGAAAATCCAACTTCCAATACGTGATATTGCGGTTTTATTTGTAGAGCCTAGTATGGCGACATGATAGATGGTACCCATGCCGCCTATGATTGATATTTATGATTTGAATTATTTTGACACTATACGCATATAATAGTATCAAATGATTTGTTTTAAACGTACCAAGCATGTTTGGCTATTTTAAGGGAAAACCCTATCCTCCGGCTTGCGTTGCATTGAGTGATGGGATCTGGGTCTTATAATAGCTTCAAATTTCCAAAAATCATTGCGCTGTTTTGTTATATGCACTAGTATTCTTGGGAAGAAACCCGTTCCGTGTTATACGGTGTGGTCCCTTGAATTACTCTCTTTTAAAGTAAAGTTTTAACTAACTGTTTTAGTTCTCACACTAGTCACATGACTGACCTGGAGTTTATTGTTTTAACCTAAACTCTGGGTGCCCCTATTTTCTACATGGACAGCTAGTAGTTTTGGTTTTGCATATTTATATTCACAGGATCCTGGTTTACAGCTGGAGTGATATCCGGAAAGCTCTGTATCAGTGTATCATCTTCAGTTGTGTTTTATATTATTTCCCGCTGCTTTGTAATTTATTGTAACCTCTGATGTATATAGATTGTGTAATATTTATTCATACTCTGTATATTCTTGTATTTTGATGGAATTGTTGTAATATACAATGAAATGTTCTTCTGTTTGCGTTCCAATTTGTCCTGTTCTCAAAACGATCAGTGGTTTCGAACGGTCTTGGCCGGTTTAACGATCGATTTGGATAGAGCGAAATTCCTTACCGTTACATTTGATATCAGAGCTTTGGTTTACAGAGCTCGAGAACAAGACACATTAGAACCGAACGAAAGAATTCATAAAAGATTGGATTAGTAATATCTAATTATAATGACTCGTTAGAGATGGGATCAGTAGTTTCCTAGAACGAGTGTGAAGAGTATATTTTTCAAATGAAAACAATATTGTTTTGAAAATTTAAATCGTTTTAATACGTATTTGAATATTTTATTTGTATTGAATTTGGACAATCCAATATATAAAGATTTTGCATATACGTGTCATGAACGTATATTCGAAATTTTAATATACTGGATAGATATAGAATTACATTCTAGTCGCCCGGAGATGATTCTGATGATTGATGCATTGTCATCAGAGTTGATGTTCGAGTGGCGAAGGTGTGATATCTATATATATATTTCCATTAGACTGGTGTGAGAACCAAAATATAGCTAGAATACATTGTTGTGATTTGGCATCAAAAACATGATTTTCTGTATATGTATCAAAGTAATGAATTTGAAACGTTAATTCACTAATTGGTTGATGGTTGTGTTGTTTGTTTGTTTGCTTGATATTTTGAACCATTAAAGCCTAATTGAACAAATATTGAACTGTATTGAAAATTGTTTGGAAATGCATGCATATACATGTACTTACATTGAACAGGTCATTGCAAAGAGGCTAGAGCAGAAGAATAAAATTGTTTGCCCGTCAAATAGGTACATGTTTACCATAATTTACTGTTTTGTTTGGGTGATGATGATTTTATGAGCCGATTGGCTAGCCGCTTGGCCTTTTCCTTTTCTTTTGAGTTGAAGAAGGCCATGGGAGGCTATATGAAATATCCCGAAGTCCCCGGTGCAGGGGAGGTTATGGCGGATTTTTTCGTAAATTTAGGGTGTTAGCCAATTTTTTGAAAAACTTGAAAAGTTCTTAGAAACGGAAAAGTTGAAGAACTTAAGCCATAATGAAAATAATGAAAGTTGAGTTGATTAGTTAAACAACTTTCGGCTTCGTTCCTTATCGGGGACAAAAAGTTTTAAGTGGGGGAGATTGTAACAACCCGGAAATTCTAAGCCAATTTAAAAAATTTATTTTGGCGAATTTAGCGAATTTTGAATATCTAAAATGATTATTTTAAATAATAACGACCAGAAATTTATTTTGAATAGAAATTGAACGTATATATTATATAGATCGTTTCTAGAATATAAATATTTATTTTAAATTATAAAAGTAATTGAAAATGGCGCGATAGTTCGATAATTAGATTTCAAATTTCAATTGAACATACCGGGTGCAAAATAAACCGGATTTTAGCAAAACTAAAAATATTTGAATCTAATTGAGAATATCTTTCCAACGAATCCGAAAAATTGAAATTTCATAGCGGGAATCAAAAGATATGTCCAGTTGAAAAGTTCAAAATAGTCGCTATGGAATTTCGGCCCTTAAAAATAGCCATTTTGCAAACGACCTCGGATTTCGACGAAACCACTTTTGTTGGATCCAGGATGTAAAGTTATTGCTAGATTCCAAAATTCGTAATTTTTCGAATCAATATGTGAGCGTGGCAAAAGAAAACGCGTTTGACCAGTTTTAGTTGATTTTAATCGACTGGAAAATGGCCATTTTTCAAATGGTCTCAGAATTCGATGAAACTAGTTTTGTTAGGACCATATCTTCGATATGAAGCTAGAAAATATTTTTCTGGAATTTTTCGAGCTCGTGTGTGGCCCCGGTAAATTGAAATGCGCGTTCAATTTCAATATATAGCGTTATATTTTGATTTTGACGAAAACTGATCGAAACGGTCAAATCAGCTTACGATACATATCCCATTGTGTTCGGAATGGGGGTAATTAGCTATGGACGACAGGCGGTGGGCCTCGTTTAGAGGTCAAATGAAAAAGTCATCTTTTTGAAATTAAATAATATAAATTAATATATAAAAAACCAATATATCTCCTATTCCCCCCTCCCCCCCCCTCCCGTTCTTTCCCCATTTCGGTTAAAACATAAAATAAAATAAAAAGAGAAAAGGGGGAGAATCGCAATCTCCCCTAGGCGATCGATCGCCTTGACGCCGCGCAGGCGGAGCCGCCTCCGACCTCCGACCTCCGCCACGACCCTTGTAATGACCCGCATTGGCAGAGGTATTATAATTAATTTATTTGATTATATAAACGGTGAATTAAAGGATTTAATGGTCGTGGAATTAAATAACTGGGAATAATTAATTAAAATAATAAATTAAATAATATATTTAATTCAGAAATAATCAAAAATATTGGAAATCACAATATTCTGTGAACGGGGTCGTCCCTTAGATTTAATTCAGCTTAGAGTTGAATTATATTGACGAATATATTCAATCGACGACAGTTTGAACGTATAATTATATTATAATTAAAACCGAGCTTGAAATGGCGCTGCAGTTCGCGATTTGGCGATTTGAACTTCAACTGAATGTACATGATTCGTTTTAAGCCGGATTTCTGTGAAACAAGAAACGTGTGGAGCTGGTGGAGTATATCTTTCTAGTGGAAGAGAAATATCGGGATTTCGTCGTGTAGATTTTGATTTACGTCCAAATCAAATTTCAGAAAAGTCGCTGTGAAATTCCTTTATAATTTGCAACGCTTTATATACGTTATACATGGATTTTCAGTATAAACTGAATATCGAGATAATCTGAAATCTGAAATATCAAACTGTAAATTCTGATATGATATTCTGGAGCTGTACGATATCATATGTGAAGATATACGATAATATAAATTTATTTATATTTAATTTAATTATATTTAAATATATTTATATATTTAAATGGGTCATCCAAAGCTTTAAAAATAGCCGGTTTTGCAAACGAAGTCGGAATTCGACGAAACTAATTTTGTTGGATCCGCAATGTCAAATTATTGCTAGATGTCAGTTTCCGTGATTTTTAGAGTCACTGTGTGGCCGTACGTATTTTTAGAGTGAGAAACAGTCAGTATTTTGACGGTTAAAAATACGCTGTGTGAGCATACGGAGTCGGAATTCGACGAAACCAGTTTCATTGGGACCGAAATGTCAAACTCTAGCTACATGTCCAGTTTGGTGATTTTTGGGTATTGTATGATATCACAGAAATTTTTAAAGACCAATAAAAATAGAATATTAATATAAAATAAAAATATCTTGATATTTTTGTTCTCTATAAATAACCCCCTCCAAACATTCCTAAGACCTAATTCATTTTTAGGTCAACAGAATTCCGCCGACAATTTTCCAGCAAATCAAAACCCATTCGCAACCTCTAAAAATCCAAAATAATTCATAGAAAATTTTATAAATCCAAAACCAAAGGTATTTGAGTTTGTTTGGTGATGCTCTCCAATTCAAGATGTATTTTGCTGGATTCGATCGTTTTTATTTTCGTTGTCTTCTGTACAGCGCAGATCTTTGTGGTCTAGGGTTTAGTATTTCGGAATGGTGAAGCCTTAATTCAGGAAACTAAATGTATATTTGAGTTTATAAGAGGATTTTACTTGAGTTGTGAATTTCTGGGAAGTTTTGGTGAGATAACAGTTCGGTCACCATCCTGTTGCGACGCGAGCAGATGGAGAACCCGATCTTCATGGAGGGGATCGAGTTAAATAGGTTGGTGACGAGTTGATGAGGAGATAGACGAGAAACTGAATGGTGAAACCGGAATGAGGAACGAAGGTGTAGGGAAGATGAAATCTGGGTTTTTGATAATCAGCGATGGCCATTTCTAGAGCGTGAACGAAGTAGATTGGGGAAGAAGAGGGTCGGGTCTGCTAAACGTTGGGTGAGTGGGCCGAGTTGTTTGGGTTAAAGCCCTCTTTTTATTTTAATTCCATGTTTAATTAATTAAAAATGTATATTAACTTCGTAAGGTCACAACTTCGTCATACGATATCAGATTTGGACGAAACAAGATCTGTTAGGATCGTATGGACGGACACTACACAATGGAACTGACCGCGAGCCAATTGGAGTCCGTCACAATTTATAGCAAAATAAATTGTCCGTCTGGATCAAGTGATGGTTATCGTTATCAACGATGATCGTCCAATGTGAGTAAAACTCACCAACTCTGAACAGTTATATTTTTATAATGTATTTATAGAACTGTTAATCATCTGTTGATTGTTGTGTGTTGGTTGATTGATTGAACTGCTAGTCAGTTAGTGGAAATTATATATATTTATAAATATATATATATATATAAACCGTTAAATATTTATATATTGATTCTGCTATCAGAATAATTTATATTGAACTGAAAGTGATGATAATCATATTGTGTAACATCTGTGGATGCAGGGAAACAGGTTGGAGGAATCCGATTGGATTCCTCAACAGTTATTTTATTGTTTTTCATATATTATGATATATGATGTAGTTAAAACCTGTGGTTGATTATATGGGTTTGAATGAGATTGGTCATCGTGATTTGAGGTGTTAAGTACCATAAAATATCGAAAGGGGAAGAGGAAATTTTCAAAGTGATATTGAAAACAGAATATTTATAAACTGGAATATTTATAAATAAGAAATATTTATAAATTTGAATATTTATAAATAGGAGATATTCAAAAAGGATATAATTTCAAATCATTTTCTTTTTGAATGGAAAGGCCTGTGTGGCGGGTTTGGGGATTTTCCCGATGCTCCTGGTACAAAGGAGGTTATGGCGAATTTTTCAGAGAATTTAAGGAGTTAGAATATTTCAAGAATAAATTTGAAAACGGAATATTTGTAAACCACTTACAAATAGAATGAAAAAGGGAAACGTTATAAAAAGGGAAAACGTTATAAAGCAGAAACCGTTATAAAGAGGAAAACGTTATAAAAAGGAAATCATTTTTAAAGTGTAGAACCGTTATTTAAAAGTAAATCTTTTCAAATGAATAAAACGTTGTTAAAAGGAGTTAGTCGAATATAGTATTCGAGAAGAGTTAATCAGTAGGGTTAGCCAGTTCAGTAGAGTTAACCAGTTCAGTAGAGTTAACCAGTCCAGTAGAGTTAAACAGTTCAGTAGAGTTAACCAGTTCGGTTAGAGTTAACCAGTTCAGTTAGAGTTAACCAGTTCAGTAGAGTTAACCAGTTCAGTAGAGTTAACCAGTTCAGTAGAGTTAATCAGTTCCGTAGAGTTAACCAGTTCAGTAGAGTTAACCAGTTTAGTATAGTTAACCAGTGGGTTAAGTAAGTCGAGTTAACCAGTGGGTTAAGTAAGTCGAGTTAACAAGTTGAGTTAAGTACGTCGAGTTAACCAGTGGGTTAAGTAAGTCGAGTTAACCAGTTGAGTTAAGTACGTCGAGTTAACCAATGGGTTAAGTAAGTCGAGTTAACCAGTGGGTTAAGTAAGTCGAGTTAACCAGTTTAGTTAAGTAAGTCGAGTTAATCAGGTAGGGTTAACCAGTTAGAGTTAATCAGTTAGAGTTAATCAGTTAGAGTTAATCAGGTAGAGTTAATCAGGTATGGTTAATCAGTTAGAGTTAATCAGTTAGAGTAAATCGATTAGAGTTAAAACGAACTAGAGTTAATCAAATATAGTTATTTGAGACAGAGTTAGTCAAACATAGTATTCAGGGTAAGTTGCCATCTCGTACGACTGCTAGCGTAATTCGCAGGGCTGTAAATAGCCTAAGGCGGTCGGATGTTTCCTGAGGGAATCAGGTGTAACCATTGTGATCGCTGCGATCTAGAGTCAAGCGAATGGAGTTAATCGAATCTAGTTATTCGATAGGAATTAATCAAGTTGAGTTAAATAAGTTAAGTTAGTCGAGTTAGGTTCGTCGAGTCGAGTTAATCAAATTTAGTTATTTGAGAGGAGTTAATCGAATGTAGTTATTCGAATAGAGTTCGTCGAATATTAGTTATTCGAAGGAGAGAGTTAATCGAATATAAGTTATTCGAAGAGAGATAATCGAATATGAGTTATTCGAAGAAGAGTTAATCAAATAGAATTAAACAAGATATGGAAACTGACTAGAGATTAGTTATGTTGAACAACTTTCTAAGTATCGATCTAATGTTGGTTTCGGCCTTCGGGGTTTATACTTAAAGAATCGTTCTCCTACTAGTTTACAGTCAGGGACTGATAGTTGTGGAAGAGTAGTTATACGTGAATAAGCTATGGAAATGTTTTCCAGTCTTAATAACGTATATTTTCTGAATATAGAAAATAAGGAAATGTGAATATATATATATATATATATATACATATATATGTTTGATGATTGGATCGGTATTTCCATTTGGAAATAAGATCATTGTTTGCA
This sequence comes from Allium sativum, assembly GCA_030737875.1. Taxonomy (NCBI): domain Eukaryota; kingdom Viridiplantae; phylum Streptophyta; class Magnoliopsida; order Asparagales; family Amaryllidaceae; genus Allium; species Allium sativum. Next base: position 548,359,249 of record CM060912.1, on the reverse strand, counting down.
CACGGACATGTTTTCATTTGATAGTTAAATCACCGACTATCGAAGTTTTGACCATTTTAACGTTGTTAATATGGAGAGACCGGTTGGATTATTATCCAAAGAACCACTCTGTATTGGCACAAGCATTGCAAATCATACATGTCAAAGATAATTGAAGACGGAGTAAAATGCAAGGGCTGTTGTATAAGTCTTAGATAACACTGACTAAGATGGATGCACTGAATAGTGCCTTCGGTTTGTCCAGTCCCAGGACAACTTGTATGGACGAAGGTCTGACAGAGTATATCCAATGGATCGCGTAAGTTGATCTGTTCAAACGTATTCACGTTTGGTGGTGGAGGAATTCGTTTCTCTAGGCTGTATACCCGTGTTATTTTTGGATAAATCAATTTGTGATTTGGCGGGTATGACGATGTGACATTCTAAGTGAATGAGGATGACTTGTATGAATGAATGTCTGACATAGTATTTCCAGAAACGTCACGTACATTGATTTCTTCAACCGTACCAAGAGTGGAAGCGGAGAAGGAAACTTCTTTTAGCTGACACGTAATGTATGGTTGTAGATGTCAAATCAGTGATTTTGATGGATTTGACGATGTGACATTTGAAGTGAATCTGATGTGATGATAAAGCGTAGCTTCTAGCCTCATCATCCGGTAAATGAAAGAAATCGGGCAGGCAGCATGGCTAAGTCGGTCGCACCGAAGTAGGGTGTATAATCACCTATCTAGAGAATATTCATTTGCTTCTTTAATCTATCAATGATGTCCCATATATATATATATATATATATATATATATATATATATATATATATACGGGAACGGTTGCTGATCCCAACCGTTGGTGATATACATTCGATACACTCAAGCAAAATGAGTGGTCGGTCATGTGTGGCTAAGTTACAAGATGTTCTTGTTGAACTCCAGTGTATCGTTCCTAGAGTACACTGATTCGGAAGGTGGTTCCATACCTTGTCATAGTTGGAAATCCATTTCCCAATACGTGCTTGCGGTTTTGATTATATACTATATATGTAGAACGTGAGATGAAAGCGTTTCTGCTAGATGATTAATATATTGTGGTTTGATAGACATTATGATAATATCAAAGGCTTTGATATAAAGATATTTTGGATTCTCATAAGGGAAAAACCCATTCCGTTCTGCGGCGTGGTCTTATGAGATATCGTTTACTTGTTCATATACCTGTTTAAACTGTTTTACTCATACCATTCCCATGACTGACCCGGAGTTTACTTTGTTGTTTTCCCTAAACTCTTGGGTGCCCAATTTTGTACGGGCAGTCAAGTAGTCAGGATTTTACATATATACTTGGAGAGCTTGGAGCAGGAGGCTTAAAGATCATATAGCGATAGTTATTTCCGATGTGTTGTAAGTGTTGTACTCCGATAAGTGCTATTGTATACATAACTGTTATATTTCAAAGTTATGTTATCTATTATATGTTATTCGTTCCGCTGTGAGGTTCATGTTACTCTGATGTTGTGTTCTTCTTCTTCTTCTATTCTAAGTTTCTATCTTATCTATTCTCACCCTCTAATTTCTTTCATTAATTACCGGGATTTTTCGATGTTTTGGTTATCGACATCGAGCTTACGTCGATAACCAAAGTCACCGAAAATCCGGGTCGTTATAGTTGGTATCAGAGCTTAAGTTAAGTATTACCTTGGCTCTGTGGCGTGACTCGGTAGAGATAGGGTTAGTAATACCCTAGATTGAGTTGAGTGTATATATACGAGTGCGTTTTTGTATTTGATATAAAAATGGTTTTATATTGTGGAGATTCATTGGCTGAGTTGTTTATGAATTCTGGTCGATCAGTTTGATCCACTGCATTGGTAGGAGTTACTAAACACTTGAATACGATGGTCGTCACGATATGTTTTGAAAAGAGGGTAAACTAAAATAAGTTTACCCAAGGTATATCTTGATATAAAGAAGATATATATATCAAAATTATAATATATTGGATATATTGGTTGTTATTATAATCGAGTAAGATTATAAATTAAATGGTTATGTAAATAACCAATCAGAATTCATATAAGTGAAATACGTGAAATCAGATGAGTTAAATCTGAAATTTAAACCAGAAAGTGAATTAAAATTCTGGAAAATTGGATATGTGTTTGTAAATAGTTTTGGATTAAAAATAAGGAAAATTTAAGATCCTAGGAGATTTTAAATTGTTTCACAAGCAGTGTGGATTATATTTTGAAATGAATTTCAAAGTGGAAATGTTTAGAAATGGTTTTATAGTATTGAACTCACTTCGATAGCTGGAAAATAATTCTGATGATGACTGCAGCAGCATCAATGTTCATTTTCGAGTTGATAAGTGACGGATTACTACCGAGGATTTTGTTTTTGAATTGTTTGAGAAAAACAAGTTGTTTTGGTACTTTGAAATAAACACTTTGATTTTTGATATGATAAAGTGATTTAAAATTCCCAGGAAAAGATTGTTGAATTAAAACCAATTTGAATTGAAGGTTGGAAAAGCAATTGGAATTAAAATTGAAATCAATGAGGTGAAAATTGAACTAAATTGGGTTAAAATGATATCAAGACAAATTGGATTAATGAGTTAAGAATTTGAAATCAAGAATCGGACTTTGATTTGAAATGAAATTCGATTTAGGTATAAGCGAATGGTTGAATTTGTGGATAAGAATTGATTGGAGTTTGATTGGAAATACATTGGTATATGCTGAATTGACAGCAGGTGAAAGGGATAGAGTTGATATGCCCGACAAAAAGGTACAAGTTTATATTTGATGTAAGCACGAGATTTATGAGCCGAATTGGCAAGCCGCTTGGCTGTTTGATTTTCTTTTGGGTTGAGGAAGGCCTAGAGAGGCGAGTTGTGGTTTTACCGATAGGGCTGTACAAAGGAGGTTATGGCGAAATTTTCCGAAAATTTAAAGTGTTAGAAAAATTTTAGAATTTTTTGAAAATTTGAGTTAGTCGGAATGAATAAATATTTTAGTCGATATTTATTTAGTTCAGTTGAAATCAGAAATATGGGGTAAACAAATTTAGGAATTCCAATAGATAGGGTCTTCTTCTAACTTAGCAATTTCGAGGACGAAATTATTTTAAGTGGGGAAGAATGTAATGACCCGCATTGGCAGAGGTATTATAATTAATTTATTTAATTATATAAATGGTGAATTAAAGGATTTAATGGTCGTGGAATTAAATAACTGGGAATATTTAATTAAAATAATAAATTAAATAATATATTTAATTCGGAAATAATCAAAAATATTGGAAATCACAATATTCTGTGAACGGGGTCTTCCCTTAGATTTAATTCATCTTAGAGTTGAATTATATTGACGAATATATTCAATCGACGACAGTTTGAACGTATAATTATATTATAATTAAAACCGAGCTTGAAATGGCGTTGTAGTTCGCGATTTGGCGATTTGAACTTCAACTGAATGTACAGGATTCGTTTTAAGTCGGATTTCTGTGAAACAAGAAACGTGTGGAGCTGGTGGAGTATATCTTTCTAGTGGAAGAGAAATATCGGGATTTCGTCGTGTAGATTTTGATTTACGTCCAAATCAAATTTCAGAAAAGTCGTTGTGAAATTCCTTTATAATTTGCAATGCTTTATAAACGTTATAAATGGATTTTCAGTATAAACTGAATATCGAGATAATCTGAAATCTGAAATCTGAAATATCAAACTGTAAATTCTGATATGATATTCTAGAGCTGTACGATATCATATGTGAAGATATACGATAATATAAATTTATTTATATTTAATTTAATTATATTTAAATATATTTATATATTTAAATGGGTCATCCAAAGCTTTAAAAATAGCCGGTTTTGCAAACGAAGTCGGAATTCGACGAAACTAATTTTGTTGGATCCGCAATGTCAAATTATTGCTAGATGTCAGTTTCCGTGATTTTTAGAGTCACTGTGTGGCCGTACGGATATTTAGAGTGAGAAACAGTCAGTATTTTGACGGTTAAAAATATGCTGTGTGAGCATACGGAGTCGGAATTCGACGAAACTAGTTTCGTTGGGACCGAAATGTCGAACTCTAGCTTCATGTCCAGTTTGGTGATTTTTGGGTATTGTATGATATCACAGGAATTTTTAAAGACCAATACAAATAGAATATTAATATAAAATAAAAATATCTAGATATTTTTGTTCTCTATAAATAACCCCCTCCAAACATTCCTAAGACCTAATTCATTTTCAGGTCAACAGAATTCCGCCGACAATTTTCCAGCAAATCAAAACCCATTCGCAACCTCTAAAAATCCAAAAGAATTCATAGAAAATTTTATAAATCCAAAACCAAAGGTATTTGAGTTTGTTTGGTGATGCTCTCCAATTCAAGATGTGTTTTGCTGGATTCGATCGTTTTTATTTTCGTTGTCTTCTGTACAGCGCAGGTCTTTGTGGTCTAGGGTTTAGTATTTTGGAATGGTGAAGCCTTAATTCAGGAAACTAAATGTATATTTGAGTTTATAGGAGGATTTAACTTGAGTTGTGAATTTCTGGGAAGTTTTGGTGAGATAACAGTTCGGTCACCATCCTATTGCGACGCGAGCAGATGGAGAACCCGATCTTCATGGAGGGGATCGAGTTAAATCGGTTGGTGACGAGTTGATGAGGAGATATACGAGAAACTGAATGGTGAAACCAGAATGAGGAACGAAGGTGTAGGGAAGATGAAATCTGGGTTTTTGATAATCAGCGATGGCCATTTCTGGAGCGTGAACGAAGTAGATTGGGGAAGAAGAGGGTCGGGTCTGCTAAACGTTGGGTGAGTGGGCCGAGTTGTTTGGGTTAAAGCCCTCTTTTTATTTTAATTCCATGTTTAATTAATTAAAAATGTATATTAACTTCGTAAGGTCACAACTTCGTCATACGATAGCAGATTTGGACGAAACAAGATCCGTTGGGATCGTATGGACGGACACTACACAATGGAACTGACCGCGAGTCAATTGGAGTCCGTCATAATTTATAGCAAAATAAATTGTCTGTCTGGACCAAGTGATGGTTATCGTTATCAACGATGATCGTCCAATGTGAGTAAAACTCACCAACTCTGAACAGTTATATTTTTATAATGTATTTATAGAACTGTTAATCATCTGTTGATTGCTGTGTGTTGGTTGATTGATTGAACTGCTAGTCAGTTAGTGGAAATTATATATATTTATAAATATATATATATATATAAACCGTTAAATATTTATATATTGATTCTGCTATCAGAATAATTTATATTGAACTGAAAGTGATGATAATCATATTGTGTAACATCTGTGGATGCAGGGAAACAGGTTGGAGGAATCCGACTGGATTCCTCAACAGTTATTTTATTGTTTTTCATATATTATGATATATGATGTAGTTAAAACCTGTGGTTGATTATATGGGTTTGAATGAGATTGGTCATCGTGATTTGAGGTGTAAAGTACCATAAAATATCGAAAGGGGAAGAGGAAATTTTCAAAGTGATATTGAAAACAGAATATTTATAAACTGGAATATTTATAAATAAGAAATATTTATAAATTTGAATATTTATAAATAGGAGATATTCAAAAAGGATATAATTTCAAATCATTTTCTTTTTGAATGGAAAGGCCTGTGTGGCGGGTTTGGGGATTTTCCCGATGCTCCTGGTACAAAGGAGGTTATGGCGAATTTTTCAGAGAATTTAAGGAGTTAGAATATTTCAAGAATAAATTTGAAAAGGGAATATTTGTAAACCACTTACAAATAGAATGAAAAAGGAAAACGTTATAAAAAGGGAAAATGTTATAAAGCAGAAATCGTTATAAAGAGGAAAACGTTATAAAAAGGAAATCATTTTTAAAGTGTAGAACCATTATTTAAAAGTAAATCTTTTCAAATGAATAAAACGTTGTTAAAAGGAGTTAGTCGAATATAGTATTCGAGAAGAGTTAATCAGTAGGGTTAGCCAGTTCAGTAGAGTTAACCAGTTCAGTAGAGTTAACCAGTCCAGTAGAGTTAACCAGTTCAGTAGAGTTAACCAGTTGAGTTAGAGTTAACCAGTTCAGTAGAGTTAACCAGTTCAGTAGAGTTAACCAGTTCAATAGAGTTAACCAGTTCAGTAGATTTAACCAGTGGGTTATGTAAGTCGAGTTAACCAGTGGGTTAAGTACGTCGAGTTAACCAGTGGGTTAAGTAAGTCGAGTTAACCAGTTGAGTTAAGTACATCGAGTTAACCAGTGGGTTAAGTAAGTCGAGTTAACCAGTGGGTTAAGTAAGTCGAGTTAACCAGTTGAGTTAAGTAAGTCGAGTTAATCGGGTAGGGTTAACCAGTTAGAGTTAATCAGTTAGAGTTAATCAGTTAGAGTTAATCAGGTAGAGTTAATCATGTAGGGTTAACCAGTTAGAGTTAATCAGTGAGAGTAAATCGATTAGAGTTAAAACGAACTAGAGTTAATCAAATATAGTTATTTGAGACAGAGTTAGTCAAACATAGTATTCAGGGTAAGTTGCCATCTCGTACGACTGCTAGCGTAATTCGCAGGGCTGTAAATAGCCTAAGGCGGTCGGATGTTTCCTGAGGGAATCAGGTGTAACCATTGTGATCGCTGCAATCTAGAGTCAAGCGAATGGAGTTAATCGAATCTAGTTATTCGTTAGGAATTAATCAAGTTGAGTTAAATAAGTTAAGTTAGTCAAGTTAGGTTCGTCGAGTCGAGTTAATCAAATTTAGTTATTCGAGAGGAGTTAATCGAATGTAGTTATTCGAAAAGAGTTCGTCGAATATTAGTTATTCGAAGGAGAGAGTTAATCGAATATAAGTTATTCGAAGAGAGATAATCGAATATGTGTTATTCGAAGAAGAGTTAATCAAATATAATTAAACAAGATATGGAAACTGACTAGAGATTAGTTATGTTGAACAGCTTTCTAAGTATCGATCTGATGTTGGTTTCGGCCTTCGGGGTTTATACTTAGAGAATCGTTCTCCTACTAGTTTACAGTCAGGGACTGATAGTTGTGGAAGAGTAGTGATACGTGAATAAGCTGTGGAAATGTTTTCCAGTGTTAATAACGTATATTTTCTGAATATAGAAAATAAGGAAATGTGAATATATATATATATACATATATATGTTTGATGATTGGATCGGTATTTCCATTTGGAAATAAGATCATTGTTTGCACACGGACATGTTTTCATTTGATAGTTAAATCACCGACTGTCGAAGTTTTGACCATTTTAACGTTGTTAATATGGAGAGACCGGTTGGATTATGATCCAAAGAACCACTCTGTATTGGCACAAGCGTTGCGAATCATACATGCCAAAGATAATTGAAGACGGAGTAAAATGCAAGGGCTGTTGTATAAGTCTTAGATAACAATGACTAAGATGGATGTATTGAATAGTGCCTTCGGTTTGTCCAGTCCCAGGACAACTTGTATGGACGAAGGTCTGAAAGAGTATATCCAATGGATCGCGTAAGTTGATCTGTTCAAACGTATTCACGTTTGGTGGCGGAGGAATTCGTTTCTCTAAGCTGTATACCCGTGTTATTTTTGGATAAATCAATTTGTGATTTAGCGGGTATGACGATGTGACATTCTAAGTGAATGAGGATGACTTGTATGAATGAATGTCTGACATAGTATTTCCAGAAAGGTCGCGTACATTGATTTCTTCAACCGTACCAAGAGTGGAAGCGGAGAAGGAAACTTCTTTTAGCTGACACGTAATGTATGGCTGTAGATGTCAAATTAGTGATTTTGATGGATCTGACGATGTGACATTTGAAGTGAATCTGATGTGATGATAAAGCGTAGCTTCTAGCCTCATCATCCGGTAAATGACAGAAATCGGGCAGGCAGCATGGCTAAGTCGGTCGCACCGAAGTAGGGTGTATAATCACCTATCTAGAGAATATTCATTTGCTTCTTTAATCTATCAATGTTGTCCCATATATATATATATATATATATATATATATATATATATATATATATATATATATATATACGGGAACGGTTGCTGATCCCAACCGTTGGTGATATACATTCGATACACTCAAGCAAAATGAGTGGTCGGTCATGTGTGGCTGGGTTACAAGATGTTCTTGTTGAACTCCAGTGTATCATTCCTAGAGTACACTAATCGGAAGGTGGTTCCATACCTTGTCATAGTTGGAAATCCATTTCCCAATACGTGCTTGCGGTTTTGATTATATACTATATATGTAGAACGTGAGATGAAAGCGTTTCTGCTAGATGATTAATATATTATGGTTTGATAGACATTATGATAATATCAAAGGTTTTGATATAAAGATATTTTGGATTCTCATAAGGGAAAAACCCATTCAGTTCTGCGGCATGGTCTTATGAGATATCGTTTACTTGTTCATATACCTGTTTAAACTGTTTTACTCATACCAGTCCCATGACTGACCCGGAGTTTACTTTGTTGTTTTCCCTAAACTCTTGGGTGCCCAATTTTGTATGGGCAGTCAAGTAGTCAGGATTTTACAGATATACTTGGAGAGCTTGGAGTAGGATGCTTCAAGATCATATAGCTATAGTTATTTCCGATGTGTTGTAAGTGTTGTACTCTGATAAGTGCTATTGTATACATAACTGTTATATTTCAAAGTTATGTTCTCTATTTTATGTTATTCGTTCCGCTGTGAGGTTCGTGTTACTCTGATGTTGTGTTCTTCTTCTTCTTCTATTCTAAGTTTCTATCTTATCTATTCTCACCCTCTAATTTCTTTCATTAATTACCGGGATTTTTCGATGTTTTGGTTATCGACATCGAGCTTATGTCGATAACCAAAGTCACCGAAAATCCGGGTCGTTACAACCCTCCTCCATCCCCCTTCCTCTCCTCGTTTCTCTCTCCTTCCCCTCTTTTTAATCGACGCATCGCCCCCCCTCCCGATCTCGTACTACCGCCGCCGCCGTCCACCGAGTCGCCGCGCCCCTCCGGTCACCTCCGACCATCCACGAGCTCCGCCCTCTCTTCCCTCGCCCCTCCTCCTCTGTACAAATCGCAACACCTCCTCTAACCGAAAGATGTGAGTTTTTTTATTATTATTTACATTGATTTTAATTTCAGTTTTAGTTTAGATCTTATTTGAATGAAAACAAAGTAAAGGAACGATTTTTATACGATTGAAAACAAGATAAAGGAGTGATCTTTAAACTATAGGGATATGGCGTTTCTATGTATGAAAAATAAGGCTTTTGATATAGAAAAATTATATTTTATTTATAAAAATATGATTTTTATATTTTAGAAAGAATACAAATTCGATTTTTAATTCATAGAAGAGATAAAGAAATGATTTTTATAATGAAATAGCGAAAAGATTATATCTTTGAAGTAGGAAAGATATGATTTTTATATTATAAAAATAATAAAAATATGATCTTTATTATATGAACATCGTTGTAAAAATAGAATTTTTATCTATATAGTAGCGGTGTAAAAATAGAATTTTTATCTATATAGTACCGTTGTAAAAATAGAATTTTTATCTATATAGTAGCGTTGTAAAAATAGAATTTTTATATATATAGTATCGTTGTAAAAATAGAATTTTTATCTATATAGTAGCGTTGTAAAAAATAGAATTTTTATCTATATAGTAGCATTGTAAAAAATAGAATTTTTATCTTATAGTAGCGTTGTAAAAATAGAATTTTTATCTATATATTAGCGTTGTAAAAAATAGAATTTTTATCTATATAGTAGCATTGTAAAAATAGAATTTTTATCTATATAGTAGCGGAGAAAAAATAGAATTTTAATCTATATAGTAGTGTTGTAAAAATAGAATTTTTATCTATATAGTAGCGCTGTAAAAAATAGAATTTTTATCTATATAGTAGCATTGTAAAAATATAATTTTTATCTATATAGTAGCGGTATAAAAATAGGATTTTGATATACATAGCAACAATATATAAATGTGATTTTATATAGGTAGTGGCTACGGGCAATGAATTTGATAAAAGGCGAGCACGAGAAGATTTCCACATCTGAAGAGTCGTGGAGTTTGGATTAGCTAGTAGGTGAGAACTTCTCACTTTAAATTTCTTTTTTCTAGTTACAAATATATACTAGGATGCAGACGGTGCTTAGCAGCACCCGACACCCGTCGTCCACAGACCATGGATGGCTTGTTTGTTTGATTGATGTGTTGTGAAAATTGTTTGTGATGTTGATGTGAAATAGATAATAAAATATATTCATGTGTTGAAATAAATTAATTATCGTTAAAAATATAATTTTTAACGTGAATATGAATATAGTGAATGTGAACAAATAAATATTCATTTACAAACCGGACGGTTTGTTTATGTACACCCATTTGAAGGATATTGATTGGGACGATAAATTTTACACATCGCCCAACTGCACAAATAAAAATTTGTGTTTGTTGATTTGAAATTTCAAACAGGTGTTGGGATGATATTTGGCGTATACTAATCCCAATAATTAGTTGTATGTCGATCGATTGAATGACATGCTGTTATAAGCGTTAGATATCTATATTCGATGCTTATACAGTGTAGTGCACTTTGGATGATGGTTGATTATTTATTGTTGCTATTATATACATGTGTTGGGTGGAATCCATATAATTAACATTATATGGTAATTGATTGGGCCTCATTCCAATTGGGAAAATAAAGAATATTAGAATATAAAAATAGTCATGTGTTGACGATGCTCATGTGTTGAGAATATTCATGTGTTGAAACTATTCATGTGTTGAGTAAAATATTTTAACAATAAAATTTACATCTTTATCATATTTAAGATTAGAAACTACTTTACGATTGGAGCTTGATTAAAAATCAAACGATAGATACCATAATTTTATAAAATATATTACATAAGAAAATAGTCATGTCTTGACAGTACTCATGTGTTGAGATTAGTCATGTGTTGAAAGAAATATAGATTCATGTGTTGAATAGAATAAATATTCATTTGTTGAATAGAATAACGTAGTTATTAAAATATATAAAGCCGTGTTGATTAGAGTTGTGCTATTTTGACGTGAGCGATATTTATATTGATTATATTCGTTTTTATAATGAATATAGAAAAGGTAGTGACTTCAAAATATAACGTTTTGAAAATATTATCATTTATGTGGTAATGATGTGAAATATTCAATTTTGATTTGAAATCGAATATAGGATTGAAGTGGTTTTGAAAACGAATTTAAACGATTTATAAAATACATTTTAAAAAGAAATCGTCGAAATATATATATATATTATATATAATGGCCTGAATAGTACGCGCCGCGCCGCGGCAGTTCGTGAATTTCGACCATTGACTTCGAATTGACGTTGCGGGAGGTCCGACCGTCAGATTCTCCTAAAACAGGAACCTTTGGGTTCGTATCGAAAAGAGCTTTCCAAGAATATTAGAAATTTGAAATCTAACGGTTGGATTTGGAATTATGTCCAAATCAAATTAGGAAAAGGTCGTTGTAAGTGCAGTTCGATGGCCGTTGATGGAAATCGACTGTACGGGCCTTGATAAAATTATTAAAAATATCAATAATTAGTGTAAATTAAGAGAGATAGTCGATGATAGTAGGGTTCGGTTAGGTAGTTGGAATGTAGGGTCCTTAACAGGAAAATTAAGAGAGATAGTGGATACTATGATTAGGAGACGGGTTAACATCTTGTGCGTTCAAGAGACTAAATGGGTGGGTCAGAAGGCGAAGGAGGTAGAGAACACTGGCTTCAAATTGTGGTACACGGGAGAGGTACATAACAAGAACGGGGTAGGCATATTGATTGACAAGAACCTTCAGAACAATGTGGTTGATGTCAGAAGACGAGGGGATAGGATCATCCTAGTTAAGCTAGTAGTTAGCGAGGCAGTTTTGAATGTCGTTAGCGCATATGCTCCACAGGTAGGTCTAAGTGAAGAAGCCAAAAGGAAGTTCTGGGAAGACTTGGATGTCATGGTTAGGAATGTGCATAGCAGCGAGAAACTTTTTATAGGAGGAGACTTCAATAGCCATGTTGGCTCATCCAGCGGGGGTTTTGAGCGAGTGCATGGTGGTTTTGGATTTGGCAGTAGGAACCAAGAGGGTGAAGATATTTTGAATTTCTCTCTCTCTTTTGATCTCATGATTGCTAATACCTTCTTTAGAAAGAGGCAATCACGTCTGATCACCTTCAGTAGTGGCCAACAGGCTAGCCAGATTGACTTTGTCCTAACTAGAAGAGATAGTAAACGAGATTGTGTTGATTGCAAGGTCATACCTGGAGAATGTGTCATCTCACAACACCAGCTGTTGGTATGCGTGTTTCGTCTTCGGGTGGTGAAGGATAAGAGACCGAAGATTAGCAAGACGAAATGGTGGAAACTCAATGGAGATGCTTCACGGGTGTTTAAAGATAGAGTGATGGGAGAAGAAGCTTGGAATGTGGAAGGAGAAGCAAATGCCATGTGGAATGCGATGGCAACTTGCATTCGGAGAGTCGCCACTGAGGTATTTGGGATAACAAGAGGAAGCAAGCGAGAACCCAAGGATTCGTGGTGGTGGAATGACGAGGTGCAAAAGGCTATCAAAGAGAAGAAGGAATGCTATAAATGCATGTACCGTCATAGAAGCGAAGAGAACATGCACAGGTACAAAGTGGCAAAGAAGACTGCAAAGAAAGCGGTGAGTGAAGCAAGGGGACGAGCGTACGAAGATTTGTGTCAAAGGCTAAGTACAAAGGATGGCGAAAAAGACGTTTACAGAATAGCTAAGCTACGCGAGAGGAGGACAAGGGACTTCAATCAGGTTAAATGCATTAAGGATGAGAATGATAGACTTTTGGTGAAGGAAGATGAGATAAATAATAGGTGGAGAGAATACTTTGATAAGCTTTTCAACGAAGAAAGTGATAGCTCTTCGATCGAGTTGGAAGACTTAGCCGATAGCACCAATAGACATTTTGTGTGGAGATTTCAAGAAGCTGAGGTAAAAGGGGGCGTTGAAACGTATGAAATCAGGCAAGTCGGTAGGGCCTGATGATATTCCTATTGAGGTGTGGAGATGCTTTGGAGATGCAGGGATAAAATGGCTAACTAAGTTGTTCAACAATATTTTCAAATCATACAAAATGCCAGATGAGTGGAGGAGAAGCATTTTAGTTCCAATCTTTAAGAATAAAGGAGATATTCAAAGTTGCACAAACTATAGAGGAATTAAGCTTATGAGTCATACAATGAAGCTTTGGGAGAGAGTTTGCGAGCAGCGTTTGAGGAGGTTGACAAGTGTCTCTAGGAATCAATTTGGTTTTATGTCGGGAAGGTCAACCACTGAGGCGATTTTCTTGGTTAGGCAACTTATGGAGAGATACAGGGAGCAAAAGAAAGATCTCCACATGGTTTTTATTGACCTAGAGAAAGCTTATGACAAAGTACCGAGGAGGGTTATGTGGTGGGCGCTAGAAAGGAAGAGAGTGCCATCAAAGTATATTACCCTTATTAAGGATATGTATGAGGGGGTTGTGACTAGTGTTAGGGCATGCGATGGTGAGACCAGAGACTTTCCAATTAACATAGGGTTACATCAAGGTTCGGCTTTGAGCCCCTATATTTTTTCATTAGTAATGGATGAAATCACAAAAGATATACAAAGGGAGATTCCCTGGTGTATGCTCTTTGCCGATGATGTTGTGCTAATTGATGAAAGTAGAATAGGGGTTAATCGACAACTGGAGTTGTGGAGGGAGACCTTGGAATCAAAGGGTTTCAGGCTTAGCAGAACTAAAACAGAGTATATGAAGTGTGAGTTTAGCAGTGTTAGGTCAGATGATGGAGATGTTACCCTGGCCGGTAGAGTAGTACCCAAGAAGGAATCGTTTCGATACTTAGGATCTATGTTGCAGTTTGATGGAGAGATTGATAAGGATGTTAGTTTTAGAATTCAAGCAGGATGGGTGAAATGGCGACTAGCATCTGGCATTCTCTGTGATCGGAAGATTCCTCAGAAGCTTAAAGGAAAGTTCTATAGGACAACAATCTGATCTGCAATGTTATATGGTGTAGAATGTTGGCCTACTAAGAGGCAACACGTCCAGAAGATAAATATAGCAGAGATGCGAATGCTGCGTTGGAGCTGTGGGCACACCAGACGAGATCGGATTAGAAATGAGGATATTCGGGAAAAACTTGGAGTTGCACCTATTGAAGAGAAGTTAGTCCAATACCGCTTGAGATGGTTTGGACATATCCAACGTAGACCATACGATGAACCTGTACGCACTGGAGTTCTAGGTCGCGTCAAAGGCCCAAAGAGAGGTAGAGGTCAACCTAAAATGACATGAGAGGAGATAATAAAGAGAGATTTAAGTAACTGGAGTTTATCGGAAGAGCTGGTAGTTGATAGGAGTGCATGGAAATTGGCAATCCATGTACCAGAACCAGTTTTTTTTGTTTTTTTTAGACTTTATTTCACGTTTACTGAACCTTTTTACTTTTTATTTTACTATTTTAGATTTTATTTCACTTTTATTGAACATTTTTACTTATTATTATTATTTAAAAAACCCTTTATCGGACGACTTTTTATTTGATTGGTTTTTTAAACCCTTTATATATATATATATATTATCTCATTATTTATTTTATTTTAATTTTGGGTTCCATATCTAGCCAACCCCAACTTGTTTGGCATATATGGCTTTGTTGTTGTTGTATCAATAATTAGTGTAAAATCATAAGAAATGATTTGAAAAGAACTGGGATGAAAAACTCCATATTTGAAAAGATAAAAATAGATTTTTATCGAAATGAACTAGTTTTGAACTAGAATTAAAATCAATTTATTTTTGAAATATATAAATTGAATTTGAATTGGTTTCAAAAATAACCAGAATTTCCAATATATATAAAGTGGAAGTGGATTTGAATCGAAATTGTCTTTGGAATATTTCGATGTGGGATTCTGTGATTATACAGATATTGTTATGGAAATTTGAAAAATATATTTATATCGTAATTTCCAATTCAATATTTATTGGTTTTAGAATTTGATATTAAATATAAGCCGGTATATTTTCTATTCAGAGCCTTGTATTTAATATCAAATGTGATTTCGGTTTGTCGTGAATCGTGTTTTAGGTGACATTGGTTCTTTAACCCAGTTAAAGACAGGATATTGATTTTTGAGAAGATTAAAACTAAGTGGAGTTTTAATGAACCTTTAATTAGATTGAATGTGAATTGATAATTTAAATTATAAAATCTGAAAAGTGATCGATGATGGAGTATCACCAGTTTTGCTCCAAGACGATAGTAAAATATTTAATTAGATTTGAAGTACTACCAGTTTTGCTCCATGGGATGAATGGGTGGGGATTGGGAAATAAAATAAATAATTACTTTGGTGTGATTCGCTAATCCCGACTAGTTTGGAAAACCATAATATGGTTTGAAATGATATCCAAAGGAAGATTAAAGAATAAATTTAGAAGAATTTATCTTTGATAAAATTAATGGGAACCCTTCCCTAAGAATGTGAAAATTTGAATAAAAAGAATATTCTGAATTGGAATGAGGCGTATGTTGTGTTTGTGTAACACGTGTTTATTATATACGCGGGTTATTCGGAAAGGCCGGATTTATACCCATTCTGAATAACCGATTCGACAATAAGTCAAAGATGAAGACGGTGGTTGAAGACCAGAAGTCTTCACATCGTTTGGGTGATAACTGATGATCTTGATTGGGTTGTACACCCAAGATGAGAGAATCAGTTGGTGATCGTCCAGACGTACCTGGAGATCGATGGATATACGAGGAAAGTGCCTCCGGTTTCGTTCAGACCCAGAACGAACTTGTAAATGGACTGTGTGTCTGACATTGGATTTTATTCTGTATTGATTGATCTCTAATAAATATGCATCTGTTTGGCGGCAGAGAATTTATTCTCTTGCTTAACGCCCTTCTCTGAGATGTACAAGCTCAGAGGTTGTATATCGATGGACATCAGTCGCATGGAGTGAATTGCCTGTGTGGCATGCTTAAGTGGCAAATGATCAAGGCTTCTGTTGAAAAGCAAAGTCTTGTGGTTGATGATCAAAGCACGACCTGTGTGGCGCAGCTTTGTGTATGACGTGAATTCGTGAGCCTCACACCTCGGTATGAGTCAAAACGGGATAAGGACCCAAGGAGTGCACGACATTTCTTTCTAGCTTGTGGTGGTGTCAGTGCTTAAACTGGCTGACATATATATATACTTTTCACCTGTGTGGTTGTTGGAATGCGAGGCGCCTCGGATATAGGTCTGTGTGGACCGGGAAACGTGTGTTCTGGAATAACTAATCCTCAAAAGTAAGAGAGGACCGGCCTTGGAGGTTCCAAAGGATCATAGTGGGGTCCTGAGACATTTGCTAGAGTGTCTCGAATCGGAGAGGAGCTTGCCCCTTGCCTCGACTCATGACGGAAATCCAATTTCCAATACGTGATATTGCGGTTTTATTTGTAGAGCCTAGTATGGCGACATGATAGATGGTACCTATGCCGCCTATGATTGATATTTATGATTTGAATTGTTTTGACACTATACGCTTATAATAGTATCAAAATGATTTGTTTTAAACGTACCAAGCATGTTTGGCTATTATAAGGGAAAACCCAATCCTCCGTCTTGCGTTGCATTGTGTGATGGGACCTGGGTCTTATAATAGCTTCATTTTTCCAAAAAGCATTGCGCTTTTTTGTTATATGCACTAGTATTCTTGGGAGGAAACCCGTTCCGTTTTATACGGCGTGGTCCCTTGAATTACTCTCTTTTAAAGTAAAGTTTTAACTAACTGTTTTAGTTCTCACACCAGTCACATGACTGACCTGGAGTTTATTGTTTTAACCTAAACTCTGGGTGCCCCTATTTTCTACACGGGTAGCTAGTAGTTTTGGTTTTGCAGATTTATATTCACAGGATCCTGGTTTACAGATGGAATGATATCCGGAAAGCTCTGTATCCATGTATCACCTTCAGTTGTGTTTTATATTATTTTCCGCTGCTTTGTAATTTATTGTAACCTCTGATGTATATCGACTGTGTAATATTTATTCATACTCTATATATTCTTGTATTCTGATGGAATTGTTGTAATATACAATGAAATGTTCTTCTGTTTGCGTTCCAATTTGTCCTGTTCTCAAAATGATCAGGGGTTTCGAATGGTCTTGGCCGGTTTAACGATTGATTCGGATCGATCAAAATTCCTTATCGTTACAACTTTATTTAAAATCACAAAATTCCAACACAATAGTCAAAGTTACATCTATTCCATGGGTACATCAAATAATTCATTCTCACATGTTTCCAAAAGAAGTAAAGTAATAACTAATAACAATAGCATAATGGCTTCGTCTTCGTCTTCAGCTCCCATCATGATATCGTCCATGACTTTTACCCCATCTACAGACCTATTGGATATGTTAAGGAGAGGGGTCAGAACATAAAGTTCTGTGTGACAGAAATACAGTGTTAACTTAAAGTCCATACCCTATATTTTTAGCAGGTAACATATATCAAGGTATGTCTACAAAGAACACAACATTCATACAAACACAAAATTTTAACCAATGACGTGGATATCCAAGTCAACTGCTCATTGGTGTTCTTAGGGTGAAGGCCTAACGAGGTCGGCATTCTTGGTCACTTAAGGACCTATTAAAGATGGATTCTTATGATCTCTTATAACCCCGAGGCGGACCCCTAGCCCTTTAAGACCCTGTCCTAGTACGCCAACGTTATTAAGTCTATACTCTCAATTGTAATATGAGAAGTAGTATTGCGAACATTATTACTTAACTGATATTACAGTAAAACACATATGTCGTTTAAGACTTCCCTTAGACAGTTGGTGAGCATGCAATGGCCACATATCTTTTATATACCAATTCTATTCCTAGTTGAGCCCATATAAGCTTCTAGAAGAAGTGGACATCCCCCGTGAACTACCCTACTCCGTTATCGCTTATGCCAAACCACTTTTAGATAAGGAGGACCTAAAGATTTACTTCAAACCTAATAAGGTTAGGTCCCATGACTTTGGTTGTAAAAACCAGAAATTTTGACAACAAATAGTTTTTTTAATTCAAAGCTCAAAATATGAATTTCTGCAAACAATGGAATTTGACCATGAAATTTTAATTGTTGCATTTGTCATAGTATTCTGGTTAATTTTCATGTTTGGAGTTTCGTGAACGGAGTCCGTTTGAAAAAGTTACGAACGAAATACGAAAAAGGATGAAAAAAATAAAACAGGATAAATTATGTATAGTAATATATAATTTCCTAGTCACCTCACTGCCAGGTCGACCAACCGGTCGACCGGGGCAGTCGAGCCAGGCAGTGATGGCTAGGGTTCTATCATATAAACTTTTATATGAATGGGCAGATGTTAATAAAAATTGAACTAACGGTCCAAGGCCAATCCACCCCTATAAATAAAGGGGTAAGGCCTCATTCTTTTCCATTCAAATATATAAAGGCAGCGGATCTTTGCCATTTTCCTCTCTGTCTTCTAACCTATTTTCTTTAATTAAAGTATATACATACAAACACATTAGATTAAATGTATATAAAATTGAGAGGATTAATAGATCTGATGGAAAGGAATGCAAATCAACGCTCAACGGTAGATTCTTCGCCCTTTTCCCTTTTTCTTACATTTCTATAGATTTAGAATTTTCCCTTTTCTAGATAAATTGTAGATTTATAAGAATTTGGGGATTGTAGGCCTAAAATGGGTTCAAACAATTGAATTTGGAGGCTATAAGGTGAGTGGGAAATTTATATATACATTTATAATAATGTATTTATCTCATCTGTAATAGATTCAATTTTTATGCCTATGCATGTCAGATCTGATAAATAAATTGTTGTAATTAAATTGATATCTATCGATCTGGTTTTAAAAAGTGTAAAGCTTGTGAATTGTACAATGTGGCTTTGCATAAAAATGAGTTATAGGATTTCTTAAACTTTTTTACACCTATTCCTATAGTTATGTCATGAAATATATTGCAATGATGTTATAGAATGTATTGTAGACATTGCATAATACTGAAGATCTGGAAATCGGTCCCATTAAACACAAATTAGATGTAGTTACATTCCATATCTTTAGTTCAGTGTTTAAAAATAAAATATGTGAATTTAGGTAAAAAGATGAAATTGGAAAATTATGTGAATTTGGAAAGATATGATTTTTAAATTATATGATTGTAATTATACCTATTTGTATTCAATATTGTTGGGTTTTGGCTTAATTATTGTAAATATGCCATTTTATTCTTTTTGAATAAAAAGATGTCATTTTGGATTCACAAGAAGTATGACAAAGAGATCTAAAAAGGAAAAGTGGTGCAAATGTACGTATAAATATAAAAATAAATATTTTGTAGTAAACCGGATATCCGAGCCAATTTAAAATTTTTATTTTGGCAATTTTAATGAAATTTGAATATTTAAAATGAATTATTTTAAATAATAACGACGAGAAATTTATTTTGAATAGAATTAGAACGTATATATTTATTTGAATCGACGTTAGAATATAAAAATTTTATTTTAATTATAAAAGGAATTGAAAATGGTGCGGTAGTTTGAATATTCGATTTCAAAATTCAAATGAATGTACAGGATTCAAAATAAACCGGATTTTGGCGAAACCAAAAAAATTTGAATCTATTTGAGAATATCTTTCCAACGAATCCGAAAAATTGAAATTTCATAGCGGGAATAAAAAGTTATGCCTAGTTGAAAATTTAGAATAGTCGCTATGGAATTTTGGCCCTTAAAAATAGCCATTTTGCAATCGACCTCTGTTTTCGACGAAACCACTTTTGTTGGAACCGAAATGTCAAGTTATTGCTAGATTCCAAAAATTCGTAATTTTCTGATCAATATGTGAGCGTGGCGAAATAAAACGTGTTTTGGCAGTTTCAATCAATTTTGATCGACCAGAAAATGGCCATTTTTCAAACGGTCTCAGAATTTGATGAAATTTGTTTTAAGAGGACTGTATCATCAATACGAAGCTAGAAAATATTTTTCTGGAATTTTTCGAGTTAGTATGTGGTCCCGGTAAATTGAAATGCGCATTCAAATTGAATATATAGTGATTTATATTTTAATTCAAATCAAAACTGATCGTAACAGCCAAATTGGGTTACGAAACATATCCCATTGTGTTCGGAATGGGGGTAATTAGCTAGGGACGACAGTCGTTACGCCTCGATTGGAGTTCGGATGTAAAGTCAACCTTTAGGAAGAAAATAATAGTAATAAAAAAAAAATACCCTAACCTTAAATCCCTCGTGCACCCAAGATGAGAGAATCAGTTGGTGATCGTCCAGACGTACCTGGAGATCGATGGATATACGAGGAAAGTGCCTCCGGTTTCGTTCAGACCCAGAACGAACTTGTAAATGGACTGTGTGTCTGACATTGGATTTTATTCTGTATTGATTGATCTCTAATAAATATGCATCTGTTTGGCGGCAGAGAATTTATTCTCTTGCTTAACGCCCTTCTCTGAGATGTACAAGCTCAGAGGTTGTATATCGATGGACATCAGTCGCATGGAGTGAATTGCCTGTGTGGCACGCCTAAGTGGAAAATGATCAAGGCTTCTGTTGAAAAGCAAAGTCTTGTGGTTGATGATCAAAGCACGACCTGTGTGGCGCAGCTTTGTGTATGACGTGAATTCGTGAGCCTCACACCTCGGTATGAGTCAAAAACGGGATAAGGACCCAAGGAGTGCACGACATTTCTTTCTAGCTTGTGGTGATGTCAGTGCTTAAACTGGCTGACATATATATATACTTTTCACCTGTGTGGTTGTTGGAATGTGAGGCGCCTCGGATATAGGTCTGTGTGGACCGGGAAACGTGTGTTCTGGAATAACTAATCCTCAAAAGTAAGAGAGGACCGGCCTTGGAGGTTCCAAAGGATCATAGTGGGGTCCTGAGACATTTGCTAGAGTGTCTCGAATCGGAGATGAGCTTGCCCCTTGCCTCGACTCATGACGGAAATCCAATTTCCAATACGTGATATTGCAGTTTTATTTGTAGAGCCTAGTATGGCGACATGATAGATGGTACCTATGCCGCCTATGATTGATATTTATGATTTGAATTGTTTTGACACTATACACTTATAATAGTATCAAAATGATTTGTTTTAAACGTACCAAGCATGTTTGGCTATTATAAGGGAAAACCCAATCCTCCGGCTTGCGTTGCATTGTGTGATGGGACCTAGGTCTTATAATAGCTTCATTTTTCCAAAAAGCATTGCGCTTTTTTGTTATATGCACTAGTATTCTTGGGAGGAAACCCGTTCCATTTTATACGGCGTGATCCCTTGAATTACTCTATTTTAAAGTAAAGTTTTAACTAACTGTTTTAGTTCTCACACCAGTCACATGACTGACCTGGAGTTTATTGTTTTAACCTAAACTCTGGGTGCCCCTATTTTCTACACGGGTAGCTAGTAGTTTTGGTTTTGCAGATTTATATTCACAGGATCCTGGTTTACAGATGGAATGATATCCGGAAAGCTCTGTATCCATGTATCACCGTCAGTTGTGTTTTATATTATTTTCCGCTGCTTTGTAATTTATTTTAACCTCTGATGTATATCGACTGTGTAATATTAATTCATACTCTGTATATTCTTGTATTCTGATGGAATTGTTGTAATATACAATGAAATGTTCTTCTGTTTGCGTTCCAATTTGTCCTGTTCTCAAAATGATCAGGGGTTTCGAATGGTCTTGGCCGGTTTAACGATTGATTCGGATCGAGCGAAATTCCTTATCATTACAACTTTATTTAAAATCACAAAATTCCAACACAATAGTCAAAGTTACATCTATTCTATGGGTACATCAAATAATTCATTCTCACATGTTTCCAAAAGAAGTAAAGTAATAACTAATAACAATAGCATAATGGCTTCGTCTTCGTCTTCAGCTCCCATCATGATATCGTCCATGACTTATACCCTATCTACAGACCTATTGGATATGTTAAGGAGAGGGGTCAGAACATAAAGTTCTGTGTGACAGAAATACAGTGTTAAATTAAAGTCCATACCCTATATTTTTAGCAGGTAACATATATCAAGGTATGTCTACAAAGAACACAATATTCATACAAACACAAAATTTTAACCAATGACGTGGATATCCAAGTCAACTGCTCATTGGTGTTCTTAGGGTGAAGGCCTAACGAGGTCGGCATTCTTGGTCACTTAAGGACCTATTAAAGATGGATTCTTATGATCTCTTATAACCCCGAGGCGGACCCCTAGCCCTTTAAAACCCTGTCCTAGTACGCCAACGTTATTAAGTCTATACTCTCAATTGTAATATGAGAAGTAGTATTGCGAACATTATTACTTAACTGATATTACAGTAGAACACATATGTCGTTTAAGACTTCCCTTAGACAGTTGGTGAGCATGCAATGGCCACATATCTTTTATATACCAATTCTATTCCTAGTTGAGCCCATATAAGCTTCTAGAAGAAGTGGACATCCCCCGTGAACTACCCTACTCCGTTATCGCTTATGCCAAACCACTTTTAGATAAGGAGGACCCAAAGATTTACTTCAAACCTAATATGGTTGGGTCCCATGACTTTGGTTGTAACAACCAGAAATTTTGACAACAAATAGTTTTTTTAATTCAAAGCTCAAAATATGAATTTCGGCAAACAATGGAATTTGACCATGAAATTTTAATTGTTGCATTTGTCATAGTATTCTGGTTAATTTTCATGTTTGGAGTTTCGTGAACGGAGTCCGTTTGAAAAAGTTACGAACGAAATACGAAAAAGGATGAAAAAAATAAAACAGAATAAATTATGTACAGTAATATATAATTTCCTAGTCACCTCACTGCCAGGTCGACCAACCGGTCGACCGGGGCAGTCGAGCTAGGCGTTGATGGCTAGGGTTCTATCATATAAACTTTTATATGAATGGACGGATGTTAATAAAAATTGAACTAACGGTCCAAGGCCAATCCACACCTATAAATAAAGGGGTAAGGCCTCATTCTTTTCCATTCAAATATATAAAGGCAGCGGATCTTTGTCATTTTCCTCTCTGTCTTCTAACCTATTTTCTTTAATTAAAGTATATACATACAAACAAATTAGATTAAATGTATATAAAATTGAGAGGATTAATAGATCTGATGGAAAGGAATGCAAATCAACGATCAACGGTAGATTCTTCGCCCTTTTCCCTTTTTCTAACATTTCTACAGATTTAGAATTTTCCCTTTTCTAGATAAATTGTAGATTTATAAGAATTTGGGGATTGTAGGCCTAAAATGGGTTCAAACAATTGAATTTGGAGGCTATAAGGTGAGTGGGAAATTTATATATACATTTATAATAATGTATTTATCTCATCTGTAATAGATTCAATTTTTATGCCTATGCCTGTCAGATCTGATAAATAAATTGTTGTAATTAGATTGATATCTATCGATCTGGTTTTAAAAAGTGTAAAGCTTGTGAATTGTACAATGTGGCTTTGCATAAAAATGAGTTATAGGATTTCTTAAACTTTTTTACACCTATTCCTATAGTTATGTCATGAAATATATTGCAATGATGTTATATAATGTATTGTAGATATTACATAATACTGAAGATCTGGAAATCAGTCCCATTAAACACAAATTAAATGTAGTTACATTCCATATCTTTAGTTCAGTGTTTAAAAATAAAATATGTGAATTTAGGTAAAAAGATGAAATTGGAAAATTATGTGAATTTGGAAAGATATGATTGTTAAATTATATGATTGTAATTATACCTATTTGTATTCAATATTGTTGGGTTTTGGCTTAATTATTGTAAATATGCCATTTTATTCTTTTTGAATAAAAAGATGTCATTTTGGATTCACAAGAAGTATGACAAAGAGATCTAAAAAGGAAAAGTGGTGCAAACGTACGTATAAATATAAAAATAAATTTTTTGTAGTAACCCGGATATCCGAGCCAATTTAAAATTTTATTTTGGCAATTTTAATGAATTTTGAATATTTAAAATGAATTATTTTAAATAATAACGACGAGAAATTTATTTTGAATAGAATTAGAACGTATATATTTATTTGAATCGACGTTAGAATATAAAAATTTTATTTTAATTATAAAAGGAATTGAAAATGGCGCGGTAGTTTGAATATTCGATTTCAAAATTCAAATGAATGTACAGGATTCAAAATAAACCGGATTTTGGCGAAACCAAAAAAATTTGAATCTATTTGAGAATATCTTTCCAACGAATCCGAAAAATTGAAATTTCATAGCGGGAATAAAAAGTTATGCCTAGTTGAAAATTTAGAATAGTCGCTATGGAATTTTGGCCCTTAAAAATAGCCATTTTGCAAACGACCTCTGTTTTCGATGAAACCACTTTTGTTGGAACCGAAATGTCAAGTTATTGCTAGATTCCAAAATTCATAATTTTCTAATCAATATGTGAGCGTGGCGAAATAAAACGTGTTTTGGCAGTTTCAATCAATTTTGATCGACCAGAAAATGGCCATTTTTCAAACGGTCTCAGAATTTGATGAAATTAGTTTTAAGAGGACTGTATCATCAATACGAAGCTAGAAAATATTTTTCTGGAATTTTTCGAGTTAGTATGTGGTCCCGGTAAATTGAAATGCGCATTCAAATTGAATATATAGTGATTTATATTTTAATTTAAATCAAAACTGATCGTAACAGCCAAATTGGGTTACGAAACATATCCCATTGTGTTCGGAATGGGGGTAATTAGCTAGGGACGACAGTCGTTACTCCTCGATTGGAGTTCGGATGTAAAGTCAACCTTTAGGAAGAAAATAATAATAAAAATAAAAATAATACCCTAACCTTAAATCCCTCCTTTCCACTTCAGCCCCCCCCCCCCCCCCCCGCCTTCAAAATCGATAACTCAAATAAATAAAAAAGATCGACGACTGCGTCGCGCTTCCAGGCGGACTGGCCACCACCGCCGGCCAGTCAACAGCGCCGGACCCCGCCCCAAGCGACCTCGCTCCGCCCTCTCGCTCTCCTCTCTCCCCTAAAATTCCGAACCCAATCCCCCAAAAACCCGCGTCGGACCACCGTAGGGCCCTGCTCCACCCTCATTCCACCGCCTCCGACCTGCGCACACCACCCTCCGCCAGCACAGCACCCCGCGCCTCTCCCTTCTCTCCTGGCTCCTCCCCCCTTTTCTATGCAACGCTAAGAAACCCGAACTCCCCCAAAACTGAAAAAAAAAACTATAAGTTTTTATTTTTATACATTTATTTATTTTTATTTATTAAGTAAATTAGTTTAAAAGAAAAATCAGTTTTTATTTTTATATAGGATAATGTTGATTTTTATATAGAATAATGTCTTATAAAGATGTAAATTTTAACAAAATAAAATTGAGATTTTTATTCATAAAGTTTAGATTTTTATCGTTTATAAGGTTTAGATTTTTATCGTTCAAAGATTTGATTTTTAAAAATAGAAAAGATTTAATAAAATAAAAAGATTAGATCTTTAGAAAGGTAAAGATTAGATTTTTATTGTTTGAATAGAATAATAAAAATATGATTTTTTATCGTGAAATGGTTTTTAATAAAAATGTAATCTTTGTATAAAGTACATTGTTTTTAAAACTGAAATAAATTAAAGAAAAGAGATGATTTCTTAACAAAGAAAAGCTTTGATCTTTTATTTAGAAAATCTTTGATCTTTTATTTAGAAAAGCTTTGATCTTTAATTAATAGAAAGATTAGATTTATAAAGTTAAAAAGATTTGATTTTTAATATGGAAAAGATATGATTTTCACTATAGTAAAAATATAATTTTTATATAAGTAGTGAAGTAAAAATATAATTTTTTTGTAATAAGAAGAATAAAGTATGATTTTTATATATGTAGCGAATACGGTCGTCGAAAGTGGCAAAGGGCAAGCACGGTGAAGATTTTCTACATATGAAGAGTCGCGACGTTTGGTTTAGCTTCTGGGTGAGAACTCCTCACTTTTATTTTAATTTCTAGTTGAAATATATACTAGGATGCAGACGGTGCTTAGTAGCACCCGACACCCGTCGTCCATAGACCATGGATGACTTGTTTGTTTGATTATTGTGTTGTGAAATTTGACTTTGTGATGTGGAATGAAATAAAATATTTTATCATTATAAATATTTTATTGTTAAAAATATAATTTTTAACGTATATATAAAATAAATATTTATAAACAAATCGTACGATTTGTTTATGTACACCCATTTGACTGATATTGATTGGGACGATAAATTTTACACATCGCCCAACTGCACAAATAAAAATCTGTGTTTGTTGATTTGAAACCCCACATGGGTATTGGGATGATATTTGACGTACACTAATCCCGATTGTTTAGTTGTATGTCAATCGATGGGTTGACAGACTGTGTAAGCGTTAATTATTTATATTTAATGCGTATGCAGTTGTGTGGTGCACTTTGGATGATGGTTGATTATCGTTGCTATTATATACATGTGTTGTATAGAATCCATATAAATAACATTATATGGTAATTGAGTGGGTCTCATTCCAATTTGGAAAATAAGAAAATTCATGTGTTGAATAGAATAAAAATTCATGTGTTGAATAGAATAAAAATTCATGTGTTGAATAGAATATAAACTCATGTGTTGAATAGAATAAAAATTCATGTGTTGAATAGAATAAAAATATTCATGTGTTGAATAAAAATATATATTCATGTGTTGAATAAAATAAATATTCATGTGTTGAATAAAAATATAAATTCATGTGTTGAATAAAATATATATTCATGTGTTGAATAAAAAAATATATCCATGTGTTGAAGAAAATATTCATTTGTTAAATAGAATAACGAAGTTATTGAAATATATAAAGCCGTGTTGGTTAGATATGCGCCATTTTGACGCGAAAGATATTTATATCGATTATATTCGTTTTTATAATGATTATAGAAAAGGAAGTGATTTCAAAATATAACGTTTTGAAAATATTATCATTTGTATATCGATGATGTGGAATATTCAATTTTGATTCGAAATTGAATACGAAGTTGAAATCGTTTCGAAAATGAATTTAAAACGATTTATAAAATATGTTTTGAAAGGAAATCGATGAAATATATATATATATATATATATAATATATTAAATGGCCTAAATAGAACGCGCCACGCCACGACAGTTCGCGAATTTCGACCATTGACTTCGAATGGATATTACGGGAGAGTCGATCGTCGGATTCTCCTAAAACCAAAACCGTTGGGTTCGTATCAAAAAGAGCTTTCTGACAAATATTAGAGATTTGAAATCTAACGGCTGGATTTGGAATTATGTCCAAATCAAATTTGGAAAAGGTCGTTGTAAGTGCAGTTCGATGGCCGTTGATGGAATTCGACTGTACGGGCCTTGATAAAATTATTAAAATTAAGAATAATTTGTGTAACATCATAAGAAATGATTTGGAAAGAATTAGGATGAAAAACTCCATATTTGAAAAGATAAAAATAGATTTTTATCGAAATGAACTAGTTTTGAACTAGAATTATAATCCCATTTATTTTTAAAATAAATAAAGTGGATTTGAAATGGTTTTGAAAATAACCAGAATTTCCAATAAATAAAGTGGAAATGGATTTGAATCGAAATTGTCTTTGGAATATTTCGATGTTGGATTTCGTGATTATACAGATATGGTTATGGAAATTTGAAAGATATATTTATATCATTATTTCCAATACGATATTTGTTGGTCGTAGAATTTGATATTGAATATAAGCCAATATATTTTCTATTTAGAGCCTTGTATTTAATATCAAATGGGATTTAGGTTTGTCGTGAATGGTGTCTTCATTAACACTGTTCTTAAACCCAGTTGATGAAAAGATTAAATCTTTTTATTTACATTTAATGAAGGATACCAATTAAATGATATTTAATTGGAATTGAATTAGAATGTGATTTTGGGTTTATAGTGAACCGTGTTTTAAATGACATTGGATCTTTAACCCAGTTAAAGACAGGATATGGTTTCCCAAGTTAAACAATCATTGATATGATTTTTGGGAAGATCAAAACCAAGTGGAGTTTTAATGAATCTTTAATTAGATTGAGATGATCGAGAATGGAGTAACACCAGTTTTGCTCCAGGCGATAGTTAAATCTTTAATTAGATTTGAACGTGAAATGGTAATTGAATTTACCGATAACACCATGGTGTTAGATATGAAGTATTACCAGTTTTACTTCATGGGATGAATAATTTGGGATTGTGAAATTTAAAACAAATGATTACTTCGGTAAGGTTCGTTAATCCCGACTAGTTTGGACAAACCATAATTTGGTTTGAATTGAAATCCAAAAGAAGATTAAAGAATAAATTTAAAAGAATTTATCTTTGATAAAATTAATGGGAACCTTTCCCTATAGATGTGAATATTAGAATAAAAGAATATTCTGAATTGGAATGAGGCGTATGTTGTGTTTGTGTAACACTTGTTTATTATATACGCGAGTTATTCAGAAAGACTGGGTTTATCCCATTCTGAATAACTGATTCGATGATGTGTCGGGGATGAAGACGGTGGTCGAAGACCGGAGGTCTTCACATCATTTGGATAATTACTGATGATCTTGATTGGGCTGTACACCCAAGAGGAGGGAATCAGTTGGTGATCGTCCAGACGTACTTGGAGATCGATGGATATGCGAGGTACAAGGTGCCTCCGGTTTCGTTCAGACCAAGAACGAATTTGTAAATGGACTGTGTGTCTGACATTGGATTTTATTCTGTGTGATTGATTTCTATTAAATATATATATATATATATCTGTTTGGCGGCGGAGAATTTATTCTCTTGCTTAACGCCCTTCTCTGAGACGTACGAGCTCAGGGGTTATATATTGATGGATATCAATCGCATGAAGTGAATTGCCTGTGTGGCATGCCTAAGTGGCAAATGATTAAGGCTTTTGTTGAAAAGCAGAGTCTTATGATTGATGATCAAAGCACGACATGTGTGGCATAGCTTTGTGTAGCGTTGATTCGCGAGCCTCACACCCCGGTTGTGAACCAGAAACGGGAGAGGACCTCAGGGAGGACATGCGTTTCTTTCTAGCTAGGGTGGTGTCAGTGACCTACCAGCGCTGACATTTATATTATTTTCACCTATGTGGTTGTTGGATTGCGAGGCGCCTCAGATATATCGGTGACTATATGGAGCTGATGGAGTCATTGGGCTCATTTACGCCCCAAAGGGCGGGGAAACGCAGTGTTTAGGCATAATAATCCACATCGGTGGACCGGCCCTGACGATCCATGGGGTAGTTGCGGCTGTTCCTGAGGCTCGGGCTAGACAGTCTCGAATTCGGTGAGGACGATCCCTGGCCTTGGTTCACAGATGGAAATCCAATTTCCAATATGAGACATTTCGGTTTTAGTTGAAATCCTATATATGGCGACATAGTGGTATGGGGCACTTATGTCGTCTATGATTGATACTTATGATTTGAAGTTGTTTTATACACTATGCACTTATAATAGTATCAAATGATTTGTTTTAAACGTACCAAGCATGTTTGGCTATTATAAGGGAAAACCCTATCCCCCGGCGTGTGTTGCATTGTGTGATAGGACCTGGGTCTTATAATAGCTTCATTTTTCCAAAAAGCATTGCGCTATTTTGTTATATGCACTGGTATTCTTGAGAGGAAACCCATTCCGTGTTATACGGCGTGGTCCCTTGATATATCTAATTTAAAGTAAAATTTTAAATAACTGTTTTAGTTCTCACACCAGTCACATGACTGACCTGGAGTTTATTGTTTTAACCTAAACTCTGGGTGCCCCTATTTTCCACACAGGCAGCTAATAGTTTTGGTTTTGCAGATTTATATTCACAGGAACCTGTTTTATAGCTAGAATGATATCCGGAAAGCTCTGTATCCGTATATCTCTTTTAGTTGTGTTTTGTGTTATTTTTCCGCTGCATTGTAATTTGTAAATCTCTGATATTTATCGAATGTGTAATATTTATTCATACTCTGTATAATATTGTATTCTGATGAATTTTTGTAATTAACAATGAAATGTTCTTCCGTTTGCGTTCTGATTCGTCTTGTCCTCAGTACAATCCGTGATTTCCCGTAAGGGGGATTTTGGGGCGTTTCATATTTGTGCGTAGTTTGCATCGACTATTCTAAAAATAAATATTAACATATATATATGTATATATATTTCTTGTGAATTTGAATTATGTCTATTCCACAAATTTGGCATAAGTTACAATAATTACCACTAACGGTCTTTTGGAAGATTGGAAACCTTTTGGCAAGATTGAAGGCAAAAAGGAATGTCTGGTTATTGATTAAACCAAATCACTTAAATAAAAATAAATTATTAATAACAATAAATGATAATTACGTTGACCGTACGAAAACATAAAACTAAATATTTTATCCGTCCAAATCAGCGTAAAATGGTAAATTATACATTGTATGAAATGTGAATGAGTGGATAATATTCATTTATGGAATCACGTATGTAAATTGTATTCCATATTAACTGAATATATTTGTGGTGACCATTTGTAGCATTCAATATAATGTATTGCTATAAATAAGATCATAAATCAATAAATAAAAATTGTAACCAATTGTTGAATGGGGAAAGTGATTATGATAGGTTAATCGTTACACTTCCTAAAATTTATTTAGGACAAATGTTGTACACCCCAATTAGGAAATTTGAATTATAATCGCATTTAGACATGAGGTTAAGCTCACTTGCGGTATAAGCCTGCTCGGAACCGACTGGCAAGTCTAGCAGGCACAGGTAGTCAGCTTAATGTAAGGGGTCTAATGTGTTAATATAAATGTACTAAGGCATGAGTTTAAGTTCAACTTATGGTAGAAGTCTGCCCGTAATCGAATGGCAAATCTAGCATCCACAAGTAGTCAAATTAATGTGAGAGGCCCCGGTGCATAAATAAATAAATAAATATTTATAACATGCAACAAACAAATAAATAAAGTTAGAAATGTCTGTTAGCGTACAACAATTTAATATATTCGAGACTGATAAAATAGGGATATTCCATTGTAATTAATGTCTTAGGAAAATTATGGGCGTTAGGCTCATAAATGACATTAATTGAAATCAAAGATAAACAATTGCCTTAGGAAAATATGACCATTATAGCCATAAAGGGAAATAAACAATGAAATAAAAGGAAATGGGTGCCATAAGGGAATTTATGATTTTGGTTTAAACACTAAGTCCAAATTAGGGAAGGTATTAAATAAACATCCTAGGGAAAAAGGAATAAAACCTTCCTTATTAATAGTAATGAAATAAAAATATAGTTAGACTTAGTAGGTTAGTAATGCAATATATTATTAACCATATAAACCCATGATGCAAATAAATGGTGTACATATAGTATTCCCGTATAAAGGAACTAAACAGGAACAACTTAGTAACGTAGCCTACTTTATCCCAAAAGGGGAAAGGTGTTAAAGGCAATGGTGGTAAGATCTAATAACCTTCGCATATAGTCCGCTTCTTGGGTCCTAAAAGGCTAAGTTACTAGGGTTAAAGAGTCCACATGGAAATAGATTTTTCAGTATAGGGGTCTTAAATGGCATGTATGTGGGCCTACCCAAACCTAGAAATTAAAAGGGTCAAATATGGCTGTCTATCCTACAGGAAGTAATAAGCGACTAAGGAGGTTATCTAATAAGGTAATCTTGAAGGTATAACACACGATAAAATACCTTCTCTCACCTTATGCGGGGCAAGGGTATATGGATGAATGACGGAAGCCTTAATTATTAGGTCTCGTAGCTAGTGCCCTCTAGTTTATGTTAACGTTGAATATATATTATCGAGGGTTAATAAGTGACCAATAGGCCCGCCTAGGATCTTAAGCGATCAGGGAGAATCCACCCGATCTATCACTGATAGTGCGGCATTAAATAATAAAGGATAGTGAATGAGGATATATTCATAGAAACCCTGTAATTAGGGGCCCACCCTGGATTAAATAACCAGTTATGTTTTGCTATAAAGGCTTTACAAATATGTGCATAAATGTTCTATCTCAGTATTACGGTTTGATAAATACTACTTTGGGGAAGGGTAGTAAAGTCGTGCGTAAACATTTACTAGGTTGGGTTGGAATCACTAACCTGGTTAGGTATACATCTTGGGTTGAACCAAATGGGATACATCTGTGTATTATAACATGTGTTGTAAATTTCTTAGTTACCATAACTTGTTGTTCTGACCCCCCTCCTCATTACAACCTCCCAGGTCTCCTACAGAAGGTCGGGTTCCTATAGATTTTTAAGTTTGGCTTTCGGTTCTCGTTCTCTCTCGTGTGTGATATTGGCAAAGTGACTTACTTTGAAAGGTAGTTACTTGAGTTAATACTAGTTATCCTATTTTGTTTCCGCTGTGAGTTTTCTTTATCGTACTCTGATTATGCTCATGCTCATTTATTGAAGGTACCAGATTATATGCTCTGTAACGACCTGTATTCTACGTATCGGAGGACTTAGAGTAATTATTTTATTTTCATACGAAGTCAAATGGTCGTGTAACTTTGGGAAATGACTATTGGGATCATTTCCCATATTCACGGTTTTTGTCGGATTTAAAATGACTGTTTTTCCCTTGGCGAATCTTGTTTCGCCTATAACTTTTGATTTTTAAGAGTTTTAACCTGAAATTGCTTCCATTGATTTTGGATGATGGTTTTCCATTCCGTAGAGTGGTCATATTAATCAAACGGACTTGCCGTTTGAGAGATATGGCTGAAATAAGATTTGAAGATGGAAAAACAACCTACTTGGGCTTAATTAAGTGATTAGCAGCTAGGCCCATAACCCAATTCGGGATTAGATTATGGGAGGGCTGAAAGGAGTTGGAGAATCATCTCCTTTCATTGCCTAGCCGCCACAAACCTTTCTCAAACCCTATTTAATCATGGCTTCCATCTTCTAAATCTCTTTCTAATCACTTTCTTATCACAAATTAATCAAATCTACATCAAATCAAGCCGAATTAGCACCAAATTCAAGGTAGAGATGTTGCACCACGTTGGAATCCGAGCCAAATCGGTAAAAGTTTCAGATGTATCATTTATTATTCGCTAAGGTGAGGGATTAGCATGTTTACTTACTAATTATGTCTAATTAGGGGTGATTAGTGATAATTAGTGACATTATACACCTAAATTTTTTGGAAAAATATGTATCAATTCTAAAATCATATTTTATGTCACATATATGAAATTAGGCTGATTTGGATTTGTTTTGCTAATCCCGAAATTTAGGTGATTAAGGGGGAAATCATGGATTTGGGTATGTTTGATATAATTTAACATGTATAATCGTTGTTTTGATATTTTTGGTTGATTCTCCATGTTACTACTACTGTTTAGTATGTTTTATGATTGCATAGAAAAGTTAGAATGGTTGAAAATGCCGTGATTTGGCGAAATATAGCTTGTTGGAAATTCTGCAGGGATACGGATCAGATCGGATCGGATAAGACGGACCGAATTGGATTGGAGCATGGCAAAAAGGAATGCCAGTGCGAGTCGATTTGGAATCGGATCGAGCAAGCATACGAGGGAGTGGAGCATGGGATCGAATCGAATAAAATAAGCTAAGGCATGGGATCAGATCGAAAGGAAGCGAGCTAGGTGGCATACGAGCCGAACCGGAGAATCCGAACCGAGATGAGGAGGAAGCACCGAACCGAATCGAACAAGAAGGACCGAACCGAACCGAATGGAGGACTTGAACACCATATACCCAAACCGAACTAAAGGACCGAACATAACCGAATATGATATTCTACCACTACCGCGCGGCGATCGTGAACTCTTCTGGAGACCAACTCCAATTCGATCAAACCCGAGATGTAAAGGAAGTCCAAATGGGAAGTTATCGCTTAGGATCCAGATGGGATTCAAGGAGTTAACTTCTAGAGTTGGGCTTTGTTGCGGGACGTGTGCAAAGGAGTTATCGAAACCTATAACTTTGGTTCACCATTGAGTGAGGGAGCATGTAAACGAACCAGTGTCAGGGCGGTGTGGACTGGTTGGCCCGTACCCCAGAGCCAGGGAGGTGTGGACTGGGTAGGGTTATTGACTACAGACTAGGGCGATGTGGTCATAGCAAAAGTTGTACGGAGTCCAGGTTGGTATGGACCCGTCATGGCCCCAATGGATTTGGTGATCAAAGAAGTGGATATCGTATGCTTTACACACTAAGTGGGAGATGTGAGGGTGGTTGCTATGTTTGATGTTTACTATCACTATGACACGCACACTTCCATTTTACACTCTATGTTAGTGTTACCTTAGAGTATTGTACATCTTGTTGTGCTAACTCTTTGGTTGCAGGCCCAGGTCAGGTATGATTATTTATACCTGTTATTTTCCTACTTAGTTATATGGAATTGATATCGCTCACACCAGACTTTCGTTAACCCAGAGTTTTATGTCTTTTCTTATTACTCTGGGTGCTCCTAAACGAGCAGACTAGAGGCAGGTTAGGTGGTTATGCAAGATAGCTATCCGGAGACGAGAAGGAGGCTTCCACGTACTCTATGTATATTCTCCCAGTGTTGTTGTTCTTCACTGCTTTAGGCATTAGTAGTGTACCGTTTTTTAATTTCCTTTTAGAGACAATATTTTAAAGTTGTAATAATTGGATATGAAGCTTTATTTTGGATTCCTCTACTCTGATGGATATGGTTTAGTTTTAAGCTTATATACTGTCTCGCTTGTTTTATATCAAGTTAAGTTATTATTATATTTTATTCCATGTGCTATGAGATGTACTATAGGTTCTTTGATAATTCATCGTTTCAACCTTTTTGACAATCGTCCCGTGCCAATTGGGCATTGGCACAATGCAGTTCGGGGAAATGTATGATGGTGCAGGGCATCCATCACATGCTACATGCATGGATGTGTTTGAGTTTCGATTTTTATTAAAATTTGGGCGTAGAAAAGTATGGGATGTTACATTTGTATCAAAGCCTATATTAAATAATCAGAGGAACTAGTCAAATTAGGAATCGTGAGAGAACGTAATTCGATTTTCTTTTATGTTTTTCTTTGTTTTTCTTAATCGAATTTAATCTATTTCGACAATAATAACTAGTCGTGGGCCTAATTATATAAAACGGCTTTGAGCGACTAAGAGTTGAAATACGTTAAGTTCGGATTTCTAGCAGATTATGTCTTACCCCACGGTACATTGGCAATCCCGTCATGAAGAGCATGAGGATGACATATGGTGGATCCCGTTGATTCGAGTTTGGAGACTGGGAAAAAATCTAGCTACAACTGGGATAGTCATAAATTCCTAGTTTGATTTCGTTGGTAGTTCCAGTTAAGACCATTACTCGATTGAAAACAGGGAAAAAGCCCACGTTAATATGTCATATCCATTTAGAAAATATAATTACGAGGTTTATCCGTCTGTTACTTCATTAAAATTCTGAATCTACCT
Source organism: Allium sativum (assembly GCA_030737875.1). NCBI lineage: Eukaryota > Viridiplantae > Streptophyta > Magnoliopsida > Asparagales > Amaryllidaceae > Allium > Allium sativum. The sequence continues at coordinate 548,323,576 of CM060912.1, read as the reverse complement.
TTGTTGAGATATTCAATTGAGTTCTTGGCCTTGTATTCAAAGAAATATATTTTTAAAACTATTTGGAAAATAAAAATGGATTTCAACAGTTTTAAAATATAGTTTTGGAAAGTAGTTTGTGAAGATATGGTTTTAAATTTCAATCTATTTGTGTTTCAAAATTTTAGAGCTATGGTGTAATTTTAATAAATATAGTCTGATTGGTAGGAAAGAAGGAATTATGAAGGAAAGGAATATGCCATTAAACATGAAAACAATAAATATCTATGTAATGACACGGATTTCGCCCGGACCTAATCGATCGCTAAATCGACCAAGACCGTTCGAATCCCGTATACGCTAACTTTGGGTATACAACACATCAGAACAAATAACAGAAGACTTCTATAAACATCATAATAATGCTACATCAGAGTATAGAATATCAGAGTATATCGAAATATAATAAATACAGCGGAAGATGATTTTACAATAAATGTAATACAATGCACAGTGGAAATAAATAAATAACACAGCGAAGACGATAAACGCACTGGACACAGCTTTAAGCTTCGATCCAGAATCCTGCTTATATATCTGCAAAATAAACTACTCGACTGCCCATGTAGAAAATAGGGGCACCCGAGTTTGCAAGGGAAAAGCAAACTACAGGTCAGTCACGGGACTGGTGTGAGAAACTCTAAACAGTTATAACCTTATATAAATCATATGGCATATCACGGGACCACGCCGCTAACGCGGAATGGGTTTACCCCCATGAATGCTAGTGTATAAACAACAATCAATGTAGATATATGGATCTACTATGCATCAATCAACATGCAATATCCCAATCTACCCACTTAGATTAATCACTACACTTAGATTTTCCAAATCCAATTCAATTTACATAAATTATTCCTTTGGATTATATTCCCGATTTCTTATTTCAAATCATTTGAAATACCTATCTAACTTTCTATATCAAAGTAGATTTCACTTCGGGATCTCAAATCAAATTGTTTGGAAATATGAATTCCAAAACATAACAATGCATACAAACAAGTATGCAACCAAATATCGTTCTCCCCATCGACAAGGCAAAGGGTACGCACCTCGCAACTCGATATATAAATGTGCACCTACCCCACATAGGAGTAGGCTACACCGACGATGCACCTACCCCACATAGGGGTAGGCTACACCGACCTCTCACTCATACTTTTAGTCTCAGGGTCACCCGACTCTTTAGCCACATACTAAATCATTTCATATCCCGAAGTAGGGAAAATCATTTCACAACATAATAATCACAAGTACTTTCAAAATATAGTACTTCACATCAGTAATTCACACATATGATCAGTCACTATTAATCATATAACCTTTGAGCTCGTACGTCTCAAAGAAGGGTGTTAAGCAAGAGAATAAATTCTCCGCCACCAAACAGATACATCATCAATAACAACTAATCGAATATGCGATGAACCACAATGTAACATATAATACATTTCTAAATCATTTTAGAAATCATTGGGTTTTGGGCCTCGAAACCCTTTCTGTTTTATAAAACATTTTTATAAAACATTCCCTGTCCAAAATCGGGAATACATTTCTTCACACTTAAGAAAAATATCATTTCACAATCATTCATTAAATTTGAAATAAACATAACATCGCTAAACGCCTTATCGTCAAATCGTGAAGTGTTTCACAAGGTGTTAGCACACAGATATTTCTACCCAACCCAATGCTAAATGTAAAAGCATATCTGCTCATAAACTAATCGAGCACCATCCAAACAATCAATCAATCCAATTTGACACTAAATATAAGGTTTTGAATAGAGATAGTATCGACTTATATTCAACATCAAATCCTGAAACCAACAGATATCATATCGGGAATAACAATATCGATATCTTCCAAATTCCCATCACAATATCTGTATAATCACGGAATCCAATATTGAAAACATCCAAAGATAATTTCAATTCAAATCCAATCCAATTTATTTATTTATAACCATTGGATTATTTTTCTAGTTAATAACTAGTTCGTTTTGATAAAAATATATTTTTATATTTTCAAATATGGAATTTTTCATCTCAATTCTTCCCAATTCATTTCTTATGATTTTACACAAATTATTACTATTTTTAATAATTTTATCAAGGCCCGTACAGTCGATTTTCCACCAATGGCCATCGAACTGCACTTACAGCGACCTTTTCCAAATTTGATTTGGACATAATTCCAAATCCAACCGTTAGATTTCAAATTTCTCATATTCATTAGAAAGCTCTTTTCGATACGAACCCAACGGTTCTGGTTTCAGGAGAATCCGACGGTCGGATCTCCCGTAATGTTCGTTCGAAATCAATGGTCGAAATTCGCGAACTGCCGCGGCGCGGCGCGTTCTATTCAGGCCATTATATTATATATATAATATATATTTCGTCGATTTCTATTTAAAACGAATTTTATAAATAGTTTTAAATTCGTTTTATATACAATTTCAACTTCCATTTCAAATTCAAATCAAAATTGAATTTTTCCTTATAAATTCATTTCAATTCAATTCCAATTCAATTTGAATTCATTTCAAATTGATTTTTATTCTATTTCAATTCGTTTTCAATTCAGTTCGAATTCGTTTTATATTCAGTTTAATTCGAATTCGTTATATATTCAATTCAATTCGAATTTCTTATATATTCAATTCAATTCGAGTTTCTTATATATTCAATTCAATTATAAAAACGAATATAATCGATATAAATATCGTTCGCGTCAAAATAGCGCATCTCTAATCAACACGACTTTATATATTTCAATAATTCCATTATTCTATTCAACAAATGAATATTTATCCTATTCAATACGTGAATCTATATTTTTGTCAACACACGACTAATCTCAACGAATGAGTACTGTCCACGTGTGACTATTTTTGTTATTTAATATATTTTATAAAAATTATGGTATCTTTCGTTTGATTTCAAATCAGACTCCAACCGTAAATTAGTAAGAGAACGATTCCCTGAATATTAACCCCGAAGGCCGAAACCAACATCAGATCAATATCCAGGAGACCACTCATCTTATCTATTTTCCAGTTAGTTTCTAATTTTATAAATGATAAAGATGTAAATTTTATTGTTAAAATATTTCGTTCAACACATGACTAATCTCAACGGATGAGTACTGTCAACACGTGAACCTTTGTTTTATAAAGAAGTTAGTTTCTAATTCTATATATAATAAAGATGTAAATTTTATTGTTAAAATATTTCGTTCAACACATGACTAATCTCAACGGATGAGTACTGTCAACACATGAACCTTTATTTTATAAAGAAGTTAGTTTCTAATTTTATATATGATAAAGATGTAAATTTTATTGTTAAAATATTTCGTTCAACACATGACTAATCTCAACGGATGAGTACTGTCAACACATGAACCTTTATTTTATAATATTCTTTATTTTCCTAATTGGAATGAGGCCCAATCAATCACCATATAACGTTAATTATATGGATTCCATACAATACTTGTATATAATAGCAACGACAACCAATCAACCATCATCCAAAGTGCACTACACAACTGCATAAGCATTAAATATAAATAATTAACGCTTACACAGCCTGTCAATCAAACGATCGACATACAACTAACTACTGGGATTAGTGTATGCCGTATTTCATCCCAATACCCGTGTGGGGTTTCAAATCAACAAACACAGATTTTTATTTGTGCAGTTGGGCGATGTGTAAAATTTATCGACCCAATCAATATCAGTCAAATCAGTGTATATAAACAAATCGGCCGATTTGTTTATAAATATTTATTTATTCACATTCACATTAAAAATTATATATTTAACGATAATTAATTTATTTCCACACATGAATATTTTCATTATCTATTTCCCATCAACATCACAAACAAATTTCACAACACAACAAACAAGCATACAAGCCGTCCATGGTCTGTGGACGACGGGTGTCGGGTGCTACTAAACACCGTCTGCATCCTAGTATATATTTATAACTAGAAAAAGAATTTTAGAGTGAAAAGTTCTCACCAAAGCTATCCCAACTCCATGACACTTCTAATGTAGGAAATCATCACTGTTCTCGCCTTTTATCACTTTCGTTGCCCGCAGTCACTACATATATAAAAATCACATTTTTATATTGTTGTTATGTATATAAAATTCTATTTTTACACTGCTACTATATAGATAAAAATTCTATTTTTACAACCATGTTCATATAACAAAGATTATATTTTTATCACGCTATTCTCTATATAAAGATTTGCCTTTTTATTTCATCACTATAAAAATCACATTTTTACTTCATTATATATATATATATAATAATAATAAAAATCAGATTTTTATTTCGTTACACATATAAAGATGATATTTTTACTATCTACATCATAAAAAAAAATATTTTTATACTTCTACAATATAAAAGATTATATTTTTATACCGCCACTCATATAAAAATCACATCTTTGCTCCTTCTACATAATAAAGATCAAATCTTTACTATCGATATAATATAAACATCATAGCTTTGTATAAAATAAAAATCAAGCCTTTGTTTATTTAAAAACTGAAATTTAAATAATATGAATCATAAAACTTACAGTAGAAAATCAGAAGAGGGGGGGGATCACGCAGGTGGCTGGAGGGGGTTCTGGAACTCGCGTTGGCGAATCGCGCGATGGAGGCGCAGGGGTGGATGCGCGAGGTGATGCTCGCGGTTCTGGTGGTCTTCGACTGAAGGAGCGGAGGCGGCGTCGTTTCCTCGAGGTGCACGCGACCTTGGGGGCATTTAGGCTTGGCTAGTGCATCACCGTGGAGTTCGAGAGGAGGAGAAGTAGAGAGAGGAGTGGGTGGACGTCCGGTCGGCGGAGGCCAAGGGGGGCTCGCGATGAACGACGTCGCTAGGGTTAGGGGATAGGGCGTAGTGGTCAACGGGTTTCTTTTATTTAATTTTCTCCTTTGACTGAGTGAGGGAGGTGAGAGAATAGAGGGGTGAGTATATAAGGAAAATATATATTATTTAATATAAATTTATTTATTTAAAAGTTGACTTTACATACGATCTCCAAACAACACCCAACGACTGTCGCCCCTAGCTAATTACCCCCATTCCAAGCACAATGGGATATGTGTCACAAGCCAATTCGACCGTTATGATCAGTTTCCGTTAAAATCACTATATAAATCATTATATATTTAATTTGAATGCGCATTTTAATTTACCGGGACCACGTACTGATTCTAAAAATTGCAGAAAAATTATTTCTAGCTTCGTATTGACGATACGGTTCTAACAAAACTAATTTCATTGAATTCTGAGACCGTTTGAAAAATGGCCATTTTCTAGTCGATTAAAATCAACTGAAACTAGTCAAACGCGTTTAGCTTCGCCACGCTTACATATTGATTCGAAAAATTATGAAATTTGAAATCTAGCAATAATTTGACATCACGGATCCAACAAAAGTGGTTTCGTCGAAATCCGAGGTCGTTTGCAAAATTCCCATTTTTAAGGGTCGAAATTCCATAGCGGCTATTCTGAATTTTCAACTGGACATGTCTTTTGATTCCCGCTATGAAATTTCAATTTTTCGGATTCGTTGGAAAGATATTATCAAATAGATTCAAATATTTTTGTTTTCGTTAAAATCCGGTTTATTTTGCACCCGGTACATTCATTTGAATTTTGAAATCGAATTATCGAACTACCGCGCCATTTTCAATTCCTTTTATATTTTAAAATAAATATTATATTCTAACGACGACGTATATAAATATATACGTTCGAATTCTCTTCAAAATAAATTTCTCGTCGATATTATTTAAAATAATCCATTTAAAATAATCAAAATTCGCTAAAATTGCCAAAATAAAAATTTTAAACTAGTTCAGATTTTCGGGTCGTTACAATCTATGTGATGGCCCGCCCCGCACCAGCTGACATTTCCAATGAAACACGCTGTACCGATGTCCAACCAGCATGGAACGGTCGCCAAATAAAAGGAAAAAGGAAGGATTTGACACCATGGATCATCAAAGAACCTATAGTATATCACACAATGCATGGGACAAAATATAATAATAACATAACTTGATATAAAACAGGCGATACAGTGCATAAGCTGAAAACTAAACAATCATAGTAGCGAAAAGATTCAAAATATAGCTTATGATCTAAACCATCATTATTACAACTTTTTAAAACTGTCTCTAAAGCAAAATAGGAAGGTACACTACTAATGCCCAAAGTAGTGACTAGCAACAACACAGGGAGAACATATGGAAAAGATACGTGTAAGCCTCCTGCTCGTCTCCGGACAGTTACTCATGCATAACCAGCTAACCTGTCTCTAGTCTGCTCGCTTAGGAACACCCAGAGTAATAAGAAGAGACATAAAACTCCAGGTCAGACAAAAGTCTGGTATAAGCGATAAGCAGCAAAAACAGAACAATAACAGTTATACATAACCATACATGAACCTGGACCTGCAACCAAAGAGTTAGCACAATAGGATGTACGATACTCTATGGTAGCACTAACACATGGTGTGAAAATAATGGGGAGGGGTGTGCATGTCATGGTGATAACAAACATCAATCATAGCAATCATCCTCACATCTCTCACTCAGTGCATAAAGCATACGATATCTACCACTTTGATCACTCAATCCTTTGTTACGATCACTTTGCCCCATGGAGTCATAACGAACCCACTGCACTGATCTGTAACCACTAATACTTTGCTATGTCCACTCTGCCCCCATGGAGTCATGAGTACTCCACTGCAATGGCTCATAGCCCTGCTACGATCACTTTGCCCTATGGAGACATGACGACCCCATTGCACTGATCCATAGTCAATATTCATCTCTTAGTGGTGAGTCAAAGCTATAGACATCGATAACCCCTTTGCACACATCCCATAGCAAAGTCCAACTCATGAAGTTAACTCGTTAGTTCCCCATCTGGATCCTGAGTTCTAGTTCCTATTTGGACTATCTTTGCATCTCGGGTTTTGGTCATCATCATCCCGGTTCGATCTCCATTCGGTTTGTGACCATCATATAGGCTCGGATCCTCCATCGATTTGTGATACCTCGTCCGGGTCGGGTCGCGGTCATTGCATGGTTTCGGATCGGCTCATGGCACCGATTCGTACCTCTTCCAGGCTTCGGGTCGGTTCGTGCTTCGTCCACCGGGTCGGTGTGCTTCATATCGGTCGTGAACTTCTGGTTCGTGGTGCTCTCCAGGTGGGCGGGTCCTCCAAAGCATCATGTTGGTTCAGAGGTCACTAGCCACGAGTAGGGTGTCACGATCGGTTCAGTTCAGAGGTTGTAACAACCCGGAAAACCAGAACAAATTTAAAATTTTTATTTTGGCAATTTTGATGAATTTTGAATATTTAAAATGAATTATTTTAAATAATAACGACGAGAAATCTATTTTGAATAAAATTAGAATGTATATATTTGTTTGAATCGAAGTTAGAATATAAATATTTATTTTAATTATAAAAGGAATTGAAAACTGCGCGGTAGTTTAAAAATTCGATTTCAAATTTCAAATGAATGCATAGCATTCAAAATAAACCGGATTTTAGTGAAACCAGAAATATTTGAATCTGTTTTAAAATATCTTTTCAACGAATCAGAAAAATCCAAATTTGATAGCGGGAATAAAAAGTAATGCCCAATTGAAAATTCAGAATAGTCGCTACGGAAGTATAGCCCTTAAAAATGGAAATTTTGCAAACGACTTCTGTTTTCGATGAAACCACTTTTGTTGGATCCAGGATGTCATGTTATTGCTAGATTCCAATTTTCATAATTTTTGAAATCAATATGTGAGCGTGGCAAAAGAAAACGTGTTTTGTCAATTTCAATTGAAATTGATCGACCAGAAAATGGTCATTTTTCAAACGGTCTCCAAATTTGACAAAATTAGTTTTGTTAGGACCGTATCGTCAAAACATAGCCATATTAATTTTTCTGTAATTTTTAGATTCAGTATGCGGCTCCGGTAATTTAAAATGAGCGTTTGAATTTAAAATATAATGATTTATATTTTAAATTTAGCAGAAACTGATCGTAACAGACGAATTGGGTTACAAAACATATCCCATTGTGTTCGGAATCGGGGTAGTTAGCTAAGAGTGACAGTTATTGGGTTTGATCTGGAGTTAATATCATTAAACAGGTATTTTCAAATCAAAGGAATTAAAATAAATAAAATATTAATAAAATATTAACCGTTTCCGTCTTACCTCTCTCCTCCCCCTTCAGTTATTCCAGATCAACATAATAATAAAAAAAACGACGAATAGAAATCGGCGTTGCCCTGGGACCTTCAAGCTTCCGTCGCGCCCCTCCAGGTGGCTACCGCCGCCAAGGTGACGGAGCACCCCCCTCCTCCTTCACAGTCAACGCGAGCTCCATCTCGCAGACCCAAAAATCCACTGCCCAGATCAAAAGACCGTTGCCGCCTCACCTGTCGCGCCCCTCCTTTAGGCGACGCCGCGCCTAGTCCGACCCTCCTCCTCCCTCTCTGACGCTGTTCGACGTCCACTAGTAACATTAAGTTTTTATTATATATTTTTTTGTTTATTTCTTTTCTCTCTGATTTTATTAAATTAAAATACATTATGCAAGAGAAAAAAATAGGATTTTTGCCTTAGATAAATATATGGCTTTTATATATGATTGTTATATATGGGGAAAAAATTTATGATTTTTAAACTAGAAATGATTTTTCATTTAGAAAGATTAGAATTTGTTTAGGTTTTTTTTTACTATAAGGGCTTACTTACCTTATAAAATTAATTTGTAGGACACATCATTTAAATAAATTTTTTCCAGGACAGTATTTAGTGAACTGTACATGGCATGTCATTTTTCCGCCATTTTCCAATTTCGCATCTCGATTAAATACCTATTTCCGCCACTTTTCATTCAAAAATTAGAAATAATCGCAAATTAGGTTTTACTCAAAATCAATCCATTTTCCTCTAATTTTTGTTGTAATGATTTTTATTACTATACTCTGATCGATTTTCGAGTTTTTATTAAATCTTATTCTAATCATTTTCTACTTAATTTAGGGTTTAATTTGGATCTTCTTATCTTCTACAAAATTGCTTGGTAGACGACATTATCTTCTTCAATCGATTAGCAAACGAGGAAGTTTTCTAATTCCTAGGATTTAATATAATTTAAATTTTTGTTTATGTTTTGTTATATGCTGTTAGTTCAGTGATTAAAAAGATATTCAATTATATCTTTTTAATTTATATTAAGCAACTCATTATTATGTTAAATGATTATTTAGTTATATGGCTATCTGAAATTTAAACTTTGTTATGTTGAGTAATTATTTAATTATATCTTTTTTTAAATTAAAGGTTTAAAAATATATTTGTATTTATATTTTCCTGTAAACACAATATTATAATTATGTTATATGTACAAAATTTAATAGGCTGATGTCATTTGAGTATGTATGTTATATAAAGAAATTTTTGTTTTAATAAATTGTTTAACAACGCTTCACTGTTAAATTATTATATTATGTGGTTTACAGAATGAAAAAGATAAAGATCGTTATCTTTTTAATTTATATTTCGCTAATAATAGTACAGAAATAATAATTGCTATAATTTAGGATTATCTTTTTAGACATAGTTACATATACCGGGTAATTTTATCTGTCAAAAAACAGTGTTTTGTAATACCTAGGATTTACTATTTGTTTATTATATTGCTTTAAAAAATAATATTAAATGTATGTACACAATTACTAACATATAAGTATACTTATCTTTCTTATGCAGGATAAATTATGAAACCAAAAAAAACCTCTAGCTTGTTTAAGAAACATCCAATATGCATTTTTCTTAAATGAAGGAGGCCATACTGTGAAGAGCACAACAAATCAAGAGTGTTATCAATAACTCCATTGGTAAAATTTTCTTCCTATATTTTTTATTATTATAATTATAATACACATATTTTTATTATATTATATTTCAATCATGTAAATTTTCTGTTTTATTAAAAAGATATATACTCTTATCTTTCTAGAAAATAATGAGAATGATGTAAATATATTTTAAAAACAACATTATCTGTATATCAGACCTTATTTAAAAAAAATTAGCAAAAAATATTGCATAAAAGATTCAATTTTAACACACTCTTTAAAAAAGCTAAATAGACTTATCTTTATAAGTTTTTGCATAATAATTATATAAACTATGTTATTATTTATACTAATTTTTTAAAATATTGTTTGATAATTAGGAAAGTTCTGAACCAACAAACAATTTATCAACTACTGGAACAGAAGATAACAACAGAGAATATTCAGATGAAAAAAACTATAGAGAAACAAGAATATGACGGAGAATCTACTGATACAGATGAAGCCAATAACTTTGAAATTCAACAAATTCCGAAGAAGACAATAAAAATTCAATACTCAGGGACTTACAGATGCAATTTAGAGGTTGTTTTCAAAATAATGAAAATAATTAAGAAAGAAAAAATTCTTTCTGCTGACACAAAAAGATACTTGGAAAAATCACCTTTCAATCTCTTTTTCAATGTTTTTCTAAAAGGTTCTATATCACGGCAAGATTTGAGAAAAAGTGCTGTAAATTTGGATGACATAATTACCTCCTATGATACTATAGAACAAGCTTTCCGATTTGGTAACAAGTTAATTAAATTGAAACCAGAAGAAATTAGTCTTATATTTGGAATGTCATTGAATGGAGAGGATTTATTTTCAATACATGTATCAAATAAAGCTACAATAATGGAAAATTTCTCTGAATTTTGGACAAACAACTTTGAAAGAAGGAGACATCATAAGTCAAAAAATTGTGACAAAAAGACTGAATAAAATGATTGACAATAAAGATGGTAGCATTGATTTAGTAAAGCTATTATTTCTGCTATTGATCATAACATTTTTGTTTCTGAATAATCAAAGCTACTTGCAGTGGGGATTTCTTCCTAAAATCCTTAATTTGAAAAAAAAAATCAGTTCTATTTCTTGGCCAAGAGAAATATGTGAGAATGTTTGCAAAAATGTTCAAAAACATCATACTGATCCAAGAAACGCACCTGGTTGCACTATGGTTTTACTTGTAAGATTTCTAACACTTTTCTAATATTTCATTATTACAAAAGTATAAATGTATACATCTTTATATTACAGTATTGGTTTTGTGGGAAGACAAAAGTTATACGAGAAAAAGAAAATCTGAAGAAAAATTTCCCAAGGATGATAAAGTGGGACTTGTCTAACTTGAAGGACATGGATCTTACAGCAATTGACAGCAATAAGGTATAAAAGTAATACTTTACTTTTTATATAATTTAAAAGATATATATTTTTATCTTTTCAAGTTTACAAGGCATATTTATTATTGCTTACAGAATACATAATGTCAGTATTAATACTTCTGAAATAAGTTATAATCATGACAGTATAATAGACATAAAGCAAATTAAGTCCAATGTGTAAATAGATCATTTACCTTAAAATATAAATACATTTATGTTTTTAAATTATTCAATCAAATATATTTATAACATTGAATTGATTGTAGAAATATTTATATTTATGATTAAAATATTAAGTACCTTGATAATTTACTGCATTTAATAATAATAAGGTATAAATATATAACTTTACTATTTAATTTATTGAAAAGATATATGAATGTATCTTTTGAATTTTAGAAGTAAAATTAATGATTGAATAAATAGTTGCTTACACAATCCATAATATTAGTAATAAGACTTCTGAAATAAGTTATAATCATTATAGCGTAATAAACATTAAAAGAATTAACTTCACTGTGTTAATATATAATTTACCTTAAATAATATATACATTTATCCTTTTAAATTATACAGTCAAATATGTATATAACATTGAATTGATTGTAGGATTATTTAATGATATGTAACAATATTTAATTACAAATATCATTTATGCAAATTACGACAAAATTTTCAAATATAACATCAGAGGAGAAAGAGTTTCTTTCAAAAAAATTAACATAACCACTCTTACAAGATGAAAGTCCAAAGAAAAGAAAATTAACTGAAAATGCAGAATCAGAATGACTGAAAGAGTTAGAGGCCAAAGTCAGATTTTTGAGTGATGAAATGATTAGTGTTGTAAAACAACTGGAAGAAGAGAAGATTCTAAGACAAAAGTCTAACCAAAGACTCAAAGAAATTGAAGTGATAATGTAAAAAGTGTATACTTTTGAACAGCAAATTATGGCAAATACCACTGAACCAGAAAAACATATCAAGCAAGGAAAAATAGTCGGTATGGTACATATTACTTGTTCTGCTAAGTTTCCTTGTTTTGATTTGTTTGAAACTCAAGATTTAACTATAGATAGTCAAGAAAGTTCAAAATCTGAAGATATCGAAGAATTTACAGAAGAACATGTTGTTCAGAATCCTATTTGTGTTGAAGATGTCATTGTTAAATCACCAAAAAAGGAAGAGTAACAAAAATATTGACAAATGCCCAATTCTGAAGCATCTAACAGAGAAACAGCAAGAAGATGTCAATTTTTTTTCAAGGTTGTTGAAGATAACAATTAAGTAATGAAACAATACTTTTTTCCAAAATAACCTATATAGTGCAACTGTCTTTTATACTTATTACTTTGTAATGATACATTGTGTGGTATTATGCTACCAAAATCAAGTGGTTGATTAAAGTATTGTTTGAAATATCAATATCAACTCTTCATTTACTCAACACCAATTAGTAATTAATTAATTACACAGCATCTATCTTAGTTGGCTTTATTGCAGTGATTAATGTTCAAAAGTGTTTGAAATTAGGAAAGTTGTGGTTTTTTATATGCTATGGTTTACAAGAGTAAAAAGATATTCAACTTCATCTTTTTATTTAAAATTATGCAGCTGAATCTTTTTTTGAATGATTATTTAGTTATATGGATTTCTGAAATATATGATATGTTCTTTTCAAAAGTAATATTTCATAATATATTTTTTCACTATTAAATTTTATAAAATATAAATGCATTTATCTTTTCATATATTACTTAGTTATTTGAAGTTAACAGAATAAGTTTTCAAAAATAATTGCTATTTTAGTAATAATATTTACATACAAAAAACATATTTACATATTATATCTGTATTAACAAAAGATTTAATAAATAAAAATAATTTATTTTTCAGCGACGAAGCATTTAGTTGTGATGATGAAAACAACATCACCATAACAAAAGACATGATAGAAGATCTCCTATTCGAACAGAATACTTTTGGCCAAGTAAGTATAAAAAAATCAAAACTTATCTTTAGTCTTAATTGATTACTTTACTCATATTCTTTTAAAAATGCAGATCATTGATTGGTTTTGGTTACAAAAAGCAAAGCAACTAGATCAAAGCAATAGTATTGTGTACATTAACACAACAATGACAGTGAGTGAATTATACTCTCAAATTTACTTATTTTAATACAATATACAATTTCTAATCCATTTTTTTAATAGACAAGTGCAGCAAATGGAAACTGGGAAAATATATTAATAAAAAAGTTCAACCCTTTTATCAAAAAAAAATACTTTTAGATTCTTTATATACCAACGTCTTATTCCCAATACAAGGAAATGATCATTGGAGCCTCCTTAAACTAGATGTCATAGAGTGCACTTGGAAATACTACGACTCACTATACTTAACCACAAGATCTAAATCTCGCAGAAGTGGACATACCAAATTCATCATTAATGTGGTAAATAAATATTCTCAAAAATTGTATTTAATATGTTTGTTCATATTTATTCTAACAAACACAATTTTTTTAATTTTTTGCAGAAAACAGCAGTGAATAACCTAAATGATGAGCTAAAACAAGAAGGTCACAAAACAATTATTAAAAAGAAGACACGGCTTGTAAATGTTGACCGTGCTCAACAAATCAATGGGTAATTATACAAGTAGAAAATAATCTAATATATATTTTCATTATACATATTAAGATATAGAAGAAACATATTACAATTCATTATTATAATAAGAAAAGATAATATGATATAACTTTAGATGCAAAGCACTAAATTTCATAATTGTAGGTACGATTGCGGCATTTATGTGATGATGTTCATGCAAAAAATTGCACATGGAGTGGAGAGTACATCAAACATTACTGGTGAAGAAGCTACTTCATTCAGAGCAAAGATAACTGCAGATATTCCCAGTGATGAACCATATTGTGGGACAATAGAAATTTTTTACACCTCTGGTCCAGCTCTTAAAAATGTTTGAACTAACATAAAATTTCATAATTTGTAATAAGTGATTCGTACAATTAGATGTAACAATTGGTGATTAATTTGTAAGGAATTATATTAATATTTCAACAATTTGTACTGCTTAACTTTTTAGACAGTAAATCTTACAATGCTTATGAACATAATGATTTTTACTTTCACTTAATTTGTCATTCAATGCATTTTTTTACTACTCTGTTTAAAATGATAAATCCTTTTATCTTTTGTTTATTATTTACACTTCATTTGTAATATGTTTTCTAATTCCATTTTTTTTACAGCAAACAAACGCAATATGGAAAACTTTTCCTAGACAAGAAGAAGCTTTAATATTTGTCCAAACACATGCAAACACTAACATTTTTTGCTACCAAGATCATTTAATTGGACAAAGAAGGTCCCTAGTTTCTACATATGATCAGTTTTGGAAAAGGTACATGTGATAACCCGTAACTTCCCCGTGAAGGAAAGCCCGGATTACCTTGAGAACACGACAAAATAGAACGCAAACAGAAGAACATTTCATTGTTATTACAACAATTCCATCAGATACAAGAATATACAGAGTATAAATGAATAAATTACATTCGACAAATATCAGAGATTTAAATTACACTTAAATACATCGCAGCGGAAAATAATACAAAAGCACAACTAGAAGTAATGCACGGATACAGAGCTTTCCGAGCATCGTTCCAGCTGTAAATCAGGATCCTTTGAATATAAATCTGCAAAACCAAAACTACTAGTTGCCCGTGTGGAAAATAGGGGCACCCAGAGTTTAGGTTAAAACAATAAACTCCAGGTCAGTCATGTGACTGGTGTGAGAACTAAAACAGTTATTTAAAGCTTTACTTTAAAAGAGAGTAATTCAAGGGACCACGCCATATAACACGGAACGGGTTTCCTCCCAAGAACACCAGTGCATAGAATAAACAACGCAATGCTTTTTCGAAAAATGAAGCTATTATAAGACCCAGGTCCCATCAGACAATGCAACGCAAGCCGGAGGATAGGGTTTTCCCTTATAATAGCCAAACATGCTTGGTACGTTTAAAAACAAATCATTTGATACTATAATAAGTGTATAGTGTCAAAACAATTTCAATCATAAATATCAATCATAGACGGCATGGGTACCATATATCATGTCGCCATACTAATTCTACAATTAAAACCGAAATAT
The DNA here is from genome assembly GCA_030737875.1 of Allium sativum. NCBI lineage: Eukaryota > Viridiplantae > Streptophyta > Magnoliopsida > Asparagales > Amaryllidaceae > Allium > Allium sativum. The sequence goes on along the minus strand of CM060912.1, from coordinate 548,308,006 downwards.
CTTGTATTGGAAATTGGATTTCCGTCATAAGTCGAGGCAAGGGGCAAGCTCCTCTCCGCTTCGAGACACTCTAGCAAATGCCTCGCGACTACACACTCTGGGTAACCCCTGGATCTTCAAGGCCGGTCCACACTTACGTTAGTGGATTAGTATTCCTGAACACACGTTTCCCGGTCCTTACAGACCTAAAATCGAGGCGCCTCATCCAACAACCACATAGGTGAAAAGTATATAAATGTCAGGGCTGGTAAGTCACTGACACCACCAAAGCTAGAAAGAAACGTCGTGCTCTCCCCGCAGTCCTTATCCCATTTTTGACTCATACCGAGGTGTGAGGCTCGCGAATTCACGTTATACACAAAGCTGCCACGTAGGCCGTGCTTTGATCATCAACCACAAGACTTTGCTTTTCAACAGAAGCCTTGATCAATAGCCACTTAGGCGTGCCACACAGGCAATTCATGCCATGCGACTGATGTCCATCGATATACAACCTCTGAGCTCGTACGTCTCAGAGAAGGGCGTTAAGCAAAAGAATAAATTCTCCGCCGCCAAACAGTTGTATATTTAATAGAGATCAATCAACATAGAATAAAATCCAATGTCAGACACACAGTCCATTTAGAAGTTCGTTCTGGGTCTGAACGAAACCAGAGGCACTTTCCTCGCATATCCATTGATCTCCAAGTACGTCTGGACGACCACCAACTGATTCCCTCATCTTGGGTGTACAGCCCAATCAAGATCATCAGTAATCACCCAAACGATGTGAAGACTTCCGGTCTTCGACCACCGTCTTCATCTTCGACTTATCATCGAATCGGTTATTCAGAATGGGTATAAACTCGGCCTTTCCGAACAACCCGCGTATATTATAAACAAATGTTACACAAACACAACATACGCCTCATTCCAATTCATCAGTCACTAACCGTAAATTAACAAGAGAACATTTCCCTAAATATTAACCCCGAAGGCCGAAACCAACATCAAATCAATACCCAGGAAACCATTCTTCTTAGCTAACCTACAGCTAGTTTCTAAATTTCATATTCTTAGGGAAAGGTTCCCATTAATTTTATCAAAGATAAATTCTTTAAATTTATTCTTTAATCTTCCTTTGGATGTCATTTCAAACCAAATTATGGTTTTCCAAACTAGTCGAGATTAGCGAACCACGCCGAAGTAATTATGCTAAATATGAACAATCACTTTGAATGCCACATTGTCCTTTCCCGGTTGTTGAGGCCTGAGGCTACAAATACTTACCATTCATTTATAGCACAATCACTTTGAATGCCACATTGTCAGATCCGTTAATCACTAGTTGAGTTTGCACAAATATTCTGGATATTATGCTAAGGGATAAATCCGTTGCAACCATATATATTCATACAGACCAACCCATTTGATCACTGGAAATACTCTGTCAGACATTCGTCCATTTACGTTCGTTCTGGGATTGAACGAAACCGAAGGCACTATTTCAATTACAAGAAAAGCCCTTGCACTTTACTCCGTCTTTAATATATTCAGCATACTTGGTTCGCAACGCTTATGCCGATACGGAGTGGTTCTTCGGATAATAATCCAACCGGTCTCTCCATATTGACAACGATGGTCAAAACTTCGATAGTCTGTGATTTAACTATCGAATAAAACAAGTGTTCAATCAACATATCAAACAACTCACTGGGCTCTTTAATTAATATTTCATTAATTAAATCTCTTTTCCATTTCCTCTATCAATATTTGTTAACCAAATATTTTCAATAACCATATTGGCCCTTTACGCTATTTGGAAAGCATTTCCCAATATCAACTCCTTTTATTTTCTATATATTAGAAAATATCTCTATTTGCAATTGGAAATAATTCCAACCACTTATCTCTATCCCGACTATTTTAATTATACTCAGGAAATATTTACTTGTTATATTTCCAAAATTCCATCACTTGGGTTTAAAACGAATGTTGTGTAAAACATCGTTACAACAACCCAAAATATTTTATTCAACTAACTCTTTTTCAAACACTTCTCTCCGAGACTGGATCTTGCTATTTATCCATTAAAAATGAAATCAATCAAGTTGGGGTAAAATTACCTCTCAGACCTTAACTGAAAGCATCCTCAACTTCAAACGGCAAAACCACTTACCTCGAATAAACACACTATACAATCCAATTGTTCATTTTTAAAACATGTATAAAGTTCGCTTTCTATTTCTAATTTATAGATTTCCCTTTTTGTTTATAATATTTTATTTTTGATTTCGTTTCCTTATCGAATTCTATATATCTCGATATATTGATTCCTAACTATCAAACTTCTCAAAAATATTCTAACTCCTTAAATTTCCGGAAAAATTCGCCATAACCTCCCCTGTATCGGGAGCATCGGGAAATTTCAAATAGCTTCCCGGTAACTTCTCATTTCAAAAAGAAAAAGAAAAAGCCAAGCGGCTTGCCGATACGGCGCATAAAACCTCATATATGAATTAAACATGTACCTTTTCGTCGAGCACATAAATTTAAATCTTCATATACTTCATATCAAACCTGCTTACACATGTTCACCTGTTTCAATTCAATTCAATACCATCTAATCGTTTGAATTCAGTTTCGCCCATTTATTCTTTTAATCGGCCATTTTGCCTATTTTACTCCTTTGTTTGAACATAGCAATTTCAAACAAAATATTTAACTTGCTCATAACCAAATTGAATTTCAATTTCAATTCTAGTTCTCTTTTCTATTTCGAATATAACTTTTCAAATCGAGTTCACTTATTTAAAGCTCAATATCAATTCAACATCTCATTTACCAATTATTATTCGAATTAGTTAATTCTATTCAATAATCAAAAATTTGATTTCTGTTTCAAAAATCAATTCATTACTCCACCTGAGTTCACATATATTTTATAACTCAAATCTGAGATTTTCTAAATAGAAGTTCGGATTTTATTGGTTTAAAATCCTTTTATAACATGAAATAAACCGTTATGGTTTTTAAATAGTTCTGGCGCTGTTTTTCTGAAAATTTGATTTTGACATAACTCAAAATCTATATGACGAAATTCAGATTTTTCTCTTCCATTAGAAAACTATTATCTAGTCGGTCTTGACGTTTCTTGTTTCGAAGAATTCCGACTTCAATTGCGTTCTGTATACTCGATTGAAGTTCGAATCGCCAATTTACGAACTGCAGCGCTGCGGCGAGTTCGTTTTAATTATATTTTTATATATATAAACTTTTAAACTTCTTAAAATGAATTCAAATCCATTTTAACTCTATTTGAATTCCTTGATTCAAATTCCAATCTCACTTTTATTTGAATTCTATATTCAAATTCCAATTCCTTTTCTATTTGATATTCAAATTCAATACTTGAATTTCTATTTGAATTCCCTATATTCAAATTCTATGTTTGAATTCATTTGAATTCTCTTATTCAAACTCTATATTTAAATTCCATTTGAACTTCTATATTCCAATTTCTATATTTGAATTCTATTGGAATTCAAATATTCAAACTCCTTTTTAAATTCTATATACAAAATTCCATAGTTTAAAACCCATTTGAATTTCATATTCAAATCCCATATATTAAATCCTATTTGAATTCAATTTGAATCTCTTATATTCAAATCTCATTTTCCATTTCCATTTGAATTCTAATATTCAAATTCATTTCCAACCTCATTTGAATTCTAATATTCAAACTTATTTTTTTTACACCATTTGAATTTCTTCACTCAAATCCATTTGAATTCCCTTGAATTCAAATTCCATTTCAAAACCATTTGGATTTCCTATTTTGAAATCCTATTTGAAATTCTATTTCCAATTCTACTTTGAAAATCCTATTTTTCAAAGTTTATTTCAAATTCTATTTTGAAATTCTACATGCAAATCTCTATTTGAATTTCTTTATTCAAATTTTATCTTAAAGTCTCTATTTGAATTTTCTTTATTTGAATTCCTTCGAATTCAAATTCTATTTTTATCCCTTTGAATTCAAATTCTATTTTTCATTCTAATTTCGTCTATTCAAATTCTATTTGAACTTCTATTTGACTTTCTAATATTCAATCTCCTTTTAAAATTCAAATATTTAAACTTATTTTCTAATTCTACTATTCAAATGTTATACTCAAATTTCATTTGAGTTATATATTTAAAAATTTCATTTCACATCCTATTTTGAAATTTCATTTCAAACTCCAATTTCACACTTGTATTTTTATTTCTGAATTATCAAATGATAATTCTTTTCACTTCATTTATAACTTCGTTATAAAAGAACTATTTATAAACTTCGTTTAAAAAGAACTACTTGTTTTATTTTTCAAAAACAAGTTTATATTTTATTTCCATTTAAAATTCAAATTCTATTTAAAAATAGAAATTTTTTTCTTTTTTTAAATCTCAAATATCCTTCCATGATATTTTAAATATCATTACTTAAGCCCAGTGATATTTAAACACACAAAGCAACGAATTATTTATTTTTCTAACACATCATATATAAAAATATATATGCAAACAAATAACAAACAGATAATATAATGTTGAGGAATCCAGTTGGATCCCTCCAACCTGTTTTCCTGCATCCACAGATGTTAGCACATAAATAATACCCATTCTGCTTCGTGGCAGAATATCGCGGTATAGAAGGTCATCCACTAATCATAGCGTGGGGCGTATAGGGTAATCATCCGCTATGAAACTGCGGGCATCCGCTAATGAGACTGCGGGAATCCAACCAATCAATCAACCCAATATATATATATATATATATATATATATAGCCTAAATAACTAATATATATAAAGCAAGCAGAAAAAAACCAAACGAGCAACAACAATTATTTTTAACGAAATAAAAATAATTATAAATAAAAGGTGAGTGAGATTTACTCACCGTGATTTCTGTTTGCTGAATATCCAATGAAGCCAACTATATAGATTTCACAGTGATATCCCCAACCGTCTGTTTTTCATTGTAAAACAATATAAATAAAATTCCAATTATTTAATTAGACTAATTAATTTAATTAATTACCATGTGTAAATAAGTTCCAATTTAACCATAGATTTTTCTAACATGATTAGTATATAAATTTTATTCCTTTACTAACAAATTTCCTTTTAAATAAACTAACTACATAAATTGGTTTACTTTTTATATAGACTAATTTCCTTTTAAAATTTGAACTTTGAAAAATAAAATTACCTTAATCCCTTTAATAGACAATCTCTTTCCTTATCGCTAATCGAAATCATAGCCAAGCCTTCTTCTCTACATCGAACTGCTTCTTAGCACTACGACCCCCTTCATACCTCGCAACTTCAATACCAGAACCTATCGCGGTCGCTTCCAGGTCGAGCTCGACCTCGAGATGCCCTAACCCACTGTCGAGCTTCAAAGACCAAAACGCGACTTCTTCGAATAGCAGATGTGCCCTTTCCAGAACCCCAACTCAACCGCAGACAACACCAGCTCCGGATGAATGCCAACCCTTATCACAATCCCATCGCACCCTTTCTGAAATCGCGACGACCCGGTCACTTCTCTCGAGCAACTCATCTAGGTCGAAGTCGCCTTTGTAATCTCTGCCGACAACCTGTAATCGCGACTCTAGTATGTTGCTGGAATTCGATGGGTCGAGTCGCGATTTTGATTTTGATTCTTCTTTTTTTTCGGTGGAGTTTGATTTTGACAGAGAACTGAGGAAAGAAATTGAATTCGGTTTTCCTGGAATTTCAGAAATGGTGAAAACAAAGAACATGGTTTCGATTTATATAGACGCGAAGGCAGACAACAGGTACGAAGGCCATTGTATCATGTTTGCTTCAGTAATGAAGTTGGGAGACAAAACATTTTGCTCGAGAAAACCATTAGGTCTGCGGAGTAGGAATAGGTCAGACGAATAAAATTTGTTTTTGAATTAGTTTTAAATTAAATGACTAAATATCTCACGGTCCCCTTACTTTGAAACCCCGAACTGCTTATTTTAACTTTACGAAGGACGTTATATGGTTATAACGCTATTCTGAACGCAATGAAACCGATTCTGAAATTTAATCCGACTGTAATAACAATCTAAATTAACGATTTAAATACAGTTCGATTTAAAATATAAATCGATCCCAAACCATTAAATTCATCAAAAATAAATTATTATTTTCGTTCTAGTTCAAAAACAGAATTTATATTAACTGACTGAATTGTTTTAAATTCAGATTTTAACTGTGAATTCAATTACAACTATTTCATATTACGATAATTAAATCTATAAATTTAATATAAAACCCATTTATATATCTAATTCAACATTTAAAATAAATTTAAATGTTTAATATAAAATAGCTTAAAATCCGGGATGTTACATTCCTTCCCCCTTAAAAGAATTTCGTCCCCGAAATTAGTAAGGTAAGAAAAAGGGTACAAATCCATTTCTTTTCAACATCTCACTTATGTTGAAACTCAACTCCTCATATTTCTATGACTTTATTTTCAACCAAAACTTTTGGTCTTCTTCCTTTCATATGCCTTCACATTCAATTCATATTTATTTCAATTTATTTCAATAAATCTATTTAAATTGATTCTAATCAATTCATTCACTTCGACCCATTTAACTTGTCTAAGTTAAATTTAAATTCCAGAATTCAAATCCCTGGGTTTTTCTTTTCAAATTCTTTTGAAATCCCATAAATATATACATATATTTATTTTCATTTCAAATTCAAAACATTTGAATTTTTCAACTAAACTTGTTTTCTTTCAAACAAATTCCCATCAAAAACTTTTTCTAAGGTAGCAATTCATCACTTAGAAACTCGGAAATGAACACTGATGATGTTGCAATCATCATCAGAATAATTTCCCAGCCACTGAAGTGAGTTCAGTGCCTTATTATTTCAAAACCCATTCAAAATCCTTTTAAAACAAAGTTATATTGTTCTAATATACTTCCAAAAATATTTCAAACTTCCCAGGATTTAGATTTCAAATTCTGGCTTGAATTCAATTTCAATTCATCTCATTTGTATATTTTTTTTTTCATATACAAATTCAGTTTGGTTATAAATAACTATTTCAATTTTTATAATCTTATCTGATTATAAAATCAACATCCAACACATCCATATAATAATAATTCTAGAAAATTATTCTTTCTATATCAAAATAGAAATTTTGGGCTAAAGTATTTCATTTACCCACTTAAAAACAATATCATGTCGTATTTTCTGTTCAAGGGTTTAGAAATCCCTATCGACTTCGTGGCGTCCCACGATTCGACCAGAATTCATAAACCACTCACAGACTAGTCAACACAATATAAAACAACTTTTATATCAATTTACAAATACGCGCTCTCGTATCTATACACTCAACTCATTCTAGGGTACTACTGACCCTATCTCTAATGAGCACATGCCACACAAGCCTAGGTGTTCGCTCAACCTAAGCTCTGATACCAACTGAAACGACCCGCAAATCTGAGCTATCTGAGTTGACTAAATACACTACACGTCCAACCCAAATAACACAGAAATACGACCCATTAATAGAAAGAAGTTAGAGGGTGAGAATAGATGAGGTAGAAACTTAGAATAGAAGAAGAAGAAGAAGAAGAACATAAACACAACACAGGACCTCACATCGCAGTGGAATAAAATATAATATATAGAATAGCTTCTGAAATACAAATTTTCGACTGTATATACATACATCATTATCAGAGTACACCCTTACAATACAGCGGAAATAACACTAGATAACTAACGCTGAAGCCTCCTGCTCCAAGCTCCTCCAAATGGATCTGTAAAAATCCCGACCACTTGACTGCCCGTACAAATTTGGGCACCCAAGAGTTTAGGGAAAACAAAACAAAATAAAACTCTGGGTCAGTCATGGGACTGGTGTGAGTAAACTCCAACCACTTGTTTAACTTCTAAAACCCTTTTCGATAGAAAAGATAATAGTAAGACCAGCCCACACATAAACACGGACGGTTTTTACCTTACTATAACCCAAAACACTTTGATACGAAAATCCAGTGATATTATAATAATGTCCACATCAAGTAAATAACCAAATAGCAGAACGCTTGCATCTCACGCTCCACATACATAGTATAAAATCAAAAACCGCATGGCGCTTATTGGAGATTGGATTTCCAACATGACAAGGTATGGGACCACCTTCCGCTAGTGTATCTCTAGAGAGGAATACACTGGGTTCAACAAGAACATCTTGCAACCCGGCCCACACATGACCGACCACTCATTTCGCTTGAGTGTATCGAATGTATATCACCAACGGTTGGGATCAGCAACCGCCTCCCAACTGGGACAGCATCGAATAGAATAAGAAATTAAATGAACCTCTAGATAGGTGATTATACATCCTAATGGGTGCGACCCACATAGCCATGCTGCCTGCCCGATTTTTGTCCTTTCCCGATTGTTGAGGCCTGAGGCTACAAATACTTACCATTCATTTATAGCACAATCACTTTGAATGCCACATTGTCAGATCCGTTAATCACTAGTTGAGTTTGCACAAATATTCTGGATATTATGCTAAGGGATAAATCCGTTGCAACCATATATATTCATACAGACCAACCCATTTGATCACTGGAAATACTCTGTCAGACATTCGTCCATTTACGTTCGTTCTGGGATTGAACGAAACCGAAGGCACTATTTCTATTACAAGAAAAGCCCTTGCACTTTACTCCGTCTTCAATATATTCAGCATACTTGGTTCGCAACGCTTATGCCGATACGGAGTGGTTCTTCGGATAATAATCCAACCGGTCTCTCCATATTGACAACGATGGTCAAAACTTCGATAGTCTGTGATTTAACTATCGAATAAAACAAGTGTTCAATCAACATATCAAACAACTCACTGGGCTCTTTAATTAATATTTCATTAATTAAATCTCTTTTCCATTTCCTCTATCAATATTTGTTAACCAAATATTTTCAATAACCATATTGGCCCTTTACGCTATTTGGAAAGCATTTCCCAATATCAACTCCTTTTATTTTCTATATATTAGAAAATATCTCTATTTGCAATTGGAAATAATTCCAACCACTTATCTCTATCCCGACTATTTTAATTATACTCAGGAAATATTTACTTGTTATATTTCCAAAATTCCATCACTTGGGTTTAAAACGAATGTTGTGTAAAACATCGTTACAACAACCCAAAATATTTTATTCAACTAACTCTTTTTCAAACACTTCTCTCCGAGACTGGATCTTACTATTTATCCATTAAAAATGAAATCAATCAAGTTGGGGTAAAATTACCTCTCAGACCTTAACTGAAAACATCCTCAACTTCAAACGGCAAAACCACTTACCTCGAATAAACACACTATACAATCCAATTGTTCATTTTTAAAACATGTATAAAGTTCGCTTTCTATTTCTAATTTATAGATTTCCCTTTTTGTTTATAATATTTTATTTTTGATTTCGTTTCCTTATCGAATTCTATATATCTCGATATATTGATTCCTAACTATCAAACTTCTCAAAAATATTCTAACTCCTTAAATTTCCGGAAAAATTCGCCATAACCTCCCCTGTATCGGGAGCATCGGGAAATTTCAAATAGCTTCCCGGTAACTTCTCATTTCAAAAAGAAAAAGAAAAAGCCAAGCGGCTTGCCGATACGGCGCATAAAACCTCATATATGAATTAAACATGTACCTTTTCGTCGAGCACATAAATTTAAATCTTCATATACTTCATATCAAACCTTCTTACACATGTTCACCTGTTTCAATTCAATTCAATACCATCTAATCGTTTGAATTCAGTTTCGCCCATTTATTCTTTTAATCGGCCATTTTGCCTATTTTACTCCTTTGTTTGAACATAGCAATTTCAAACAAAATATTTAACTTGCTCATAACCAAATTGAATTTCAATTTCAATTCTAGTTCTCTTTTCTATTTCGAATATAACTTTTCAAATCGAGTTCACTTATTTAAAGCTCAATATCAATTCAACATCTCATTTACCAATTATTATTCGAATTAGTTAATTCTATTCAATAATCAAAAATCTGATTTCTTTTTCAAAAATCAATTCATTACTCCACCTGAGTTCACATATATTTTATAACTCAAATCTGAGATTTTCTAAATAGAAATTCGGATTTTATTGGTTTAAAATCCTTTTATAACATGAAATAAACCGTTATGGTTTTTAAATAGTTCTGGCGCTGTTTTTCTGAAAATTTGATTTTGACATAACTCAAAATCTATATGACGAAATTCAGATTTTTCTCTTCCATTAGAAAACTATTATCTAGTCGGTCCTGACGTTTCTTGTTTCGAAGAATTCCGACTTCAATTGCGTTCTGTATACTCGATTGAAGTTCGAATCGCCAATTTACGAACTGCAGCGCTGCGGCGAGTTCGTTTTAATTATATTTTTATATATATAAACTTTTAAACTTCTTAAAATGAATTCAATTCCATTTTAACTCTATTTGAATTCCTTGATTCAAATTCCAATCTCACTTTTATTTGAATTCTATATTCAAATTACAATTCCTTTTCTATTTGATATTCAAATTCAATACTTGAATTTCTATTTGAATTCCCTATATTCAAATTCTATGTTTGAATTTATTTGAATTCTCTTATTCAAACTCTATATTTAAATTCCATTTGAACTTCTATATTCCAATTTCTATATTTGAATTCTATTGGAATTCAAATATTCAAACTCCTTTTTAAATTCTATACACAAAATTCCATAGTTTAAAACCCATTTGAATTTCATATTCAAATCCCATATATTAAATCCTATTTGAATTCAATTTGAATCTCTTATATTCAAATCTCATTTTCCATTTCCATTTGAATTCTAATATTCAAATTCATTTCCAACCTCATTTGAATTCTAATATTCAAACTTATTTTTTTTACACCATTTGAATTTCTTCACTCAAATCCATTTGAATTCCCTTGAATTCAAATTCCATTTCAAAATCATTTGGATTTCCTATTTTGAAATCCTATTTGAAATTCTATTTCCAATTCTACTTTGAAAATCCTATTTTTCAAAGTTTATTTCAAATTCTATTTTGAAATTCTACATGCAAATCTCTATTTGAATTTCTTTATTCAAATTTTATCTCAAAGTCTCTATTTGAATTTTCTTTATTTGAATTCCTTCGAATTCAAATTCTATTTTTATCCCTTTGAATTCAAATTCTATTTTTCATTCTAATTTCGTCTATTCAAATTCTATTTGAACTTCTATTTGACTTTCTAATATTCAATCTCCTTTTAAAATTCAAATATTTAAACTTCTTTTCTAATTCTACTATTCAAATGTTATACTCAAATTTCATTTGAGTTATATATTTAAAAATTTCATTTCACATCCTATTTTGAAATTTCATTTCAAACTCCAATTTCACACTTGTATTTTTATTTCTGAATTATCAAATGATAATTCTTTTCACTTCATTTATAACTTCGTTATAAAAGAACTATTTATAAACTTCGTTTAAAAAGAACTACTTGTTTTATTTTTCAAAAACAAGTTTATATTTTATTTCCATTTAAAATTCAAATTCTATTTAAAAATAGAATTTTTTTTCTTTTTTTAAATCTCAAATATCCTTCCACGATATTTTAAATATCATTACTTAAGCCCAGTGATATTTAAACACACAAAGCAACGAATTATTTATTTTTCTAACACATCATATATAAAAATATATATGCAAACAAATAACAAACAGATAATATAATGTTGAGGAATCCAGTTGGATCCCTCCAACCTGTTTTCCTGCATCCACAGATGTTAGCACATAAATAATACCCATTCTGCTTCGTGGCAGAATATCGCGGTATAGAAGGTCATCCACTAATCATAGCGTGGGGCGTATAGGGTAATCATCCGCTATGAAACTGCGGGCATCCGCTAATGAGACTGCGGGAATCCAACCAATCAATCAACCCAATATATATATATATATATATATATATATATATATAGCCTAAATAACTAATATATATAAAGCAAGCAGAAAAAACCAAACGAGCAACAACAATTATTTTTAACGAAATAAAAATAATTATAAATAAAAGGTGAGTGAGATTTACTCACCGTGATTTCTGTTTGCTGAATATCCAATGAAGCCAACTATATAGATTTCACAGTGATATCCCCAACCGTCTGTTTTTCATTGTAAAACAATATAAATAAAATTCCAATTATTTAATTAAACTAATTAATTTAATTAATTACCATGTGTAAATAAGTTCCAATTTAACCATAGATTTTTCTAACATGATTAGTATATAAATTTTATTCCTTTACTAACAAATTTCCTTTTAAATAAACTAACTACATAAATTGGTTTACTTTTTATATAGACTAATTTCCTTTTAAAATTTGAACTTTGAAAAATAAAATTACCTTAATCCCTTTAATAGACAATCTCTTTCCTTATCGCTAATCGAAATCATAGCCAAGCCTTCTTCTCTACATCGAACTGCTTCTGAGCACTACGACCCCCTTCATACCTCGCAACTTCAATACCAGAACCTATCGCGGTCGCTTCCAGGTCGAGCTCGACCTCGAGATGCCCTAACCCACTGTCGAGCTTCAAAGACCAAAACGCGACTTCTTCGAATAGCAGATGTGCCCTTTCCAGAACCCCAATTCAACCGCAGACAACACCAGCTCCGGATGAATGCCAACCCTTATCACAATCCCATCGCACCCTTTCTGAAATCGCGACGACCCGGTCACTTCTCTCGAGCAACTCATCTAGGTCGAAGTCGCCTTTGTAATCTCTGCCGACAATCTGTAATCGCGACTCTAGTATGTTGCTGGAATTCGATGGGTCGAGTCGCGATTTTGATTTTGATTCTTCTTTTTTTTTCGGTGGAGTTTGATTTTGACAGAGAACTGAGGAAAGAAATTGAATTCGGTTTTCCTGGAATTTCAGAAATGGTGAAAACAAAGAACATGGTTTCGATTTATATAGACGCGAAGGCAGACAACAGGTACGAAGGCCATTGTATCATGTTTGCTTCAGTAATGAAGTTGGGAGACAAAACATTTTGCTCGAGAAAACCATTAGGTCTGCGGAGTAGGAATAGGTCAGACGAATAAAATTTGTTTTTGAATTAGTTTTAAATTAAATGACTAAATATCTCACGGTCCCCTTACTTTGAAACCCCGAACTGCTTATTTTAACTTTACGAAGGACGTTATATGGTTATAACGCTATTCTGAACGCAATGAAACCGATTCTGAAATTTAATCCGACTGTAATAACAATCTAAATTAACGATTTAAATACAGTTCGATTTAAAATATAAATCGATCCCAAACCATTAAATTCATCAAAAATAAATTATTATTTTCGTTCTAGTTCAAAAACAGAATTTATATTAACTGACTGAATTGTTTTAAATTCAGATTTTAACTGTGAATTCAATTACAACTATTTCATATTACGATAATTAAATCTATAAATTTAATATAAAACCCATTTATATATCTAATTCAACATTTAAAATAAATTTAAATGTTTAATATAAAATAGCTTAAAATCCGGGATGTTACATCAGTAGTGTCCAAGAATGAGGGTGAAGAGTAGTGTTTTTAAAATAAAAATGAAAACAATTTTTATTTTGAAAATTTAAACCATTTTATACGTATTTGAATATTTATTTTAAATTGTTTTGGACAATCTAGTATATAAAGATTTTGCATATACGTCTTGCAAACGTGTATACAAAGTGTTGAATATACTGGGTAGATGTAAAATCACGCTCTAATCGCCCGGAGATGATTCTGATGATTGATATATCTTCATCAGAATTTATGTTCGAGTTTCAAACGTGGGATATCTATATATTTCCAATTGACTGTTGTGAGAACCAAAACTTAAATAGGATTATTTGTTGTGATTTGGCATCAAAAACATGATTTTGACTATATATGTAAAAGATACATGCTTGAAAATCTAATCAACTAATTGATTGTTGTTTGTATTGTTTGATTATTAGTTTCACTAATTAGAATAATGAAACTAATATGAACATGAAAGGTAAATATAATCAAATTGTGTTGAATATTGAAAATTGATTGCAATTGCATGCATATACATGTATATACATTGAACAGGTCATAGCAAGGAGGCTGGAGAAGAGGAATAAAATTGTATGCCCGACAAGTAGGTACGTGTTTACTAATTTATTGGGTTTGGATGGTTTTATGAGCCGATTGGCTAGCTGCTTGGCGTTTTCTTTTTCTTTTTCAGATGAGAGGGCCTGTGTAGCGGTTTGGAGATTTTCCCGGTGCTCCTCGTACAAAGGAGGTTATGGCGAATTTTTTTGAAAATTTAGGGTGTTAGCGAAATTTTTGAAAAATTAGAAATTCTTAGAAACTGAAAAGTTGAAGAATGAAAGCCAAAATGAAAGTTGAGTTGATAAGTAAAACAATTTTCAGCTCCGTTTGTAACGGCCCAGATTTTTTTTGACCATTTAGTTTAATATTTAAAAATGTTTTTATTGTTTTGGAATTTTAAATGGTTTAATTTCAATAATTTTGAATATTTTATTTTATTCTGAAATGGTAGAAATTTAGTGGATCTGCAATATAATGTGAACTGGCAGTATAAAAGGATAAATTTTTAATTAAAAATAGTACGTTTACAAAGGAAGTAGTAGCTAACGAACTCGGATTTCGATGAAATCAGTTTCATTAAATCTGAAATGATGAAATTAGGTAACCAACCAAGTTACGTCAAAAATGGCATCCGTATGCGGAAAAGAAAAAATAAAAGGCCAAAATTTGAACTAAATTTTGACGGTAATTGGAATTTGCTAATGCTAATGGCAAAACTGGAACCTGAGACCTATCCAGGAAAATTCTAAACATAGGATATTAGCTATATATGAAATCTGGAAAAATCCTATAACGGATATAGAAAGTTATTAAGGAAACAAAATTTAAATAAATTATTTGAAAATCTAAACGAACTCCGATTTTTGATTTGAATACATAGGATTGAAGTACGTTAAAAACCGGACCAGATGGTGGAAGAATTTCTGAAAACCGTTATCGTTTGATACTCCAACATAAGACCGGAAGGTGTTGAAACTAACACAAAACACTATTTTGAATTTGAATTTAAATTATTTGAAAGTTCAAACAAATTCAAAATTGATATATTTTTATATAGTATTGAAGAGCAAGAAAAATTGAACAACATGGTTGAAAAAGATTTTGGATAAGGTATCAATAAGTAAGTCAAATTAACGTCCGAATAGGGTTGAGAAAACACACTTTACTATTCATAAATTATTAAATTTATTTATAATTTAATTAATTTAAGGATTAATCCTAGCCATCCATTTTCGACCGTTGGATTCGCGCCACCTCAGCAATCCATGTGACTCCTTCGGCTATAAATACCCCCCCCCCCTCATTTTAAACTCACTCCTCCTCCTCCTCTTTCAAGCTTTGGCAATGGCAGAAATAATAATAAAATATTAGGAAATAGGGAAAAGGGAAGGAAGGGAGAAAGGAGGGCAAGACGGGGAGCTAGGGACTCTTAGGCAGAGGCTTGGGCTTCACGGGGTAAGTTTTTAAATAATATTTATTTATTTATTTATTTTTGTAATATATATATATATATATAATAATAATTAAAATAGAATTTGTAAAAATAAATATCGGAACATTCTAAGGGTGACAGAGAGGATAGTGTCTAAGGCTTGAGTTTGGAAAATATAGTTTCCTGCTCTCCCTGGCTATCTCTAACTGATCCGACGGATGGGATGATTAATTTAAATTTAAATTTAAAATTTAATTTGAATTTAATTTGAATTTAAAACAGAGCAGGGGCATTTTCGTAATTTTTAACCATAAACTTTAAAAGCTTATAACTTTTTCAAAACAAGTCGGATTTCCACGAAATAAGGACCGTTGGATTCTTATCGAAAAATACTTTAAAATGAGTGAAAGCAGATTTTTGATCCGGGTTAAAAATTTTAAGTTATAATTAAATGAATATTTTTAAATATTTTATTTGAAAATTAAATTTAATTAATATTAAAATGGTTTTTCAATTTTAAAAAAAATTTGGATATGGCTAGAGATGGGAAAGTATGATTTTTTAGAAGGGCAGGGAAGGTAATTTGGCTAATAACGCAATTAGAAATTAATTAAGATAAAAATAATTTAATTAAATATATATTCATTTAAATTAGGTAAATATTGTAAATAGCATAACTTTTGCATACATTAACGAAATTTAACGAAACAGGATCCGTTGGGATCGTATGGACGAGCACTACGCAATGGAACTGACCGCAAGTGGATTGGAGCTCGTTTGGATTTATGGTGAAATTTAACGTCTGAACCAAATCAATGACCGATTATCGTTATTCAACGATAAACCATCCAAGGTGAGTAAATCTCACTAACTCTGAACACTTTATATTTTTATAAAGTATATTTAGAATTGATAAATATTGATTGAATTGCTGAGTGTTGATTGTTTGGTTAAACTGCTAGTCAATTGATTGAAAATACCGATATAGTTATATATATCGTTAACCGATGTTGATTTTGTTTATCAGAATACCTCATATTTAAATGAAATTGATGTGAATTATATTGTGTAACATCTGTGGATGCAGGGAAACAGGTCGGAGGAATCCAACTGGATTCCTCAACATTTATTTACCGTTTTTCATATATTCTGATATATGATGTGTTATATCATTTGTTGTTGAACCTGTGTGTTTGGATGATAATTGAACCATTTGATTTGGTATTTTTATACCATAAGTGATACTAGAAAGTGAAAAGGGATTTTCAAAGTTTATTTTGAAAATAAATTATTTATATAAAATCAATAGATTTTATATATAAAAGGAAGAGAATTTCATGAGAGAAAATGATTATAGAATCAAAGCATTTGTTAAAAACAAATATTGGTGAAATCAAGTAGAAGGGAAAATATTGGTGAAATCAAATAGAAGGGAAAATATTGGTGGAATCAATTAGAAGGGAAATATTTGTGAAACGATTACAAATAGAAATAAAAAGGGAAACATTCGTAAAAGTATTTACAAATGGAATTGAAAAGGGAATATTCATGTAGGGAATAAATAAAAGTTGACAGAAGTACTTATTTGTTAAATAAATAGAAAAGTTAAAAGAAATATTTATTTGTTGAATAAATAGAAAAGTTAAAGGGAATATTTATTTGTTAAATAAATAGAAGCGAAAAGAGAATAGTTATTTGTTGAGTAAACGAATAGAAAAAGAATCTATTCAAGGGAAGTAATTCAAAGGAATTATTCCAAAGGAATTATTCAAAAGAGAAAAGTCAAAGGGATTAATTCAAAAGAGTTAATCAACTAGAGTTAAACCGTTGGAGTTAAACTGTTAGAGTTAAACAGTTGGAGTTAAACTGTTAGAGTTAAACAGTTGGAGTTAAACTGTTAGAGTTAAACCGTTGGAGTTAAACTGTTAGAGTTAAACAGTTGGAGTTAAACTGTTAGAGTTAAACAGTTGGAGTTAAACTGTTAGAGTTAAACCGTTGAAGTTAAACTGTCAGAGTTAAACCGTAAAGTTAAACAGTTAGAGTTAGTTAGTTAGAGTTAACCAGTTAGAGTTATTCAGTTAGAGTTATCCAGTTAGAGTTATTCAGTTAGAATTAACCAGTTAGAGTTAATCAGTTAGAGTTAATCGTTTTGAGTCAAATCGAACTAGAGTTATTCAAATATAGTAATCGAATAAGGGTTAATTGAATATTAGTTATTCAATTAGAATTGATCGAATCTAATTATTCGAGATAGAGTTAAAAATAGACAAAGTTATTTAAGGATGAATTTCCATTTAGCACGACTGCTAGCGTAATTCGCAGGGCTGCAGATAGCCTACGGCGGTCGGATGTTTCCTGAGGGAATCAAGCGTAACCATTGTGATCGCTGCGATCTAGAGTCAAGCAAATGGTGTTAAATCAAATAGTAATTAATCAATAGAAGTTAATTAAGTCGAGTTAGTCGAGTATTAGTAAATTAAGTAGGGTTAGTCAAAAAGGGAATTAATCAAATATCACCTATTCGAAGTAGAGTTATCGAATATAGTTTATTCGAGAAGAGTAATCGAATATAGTTCGTTCGAAGTGTGTTAAATCGAATATAGTTATTCGAAGGAGAGAATTATCGAATATCGTTTATTCGAAGTGAGATTTTTCGAATATTAGTTATTCGAAGAAAAGGATTATCAAATATTAGTTATTCGAACAGGGTAATCGAATATAGTTTATTCGAAAGAGAATTATCGGATAGTGATTATTCGAGAGTGAATCATACATGGAAATTCAATTATATCGAATCAAGGGAAGTAATGTTTACTTTCCATTTCAAATCAAGTTTTAATTATCTTTTAATAAAGTAGTTGGTTGTTTATTTATCCAAATTAAGATATGGAAATATATTTAAGTTAACATATTTTGAAAGTATGGAATTATAACATTTATAGTTATAATCAAATGATTCAGTAAAGGAAGTGGATTCATAAATAGAATCCGAGAGTTCGCAAGGAAGTTTCTTAAAGAGTGAAGTTTGAACTTTGTCTATTTCGAAGTTAGAAATGTTGTTCAGTTAAGGTCTGAGAGGTAATTATACCCCAACTTGATTGACTTCGTTTTAACTAAGAAGTGGATAAGGTTCGAGAGTGAAAGTGGTTAAGTGAATTTAGTTAATGAGCGAAATGGTTGGTGTTGGCATAGCGATGTTTATTCAAACATCAGTTTAAACCCAATGAAGGAGATTTGGAAATGTCTTCCAAATGAAAAATCAGAAATGTTTTCTCAATATAGAAAATGAGAAATGGAATTGTTTTCCATTGTTAATAACGTATATTTTTTAAATATAGTAAATAAGAAATATAGGAAAACAAGAATAAGGAAAAGGGTAAATTTATGATAATTTGATGATGAATGATGATTGATCGATAGAATTTCCATCTGGAAATAATATCGTTGTTTGCACACAGACATGTTTTCATTTGATAGTTAAATCACCGACTATCAAAGTTTTTGACCATTTTACGTTGTTAATATGGAGAGACCGGTTGGAATATTATCCACAGAACCACTCCGTATTGGCATAAGCGTTGCGAATCAAATATGCTGAATATATTGAAGACGGAGTAAAGTGCAAGGGCTATCCTGTTTACAGAATAGTGCCATCGGTTTGTCCAGTCCCAGGACAAACGTGTATGGACGAGTGTCTGACAGAGTATATCCAATAGATCGCATAAGTTGATCTCTTCAAACGTACTTACGTTTGGTGGCGGAGGAATTCGTTTCTCTTAGCTGTATACCCGTGGTATTTTTGGTGAAATCAATTTGTGATTTGGCGGGTATGACGATGTGGCACTCAAAGTAATGGAGGTGTGATCTGTCAAAAGATACGTTATGACCTCTAGCCTCATCAACCGGGAAATGACAAAAATCGGGCAGGCAGCATGGCTATGTGGGTCGCACCCATTAGGATGTATGATCACCTATCTAGAGAAATTCCTTTTGTTCTTTAATCTATCGATGCTGTCCCTTATCGGGAGACGGTTGCTGATCCCAACCGTTGGTGATATACATTCGATACACTCAAGCGAAATGAGTGGTCGGTCATGTGTGGGCCGGGTTGCAAGATGTTCTTGTTGAACCCAGTGTATTCGCCTCTAGAGATACACTATCGGCAGGTGGTCCCATACCTTGTCAAAGTCGGAATCCAATCTCCAATAAGTGCCCGCGAGTTTGATTTGTATACTATATATGTAGAGCGTGAGATGCAAGCGTTCTACTAGATTTTAATTACTTGTGATTAGACATTATTATAATATCAGATAATATATGATTTCCAAAGTGTTTTGGGTTATCGTAAGGTAAAAACCGTCCGTGTTTATGTGTGGATTGGTCTTACGATTATCTTTTCTTTCGAAAGAATTTTGAAAGTTAAACCAAATGATTTGAGTTTACTCACACCAGTCCCATGACTGACCCAGAGTTTATTTTGTTTTTTTTTCCCTAAACTCTTGGGTGCCCAAATTTGTACGGGCAGTCAAGTAGTCAGGATTTACAGGTATACTTGAAGAGCTTGGGAGGCTTCAAGATTTTTCTAGCTATTGATTATTCCGCTGTGATGAAAGTGTTGTACTCTGATAATGGTATGATATACATATACTGCTTTGATTTCAAGATATGTTGTCTATTATATTTTATTCGTTCCGCTGTGAGGTTCGTGTTACTCTGATGTTGTTGTGTTCTTCTTCTTCTTCTGTTCAAATTTTCTATCTTATCTATCCTCACCCTCTAATTTCTTTCTTGGACTATCCGGTAGTTTCGACTTTTGATTGTTCGATAGGTGTTGTATATCGGATAACCAAGGTCGTCTTTTTCCCGGGTCGTTACAGTGGTATCAGAGCTGAAGGTTAAGTATTACCTTGGCTCTGTGGCGTGACTCAGTAGAGATAGGGTTAGTAATATCCTAGACTGAGTTTGAGTGTATATATACGAGTGAACGTATTTGTTATTTGATATAAAATTATTTTATATTGTGGAGATTTATTGGTTGAGTTGTTTATGAATTCTGGTCGATCAGTTTGATCCACTGTATCGATAGGGGTTTCTAAACGCTTGAATACGATGAACCGACACAGTATATTTTGAAAAAAGGGGTAAATGAAATAATTTTACCCAAATTATATTTTGATATAAGCAAAGTATAGATATTTGAAATTATTATAGTATATTGAATGTGTTGGTTATGATTATAATCGAATAAGGTTATAAAATGTGAAATGGTTATGTAAATAACGAATCAAAATTCATATAAGTGAAATATAAGAAATCAGATGAATTAAATCTGAATTTAAGTTCAGAATTGGAATTAAAATTGCTAAAATTTGAATAAGCGTTGTAAATGGAATTAAATTGAATATATGTGAATTTTAAGATCCTGGGAGATTTTAAATTTGTTACAAGCATTGAAAAGGGATATTTTGAAATGACTTTCAAAATGAAAATGTTTAAAAATGGGTTTTGAAAGTGCTATAGTATTGAACTCACTTCGATAGCTGGAAAATAAATTCCGATGTTGATTCGGACATCATGGGTGCTCATTTTCGAGTTTGTAAGTGACGGATTACTACCAAAGATTTTGTTTTTGAATTGTTTTGAGAAACCGAGTTGTTTTGATATTCCATATTTGATTTTTGGAAAAGGCAAAGCTATTTGAAACTCCCAGGTACAGATTATTGAAATAAACACAAATTAAATAGAAATTTGTGAAAGCAAATTTGAAATTGAATTGAAGGCAGTTCAGTGGAAATTGAGTTGAATTGAAATAGAATGGTATCAAGTAGAATTGGACTGGATTAGAGATAATATGGGATAGAAATGGATGGTCGAGCAAGAAATTTGAATTGAGATTGGAATTGCAGTTTGATTGAAATTTGGCTTGGTTATATGCGGATGGTCGTGTTGAAGATAAAAGTGATTGGGAGTTTGATTGGGATGATAGTGGTATATGCTAAATTGATAGCAGAATTGAATGCCGACAAAAAGGTACACGTACATATTCATATGAGTTGGATGAGATTTATGAGCCTGTTTGGCAAGCCACTTGGCTGTTTGATTTTCTTTTGGGTTGAAGAAGGCCTAGAGAGGCGAGTTGGAATTTGAGCTATTGACCAATACAAAGGACATGCTGGCGAAATTTTTCAGAAATTTCGAATATTAGAAAATTTTCAGAATTTTTGAAATTTTCGTTTATAGAAATAAATTAATAAATTAATTAGAATTAATTGGTTTAGTGAAACCGGAGTAAATAAATAATTTTAGCCTAGTTATAAAGTTCATTTTTCTACCTTAGCAATTTCGTGGACGAAATTATTTTAAGGGGGAAAGAATGTAACGGCCCAGATTTTTTTGACCATTTAGTTTAATATTTAAAAATGTTTTTATTGTTTTGGAATTTTAAATGGTTTAATTTCAATAATTTTGAATATTTTATTTTATTCTGAAATGGTAGAAATTTAGTGGATCTGCAATATAATGTGAACTGGCAGTATAAAAGGATAAATTTTTAATTAAAAATAGTACGTTTACAAAGGAAGTAGTAGCTAACGAACTCGGATTTCGATGAAATCAGTTTCATTAAATCTGAAATGATGAAATTAGGTAACCAACCAAGTTACGTCAAAAATGGCATCCGTATGTGGAAAAGAAAAAAATAAAAGGCCAAAATTTGAACTAAATTTTGACGGTAATTGGAATTTGCTAATGCTAATGGCAAAACTGGAACCTGAGACCTATCCAGGAAAATTCTAAACATAGGATATTAGCTATATATGAAATCTGGAAAAATCCTATAACGGATATAGAAAGTTATTAAGGAAACAAAATTTAAATAAATTATTTGAAAATCTAAACGAACTCCGATTTTTGATTTGAATACATAGGATTGAAGTACGTTAAAAACCGGACCAGATGGTGGAAGAATTTCTGAAAACCGTTATCGTTTGATACTCCAACATAAGACCGGAAGGTGTTGAAACTAACACAAAACACTATTTTGAATTTGAATTTAAATTATTTGAAAGTTCAAACAAATTCAAAATTGATATATTTTTATATAGTATTGAAGAGCAAGAAAAATTGAACAACATGGTTGAAAAAGATTTTGGATAAGGTATCAATAAGTAAGTCAAATTAACGTCCGAATAGGGTTGAGAAAACACACTTTACTATTCATAAATTATTAAATTTATTTATAATTTAATTAATTTAAGGATTAATCCTAGCCATCCATTTTCGACCGTTGGATTCGCGCCACCTCAGCAATCCATGTGACTCCTTCGGCTATAAATACCCCCCCCCCTCATTTTAAACTCACTCCTCCTCCTCCTCTTTCAAGCTTTGGCAATGGCAGAAATAATAATAAAATATTAGGAAATAGGGAAAAGGGAAGGAAGGGAGAAAGGAGGGCAAGACGGGGAGCTAGGGACTCTTAGGCAGAGGCTTGGGCTTCACGGGGTAAGTTTTTAAATAATATTTATTTATTTATTTATTTTTGTAATATATATATATATATAATAATAATTAAAATAGAATTTGTAAAAATAAATATCGGAACATTCTAAGGGTGACAGAGAGGATAGTGTCTAAGGCTTGAGTTTGGAAAATATAGTTTCCTGCTCTCCCTGGCTATCTCTAACTGATCCGACGGATGGGATGATTAATTTAAATTTAAATTTAAAATTTAATTTGAATTTAATTTGAATTTAAAACAGACCAGGGGCATTTTCGTAATTTTTAACCATAAACTTTAAAAGCTTATAACTTTTTCAAAACAAGTCGGATTTCCACGAAATAAGGACCGTTGGATTCTTATCGAAAAATACTTTAAAATGAGTGAAAGCAGATTTTTGATCCGGGTTAAAAATTTTAAGTTATAATTAAATGAATATTTTTAAATATTTTATTTGAAAATTAAATTTAATTAATATTAAAATGGTTTTTCAATTTTAAAAAAAATTTGGATATGGCTAGAGATGGGAAAGTATGATTTTTTAGAAGGGCAGGGAAGGTAATTTGGCTAATAACGCAATTAGAAATTAATTAAGATAAAAATAATTTAATTAAATATATATTCATTTAAATTAGGTAAATATTGTAAATAGCATAACTTTTGCATACATTAACGAAATTTAACGAAACAGGATCCGTTGGGATCGTATGGACGAGCACTACGCAATGGAACTGACCGCAAGTGGATTGGAGCTCGTTTGGATTTATGGTGAAATTTAACGTCTGAACCAAATCAATGACCGATTATCGTTATTCAACGATAAACCATCCAAGGTGAGTAAATCTCACTAACTCTGAACACTTTATATTTTTATAAAGTATATTTAGAATTGATAAATATTGATTGAATTGCTGAGTGTTGATTGTTTGGTTAAACTGCTAGTCAATTGATTGAAAATACCGATATAGTTATATATATCGTTAACCGATGTTGATTTTGTTTATCAGAATACCTCATATTTAAATGAAATTGATGTGAATTATATTGTGTAACATCTGTGGATGCAGGGAAACAGGTCGGAGGAATCCAACTGGATTCCTCAACATTTATTTACCGTTTTTCATATATTCTGATATATGATGTGTTATATCATTTGTTGTTGAACCTGTGTGTTTGGATGATAATCGAACCATTTGATTTGGTATTTTTATACCATAAGTGATACTAGAAAGTGAAAAGGGATTTTCAAAGTTTATTTTGAAAATAAATTATTTATATAAAATCAATAGATTTTATATATAAAAGGAAGAGAATTTCATGAGAGAAAATGATTATAGAATCAAAGCATTTGTTAAAAACAAATATTGGTGAAATCAAGTAGAAGGGAAAATATTGGTGAAATCAAATAGAAGGGAAAATATTGGTGGAATCAATTAGAAGGGAAATATTTGTGAAACGATTACAAATAGAAATAAAAAGGGAAACATTCGTAAAAGTATTTACAAATGGAATTGAAAAGGGAATATTCATGTAGGGAATAAAGAAAAGTTGACAGAAGTACTTATTTGTTAAATAAATAGAAAAGTTAAAAGAAATATTTATTTGTTGAATAAATAGAAAAGTTAAAGGGAATATTTATTTGTTAAATAAATAGAAGCGAAAAGAGAATAGTTATTTGTTGAGTAAACGAATAGAAAAAGAATCTATTCAAGGGAAGTAATTCAAAGGAATTATTCCAAAGGAATTATTCAAAAGAGAAAAGTCAAAGGGATTAATTCAAAAGAGTTAATCAACTAGAGTTAAACCGTTGGAGTTAAACTGTTAGAGTTAAACAGTTGGAGTTAAACTGTTAGAGTTAAACAGTTGGAGTTAAACTGTTAGAGTTAAACCGTTGGAGTTAAACTGTTAGAGTTAAACAGTTGGAGTTAAACTGTTAGAGTTAAACAGTTGGAGTTAAACTGTTAGAGTTAAACCGTTGAAGTTAAACTGTCAGAGTTAAACCGTAAAGTTAAACAGTTAGAGTTAGTTAGTTAGAGTTAACCAGTTAGAGTTATTCAGTTAGAGTTATCCAGTTAGAGTTATTCAGTTAGAATTAACCAGTTAGAGTTAATCAGTTAGAGTTAATCGTTTTGAGTCAAATCGAACTAGAGTTATTCAAATATAGTAATCGAATAAGGGTTAATTGAATATTAGTTATTCAATTAGAATTGATCGAATCTAATTATTCGAGATAGAGTTAAAAATAGACAAAGTTATTTAAGGATGAATTTCCATTTAGCACGACTGCTAGCGTAATTCGCAGGGCTGCAGATAGCCTACGGCGGTCGGATGTTTCCTGAGGGAATCAAGCGTAACCATTGTGATCGCTGCGATCTAGAGTCAAGCAAATGGTGTTAAATCAAATAGTAATTAATCAATAGAAGTTAATTAAGTCGAGTTAGTCGAGTATTAGTAAATTAAGTAGGGTTAGTCAAAAAGGGAATTAATCAAATATCACCTATTCGAAGTAGAGTTATCGAATATAGTTTATTCGAGAAGAGTAATCGAATATAGTTCGTTCGAAGTGTGTTAAATCGAATATAGTTATTCGAAGGAGAGAATTATCGAATATGGTTTATTCGAAGTGAGATTTTTCGAATATTAGTTATTCGAAGAAAAGGATTATCAAATATTAGTTATTCGAACAGGGTAATCGAATATAGTTTATTCGAAAGAGAATTATCGGATAGTGATTATTCGAGAGTGAATCATACATGGAAATTCAATTATATCGAATCAAGGGAAGTAATGTTTACTTTCCATTTCAAATCAAGTTTTAATTATCTTTTAATAAAGTAGTTGGTTGTTTATTTATCCAAATTAAGATATGGAAATATATTTAAGTTAACATATTTTGAAAGCATGGAATTATAACATTTATAGTTATAATCAAATGATTCAGTAAAGGAAGTGGATTCATAAATAGAATCCGAGAGTTCGCAAGGAAGTTTCTTAAAGAGTGAAGTTTGAACTTTGTCTATTTCGAAGTTAGATATGTTGTTCAGTTAAGGTCTGAGAGGTAATTATACCCCAACTTGATTGACTTCGTTTTAACTAAGAAGTGGATAAGGTTCGAGAGTGAAAGTGGTTAAGTGAATTTAGTTAATGAGCGAAATGGTTGGTGTTGGCATAGCGATGTTTATTCAAACATCAGTTTAAACCCAATGAAGGAGATTTGGAAATGTCTTCCAAATGAAAAATCAGAAATGTTTTCTCAATATAGAAAATGAGAAATGGAATTGTTTTCCATTGTTAATAACGTATATTTTTTAAATATAGTAAATAAGAAATATAGGAAAACAAGAATAAGGAAAAGGGTAAATTTATGATAATTTGATGATGAATGATGATTGATCGATAGAATTTCCATCTGGAAATAATATCGTTGTTTGCACACAGACATGTTTTCATTTGATAGTTAAATCACCGACTATCAAAGTTTTTGACCATTTTACGTTGTTAATATGGAGAGACCGGTTGGAATATTATCCACAGAACCACTCCGTATTGGCATAAGCGTTGCGAATCAAATATGCTGAATATATTGAAGACGGAGTAAAGTGCAAGGGCTATCCTGTTTACAGAATAGTGCCATCGGTTTGTCCAGTCCCAGGACAAACGTGTATGGACGAGTGTCTGACAGAGTATATCCAATAGATCGCATAAGTTGATCTCTTCAAACGTACTTACGTTTGGTGGCGGAGGAATTCGTTTCTCTTAGCTGTATACCCGTGGTATTTTTGGTGAAATCAATTTGTGATTTGGCGGGTATGACGATGTGGCACTCAAAGTAATGGAGGTGTGATCTGTCAAAAGATACGTTATGACATCTAGCCTCATCAACCGGGAAATGACAAAAATCGGGCAGGCAGCATGGCTATGTGGGTCGCACCCATTAGGATGTATGATCACCTATCTAGAGAAATTCCTTTTGTTCTTTAATCTATCGATGCTGTCCCTTATCGGGAGACGGTTGCTGATCCCAACCGTTGGTGATATACATTCGATACACTCAAGCGAAATGAGTGGTCGGTCATGTGTGGGCCGGGTTGCAAGATGTTCTTGTTGAACCCAGTGTATTCGCCTCTAGAGATACACTATCGGCAGGTGGTCCCATACCTTGTCAAAGTCGGAATCCAATCTCCAATAAGTGCCCGCGAGTTTGATTTGTATACTATATATGTAGAGCGTGAGATGCAAGCGTTCTACTAGATTTTAATTACTTGTGATTAGACATTATTATAATATCAGATAATATATGATTTCCAAAGTGTTTTGGGTTATCGTAAGGTAAAAACCGTCCGTGTTTATGTGTGGATTGGTCTTACGATTATCTTTTCTTTCGAAAGAATTTTGAAAGTTAAACCAAATGATTTGAGTTTACTCACACCAGTCCCATGACTGACCCAGAGTTTATTTTGTTTTTTTTTCCCTAAACTCTTGGGTGCCCAAATTTGTACGGGCAGTCAAGTAGTCAGGATTTACAGGTATACTTGAAGAGCTTGGGAGGCTTCAAGATTTTTCTAGCTATTGATTATTCCGCTGTGATGAAAGTGTTGTACTCTGATAATGGTATGATATACATATACTGCTTTGATTTCAAGATATGTTGTCTATTATATTTTATTCGTTCCGCTGTGAGGTTCGTGTTACTCTGATGTTGTTGTGTTCTTCTTCTTCTTCTGTTCAAATTTTCTATCTTATCTATCCTCACCCTCTAATTTCTTTCTTGGACTATCCGGTAGTTTCGACTTTTGATTGTTCGATAGGTGTTGTATATCGGATAACCAAGGTCGTCTTTTTCCCGGGTCGTTACACCGTTCTTTTTCGAGGACGAAAAGATTTTAAGTGGGGGTGATTGTAACAACCCAAAAAATCAGAACCAATTTAAAAAATTTATTTTAGTAGTTTTGATGAATTTTGAATATTTAAAATGAATTATTTTAAATAATAACGACGAGAAATCTATTTTGAATAGAATTAGAACATATATATTTATTTGAATCGAAGCTAGAATATAAATATTTATTTTAATTATAAAAGGAATTGAAAACTACGCAGTAGTTTAAAAATTCAATTATAAATTTCAAATGAATGTACATGATTCAAAATAAACCAGATTTTAGTGAAACTAGAATACTTGAATCTGTTTGAAAATATCTTTCCAACGAATCCGAAAAATCCAAATTCCTAGCGGGAATAAAAAGTTATGACTAGTTGAAAATTCAGAATAGTCGCTATGGAAATATAGCCCTTAAAAATGGAAATTTTGCAATCGACCTCCGTTTTCGATGAAACCACTTTTGTTGGATCCAGGACGTCAAGTTATTGCTAGATTCCAATTTTCATAATTTTTGAAATAAATATGTGAGCATGGCAAAAGAAAATGTGTTTTGTCAATTTCAGTTGAATTGGATCGACCAGAAAATGGCCATTTTTCAAACGGTCTCCAAATTAGATGAAATTAGTTTTGTTAGGACCATATCGTCAAAACATAGCCAGATTTATTTTTCTGGAATTTTTAGATTCAGTATGCAGCTCCGGTTATTTAAAATGTGCGTTTGAATTTAAAATATAATGATTTATATTTTAAATTTAGTGGAAACTGATCGTAACAGCCGAATTGATAACGAAACATATCCCATTGTGTTCGGAATGGGGGTAATTAGCTAGAGGAGATAGTCATTGGGTTTGACCTGGAGTTAGTATCGTTAAACAGGTATTTTCAAATCAAAGGAATTAAAATAAATAAAATATTAACCCTTTCCCTCTCATCATTCTCCTCCCCCTTCAGTTATTCCAGATCGACATAAAAAACGACGAACAGAAAAAGCTGTCGCCCTGGGACCCTCGAGCCACCATCGCGCCCCTCCAGGTGGCCACTGCCACCAACGCGACGGAGCACCCCTCCTCGTCCTTCACGGTCAACGCGAGCTCCATCTCGCAGACCCAAAACTCCACCGCCCAGATCCAAAGACCGTCGCCGCCTCACCTGTCGCGCCTCTCCCCTAGGCGATTTTGCACCCAGTCCATCTCTCCTCCTCCCTCTCTGACGCTATTCGACGTCCTCCAATAATAGTAAGTTTTTATTACTTTATTTTATTTTTAGTTTATTTCTTTTCTCTCTGATTTTATTTAAATTAAAATACATTGTTACTGACACGACCCGAACTTCCCCGGTAAGGAAAGCCCGGATGGCGTTGAGGACAAGACAAAATAGAACGCAGACAGAAGAACATTTCATTGTTATTACAACAATTCCATCAGATACAAGAATATACAGAGTATAAATGAATAAATTACATTCGATAAATATCAGAGATTACAATAAATTACAAAGCAGCCGAAAAATAATACAACACACAACTGAAAGTAATACACGGATACAGAGCTTCCCGAGTATCGTTCCAGCTGTAAATCAGGATCCTATGAATTTAAATCGGCAAAATCGAAACTACTAGCTGCCCTTGTCAAAATAAGGGCACCCAAAGTTTAGGTTAAAACAATAAACTCCAGGTCAGTCATGTGACTGGTGTGAGAACTAAAACAGTTATTTAAAACTTTAATTTAAAAGATAGTAATTCAAGGGACCACGCCGTATAACACGAAACGGGTTTCCTCCCAAGAATACTAGTGCATATAACAAAACAGCGCAATGCTCTTTGGAAAAATGAAGCTATTATAAGACCCGGGTCCCATCACACAATGCAACGCAAGCCGGAGGATAGGGTTTTCCCTTATAATAGCCAAACATGCTTGGTACGTTTAAAACAAATCATTTGATACTATTATAAGTGTATAGTGTCAAAACAATTCAAATCATAAATATCAATCATAGGCGGCATGGGTACCATCTATCGTGTCGCCATAATAGGCTCTACAAATAAAACCGTAAGTCACGTATTGGAAATTGGATTTCCGTCATGAGTCGAGGCAAGGGGCAAGCTCCTCTCCGATTCGAGACACTCTAGCAAATGCCTCGGGACCGCACACAGCAATCCCCGGATCCTCCAAGGCCGGTCCTCTCTTACTTTTGAGGATTGGCAATTCCTGAACACACGTTTCCCGGTCCTTACAGACCTATATCCGAGGCGCCTCGCATTCCAACAACCACATAAGTGAAAAGTAGATATAAATGTCAGGGCTGGAAGGTCACTGATACCACCATAGCTAAAAAGAAACGTCTTGCACTCCTTGGGTCCTTCTCCCCTTATTGACTCATACCGGGGTGTGAGGCTCGCGAATCCACGTTATACACAAAGCTACATCACACAGACCATGCTTTGATCATCAACCACAAGACTTTGCTTTTCAACAGAAGCCTTGATCAATTGCCACTTACGCATGCCACACTGGCAATTCACTCCATGCGACTGATGTCCTTCGATATACAACCTCTGAGCTCGTACGTCTCAGAGAAGGGCGTTAAGCAAGAGAATAAATTCTCCGTCGCCAAACAGATGTATATTTAATAGAGATCAATCAACAAAGAATAAAATCCAATGTTAGACACACAATCCATTTACAAGTTCGTTCTGGGTCTGAACGAAACCGGAGGCACTTTCCTCGCATATCCATCGATCTCCAAGTACGTCTAGACGATCACCAACTGTTTCCCTCATCTTGGGTGTACAGCCCAATCGAGATCATCAGTAATCACCCAAACGATGTGACGACTTCCAGTCTTCAACCACCGTCTTCATCTTCGACATCTCGTTGAATCAGTTATTCAGAATGGGTATAAACCCGGCCTTTCTGAATAACCCATGTATATGATAAACAAATGTTACACAAACACAACAAACGCCTCATTCTAATTCAGAATATTCTTTTATTCACAAAATCACATTCTTAGGGAATAGATTCCCATTAATTTTATCAAAGATAAATTCTTCTAAATTTAATCTTTAATCTTCCTTTGGATATCATTTCAAACCATATTATGGTTTTCCAAACTAGTCGGGATTAGCGAACCACACCGAAGTAATTATTTATTTTATTTCCCAATCCCAACCTATTCATCCCACGGAGTAAAACTGGTAATACTCCATATCTAACACCACGGTGTTATCGGTAAAGTTAATTACCATTTCACATTCAAATCTAATTAAGGATTTAACTATCGCTTTGGAGCAAAACTGGTGATACTCCATTCTCGATCACTTTTCAGATTTGATAATTTAAATTTTCAATTCACTTTTCAATCTAATTAAAGATTCATTAAAACTCCACTTAGTTTTAATCTTCTCAAAATCAATAACCTATCTTTAACTGGGTTAAAGAACCAATGTCACCTAAAACACGATCCATGATAAACCCAAATCACATTTGATATTAAATACAAGGCTCTGAATAGAAAATATACCGGCTTATATTCAATATCAAATTCTGAAACCAACAAATATCGTATTAGAAATAACGATATAAAATATATCTTTAAAAGTCCCATAACAATATTTGTATAATCACGAAATCCAACATCGAAATATTCCGAAGATAATTTCGATTCAAATCCAGTCCACTTTATATATATTGGAAATTCTGGTTATTTTCAAAACCAATTCAAATTCAATTTATTTACTTCAAAAATAAATTGATTTTAATTCTAGTTCAAAACTAGTTCATCTCGATAAAAATCTACTTTTATCTTTTCAAATGTGGAATTTTTCATCCCAATTCTTCCCAATTCACATATTATGATTTTCCACTAATTATTATTATTTTTAATAATTTTATCAAGGCCCGTACAGTCGATTTCCATCAATGGCCATCGAATTGAACTTACTGCGACCTTTTCCAAATTTGATTTGGACATAATTCCAAATCCAACCATTAGATTTCAAATTTCTAATATTCATTAGAAAGCTCTTTTCGATACGAACACAACGGTTCCAAGTTTTAGGAGAATCCGACGGACAGATCTCCCGCAACGTCAATTCGAAGTCAATGGTCGAAATTCACGAACTGCCGCGGCGCGGTGCGTTCTATTCAGGCCATTATATATAATATATATATATATATATTATATATATCGTCAATTTCCTTTTAAAACATACTTTATAAATCATTTTAAATTCGTTTTCAAAACAATTTCAACTCTATATTCAATTTCAAATCAAAATTGAATATTTCATATCATTACTATATGAATGATAATATTTTCAAAACGTTATATTTTGAAATCACTACCTTTTCTATATTCATTATAAAAACGAATATAATCGATATAAATATCGTTCACGTCAAAATAGCGCAACTCTAATCAACACGGCTTTATATATTTCAATAAATTTGTTATTCTATTCAACCAATGAATATTTATTCTATTCAACACACGAATCTATATTTCTTTCAACACATGACTAATCTCAACACATGAGTACAGTCAACACATGACTATTTTTGTTATGTAATATATTTTATAAAATTATGGTATCTATCGTTTGATTTTTAATTAGACTCCAACTGTAATGTGGTTCTAATCTTAAATATGATAAAGATGTAAATTTTATTGTTAAAATATTTTACTCAACACATGAATAGTTTCAACACATAAATATTCTCAACACATGAGCATTTATTCTATTTAACACATGAATAAATTCTATTATATTCTTTATTTTCCCGATTGGAATGAGGCCCAATCAATCACCATATAATGTTAATTATATGGTTTCCATACAACACATGTATATAAATAGCAACGATAAATAATCATCCATCATCCAACGTGCACCACACAACTGCATAAGCATTAAATATAAATAATTAACGCTTATACAGCCTGTCGACCAATCGATCGACATACAATTAAATAATTGGGATTAGTGTACGCCAAATATCATCCCAACACCCGTGTGGGGTTTCAAATCAACAAACACAGATTTTTATTTGTGCAGTTGGGCGATGTGTAAAATTTATCATCCCAATCAATATCCTTCAAATAGGTGTACAAAAACAAACCGTCCGGTTTGTAAATGAATATTTATTTATTCACATTCACGTTAAAAATTATATTTTTAACGATAATTAATTTATTCCAACCATCAACATTTTATTATCGATTTCACATCAACATCACAAACAAATTTCACAACACATCAAACAAGCATACAAGCCGTCCATGGTCTGTGGACAACGGGTGTCGGGTACTACTAAGCACCGTCTGCATCCTAGTATATATTTTTAACTAGAAATGAAGATTTAAAGTGAGAAGTTCTCACCAAAGCTATCCCAACTCCACGACACTTCAAATGTAGAAGTCTTCGCCGTTCTCGCCTTTCGTCAGTTTCGTTACCCGTAGCCACTACATATATAAAAATCACATTTTTATATTCTTGCTATGTATATAAAAATCATATTTTATATCGCTACTATATAGATAAAAAATCTATTTTTACATCGCTACTATATAGATAAAAATTATGTTTTTACAACGATCTTCATTTAATAAAGATTATATTTTTATCATGCTATTCTCTATATAAAAATTATATTTTTATATCGCTCTTCTTCTAATAAAGATTATATTTTTATCACGCTATTCTCTATATAAAGATTTCGCCTTTTCAAATATAAAGATTTCGCCTTTTCAAATATAAAGATTTCGCCTTTTCATTTCATCTCTATAAAAATCACATTTTTATTTCAACATATATATAATAAAAATCATATTCTTAATCTTCTACTCATATAAAAATCATATTTTAAAATAATTAAAAATCACTTCTTTACTAGATTAAAAATCAAATCTTTTTCTTATTAAAAATCCACTCTTTCTACTTTGTAAAAATTCAATCTTGCTACAACAAAAATCATATTTTTATAACGTGAAAACCATAACTTTTTATACACTAAAAATCACACGATTTTTTTACAAACTGGAAATCGAGACCAAAGGGGAATAAAACAAAATGAAATGAAAAAGAAGGCTCACTTTTTTTTTCCTAGTCAAAATCGAAGCTTTGCTGACACGTGAAGGCGGAGGGAAGGGCACTCCCACTCAGCAGCATTCAGGGGTGCTCGAGGGTTTGGGTTGGGTTCGGCTTACATCAGAAGGGAGAGGAGAGAGAGTGCAAGAGGAGGGGGAGCAAGGCGTCAGCGAGGGGGGGGAGAGCGTCGCGGCTCCACCGCTAGAGGCGCACGGTGGTCTTGGATTTGGGCGCGAGGGGGTTTAGGGCTCGAACGGGTTAGGGTTCGGATGGAAGAGGGGCTAGGGCTCGAACGTTGGGCCTGAGGAGGATCGGAGGGCATTGAGGAGGAGGGGCGGTCGTGGGTGAGGGCGGTGGAGGCGAATGATCGCCTGGGGGAGATCGTGACTCCCCTCCTTTTTTTTATTCTGTTGAAAGTGTAATCGGGGAAGAGAAAAAAAGAGGGGGGAGGGTTTTGTAAATTTTTATATTATTTTATTTTTAATTTCAAAAAGCAACTTAAAATCTCGGGCTCGAAACGGGACCCACCGCCTATCGTCCATAGCTAATTATCCCCATTTCGAACACAATGGGATATGTTCCGTAAGCCAGTTCGGGAATTTCGAGCAGTTTTCATTTAAATTAAAATTCAAATCTATATATTCAATTTTAAACGTACATTTCAATTTATCGGGGTCACATACTAACACGAAAAATTCCAAAAAAATATTTTCTAGCTTCGTATTGACGATACGTTCCTAACAAAACTAATTTCGTCAAATTCTAAGACCGTTGGAAAAATGGCCATTTTCCAGTCGATTAAAATCAACTTAAACTGTTCAAACGCGTTTTCCTTTTCCACGCCCACATATTGATTCGAAAAATTATGAAAATTGGAATCTAGCAATAATTTGACATCACGGATCCAACAAAAGCGGTTTCGTCAAAATCCGAGGTCGTTTGCAAAATTTCCATTTTTAAGGGCCTGAATTCCATAGCGACTATTCAGAATTTTGAACTGGACATATCTTTTGATTCCCGTTATGAAATTTCTATTTTTCGGATTCGTTGGAAAGATATTATCAATTAGATTCTAATATTTTTTGTTTCACTAAAATCTGGTTTGTTTTGCACCCGGTATGTTCAATTGAAGTTTGAAATCGAATTATCGAACTACCGCGCCATTTTCAATTCCTTTTATAATTAAAAATAATTATTTATATTCTAACGATGACGTATATAAATATATACGTTTTATTTCTATTCAAAATAAATTTCTCATCATTTTTATTTAAAATAATCCATTTTAAATATTCAAAATTCGCTAAAATAAAAATTTTAAACTGGCTCAGATTTTCCGGGTTATTACAATCTCCCCCACTTAAAACTTTTCGTCCCCGAAAAGGAACAAAGCCGAAAGTTGTTTAACTAATCAACTCAACTTTCATTCTTTTCTTTACGGCTTAAGTTCTTCAACTTTTCAGTTTCTAAGAACTTTTCAAATTTTTCAAAAATTTGGCTAACACCCTAAATTTTCAAAAAAAAATCGCCATAACCTCCCCTGCACCGGGAGCACCGGGAAAATCCCGAAATTGCCATACAGGCCCTCTGATCTCAGAAAGAAAAAGAAAAAGCCAAGCGGCTAGCCAAGCGGCTAGCCAATCGGCTCATAAAATCATCATCACCCAAACAAAACAGTAAATTATGGTAAATATGTACCTATTTGTCGGGCAAACAATTTTATTCTCTGCTCTAGCCTCCTTGCTATGACCTGTTCAATGTAAGTACATGTATATGCAAGCATTTTCAAACAATTCTCAATACAGTTCAATATTCGGTTTAATTAGGCTAAATGGTTCAAAATTATTAAACAAATAAACAAACAACACAACCAGCAATCAATTAGTGGATTAACGTTTAAACTTCATAATTTTGATATATATGCAAAAATCATGTTTTTGATGCCAAAACACAACAAATAAATCTATCTATATAAGTTTTGGTTCTCACACCAGTCTAATGGAAATATATAGATATCACACCTTCGAATCACGAACATAAGTTCTGATAATGATCGATCAATCATCAGAACCATCTCCAGGTGTCGAGAATGTGATTCTATATCTATCCAGTATATTAAAACTTCGAATATACATTCATGATGCGTATATGCAAAATCTTTATATATTGGATTTTCCAAATTCAATATAAATAAATATTCAAATACGTATAAAAGGGATTAAATTTTCAAAACAATATTGTTTTCATTTGAAAAATATAATCTTCACACTCGTTCTAGGATACTACTGATCCCATCTCTAACGAGTCATTCTAATTGGATATTACTAATCCAATTATCTGATGGATTCTTTCGTTCGGTTCTAATGTGTCTTATTCTCGAGCTCTGTAAACCAAAGCTCTGATACCAAACTGACACGACCCGAACTTCCACGGTAAGGAAAGCCCGGATGGCGTTGAGGACAAGACAAAATAGAATGCAGACAGAAGAACATTTCATTGTTATTACAACAATTCCATCAGATACAAGAATATACAGAGTATAAATGAATAAATTACATTGGATAAATATCAGAGATTACAATAAATTACAAAGCAGCGGAAAAATAATACAACACACAACTGAAAGTAATACACGGATACAGAGCTTCCCGAGTATCGTTCCAGCTGTAAATCAGGATCCTGTGAATATAAATCTGCAAAACCGAAACTACTAGCTGCCCGTGTCAAAATAAGGGCACCCAAAGTTTAGGTTAAAACAATAAACTCCAGGTCAGTCATGTGACTGGTGTGAGAACTAAAACAGTTATTTAAAACTTTACTTTAAAAGATAGTAATTCAAGGGACCACGCCGTATAACACGGAACGGGTTTCCTCCCAAGAATACTAGTGCATATAACAAAACAACGCAATGCTCTTTGGAAAAATGAAGCTATTATAAGACCCAGGTCCCATCACACAATGCAACGCAAGCCGGAGGATAGGGTTTTCCCTTATAATAGCCAAACATGCTTGGTACGTTTAAAACAAATCATTTGATACTATTATAAGTGTATAGTGTCAAAACAATTCAAATCATAAATATCAATCATAGGCGGAATGGGTACCATCTATCATGTCGCCATACTAGGCTCTACAAATAAAACCGTAAGACACGTATTGGAAATTGGATTTCCGTCATGAGTCGAGGCAAGGGGCAAGCTCCTCTCCGATTCGAGACACTCTAGCAAATGCCTCGGGACCGCACACAGCAATCCCCGGATCCTCCAAGGCCGGTCCTCTCTTACTTTTGAGGATTGGAATTCTTGAAAACACGTTTCCCGGTCCTTACAGACCTATATCCGAGGCGCCTCGCATTCCAACAACCACATACGTGAAAAGTAGATATAAATGTCAGGGCTGGTAGGTCACTGACACCACCATAGCTAGAAAGAAACGTCGTGCACTCCTTGGGTCCTTCTCCCGTTTTTGACTCATACCGGGGTGTGAGGCTCGCAAATCCACGTTATACACAAAGCTACGTCACACAGACCATACTTTGATCATCAACCACAAGACTTTGCTTTTCAACAGAAGCCTTGATCAATTGCCACTTACGCGTGCCACACTGGCAATTCATTCCATGCGACTGATGTCCTTCGATATACAACCTCTGAGCTTGTACGTCTCAGAGAAGGGCGTTAAGAAAGAGAATGAATTCTCCGCCGCCAAACAGATGTATATTTAATAGAGATCAATCAACACAGAATAAAATCCAATGTCAGACACACAATCCATTTACAAGTTCGTTCTGGGTCTGAACGAAACCGGAGGCACTTTCCTCGCATATCCATCGATCTCCAAATACGTCTAGACGATCACCAACTGTTTCCCTCATCTTGGGTGTACAGCCCAATCGAGATCATCAGTAATCACCCAAACGATGTGAAGACTTCCGGTCTTCAACCACCGTCTTCATCTTCGACATCTCGTCGAATTGGTTATTCGGAATGGGTATAAACCCGACCTTTCTGAATAACCCATGTATATGATAAACAAATGTTACACAAACACAACAAACGCCTCATTTCAATTCAGAATATTCTTTTATTCTCAAAATCACATTCTTAGGGAATAGGTTCTTATTAATTTTATCAAAGATAAATTCTTCTAAATTTATTCTTTAATCTTCCTTTGGATATCATTTCAAACCATATTATGGTTTTCCAAACTAGTTGGGATTAGCGAACCACACCGAAGTAATTATTTATTTTATTTCTCAATCCCAACCTATTCATCACATGGAGCAAAACTGGTAATACTCCATATCTAACACCACGGTGTTATCGGTAAAGTTAATTACCATTTCACGTTCAAATCTAATTAAGGATTTAACTATCGCTTTGGAGCAAAACTGGTGATACTCCATTCTCGATCACTTTTCAGATTTGATAATTTAAATTATCAATTCACTTTTCAATCTAATTAAAGAATCATTAAAACTCCACTTAGTTTTAATCTTCTCAAAATCAATAACCTGTCTTTAACTAGGTTAAAGAACCAATGTCACCTAAAACACGATCCACGATAAACCCAAATCACATTTGATATTAAATACAAGGATCTGGATAGAAAATATATCGGCTTATATTCAATATCAAATTCTGAAACCAACAAATATCGTATTGGAAATAATGATATAAAATATATCTTTCAAATTCCCATAACAATATTTGTATAATCACGAAATCCAACATCGAAATATTCCGAAGATAATTTCGATTCAAATCCAGTCCACTTTATATATATTGGAAATTCTGGTTATTTTCAAAACCAATTCAAATTCAATTTATTTATTTCAAAAATAAATTGATTTTAATTCTAGTTCAAAACTAGTTCATCTCGATAAAAATCTATTTTTATCTTTTCAAATGTGGAATTTTTCATCCCAATTCACATATTACGATTTTCCACTAATTATTAATATTTTTAATAATTTTATCAAGGCCCGTACAGTCGATTTCCATCAATGGCCATCGAACTGCACTTACAACGACCTTTTCCAAATTTGATTTGGACATAATTCCAAATCCAACCGTTAGATTTCAAATTTATAATATTCATTGGAAAGCTCTTTTCGATACGAAGCCAACGGTTCTGGTTTTAGGAGAATCCGACGGTCGGATCTCCCGCAACGTCAATTCGAAGTCAATGGTCGAAATTCACGAACTGCCGCGGCGCGGCGCGCTCTATTCAGGCCATTATATATATATAATATATATATTATATATATATATATATATATATTGTCGATTTCCTTTTAAAACGTACTTTATAAATCGTTTTAAATTCGTTTTCAAAACAATTTCAACTCTATATTCAATTTCAAATCAAAATTGAATATTTCATATCATTACTATATAAATGATAATATTTTCAAAACGTTATATTTTGAAATCACTACCTTTTCTATATTCATTATAAAAACGAATATAATCGATATAAATATCGTTCACGTCAAAATAGCGCAACTCTAATCAACACGGCTTTATATATTTCAATAAATTCGTTATTATATTCAACCAATGAATATTTGTGTAATATATTTTATAAAATTATGGTATCTATCATTTGATTTTTATTCAGACTCCAACTGTAAAGTGGTTCTAATCTTAAATATGATAAAGATGTAAATTTTATTGTTAAAATATTTTACTCAACACACGAATAGTTTCAACACATAAATATTCTCAACACATGAGCATTTATTCTATTCAACACATGAATATATTCTATTATATTCTTTATTTTCCCGATTGGAATGAGGCCCAATCAATCACCATATAATGTTAATTATATGGTTTCCATACAACACATGTATATAAATAGTAACGATAAATAATCAACCATCATCCAACGGGCACCACACAACTGCATAAGCATTAAATATAAATAATTAACGCTTACACAGCCTGTCGACCAATCGATCGACATATAATTAAATAATTGGGATTAATGTACGCCAAATATCATCCCAACACCCGTGTGGGGTTTCAAATCAACAAAAACAGATTTTTATTTGTGCAGTTGGGCGATGTGTAAAATTTATCATCCCAATCAATATCCTTCAAATAGGTGTACATAAACAAACCGTCCGGTTTGTAAATGAATATTTATTTATTCACATTCACGTTAAAAATTATATTTTTAACGATAATTAATTTATTCCAACCATCAACATTTTATTATCGATTTCACATCAACATCACAAACAAATTTCACAACACATCAACAAGCATACAAGCCGTCCATGGTCTGTGGACGACGGGTGTCGGGTGCTACTAAGCACCGTCTGCGTCCTAGTATATATTTTTAACTAGAAATGAAGATTTAAAGTGAGAAGTTCTCACCAAAGCTATCCCAACTCTACGTCACTTCAAATGTAGAAGTCTTCGCCATTCTCGCCTTTCGTCACTTTCGTTACCCATAGCCACTACATATATAAAAATCACATTTTTATATTCTTGCTATGTAAATAAAAATCATATTTTATATTGCTACTATATAGATAAAAAATTTATTTTTACATCGCTACTATATAGATAAAAATTCTTTTTTTACAACGGTGTTCATTTAATAAAGATTATATTTTTATCATGCTATTCTCTATATAAAAATTATATTTTTATATCGCTCTTCTTCCAATAAAGATTATATTTTTATCACGCTATTCTCTATATAAAGATTT
Source organism: Allium sativum (assembly GCA_030737875.1). Classification (NCBI taxonomy): domain Eukaryota; kingdom Viridiplantae; phylum Streptophyta; class Magnoliopsida; order Asparagales; family Amaryllidaceae; genus Allium; species Allium sativum. The sequence goes on along the minus strand of CM060912.1, from coordinate 548,267,178 downwards.
TGCCTTTTCAAATATAAAGAATTTTCCTTTTCAAATATAAAGATTTCGCCTTTTCATTTCATCTCTATAAAAATCACATTTTTATTTCAACATATATATAATAAAAATCATATTTTTAATCTTCTACTCATATAAAAATCATATTTTTAAATAATTAAAAATCACTTGTTTACTAGATTAAAAATCAAATCTTTTTCTTATTAAAAATCCACTCTTTCTACTTTGTAAAAATTCGATCTTGCTACAACAAAAATCATATTTTTATAACGTGAAAACCATAACTTTTTATACACTAAAAATCACACGATTTTTTTACAAACTGGAAATCGAGACCAAAGGGGAATAAAACAAAATGAAATGAAAAAGAAGGCTCACTTTTTTTTCCTTGTCAAAATTGAAGCTTTGCTGACACGTGAAGGCGGAGGGAGGAGCACTCCAACTCAGCAGCATTCAGGGGTGCTCGAGGGTTTGGGTTGGGTTCGGCTTACATCAGAAGGGAGAGGAGAGAGAGTGCAAGAGGAGGGGAGCAAGGTGTCAGCGAGGGGGGGCGAGCGTCGCGGCTCCACCGCTGGAGGCGCACGGTGGTCTTGGATTTGGGCGCGAGGGGGTTTAGGGCTTGAACGGGTTAGGGTTCGGATGGAAGAGGGGATAGGGCTTGAACGTTGGGCCTGGGGAGGATCGGAGGGCATTGAGGAGGAGGGGCGGTCGTGGGTGAGGGCGGTGGAGGCGAACGATCACCTGGGGGGAATCGTAACTCCCCTCCTTTTTTTATTCTGTTGAAAGTGTAATCGGGGAAGAGAAAAAAAGAGGGGGGAGGGTTTTGTAAATTTTTATATTATTTTATTTTTAATTTCAAAAAGCAACTTAAAATCTCGGGCTTGAAACGGGACCCACCGCCTATCGTCCATAGCTAATTACCCCCATTTCAAACACAATGGTATATGTTCCGTAAGCCAGTTCGGGCATTTCGACCAGTTTTCATTTAAATTAAAATTCAAATCTATATATTCAATTTTAAACGTACATTTCAATTTACCGGGGTCACATACTAACACGAAAAATTCCAGAAAAATATTTTCTAGCTTCGTATTGACGATACGTTCCTAACAAAACTAATTTCGTCAAATTCTAAGACCGTTGGAAAAATGGCCTTTTTCCAGTCGATTAAAATCAATTGAAACTGTTCAAACGCATTTTCCTTTGCCACGCCCACATATTGATTCGAAAAAAATATGAAAATTGGAATCTAGCAATAATTTGACATCACGGATCCAACAAAAGCGGTTTCGTCGAAATCCGAGGTTGTTTGCTAAATTCCCATTTTTAAGGGCCTGAATTCCATAGCGACTATTCAGAATTTTCAACTGGACATATCTTTTGATTTCCGCTATGAAATTTCAATTTTTCGGATTCGTTGGAAAGATATTATCAATTATATTCTAATATTTTTGGTTTCACTAAAATCCGGTTTGTTTTGCACCCGGTATGTTCAATTGAAGTTTGAAATCGAATTATCGAACTACCGCGCCATTTTCAATTCCTTTTATAATTAAAAATAATTATTTATATTCTAACGATGACGTATATAAATATATACGTTCTATTTCTATTCAAAATAAATTTCTCATTGTTTTTATATAAAATAATCCATTTTAAATATTCAAAATTCTCTAAAATAAATTTTTTAAACTAGCTCAGATTTTCCGGGTTATTACAGTTGCAAGAGAAAAAAATAGGTTTTTTGTCATAGATAAATATATGGTTTTTATATATGATTATTATATGTGGGGAAAAAATATATAATTTTTAAACTAGAAATGATTTTTCGTTTAGAAAGATAAGATTTTGTTTATATAACAAGATTAGATTTTGTTTATAGAACAAAGATTAGATTTTGTTTATAGAGAAAAGATTTGATTTTTAATGTAGGAAAAATATGATTTTTATTATTTATAACGAAGTATAGAAATAAGATTTTTTTTATAAATAAAACAACTTGTTTTAAACTAAAGATGTGATGTTTAAATTTATATATAACATTATAAAGATGAATTTTTTTGTATGTATAACATTAGAATAAAAATTTGATTTTATATACATAGAGTTGGAATAAAAATTTGATTTTTATATACATAGAGTTGGAATAAAAATTTGATTTTTTTATATAAAACGAAGTGATAAAAATATGATTTTTATATATATAGTAGCACTATAAAAATTGGATTTTTACACATGAAGTAGCAATTTAAAAATAGAAATGCGATTTTTAAATATATAAATAGCATACTAAAAATGTGATTTTTACTATGAATAGCATGAAAAGGATTGCGTTGGAATTTCGAGCAAATCTGAATGGTTCAGAAATTCAGAAATAAAACTGGAGGAGTGGATCCCAAAGGTGAGAACTCCTCACTTTAATTTTATTTCCTAGTTAAAATATATACTAGGATGCAGACGGTTCTTAGCAGCACCTGACACCCGTTGTCCACAAACCATGGACGACTTGTTTGATTTGATTATGTTGTGAAAATTGATTGTTATGTGGAATGGAATAAATAAAATATTCATGTGTCGAATAAAATATTTAATTGTTAAAAATATAATTTTTAACGTGTATATGAATAAAATAAATATTCATTTACAAATCAGACGATTTGTTTATGTACACTTATTTAACGTACACTAATCCCAATTGTTTAGTTGTATGTTGATCGATGAGTTGACAGGCTGTGGTAAGCGTTAAATATTTATATTTAATTCTTATGCAGTGTAGAATGCACTCTGGATGATGGTTGATTGTTTATCATTGTTGTTCTATACATGTGTTGTATGAAATCCATATAAATAACATTATATGGTAATTGACTGTGTCTGATTCCAGTTCAAAAAGAATGAATATTTTAAAATAATGAATATTTTAAAATTATATTTAATAAAAAATCAAAATCTGATTTTGATGTCTGATTTGGGATGGACGCGAAAATATTTAAATATATAAAGCCGTGTTGATTAGATTAATGCCATTTCGACGTGAATGATATTTATATCGACTTTATTAATTTTTATAATGAATATCGAAAAGGAAGCGATTTCAAAATCTAATGTTTTGAAAATATTATCATTTATATATTAATGATATGAAATATTCAATTCGGATTTAAAATTGAATATGAAGTTGAAATCATTTTGAAAACGAATTTAAAATGATTTATAAATTGTGTTTTAAATGGAAATCGACGAAATATATATAATATATATTATATATTTAATGGCGTGAATAGAATGCGCCTCACCGCGGTAGTTCGCGAATTTCGACCATTGACCTCGAATGGACATTACGGGAGATCCGAGTGTCGGATTCTCCTAAAACTAGAACCGTTGGGTTCGTATCGAAAAGAGCTTTCTAACAAATATAAGAGATTTGAAATCTAACGGCTGGATTTGTAATTATGTCCAAATCAAATTTGTAAAAGGTTGTTGTAAGTGCAGTTTGACGACCATTTATGGAAACCGACTCTACGGGCCTTGATAAAAATATTAAAAATATTAATAATCTGTGTAAAATCATAATAAATGATTTGGAAAGGATTGATGAAAAATTCCATATTTGAAAAGATAAAAATATATTTTTATCGAAATGAACTAGTTATGAACTAGAATTATAATCCAATATTTTTAAATAAATAAATTGGATTTGAAATGATTTTAATATAACCAGAATTTCCAATATATGAATTGGAATGGATTTGAATCGAAATTATATTCCGAATATTTCAATATTGGATTCCGTGATTATACGACATTGTGTAGGAATTTGGAAGATATATATGCATCGTTATTCCCAATACGATATTTGTTGGTTTCAGAATTTGATATTGAATATAAGCCAATATATTTTCTATTCAAAGCCTTGTATTTAATATCAAATTGGGTTTTGGGTTTATAGTGAACGGTGTTTTAAATAGCACTTGTTCCTTAACCCGATTAACAATGGAATGAGATTTTGGGTTTGTCGTGAATGGTATCTTTAATAATACTTTACTTAAACCCAATGAAGTTAAGAAAATTAGAAACTAATTGGAGATTAGCTAAGTTGAATGGTTTCCTAGGTATTGATCTGATGTTAGTTTCGGCCTTCGGGATCATTACTTAGGGAATTGTTCTCTTACTAATTTACGGTTAGAGACTGATGGGATTGGGTCTTCAGTAACACTGTTCTTAAAACCTGTGTGAAAAGAATAAATCTTTTTATTAAGATCTGAAGAAGAATTTCCAATTAATTAACATTTAATTGGAATTGAAAATGGAATGTGGATTGGGTTTATTGTGAACTGTGTTTTTAATGACATTCTTTCTTTAACCCGATTTATAGTGAAATGGGATTTGGAATTTATAAATCCTTTTATTAAGATTTAACGGGGATTTTCCAAAGTAAAGTTTTCCAATTTAATATACTAAATTGGAATTGAATGGAATTCGATTGATAATAATCGAAGTGAACTTCTGTGGAGGAAGACTGTTAATACATATGAAATTTAAAAGGCTTTGCCATTATTCCATTTATAGTATTAGCCGGATACGAAAATTGATATCGATTATATATTGATTTGTTTTTCCGTTAAGATTCCATAATTAATAAAATGTGATTTGGGTTTATCGTGAACTATGTTTTAAATGACATTAGTTCTTTAACCCAGTTAAAGGAAGGATTACATGTCGGTCATTGTATTACGAACTGTATGGTTGATCTCTGCTAAATGTATATCTGTTTGGTGGTGGAGAATTTATTCTCTTTCTTAACACCCTTCTCTAAGACGTACGATCTCGGAGGTTACGTATCAACAGAAATCAATAGTACGATGTAGATTGTCGATGCGACATGTTTGTGTTTCCAAAGTTAAATAATCATTAATATTGATTTTTGGGAAGATTAAAACTAAGAGGAGTTTTAATGAATCTTTAATTAGTTTAAAATGAGAATTGATAATTTAAATTATCAAATTTGGGAGATGATCGAGAATGGAGTATCACCAGTTTTGCTCCTAGCGATAGTTAAATATTTAATTAGATTTGAACGTGGAATGGTAATTAAATTTACCAGTAACACTATGGTGTTAGATACGGAGTATTACCAGTTTTGCTCCATGGGATGAATAGGTTGGGATTAGGAGATTAAACAAATGATTACTTCGGTAAGGTGCGCTAATCCCAACTAGTTTGGAAAACCTTAATATGGTTTGAAATGATATCCAAAGGAAGATTAAAGAATAAATTTTAAATAATTTATCTTTGATAAAATTAATGGGAACAAATCCTTAAGGATGTGAACATTTAAATAAAAGAATATTCAGAATTAGGATGAGGTGTATGATGTGTTTTATAGCACTTGTTTATTATATTCGCGAGTTATACAGAAAGGCCGGGTTTATACCCATTCTGAATAACTGATTTGACGATAAGTCGACGATGGAGACGGTGGTTAAAGAACGGAGGTCTTCACATTGTTTGGATGATTACTGATGTCTTGATTGGGCTGTACACCCAAGACGAGGTAATAAGTGGTGATCGTCCAGACGTACTTGGAGATCGACGAATATGCGAGGGCCACTCTCCTGTATTGGACATACGGGATGAGGAATAAGGTGCCTCCGGTTTCGTTCAAACCAGAACGAACTTGTAAATGGATGTGTGTTTAACATTGGATTTTATTCTGTGTTGATTGATTTCTATTAAATATATATCTGTTTGGCGGGGGAGAATTTATTCTCTTGCTTAACGCCCTTCTCTGAGACATACGAGTTCAGAGGTTATCTATCGATAGATATCAGTCGCATGGCATGAATTGCCTATGTGGCATGCTAAGATGCAAATGATCTAGGCTTCTATTGAAAAGCAGAGGCTTGTGGTTGATGATCAAAGCACAGCTTTAATATAACGTCGCTTTGTGTATAACGTTAATTCGCGGGCCTCACACCTCGGCATGTATGAGCCAAAAAGGGATCGTTAATGTAGGGAGTGCACGATGTTTCTTTCTAACTATGGGTGGTGATAGCGTTTTGCAAGCCCTGACATTGTTATATTTTTACCTATGTGGTTGTTGGAATGCGAGGCACCTCAGATATATCAACAACTGTGGGAGACGATGGATATAAGGTCTTATAGGACCGGGAAACGTGTGTTCAGGAATACTAATCTTCAAACCTAAGGGAGGACTGGCCCGGAAGATCCAAGGGTTCACTGTGGTGGATCCTGAGACATGTGCTAGAGTGTCTCGAAGCGGTGAGAAGCCATCATTGGCCTCGACTCATGATGGAAATCCAATTTCCAATATGTGACATTTCGGTTTTGATTGTAGAACCTAGTATGGCAACATAGTGGGATGGGGCACTATGCCGTCTATGATTGATACATTTATATTTGAAGTTGTTTTCATACACTTTACACTATAATAGTATCAAAATGATTTGTTTTAAACGTACCAAGCATGTTTGGCTATTATAAGGTAAAACTCTATCCTACGGCTTGCGCCGCATTGTGTGATGGGACTTGAGTCTTATAATAGCTTCATTTTTCCAAAAAGCATTGTGCTGTTTGTTTTATGCACTGGTATTTCTGGGTGGAAACCCGTTCCATGTTATATGGCGTGGTCACTTGATATACTATATTTTAAAGTAAAGTTTTAAATAACTGTTTTAGTTCTCACACCAGTTACATGACTGACCAAGAGTTTATTGTTTTAACCTAAACTCTAGGTGCTCGCATTTTCCACACGAGCAGCTAGTAGTTTTGGTTTTGCAGATTTATATTCACAGGATCCTGGTTTACAGCTGGAATGATATTCAGAAAGCTCTATATCCGTTTATCTCTTTCAGTTATGTTATGTATTATTTTCCGCTGTTATGCATTGTAATTTAAATCTCTAATATTTATCGAATGAATAATATTTATTCATACTCTGTATATTCTTGTACTCTGATGGAATTGTTGTAATAAGCAATCAAATGTTCTTCTATTTGTGTTCTGATTCATCTTGTTCTCAGACAATCCGTTCTTTCTCTTTTGTTCGGAGACCGGGGAAGTTCGGGTCATTATAGTTTGGTACCAGAGCTTTGGTTTACAGAGCTCAAGAACATGGCACGTTAGAACCAAACGAAAGAATTCATTAGAGATTGGATTAGTAATATCCAATAAGAATGACTCGTTAGAGATAGGATCAGTAGTGTCCTAGAACAAGTGTGAAGAGTAATGTTTTAGAATACAAATGAAAACAATTTTTGTTTTGAAAATTTAAACCATTTTATATGTATTTGAATATTTATTTTAAATTGTTTTGGACAAACTAGTATATAAAGATTTTGTGTATACGCCTTGCAAACGTGTATACAAAGCCTTGAATATACTGGATAGATGTAGAATCACGCTCTAGTCACCTGGAGATGATTCTGATGATTGATATATCATCATCAGAATTTATGTTCGAGTTTTAAAAGTGGGATATCTATATATTTCCAATTGACTGGTGTATGAACCAAAACTTACATAGGATTATTTGTTGTGATTTGGCATCAAAAACATGATTTTGACTATATATGTAAAAGATACATGTTTGAAAATCTAATCAACTAATTGATTGTTGTTTGATTATTAGTTTCACTAATTAGAATAATGAAACCAATATGAAAATGAAAGGTAAATATAATCAAATTGTGTCGAATATTGAAAATTGATTGCAATTGCATGCATATTGTAACAACCCTGAATTTTGGGTAAATTTAAAATTTTATTTTAACTAATTTTAATGAGTTTTCGATATTTAAAATAATTTATTTAAAATAATAATGATTAAAAATTGATTTAAATCGAAGTTAGAACGATAATTTAATTTTAATTATAAAAGGAATTAGAAATAGAGCGGTAGTTTGAAAAGTCAAACTTGAACTTTGACTGATCGTACGGGATGCAAAATTTAACGGATTTTAGTGAAACCAATAATATTAAAATCTATTTAAAAATACCTTTCTAACGAATCTGAAAAATTGAAATTTCATAGCGGGAATCAAAAGTTATGCCCAAATTAAAATTTAGAAAGGTCGCTAGGAAATTTACAAAGGTCAAAAACACTACTTTTTGCATACGAAGGAATTTGGATTCGAAATCACTTCCATTAGGTTCAGTATGATGTTTCTACATTGAAAAACAGTAAACACTTATATATTTCGAGTTTTAGAAATTATTTATTTAAAATTGTATTTTTAATATTAAATATATACGCCTTGAAAATAGCCATTTTTCAAACGACCTCTGTTTTCGACGAAACCACTTTTGTTGGATCTGGAATGTCAAAATATTGTTAAGTTTAATTTTTCATAATTTTTGGAATTAATTTGTGACCGTGGCAAAAAGATTTCTGTTTTGTCAATTTCAATAAATTTTAATCGACTTGAAAAAGGAAAATTTTCAAACAGTCTCAGAATTTGATGAAAATAATCTTGTTGGATTCGTATTGTCGAAACATAGCCAAAAATATTTTTTTTTTTGGATTTTTCGGAGTTCGTATGTGGCTCCGGTGGATTTTTGAATACGTCAGAATATTAAAATAAAAGAATAATTTTAAATCTGAAAAACAGAGGCTGAGATGACCTTTTGGGCCTGCGGGACATAGTTAGATGGATCTGGAATATGGGTTATTAGCTAGGAAACACAGTCGTTGGGTGAGAACGGAGTAAGTGGGTAAATGGACCTTTAATTGATAATTAAATAATAAACTAATAACCTAATAATATATATATATATATATATATATATATATATATATATATGAAGGACGGGCCGCTCCTTCTTCTTTCCTGTCGTTCTATCACGCACGCACAAACCCATATGGCCGAAATTTCCTCCTCAAAATTCTCCCAATCCAAAAAGAATTAGATCATGCCGCAGTGCAACTTTTTGAAGCTCTTCTCACTCTCTTCATTCTCCAACAAATTTCATCCATTTTCATCAACCGTGCGCGGAGAACGAGCACCATCAATCCGTCGCCTTTACACTCAAACCGCACCATACATGTGCCGCCATCCATCACCCTATTTTTTTTGCTTGTAGATCTCTCGTAGCCGGTCATTTTGCCGCAAACAAAACCATCAACTACAGACAGAGAAATCTTGATGCAAAATTTTGAACAAAACTGAAAATAAATGGCCAAGGTATGAATTGGTGAATACAACACTTTTAAGCGTTGCAAATCTTGATTTTTTATTTTATTTTAAAAATTGATATTTCACTCATACGACATCGGAATCTGAAAATTTCAGATCCTGTGGAACCGTATCGTCGAGTAGATCGTGTTGGGACTGATTGGGGTCGTTATTGAAATTGTTTGGATTTTTAGATCTGATTTAAATCAAGGTGAGAATCAAAATTTTCACAATTTAAATTTATTTAATTAATCATTCTAATTTGTTAAATAATTATCTGTATGATCTATGCTGTGATGTATTGTGTGGATTGTTTTGATGGATTGTATGGTATTGTATTGCGTTGTATTGAGTAGATCTGTCATTTTATCATTTGGGTTTGTATGGATCTGATATTAAACATCGCGGTTGGTAATTTAGATTAAACCAAAATTTTGATCTATACGCGTGCTGCTATTTTTTATTTTTTTTTCAGTTCTATACATCATAAGATTTGCCGCAATGGAAAGATTCAATTTTTAATTGTTTACATAAGATTTGTTGTAATGAAAGATTCAATTTTTGAATATTGATTTGTACATAAAATTTTTTTATAAAAAAAATATTAAAATTTTAACTTGGTTAGTTTATATAGAATTGTTCACGTTAAGAAGTATTGTTTGTTGAAATAAAAGAGTATTGATGTGACGATCCCAAAACCCCGTGACACGGTGTTAAGGATAATCATTGGAATATAACACATTAATCATCATTAGCAGATCACAGATAATAGCATAAACAGAAAATAGAATAATTTACACACATATGACAGCGGAATCATATAGATATCATCACATCAGAGAAGCAAAGTACAGGATACAACTTAGTGCATAATGATACATAATCAGTCACCATCGCCTGAGGCGGAATCATACATAAAGAGTACACAAAATGAATATCAGTCTACATCGCCAATGGCGGAATCATAATATAGATATAATAATGGCGGAGAAAATCCAAGTCAGCACGGTGTAGTCAAGCCTCGCCATGAGCCAAAAGGTGCGTCAGAAACCTGTAACTAGGCTGCCCGTGTGAAAATGAGGGCACCCGAGTTTGCAAGGTGAAACAAACTACGAGTCAGTCATGGGACTGGTATGAGAAATCTACTCAACTTATTAACAACAATAATAAGGCAAATCAAAGGACCACGCCACTTTCGCGGAACGGGTTTACTCCAATGAGTGCTAGTGCATGAAATAAAATAAATAATTAAATCAACGTAATGCTTTTTATAAAATGAAGCCATTATAAGACTCAGGTCCCATCACACAATGCAACGCAAGCCGGAGGATAGAGTTTTTACCTTATAATGGCCAAAGATGCTTCATACGAATAAAACAAAAGTGCTTGATATTATTACTAGTGTATATATGTTTCAAAAGCGATTTCAATCATAAATATCAATCATAGGCGGCATAAATGACCCATACCACTATGTCGCCATACTAGTAATACAATCACATCCGCATATTTCGTATTGGAAATTGGATTCCTTCATGAGTCGAGGCAAGGGGCAAGCTCCTCTCCGATTCGAGACACTCTAGCAAATGTCCCAGGACCCCACTATGATCCTTGGATCTTCAGGGCCGGTCCTCTCTTACTTTTGAGGATTGGCAATTCCTGAACACACGTTTCCCGGTCCTTACAGACCTATATCGAGGCGCCTCGCATTCCAACAACCACACAGGTGAAAAGTATATATAATGTCAGGGCTGGTAGGTCACTGGCACCACCTTAGCTAGAAAGAAACGTCGTGCTCTCCCTGCAGTCACTCTCCCGTTTTTGACTCAAACCGAGGTGTGAGGCTCGCGAATTCACGTTATACACAAAGCTACGTCACACAGACCATGCTTTGATCATCAACCACAAGACTTTGCTTTGCAACAGAAGCCTTGATCATATGCCACTTAGGTGTGCCACACAGGCAATCTACTCCATGTGACTGATTTCTGTCAATACATAACCTCTGAGCTCGTACGTCTCAGAGAAGGGCGTTAAGCAAGAGAATAAATTCTTCGCCGCCAAACAGATATATATTTAACAGAGATCAATCAACACAGAACAAAATCCAATGTCAGACACACAGTCCATTTACAAGTCCGTTCTGGGTCTGAACGAAACCGGAGGCACCAATTCCTCGCATATCCGTACAATCAACAATATGTTTGGATGGCTACTACTTCAATTCCTTCATTGTAGCTACTCCAATCACGAGCATCAGTAGCGCCCATCCATCCAATGTGGAGATCGTCGGTCTTCAGCCGTCTTCGACTCTTCGACTTCTCAACGTCGATCGATTATTTGAAATGAGATAAACTCGGCCTTTTCAAATAACCCACGTATATTTAGACTTTCAAATCAATTAATCACATGGTTGGACTATTCAACATTCACATTTCAGTTATTTAGTTATAATTTTCATGTCAAATACATTCAACCATCACATATCAAGCAAACACAACAAAACTGGTTTATTTCCACTCTATATCGTCTATAGTATTTTATAACGATATATCGCCATTTTTATTTAATTTAAAACGGCCATATTTAATTAAACGACGTTTCAGGTCGTGTCGATGCGCTGGCGCTGCTTTTCACTAATTTTGTTTTACACATATCTGAAAATCTAACCGTTGGATCTTCACAAATTTTACATCATTAGGAAGGTCATTTCAAAACGAATCCAACGGTTTCAGTTTTAGGAAAATCCGACGGTCGGATCTTCCACACTAGCCATTTGAAGTTACGATTTCAATTTACGAACTGCAGCGTCGTTATTCGATTTAATTTAATTATATATATATATATATAATCGTTTCTGGCGCTGTTTTTCTTCAGTTTTGAATTAAACATTCCAGACAATCCAACCGTCGGATCTTCACAAAGTTGGTGCCGTTGGAAAGATATTTCCAAGGCGAACCCAACGGTTGCGGTTTCGGGAAAATCCAATGGTCGGATTTCCCGCACTAGTCGTTTGAAATCACGGTTTCAAAACACGAACTGCACGGCCACATTTCGTTTTAATTCTATTTATATTTATATATTTATATAAATATACTTCATTCAAAAATTCCTATATCGTTTCCACTTCAATTATTTCACTAACGCCTTTAAATTTCGAAAAATTTCGCCATAACCTCCTTTGTACGGGAGGGTCTGGGAAAATTCCCAAATGGCCACACGGGCGTCTCATATCAAAAAGAAAAAGAAAAAGCCAAGCAGCTAGCCAACAGGCTCATAAAATCATCACCCAAACAAAGCAGTAAATGTGTACCTATTTGTCGGGCACAAAATTTTATTTCTCTTCTCTAGCCCCTTTTTCTTTAACCTGTTCAATAGATATGCATGTACATATATACAATTTCTATAACTTATCATTTTCCATTCAATTCCATATTTGATTTGCTTTGGTTTAAAAACACCATTCCTTCTAATGTTGCATGCATAGGCTAAAATCATATCATTAGCTAATTAATGTATATTTCAACTCATGCACGTTTATTTGAACAAGTGGCTATTTTTAACACTTCACATTTCAAAGATGATAATTTTGGCGAACTAAAATAGATTTCAACACATGACTATTTTATTTAGTTTCTATGCATGTTAAAAAAAGAATATTTCTTTCACAAATATTTATTTCAACGTCCGCATATCTTTAGCATATCACAAATATGATAAAAAATGATATTTTTATCATTCAAAATATTTATTCGACCAATGGATGTTTTCAACACTTCATAGTTTAAATAAAAATGTAATTTTTATTGTTCGATCTTTTTATTCAACACATGAACCTTTCTACTACACACACTTCTCAACAAATGAGCATACCCACACATGGACATTTTATTTATGTTGTTCATATTAGAAAGATGGAATTTTTATTGTTGAAACTATTTATATAAGGCGAATATTTTTCATACTTCGTATATATATAAAAATGTAATTTTTATTGTTTAAACACTTCATTCATTCACAAATGAATTTAATTTTCACACAACACTTTTCAACACATGAACATTTTTCCACACATGGATATAGTTTCAACATATGGCTTTAATTTCAACGCATGAAAATAATTTCAACATATGAAAATAATTCTAACACACAAAGATTATTCAAAATTTCGGCAGCATAACGGCAGGGTAGTTAAAACCGGCACCGTCCCTAATACGGCTCCTCGCTCTTCCTTAAAACCTCGCGGTTTTTGACAATGGGGATTCATGCATCTAATTCGCACGCAGGCGGCATGTTTATTTTTATTTCCACAAATATTTCCAATTCATTCCAATCACCAATGGGTATTTTTCAACCACAACCAAACAATATCAACCACAAACAATTATTCAACCATTCGTATTTTTCATCCAATATTTCACACCAATTCACAACAATAAATATCGTCCATGGTTTGTGGACGAGGGGAGTATATATATATATAATATAAATATAATTGCTATATTTCACTTGCATTTCAACACATATATCAATTATTCTATGCATGTAAAATTCATACTTCGCTTATATAGCTTACATTACGTATGTACATGAGGTATACAACTCGTATGTAATTTATATTTCGCTAATATAAATTATACATGACATTTTTCCATTCAATTTCACGTTAACTTAGATTTCTCACATTGGTTTTCGGAGCGCTAAAAATCGATACGATGTCAGAAAAATCCGCGGCTTCTTCTATTGGGTAGAGAGCTTCCTTGTGGTCCCAATGTTTCCTGTTTCATCGAATTTCGTCAACACACCAAAAAGATATGATTTTTCAAAGTGTAAAGATCAAAGAAAAACTCACTTTCACGAAGCTTCAAAACTAGGTTTACAGTTTTCGCGAGAATCGAGGCACGAGGGGATGATCGGCGAGTTGGACGTGGAAGAGGGAAGAGAGGGCTACAGGCGCGCGGTGGTTTGGTGGCGTTCGGTGGTCAGGATCGGCGGCGGCGGCGGTTTAAAGGTCGGAATTTTGGAGGGGGATATCTCGACGTAGAAGCAATGATTGGTGGAGCTCCTTATATGGATTTGAAGAGGGGAAGGAGAACTACAAAAAGTTGAACTGGGGGAGGGGCTGATTTGGGCTGTGGCGATCGGAAATCGCCAGGGAAGGGGGGGAGCTTTTCCGTCGTCGATGTCGGGGTCGGGGGGGGGGGTTCTGATTTTTTTTTAATTTATGAATGGAGAAATATGATTGGTCGAGGACTATATTAAATTTTTAAATAGTGTTTTCTCAAACGAACTTCTTTTTAAACCCAACGACTGTCGTCCCTAGCTAAATACCCCCATTCCGGACACAATGAGATATGTTTCGTAGGCCAATTCGACTGTTACAGTCAGTTATTTTTCAAATTAAAGTATAAAACATTTAATTTTTAACTTTGAACGTACATTTCAATTTTCCAGGGCCACAAACTGATTCGAAAAATTCCAGAAAAATAAATCTAGCTATGTTTTGACGCTACGGTCCCAACAAAACTAGTTTCAGCGAATTCTGAGGTCGTTTGAAAAATGACCATTTTCTGGTCGATCCAATTTAACAGAAATTGACCAAACACATTTTCTTTTGCCACGCTCACATACTAGCTTCAAAAATTATGAAATTTGAAACCTAGCAATAGTTTGACATCCCGGACCCAACGAAAGTGGTTTCGTCGAATTCCGAGGTCATATGCAAAATATCAATTTTCCAGGGCTATATATTCTATATAGCGACCATTCTGAAAATTCATTCGGCCATAACTTTTGATTCCCGTTATGAAACTTCGATTTTTCATATTCGTTAGAATGGTATTGACTAACAGATTTAGATATTTTTGGTTTCGCTAAAATCCGTTACATTTTCCACCCTGCACAGTCAGTCAAAGTTTGAATTCAAATTTTCAAACTGACTCACTATTTCTAATTCACTATTTTATTGAAATATTCTATTTCAATTGTTCAAATTCCTTTGAAATAACCAATTTAAAAATTTTTAATTGGCTCGTATTTTCCGGGTTATTACAATCTCCCCCACTTAAAACTTTTCGTCCTCGAAAAGGAAACAACAGTAAAGTAGGAAATAAAATGTAAGTGCAAAGTATTGTAAAGGTACATTGCACCGGAGTTAGTTAGAGATATCCACTTTGCATTTGGGGTAAGCTTGCTTAATGCTTTCCTCAGTTTCCCAAGTACAGTCTCTAGGATCACTGCTCCACTGCACTTTAACTAAATGAACCTTTTTGCTTCTGAGTTCTCTAGTTTCTTTGCCAACAATCTTTAATGGCTCTCTTCTCAGTGCTAATTCTGGAGTTATCTCCACATCCCGTTGCGCTGCTTCTTCTACAACAAGATCCGGATCATGAACATGTCTTCTAAGTTGAGATACGTGAAATACATTGTGCACTCCAGGCAACCAATCTGGCAATTGAACCCTATAAGCAAGAGTTCCAATTCGCTCAAGTATAGGAAAGGGACCAATAAATCTCGGTGCCAACTTCCCAGTCTTGCCAAATCTGATTACTCCTCTCATCGGAGAAACCTTCAAATAAACATGATCTCCAACATCAAATGTCAAATCTCTCCTTCTAGAGTCTGCATAACTTTTCTGTCGGCTTTGGGCGGTTCTCAAACGCTTTTTGATGAAGTCGACTTTATCAGATGCTTCTCTAATCATATCGGGTCCTAACACAAGTCTGTTGCCAGGTTCTACCCAACATGCTGGAGATCGGCAGGGTCTGCCATATGATGCTTCAAATGGCGACATTCTCAAACTTGCTTGATAGCTATTGTTATATGAGAATTCTGCCAAATGCAAATGATCTTCCCATGACCCACCAAAATCAATTATACAAGCCCGCAATAAATCTTCTAGAATTCTATTCACCCTCTCAGTTTGGCCATCTGTTTGAGGGTGATAAGCGGTACTCATATTCAGTTTTGTTCCCAATTCTGTCTGGAAAGCCTCCCAGAATTTGCTAGTAAATAGGGTATCCCTATCACTGACTATGCTGATGGGAATTCCATGCAGCTTAACAATTTCTCTGAAATATATCTGCGCTAGACTTTGAGCGGTTCTATTGGATCGGACAGGTATAAAATGGGCAGTCTTCGTGAAGCGATCTACGATTACCCAAATGCTGTCATTACCTTTCTTGGTTCGCGGCAAACCATCTATGAAATCCATGGAAATCTGCTCCCATTTCCAGCCTGGGACTTCCAACGGTTGTAACAGTCCAGCTAGCTTCTGCTGGTCACTCTTGACCAATTGACAAGTAGGGCATCTGCTAACATACAAAGAAATATCTCTTTTCATTGCCTTCCACCAAAAAGTGCGTTTGATATCGTTGTACATTTTACTCTCACCTAGATGGATGCAAAATTTGGATTTATGGCACTCATCCAGCACTTCTCTTTTAAGCTCGGGAATGTCCGGAACACATATTCTTCTATTCAGTCTCAGAACTCCCTCACTATCCACTTGGAAACTGGAGCCTTCGCCCCTTTGAATCCTTTTTACCATCTCTTTCACAAAATTGTCACTTTTCTGAAGAACAGATATCCTATCAATCAATCCAGGTGTAATTATAAGATTGGCGATGATTGCGGTTTTTCTACTAAGCGCATCCGCTACAACGTTAGCTTTCCCCGGCGTGTACAGGATATCAAGGTCATATGCTGCAAGAAATTCTAGCCAACGCTGTTGTCTCAGATTCATATCTTTCTGGGTATATAAATACTTCAACGATTGATGATCTGTGTACAGTATAAATTTCTCGCCCAATAAATAATGCCTCCAGATTTTCAATGCAAAAACGATAGCTAGCAGCTCAAGATCATGAGTCACATAATTCTTCTCATGCGGTTTCAGTTGGCGGCTTGCATAAGCGACTACTTGGCCTCTCTGCATTAACACTGCACCAAGACCTCTAATAGAAGCATCTGTCCAAACCGTTAAATCCTGATTGCCATCAATAATAGTTAACACTGGAGCGGTGGTCAGCTTCGATTTCAATTCCTAGAAATCTTCTTCACAGTCGGAAGTCCACTTAAACTTCTCATGTTTCTTTGTGAGCTTCGTTAACGGACCGGATATCTTCGAAAAATCCTTAACGAACTTTCGATAATAACTAGCCAACCCCATAAAACTTCTAACTTCTGTGGGAGTAGTGGGTTGTTTCCAGTCTTGAATCGCTGTTATTTTGCTTGGGTCAACAGAAATTCCTTTCTCTGACACGACATGGCCAAGAAATTTGACTTCTTCTTGCCAGAAGACACATTTAGAGAATTTGGCTTCGAAGACGTTCTTCCTTAGAATCTCCAATACTTGTTCTAAGTGTTTTTCATGCTCGGGTTTTGATTTGGAGTATATTAAAATATCATCGATGAATACGAGGACAAATTTATTTAGATAATCTTGCACGGAAAGATCCCCTTGCTGGAGATTGGCGAAGTCATCGTGCATTCTTTCTAGAGCTTGTTCTGGGACATATTTCTCTTTGAAGAGTTCTTTAAATCCATCCCATGTTCTTCCAGCTTCTCTATTCCCGGCGGTAAGAGATTCCCACCATAATTCAGCTTGTTCCTGCATAATCCAGGCGCCCATAATAGCTTCGTCTCCTAGCCTTAGGCCTTCAAGAATTTTCTCGCATGTTTTGAGCCATGCAAGGGCCTCTATTACGGTGCCAGTTCCCGAGAAGGTCTAGCCTCCTAAGTTCTTATATCTCTTAGCTACACGGTCAAGCTCGAAGTATTGAGCTGCCGGAGGTTGTATCAAAGGTCCTTCTTGAGCTGGGACTTCTCCCCTTCCTCGGCCTCGGCCGGCACGGCCTCCTCTAGCGGCGGCTGCTCTAGTAGCCATTTTTCAAATTCTGTATAAGCAACGAAAAAGTCAGTTAACAGAAATGATAGTCTATTGCATAGTTAAGCAGAAAATTTTACGGAAAGATAACGATGGACTGATCAATTATTTTTGCTATTCTGCTCGGCTCATTCTAGGACTTTACTAATCCTATCTCTAATGAGCTACTCGCCTTAGAATACTATCGATTCTATGTTGACGAAGTGTTTAATGTGTTAGACTCCAGAACTAAGGTTAACCAAAGCTCTGATACCAGCTGTGACGATCCCAAAACACCGTGACACGGTGTTAAGGATAATCATTGGAATATAACACATTAATCATCATTAGCAGATCACAGATAATAGCATAAACAGAAAATAGAATAATTTACACACATATGACAGCGGAATCATATAGATATCATCACATCAGAGAAGCACAGTACAGGATACAACTTAGTGCATAATGATACATAATCAGTCACCATCGCCTGAGGCGGAATCATACATAAAGAGTACACAAAATGAATATCAGTCTACATCGCCAATGGCGGAATCATAATATAGATACAATAATGGCGGAGAAAATCCAAGTCAGCACGGTGTAGTCAAGCCTCGCCATGAGCCAAAAGGTGCGTCAGAAACCTGTAACTAGGCTGCCCGTGTGAAAATGAGGGCACCCGAGTTTGCAAGGTGAAACAAACTACGAGTCAGTCATGGGACTGGTATGAGAAATCTACTCAACTTATTAACAACAATAATAAGGCAAATCAAAGGACCACGCCACTTTCGCGGAACGGGTTTACTCCAATGAGTGCTAGTGCATGAAATAAAATAAATAATTAAATCAACGCAATGCTTTTTATAAAATGAAGCCATTATAAGACTCAGGTCCCATCACACAATGCATCGCAAGCCGGAGGATAGAGTTTTTACCTTATAATGGCCAAAGATGCTTCATACGAATAAAACAAAAGTGCTTGATATTATTACTAGTGTATATATGTTTCAAAAGTGATTTCAATCATAAATATCAATCATAGGCGGCACAAATGACCCATACCACTATGTCGCCATACTAGTAATACAATCACATCCGCATATTTCGTATTGGAAATTGGATTCCTTCATGAGTCGAGGCAAGGGGCAAGATCCTCTCCGATTCGAGACACTCTAGCAAATGTCCCAGGACCCCACTATGATCCTTGGATCTTCAGGGCCGGTCCTCTCTTACTTTTGAGGATTGGCAATTCCTGAACACACGTTTCCCGGTCCTTACAGACCTATATCGAGGCGCCTCGCATTCCAACAACCACACAGGTGAAAAGTATATATAATGTCAGGGCTGGTAGGTCACTGACACCACCTTAGCTAGAAAGAAACGTCGTGCTCTCCCTGCAGTCACTCTCCCGTTTTTGACTCATACCGAGGTGTGAGGCTCGAGAATTCACATTATACACAAAGCTACGTCACACAGACCATGCTTTGATCATCAACCACAAGACTTTGCTTTGCAACAGAAGCCTTGATCATATGCCACTTAGGCGTGCCACACAGGCAATCTACTCCATGTGACTGATATCTATCAATACATAACCTCTGAGCTCGTACGTCTCAGAGAAGGGCGTTAAGCAAGAGAATAAATTTTCCGCTGCCAAACAGATATATATTTAACAGAGATCAATCAACACAGAACAAAATCCAATGTCAGACACACAGTCCATTTACAAGTCCGTTCTGGGTCTAAACGAAACCGGAGGCACCAATTCCTCGCATATCCGTACAATCAACAGTATGTTTGGACGGCTACTACTTCAATTCCTTCATGGTAGCTACTCCAATCACGAGCATCAGTAGCGCCCATCCATCCAATGTGGAGATCGTCGGTCTTCAGCCGTCTTCGACTCTTCGACTTCTCAACGTCGATCGATTATTTGAAATGAGATAAACTCGGCCTTTTCAAATAACCCACGTATATTTAGACTTTCATATCAATTAATCACATGGTTGGACTATTCAACATTCACATTTCAGTTATTTAGTTATAATTTTCATGTCAAATACATTCAACCATCACATATCAAGCAAACACAACAAAACTGGTTTATTTCCACTCTATATCGTCTATAGTATTTTATAACGATATATCGCCATTTTTATTTAATTTAAAACGGCCATATTTAATTAAACGACGTTTCGGGTCGTGTCGATGCGCTGGCGCTGCTTTTCACTAATTTTGTTTTACACATATCTGAAAATCTAACCGTTGGATCTTCACAAATTTTACATCATTAGGAAGGTCATTTCAAAACGAATCCAACGGTTTCAGTTGTGGGAAAATCCGACGGTCGGATCTTCCACACTAGCCATTTGAAGTTACGATTTCAATTTACGAACTGCAGCGTCGTTATTCGATTTAATTTAATTATATTTATATATATTTATATATATATAAATATAATCGTTTCTGGCGCTATTTTTCTTCAGTTTTGAATTAAACATTCCAGACAATCCAACCGTCGGATCTTCACAAAGTTGGTGCCGTTGGAAAGATACTTCCAAGGCGAACCCAACGGTTGCGGTTTCGGGAAAATCCAATTGTCGGATTTCCCGCACTAGTCGTTTGAAATCACGGTTTCAAAACACGAACTGCACGGCCACGTTTCGTTTTAATTCTATTTATATTTATATATTTATATAAATATACTTCATCCAAAAATTCCTATATCGTTTCCACTTCAATTATTTCACTAACGCCTTTAAATTTCAAAAAATTTCGCCATAACCTCCTTTGTACGGGAGGGTCTGGGAAAATTCCCAAATGGCCACACGGGCGTCTCATATCAAAAAGAAAAAGAAAAAGCCAACAGGCTCATAAAATCATCACCCAAACAAAGCAGTAAATGTGTACCTATTTGTCGGGCACAAAATTTTATTTCTCTTCTCTAGCCCCTTTTTCTTTAACCTGTTCAATAGATATGCATGTACATATATACAATATCTATCACTTATCATTTTCCATTCAATTCCATATTTGATTTGCTTTGGTTTAAAAACACCATTCCTTCTAATGTTGCATGCATAGGCTAAAATCATATCATTAGCTAATTAATGTATATTTCAACTCATGCACGTTTATTTGAACAAGTGGCTATTTTTAACACTTCACATTTCAAAGATGATAATTTTGGCGAACTAAAATAGATTTCAACACATGACTATTTTATTTAGTTTCTATGCATGTTAAAAAAAGAATATTTCTTTCACAAATATTTATTTCAACGTCCGCATATCTTTAGCATATCACAAATATGATAAAAAATGATATTTTTATCATTCAAAATATTTATTCGACCAATGGATGTTTTCAACACTTTATAGTTTTAATGAAAATGTAATTTTTATTGTTCGATCTTTTTATTCAACACATGAACCTTTCTACTACACACACTTCTCAACAAATGAGCATACCCACACATGGACATTTTATTTATGTTGTTCATATTAGAAAGATGGAATTTTTATTGTTGAAACTATTTATATAAGGCGAATATTTTTCATACTTCGTATATATATAAAAATGTAATTTTTATTGTTTAAACACTTCATTCATTCACAAATGAATTTAATTTTCACACAACACTTTTCAACACATGAACATTTTTCCACACATGGATATAGTTTCAACATATGGCTTTAATTTCAACGCATGAAAATAATTTCAACATATGAAAATAATTCTAACTCACAAAGATTATTCAAAATTTCGGCAGCATAACGGCAGGGTAGTTAAAACCGGCACCGTCCCTAGTACGGCTCCTCGCTCCACCTTAAAACCTCGCGGTTTTTGACAATGGGGATTCATGCATCTAATTCGCACGCAGGCGGCATGTTTATTTTTATTTCCACAAATATTTCCAATTCATTCCAATCACCAATGGGTATTTTTCAACCACAACCAAACAATATCAACCACAAACAATTTTTCAACCATTCGTATTTTCATCCAATATTTCACTCCAATTCACAACAATAAATATCGTCCATGGTTTGTGGACAAGGGGAGTATATATATATATATATATATAATATAAATATAATTGCTATATTTCAGTTGCATTTCAACACATATATCAATTATTCTATGCATGTAAAATTCATACTTCGCTTATATAGCTTACACTACGTATGTACATGAGGTATACAACTCGTATGTAATTTATATTTCGCTAATATAAATTATACACGACATTTTTCCATTCAATTTCACGTTAATTTAGATTTCTCAAATTGGTTTTCGGAGCGCTAAAAATCGATACGATGTCAGAAAAATCCGCGGCTTCTTCTATTGGGTAGAGAGCTTCCTTGCGGTCCCGATGTTTCCTGTTTCATCGAATTTCGTTTACACACCAAAAAGATATGATTTTTCAAAGTGTAAAGATCAAAGAAAAACTCACTTTCACGAAGCTTCAAAACTAGGTTTACAGTTTTCGCGAGAATCGAGGCACGAGGGGATGATCGGCGAGTTGGACGTGGAAGAGGGAAGAGAGGGCTACAGGCGCGCGGTGGTTTGGTGGCGTTCGGTGGTCAGGATCGGCGGCGGCGGCGGTTTAAAGGTCGGAACTTTGGAGGGGGATATCTCGACGTAGAAGCAATGATAGGGGGAGCTCCTAATATGGATTTGAAGAGGGGAAGGAGAACTACAAAAAGTTGAACTGGGGGAGGGGCTGATTTGGGCTGTGGCGATCGGAAATCGCCAGGGAAGGGGGGGAGTTTTTCCGTCGTCGATGTCGGGGTCGGGGGGGGGGGGGGGGGGGGTTTCTGATATTTTTTTTTTAAATTTATGAATGGAGAAATATGATTGGTCGAGGACTATATTAAATTTTTAAATAGTGTTTTCTCAAACGAACTTCTTTTTAAACCCAACGACTGTCGCCCCCAACTAAATACCCCCATTCCGGACACAATGGGATATGTTTCGTAGGCCAATTCGACTGTTACAGTCGGTTATTTTTCAAATTAAAGTATAAAACATTTAATTTTTAACTTTGAACGTACATTTCAATTTGCCAGGGCCACAAACTGATTCGAAAAATTCCAGAAAAATAAATCTAGCTATGTTTTGACGCTACGGTCCCAACAAAACTAGTTTCGTCGAATTCTAAGGTCGTTTGAAAAATGACCATTTTCTGGTCGATCCAATTTAACAGAAATTGACCAAACGCATTTTCTTTTGCCACGCTCACATACTAGCTTCAAAAATTATGAAATTTGAAACCTAGCAATAGTTTGACATCCCGGACCCAACAAAAGTGGTTTCGTCGAATTCCGAGGTCATATGCGAAATATCAATTTTCCAGGGCTATATATTCTATATAGCGACCATTCTGAAAATTCATTCGGCCATAACTTTTGATTACCGTTATGAAACTTCGATTTTTCAGATTCGTTAGAAAGGTATTGACTAATAGATTTAGATATTTTTGGCTTCGCTAAAATCTGTTACATTTTCCACCCTGCACAGTCAGTCAAAGTTTGAATTCAAATTTTCAAACTGACTCACTATTTCTAATTCACTATTTTATTGAAATATTCTATTTCAATTGTTCAAATTCCTTTGAAATAACCAATTTAAATTTTTTAAATTGGCTCGTATTTTCCGGGTTATTACAATTGATTTTGTTGAGACCAAAGCATCATTTTTGTTAAAACGAAAGTATCGTTTTTGTTGAAGCGACAAAAAAACAACATTTTTGATAGAAGGTTGAAGCGACAAAAATAATAATATTTTTGATAGAAATTAGAAACGAAAAAAATAATCATATTTTTGTTGTTGAATTGAAACGACAAAAATAATCATATTTTTGTTGTTGAAATGAAATGATCATATTTTTGTTGTCGAAATGTAACATGAAAATAAACGTATTTTTAGTGTTTGTTTAGAAACTTGAAATATAGTCACGTTTTTGATGTCATGTATTGCATATGAAACACAATCATATTTGACGTCATATATTGCATATGAAATATATGAATATTAGAATCATGGATTGTATATGTAATATAATCATGTTTAAGTGCATTGAAAATATAACACATTTTATTATGTAATTAAAAAGTAAAATTTATATTGAAAATATAGTTACATTTTTATGTAAGGTAAAGACATGAAATTTTTATCGCATATAAAACTACATTTTTATATGTAAATAAAAGTATGATTTGCATGTTAACTAAAAATTACATTTTTAGAAGTTGGGAATTCACATGATAAATAAAATTTCATTTTTATATGTAACTAGAAGTTGAGAATTCGCATAATAAAAAAAATTACATTTTTATATGTAATTAAAGAATGAGATTTTGCAATAAAATAAAATTTACATTTTTTATACGTAATTAAGGTAAGAATTTGCAACATAAAATAAAAATTACATTTTTTATATGTAATTAAGGTATGAATCTGCAACTGAAATAAAAATTACATTTTTTATATGAAGTTAAGGTATGAATTTACATTGTAAAATAAAATTTCATTTTTAATGTAATTTAAAAAGATATAAATTTGCACCGTTATGTAAATTACATTTTCAATGCAATTAAAAAGTAGAATTTGACGGTGTAATCAAAATCACTTTTTTTTTTTGGTATGTAGTTAAAGAATAGAAATTTGCACTGTTATGAAACTTCATTTTAATGTAACTTAAAAAGAAGGATTTTACAGTATATTGAAAATTACATTTTTAATGTAACTTGAAAAGTTAGAATTTCTCACTGTAATGTTAATTACATTACAACGTAATTAAAAAAGGAAATTTTACAATGCAACTGGAAAATACGAATTTTATAGTATAATGTTTCTTAATGTAATCAAAAGAAGAATATCATATTTTTATAATGTAATAAAGGAAGTTAGAACAAATACATTCTTTATAATGTAATAAAAGAGAATATAATGTAAAGAATGGAAAGGAAATTTTACATTTTTTTTGTATAGTGTAAAGAACAAGAAGAAAAGATTACATTTTCAATAAAATGAGAGAAAGAGATAAAGTATTTTATTTTCCATGAAATTAAAGAATGTAAATGAAGTAAAAATTTACATTTCCTTATGTAAATAAAAAGAATTATTTTAGATGAAGCTTTCATTTACATTTTCATGTAAATAGGATATGTAGAAAAAAAAGGGAAAATACTTATTTACATTTAGGTAAATAAATAAGGAAAAGAAAAGGAAGACATTTATTACTTATAGTTTAAAAAAATAAGGAAAAGAGATGTTTTAATAATATTTTCTAGGCATTAAAAGGAATAAATTGAAAGTTACATTTTAGTGATTAATAAGTAAGAGTATGTCATTTATGATTGTATAAAAAGTTAGAATTTAAAAAGATTACCTTTTTAATTGTCCATGTGTTAAATTAAGAAGTTTTTGTTTTCAAAACATTATCAATTTTGAATTAAAGGAATGTTTTTATTTTATATTCAATTAATGAAATTAATTTACGTTGATTTAGAAAGATTACATCTTTGGTGTCAATACGTTAAAGTAAAGAAGATATGGTTTCAAAATTGGACATCTTGAAAAGATTGTTTTTAGAAAGTCACAAAAATAGGGAAAGTTACAATTTATATTAAATACTTGAAATCAGGATATTTAGAAATAAAGAATACCTTAGAATTAGGATTCTTTAAGGGAAAGGATAATTTAAATAATGACCTGTTTTGGAAAAATTAATTATAATTATAAATCATAATTGTGCTTGGACACGAGGTTAGGTTACATTTGTGGTAAAAGCCTGCCCGGACCCGACCGGCATATCCAGCAGCCACAAATGTTGAACTTAATGTGAGAGGTCCAAGTGCACAAATACAAAATGGGCCATGACACGAGGTTAAGACCAACTTGTGGGATAAGTCTGCCCGGAACCGACCGGCACATCCAGCATCCACAAGTCGTAGGCTTAATGTGAGGGGTCTAGCCCATTATAAAAATATAAAGGGATAAGAAAATGAATTGGGCTATTAAATCCGTTTTAAAATAGTTACACTATTTTTAACCCAAACGAGTTTATCGATTTATTTTATCCAATTTATAATGAATATTAGAAGGGGAATAATTTCAAAATGGATATTTTGAAAATTAAAGTAAAACATTATTGTGTTTTGTGTTATATATCGAAATGTTATGAAACCAAGTGTTCTTTACTTGATATGATAATTACAATAATAAAATGGGCGAAGGGATTATATTTATATAAATTTATATATATATATATATAAATTAAAAGTAAATAAATCGAGCGTGGTAGTTCATATTTTAGGATCGTACTTTTAATTGTTCATACCGAAATATCCGACCGTCGGATTTTCCCAAACTGAAACTGTTAGGTTCGCCTTGGGAAGTTCTTTCCAATGATATGAATTATGTTAAAACCCAACGGTTAGATTTAGAGGAAATGTGTAAAACAAATTTGGGTGAAAACAGCGCCAAGGTCGCCTATTGACTTAAAGCGTTGTTGAATGGAATTTAATTATTTTTATATAAATAAAAATAAAGTTTGATCGTTATAAATTAATATTAACGATATGAAATGATTTTTAATTATATATATGCGAGGATCATTTGAAAAGTCCGAGTTCAATCTCATTTCAAATGATTATACGTCGTTCTAAGTCGAAGATTTGAAGACAATGATTGAAGACCGACAATCTTCACATCGAATGGATGTGTTGCTATTGAGACACATGATGGGAGTAGCTACCTTGAAGGGGCGACAGTAGTAGCCGTTCGGACGTAGTGTTGATTGCACGGATTTGGCTTTCGCTCAGAACCAGAGCATAAGCTTATAAATGGATTGTATGTCTGACATTGCATTCCTTTGTACTGTCTTCGTTGATCTCTGCTAAACATATATCTGTTTGGTGTTTTACACCCTTCTCTAAGACGTACGAGCTTAGAGGTTATATGTTGGTAGAAATCAATGGTATGGTATGGATTGACGATGTGGCATGCTAAGATGCATATGATCAAGGCTTTGTTGAAAAGCAGGCCTTGTGGGATGATCAAAGCATAGCCTGTTTAGGCTTAGCTTTGTGTATAGCGTGACTTCGCTAGCCTCACAACCCGGTGGAGTCTAAAACGGGAGAAGGGAACGCAGGGAGAGAAGCACGTTTCTTTCTAGCTAGAAGTGGTGTTTGGGCTTTAACACGACCCGGCATTTTACTTATGTGGATGATGGAATGAGGCGCCTCGGATGATAGGTCCTATAGGACCGGTAAACGTGTGTTCAGGAATTGCCAATCCACAAAGCTGTATGTGTGGACCGGCCCTGCAGCTATCCAAGGGTTCACTGCGGGGGATCCTGAGACATTAGCTAGAGTGTCTCGAATCGGTAAGGATCTCCTCCCCAGCCTTGACTCATGATGGAAATCCAAAATTCCAATACGAACCCACAGTTTTGATTGTATTACTAGTATGGAAGCATAGTATTATGGTATCTATGTATCCTAGGATTGATACATTTATTTTGAAACGTTTTTGAAACTTATATACACTAATAATGTTACGACCCGAACTTCCCCGGTCTCCTAAGAGAAGAGAAAGAACGAATTGTATTGAGAACACGACAAAATAGAACGCAGACAGAAGAACATTTCATTGTTAATTACAACAATTCCATCAGATACAAGAATATACAGAGTATAAATGAATAAATATTACACAGAAATATCAGAGATTTAAATTACATTTAAATACATTGCAGCGGAAATAATACAAAACACAACTAGAAGGAGATATACAGATACAAAGCTTTCCGGATATCGTTCCAGCTGTAAGTCAGGATCCTGTGAATATAAATCTGCAAAACCAAAACTACCAGCTGGCCGTGCGGAAAATAGGGGCACCCAGAGTTTAGGTTAAAACAATAAACTCCAGGTCAGTCATGGGACTAGTGTGAGAACTAAAACAGTTATTAATCTTTATTTTTAAAGTTAGGTAAATCAAGGGACCACGCCGTATAACACGGAACGGGTTTCCTCCCAAGAATACCAGTGCATATAATAACAGCGCAATGCTAAATAAAGAAAAATGAAGCTATTATAAGACCCAGGTCCTATCACACAATGCAACGCAAGCCGGGGGATAGGGTTTTCCCTTATAATAGCCAAAGAATGCTTGATACGTGAAATTTCATGTTTTAATTCTTAATCAGACTCCAACTGTAACGACCCGGATTTTGAGCGACTTTGGTTATCGACATAAGCACGATGTCGATAACCAAAACATCGAAAAATCCTGGTAATTAATGAAAGAAATTAGAGGGTGAGAATAGATAAGATAGAAAATTAGAATAGAGGAAGAAGAAGAACACAACATTAGAGTAACACGAACCTCACAGCGGAACGAATAACATATAATAGATAACATAACTTTGAAATATAACAGTTATGTATACAACAGCACTTATCAGAGTACAACACTTACAACACAGCGGAAATAACTATAGCTATATGATCTGGAAGCCTCCGGCTCCAAGCTCTCCAAGTATCTGCAAATTCCTGACTACTTGACTGTCCGTACAAAATTGGGCACCCAAGAGTTTAGGGAAAACAACAAAGTAAACTCCGGGTCAGTCATGGGACTGGTGTGAGTAAAACAGTTTAAACAGGTATATGAACAAGTAAACGATATCTCATAAGACCACGCCGCAGAACGGAACGGGTTTTTCCCTTATGAGAATCCAAAATATCTTTATATCAAAAACCTTTTGAAATTATAATAATGTCTATGTACAAATAGATATCAACTAGCAGAAACGCTTTCATCTCACGTTCTACATATATAGTATACAATCAAAATCGCAAGCACGTATTGGATAATGGATTTCCAACTATGACAAGGTATGGAACCACCTTCTGCTAGTGTACCTCTAGAGAGGAATACACTGGGTTCAACAAGAACATCTTGCAACCCGGCCACACATGACCGACCACTCATTTCGCTTGAGTGTATCGAATGTATATCACCAACGATTGGGATCAGCAACCGTTTCCCGAATGGGACAGCATCAACAATAGATTTTTAGAAGTAAATGAAACTCTAGATCAGGTGATTATACACCCTAATAGGTGCGACCTACATAGCCATGCTACCTGCCCGATTTCTGTCATTTACCGGATGTGAGGCTAGAAGCTACACTTATCTTCACATCAGATTCACTTTAAATGCCACATCATCAAATCCATCCAATCACCGATTGACGTCCTCAACAATACATTATGTGTTAGCTAAAAGAAGTTTCCTTCTCCGCTTTCATTCTTGGTACGGTTGGAGAAATCAATGGACGTGATCGTCTGGAAATACTCTGTCAGACATCCATCTTCATTCACTTAGAAATGTCACCTCGTCATACCCGCAAAATCATAAATTGATTCCCTCAAAGATACAATGGGTATACAGCTAAGAGAAATGAATTCCTCCGCCACCAACGTATATACGTTTGAAGAGATCAACTTACGCGATCCAACGGATATACTCTGTCAGACCTTCGTCCATACAAGTTGTCCTGGGACTGGACAAACCGAAGGCACTATTCAGTATATCCATCTTAGTCACTGTTATCTAAGACTTATACAACAGCCCTTGCACTTTACTCCGTCTTCAATTATCTTTGGCATAAACGATTCGCAACGCTTATGCCAATACAGAGTGGTTCTTTGGATAATAATCCAACCGGTCTCTCCATATTAACAACGTTAAAATGGTCAAAACTTCGATAGTCTGTGATTTAACTATCAAAGAAAAATAAGTGTGCAAACAACGATATTATTTCCAGATGGAAATTATATCGATCAATCATCAACATATATCTATATATATATTCACATTGCCTTATTTTCTATGTTTAGAAAATATATGCTATTAACACTGGGAAACGTTTCCATCTGCTTATTTACAAATCACTACTCTTCCCCAACTATCAGTCCCTGCCTGTAAACTAGTATGAGAACAATCCCCTAAGTATAAATCCCGAAGGCCGAAACCAACATCAGATAGGCACTTAGAAAACCATTCAATTTACTAATCTCTAGTCAGTTCTAATTTTACTTAACTCTATTTGATTAACTCTGATTTATTAACTCTAACCGGTTAATTCTAACCAATCAACTCTAACTGGTCAACCTTAATTAATTAACTCTAACTGGTTTTACTTGGTTTGACTAACTCAATTTATTAACTCGACTGACTAATTCAACTCGATTAACCTAACTTGATTTACTTATCTCGATTAACTGAACTAATCACTTTGATTAACTCGACTAATTCACTTTGGTTAACTTAACCAATTCACTTAACTAATTCACTTAGTTTAACTTAACTAATTCACTTAACTCCTGTCGAATAAACTATATTCGATAACTCCTCTAACCCTATTCGAATAAACTATATTTGATTAACTCATTTACTCTATTCGAACAAACTATATTCGATTAACTCCTTTTCTCTATTCGAATAAACTATATTTGATTAACTCCTTTGATTTAACTCTAATCGATTAACTCCATCGAATAAACTATATTCGATAACTCCTTCGATTTAACTAATATTCTATAACTCACTTCGATTAACTAATAATCGATAACTCCTTCGAATAAACTACATTCGATAATCTCCTCTCGAATAAATGATATTCGATAATCTTCCCTTTCGATTTAACAAATCGATAACTCCTTTTCGAATAACTAAATTCGATAACTCCTTTCGATTTAACTAATCGATAACTCCCTTCGATGAAACTTACATCGATACTCCTTTCGATGAAATTAACATCGATTAACTCCTTTCGATGAAACTAACATCGATTAACTCCTTTCGATGAAACTAACATCGATTAATTTAACTCGACGAACTTAACTCGACTCACTTATCTCAATAATCTAACTCAAGAACTTAACTCCTATCGAATAACTAATATTCGATTTAACTTCATTCGCTTGACTCTAGATCGCAGCGATCACAATGGTTACGTCTGACTCCCTCAGGAAACATCCGACTGCCGTAGGCTATTTACAGCCCTGCGAATTACGCTAGCAGTCGTACGAGATGGTAACTTACCCTGAATACTATGTTTGACTAACTCTGTCTCAAATAACTATATTTGATTAACTCTAGTTCGTTTTAACTCTAATCGATTAACTCTAACTGAGTAACTCTAACTCGACTTGATTAACTCGACTTACTTAACTCAACTGGTTAACTTGACTTACTTAACCCAACTGGTTAACTTGACTTACTTAACCCAACTGGTTAACTTGACTTACTTAACCCAACTAGTTAATTCTATTGAACTGGTTAACTCTACTGAACTGGTTAACTCTACTGAACTGGTTAACTCTACTGAACTAGTTAACTCTATTCAACTAACTCGACTAACCTCTTTCGAATAGCATATTCGTTTTTCTAACTTTTGAATACCATATTCGATTTACTCCCTTCGAATACCATATTCGATTTAACTCCTTTCGAATACCATATTCGATTTACTTTATTCACTTTATAAAGATTTCCTTTTTAACAACGTTTTATTCATTTGAAAAGATTTCCTTTTTAACAACGTTTTATTCATTTGAAAAGATTTACTTTTAAATAACGGTTCTACACTTTAAAAATGATTTCCTTTTTATAACGTTTCCTTTTCAATTCTATTTGTAAATGGTTTACAAATATTTCCTTTTCAAATTTATTCTTGAAATATTCTAACTCCTTAAATTCTCTGAAAAATTCGCCATAACCTCCTTTGTATCGGGAGCATCGGGAAAATCCCCAAACCCGCCACACAGGCCTTTCCATTCAAAAAGAAAATGGTTTGTAATTATTTCCTTTTTGAATATCTATTATTTATAAATATTCCAATTTATAAACATTTCTTATTTATAAATATTCCACTTTATAAATATCCCTTATTTATAAATATCCCATTTTATAAATATTCTATTTTCAATATCACTTTGAAAATCTCCTTATCAACATTTCGGTATGTTATGGTATTCAATCATATCAAATCACGATGTTCAATATCGTCCAAGTACATATAATCGCCCACAGATTTTATATCACATCATATAACAATATATGAAAAACAATAAAATAACTGTTGAGGAATCCAGTCGGATTCCTCCAACCTGTCTCCCTGCATCCACAGATGTTACATAATATGATTATCATCACTTTCAGTTCAATATAAATTATTCTGATAGCAGAATCAATATATAAATATTTAACGGTTTTTATATATATATAATTACATATATATATATATATATATATATATATATATGTATATTTTTCACTAACTGACTAGCAGTTTAATCAATCAACCAACACACAACAATCAACAGATGATTAACAGTTCTAAAAATACATTATAAAAATATAACTGTTCAGGGTTGGTGAGTTTTACTCACATTGGACTGTTATCGTTAAAAACGATAAACTGTTTGTTTGATTTGAATCAAACAATTTATTTCGCTGTAAATTCAAACGAGCTCGAATCCACTTCCAGTCAGTTCCATGGTGTAGCTGTTGTCCATACGGTCCTAAC
The DNA here is from genome assembly GCA_030737875.1 of Allium sativum. Classification (NCBI taxonomy): domain Eukaryota; kingdom Viridiplantae; phylum Streptophyta; class Magnoliopsida; order Asparagales; family Amaryllidaceae; genus Allium; species Allium sativum. Next base: position 548,234,513 of record CM060912.1, on the reverse strand, counting down.
GCAATTTACGGTTCGTGATTCTGATTTCATATGAATAAGTTATTGACATTACAAGTTAGTACATGATTTATAATAAATAAAACATTGAATTAATTACTCTTGGGCTTAACTTAACTGCCCGGCCCACTAACTCAAGTCCAAACCTTCACTTCGTGTTCTTCCCCATTCACTTTGAACACAGCTGCTCCTCTTCACAATCACCGATTACTTTGACCTCACTAATCTTACTCATTCCTCCACTATTTTCAAAACCGAAACCACCCAACAGATCCTCATCCAAATCTCAACCATCTCACGCCAATTCCTCTCAGTTCGGTCCTCCTTCTCGAAGCCGATAAACATCCCAAAACCGCTTGCCTTGCTACAGGCAGCGACATTTTCTATCACGAATCCACCTCAAAATCCAACTACAAGTGCTAAACAATGCTACAATCTCAAATACACTCTCTGATTCAACCAATTATCACCACATACCACGAGATCTCGAACCCTAGGGCTTCTGCCAATTTTCCGCGTTCAAGAACACTGCGTCGAACTGGGAATTATACATACGGAAATGAAGAGAAAGGCTAGAGGACCTCAGATATCTATGTGATAATATTTATTTGAATTTATTTGATTTTATAGGAATTTAGAGGATGGAGAATATCCTCGTTTTGAGTTTCCTGAGAAAGAGGATGGCGACTCCTTTTTCGGTTGACCAGAGAATGAATTTAGTCTAGGGTTAAGTTGAGTTGAGGATGTATTTATAGGAAGCTTTATTATTTTTATAATTATTTATTTTGTCCCGGCGCTTGTATTTATCATTCTAAAAATCCGTATCATCGCATACGATATTCAAAAGTCGTGAAAATTGACATGCAGCTAATGTTCGACACTACGGTCCCAACGAAACTGGTTTCGTCGAATTCCGACTTTGTATGCCCACACAGCGTATTTTTAACCGTCGAAATACTGACTGTTTTGCACTCTAAAAATCCGTACGGCCACACAGTGACTCTAAAAATCACGGAATTTGGAATCTAATAATAATTTGATATTGTGGATCCAACAAAATTAGTTTCGTCGAATTCCGCGGTCGTTTGCAAAAGTGGCTATTTTTAACGCTCTGAATAGCCTATTTAAATATATAAATATATTTAAATAAATTAAATTAAATATTAATGAATTAATATTATCGTAGATATCCACATAGAATATACCACAGCTCCAATATATTCATATATGGATTTATAGCTCGATATTCCGAATCCATATCATATCGATATACAATTTATATTGAAATTCCTTTTATAAATCGTTATAAATTATAAAGGAATTCCGTAGCGACTTTTCTAAAATTTGATTTGGCCATAAATCAAAATCTACACGACGAAATCCCGATTTTTCTCTTCCATTAGAAAACTATTATCAAATCGGTCCTAACGGTTCTTGTTTCACAGAAATCCGGCATAAAACGGACCCTGTATATTCAGTTGAAGTTCAAATCGCCAAATAGCGAACTGCAGCGCCATTTCGAGCTCGTTTATAAATATATTATAAACTATACATTCAACTGTCGTCGATTCAATATATTCGTTATTATAATTCAACTCCAAACTGAATTATAGCTTATATAAGATCCAGTTCACATCATATTGTGAATTCTACTATTTTCGGCTATTCTGGAAATATATTATCCTATTATTTATATTAATTAAATATAAATATTATTCAATTCCAGTTATTGATATCGTTAAATCGATATTTAATAATTAAATTAGTTAATTATTCTCCTGCCAAATTACGGGTCATTGCACCAACCGTAAATTAGTAAGAGAACGATTTCCTAAGTATTAACCACGAAGGCCGAAACCAACATCAGACTAATACCCAGGAAACCACCCATCTTAGCTCGTTTCCAGTTAGTTTCTGATTTTATATACAATCATAAATATCAATCATAGGCGCCATGAATGCCCCATACCACTATGTCGCCATATATAGGTATACAATCAAAACCGCAAGATGTCGTATTGGAAGTTGGGTTATCATTTATGGTATGAACCGAGGCTAGGGATCGTCCTCTACCGATTCGAGACTCTCTAGTTCGCCCCTCAGGAATAGCCGCAACTGCCCCTTGGATCGTCAGGGCCGGTCCACATGGACTGGATTATTATGCCTGAACAATACGTCTCCCCGCCCTATGGGGCGTAAATGAGCCAACAAATGACTCCATCGGCTTCACATAGTCACCGATATATATATATATATATATATATATATATATATATATCCTAGGCGCCTCACAACATCAACAAACACATAAGTCAAACTCGTCAGGGCGTGTAAAACCACTTACGCCACTTTTAACTAGAAAGAAACGCATGCCCTCCCTGAGGTCCTTCTCCCGTTTCTGGTTCATACCGGGTGTGAAACTCGCGAGGTAAACGTTACACAAAGCTATGCCATAAAGGCCTTGCTTTGATCATCAACCACAAGACTTTGCTTTTCAATAGAAGCCTTAATCAATTGCCACTTAGGGATGCCACACAGGCAATTCACTCCATGCGATGAATATCTATCAATATATAACCCCTGAGATCGTACGTCTCAGAGAGGGGCGTTAAGCAAGAGAATAAATTCTCCGCCGCCAAACAGATATATATTTAATAGAAATCAATCACACAGACTAAAATCCAATGTCAGACACACAGTCCATTTACAAGTTCGTTCTGGGTCTGAACGAAACCGAAGGCACCTAGTACCCCGCATATCCATCGATCACCAACTGTTTCCCTCCTCTTGGGTGTACAGCCCAATCAAGATCATCAGTAATTATCCAAACGATGTGAAGAACTCCGGTCTTCAACCACTGTCTTCACCTTCGACTTATCGTCGTATCAGTTATTCAGAATGGGATAAACCCGGTCTTTCTGAATAACTCGCGTATATAATAAACAATTGTTACACAAACATAACATACGCCTCATTCCAATTCATCAGTCACTAACCGTAAATTAATAAGAGAATAATTCCCCAAAATATTAACCCCGAAGGCCGAAACCAACATCAGATCAATACCCAGGAAATCATTCTTCTTAGCCAACCTACAGTTAGTTTCTAAATTTCACATTCTTAGGGAAAGGTTCCCATTAATTTTATCAAAGATAAATTCTTTTAAAATTATTCTTTAATCTTCTTTTGAATATCAATTCAAACTAGTCGGGATTAACGAACCTTATCGAAGTAATCATTTGTTTTAATTTCCCAATCCTGACCTATTCATCCCATGAAGTAAAACTGGTAATACTTCATATCTAACACCACGGTGTTATCGGTAAATTCAATTACCATTTCACGTTCAAATCTAATTAAAGATTTAACTATCACCTGCAGCAAAACTGGTGATACTCCATTCTCGATCTTTTCAATCTAATTAAAGATTCATTAAAACTCCACTTAGTTTTAATCTTTAACTGGGTTAAAGGATCAGTGTCATTTAAAACACAGTTCACGATAAACCCAAAATCACATCACATTTCAATCGGTCCCTAACCATAAATTAGCAAGTGAGCAATTCCCTAAGTATTAATCCCGAAGGCCGAAACCAACATCAGATCAATACCCCAGAAACCATTCAACTTAACTAATCTCCAGTTAGTTTCTGATTTTCTTAACTCCTTTGGGTCTAAGAACAGTATTATTGAAGATACCTTTCACGACAACCCAAAATCACATTCCATTAATTATCGGGTTAAAGAATAAGCGTTATTTAAAACACTGTTCACGATAAACCCAAAAATCAATACCAATTCCATCCCAATTAAATATTATTTAATTGGTACACTTCATTAAATCTAACTAAAAAGATTTAATCTTTTTCTCAACCGGGCTTAAGAACAGTGTTAATGAAGACACCATTCACGACAAACCCAAATCACATTTGATATTAAATACACGGCTCTGAATAGAAAATATATCGGCTTATATTCAATATCAAATTCTACGACCAACAAATATTGTATTGGAAATAACGATATATATATATATCTTTCAAATTTCAATAACAACATCTGTATAATCACAAAATCCAACATCGAAATATTCCAAAGATAATTTCGATTCAAATACATTCCAATTCAATTATTGGAAATTCTGGTAACTTTCAAAACCCTTTTCAAATCCAATTTATTTATTTAAAAATAAATAGAATTATAATTCTAGTTCAAAACTAGTTCATTTCGATAAAAATCTATTTTTATCTTTTCAAATATGAAGTTTTTCATCCCGATTCTTCCCAAATCATTTCTTATGATTGTACACAAATTATTGATATTTTTAATAATTTTATCAAGGCCCGTACAGTCGATTTCCACCAACGGCCATCGAACTGCACTTACAGCGACCTTTTCCAAATTTGATTTGGACATAATTCCAAATCCAACCGTTAGATTTCAAATTTCTAATATTCATTAGAAAGCTCTTTTCGATACGAACCCAACGGTTCCGGTTTTAGGAGAATCCGACGGTCGGATCTCCCGTAATATCCATTCGAAGTCAATGGTCGAAATTCACGAACTGTCGCAGCGAGGCGCGTTCTATTCAGGCCATTATATTATATATATATATATATATATATATATATATAAAATATATATCTCGTCGATTTCCTTTCAAAACGTATTTTATAAATCGTTTAAAATTTGTTTTCAAAACGATTTCAACTTTATTTTCAAATTCAAATCAAAATTAAATTTTCCAATATAAATTCGTTTTAATTTCATTTCAAATTGATTTCAATTCAAATCGATTTTCAGTTCAATTTCAATACGTTTTAAATTCAATTCAAAACGATTTCAATTCTATTTCAATATAATTCGAATTTCAATTCTATTCAGTTTAATTCGAATTTCAATTCTTTTCAATTTAATTCGAATTTCAATTCTTTTCAATTTAATTCGAATTTCAATTCTTTTCAATTTAATTCGAATTTCAATTATTTTCAATATAATTCAAATTTCGATTCTTTTCAATATAATTCAAATTTCGATTCTTTTCAATATAATTCAAATATCGAAATCACTTTCAATATAATTCGAATTTCGAAATCACTTTCAATATAATTCGAATTTTGAAATCACTTTCAATATAATTCGAATTTCGAAACCACTTTCAATATAATTTGAAAAATGAATAAAATCGATATAAATATCATTCGCGTCAAAATGGCGTCAATCTAATCAACATGGCTTCATATATTTCTATTTTAAAACATTCTATTCAAATATTTTATTTCAAATATTTCTATTTAATATAATTCTATTTCAAATAATTCTATTTCAAAACTGGAATGAGGCCCAATCAATTACCATAGATTTTATTTCTATGATATCATACAACGCATGTATATATCAACAACGACAAATAATCAACCATCATCCAAAGTGCATTCTACACTGTATAAGCATCAATATAAATGTTTAATGCTTATAACAGCCTTTCAATCAATCGATCGACATACAACTAATCTTTGGGATTAGTGTACGTCATATATCATCCCAATACCCGTATGGGGTTTTCAAACCATCAAACACAGATTTTATTTGTGCAGTTGGGCGATGTGTAAAATTTATCGTCCCAATCAATATCAGTCAAATGTGTGTATATAAACAAATCTCCGATTTGTTTATATTAATTTATTTCATTTCATATACACGTTAAAATTTCTATTTTCAACTATAAAAATATTATTATTTCAATCCATATCACACAATCAACTATACCTCAAAATCAAACAAATAAACAAGCCGTCCATGGTCTGTGGACGACGGGTGTCAGGTGCTACTAAACACCGTCTGCATCCTAGTATATATTTTAACTAGAAAAGAAAAATTAAAGTGAGAAGTTCTCACCGATATGCTAAACCAAACGCCGCGACTCTTCCTATGTAGGAAATCTTCATCGTTCTCCTCTTGCCACTTTCATCGTCCGCATATGCTACATATATAAAAATCACATTTTTATTATGCTATGGTATAAATAAAAATCATACCTTTACATAACTAAAAATATAATCTTTTCTTACTTAAAAATATAATCTTTTCTATTTCAAAAATATGATATTTTCTATAACAAAAATTCCATCTTTTCTCTTATAAAAATTTGATCCTTTCTATTATAAAAATTCAATCTTCTCTATTATAAAAATTATATTTTTATATCGCTACTTAGATTATAAAAATCAAATTTTTATGGCTATTCATATGATAAAAATCATATTTTTCTCCGCCTTCATGTGATAATAAAAATCCTATCTTTTCATAAATAAAAATCGAATCTTTATGTAATTAAAAACCTAACCTTTTATATGTTAAAAATCTAATCTTTTCTATTCTAGAGATATAATCTTTCTTTTTCTAAAAATATAGACTTTCTTTCAATAAAAATCAAACCTTTCTATGAATAAAAATTCCAACTTTTTATATTAAAGGATCATATCTTTATTATTAAAGAAAATCAAACTTTTACCTCTAAGAAAAATAAATAAATCACGAAAATAAACACTTACATTTTTTTTTGAAGGAGGGGGTTTCAATCAGCCGGAGGAGGCAATTTGGAGGTTGGAGGAGGTGGTCTGAGGCAAAAGCGGGGCTGTCAGGCCGGCGGCGTCGCTCAAGGGTGGTGTTGGGGCCCAATCCGGCGGTTCAGGGGCCTGCGGCGGCGGTTGGGTGCTGTTGGGGGTTTCTAAGGTCTCGAGCGTGGAGAGGAAGCGGGGTTGGGGTCGCAAGTCGATGAGAGAGTGGGGGCGCGTGCCCGGCGACGACGGCGGGTCCTCCTCCGGTGGCGGCGACGGATGTAGGGGGCGAGGCGCGATGAGGAACCCATCGGTTTTTTTCTTTATTTTTAATTTTCGTTATCTGAATGGAACGGGGGGGTGGGGGTGTAGAGATAAAGGGGGTTGACTTTTATTTTTAATTATATATTTAATTTTATTTTATTCTCTTTTAAGGTTACTTTAAAATTCGAACTCAAAATTGAGCCCACCGACTGTCGTCCCTAACTAATTACCCCCATTCCGAACACCATGGGATATGTTTTATAAGCCAGTACGGCTGTTTCGATCAGTTTTCATTGAATTTAAAATATAAATCCTTATATTGAATTTTAAACGTACATTTCAATTTACTGGGGTCACATACGAACTCAAAAAAAATTTCTAGCTTCGTATTGACGATACGGTCCTAACAAAACTAGTTTCGTCAAATTCTGAGACCATTTGAAAAATGGCCCTTTTCAGGTCGATCGAAATTGACAAAACACGTTTTCCTTTGCCACGCTCACATATTGATTCGAAAAATTATGAAAATTGGAATCTAGCAATAAATTTACATCACGGATCCAAAAAAAGTGGTTTCGTCGAAATCCGAGGTCGTTTGCAAAATTTCCATTTTTAAGGGCCAGAATTCCATAGCGACTAGTCTGAAAATTCATTTGACCATAACTTTTGATTCCCGCTATGAAATTTTGATTTTTCGGATTCGTTGGAAAGATATTCTCCATTAGATTCAAATATTTTTGGTTTCACTAAAATCTGGTTTATTTTGCACCTGGTACATTCATTTGAATTTTGAAATCGAATTATCGAACTACCGCGCCATTTTCAATTCCTTTTATATATATAAATATTTATATTCTAATGACGATTCAAATGAATATATACGTTCGAATTCTATTCAAAATAGATTTCTCATCGTTATTATTTAAAATAATCATTTTAAACATTCAAAATTCATTAAAATTGCCAATATAAAAATTTTAAACTAGCTCAGATTTTCCAGGTTGTTACTAATAATAATATCAAAATCCGTTTTTATCGTATCAAGCATTTTTGACCATTATAAGGTAAAACCCTATCCTCTGGTTTTCGTTGCATTGTGTGATGGGACTTGGGTCTTATGATGGTTTCATTTTTCCAAAAAGCATTGCGTTGTTTAACGATTTACTTTAATTTATGCACGAAAATCCATTGGAGTAAACCCGTTCAGCATTAGCGGCGTGGTCCTTGGATTTGTCTTATTGTTATTAGTGAAATTAGTTAAAAATTCTCACACCGGTCCCATGACTGACCCGTTGTTTGTTTCCACCTTTACAAACTCGGGTGCCCTCTTTCCACACGGGCAGTCGAGTAGTTTGTCTACAGGTTCTTATCTCGAGCAGGATTCTGGATTGAAGCTTAAAGCTGTGTCCAGAGAGTAGTTGCCTTCCGCTGCCTTAGTTATTTTGTTTCCGCTGCAATGTATTAAAATAATGTAAATTATCTTCCGTTGTAATTATTTACCACAAGGGCGATCTTCGGGTCGTTTCATTTTGGTATCAGAGCTTTGGTTAGCTCAAATCTTTGGGATACAACTCATTAGAACTGAACAAAAGACTCATCAGAGATTGGATTAGTAATATCCAATAAGAATACTCATTAGAGATAGGATCAGCAGTATCCTAGAATGAGAAAACTCATTAGAGATGGGGTTAGTAATGCCCTAGAATGAGTTGAGAGTGCCAAGCCTATATAATATACGTATTTGTAATTATAATATTTTAGAAAATATGTTTTTTGAATATATTAAAGCTATATTTTTGAAAAGTAATCAACTATAAAATTATTTAACCAATGAATGAATAATAAAGAATGAAAAATTGAGTAAAAAAACACTTTTAGCTTCGTTCCTTTTCGAGGACGAAAAGTTTTTAAGTGGGGGAGACTGTAACAACCTTGAATTTTGGGTAAATTTTAAAATTTTATTTTAACTAATTTTAATGAGTTTTTGATGTTTAAAATAATTTATTTAAAATAATAATGATTAAAATTTGATTTAAATCGAAGTTAGAATGAATAATTTAATTTTAATTATAAAAGGAATTAGAAATAGAGCGGTAGTTTGAAAAGTCAAATTTGAACTTTGACTGATCGTACGGGATGCAAAATTTAACGGATTTTAGTGAAACCAAAAATTTAAAATCTATTTAAAAATATCTTTCTAACGAATCTAAAAATTTGAAATGTCATAGCGGGAATTAAAAGTTATGCCCAAATTAAAATTTAGAAAGGTCACTAGGAAATTTACAAAGGTCAAAAACACTACTTTTTGCATACGAAGGAATTTGGATTCGAAATCACTTCCATTGAGTTCAGAATGATGTTTCTACATTGAAAAACAGTAAACACTTATATATTTCGAGTTTCGGAAATTATTTATTTAAAATTGTATTTTTAATATTAAATATATACGCCTTGAAAATAGCCATTTTTTAAATGACCTCTATTTTCGACAAAACCACTTTTGTTGGATCCGGAATGTCAAAATATTGTTAAGTTTAATTTTTCATAATTTTTGGAATTAATTTGTGACCGTGGCAAAAAGATTTCTGTTTTGTCAATTTCAATAAATTTTAATCGAATTGAAAAAGGACATTTTTCAAATAGTCTCAAAATTTGATGAAAATAATTTTGTTGGATTTGTATCGTCGAAACATAGCCAAAAATATATTTTTTGGATTTTTCGGAGTCTGTATGTGGCTCCGGTGAATTTTTGAATACGTCAGAATATTAAAATAAAAGAATAATTTTAAATCTGAAAAATAGAGGCTGAGATGACCTTTTGGGCCCGCGGGACATAGTTAGATGGATCCAGAATAGGGGTTATTAGCTAGGAAACACAGTCGTTGGGCTAAGAACGGAGTAAGTGGGTAAATGGACCTTTAGTGGATAATTAAATAATAAACTAATAAAATAATAATAATAGTATATATATATATATATATATACATATATATATGAAGGACAGACCGCTCCTTCTTCTTTCCCGTCGTTCTATCATGCACGCACAAACCCATATGGCCGAAATTTCCTCCTCAAAATTCTCCCAATTCACAAAGAATTAGATCATGCCGCAGTGCAACTTTATGAAGCTCTTCTCACTCTCTTCAATCTCCAACAAGTTTCATCCATTTTCATCAACCGTACACGGAGAACGAGCACCGTCAATCCGCCTCCTTTACACCCAAACCGCACCATACATGTGCCGCCATCCATCACCCTATTTTTTTGCTTATAGATCTCTCGTAGCTGGTCATTTTGCCGCAAACCGTTCGCAAAACCATCAGCTACAGAGAGAGAAATCTTGATCCAAAATTTTGAACAAAACTGAAAATAAATGGCCAAGGTATGAATTGGTGAATACAACACTTTTAAGCGTCGCAAATCTTGATTTTTTTTTAAATTGATATTTCACTCATACGACGTCGGAATCTGAAAATTTCAGATCCTGTGGAACCGTATCGTCGAGTAGATCGTGTTGGGACTGATTGGGGTCGTTTTTGAAATTGTTTGGATTTTCAGATCCGATTTAAATCAAGGTGAGAATCTCCGATTTTCAGAATTTAAATTTATTTAATTAATCATTCTAGTTTGTTAAATAATTATCTGTATGATCTATGCTGTGATGTATTGTGTGGATTGTTTTGATGGATTGTATGGTATTGTATTTCGTTGTATTGAGTAGATCTGTCATTTTATCGTTTGGGTTTGTATGGATCTGATATTAAACATCGCGGTTGGTAATTTAGATTAAACCAGAATTTTGATCTATACGCGCGCTGCAATTTTTTTTTTTTTCAGTTCTATACATCATAAGATTTGCCGCAATGGAAAGATTCAATTTGTAATTGTTTATATAAGATTTGTTGTTATGAAAGATTTAATTTTTGAATATTGATTTGTACATAAAATTTTGTTTATAAAAAAAATATTAAATTTGTAACTTGGTTAGTTTACATAGAATTGTTCACATTAAGAAGTATTGTTTGTTGAAATAAAAGAGTATTGATTTTGTTGAGACCAAAGCATCATTTTTGTTAAAACGAAAGTATCATTTTTCTTGAAGCGACAAAAATAACAACATTTTTGATAGAAAGTTGAAGCGACAATAATAATAATATTTTTGATAGAAATTAGAAATGACAAAAATAACCATATTTTTGTTGTTGAATTGAAACGACAAAAATAATCATATTTTTGTTGTTGAAATGATCATATTTTTGTTGTCGAAATGAAACATGAAAATAAACGTATTTTTAGCCTTTTTTTAGAAACTTGAAATATAGTCACGTTTTTGATGTCATGTATCGCATATGAAACACAATCATATTTGACGTCATATATTGCATATGAAATATATGAATATTAGAATCATGGATTGTATATGTAATATAATCATGTTTAAGTGCATTGAAAATATAACACATTTTATTATGTAATTAAAAAGTAGAATTTATATTGAAAATATAATTACATTTTTATGTAAGGTAAAGATATGAAATTTTTATCGCATATAAAACTACATTTTTATATGTAAATAAAAGTATGATTTGCATGTTAACTAAAAATTACATTTTTAGAAGTTGGGAATTCACATGATAAATAAAATTTCATTTTTATATGTAACTAGAAGTTGAGAATTCGCATGATTAAAAAAAAATTACATTTTTATATGTAATTAAAGAATGAGATTTTGCAATAAAATAAAAATTACATTTTTTATATGTAATTAAGGTATGAATTTGCAACGTAAAATAAAAATTACATTTTTTATATGTAATTAAGGTATGAATTTGCAACTAAAATAAAAATTACATTTTTTATATGAAGTTAAGGTATGATTTTACATTGTAAAATAAAATTACGTTTTTAATGTAATTTAAAAAGATATAAATTTGCACCGTTATGTAAATTACATTTTCAATGCAATTTAAAACTAGAATTTGACGGTGTAATCAAAATCACATTTTTTTTTGTGTGTAGTTAAAGAATAGAAATTTGCACTGTTATGAAACTTCATTTTAATGTAACTTAAAAAGAAGGATTTTACAGTATATTGAAAATTACATTTTTAATGGAACTTGAAAAGTTAGAATTTCTCACTGTAATGTTAATTACATTACAACGTAATTAAAAAAAGGAAATTTTACAATGCAACTGGAAAATAGGAATTTTATAGTATAATGTTTCTCAACGTAATCAAAAGAAGAATATCACATTTTTATAATGTAATAAAGGAAGTTAGAACAATTACATTCTTTATAATGTAATAAAAGAGAATATAATGTAAAGAATGGAAAGGATTTTTTTTTTTATATAGTGTAAAGAACAAGAAGAAAAGATTGCATTTTCAATAAAATGAGAGAAAGAGATAAAGTATTTTATTTTCCATGAAATTAAAGAATGTAAATGAAGTAAAAATTTACATTTCCTTATGTAAATAAAAAGAAATATTTTAGATGAAGCTTTCATTTACATTTTCATGTAAATAGGATATGTAGAAAAAAAAAGGAAAATACTTATTTACATTTAGGTAAATAAACAAGGAAAAGAAAAGGAAGACATTTATTGCTTATAGTTTAAATAAATAAGGAAAAGAGATGTTTTAATAATATTTTCTACGCATTAAAAGGAATAAATTGAAAGTTACATTTTAGTGGTTAATAAGTAAGAGTATGTCATTTATGATTGTATAAAAAGTTAGAATTTAAAAAGATTACCTTTTTAATTGTCCATGTGTTAAATTAAGAAGATTTTGTTTTCAAAACGTTATCAATTTTGAATTAAAGGAATGTTTTTATTTTATGCATTAAAAGGAATAAATTGAAAGTTACATTTTAGTGGTTAATAAGTAAGAGTATGTCATTTATGATTGTTTAAAAAGTTAGAATTTAAAAAGATTACCTTTTTAATTGTCCATGTGTTAAATTAAGAAGATTTTGTTTTCAAAACGTTATCAATTTTGAATTAAAGGAATGTAATTATTTTATATTCAATTAATGAAATTAACATACGTTGATTTAGAAAGATTACATCTTTGGTGTCAATACGTTAAAGTAAAGAAGATATGGTTTCAAAATGGGACATCTTGAAAAGATTGTTTTTAGAAAGTCACAAAAATAGGGAAAGTTACAATTTATATTAAATACTTGAAATCAGGATATTTAGAAATAAAGAATACCTTAGAATTAGGATTCTTTAAGGGAAAGGATAATTTAAATAATGACCTGTTTTGGAAAAATTAATTATAATTATAATTCATAATTGTGCTTGGACACGAGGTTAGGTTACATTTGTGGTAGATACCTGCCCGGACCCGACCGGCATATCCAGCAGCCACAAATGTTGAAGCTAATGTAGAGGTCCAAGTGCACAAATACGAAACGGGCCATGACACGAGGTTAAGCCCAACTTGTGGGATAAGTCTGCTCGGAACCGACCAGCACATCCAACATCCACAAGTCGTAGGCTTAATGTGAGGGGTCTAGCCCATTATAAAAATATAAAGGGATAAGAAAATGAATTGGGCTATTAAATCCGTTTTAAAATAGTAACACTATTTTTAACCCAAACGAGTTTATCAATTTATTTTATCCAATTTATAATGAATATTAGAAGAGGAATAATTTCAAAATGGATATTTTGAAAATTATAGTAAAACATTATTGTGTGTTATGTTATATATCGAAATGCTATGAAACCAAGTGTTCTTTACTTGATATGATAATCACAATAATAAAATGGACGAAGGGATTATATTTATATAAATATATATATATATATATATAAATTAAAAGTAAATAAATCGAGCGTGGTAGTTCACATTTTAGGATCGTACTTTTAATTGATCATACCGAAATATCCGACCGTCGGATTTTCCCAAACTGAAACTGTTAGGTTCGCCTTGTGAAGGTCTTGCCAATGATACGAATTATGTTAAAACCCAACGGTTATATTTAGAGGAAATGTGTAAAAAAAATTTGGGTGAAAATAATGTTTTGGGGAAAATCTAATGTTTTGGGTTGATAATGGCGACGTCATGGCGATCGCTTTTTGAAAATTCAAAACACGCTTTTTCTTCTCTCAAATCGTCTCTCTCCTCACAAATCTCTTCTTTACACGTTGATCAGGTTGACAACGCTAAAAACGTTTCTGCTAATCCATCTTTTAAGGATATTCTGCTCAGGCCAACTGTAAAGCGAAATCCAGATCCGATTTTTCTAAATAATAAAAGACCTTTGTCAAAACCGTCTCCTCGCATCCTTCGCAGCTATAATGAAAATCTCAATAATATCAAATCAAAAAAATGGCTGCTTCAGATGTGGTTCGACAGATCACTGGGCGAGATCATGTCGTAATCCAGTTATTTGTTTTAATTGTCATAAGACAGGGCACAAGGGTTTTAATTCCAAATCTTTTCGTTCTCCTCCCCCAAAAATGGCTGAAAGTTCCAGAAAACAAATTTCCGCTAATCGCTTCCAAAATTCTTTTGATTGGGCTCGATCGATGGTAATCATCTCTATTGTGAGTGGATCTTTCTCGATACGGCAGATTGAGGAGATTTTGAAAGCCAGATATGGTCGTCGTGCCCCTTCCTGGGACTGGAACGTCAAGCGAATGGGTGATGTCTTTGTTGTTCGGTTCCCACAACATCTGCTGATAGTAAACTTCCAATATAACTTCAATTTTACCATGGGGAGAATTAACCTGAGGCGGTGGAGTCCGCGTTTTGGCATTGTCTCGAGGGAGAAGGAAACCTTTTGGATCCTATTGAAAAATGCTCCGCTTGTATGTCGTAAACTTGACGTCCTCCAAACAGCTCTAGAAGATTATGGAGAAGTGGAGAGAGTCCAGTACGGTGCAATCCATGATGTGGATTATACTTGTTTGCGTGCCAAATTTACGAAGGAGGTGGGCACCCCATTGCCGAATTCAGTGGCAATTCCAATTGATGGTTTTTCCCATGTTGTGCAGATTGAAAGATGCGAGGATGATTCGCCACCGAAAATCAATGTTCCTCTTTTCAAGCAGAGGGTGTTTGCAACTGACGGAGTGGGGAAGCTTAAAATTTTGAGTAGTAAGGATGGGGGTGCCAAAATGCATGTGGAAGAAGTGATTGCTTCGGTGGCAGATTCTATTGAAGGAGAAGGGGAGGTTCTTGCAAGAAGGAATAATGATAATTATGTGGTTCGATTTGATGATGGGGTGGCAGTAGAGGTTGACGAGGTTGGCAATATTGTGGGTGTGGGTGCCAACTCCAGAGAGATCATTGCCGTCGACGAAAATGAGGGAGTAGGTTTACAGGATCTTGGGGAGGAAGGCAACATGCAAGGCGCCAGAGAGGCGGTGGATGAACAAGTCATGGACAACGAATCACAAGACTTAAATTTGGCTGGGGATTTGGCGCTGGCTCCAACCAGTTCAGGGGAATGCTCGGCTACAGGTGATAAAGGCAAGAGTGCATCGGATCATGGTGTGGTCATGCTACGTCGCAGCGCACGTGGGATGGGTCATCCTTTGGCAGGTAGCATTTTTGTTCCTGCTATACTTAATACTTTGTCTAGTGATCAACTTCATGATATTGCAAGTAAATCTGGTTTTGTGTTAAATGATGATGTGATAAACGATATTAAGAATAAAGAAAATGAGAGGGTTAATGGTTCAACATGATTATCGTCACTTGGAATGTTAGAGGCCTAGGAACTTTTGATAAGTGCCTTAGGGTTAAAAATTACCTCAAGTCTGTAAAACCTGACATCATCATGCTTCAAGAGACCAAGCTTGAGAATCCTGAACCATATATTTTCAAATGTCTGGGGTGGGGTGTCATTGATGATTGGGCTTTTATACCTGCTGTGGGAACCTCGGGCGGCATTTTTACTGGTTGGAATAGTAATTCTTGGTTGCTTAAGCAAGAAATCAAACAAACTTACTGTCTGCATTTAGCCCTGGAATGTAAATCTACAAATGTACTTTACTTCTTTTCTAATGTTTATGGACCCAATACAAGACAAGAAAGAATGACATTATGGGCCGAGGGCTTGGACTTTTATAAACTTATGTATGGTCCCTGGGTAATTGGTGGTGACTTTAATGTTACAAGATTTATGTCTGAACGTAATGTTGTGAAAAATGCTGGCTTGGGCGACATGAATGATTTTAGTGACTTTGTTGGAAACTGTGGCCTTATTGACCTACCCATGACTAATAGAAAATATACGTGGACTGACGGTAGGACCCCTCCTACTTTAGTTCGACTCGATCGCTTCTTCATTAATTCTGATTTTGATGACTTGCACCCCCTAACTCTTCAAAGAGGTCTTACTTCCCTTATTTCTGATCACTGCCCGGTTGTTCTCAACACTAATGTCGATTATAGAAGGAAATCTTTTTTTAAGTTCGAGAATATGTGGTGTATTGAACCAAATTTTGATGTGATGTTGCGGGAGAAGTGGGTAGAGTTTCGCAATTTTGGTGATGCAGCTAGTAATTTTTGTAGGAAAATGAGACTTTTGCGTAAATTTTTAGCCAAATGGAATAGAGAAGTCTTTGGAAACATCAGAGTCAAGAAGCAGAGAATTGAATCTGAGATTATGGAACTTAATGTGCTTGAGGAAGGGCGTAATCTAAGTGAGGCCGAGCGTGCCTTGTTAAAATCTAAAGAAAAGGAGCTTCTAACGGTGATTGATCAAGAAGAGATCTTTTGGAAACAGAGGTCGAGAACTCAGTGGCTTAAGCTTGGTGATAGTAACACAAGTTATTTCCACAAAGTAGCGAACGGTAGACGGCGTACTAACACAATATGTAGCATTTGGAAAGACGGAGTTGAAATTTGTGATCATCAAAGGATAGAGGAGGTTTTTACTGAATTTTATAAGGGAATCTTTGGTGAACGCATTGAGAATCGGGTGAGTGTTGATTGGAAGAAGCTGTATCCTTCGTCTGTTGATCTTAGTGGCATTGATTCGGAGTTCTCAGAAGAGGAAATCGTCGCGGCTTTAAACGAAATGCCTGGTGATAAAGCCCCTGGCCCTGATGGTTTTCCAAATTTCTTTTATAAGAAATATTGGGATGTGATTAAAGAGGATGTTATTAACATATTCAAAGAATTTCATTCTGGTTCCTTGAGATTGGACATGTTGGGATACGCTGATGTAGTTTTGATCCCTAAGAAAGGAGGAAATGTCTCGGCTGCGGATTTTCGACCTATTAGTCTCTTGAATAGCAGTTTCAAATTGATCACGAAGGTTCTCGCAAACAGACTGAAAGCGAAGATGGACAACCTGATTGATGCTTCGCAGACAGCATTTATTAGAGGAAGATTCATTCTTGATGGTGCGGCTCTTGTCCAGGAAGTTATCTCCCATAGTGATAGACATAACGTGCCTTGCGTAATCCTGAAGTTGGACTTTGCTAAGGCCTTTGACACAGTTGACTGGAGGTTTATCATGGATCTTCTAAGTGCGAGAGGCTTTCCGTGTAAATGGCTAAACTGGATTCATTGCATTTTAACTTCAAGTAGATCCACTATTTGTGTGAATGGAGTGGCTGGCAAAACTATTGTATCCAAGCGAGGGCTGCGACAGGGTGACCCACTTTCCCCACTCCTCTTTGACTTGGCTGCCGATGTCTTTTGTCGGATCCTTCAGGTGGCGAGTTCTAATGAGATTATTCAAAGCTTTGGGCGTGATCACATCATTGGGGGTATTAATTCTCTACAATATGCTGATGACACTATTATTTTTTGCAACCCTGACTGCAAGAATATTGCCTCTTTAAAATTTTTGCTTTATGCTTTTGAAAGTTTATCTGGCTTAAAGATTAATTTTCACAAGAGCAGTGTTTACACTTTGGGTTGTAGCGTTGATGTGCACAGGAATTGCGCTGAAATGCTCAACTGCATGGCGGATTCTTTCCCTCTCAAATACCTTGGTGCTTATATCCGTCCAAAGAGATTGATGAAGAGTGATTGGCAATATGTGATTGATAAAGTGGACAGGCGATTAGCGAGGTGGAAAGGAAATTGTCTATCAAAGGCTGGACGTCTGGTGCTGGTGAATTCTGTTCTGGCGGCTATCCCTTTGTACTGGCTCTCTTTTTATTCGTGTCTGGGTTGGGTTGTTCAGAAGATTGATGCTGTTCGTCGGAATTTTTTCTGGACCGGTACGAAGGACACGCGCAGAACCTGCTGTCTAGTGTCGTGGGATCAGGTGTGCAAGTCCAAAGATCAAGGAGGCTTAGGTGTCATCAATTTGAAGAATATGAATCATGCATTACTTTGTAAATGGCTTTGGATTATGCTTAGCGAAAAGAAAGTTCTCTGGAAGGAGTGGATCTTAAGCACTTGCTATGGTGGTAGATTTGACTGGAATGCGGACATTTCCCATTGCTCAACATTCTGGCGTGGTGTTATGGCAAATGTTCACTGGATGAAGATTGGGACTGAGATTGTAGTCAAAAACGGCCGAAGCGTCTCTTTCTGGTATGACTGTTGGTTGCTTCCTATCCCCTTGCGTAATGAATTTGCCGATCTGTTTGCTATTGCATGCAACAAAAGTGCTTCAGTCTGTGAAATGTTTAATGCGAATTCTGCCAACTTTAAATGGAACCTGTCCTTTAGTCGTATTGTGGCTGGTAATGCTCTGCTTCAACTTTGTGGACTGATTCGTTTGCTAGAAGATGTTCACCTTCATAGTAATGAGGAGGATGACTTTGTGTGGAAGATTGGTGGTAAATTTTTTTTTAGAGCAAACGGATATGTAGCGCGTGGCTACACAGCCGGTTAAATAATAGATAACAGTGTATATCCAACTGACATACCCAGTTGGTGGTCCAAAATACAAACAACACAGCGTCAAAGATACATCATACAATACACATAGAGAGTAGTGAGGATATAAGTACAAAAGCGGTCAGAGCAATCAGAAAACCATCATAATTATACAAGTATTAAGCCAAGAGACAAGGCGCCTTTCATCAGACATCACACGAGATCCATACTTTATAAGTTGATGAACTTCACAGGAAGAAAGTACGATGGATTCATGAGAATGTGGAGTTTTAAGGCTGTACCTGCTAAGGTCAGGATACATATGTGGACGATCATGCACAACAAGCTCAATACAGTGAAAAGATTAAGGCTAAAAGGTGTTCATGTTACTGGGGGATGTGTTTTCTGCAATGACGATGACGAGGATTATATGCATCTTTTTCTTGATTGCGATTTCGCCTTTTACGTGTGGACGAAGTGTTTAGTTAGCCTTAATATCTGCTTAGACTGGTCTCACTTCATCTCTGACCAATTTCTCTTCTGGAATAGCACTATTATTACATTACCTGACACTGACATGCGCCATATGTTTGCTCTTTTGAACTTTGCTTATGTTTGGATACTCTGGCATGAACGCAACTCACGAAAGTTTAAATGCAAAATGAAACGGCCCAACTCAGTTATTTTTCGCATACTTAATTTTGTTTCTCTATGGTCAGGCAAGGAAGAAATCAGGTTTGTTGACACAATCGGAGCTAGAGTGATGGACAGGGCCCGTGGTAGCAGAGCTTGATGTTGCCATGCTTCACTTTACTGGGCTTGCATGTTGTTTTTTGCTGTAGCTTCATAAAATTTTTGGACTCTATGTAAACATGCCTGCGTGCATGTATTTTGATTGTACATATGTATGTAAATATATGTAACTATTGTAACTAGTAGATAGCTCTATGTATGCTGAACACGATGTACTTGCTCTTTGCTTAATGAATGAATGAAGGCGTGAATCTAGCGATTCACTACCTTTTTGCATCAAAAAAAAAATTTGGGTGAAAACAGCGCCAAGGTCGCCTATTGACTTAAAGCGTTGTTAAATGGAATTTAATTATTTTTATATAAATAAAAATAAAGATTGATCGTTATAAATTAATATTAACGATATGAAATGATTTTTAATTATATATATATGTGAGGATCATTTGAAAAGTCCGAGTTCAATCTCATTTCAAATGATTATACGTCGTTCTAAGTCGAAGATTTGAAGACGGTGATTGAAGACCGACGATCTTCACATCGAATGGATGTGTTGCTATTGAAACCCATGATGGGAGTAGCTACCTTGAAGGGGCAACAGTAGTAGTCGTCCGGACGTAGTGTTGATTGCACGGATTTGGCTTTCGCTCAGACCCAGAGCATAAGCTTATAAATGGATTGTATGTCTGACATTGCATTCCTTTATACTTATTCGTTGATCTCTGCTAAACATATATCTGTTTGGTGTTTTACACCCTTCTTTAAGACGTACGAGCTTAGAGGTTATATGTTGGTAGAAATCAATGGTATGGTATGGATTGACGATGTGGCATGCTAAGATGCATATGATCAAGGCTTTTTTGAAAAGCAGGCCTTGTGGGATGATCAAAGCATAGCCTGTTTAGGCATAGCTTTGTGTATAGCGTGACTTCGCGAGCCTCACAACCCGGTGGAGTCTAAAACGGGAGAAGGGAACGCAGGGAGAGCAACACGTTTCTTTCTAGCTAGAAGTGGTGTTTGGGCTTTAACACGGCCCGGCATTTTACTTATGTGGATGATGGAATGAGGCGCCTCGGATGATAGGTTCTATAGGACCAGGAAACGTGTGTTCAGGAATTGCCAATCCACGAAGCTGTATGTGTGGACCGGCCCTGCAGCTATCCAAGAGTTCACTGCGGGGGTTCCTAAGACATTAGCTAGAGTGTCTCGAATCGGTAAGGAGCTCCTCCCTAGCCTTGACTCATGATGGAAATCCAAACTTCCAATACGAACCCACGGTTTTGATTGTATTACTAGTATGAAAGCATAGTATTATGGTATCTATGTGTCCTAGGATTGATACATTAACTTTGTAACGTTTTTGAAACTTATATACACTAATAATAATATCAAAATCCGTTTTTATCGTATCAAGCATTTTTTACCATTATAAGGTAAAACCCTATCCTCCGGTTTGCGTCGCATTGTGTGATGGGACTTGGGTCTTATGATGGTTTCATTTTTCCAAAAAGCATTGCATTGTTTAACGATTTTCTTTAATTTACGCACGACAATCCATTGGAGTAAACCCGTTCCGCATTAGCGGCGTGGTCCTTGGATTTGTCTTATTGTTATTAGTGAAATTAGTTAAAATTCTCACACCAGTCCCATGACTGACCCATTGTTTTTGTTTCCACCTTTACAAACTCGGGTGCCCTCTTTCCACACGGGCAGTCGAGTAGTTTGTCTACAGGTTCTTATCTCGAGCAGGATTCTGGATTGAAGCTTAAAGCTGTGTCCAGAGAGTAGTTTCCTTCTGCTGCCTTAGTTATTTTGTTCCCGCTGCAATGTATTAAAATAATTAAAATTATCTTCCGCTGTAATTATTAGTCAATGTACTCTAATATTCTGTTCTCTGATGTAACATTTATTATTGATGTTGTAAAAGTCTGCTGTTGTTGTTCTGATGTGTTGTAGCCCAAAGTAAGTGTATCCGGCGATTTCCCACAAGGGCGATCTTCGGGTCGTTTCACATATACATGTATATACATTGAACAGGTCATAGCAAGGAGGCTGGAGAAGAGGAATAAAATTGTATGCTCGACAAATAGGTACATGTTTACTAATTTTTTGGGTTTGGATGATTTTATGAGCCGATTAGCTAGCCACTTGGCTTTTTCTTTTTCTTTTTGAGATGGGAGGGCCTATGTGGTGGTTTGTGGATTTTCCCAGTGCTCCCCGTACAAAGGAGGTTATGGCGAAATTTTTCGAAAATTTAAGGTATTAGTACATTTTTGAAAAATTATAAATTCTTAGAAACTGAAAAGTTGAAGAATGAAAGCCAGAATGAAAGTGGAGTTGATTAGCAAAACAACTTTCAGCTCCGTTCCTTTTCGAGGACGAAAAGATTTTAAGTGGGGGAGATTGTAACAACCCAAAAAATCAGAACCAATTTAAAATTTTTATTTTGGCAATTTTGATGAATTCTGAATATTTAAAATGAATTATTTTAAATAATAATGACGAGAAATCTATTTTGAATAGAATTAGAACGTATATATTTGTTTGAATCGAAGTTAGAATATAAATTTATTTTAATTATAAAAGGAATTGAAAACTGCGCAGCAGTTTAAAAATTCGATTTCAAATTTCAAATGAATGTACAAGATTCAAAATAAACCGGATTTTAGTGAAACTACAAATATTTGAATCTATTTGAAAATATCTTTCCAACGAATCTGAAAAATCCAAATTTCATAGTGGGAATAAAAAGTTATGCCTAGTTGAAAATTCAGAATAGTCGTTATGGAAATATAGCCCTTAAAAATGGAAATTTTGCAAATGACCTCCATTTTCGATGAAACCACTTTTGTTGGATCCGGGATGTCAAGTTATTGCTAGATTCCAATTTTCATAATTTTTGAAATCAATATGTGAGCGTGGCAAAAGAAAATGTGTTTTGTCAATTTCAATTGAATTGGATCAACTAGAAAGTGGCCATTTTTCAAACGGTCTCCAAATCCAACGAAATTAGTTTTGTTAGGACCGTATCGTCAAAACATAGCCAGAATTATTTTTATGGAATTTTTAGATTTAGTATGCGGCTCCGATAATTTAAAATGTGCATTTGAGTTTAAAATATAATGATTTATATTTTAAATTTAGCGGAATTGATCATCACAGCCGAATTGGGTTACAAAACACATTCCATTGTGTTTGGAATGGGGGTAATTAGCTAGGGGCGACAGTCGTTGGATTTGATCTGGAGTTAGTATCATTAAACATGTATTTTCAAATCAAAGGAATTAAAATAAATAAAATATTAACCCTTTCCTTCTTATCTCTCTCCTCCCCCTTCAGTTATTCTAGATCGACATAAAAAAAACGGCGAACAGAAATCGCCACCATCGCGCCTCTCCAGGTGGCCACCGCCGCCAGCGCGACGGAGCATACCCCTCCTCCTTCACGGTCAACGCGAGCTTTATCTCGCAGACCCAAAATGCTACCGCTCAGATCCAAAGACCGCCGTCGCCTCACCTTTCGTGCCCTTCCCCTAGGCGACGCCGCACCCAGTCCGACCCTCCTCCTCCCCCTCTGACGCTGTTCGACGTTCGCCAATAACAGTAAGTTTTTATTATTTTATTTTATTTTTAGTTTATTTCCTTTCTCTCTGATTTTATTTAAATTAAAATACATTGTTGCAAGAGGAAAAAAAATAGGATTTTTGCCTTAGATAAATATATGGTTTTTATATATGATTTTTCGTTTAGAAAGATTAGATTTTGTTTATATAACAAGATTAGATTTTGTTTATAGAACAAAGATTAGATTTTGTTTATAGAGAAAAAGATTAGATTTTTAATGTAGGAAAGATATGATTTTTATAATTTATAACGAAGTATAAAAATATGATTTTTTTTTTCAAATAAAACAATCTTGTTTTAAACTAAAGATGTGATTTTTAAATTTATATATAGCATTATAAAGATGAATTTTTTTGTATCTATAACAATAGAATAAAAATTTGATTTTTATATACATAGAGTTGGAATAAAAATTTCATTTTTATATACATAGATTTGGAATAAAAATTTGATTTTTATATATATAGTAGCGCTATAAAAATTGGATTTTTACACATGAAGCAGCAATTTAAAAATGTGAACTTTTTAACTGTATAGCTTTGAAATAGAAATGCGATTTTTGAATATATAAACAACATATTAAAAATGTGATTTTTATTATGAACAGCGTGAAAAGGATTGCGTTGGAATTTTGAGCAAATCCTAACGGTTCAGAAATTCAGAAATAAAACTGGAGGAGTGGATCCCAAAGGTGAGAACTCCTCAATTTGATTTTATTTTATTTTCTAGTTAAAATATATAGTAGGATGCAGACGATGCTTTGCCGCACCCGACACTCGTCGTCCACAAACCATGGACGACTTGTTTGATTTGATTGTGTTGTGAAAATTGATTGTGATGTGGAATGGAATAAATAAAATATTCATGTGTCGAATAAAATATTTTATCGTTAAAATATAATCATTTTTTGCAAGGCTTACGAGGTTGAGTGGGCCCCTACCACTTTATTAAAGAACCATAGAAAATAAAATAAAATACAACGCACGCAGAAAATATAGAAACAAGGTCCTTCAAACACAAGAAGACATACACTACAACAAAGAAAAAAATTACATAAGGCGCTGCAATATACCCGGATTAATAGTGAAGCCAATTTGCCTTACACCTTCTCTTATTTTTGTCCTCACACTTCTCCTTAACTGGTCATCAGTTTTAACATTACTCTCATTAAACACCCGCGCATTTCGCTCTCGCCAAACACAATATAGAAACTTTTCAAGAACGTAATTAAGTAGTCTTCCTCTCCTACTTTTCCTGCCAGTTTGGTTTTGTAATGTAGACCATTGAGTGTTAGCATTTTGGTTTGCATCAAGTCTGCCAATGTCGTTCATTATTTCCTTCCATATTGTGAAGATAAATTGACAGCTAAAGAATAAATGCTCAGTGTTCTCCTTACCAAAATTATAGAACACACATGAGTCATCGGTAAACATACCTCTTTGAATTAACTTATCTTTGGTAAAGATTGCTCTTCTTAAAACGTTCCAGAGCAGAAAGTTTTCACGTTGGCTGTTTTTTCAAGATCAGACTTTCTTGCTCCAAGTACAAACCTGCATAGTATCGAGCCCAGCAAGACTCTCATACATGATTTGAATCTGATATTTACTATCTTTCTCACACCAAACAGTTACATGCATTCCAGAAGTTCCAAGCTTCAGAGAATTCGCTTTGTTACAAAATAGGTTAAATCTACTGACATGAGATTGCAGCAAACAAATTTTCCCGTCATGAACAAAATCAATGACCTTTGCATTACGATTGATACTAGAGGAGACAATTTCTAGATGAGAGAATTCAAATGAGAGGATAATACCACTTTGTAACCACGGATCATCCCAAAAAAGAACGTTGGAGTTATCGGCGATCGCATATTTGAAGCTTGGAAGGAACACAGATCTTAACTTGAAGATGTTCCTCCAAGTAAAGCTTATGTTTTGAGGCTGTCTCATACTCCAAAAGTTTTTGTTCTTCACCATATTATGCTTAGACCAATTCACCCATAGGCTGTCACTGTTGTTGAGAAAATCATCGATATGTTTCAAGAACGCGGCTCTGTTCCACTGCTTAATGCTAACTATCCCCAGGCCACCTTTAAACATTGGGCATTCAGCTTTCTTAAAAGCAATCGGAGCAAGATATCTACCATCATTTTTACCTTTCCAAAAATAACGCATGAAAGCTGTACGAATCATAGAAATGAGTTTCGAAGTTAAAATATAATTTTTAACGTGTATATGAATAAAATAAATATCCATTTACAAATCGGACAATTTGTTTATGTATACTTATTTGACGTACGCTAATCCCAATTGTTTAGTTGTATGTCGATCAATGAGTTGACAGGTTGTGGTAAGTGTTAAATATTTATATTTAATGCTTATGCAGCGTAGAATGCACTCTGGATGATGGTTGATTGTTTATCATTGTTGTTCTATATATGTGTTGTATGAAATCCATATAAATAACATTATATGGTAATTGACTATGTCTGATTCCAGTTCAGAAAGAATGAATATTTTAAAATAATGAATACTTTAAAATAATATCAGTAAAAGATCAAAATCTGATTTTGATGTTCGATTTGCGATGGATACGAAAATATTTAAATATATAAAGACGTGTTGATTAGATTAACGCCATTTCAACGTGAACGATATTTATATCAATTTTATTCAATTTAATAATGAATATCGAAAAGGAAGTGATTTCAAAATCTAATGTTTAGAAAATATTATCATTTATATATTAATGATATGGAATATTCAATTTGGATTTAAATTTGAATATGAAGTTGAAATCGTTTTGAAAACGAATTTAAAACGATTTATAAAATACGTTTTAAATGGAAATCGATGAAATATATATATAATACATATATATTATATATATTTAATGGCCTGAGTAGAACGCGCCGCGGCAGTTCGTGAATTTCGGCCATTGATTACGATTGGACATTACGGGAGATCGGACTGTCGGACTCTCCTAAAACCGAAACCATTGCGTTTGTATCGAAAAGAGCTTTCCAACGAATATAAGAGATTTGAAATCTAACGATTGGATTTGGAGTTATGTCTAAATCAAATTTGGAAAAGAGTGTTGCAAGTGCAGTTCGATGACCGTTTATGCAAATCGACTGTACGGGCCTTGACAAAATTATTAAAAATATTAATAATTTGTGTAAAATCATAATGAATGATTTGGAAAGGATTGGGATGAAAAATTTCATGTTTGAAAAGATAAAAATATATTTTTATTGAAATGAACTAGTTATGAACTAGAATTATAATCCAATATTTTTAAATAAATAAATTGGATTTGAAATGATTTTAATATAACTAGAATTTCCAATATATGAATTGGATTGGATTTGAATCGAAATTATCTTCGGAATATTTCGATATTGGATTCCGTGATTATACGGCATTGTGGAGGAATTTGGAAGATATATATATATATATATCGTTATTCCCAATACGATATTTGTTGGTTTCAGAATTTGATATTGAATATAAGCCGATATATTTTCTATTCAAAGCCTGTATTTAACGTCAAATTGGGTTTTGGGTTTATCGTGAACGGTGTTTTAAATAACACTTGTTCTTTAACCTAATTAACAACGGAATGTGATTTTGGGTTTGTCGTGAATGGTATCTTTAATAATACTGTTCTTAAACCCAATGATGTTAGGAAAATTAGAAACTAACCGGAGATTAGTTAAATTGAATAGTTTCCTGGGTATTGATCTGATGTTGGTTTCGTCTTTCGGTATCAATACTTAGGGAATTGTTCTCTTACTAATTTACGTTTAGAGACTGATGGGATGGGGTCTTCAGTAACACTGTTCTTAAACCTTGTGTGAAAAGAATAAATCTTTTAATTAAGATTTGAAGAAGAATTTCCAATTAATTAACATTTAATTGGAATGTGAATTGGGTTTATTGTGAACTGTGTTTTTAACGACATTCGTTCTTTAACCCGATTTATAGTGAAATGGGATTTGGAATTTATAAGTCTTTTTATTAAGATTTAACAGGAATTTTCCAAAGTAAAGTTTTCGAATTTAATATATTGAATTGGAATTGAATGGAATTCGATTGATAATAATCGAAGTGAACTTCTGTGGAGGATGACTATTAATACATATTGAATTTAAAAGGCTTTGCTGTTATTCCATTTATATTATTGGTCGGATACGCAAATTGATATCGATTATATACTGATTTGTTTTTCCGTGAAGATTCCATAATTAATGGAATGTGATTTGGGTTTATCGTTAACTGTGTTTTAAATGACATTAGTTCTTTAACCCAGTTAAAGGCAGGATTACATGTCGGACATTGTATTTTGAACTGTATGGTTGATGTCTGCTAAATATATATCTGTTTGGTGGCGGAGAATTTATTCTCTTGCTTAACACCCTTCTCTAAGATGTACGAGCTCAGAGGTTATATATTGGAAGAAATCAATAGTATGGTGTAGATTGTCGATGCGACATGTTTGTGTTTCCAAAGTTAAATAATCATTAATATTGATTTTTAGGAAGATTAAAACTAATAGGAGTTTTAATGAATCTTTAATTAGATTAAAATGAGAATTGATAATATAAATTATCAAATTTGAGAGATGATCGAGAACGGAGTATCACTAGTTTTGCTCCTAGCGATAGTTAAATCTTTAATTAGATTTAAACATGGAATGGTAATTAAATTTACCAGTAACACCGTGGTGTTAGATATGGAGTATTACCAGTTTTGCTCTGTGGGATGAATAGGTTGGGATTGGGAGATTAAATAAATGATTACTTCAGTAAGGTGCGCTAATCCCGACTAGTTTGGAAAACCTTAATATGGTTTGAAATGATCTCCAAAGGAAGATTAAAAAATAAATTTTAAATAATTTATCTTTGATAAAATTAATGGGAACAAATCCCTAAGGATGTGAATATTTAAATAATAGAATATTCAGAATTGGAATGAGGCGTATGATGTTGTAGCGTCCCAGAAATTTTGACATCTAGAATATGGAATTAATTAAAGATTCAATGATTAATAATCAATTTTAGTATGTATACTGGGTGTAACACCCCATGTCCATTATTGTCACTCACAAAGGGAATGCATTAACTTTCATGGAGTTTTATTGGTGTATAGAACGAAATGTAACAAGACAGATGCATATATTGGTACTTGAAAAAAAAATTAAAAACAACTTTTATTGCAGCGGATAAATAGTTTGGTTAAAACAACATCAAAAACCAACAATAAAACTAAGTACACTTAATATCCATCTTGACAAATTGTTTTCTGAGTACATAAAGTAAAAAAGCATAACCCCAACATAAGTAGCCGTAAAAGAGATAAGCTAAACTTTAATTTCAGCAATCCAAGCACTTCCAAAAGAGAGAGAAAGAGATCCAAATCAAGTTCCACTAGCACTAGTCCTACCTTCAGAACCGGGGGGGGGGGGGGGAGGAAGAAAAGAGGCGAAAACAAAGGGGGTCAGACATAAAGTCTGGCCAGTCCAATAACTTTAACAATATAATTATTAAAGTAACTAGGATAAGGAATAAACTGGTAAAACAAAGAATGACTGTGAAACAAATGGTCATGACAAAGGAAACAAGAGGAATAAGATAATGTTAATTGCGCCTCCAACACTACAGGATAATTACTATACTGCACCAATACTAGTCACCCTAAAAGTTGATCCTGCATACTGAACAAAATAATAATAATGGTAGTTTCGTGTACCTCTAGCTGTCTTCATATGTCCGCCTACTCCTATCTCCACTAGTTGTACCCACCACCCTCCCCATTTTAATTACAACATTTATTCATAATATGGTAGTTGTACTTCTAGCTGTCTTCATAGGTGCCACCTGATCCGATCTCCGCTAGTCGTACCCACTACCTTCCCCATTCGATCAGCTCCCTAACTCGTTGATACCCTGCTGGTCCCACAGTAGGGTGTATCACTCCCCAAAGTGGCAACCCGATACCACTAAAGATGCAAGGCTTATACCTACATGATGCAACGTCTTACCTAACATCCTAGGCCTACGCACACACATGACCCCGTTGGACTTGCGTTGCCACCGCTAATGCGCTTTGACCTCTTACAATCAAATCCAGTAAGTGTGTCCCGTCCTCGATCTAGATCGAGCTCACTTAGATACTAAATGGGTTAGTGGTTGAAAAGGCACACTTGACACAAGCTTTCCACCTATGCTTGGTCCCCACTAGAATTTCCCACTTAACCCCCTCTTATTCATGTCTTCTTACATGTTTCAATTTGGTTAAATGTTTATAATTATATCCCACATGCCACCCATGTTACCCACTTATCAAATCAACATGTGTTATTGGTTAAGCTTGTCTTAACCTTATCCGCTTATCAGATCGATATATATATATATATATATATATATATATATTATTGGTTAAGTTTGTCTTAACCCTATCCACTTATCAGATTAATATATGTATATTATTGGTTAAGCTGGTCTTAACACTACC
This sequence comes from Allium sativum, assembly GCA_030737875.1. Classification (NCBI taxonomy): domain Eukaryota; kingdom Viridiplantae; phylum Streptophyta; class Magnoliopsida; order Asparagales; family Amaryllidaceae; genus Allium; species Allium sativum. The sequence goes on along the minus strand of CM060912.1, from coordinate 548,204,999 downwards.
CACTTATCATGTTTTATGTATCATATATATATAAATATATATCATATAACATGTTTTACTAAATTTATGATTAAGTACATCTTAGTTCACAGATACATTGGTTAAGAGAATAACTCCCTAAGTATCAACCCTGAAGACCGAAATCAACATCAGATTGGTACTCGTAGAATTACTCAACTCAACCAAACTTCTGTTTGTCATTCATATTCATCTTTGCTCAGCATTAATTAATTATTAATGCACAGACCTCTCACATTAAGTCGATTGCTTGTGGCCGCTGGATATGCCGGGGGGTTCCGGGCAGACTTCCACCATAAGCCAGACTTAACCTCGTGTCTAAGCATATTTTAATTATGCCTACGACCTCTCACATTAGACTGCCGTTTGCGGTTGCTGGATGTGCCGGGTGGGTCCGGTCAGTCTTATACCACAAATGAGTCTAACCTCGTGTCTTAGGCTTTTATTACACATTTAATTTATGCCTTTGACCTCTCACATTAGACTACCATTTGTGATTGCTGGATTTGCCGGGCAGGTCCGGGCAGTCTTATACCACAAACGAGTCTAACCTCATGTCTTAGGCATTTATTATTACACATTAGTATTCAACCCTAATTTGAATTAATATCCCTATTTTAGATTGTCAATAACTTCCAATTTTAATCCATGTCCATAATTGTCACTTAAATTATGTCCATAATTTTCAGGTATATAAATTATACCAATTAACGTCTCAAATTAATTATAGGCTTTTAAAGCCATTTTATGCCAATTCACAATATTAAAAAATAACATTTTCCTATTGTCCCCACATCGTTTGTACATTTAATATGAAATATGTTAGACCTGCAAATAGTCTGACTCATAAAAAGAAAAGAAACATCACAACTTGCATAACACATAAAATAGATCTAACTTGCAAATAAGAATAGGCTTGCATGGATCACAACTTGCATGATTATAATTTATATAATCATAAATTTGCATAATCAATAACTTGCATAGGCAATAGGCATAATTTGCATAAACTACAAACTGGCATGGATCAAATTATATAAGATACGATTTACATAGATCTATACACATAAAGGTAAACTTGCATATATAAACATGGTTTTCGCATAAACTTGTATATGATATGCATACAAACTTGTATTAAACTTGCATATGCAATTTAGACATGTAAACTAAGACTTACATATGATTCACATACAATCTTACATATAAACTAGCATATGATTCACATCCAAACTTACATATAAACTTGCATATATGATTTAGACATGTAAATTAAGATTTACATTTACACTTGCATATGATTTAGACATGTAAATTAATGTCGCAAAATGAATCAAATCTAGGATATTTGTTTAGACATATGAACCAACATCATGAATTTAAACATGTAAACTAATATCACATGTTTTACATATAAACTCGCATGTGTGTGTATATATATACTTGATTCACATATAAACTTGTGTATAATTCGCATACAAACTTGAATATAAACTGACGTCATAAAATGAATCAAGTTAAACATATGTGATTGGACACATGAAATAGATCTACTAACATAAGTTAACAAAACTGTCATATGTTTACAAACAGACGTTAACAAAATTAAGTAACGTCACATGATTCAACAGGCATGTTCTCATAATCCCAATTATAACTCATCATAATTAATTTATTAATTATTTTGTGAAAGAAATTGTACTCACAAAGACGGATTAGAGAAGAGAATAATTCGTTCGTCATTTGTATTAGAATCTTGATTTGCAATTCCTAAGCTTTAAGAAGAAGGTGAACTATTCCATCAGCAACATGGTGGCTAAGAGACTACTTTAGTTTAGGTTTAGAGCTTGAGTCTATGTATGCTTATATAGAAGTTTAGATTAATTCTAGCCTTTAGATATTTGGTTTTTAATCCGCATCGTACACCTAGTGCTGAGTCAGCAAATGTATTTTATATATATTAACAACCTTCTATTTTTCTTCCCTTAAATTAATATGAATTGAACTTAAACATCTAATTGCATGTTTTCTTCGATTAGCGTATTCTTCTTAATTGATGTCAATTAACATTGAATAACAATTTTACTATATTCCTCAAATTAGCATATTCTGCTTAATGTTAATTGACATAAGTGACAAATTAGCATAAGCATTTGTACAAATTAAGATAATCACATGGTTTCCTAACAAGACCCTATTAACATGTTTACAATTTGATGTCAAATAACATGCTTTTACAAATGAACATAAATGCTCAATTAACATATTTTCATTAATTAATATCAATTAATATGAATGACAAATTAGCACAAATACATATATAAACTAAGGTCAATTACATGTTTTCCAATCAATGCCATATTAACACACATCTACAAATTAATTTCAATATATTCATGTTTACATATTCTTCCTTTACTGTATACATTAATTGCCCATTTATGTATATATATATATGTATGTATGTATGTATGTTTGTATGTATGTATACACGCACCTATTCATAAATTCTAATATTGACAACTAATGCAAATTAATTGCTTACCTATTTTTAAAAGTGGAAATTGAGTATATAATTTAATTCCCCTTTTTTCTACTTTCCTCGTAACATACAAAGTCAATGCATAATGAAGTTACCTATATACATACATATATATATATCTATTTATACATGCATAAATCTTTCCTTCCCAAATAAATTGACTGTATTTATCTTCTTCTTATTTTCTTTCTTTTTACTGCATGCATCCACACATTTCCTTCCGCTTTTTGTATTAATTGCATTAAGTTTTCTTTTACTGTAGCCTAATTAATTCGCATGCATTTTTTTCAATGCACATTTTAAACTTGTACCTTCTTAACATAATTGCATATATATATATATATTCATTTTTTTCATTAATTAATTAATCCTTTAATTAATTATCTTTATGGTATAGTATATCTAATTTTGGGTTGTTACACTGGGATTAAAAACCGAATGTATGGTTTTGTGAATAAATTGAATTCAATATTTAATTTATTTTTGTCGGTTGAAAATCAAATATTTGTTGTTGGATGTTTGGGTTGAATTTGGTTGAATATTTGAATTAGATTTGCAATTCGATTGAAATATATAAATGATTGAATTTAAATAAACATATTCAACGTTAAAAGAAAACTGGAGATATTATTTGTTGAAATATATAGAGAGTTGGATTGAATTTGTGTGTGTTCATATAAAGAAATGAAAATTTAATGTTTCATATTTGGAATCGAACAGAGTTGTTTTATGAACAAACAAAATAAAATTGGTGAATTGATAAACACTTAAAAATTTGAAATAACGTCGTGTATAGCCGAAGTCGGACTACAGTCAAAGTAATTTAATTTTTTAAAATGCAGAATGCGAAAATGATTAGGTACATATAATTTTTGTCGTGTTTGGAGATAGTGTTGGCGGTCCAAATTTAAAGCGTTTGTAGTAATTCATGGTAAGGTTTTAATATTAAATTAACTATAGGTAAACTCTTCCCGGATAATTATACCGTAATATATAGCCTTCCTCAGTTTAAAACTCGCCGACCTATTATCTGAAAACTCTAGCTACCCTAACCCTATACGATACTACATTGTTCTTATCTATACACTGTTTTCTTCTATAAAAATGTCGCCCTTCTCCCCTATTTCCTTCAGAGGAATTTTTGTTCCTTTTCCCAAATAAATGGCTGGAGGCCAATTTCATTCTTTTCTCCAAAGTCAAATCTTTTCCCGAACAGAATCCATGGCTGCCGCCTCCGATCAAAGCCGCTTCACAAAAAAATCAAAATCGTCCCCTTTCTATTTTACTAGCCGAAGCCAAATTTACCCTTTTTCCAAATTACTCGCTTCCTCCTTCCATTGATCGGAAACCTGAAGTCACCACACTTACCGTCGTTCGAAGCATCACCGCAGATCCCTCTTCTAATCAAATCACTGCTCCTCCAAATTAAAGCAAAACCCTAACATCACTTCAGTCCAAGTCAAGGCAGCTCCTTTTCCAGTCCTCCACCATAGCAGCGTTCGTCAGTCGATTCAGCAATTAAAAATCCTGTAAAGTTACTTCATTTCTTCTCGTCACTATCGCCTTCTGCTGTGTTTCGGTGAGTTTCTTCTTACTCACGATTAATTTATGTTGAAGTGATTTAACTTCTATAACCAAAGTAGAATTTGTTTGCTGGATTGGTTTGATTTGCTTCATGGTTAAATTGTCATTTTCGATTGCTTTGCTATTTTCCATAGCCATGTTATTTTGCGTCAGTGAGTATGTGTGTTGGTACCATGACGACATGCTATTTTGCTTCATTGTTAAATTGTAGAACAGTATAGTTCGATTTATATTGACATTCATTATATCGAACGTATTCCTAATAATCATTAGGAGTGGATAAAAGGAAATTGGAACAACCTCTGTGAATGTGTATTAAAAAATAATATATATATTGTTAGATCAAAATTTGGACCTAACACCCAAATTGTTCTGAATCTTAAAGAATTATAACTGGGGAATGATGAAAAAGCAGAAAACACACAGAATTTATAGTGGTTCGGCGTTAACGAGCCTACGTCCACTTTATATGTTATCAATTATACTTTGAATGCTAGTACAATCAATGATCTCTCTCAAACTCACTCTTACAATTGTGATTTCTCTCAGTAATCTCGTAATAAAACTGACAAGAAATAGTGATATGACAATAATGGTGGAATCAGTGCTCAATATTGCCAAAAGGATCCTGAAAAATGCCAAGCTCTGGGCTATTTATAGCTGATTTTGTCAGGCGGATCGTGGTCACACGTGGCACAAATCCCGAGAATATCGGACTGTATCGCAGCCTGATGAAGAATTAGTCAAATTAGCCGTTGCGGACAGGTGTCGCGATCCCCTTGAATATCGGATCGAGCAAAGGGGGAGAATCAGTCAAAGTGACAGTTGGGGACACGTGTCGCTGGATCCGTGCATCTCGGATCGCCGAAGACTAGCTCGTGCTTGAACAGGTCAGAGGCTTCGCTGTGCATCAGGGGATCGGATCGGTCTGTGCTGGGTAGTAGCATATGTACGGATCGAGTCGTGTAGAAGTAGTTGAATCGCTGAGGTAACAGGGGCGATCCGATGGGGGGCGATTCGATGAGAGGCGATCCATGAGGGGCGATCCGTGAGTGACGATCCTCTATTGCGATCCGATCCTTTATGGACTTAAGGGACGCAGTTTCATAATTTCTTCTTGTGAGTGAACCTTTGGTGGCTTGGTCAAAAAGCTAGCCAACATTTTGCCCCCTCGAAGTATGTTTTATCGATGATGGAACATGCTTCGAAACTATAGAAACGTCTTTTCATGAAGAGGTGTAAATCAGTGGTAGCGTCTATCCGAAAGGCCATATCATTTACGGAAAGTTGTTTCTTTGCTTGCTGTAAACATCGGATAGATCTTTAATAGTTTCCTGTTTATTGGAGAATTCTTTTCTGGGATCTTTCAGAGTCTTCATCATCGAATCTATCAGGTGCATTTTTGAATTTCCATTCCTGTGGGTCATTTTGTCGGTTCGTATCGCATGGGAGAGTCACGGTCCGTTAGCAAGTTATTCGCTTCGTCCTTTGGTGAGCACTTGGGCCTCTTTACGAAACGAGGTGGGCTTTTGGGTTCGTGACGCGATGGGCTTTGGTTCGTGGCCCATCGACTTTCATGGATCGAATAAGACAAAAAGGGGGAGACTAACGGTCGCCCTTTTGCCTATATAAATCGATCCTCACTTCACTTTTCTCCTTCTTCTTCTTTCAGCAACGTACCGTCTAGTTTTCCCAAGATAAAACCCTAATTCTTTCTTCCAAAAATACGATTGTTCTTCCTAATCTAAGAAAGGTAATTTCGCCAAAATCATTCTCATGCGATTTTTCACTTGTTTTTCTGGAATCTAAAAAGGAAAAATGAGAAAATTGGTGATGTTTGAGACCGCACCCGCGATGGTTGATGGGTTCAGGTGCTCGCGTGACGAATCGAGGAGGAGTGATGAGGAAGAGGCGAGGGAGAAGAAGGAGGAATAAGATCGGAGGGGAGCAACGGTTCGTGGTGATGCGAGGTTCAGGGAAGAGGGAGAGGAAGCAGTTCAGTGCGTTTCGTTGACGAGGCGAGGGTTCAGAGAGATGAGGACGAAGCATAGATTCGGCTAAAGGACCGGGTCGCGGGAAGGGAGGAGCTTCGGATCGTGGAGAACAGGAGGCGATGCGGATTGTCAAGATACCATAGCGATCCGTTTGGATGGATTGGGGCGCTTCACGATTCGAAGCCTTTCTACGAGCTTGCACCTTTCCGCGTACCGAGTCCTTCAGTAGGATCCGTTCATATGTTACGATACGGACCTGTCCTGCGATCCGACTGACGAACGATCTGATGCACACGCTGACTAAATTACGCAACTCTAACAAATCGATGAACAGTTAGGTTAGAGCCTTTGGGACGAACATTCTGGATTGAACAAATGCATAATCTATCGATCGAACAATGACTAATGTCTAGATGACTTTGTTGACCTTTGTACTTTTCTTTAATGCACGCACAAGCACTCACACCGGCACTTGCACACACAGGGGGGACGGGTAGTTTTAATCTTATTTCTCATGTTTCTTCGCCTAAACAGTAATGTCGGATAATCACTCTTCTTCGAGATCTAACACCGAGACGGATCCCAAGGTGTCTGAGCACCACAACCCTGAGGTCCGTCCAACTAACCCAAGGGGCGAGGATTCTGGTTTTGAATACAAAGCAACGGAATCGGATCCAACTGAAAGTACTCCACTTGACGAGGAGTCTGAAGTAGACAGGCGAGCTCCCGATGAGATTCCTGGCGCGCTCGAGATAGAGAAATTTTCTGATTCTTTAGCATCTAAACTCGATGACATAAAGCTTAAAAGAATTTGCCTGAGACATGGGATCCCTTGGGATGATGTGAGGACACCCGATAGTGAAGATAGACCCCACTTAGCTCCGGAAGAGTATATGGCAGTCAGCCGAATCATGTGCTTGGTAGGAGCTATTCCTCCGTTTCCTCCAATCGTCATCGAGACCTTAAAACGACTGGGTATCGCTCCGATGCAGCTTCATCCTAACGCCTGCGCGTCTCTATACACCCTATATATTGCATACGCGGAGATCCTGCATACCGAACTCACATTTAGAGATTTAACATTCTTTTATCTTTTCAAGCATCGCTCCTCGGCAACCCCAAATTTCTCTTTCTTCGAATCGGTGGCGAATAGGAAGGTTATGTATGACGGATACAGCAATATAGGGGATCCCAAGTCTGATTGGTTCTATATAAAGAAACAGGCCGGGTGCTCAAGAAGATGGCTTAAATCAAGTAAACTTTAATCTTTTGACTGAATATCTTGCTTAAGAAACCGAAACATTAACATCCCCCCTTCTTTTTGTTTTAAGCAGATCACGTCTTCCCCAAGACGGAAGGCCCGTTATACAATAATCGATTGTCTATTCTTCTACAAAGCAGATCCGATTTTCTAAGGATCAAGAAGTGCATCACTGACGAGAATCTTCATAAGCATCGCCTTCTGGATATAAGATTTGGACTTGGTGCTGGCGGCAAACCCTACAAATACGTGCCCCCAACGGAGGGAGAGGGAACATCACGGGCGGTAGAAACAACTAAATTTCGTAAGAGTCCTTCCCCGATAATCATCCAGGACGACGAGGACCTGAACATATATAGAGGAGATGAGGCCCGTGGTGTCAAGTCCAAGAAAATCCCAGTTTCTCCGGGGGGTTTCCCCTCAAGGGCATCTCTTCCGAACAAACCTGCTGCTCCCGATGACTTGACAGAAGAACAACTATTTAAAGAGCTGAGCAAAATTCCTTTGCCCGATGATGTATACACAGAGGGGGACTTTGAAGGGGAGCCAATTTTCCCTGCTTTTGAGGAGACCACCGTTCCAATTAGAGAACAAGAAACTACTCAGATGAGCCTGACTTCAGGCCCGGGTCTGTTAGTGGGAATTATATGGGATGCACAAATCACACGCACTGTCTGACCCCACACTTTTATATCAATAGTATCCAATGTTTTAATATGCTCTTTTCTCCTTTGCAGGAAAGATGTCTCGCAGGCGGTCTTATTCTTATCGCTCTCTTCATGAAAGCACACCCAGTCTCCATCCGAGTACCGAGCGCTCTCGCGGCCTTTCTCACAAGCCTACTTCTTCACAACCCTGGTCTCCATCAAAATCGACTTCTGGCAAGCTTCCCAGTTATCCGGTAGCTCCTGCAGGGGGAAAACAACTTCCTAAAGAATTAACTCCTCCGAAGAGTGCACCCTCTCACAGCAGGTCGTCAAAAAGACACTATGAGCCTAAGGATAAAAGCAAGGATCCAATCAAAGATTCTAAAAAGGAGAGGAGTGACATTGTCCCTTCCAGCCAGCCCGAGTTGGCTGCCCCCGGGTCACGAGATTACATCCATGGTCCCGAGACTCAAGGTAGGCTGGAAAAGTTGCAGGAACAATTCCCCAACATCTTCTTCGAAAGGATGATGTTTGTTCCAGCCCTGGAGCCAGTCCCTAGGAACTGGGATAATGAAGTTGTCGGGCACATTCGCCACGTAGCCAGGCAGTATGAAATGATGAAGAAACACGCGGTTAATCTTTCATAAGTCATTCGAACGCTTGAAATGGAAGCACATAGATCCAAGGTGAGGATTGATAATAACGAGAGGGCCAGGACGAAGATGGAGAAGGACTTGGAAGATGCTCAATCCCAACTTGTCTTAGCGTGGAGAGATGCTGAAAATTACAAGACCGAGTTGGAGAATGCTAAGAAACGCTTTCATTCGAAACTTGACTCAAATAGTCAAGAGAAAATGGCCTTAAAGAAGGAGGTAGAAGATCTTAAAATGGCCAACATTGAGTTGAAGACAACACAAGGCCATTTTGAAGCTGAGAGGGCTGCTTGGGAGGCAGAAAAAGCAAGTTTGAAAGAAAGTCTAGCTTTGGCTGAAGCGGAAAAGGTGATTTTAAATGATCAAGTAGCGGATGCGTAGAGGCGCGCGGCTCTTGCCGAAAAGAATGTTGAAAGTGCCATTGAAATGGCTACTGCTTCTAACAACAAGCTCCTCGAGAGAGAGAAGGATATCGAAGGGTTCGAAGAGATGATTTTTGACTTCCTCGGACATGTCCTCAAAACCTGTAACATCTCGTGGATCTCGGACTACCACGTTACTTTAGCCAATTTATGGGATGCCATCGTTGAGGGTGAGAAGCAGAGATTGGGAGTTGAAGAGATTGACGAAGATGAGCTAATGAAGACTATCCTGAGGGATAACGAGCCCGAGGATCTGGCAGAAGGCCGTCGTCTAATCCAAGCAGAAATGGAAAAGGAGAGGGCACTGGCTAAGGGCAAAAGCAAGGCTGACGAAGGTTCGAGCTTAGCTGTGGATCCCAAGACCTACGGAGTTGAGGAATACCATCCTGATGATCCATTGATCCCTTTGGGCCTAACTCCTGTGGTTGTTGGAGCTCCTTTAGCTAGCCTAGATGGAGGATCTGCGGAAGGTATCTCCCTTTTTTCCCCACAATTTGTCAAAGCAATTGTGAATTGTCGTCATCTGGTAGAGCAACCAATTGAATTAGTAACATGTGTCCCCCATAATACAGGTGGCGAGCCTGTCGACAAGGATGTTGAGCAAAGGAAAGAGGCGGAGAAGGTTATCGTCTCGCCAGGTGCCGGTGTTGATATACCGAAGCAGGCTGAGGGTACAACAGCAGAGAAAGGCGTCCTGGCACCCAGTGCTGATGTTCCCAAGGATGATGAAACCATCGAGGCCTTGAAAGATATGGATGGGCACCATGTAGAGGACGAGGAGGATATCATTAGCGCCAAAGAAACTGAAGACGATGACGACGAAACTTTGGCTAACAGAAAAGCTAGGCAGGAAAAGGAGATGGCTTTGAAGAAGGTGGGACAAGAGCGTTTGAACATAGTCCCTATCGCGGAGTTTGATCCCAAAACTGGGATGGTTTTGAAACTCCAGCCCAAATCCATCAGCAGACAGCTTCATTTTGTGAATCCTGATGATTTCCCAGCTTCCCTTACTGATAAAAGGAAGAGAAAAGAGGTGGAAGAGGAATCTTCTGAAGAGTCGGACGTTCCTCTCATAGACAAAAGGAAGAGAAAGAAAGGTGATCAATCCGACGCTGACAAGGCGAAGCTAGAGAAACAGAAGCAGGAGAAGCGGTCAAAGCGTAAATAGGATATTGTCGCTTGTTTATATTTTGTCTTTAAGTTTCCCACTGGCCAGGAAATGTAATTATGAGACTGGCCCACATTTTGCTTTCTAGGTTGTTTTTCACTTTGTAGGCTTGCAGTATATAAATGAAAGTTTATCTCTTTTTGCATCATTGTGTACCTGTATTTAATAAACTTTTCATGCTTAGTCATAGACCATCTAATTATAACTACAAATCAGTCAAGCAACAGAAAGAAAAATTTAAAAATTTCAGTGCTGCATCGAAGTTCATGTGTACATGTATATATGTATATGTGCCCCCAATCAATCGTTAACATAGCGCCTGACTAGGGCTTATTAAGGATTGATTAGCATTGTCGGCACGTTGCCCCCTATTTCTGAATATGGGGGACTTAGAGAATTTAGCAAGATAATTGTCCTTATGGTGCTGAGTTTCTGGCACCTTTCTCAGTGCTTAACCATAGACTCCTTTATACTCTCCTGGCGGCCGCCGAGGTTAGAGTTTGAATTCAGTAGTTCAGTCGCTCCCCGTTCCTTCAGCGGGGAAGGAGTTCTTTCTCTGCGCTCAATCGGAGACGCTTTTATACTCTCTCTCTCTCTCTCTCTCTGGAGAGTTAGAGTTCGAGCTCAGCAATTCAATCGCTCCCCGATCCTTCAGCGGGGAAGGAGCTCTTTCTCAGCGCTCAATCGGAAACGCTTTTATACTCTCTCCCTCTCTGGAGAGTTAGAGTCCGAGCTCAGAAGTTCAATCGCTCCCCGATCCTTCAGCGGGGAAGGAGCTCTTTCTCAGCGCTCAATCGGAGACGTTTTTATACTCTCTCTCTCTCTCTGGAGAGTTAGAGTCCGAGCTCAGCAGTTCAATCGCTCCCCGATCCTTCAACGGGGAAGGAGCTCTTTCTCAACGCTCAATCGGAGACGCTTTTATACTCTCTCTCTCTCTCTGGAGAGTCAGACTCCGAGTCTCTCTGGAGAGTTAGAGTCCGAGCTCAGCAGTTCAATCACTCCCCGATCCTTCAGCGGGGAAGGAGCTCTTTCTCAGCGCTCAATCGGAGACGCTTTTATACTCTCTCTCTCTGGAGAGTTAGAGTCCGAGCTCAGCAGTTCAATCGCTCCCCGATCCTTCAGCGGGGAAGGAGCTCTTTCTTAGCGCTCAATCGGAGATGCTTTTATACTCTCCTGGCAGTCACCGAGGTTAGAGTTCCGTCAAGGCAGTTCCGATCATGGTACACCGCCATGACTTACGGACATCGGCTTCATGTCCGTTATGCTCTCTCTCGGCTCTGGAGAGTTAGAGCGCTATCAACGATATGATTTACTTTATCGCATCCTCAGAATTTTGACTGGTGATTACATTCCATTCTGATGGAAGGCATCTATAATTATATGCTTCTAGGATCGTTGCATGATTCGCAGCAATTTCCATAAAAATAGAAAGGCAGATAAATAATAGTGCAATAAAGGTAAATGACACACAATATTTTTATAGTGGTTCGGTCGAATCATGACCTACGTCCACTTTATAATTTTTTGCTTTAAGAGATCAGACTATTCTAGGCAAGTCGTGCCTTGTACATGGTTCTCAACAAAGCAAAAGAATAGATTTGAAATTTTTACGTTAGGTACGGCCGTAAATGTTGGGCATTCCACACTCTGGGGATTTCCTTTCCATCTACTGTTGCTAGCTTGAAAGTTCCATTATCAAGCTTGCTCAGAATGGAGTACGGTCCTTCCCACTTCGCACCCATATGAGTTGGGGGTGGAAAGACACGCTTCAGAACCAAGTCTCCGGGTTCCAAGGTTCGGGCTCGAACCTTTTTGTTGTAGTATCGAGCGACCTGTTGTTTGCATCTCAAGGCACGCAGGTCTGCTTCATCCCTCTTTTCTTCGATCATATCCAGGGATTCAAGGAGAAATTCGTTATTAGTCATCGGATCGTAATAAGTCACTCGGTGAGAAGATACTTTTATCTCAACCTGGATGACTGCTTCTGCTCCAAAAGCAAGGGAGAAGGGGGTATGCCCTGTTACCGATTTATACGTTGTCCTGTAGGCCCATAGTGCTAAGGGCAATTCATCAGCCCACATGGCTCTGGCCCGTTTCGGCCTTCTTTTCAGAATGGACTTAATCACTTTATTCGTCGCTTCAACTTGTCTGTTCGATTGCGGGTGCGCCACAGAGGTGTACCGTTTCTCAATGTGGTATTTTTGGTAGAAGTTTCTGAATTCGGTGCTATCGAACTGAGTTCCGTTATCAGTTATAACAATCTTTGGAATCCCAAATCGCCAGATGATGTTTCTAACGACAAAATTGATCACTCGTTTGGTTGTGATTGTAGTCAGTGGTTCAGCCTCGACCCACTTAGTGAAATAATCTACGGCTACAATAGTGAACTTCGCTCCACCCCTAGCTATGGGGAGACTTCCGATGATATCAATTCCCCACATAGCAAAAGGCCATGGGCTCGTCATTGTTTTTAACTGATTAGGAGGTGCTCTAGGTATCTTTGAAAATCTCTGGCACGCATCACACCGTCGTGCGTACTTCGCTGCATCCTTGTTTATGGTAGGCCAGAAATAACCATGCTGCAACACCTTTTTTGCCAATGTTTGCCCTCCAGTGTGATCGCCGCATTCACCTTCGTGTACCTCCTGCAGCACACGCTTGATGTCGTCATGAGCTATACACCGAAGAAGGGGCATCGAAAATCCTTGTCTGTAAAGAACGCCGCCTTGTAGAACGTATCGGGCAGCTTTACGAATTACTTTACGCCTATCGCTTTTCTTGGTCGGAAGCGCTCCATTCATCAAGAAATTCTTTAGAGGGGTCATCCACGACTCCATTTCTGGTTCCGTCTCTAGTACTGGATCAATTTCCATTTGATCTATACTAGGAGACCGAAGTACTTCAACGGGGACTAGCCCGGTCTCTTCAGGATTGTCGGAACTAGCCATCTTTGCCAACTTATCCGCCTGCTGATTCTCTGACCGCGGAATGTGAGATATGCTGTAGTGATCAAAGTCGTTCAGCAACTCCTTCACTTTCTTCAAGTATAAAATCAATCTTGCACTTTTGGCTTGGAATTTTCCAGTAACCTGGTTCACAACTAACTTGGAATCGCAAAAGATGTCCAGCTTTGTGACTTCTAACTCCTTTGCGATCCTTAGTCCGGCTATCAGGGCTTCATATTCGGAGTCGTTGTTAGTGGCGTGAAACTCCATCCGGATAGTATAGGATATCAATCGTTTCTTGGGAGTTTCAAGCACTATTCCAGCGCCGGATCTCTCGTCATTCCTAGCGCCATCAGTATACAATCTCCAGGCACTGGGGTCGAGAAGTAATTTTGAGGGGTCAACTTCTTCGTTTGCAATATCCTCCTCCGGGATGGTAAACTCTGCTATGAAGTCGGCTATCACTTGCCCCCGAATTGACCGTCGGGGCTGAAAGTTCAGATCAAATTGACTTAACTCAATGTTCCACTTGAGTAGCCTTCCAGATGCTTCTGGTCTCTGTAGAACTTGCTTGAGTGGATGATCGGTGAATACGGTAATGGGATGCGCCTGAAAATAATGTCGAAGCTTTCTAGAGGCGATCAGTAAACTATACGCCAACTTTTCTATCCTTGGATAATTACGCTCTGCTGCCGTCAATTTTTTGCTCACGTAATACACAGGTCTTTGGACCTTATCTTCTTCTCTTACCAACGCTGAGCTGATCGCGTGGGATGACACTGCCAAGTACACGAATAAGTCCTCGTGATCCATTGGCTTAGATAATATCGGAGGTTTCTCCAGGTGTCTCAGCAAGTTCTGAAACGCTTCTACGCAGTCGGGCATCCATTTGAAGTGGCGTTTTCCTCGCTTTATCAATTCGAAGAATGGGATGCATTTGTCCGTAGCCCTGGAGATAAATCTGCTTAGTGCGACTACTTTCCCTGCAAGGCTTTGCACATCCTTAATTTGCCTAGGTTCTTGAATGTTTCTGATTGCCGCGATCTGGTCTGGATTAATCTCAATCCCACGAGAACTGACGATGAACCCCAAGAATTTTCCGAAGGCGACACCGAATGAACATTTTGTTGGGTTGAGTTTCATCCCGTACTTTCGAAGAATGCCGAACATCTCTGCCAAGTCCGTAGTGTGATTGGAGGATTGCTTGGACTTAACCAACATGTCGTCGACGTATACCTCCATTGTTTTCCCGATCTGGCTATAGAACATTCTGTTCACTAACCGTTGATATGTAGTGCCTACGTTCTTCAAGCCAAAGGGCATTACTACATAGCAATATAATCCCAGATCCGTAATAAAACTAGTGTGTTCTTGATCTGGAACGTGCATTGGAATCTGGTTATATCCTGAATAAGCATCCATAAATGAGAGAAGTTCATGGCCCGCCGTCGAGTCCACCAACTGGTCGATCCGGGGTAACGGAAAACTGTCTTTTGGGCAGGCTTTGTTCAAATCCGAGAAATCGATACACGTTCTCCACTTCCCGTTGGCCTTCTTTACCAGGACTGGATTTGAAATCCAGTCTGTGTAGATCGAGTCTCTGATAAATCCATTACTTTTTAGCTTTCCAACTTTTTCTTTCAAGGCAGTGGACCTCTCTAGGCCTAGCATTCGCCTTTTTTGTTTTACCGGAGGATGTTTAGGGTTAATGCTTAATGAATGGCTCATGATTGATGGAGATATCCCACACATGTCTGCGTGGGTCCAAGCAAACACATCCAAGTTATTGTTTAAGAAATTCGTCAGTTCTTTAGCGAGATTCGGATTTAACTGGGATCCAATCTTAAGGACCTTCTCTGGGTCACTATCATCGATCGGTACATCCACAGTTGTCTCGTTGGGAGTCGCCATTCTTCCCCCAGGTTCTTGGTCCTCTCTGGGATCTATATCCTCAGGCAACTCTCTGGACGACTCTCCTACGGTTATCCTCTTTAATTGCTATAAGGTCTCCGCCCTTGTAGGGGGAGAAGCGCCCTTGGTTTCTATGTCCCCTCCATTGCGGAGTAGCTTTAGCTCTGCAACATAACATGCTCGTGCGGCAACTTGATCTCCTCTGACAATACCAACGCCAGCTTCCGTGGGAAATTTCAATAATAAGCACCAGGGGGCTATACAGGCTCTAAACTTTGCGAGGGTCGGTCGACCCAAGAAGGCGTTGTAGGGTGATTCAATATCCAAGACCACGAAGGGAAGGATTCTCACTCTCTGGCGTTCTCCTTCCCCAAGCGTAACTGGTAACTCTACATAACCCATTGGAGCGGTGGATGCTCCGTTAAATCCACGGATCCATCCCTGACAGGGCTTCAAGTCTTTTATCTCGAGGTTCATCTGGTCGAATGTCCTTTTGAAAAGAATATTGATGGAACTCCCGTTATCCACCAAAACCTTATGAACTGTGGCTGGTCCAATAGGTACTGTGATTACAAATGGATCTTCAGTCGGAGCATGGACTCCAATGCTTTCTCGTTCGCGGAAAACGACATCGTCGGACATCATCTTTTGTTGCTTTACCGAGATATTGTCCTCGGGGTTGCTACACTCCCCTACCTCGAGGTGTTGCTTGGCTGCATTGACATACTGATCCAATGCCTTGGAACTGTGTCCGACGAGATAAAGCCCTCCGATTACGGTATTGATAACGAGGTCTTTTCCCTTTTGCTGGGCAGTTGGCCTGACAGCAAGTTGATTCTGGTTCTGATTTGGGGCCTGTACGGCTTGCCCCCTGTCTCTGGGCGTTACTCTGTATTCATCTAATTTTCCTTCTCGAAGAAGCCTCTCGACTACATCTCTTAGGTGACGTCATCCATTTGTCGAATGGCCATGAATCTGATGAAAGAGACAAAACTTCCCCGTTTCACGTTCTTTCTCCGTCGACTCTCTGGGAGGAGGCCTTTTATTTTGGAGGACGTTGTACGAATCCATGAAGATATTCTCCAAAGTATCGTTTATTGGCGTATAACTCTCAAAAGACCTGGGACGAGTCCTTCTCTGGGAGTCGTTCCCTCGATTCCTCTTCCGGTTGTTGCCATTACTATTATTATCATTGTTTCCAAATTGACGGCCACCCTGATTCCGATTTCCGACATTAACCTCGACCTTTCCCGAGCTGTCTCCTGTCTGCTTGATGGCGAAATTGCTCTGGATTTCCTCTTTATCGGCCGTTTTTGCCTTTCGGTTAGCATATACTTCCTCCCGGCGTAAGTGTACGTTAGCTTTTTCGTAGAATAGCTCTCTAGTATGGGATGGCTTGCCGGCCAGGTATCTCCCAAATTCAGTGTCTTTATCTACCCCATCAATTAAGGCTGCCACAACAGTTGGCTCATGAGGATCTTTAACTTCAGTGGCGGCCAGGTTGAAACGGTATAGATACACCCTCAAACTCTCGCCCGGTCGTTGCTTGACAAGGAACAAGTCGATCACACTCTTCGTCTTCTGTGCATAGATGCAGAACTGTTCCACGAACCTTTCACTCAACTCCCTGAAGCTGGAAATTGATCTTGCTGGTAAGCGAGTAAACCATAACAATGCTACATCCTCCAAGAATATGGGAAATGCTTTGCACTTGACAGCGTCAGAGGCTGCGGCAGCGGTCATTGACCAAGAATATCTCATCAGATGCTGGACGGGATCAGATCTACCCGCGTAACGGTTCATCTGCGGCATGTTGAAGCGCCTCGGGAAAGTCGCATCTAAAATATCATCAGTGAAAGGGGTATGACTGCGGTCAATTACCCAATCTTCATTCTGTTGTCCATGGCTATCTTCCAGAATTTGATGGATCATAGCTGCAACATTTGCATTGGTCAGCGGAGGTTCGGGGTCAGCGCTTCTTGCTCGGTGGGGTTCTCTAATCTCTCTTCTGGGAGCAGTCACAAAATCCGGGGCTCGGATTGTGCTTCGTTGCCCCCTGTTACCATGAGCATTTGCACGGCGACGGGGCTGAGGCAGTCTGTTCTGTACAGGGTTGTCCACACCTCGAGCTCTGGGAGCTGCGGCGTGATCGTTCACATTAAGGTTTGAGGGCCCTGCACCCAGTGCCTCTTCTTCCCGTGACGGCAGGGTTCCAAATCGAAGATGATCTATGTTTTCGGGTCTCTCATATGGTCGCCGCGGAGGTCTCGGCGATTCCTCTGACGAAGAAGAGTATCCTGGGGTGAGCGGACGAACTGGTGGCGTCCTTTTCCTTGCGAGATCATTAAGCCTTCTATCCATAGCGGTCAAATTCTGTCGCCAAACGGAGCTTTCCTGCCTTTGAGCAGCCAACTCATCAAACAACCTTTCCCACATTTCGGAAAAGCGAGAGAGGTCCCCCTCAGTAATGGGAGTAGAAGGGTCATATTGATCATCATCATTTTCTCTTATGCGCAAAGAGCTTGAGCCAGGTCGAGCAGAGGGGCCAGGACGGTTGGAGCGAGCCATAGGCTCCTTTCCAGGTCTAGTTGTAGTCTGATCATCAATTCGGATCGCTGTGGATCGAGGATGGTGGCTCGCAGCGCCCCCCTGGGATCGGTTCGTGGTCACGGTTCGCGGAGGATTCGAGGCGTTATCACGGGATCGAGTAACAACCCCTTCAGCAGTTTGGATCGTCTCATCTTCGTCGACTCGGAGCATGGCACCTTCATCGGATCGGTTCGCCCCCGGCGCTCCGCGATCCAAAGTTCCCTCATTGCCTAGCTCGTGCACACTTTCTTCAACTGCTTCGTTCGTGATTTCATTTGTTCGTGAAGCTCGTACTTCCTTAGATCTCTTTCCAGCCATGATATCAGATGTCGCTGGAATCTTCAAAGAACTGAATAGTGAAGTTTTGGGACTGTTCTCTCAGTGAAAGCACCAAAATGTTAGATCAAAATTTGGACCTAACACCCAAATTGTTCTGAATCTTAAAGAATTATAACTGGGGAATGAAGAAAAAGCAGAAAACACACAGAATTTATAGTGGTTCGGCGTTAACGAGCCTACGTCCACTTTATATGTTATCGATTATACTTTGAATGCTAGTACAATCAATGATCTCTCTCAAACTCACTCTTACAATTGTGATTTCTCTCAGTAATCTCATAATAAAACTGACAAGAAATAGTGATATGACAATAATGGTGGAATCAGTGCTCAATATTGCCAAAAGGATCCTGAAAAATGCCAAGTTCTGGGCTATTTATAGCTGATTTTGTCAGGCGGATCGCGGTCACACGTGGCACAAATCCCGCGAATATCGGACCGTATCGCAGCCTGATGAAGAATTAGTCAAATTAGCCGTTGCGGACAGGTGTCGCGATCCCCTTGAATATCGGATCAAGCAAAGGGGGAGAATCAGTCAAAGTGACAGTTGGGGACACGTGTAACTGGATCCGTGCATTTTGGATCGCCGAAGACTAGCTCGTGCTTGAACAGGTCAGAGGCTTCGCTGTGCATCAGGGGATCAGATCGGTTTGTGCTGGGTAGGAGCATATGTACGGATCGAGTCGTGTAGAAGTACTTGAATCGCTGAGGTAACATGGGCGATCCGATGGGGGGCGATTCAATGAGAGGCGATCCGTGAGGGGCGATCCGTGAGTGGTGATCCTCTATTGCGATTTGACCCTTTATGGACTTAAGGGATGCAGTTTCATACTTTTTTCTTGTGAGTGAACCTTTGGTGGCTTGGTCAAAAAGCTAGCCAACATATATATATATATATATATATATATGTATGTATATGTATATAAAAACATGAAATACTATCAAGGTGGACTTTATAGGCTTTTTATTCAAGAACGGGATATTGTCTCCTTATTTTCCAGAAGAAAATTAGCGCAAGTTTTAAAGTTGGATGTAATAACCCGGAAAATCAGAACCAATTTAAAAAAAATTATATTGGCAATTTTAGTGAATTTTTAATATTTAAAATAAATTATTTTAAATAATAACGACCAAAAGTCTATTTGAATCGATGTTGGAAAATAAATATATTTATTTAACTATAAACAAGGCCTGAAATGGCGCGGTAGTTTGAAAATTTGAATTCGAACTTTGACTGACTGTACCGGGTGCAAAATAAAACGGATTTTTGTGAAACAAAAAATATTTAAATCTCTGTTTATGAATATCTTTCTAATGAATCTGAAAAATTGAGATTTCATAGCGGGAGTAAAAAGTTATGGCCAAATGAATTTTCAGAAAGGTAGCTATGGAGTTTATATAGCCCTTGAAAATAGCCATTTTGCAAATGACCTCCGTTTTCGATGAAACCACTTTGTTGGATCCGAGATGTCAAATTATTACTAGGTTTCAAATTCCATAATTTTTAGAGTTAATAAGTGAGCGTGGCAAAGGAAAATGTGTTTGGTTGATTTTAGTCAATTTGGATCGACCAGAAAATGACCATTTTTCAAACGGTCTCAGAATTCGATGAAATCAGTTTTGTTGGGACCGTATCATCCCAACATAGCCAGATTTATTTTTCTGTAATTTTTAGAATCAATATGTGGCCCCGGCAAATTAAAATGTATGTTCAAATCTAAAATTGAATGTTTTATAATTTAATTTGAAGAATAATTGATTGTAATAGTCGAATTTATGAAACATATTCCATTGTGTTCGGAATGGGGGTAATTAGCTAGGGGAGATAGTCCTTGGGTTTGAATTGGTGTTCGTATGGACTGGGGCGGAATTTCTGAATTAAAAGAATTAAAAATAATATATATATATATATATATATATATATATTATGGACCAATCACGTTCTTTTTCCATAATCTCGGATCCGATAAAAAAACCTACTACTTATCCTGTAAACGACAGAAAGGGTTCATTTCTTCTCTCCTCAAATCCGATCAATCCATGCACCTAAATTACTAGCTCCAGTTAGGGTTTTTGTAGAGCTCATCGAGGGCTTCAAATCCATACCCAATTCGACCCCTGTTGTTGCGTGTTCGTGGAGATCAGAGCCTCCAAAATCGTCATCTTTCAACCGTCGATTCTCCTTCCTCCCACCGTCGATTTGGACGCTTCCACTAGCCGATGATGCGCCTCGCTCCCCTCGTCGACGTGCAACTCCTTGATTGTCATCTAGTTCACCGGATTTGAATAAAAATCCAAACTCTAGTTCGAACCAAAACAGAAAAGGTACAACATTAGCTTATTTTGAACGGTTTCAACATTTAAAAGCATTGCAAACTTATAAAAATCATATCTTTTTGCTATATGGCCGAAATCCAGTGAAACAAGAGACACCGGGACTGTGAGGACGTCTTCTACATTCTAGAAGAGACCGGAGATTTTTTAGAGCCTTCTACAATTTTTTTCAAAGCGAAATAACGATGTGAGATTTCTGAATTATAAATGATATGGAACGACAATGTATAAATCATACGGTCGATGTATGAGTTATAAAAGCATTGTATACCTCATGTATAAGCGTTGTATAAGTTGTATGTGCGATGTAGAAGTTATATAGAGTTGTAAAAATCATATATGCGTTGAATTGAATTTAAATGAAATCGAAATATATTTATATGTGTGTATATATATATATATATATATATATATATATATATATATATATATATAATCCCCTCATCCATAGACCATGGACGATATATATTGGTTGTGATTGTTTGGATTTGGTTGATGTGAAATTTGGTGAATACTACGAATGGTTGATTTGATATGACTGACTGTGGTTGAAATCCCAATAGGATTAGTTTATGGGAAAATTCGTCTACGTATGAACTAGATTATTGAAATCCCCATTGTCAAAAGCTGCGAGGCTTTAAGGTAGAGCGAGGAGCCATACTCGGGACGGTGTGGGTTTTAACTACCCTGTCGTTATGCTGCCGAAATTTTCTTAAAAATTATTGTGTTTGATTTATATTCATGTATTGAAATATATTCATGTATGGGAAAATATTCATTTTTGAAATAAAATGGTTTAAACGATAAAAATTGACGTTTTTAGCGAATGTTTGAAATAAAATGGTTTGAACGATAAAAATGACATTTTTTGCGAATATTTGAAATAAAATGGTTTGAACGACAAAATTAACATTTTTATCGAATGTTTGAAATAGATTGTTTTACCAATAAAAAATCACATTTTTATAATACATATGAATCGCTAAAAATCTTCATTTTTGAAATAAATTGCTTTAGTAATAAAAATCACATTTTTATCATCTATATGAAGTATATAAAATAATCGTGTTTGAAATAAATGGTTTTGACAATAAAAATCACATTTTTATAATATATATGAATTGCAAAAAATCTTCATTTTTGAAATAAATTGCTTTAGCAATAAAAATCACATTTTTATCATCTATATGAAGTATATAAAATAATCATGTTTGAAATAAATGGTTTTGACAATAAAAATCACATTTTTATTATATATATGAATTGTTAAAAATAGTCATGTGTTGAAATAAATATTTGTTGGATAAAAATATCATTTTTATCATATATATGAAATGAAATGGTTTTTGAAATCAAAGAACGGATTATATTTATTTATATATATAAATATAATTAAAATAAATCAAATAACGAAGCTGTAGTTCATATTTTGAAACCGTGATTTCAAACGATTATTGCGGGAGATCCGACCATCGGATTTTCCCGAAACCGAAACCGTTGGGTTCGCTTTGGAAATATCTTTCCAACGACACCAACTTTGCAAAGATCCAATGGTTGGATTGTCTGGAATGTTGAATTCAAAGCTGAATGAAAACAGCGCTAGAATGGGTTATATATATATAATTAAAATAAATCGAATAACGATGATGCGGTTCGTATTTTGAAATCCTAACTTCAAACGATTGTACCGGGAGATCCGACCATTGGATTTTTCCAAAACTGGAACCATTGGGTCCGCTTTGAAAAGATCTTTCCAATGATATAAATTTTTTAAAGATCCAACGGTTAGATTTTCAGATATGTGTAAATCAAATTTGGAGAAAAACAGCGCCATGGCCGCGTTATGGCCTGAAGCGTCATTTGAATAAATTGGCTATATTTAAATAAATAAAAATAGCGATATATCGTGATAAAACATTATAAATGATATGGAATGGAAATAAACCTAATTTACCCGGTTTGTTGGATATTTGATGATTGAATGTGTTTGTCGTGAAAATTACATTAATAAACTGAATTATGGATGTCAGATAATTTAACCATTGAAATGAATTGATTTGAAATTCTAAATATACGTGAATTATTTGAAAAGCCAAGTTAATTCTCATTTCCAATAATTGGTCGATGGTTAGAAGTCGAAGATATGAAGACGATGCGAGAACGAGGATCTTCACATCAAATGGATGGTACTAATGCCTTTGATGGGAGTTGCTACCCTAAGGGGTTACAGTGGTGGTGGTCCGGACGTACTTGATGATCGTTCGGATGTGCGAGGGCCTCTCTCCTGTATTGGACATACGGGGGAGGAATAAGGTGCCTCCGGTTTCGTTCATACCTAGAATGGACTTGTAAATGGATGTGTGTCTGACGTTGTAGATTGACAACGTGGCTTATAGAGATGCTGTGATCAATGCTTTTGTTGAAAAGCAGAGCTTTGTGGTTGATGATCAAAGCAGGGCTTGAATAGCTAGCTTTGTGTTTAATGTTGATTCGCGAGCCTCACACCCCGGTATAGACCAGAAACGGGGGAGGACGTTAGGGAGGACCTGCGTTTCTTTCTAGCTAGGAGTGGTGATTTGGGTTATAAACACCCGGGCATTTTACTTATGTGGAAGATGGATAGCGAGGCGCCTCAGTTTTATCGGTCGCTACTGGGCCGATGGTTTGGTCGGATATGACCAGTTTACGCCCCATAGGGCGGGGAAACGCAGTGTTCAGGCATTATAATCCACTCCGTGTTGACCAGCCCTGATGATCCAAGGTGCAGTTGCGGTTGTTCCTGAGACTCGGGCTAGACAGTCTTGAAGCGGTAAGGACGATCCCTTGCCTTGGCTCATGACGGAAATCCAATTTCCAAATACGACATCGTGCGGTTTTGATTGTATACCTATATATGGTGACATAGTGGTATGGGGCATTCATGCCGTCTATGATTGATATTTATGATTGAAATTGTTTTTGAAATATATAAACACTAGTAATAATATCAAATGATTTGTTTTAATCGTATCAAGCATATTTTGGCCATTATAAGTTAAGAACTCTATCCTCTGGTTTGTGTTGCATTGTGTGATGGGAACTGAGTCTTATAATGGCTTCATTTTTGTAAAAAGCATTGCGATGTTTAAATTATTTACTTGTTTTAAAGCACTGGCAATCCAATGGAGTAAACTTGTTCCGCGTTAGCTGCGTGGTCCTGTGATTGGCCTTATTATAAAATAAGTTAAGTAGATTTCTCATACCAGTCCCATGACTGACTCGTAGTTTATTTCACTTGCAAACTCGGGTGCCCTATTTTCTACACGGGCAGCCTTGTATTCAGGTTTTAGATGGCTCTTTCTGGATAGCTGCGGAGCTGAAGATGGATTCTATCACTCCTTTCTTTTTATGTTGTTCATCTAATGTTGTACATGTTATGTTTTGATTCCGCTGTAGACATTTTATGTAAAGCTGAACTGTATTTTTTTACTAAGTATGATCCTGTATTCTGTGTAACTCTGATGATTATGTTTATCCAGTGTATTCTATTGTACATTATCTGGTGTCTTTATTTATTCATGTTCTGTTGTTATTTGTTTATGTGTTATATTCCAAAGATTACCCTTGCCACCGTGGAACGGGGGTTTGGGGTCATCACAATGTGGTATCAGGGCTTTGGTTAAGCTTAGTTCTGGAATATAACATATTAACTAACTCGTCAGAAATAGAACCAGTAGTGTTCTAAGACGGGTTATTCATTTCATCTAGGATCAATAATATCCTAGAATGAGTGTAGCAGAATGAATTACACCCCGATAGACACATTTACATTCAAGTATATGTCTTTATGCTTTAAAAATACCTTTTCTGTCGGCCTAACACTTTGTCTTCTATTTGCAGACATTGAAAAAATGAGTGGTAGAAGTAGAAGAGGTGGGTTAGAACCAGATATTGAGGCTCTATTAATTAAGTATTGAAATCTGGGTGGAGTACTGTTCTCAGGCAATGAATCTATTATTCAAACACAAGCATGGATGCGCTCTGCAGAGAAAAATATTAAAGGTTCAAAGCTGAGAGATGATCAGAAAAGATTACTGGCATCTTAGGCACTCAAATACGAAGCTTTAATCTAGTGGGATACCGTTATTAAAGATAATCCAGAAGGTGATATCACTTGGGATAGATTCAAAGAAATTTTCACTGAAAGGTTTATTCCTCCAGAAGCAACTGAGTGGTTAAGTGATGAATTCTACTATTTGATTCAAGGGGATATGACTATTCTAGAATATCACAAGAAATTCAATGAACTTTCTCGTTTCGCCCCGCATCTAATTCAGAATCCAAAGATGAAGAATATGTGGTTTATTAACGGGCTTCAAAGAAAGTACCAAAGTAGTGTAATTGCACATGTGCAACAATCTTTTTCTGAAATGATATACATGGCTTATCAGTATGAAGATCTAGATAAGAAGGTCTTTTGGGCGGTGAAGAGGAAGTCAGTTCTAACAACAAAAGGAAATTCGAAGATGACAGCCCAGGGACAAGTACACAGCCAGAGGCAAGTACGCAGCCTGAGATAAGTATGACATCTGGGGTTAGAAAGAAGCCTAGGGTCAATAGGAAAAAGGTTAAATCAGAAAATGAACCAGTAACGACGGCCGCATGCAATAACTGCAATAAGCAAGGGCATTTGACTAGGAATTGTAAACCCTTAAAAATGCAGAAGAAGAATGGATCGAAATCCAATAAGAAGATTCGAGAGAAAAGAAAATGCAATCTTTGCCATCGGGCTGGTCATGTAAAGCAAGATTGCCGGCTATTAAAGGAATCTGAAAAGGTACATGTAAATAAAGTGGCAGAAGTTCTGGCACCCTCTTTCAGTCAAGCAAGGCCAGATGTTTTGGAAGTCACACTTACTGTCAAAAATATTCCAGTTAAAGTACTGTTTGATATAGGCGTGTCGCGAAGATTTATTGCAAAGAATGCGGTTAAGAAACTAGATTTGAATTTGAAAAAGCTCAAAACACCCATGATTGTCCATAATCCAGTTGGGGGTTCCCTCGATCTTAGTTGGATTTGCGGGGTGACTGTTTCTTTTTCCTGTTATCAGTTCCCTACCATCTCGATCGTCATGAATTCACAGAATTTGATCTTATTCTAGGATTGGATTGGTTAACCAAATATGAAGCTGAGGTTAAATGCGCCGACAGAGTCGTCAGGGGGAAGATTAAATCAGGGAATTATATAACCATTCCATGCGAAGGTCTGAATTCTAACAGAAAAGATTTTTGGTCAGCTCTGGATGCTTCCCCTACTAAAAAAGAAAATATTCTTGTTTGACGGAGAATATTCCGGTCGACATTGAAAATATTCCTTTCGTCCAGAACTATGCGGTTGTGTTCAAAGAGGTTATTTGCTTACCTCTGCATAGAGGAATAGATTTCAAAATCTCTTTAATTCTGAATGCAAGGCCAGTAGTTCACGCTATTCGAAGAATTACCTTGAAGGAAAAGGAAGAGTTAGATAATCAAACTCAACAGCTAGTATGGAAAAGTCTGATCAGACCTAGTTTCTCTGATTGGGGAGCAGCAGTGGTGTTTGTCCCAAAGTCAAACGGTACTCTTAGACTATGTGTGGATTATCGTGACTTGAATAAGCAGACATTGAAGAATAAACATCCATTGCCGCGGATTGATGATTTTTTGGATCGATTGAATGGCGCACAAGTATTTTCACGAATGGACCTAGCTATAGGTTTCCATCAACTTCGTATTGCCGAAGAGTGTGTTCCTTTGACAACATTCAGAGGTCCAAATTTATTCTACGAGTGGTTAGTAATGTCGTTCGGCTTATGTAACGCTGTAGCTTATTTTGTCAATCTAATGAACAGAGTATTCAGAGAAGTATTGAATAAATGTGTTCTGGTTTTCATTGATGACATATTGATCTTCTCTAAGTCAGAAAGCGAGCATGCAAAACATTTGGAACAAGTGTTAGAAATTCTCAGAAAGAATGTTTTAAATGCCAAATTTTCCAAATGTATATTCTGGCAAGAAGAAGTCAAGTTTCTTGGCCACATTGTATCAAAAGAAGGAATTTCTGTAGATCCCAGTAAGATTACAGCTATTCAGAATTGGAAGCAGCCAACTACGCCCATAGAAGTCCGAAGTCTTCTTGGATTGGCTAGTTATTATCGGAAGTTCATTAAAGATTTTTTGAAGATGAAACGACCCGAACTTCCCCGGTAAGGAAAGCTCGGATAGAATTGAGAGCAAGACGAATCAGAACGCAAACAGAAGAATATTTGATCGTTAACTAGAACAAATCCATCAGATTACAAGAATCTATAGAGTATAAATCAATATTACACATTTACCAAATATCAGAGATTACAATAAATTACATAGCAGCGGAAAATAATACAAACACAACTAGAAGTAATACACAGATACAGAGCTTTCCTAGTATCATTCCAGCAGTAAATCAGGATCCTGTGAATATAAATCTGCAAAACCAAAACTACTAGCTGCCCAGGTCAAAATAAGGGCACTCAGAGTTTAGGTGAAAACAATAAACTCCAGGTCAGTCATGTGACTGGTGTGAGAACTAAAACAGTTATTAGTCTATATTTTAAAGTTAGGTAAATCAAGGGACCACGCCGTATAACACGGAATGGGTTTCCTCCCAAGAACACCAGTGCATAAAACAAACAGCGCAACGCTAAATAAAGAAAAATGAAGCCGTTATAATACCCAGGTCCCATCACACAATGCAACGCAAGCCGGAGGATAGGGTTTTACCTTATAACAGCCAAAGAATGCTTGATACGCGAAATTTTATCTTTTGATTCTTAATCAGACTCCAACCGTAAATTAGTAAGAGAATGATTCCCTAAGTATTAACCCCGAAGGCCGAAACCAACATCAGACTAATACCCAGGAAACCACCCATCTTAGCACATTTCCAGTTAGTTTCTGATTTTATATACAATCATAAATATCAATCATAGACGGCATGAGCGCCCCATCCCACTATGTCGCCATATATAGGATTACAACTAAAACCGAAATGTCACGTATTGGAAGTTGGATTTCCATCTGTGAATCGAGGCAAAAGATAGTCCTCTATCGATTCAAGACTGTCTAGTCCGAGTCTCAGGAACAGAACGCATCGTCCCTTGGAGCGACAGGGCCGGTCCACCGATGTGGATTAAAATGCCTGAACACTGCGTTTCCCCACCCTTTGGGGCGTAAATGAGCCAACGAATGACTCCATCGGCTTCACATAGTCACCGATATATCCGAGGCGCCTCGCAACAGCAACAACCACATAAGTCAAACTCGTCAGGGCGTGTAAAACCACTGACGCCACCTCTAACTAGAAGGAAACGCATGCCCTCCCTAAGGTCCTTCTCCCGTTTCTGGTTCACACCAGGGTGTGAGGCTCGTGAATCCACACTACACAAAGCTATGCCACACAGGTTGTGCTTTGATCATCAACGACAAGACTCTGCTTTTCAACAGAAGCTTTGATCATTTGCATCTTTTCATGCCACACAGGCAAACCACTCCATGCAACCGATATCCATCAATCACACATAATGATATCCAATGTCAGACACATAGTCCATTTACAAGTCCGTTCTCTTGGGTGTACGGCCCAATCAAGATTATCAGTAATTATCCAAACGACGTGAAGACCTCTGGTCTTCAGCCACCGTCTTCATTTTCGACTCATCGTCGAATCAGTTATCCAAAATGGGATAAATCCGGTCTTTCCGAATAACTCGCGTATATAATAAACAAGTGTTACACAAACACAACATATGCCTCATTCCAATTCATCAGTCACTAACCGTAAATTAGCAAGAGAACAATTCCCCAAATATTAACCCCGAAGGCCGAAACCAACATCAGATCAATACCCAGGAAACCATTCAACTTAACTAATCTCCAGTTAGTTTCTAAATTTCGCATTCTTAGGGAAAGGTTCCCATTAATTTTATCAAAGATAAATTCTTCTAAATTTATTCTTTAATCTTCCTTTGAATATCACTTCAAACTAGCCAGGATTAACGAACCTTACCGAAGTAATCATTGGTTTTAATTTCCCAATCCCAACCTATTCATCCCATGAAGTAAAACTAGTAATACTTCATATCTAACACCACGGTGTTATCGATAAATTCAATTACCATTTCACGTTCAAATCTAATTAAAGATTTAACTATCGCCTGGAGCAAAACTGGTGATACTCCATTCTCGATCTTTTCAATTTCATTAAAGATTCATTAAAACTCCACTTAGTTTTAATCTTTAACTGGGTTAAAGAACCGATGTCATTTAAAACACAGTTCACGATAAACCCCAAAATCACATCACATTTCAATCAGTCCCTAACCGTAAATTAGCAAGTGAGCAATTACCTAAATATTAACCCCGAAGGCCGAAACCAACATCAGATCAATACACAGTAAACCATTCATCTTAACTAATCTTCAGTTAGTTTCTGATTTTCTTAACTCCGTTGGGTCTAAGAACAATATTATTGAAGATACCGTTCACGACAACCCAAAATCACATTCCATTAATTATTGGGTTAAAGAACAAGAGTTATTTAAACACTGTTCGTGATAAACCCAAAAATCAATACCAATTCAATTCCAATTAAATATTATTTAATTGGTACACTTCATTAAATCTAAATAAAAAGATTTAATCTTTTTCTCAACCGGGCTTAAGTACAGTGTTAATGGAGACACCATTCACGACAAACCCAAATCACATTTGATATTAAATACAAGGCTCTGAATAGAAAATATATCGGCTTATATTCAATATCAAATTCTACGACCAACAAATATCGTATTGGAAATAACGATATATATATATATCTTTCAAATTTCCATAACAACATCGGTATAATCACGAAATCCAACATCGAACTATTCCGAAGATGATTTCGCTTCTAATCCATTCCAATTTAATTATTGGAAATCCTGGTTATTTTCAAAACCATTTCAAATCCAATTTATTTATTGTAAAAATAAATAAGTTATAATTGTAGTTCAAAACTAGTTCATTTCGATAAAAATCTATTTTTATCTTTTCAAATAAGGAGTTTTTCATCCTAATTCTTCACAAATCATTTCTTATGATTTTACACAAATTATTACTATTTTTAATAATTTTATCAAGGCCCGTGCAGTCGATTTCCATCAACGGCCATCGAACTGCACTTACAGCGACCTTTTCCAAATTTGATTTGGACATAATTACAAATCCAACCATTAGATTTCAAATTTCTAATATTCGTTCGAAAGCACTTTCCGATACGAACCCAACGGTTCCGGTTTTAGGAGAATCCGACGGTAGGATCTCCCGTAATATCCATTCGAAGTCAATGGTCGAAATTCGCAAACTGCCGCGGCGCGGCGCATTCTATTCAGGCCATTATATATATAATATATATATTATATATATTTCGTCGATTTCCTTTCAAAACGTATTTTATAAATCGTTTAAATTCGTTTTCAAAATGATTTCAACTTCCTTTTCAAATTCAAATCAAAATCGGATTTTTCAATATAAATTCATTTTAATTTCATTTCAAATCGATTTCAATTCAATTCCGATTTAATTCGAATTTCAAATCTATTCAATTTAATTTGAATTTCAAATCTATTCAATTCAATTCGAATTTCAAATCTATTCAATTTAATTCGAATTTCGAAATCACTTTCAATATTCATTGAAAAATGAATAAAATCGATATAAATATCGTTCACGTCAAAATGGAGTCAATCTAATCAACACGGCTTCATATATTTCTATTTTCATTCTATTTCAAATATTTCTTTTCCAAATATTCTTATTTCAAATATTTCTATTCAAATATTTTTATTCAGATATTCTATTTCAAAACTGGAATGAGGCCCAACCAATTACCATATGATGTTAATTATATGGATTTTCTACAACACATGTATAAAATAACAACGATAAATAGTCAACCATCATCCAGAGTGCACCACACAACTGCATAAGCATTAAATATAAATAATTTGCGCTTACACAGTCTGTCAATCAATCAATTGACATACAACTAATTATTGGGATTAGAGTATGTCATATATCATCCCAATACCCGTGTGGGGTTTTCAAACAATCAAACATAGATTTTATTTGTGCAGTTGGGCGATGTGTAAAATTTAACGTCCGAATCAATATCAGTCAAATGTGTGTATATAAACAAATCATTCGATTTGTTTATATTAATTTATTTCATTTCATATACACGTTAAAAATTTTATTTTTAACTATAAAAATATTTTTTATTTCATTCCACATCACACAATCAACTACACATCAAAATCAAACAAACAAACAAACAAGCCATCCATGGTCTGTGGACGACGGGTGTCGGGTGCTACTAAACACCGTCTGCATCCTAGTATATATTTCAACTAGAAATAAATTAAAGGTGAGGAGTTCTCACATTGGGGATCCACTCCGCCATCCTTTATTTCTGAATGGTTCAGATTTGAATTTAATTCCTGTCGGTTCCATCACACTCTGTTTCCCTCTGTTCATAGTAAAAATCACATTTCAATCATTCAGTTTTATATATAAAAATCATATTTTTACATCGCTCTACTTCTAATAAAGATTATATTTTTATATCAAAGATATTTATATTTTCAAATCAAAGATATTTTTATTTTCAAATCAATGAGATTTATATTTTTAAATCAAAGAGATTTATATTTTTCTACAACAATGCTATTTTACTTTCAAACCAATTCTATTTTATTTTCTAAACCAATTCTATTATATATATTTTAAACCAATCCTATTTTATATATTTTCAAAAAGGTGTTATTTTTATTTTTCAAAACAATGCTATTCATTTATTTAAAAACAAAACATTAAATAATTTTATTTTTAAAGACAATGCTATTTTACTACAAAAACAATGTATAATTTTCAGTTTTATAACAGTGAAAAAGGATCACCTTATCTCTTTGTTTCTCCTTCAGACCGTCGCTCCATGTCTTCAAAACTGGACATATCTTTCAACTTCTAAAGTGAAATCTCAGTTTCTTACATCCGTTAGAAAGATATCATCAAACAGATTTAGATATTTCTAGTTTTGTCCAATTCCGACTTAAAACGAATTCTGTATATTCATTTGAAATTCGAAATCGAAAATTCAAACTACCGCACCTTTTCATGCTCGTTATATAATTAAAATAAATTTATTCGTTTTAACTTCATCGAAAATAAATTTTTCGTCGTTATTATTTTAAATAATTCATTTTAAATAATCAAAATTCATTAAAATAGCCAAAATAAAAATTTTAAATTGGCTCTATTACAATCTCCTCCACTTAAAACTTTTCGTCCCCGAAAAGGAACGAAGCCGAAAGTTGTTTAACTAATCAACTCAACTTTCATTATTTTCATTATGGCTTAAGTTCGTCAACTTTTTAGTTTCTAAGAACTTTTCAAATCTTTCAAAAATTCGGCTAACACCCTAAATTTTCGAAAAATTTCGCCATAACCTCCCTTGCACCGGGGACTTCGGGATATTTCATATAGCCTCCCATAGCCTTCTTCAATCCAAAAGAAAAAGAAAAGGCTAAGCGGCTAGCCAATCGGCTCATAAAATCATCATCACCCAAACAAAACAGTAAATTATGGTAAACATGTACCTATTTGTTGGGCAAACAATTTTATTCTTCTGCTCTTGCCTACTTGCTATGACCTGTTCAATGTAAGTACACGTATGTGCATGCAAATGCGGCTAATTTTCAATACATTCACTATTTGATATAATTTGGTTAAAGGTTCAACATTTAATTTATCAAACAATAATCAAACAACACAACCATCAATCATTTAGTGAATTATCATTTCAAATTCATAATTTTGATATATAGTCCAAAAATCAGATTTTTGATGCCAAATCACAACAATAGGCCCTATCTAGCTTTGGTTCTCACACCAGTCTAATGGAAATATATAGACATCTCAGTTTCGAAGCTCGAACATAAATGCTGATAATGTTTCGAACCACCATCAGAACATCTCTGGGCTACTAGATTGCGATTCTATATCTATCCAGTATATTTGGGACTTCGTATACACGCTAGCTAGGCGTATATGCAAAATCTTCATATACTAGATTGTCCAAATCAATTTAAAATAAATTATTCAAATATGTATAATTGAATTTAACTTTCAAAACAAAATTTGTTTTCATTTTAAAAATATACTCTTCACACTCGTTCTAGGATACTACTGATCCTATCTCTAACGAGTCATTCTAATTGGATATTACTAATCCAATATCTGATGAGTTCTTTCGTTTGGTTCTAACGTGTCTTGTTCTCCGAGCTTTGTAAACCAAAGCTATGATACCAAATTGAAACGACCCGAACTTCCTCGGCAAGGAAAGCCCAGATAGAATTGAGAGCAAGATGAATCAGAACGCAAACAGAAGAACATTTCATTGTTAACTGTAATGACCCGGAAAATCTGAACCAATTTAAAATTTTTAAATTGGCTATTTTAGTGGATTTTAAATATTTAAAATAAATATTTTAAAGAATAACGATGAAAAGTAATTTTGAATCGACATTTGAAAACGAATATAATTAATTCTAATTATAAACAAGGCCTGAAATGGTGCGGTAGTTTCAAATTTTCATTTCAAACTTTAACTGACTGTACTGGGTGCAAAACAAAACGGATTTGAGTGAAACCAAAAATATTTAAATCTGTTAGTGAATACCTTTCTAACGAATCTAAAATATTGAAGTTTCATAGTAGGAAGCAAAAGTTATGGCCAAATGAATTTTGAGAAAGGTCGCTATAGAGTTTATATAGCCCGTGAAAATGGCCATTTTGCAAACGACCACGGAATTCGACGAAACCACTTTTGTTGGATCCGGAATGTTAAATTATTGCTAGGTTTCAAATTTCATAATTTTTGTAGCTAGTATGTGAGCGTGGCAAAGGAAAATGTGTTTGGTCGATTTCTATTAAATTGGATCGGCCAGAAAAGGGCCATTTTTCAAACTGTCTCAGAATTCGACGAAACTAGTTTTGTTGGGACCGTATCGTCAAAACATAGCCAGATTTATTTTTCTAGAATTTTTAGAGTCAGTACGTGGCCCCGGTAATTTAAAATGTACGTTTAAATTAAAAATAAATTGAATTATGTTTTAATTTAAAGGAAAACTGATCGGAACGGTCGAATTGGCTAGCGGGAAATATCCAATTGTGATCGGAGTGGGGTATTTAGCTAGCGGCAACAGTCGTTGGGTTTTATTTGGGGTTCGGGAGAAAAACTTCACTTTAAAACAACAAAAAGAAAAATAATAATATAATTTTCTATAAAGGGGGGGTGGGGCGCAACTAAAAGCCCTAACCCTAATTTGCCTGTAACCCGCCGCCAGGCAAAAATTGATGGCCCCGAATGCTCCAACGCTCTCCTCCAAAATTACCCTTGATCTCTTCAAATTAAACCGGAATTCAACACGAAAATTAAAGAGCATTTCGAGCTCGTCAGTTTGATACGGCTATGATGAATAACAGGGTTGAAATCATTGAGCAATCTTCGCTCAAAGTGGGCGGTTTTGAAGCGTTTTCCTGGGTGGTATGGCCCACCGAGTTGGGTGTGGGAGAGGGTGGAGGGCCACCGCGAGCGGGGCTTCGGCGTGGCAACTTCGGATGAGTCTCTGGCACTTCGAGGTGGCCTGCGCGAGGGAGGAAAAGGATCGTGGGTCATGGGTTTTGGTAATCGCAGAAACGAACGGGGAAGAAGGGTATGAAGGAGATTAATTAATTTAATTATTAATTAATAAATAATTAGTTTAATGAATGTAAATAATACCATAACTTTTACATACGAGGTCGGAAAAATGCAAACTTGGATCCGTTGCGATCGTGGGGACGAGAGCATTGCAACAAAACTGGTCGCGTCCAAAACAGAGAACGTCAAAATTTCAAGCAATTTCGAATCCAAACAGAAATTCAGAAATGGAAACCAATGTGAGAATTCTCTCACTTTAAATTTTCTGTACAGTTATTTATTTAGTAACTGCATATATGAACTGTTCTCCATCATCCACAGACCATGGGCGACTTGTTTGATTGTATTCTATGTGAAAATTGATCGTGATGTGAAATGAATTATATATATTAGAAGTGTATGAAATATATATATATTGAAAGTGAAAATATCGTATATATTGAAAGTGAAAATATTATATATATATATATTAGAAGTGTATGAAATATATATATATATATATTGAAAGTGAAAATATCGTATATATTAGAAGTGTATGAAATATATATATATTGAAAGTGAAAATATCGCATATACTGAAAATGAAATATATATATATATATATATTGAAAGTGAAAATATCGCATATACTGAAAATGAAATATATATATATATTGAAAGTGAAAATATCGCATATACTGAAAATGAAATATATATATATATATATATTGAAAGTGAAAATATCGCCTATACTGAAAGTGAAAATATCGTATATACTGAAAGTGAAAATATCGTATATATGAAAAGTGAAAATATCATATATATATATATATATATATATATGAAAAGTGAAAACGATATATATATATATATATATATATATGAAATGTGAAAACGATGTATATATGAAATGAAAACGATATATATATATGTATGAAACGTGAAAATGATTTGATTGTTAAAAATATAATTTTTAACATATATATATACACTGTATAAAATTGTCATGTATATGAAATATTCGACTTTGATATAAAATAGAAAATAAATTCAAATTGAACTGAATAGAAAATGAATTCGAATTGAATTGAGTAGAAAATGAATTCGAATTGAATTGAATAGAAAATGAATTCGAATTGAATTGTATTTGAAATTTAAATTGAAATGAAATCGATTTGAAATGAATTTAAAACGAATTTATATTGGAATATTCAATTTTGATTTGAAATTGAATATGAAGTTGAAACCGTTTTGAAAATGAATTTAAAATGATTTATAAAGCACGTTTTGAATTGAAATCGACGAAGTATATGTATTATATATATTATATATATAATATATAATGGCCTGAATAGAACGCGCCGCGCCGCAGCAGTTCGCGAATTTCGACCATTGACTTCGAATGGATGTTGCGGGAGATCCGACCGTCGGATTCTCCTGAAACCAGAACCGTTGGGTTCGTATCGAAAAGAGCTTTCTAATGAATATTAGAAATTTGAAATCTAACGGTTGGATTTGGAATTATGTCCAAATCAAATTTGGAAAAGGTCGTTGTAAGTGCAGTTCGATGGCCATTGATGGAAATCGACTGTACGGGTCTTGATAAAATTATTAAAAATAGTAAAAATTTGTGTAAAATCATAAGAAATGATTTGTGAAGAATTGGGATGAAAAAATCCATATTTGAAAAGATAAAAATAGATTTTTATCGAAATGAACTAGTTTTGAACTAGAATAATAATTTGTTTATTTTTAAAATAAATAAATTAGATTTGAAATGGTTTTGAAAATAACCAGGATTTCCAATGAATGAATTGGAATGGATTTGAATTGAAATTATCTTTGGATATTTTCGATATCGGACTCTGTGATTATACAGATATCGTGATGGGAATTTGGAAGATATCGATATCGTTATTCCCGATATGATATCTGTTGGTTTCAGGATTTGATGTTGAATATAAGTCGATACTATCTCTATTCAAAACCTTATATTTAATGTCAAATTTGATTGATTGATTGTTTGGATTGTGCTCGACCAGATTATGAGCAGATTATGCTTTTACATTTAGCATTGGGTTGGGTTGAAAATATCTGTGTGCTAACGCCTTGTGAAACACATCACGATTTGACGATAAGGTGTTTAGCGATGTTGTGTTTATTTCAAATTTAATGAATGATTGTGAAATGATATTTTTCTTAAGTGAAAAGAAATGTATTCCCGATTTTGGACAGGGAATGTTTTATAAAAAATGTTTTATAAAACTGAAAGGATTTCGAAGCCCAAAACCCGATGATTTCTAAAATGATTTAGAAATGTATTATTATATGTTACATTGTGGTTCATCGCATATTCGATTAGTTGCTATTGATGATGTATCTGTTTGGTGGCGGAGAATTTATTCTCTTGCTTAACACCCTTCTTTGAGACGTACGAGCTCAAAGGTTATGTGATTAATAGTGACTGATCATATGTGTGAATTACTGATGTGAAGTACTATATTTTGAAAGTACTTGTGATTATTATGTTGTGAAATGATTTTCCCTACTTCGGGATATGAAATGATTTAGTATATGGCTAAATAGTCGGATGACCCTGAGACTAAAAGTATGGGTGAGAGGTCGGTGTAGCCTGCCCCTATGTGGGGTAGGTGCATCGTCGGTGTAGCCTACTCCTATGTGGGGTAAGTGCACATTTATATATCGAGTTGCGAGGTGCGTACCCTTTGCCTTGTCGATGGGGAGCACGATATTTGGTTGCATACTTGTTTGTATGAATTGTTATGTTTTGTAATTCATATTTTCAGAGGATTTGATTTGAGCTCCCGAAGTGAAATCTACTTTGATATAGAAAGTTAGATATGTATTTCAAATGATTTGAAATAAGAAATCGGGAATAAAATCTAAAGGAATAATTTCTGTAAATTGAATTGGATTTAGAAAATCTAAGTGTAGTGATTAATCTAAGTGGGTAGATTGGGATATTGCATGTTGATTGATGCATAGTAGATCCATATATCTATATTGATTGTTGTTTATACACTGGTATTCATGGGGGTAAACCCGTTCCGCGTTAGCGGCGTGGTCCCGTGATATGCCATATTACTAAATAAGTTAATTATAACTATGTAGAGTTTCTCACACCAGTCCCATGACTGACCTGTAGTTTGCTTTTCCCTTGCGAACTCGGGTGCCCCTATTTTACACACGGGCAATCGAGTAGTTTTATTTTGCAGATTTATGAGCAGGATTCTGGATTGAAGCTTTAAGCTGTGTCCAGGCATTTACAGTCTTCCGCTGTGTAGTTTATATTTCCGCTGTGTATTGTATCACATCTATTGTAAAATTAATCTTCTGCTGTATTATATTTCAATATACTCTGATATTCTGTACTCTGATGTAACATTATTATGATGTTTATAGAAGTCTTCTGTTATTTGTTCTGATGTGTTGTATACCCAGAGTTAGCGTATGCGGGATTCGAACGGTCTTGGTCGATTTAGCGATCGATCAGGTCCGAGCGAAATCCGTGTCGTTACATTAACTACAACAATTCCATCAGATTACAAGATTATACAGAGTATAAATCAATATTACACATTTACCAAATATCATAGATTACAATAAATTACATAGCAGCGGAAAATAATACAAAACACAACTAGAAGTAATACACGGATACAGAGCTTTCCGAGTATCGTTCCAGCTGTAAATCAGGATCCTGTGAATATAAATCTGCAAAACCAAAACTACTAGCTGCCCATGTCAAAATAAGGGCACCTAGAGTTTAGGTGAAAACAATAAACTCCAGGTCAGTCATATGACTGGTGTGAGAACTAAAACAATTATTAATCTTTATTTTAAAGTTAGGTAAATCAAGGGACCACGCCGTATAACACGGAACGGGTTTCCTCTCAAGAACACCAGTGCATAAAACAGACATCACAATGCTAAATAAAGAAAAATGAATCTGTTATAAGACCCAGGTCCCATCACACAATGCAACGCAAGCCGGAGGATAGGGTTTTACCTTTATAATAGCCAAAGAATGTTTGATACGCGAAATTTTATCTTTTGATTCTTAATCAGACTCCAACCGTAAATTAGTAAGAGAACGATTCCCTAAGTATTAACCCCGAAGGCCGAAACCTACATCAGACTAATACCCAGGAAACCACCCATCTTAGCTCGTTTCCAGTTAGCTTCTGATTTTATATACAATCATAAATATCAATCATAGACGGCATGAGCGCCCCATCCCACTATGTCGCCATATATAGGATTACACTAAAACTGAAACGTCACGTATTGGAAGTTGGATTTCCATCTGTGAACCGAGGCAAAAGATAGTCCTCTACCGATTCGAGACTGTTTAGTCCGAGTCTCAAAAACAGAATGCATCGTCCCATGGAGCGACAGGGCCGGTCCACCGATGTGGATTAAAATACCTGAACACTGCGTTTTCCCGCCCTTTGGGGCGTAAATGAGCCAACGAATGACTTCATCGTCTTCACATAGTCACTGATATATCTGAGGCGCCTCGCAACAGCAACAACCACATAAGTAAAACTCGTCAGGGCGTGTAAAACCACTGATGCCACTTCTAACTAAAAGGAAACGCATGCCCTCCCCGAGGTCCTTCTCCCGTTTCTGGTTCACACCGGGGTGTGAGGCTCGCGAATCCACACTACACAAAGCTATGCCACACAGGCTGTGCTTTGATCATCAACCACAAGACTGTGCTTTTCAACAGAAGCCTTGATCATTTGCATCTTTGCATGCTACACAGGCAAACTGTAAGGACCCGTAACTTCCCTGTGAAGGAAAGAGCGGATACATTGAGAACAGGACAAATCAGAACGCAGACGGAAGAACATTTCATTGTTATTACAACAATTCCATCAGATACAAGAATATACAGATTATAAATGAATAAATTACATTCGATAAATATCAGAGATTACAATAAATTACATAGCAGCGGAAAACAGTACAAAACATAACTGAAAGTAATACACGGATACATAGCTTTCCAAGCATCGTCTCAGCTGTAAATCAGGACCCTATGAATATAAATCTGCAAAACCAAAACTATTAGCTGCCCGTGTCGGAAATAGGGGCACCCAGAGTTTAGGTTAAAACAATAAACTCCAGGTCAGTCATGTGACTGGTGTGAGAACTAAAACAGTTATTTAAAACATTACTTTAAAAGAGAGTAATTCAAGGGACCACGCCGTATAACACGGAACGGGTTTCCTCCCAAGAATACCAGTGCATAAAACAAACAGCGCAATGCTCTTTGAAAAAATGAAGCTATTATAAGACCTAGGTCCCATCACACAATGCAACACAAACCGGAGGATAGGGTTTTCCCTTATAATAGCCAAATAATGCTTGGTATGTTTAAAACAAATCATTTGATACTATTATAGGTGTATAGTGTCAAAACAATTTCAATCATAAATATCAATCATAGACGGCATGAGTACCATATATCATGTCGCCATACTAGTTCTACAATTAAAACCGCAATATCACGTATTGGAAATTGGATTTTCGTCATGAGCCGAGGCAAGGGGCAAGCTCCTCTCCGCGTTCGAGACACTCTAGCAAATGTCCCAGGACCCCACTCTGATCCTTGGAATCGGCTGGGCCGGTCCTCACCTAACTTTGGAGGATTAGTTATTCCTGAACACACGTTTCCCGGTCCTTACAGACCTATATCCGAGGCGCCTCGCATTCCAACAACCACATAGGTGAAAAGTATATAAATGTCAGGGCTGGTAAGTCACTGACACCACCCTAGCTACAAAGAAACGTCGTGCTCTCCCAGCGGTCCGTCTCCCGTTTTTGACTCATACCGAGGTGTGAGGCTCGCGAATTCACGTTATACACAAAGCTATGCCACACAGGCCGTGCTTTGATCATCAACCACAAGACTTTGCTTTTCAACAGAAGCTCTGATCAATTGCCACTTACGCGTGCCACACTGGCAATTCACTCCATGCGACTGATGTCCATCGATATACAACCTCTAAGCTCGTACGTCTTAGAGAAGGGAGTTAAGCAAGAGAATAAATTCTCCGCCGCCAAACAGATGTATATTTAATAGAGATCAATCAACACAGAATAAAATCCAATGTCAGACACATAATCCATTTACAAGTTCGCTCTGGGTCTGAACGAAACCGGAGGCACTTTCCTCGCATATCCATCCATCTCCAAGTACGTCTGGACGATCACCAACTGTTTCTCTCATCTTGGGTGTACAGCCCAATCGAGATCATCAGTAATCACCCAGACGATGTGAAAACTTCCGGTCTTCAACCACCGTCTTCATCTTCGACATCTCGTCGAATCGGTTATTCAGAATGGGTATAACCCGGCCTTTCCGAATAACCCACGTATATGATAAACAAATGTTACACAAACACAACAAACGCCTCATTCCAATTCAGAATATTCTTCTATTCACAAAATCACATTCTTAGGGAAAGGTTCCCATTAATTTTATCCAAGATAAATTCTTCTAAATTTATTCTTTAATCTTCCTTTGGATATCATTTCAAACTAGTCGGGATTAGCGAACCACACTGAAGTAATTATTTATTTTATTTCCCAATCCCAACCTATATATCCCATGGAGAAAACTGGTAATGCTCCATATCTAACACGACAGTGTCATCGGTAAAATTAATTACCATTTCACGTTCAAATCTAATTAAAGATTTAACTATCGCTTTGGAGCAAAACTGGTGGTACTCCACTCTCGATCACCTTTCAGATTTGATAATTTAATTTATCAATTCACTTTTTAATCTAATTAAAGATTCATTAAAACTCCACTTAGTTTCAATCTTTTCAAAAATCAATATCCTGCCTTAAACTGGGTTAAAGAACCAATGCCATCTAAAACACGATTCACGAAAAACCCAAATCACATTCGATATTAAATACAAGGCTCTGAATAGATAATATATCGGCTTATATTCAATATCAAATTTTGAAACCAACATATATCGTATTGGAAATAACGATATAAAATATATGTAACACCCCACCTCCGCTAGGGTCACTTACAAAGGGAATGCACTAGGTTTGGTGAAGCATTATCGAGGTAAACATGCACAGAATTATTACAAGACAGAACATATATAAAACAGCGGAAGTAAAACAAATTTCATTACCTTATAAAATAAGGTCTAAAGCCTTTTACATCAAAACCTGTCTTGCAATAGTAAAGAAGCATAAAACCATTTCATAAATTATTCCCCAAGTAAAACAGTAAAGTAGCCATAGCCAAGAAAAGTCCAAGCCATGCGCGATGACCTTCAAGCAGAAGAAGTCCGAACTAGATAACAGTGTTTCCTCCCTGAAACCTGGGGGAGAACGGAAGACAAAGAGGCGAAACAAAACGGGGCCAGTAATAAAGACTAGTAAGTCCTATCTACTTCCAGTATAAAAACAGGTAAAGGTAACATGACATGCATAAACTGAAAGTAAACATAAGGATGACTACAAGATAGATAAACTAAACCAGGGTAACAGGCTGAACTACTGTAGCAAGGTAAACTAAGATATCATGATAAACTACGGTGTCATGATAAATCAAGGTATCACATCATCAGGTTTCTATCAAGTATACTATCCCAAGGTATCTATCCTGTATACCATCCCATGGTGTCTATCACGTATACCATCCCAGGGTATTTATCATGTATAATTGCTCTACACCTCTCGTACTAGTATCCCAACCCGCGTCATGTGTCAACTATGAATGTCCCTTGCCCAATGTCATGTAATGGTCCATGTCAACCTAATATATATAGCATATGTAGGTTTTCCCAACTCGTATGTTTCTTTCCATGTATAAGTTCAGTCCTTTGCCGTAGGCCATACGGGCTTTCCCATGTAAACATTTTATCCTTGAGGTTATTTTGGACTGCTACCCTTGATCTGGTTATGTTTTCTTACCATGAACTATCGCGTGTTCACTTAGGATTTATGTCACCTAGGACCACTAGGGATTATGCTACCTAATGAACGTTTCCGTGTCTCGGTTTGGGTTCAGCCACCTAGGGCCACTAGGGATTATGCCACCCGTCAACCGCGCCCTTTATCCCGCATATGTATCGTGAATCGTTTTCCATGTCTAGACGCACATGTTCCTCAATGTGCCATCCGAGTTCCGTGCCAGGGAAAATCAAGAAATACGGAACTCGGTCGGGAGCTTTAAGTCGTCTGCTGATGCAGATATCAAGGTCTGTTTTTGTACCCGTGGCTATGGTCCCACGTAACCCCTCCCTCAACTACTGAAAGGCAATCCAAGAAAAATCATGTATGAGAACTACATCCCGACCCCACTATAGCCCCACTTTCCTATGGGCCAACCTCACCCATGACTCGATAGCAAGAACATGGTCTGTTGGGAGTTCTCTGCCTTTCCGTTCGTACATGATTGACTAAAGATGGTAGGTAGTCGGCGACGTGCTATCCAGGGCAAAATCAAGTATCGTCGACTCCACGCTAATCCATCCCAGTCTTTAGGTCGCTCGCATAGCAACCAAGGCATACTCTTGGCTCTTCTATCGCAGACCTTAACCTCTGTGAGGCCGGGTTTCATGGACCACCTGCCACCTCACGGAGGGATACCAAGAGTACCCTCACATCTCCCGAAGCTACCACTTCGTCACCCAGTTCGTTGGAGCCTTTATCCAAGTCGGATAATTTGCTCCTCCTCGTGTGTTTAAGCAATGAACTACCATATCGGGTTGCTCATCCATTTATGAACTAGTCCCATGTCCTTAGCTAAGAATTATTACTTAGTTATACTTAACTAAGGTTTACCACTTAGCTTCTTTTCCCCCGTTACCCTTGATTAACCACGATTTTCTACCTAGTTCCTCTAACTAGGGTTTTGTCTATTGGGTTAGGTGTTGTTATTCAGGTTCATGACTTAGCCCACCTACGAATCATGTCAAGATTGGCTAACTTTTTAAGTTCAAGGTTTAGCCCTACAAGTTGGTTAAGTGTACTAAGAAGCTCATGACTTAACCCTATCAAGTCAAATTGGTTAAGTATTTATTTGTCTTAACCCTATCAGATTATCATGTTAGATTGATTAAGCATAGATTATCTTAATCCCATCAGATTATTGAGTCAGATTGGTTAAGTATAGGTTAACTTAACCCCATCCACTAATCGTATTACAATGGTTAAGCCTAATTTAAAAGGTCTTATGACTTAACCCTACCAGGTCCACATATTAGATTGGTTAAGTGTAGGTTACTTAACCTCATCAAATCATCATGTATAATTGGTTAAGTGTAAGTTACTTAACCCCATTAAATTATCATGTTAAGTTGGTTAAGTATTGGTTACTTAACCTCATTGAATTACCAAGTTTAGATTGGTTAAGTGCTTAACTTAACCCCATCGAATTACCGTGCTTAGATTAGTTAAGTGAAGGTTAATTAACCCCATCTAATTACCGTGTTTAGATTAGTTAAGTCTAAGTTACTTAACCTCATCTAATTACCAAGTCGGCTTAGTTAAGTGCAAATCACTTAACCCCATCGAATTTACCGTGTTAGATTAGTTAAGTATGGATTACTTAACCTCATCTAATTACCGTGTTTAGATTAGTCAAGTATAGGTTACCTAACCCCATCCCCTAATTGTCTTATATGGTTAAGTGTCATTAAGGAACCAAGTCCGGTTTAACTTAACCTACCCATTCGTGTCATATCGGTTAAGTGTCATTAATCAAAATTACTTAACCTTTTCATGTGGCATTAATTAGATTAATGCACCTCAACCTCTCACATTAGACCTTGTTGTGGTTACTAGTTAAGCCGGGCGGGTCCGGGTAGATTTACACCACAACCTAGTCTAACCTCGGGTTTTAAGTGCTACATGACCAACTACCCACATTGGGTCCTATTGTTTGTAGCCACTAGTTAAGCCGGGCGGGTCCAGGTAGATTTATGCTACAAACTAAACCCAACCTCGAGTTGGCCACTTTCATGTTTGGTCTAGTGTCTTATTACACTTACAACCCACCCATGTCTAGTTCAAGTTCCATGTTTTCCCCACGTGTCATGACCATATTTAAATGTATCATGAATGTCATGTTCTCATGTAAACCCCATGTCAAGTTTTTCATGTCATACCCACGTTTTTCCTAAGCTACCCAAACGTATTTCCAACCCAAGTGGAAGCGAGTCACATAGTAGGGTATTATGCCAACATATTGGCCACAAACATGCATAGTATCATAAGGGGATTTGGCCACAAACATGCATAGTATCATAAGGGAATTTGGCCACAAGCATGCATAGTGTCATAAGGGAATTTGGCCGCAAACATGCATAGTGTCATAAGGGAATTTTGCCGCAAACATGCATAGTGTCATAAGGTAATTTGGCCACAAA
The DNA here is from genome assembly GCA_030737875.1 of Allium sativum. Lineage (NCBI taxonomy): Eukaryota > Viridiplantae > Streptophyta > Magnoliopsida > Asparagales > Amaryllidaceae > Allium > Allium sativum. The sequence continues at coordinate 548,160,383 of CM060912.1, read as the reverse complement.
TATGCATAGTATCATAAGTGAATTTGGCCACAAACATGCATAGCATTCAAAGTTAATTTGGCCACAAACATGCATAAGCCCCAAAGTCAAGTCTTTGCCCATGTTTCACAAGTCAAGTGGTTCCCAAAGGTTCATGCTAACATTTCATAGATAAAGATTCAAACTTGCAAGATATACTAGGTTAAACATAACATGAATGGCATGATTAAGTCGCTACAACTTAGCCCAAGGTCATAGATCATAGAAAAGGGGCAAATTTAGGTTCACATAAGCTAGCATACTTATGTTTCATCGCATTTTATCCCATGTCACATTAGAACCACCGTTAGAATCTACAAGTAGCTAGAACTTACATACCGAGGCTTAGGGAAGGATTATGCATCGTCGTGACAAAGAAAGGTGGCTCCTTTGATGAAGAACCGTCATGAAATCGCCGTAGCAACGTTGATCGAGCCTCGATTTGGTGTAGCAAGCTTGCACCTTTCGATTCGGATCCGATTTGCATGCATAGTCTTTTGGAGTTGGAGATGGAGGCCATGATCACTTGGCATTTGGGCAGCACTTCGTGGCATGAGAGAGTTTGAGTGATTTAGGTTAGGGGGTTAGGGTCTTTTTATAGAGTTTAGGAGCATTTTAGGCCATAGGATTAACCCTAGATCGAATCCAAGCCATCCAAAATCGTCACAAGCCTCCAAAACCGAGCCAACATGACAAGCAGGTGCACCAGGTCGGGGTTCTACAGGGGGGGTCGACACAGAGGTCGACACCCATGTCGACCCCCTGGGGAGGGGTCGACACCCATGTCGACATGGGTGTCGACCCTGAGTGTCTGGCGGGAATTTTCCCGCCTCTCTTTTTGGGCTGAATTTCAAATCTGTTTATGGATTTGAATTTTCGTGAAACTTCGTTGGGCCTTAACTGGGTCATACGGACTCCGATTTACGAAATTTCGGACTCTATTTCGCGTATTTTTCCGAGACGAACGCAATGGCACAACCCGTTTATTCTGATTCAGATTTTATAATTTAATTCTACCTTGATTCTTGTCTTAACACGTTGTTTAAAATTTGGGTTGTTACAATATATCTTTCAAATTCCCATAACAATATCTGTATAGTCACGAAATCCAACATCAAAATATTCCGAAGATAATTTCGATTCAACTCCATTCCAATTCACATATTGGGAATATTGAATATTTTTAACATCACTTTCAAATTCAATTTATTTATTTCAAAAATAAATTGATTTTAATTCTAGTTCAAAACTAGTTCATTTCGATAAAAATCTATTTTTATCTTTTCAAATATGGAACTTTTCAGCCCAATTTTTCCCAAATCATTTCTTATGATTTTACACAAATTATTAATATTTTTAATAATTTTATCAAGGCCCATACAATCGATTTCCATCAACGGCCATCGAACTGCACTTACATCGACCTTTTCCAAATTTGATCTGGACATAATTCCAAATCCAACCGTTAGATTTCAAATTTCTAATATTCATTGGAAAGATCTTTTCGATACGAACCCAACGGTTCCGGTTTTAGGAGAATCCGGCGGTCGGATCTCCCGCAACGTCAATTCGAAGTCAATGGTCGAAATTCACGAACTGTCGCGGCGCGGCGCGTTCTTTTCAGGCCATTATATATATATAATATATATTACGTTGATTTCCTTTTAAAACGAATTTTATAAATAGTTCTAAATTCGTTTCAAAAACAATTTCAACTTCATCTTCAATTTCAAATCGATTTGATTTCAATTCAATTCGAATTCATTTCAATTTTATTTAATTCGAATTCAAATTCGTTTCAATTCAATTCTAATTCTAATTCATTTCAATTCAATTCAATTTGAATTTACCTTCTATTTAATTCAATTCGAATTCATTTCAAATTGAGTTCAATCCAATTTCAGTTCGTTTTAAATTTCATTCAAAACGATTTCAATTCGTTTTAATTCAATTTCAATTTCAATTCATTTCTATTCAATTCGAATTCAAATTCACTTTCTGTTCAATTCGAATCGAATTCATTTTCTATTCGATTCGAATTCATTTCAAATTGATTTAATAAAATTTCAATTTGAATTTTAATCTAATTTAATTTGAATTTCATTTTAAAATATTAAATTTTGAAATCACTTTCCAATATTCATTATAAAACGAATAAAATCGATATAAATATCGTTCGCGTCAAAATAACGCATCTCTAATCAACACGGCTTTATATTTCTCAAAAACTTCTTTATTCTATTCAACAAATGAATATATATATTCCATTCAACACATGAATCTATATTTCTTTCAACACACAACTAATCTCAACACATGAATACTGTCAACACATCACTATTTTTGTTATGTAAAATATTTTATAAAACTATGGTATATATCGTTTGATTTTAATTAGACTCCGCCGTGAAGTAGTTCTAATTTTAAATATGATAAAGTTGTAAATTTTATTGTATAAAATATTTTACTCAACACATCAATAGTTTCAACTCATGAACATCGTCAACACATGACTATTTTTATATTCAACACATGAATTTTCTTTTATAATATTCATTATTTTCCCGATTGGAATGAGGCGCAATAAATACCATATAATGTTAATTATATGGATTCCATACAACACATGTATATAATAGCAATGATAAACAATCAACCATCATCCAAGGTGCACCACACAACTGCACAAGCATCAAATATAAATAATCACTGCTTACACAGTCTATCGACCAATCGATCGACATACAATTAAATAATTGGGATTAGTGTACGCCAAAATTTCATCCCAACACCCGTGTGGGGTTTCAAATCAACAAACACAGATTTTTATTTGTGCAGTTGGGCGATGTGTAAAATTTATCGTCCCAATCAATATCGGTCAAATCAGCGTATATAAACAAATCGGCCGATTTATTTATAACTATTTATTTACTCACATTCACGTTAAAAATTATATTTTTAACGATAAAATATTTTTAACTATATAAATATTTTATTTCCTTTCAACACAAGAATATTTTATTATCGATTTCATATCAACATCACAAACAATTTTCACAACACATCAATCAAACAAACAATCCATCCATGGTCTGTGGATGACGGGTGTCGGGTGCTGCTAAGCACCGTCTGCATCCTAGTATATATATATATATATATATATATATATATATAACTAGAAAAAGAAATTTAGAGTGAGAAGTTCTTACCGATAGCTAATCCAATACCACGACACTTTCAATGTAGGGAATCATCACTGTTCTCGCCTTTTGTCACTTTCGTTGCCCGTAGCCACTACATATATAAAATTCACATTTTTATATTGTTATTCAATATATAAAAATTGAATTTTCACTTCGCTATCCAATATATAAAAATTGAATTTTTACTTCGCTATTCAATATATAAAAATCGAATTTTTACTTTGTTATTCAATATATAAAAATCAAATTTTTACTTCCCTGTTCAATAGATAAAAATTCTATTTTTACACTGCTACTATATAGATAAAAATTATATTTTTACCACACTATTCTCTATATAAAGATTTCGCCTTTTCAAATACAAAAATTTCGCCTTTTCAAATATAAAGATTTCATCACTATAAAAATCACCTCTTTATTTCAACGTATATATAATAAAAATCAGATTTTTATTTCGCTACATATACAAAGATGATATTTTTATATTCTCTATATTTATAAAAATCACTTCTATATATTTATGAAAATCACTTCTATATATTTATCAAAGATCTAATCTTCTCAGCGTTAAAAATGAAACCTTTTTGCTTTTAAAAATCAAACCTTTCTGCTTTTAAAAATCAAACCTTTCTTATGAACTTTAGCGAATAAAAATATAAACTTTAACAATCTAAAAATATAGACTTTCTAATATCAAAAATCAGTTTTTTCACATTAATCTAACTAAATAAATTAAATAATAAGAAATAAAAAGGAAAAACTCACAGTAATTGGTCGAGAGGGGGGCAATGGTTCAACGCGAAAGGAGGGAGAGAACGGAGGAAGACAGGGGGAAGGGAAGGAGCGGAGGGCGGAGCTGCTCCGGTGGTTGCCGCTCGGCGAGGGGGAGGGCGCATCGTGCGGCGTGGCAAGGTGGTGGCTGCGTCGTGCGATTTGATTTTTTTTCTGTTCTTTCGTTCAGAAATGAATCGGGGGGGGGGGGGGGGGCTGAGTAGTAAAGGAGGAGAGAGGTTTTAATTTTATTTTATTATTTTAATTTCAAATGGTTGACTTTTACATACGACCTCTAAACGAGGCCCACCGCCTGTCGTCCATAGTGTTTCACCCCCATTCCGAACACAATGGGATATGTACCATAAGCTGATTCGACTGTTTCGATCAGTTTCCGTCAAAATCAAAATATAACACTATATATTGAATTTGAATGCGCATTTCAATTTACCGGGGTCACATACTAACTCTATAAATCCCAGAAAAATATTTTCTAGCTTCGTATTGACGATACGGTCCTAACAAAACTAATTTCGTCGAATTCTGAGACCGTTGGAAAAATGGCCATTTTCCAGTCGATTAAAATCAATTGAAACTGGTCAAACGCGTTTTCCTTTGCCACGCTCACATATTGAATCGAAAAATTATGAAGTTTGGAATCTAGCAATTATTTGACATCACGGACCCAACAAAAGTGGTTTCGTCGAAATCCGAGGTCGTTTGCAAAATTTCCATTTTTAAGGGCCTGAATTCCATAGCGACTATTCAGAATTTTCAACTGGACGTATCTTTTGATTCCCGCTATGAAATTTCGATTTTTCGGATTCGTTGGAAAGATATCCTCAATTAGATCCTATTATTTTTGGTTTCACTAAAACCCGGATTGTTTTGCACCCGATACATTCAATTGAAGTTTGAAATCGAATTATCGAACTACCGCACCATTTTCAATTCTATTTATAATTATATATAATTATTTATATTCTAACGACGACGTATATAATATATACGTTCGATTTCTATTCAAAATAAATTTCTCGTCGATATTATTTAAAATAATCTATTTTAAATGTTCAAAATTCACTAAAATTGCCAAAATAAAAATTTTAAACTGGCCCAGATTTTCGGGTTGTTACAATCTCCCCCACTTAAAACTTTTCGTCCCCGAAAAGGAACATAGTCGAAAGTGGTTTGATTAATCAACTCTACGTTCGATCCGGCTTCCATTCTCCAACTTTTAAGTTTTTGAGAATTTTCAAATTCTTCAAAAATTTGGCTAACACCCTAAATTTTCGAAAAATTTCGCCATAACCTCCCCTGCACCGGGAGCCACGGGAAAATCCCAAAATTGCCATACATGCCCTCTGATCTCAACAAGAAAAAGAAAAAGCCAAGTGGCTAGCCAATCGGCTCATAAAATCATCATCACCCAAACAAAACAGTAAATTATAGTAAACATGTACCTATTTGTCGGGCAAACAAATTTTATTCTCTGCTCTAGCCTCCTTGCTATGACCTGTTCAATAGATATACAAGTATATGCATGCAAATGCGACCAATTTTCAATACAATTCAATATTTGATGCAATTAGGCTAGATGGTTCAAAATTATCAAACAAATAAACAAACAACAAAAACATCAATCAATTAGTGAATTAGAATTTCAAATTCATAATTTTGATACATATGCAGAAAATCATGTTTTGATGCCAATTCACAACAATGTATTCTAGCTATATTTTGGTTCTCACACCAGTCTAATGGAAATATATAGAAATCACACCTTCGAAACACGAACATAAATACTGATGATGTGGCCACATCACCAGAATTATCCCCGGGTGTCTAGAATGTGATTCTATATCTATCCAGTATATTAAAACTTCGAATATATGTTCATGACGCGCATACGCGAAATCTTTATATACAGGATCGTCCAAATTCAATATAAATAAATATTCAAATACATATAAAACGATTTTTAATTTTCAAAACAAAATTGTTTTCATTTGAAAAATATACTCTTCACACTCGTTCTAGGATACTACTGATCCTATCTCTAACGAGTCATTCTAATTGGATATTACTAATCCAATATCTGATGAATTCTTTCATATGGTTCTAATGTGTCTTGTTCTCGAGCTCTGTAAACCAAAGCTCCGATACCAAACTGTAAGGACCCATAACTTCCCTGTGAAGGAAAGAGCGGATACTTTGAGAACAGGACAAATCAGAACGCAGACAGAAGAACATTTCATTGTTATTACAACAATTCCATCAGATACAAGAATATACAGAGTATAAATGAATAAATTGCATTCGATAAATATCAGAGATTACAATAAATTACATAGCAGCGGAAAACAATACAAAACACAACTGAAAGTAATACACGGATACAGAGCTTTCCGAGCATCGTCCCAACTGTAAATCAGGACCCTGTGAATATAAATCTGCAAAACCAAAACTACTAGCTGCCCGTGTCGAAAATAGGGGCACTGTTACAACCCGAATTTTTACAACACGTTAAATCAAGAATCAAGACAGAATTAAATTATAAATTCTGAATCAAGTGAAACGGTCCGTGCCATTGCGTTCGTCTCGGAAAAATACGCGAAATAGAGTCCGAGTTTTCGAGAATCGGAGTCCGTATGACCCGTTAAAGGCCCAAAGAAGATTTCTGGAAATTTGAACTTCGGAAATAGCTTTGAAAATCAGATCTGGGGCTAGGCGGGAAGTTTCCCGCCTAGGCCACGTCGATAGGGCTGTCGACAGGCCTGTCGACTTGGGCCCAGACCAAGTCGACAGCCCTGTCGACTTTCCTGTCGACAGGGGGTGGCCGGGGCAAGTTGCATGGCGCACCTGTTTGTCTCACCTGGTCTTGTTCTTGGGCTGGTTCTGGAAGCTTCCGAGATCTGATGGTCCTGATCTATCCTAGGGTTAATCTAAGGGCCTAAAACTATCCTAATCTCTATAAAAAGACCCTAAACCTAACCTAAATCCCTAAAAATCAAACCTAGCAACTAAGTGCTGCCAAAATCAATTTTGATCATGGCCTCCATCTCCAATCCCTAGAGCCTATGCATTCAAATCGGGTTCAAATCAAAAGATGCAAGCTTGCTACACCAAATAGAGGCCAAATCAACATTGCTATGCGAGTTTCATGATGGTTCTTCTTCAAAGGAGCCACCTTTCTTCGTCAAGATGATGCATGATCCCTTTCCTAAGCCTTGCCTATGTAAGTTCTAGCTGCTTTTGGATCAAAATGGTATTTTTAATGTTGACATGGGATAAAATGAGATGAAACATAAGTATGCATGTATGTGAACCTAACTTTGTCCCTTTTCTATGATCTATGACCTTAGACTAAGATGTAGCAACTTAATCATGTCACTCATGTTATGTTTAGCCTAGTTTATCTTGCAAGTTTGGATCTTTGTCTATGGAAGATTTGCATGAACCTTTGGGAACCATTTGACTTGTGAAACATAGGCAAATACTTGACCTTGGGGCTTATGCATTCATATGAACACAAACCCCTTATTCCTTATGATATTATGCAAGTTTGGGGCCAAATCCTATATGATAGTATGCATGCTTATGGTCAATCCCTATATGACTCTATCATGCATGTTTTAAGGCCAAACCCCCTTATGACGCCATGCATGTTTGGAGCCAATCCCTTTTGTGGCATCGTGCATGTTTAGGGGTCTACATGTAGCCATAGTATACCTACTATGTTGACTCGCTTTGCTTGCGTTGGGAAAACACGATTTTGGGTAGTTAGATAAACATGAACATGTCGCGAAACCTTAACTTGATTATGACATGTGTTTATACTTGAAAATATGACTTGAAAGATAACATGGAAGTTGACATGTAAGTATGCATAAAAACATGAGCTTGGAAATTTACCTATTAAGTTAGGTCTACCCTTTGGGAATTTACCTATTAAGTTAGGTCTACCCAAATGCTTGAAAACTTGTAACATGTTTTGGAAACATGATGAACTTAGATAATATAAGTGTGGCCAACTCGAGGTTGGGTTGAGTTTGCAACGTAAAACTACCCGGAACCGACCGGCCTAACTAGTAGTTGCAAACAATAGGACCCAATGTGAGAAGTTGGTCATGTCGCGCTTAAGACCCGAGGTTAGACTAGGTTGTGGTGTAAATCTACCCGGACCCGCCCGGCTTAACTAGTAACCACAATAAGGTCTAATGTGAGAGGTTAAGAGTGCATTAATTAAATTAATGCCACATGATAAGGTTAAGTAAATTTGACTAATGACACTTAACCGATATGACACGAATGGGTAGGTTAAGTGGGACCGGGCTTGACTTCCTTAATGACACTTAACCATGCAAGATGATTAGGGGATGGGGTTAAGTAATTTACACTTAACTAATCCGACTGGGTAATTAGATGAGGTTAAGTAATTAAGACTAAACTAAACTAACCACGGTAATTAGATGGGGTTAAGTAATCCACACTTAACTAATCTAAACACGGTAATTCGATGGGGTTAAGTTAAACACTTAACCAATTTAAACTTGGTAATTCAATGAGGGTAAGTAACCAATACTTAACTAACTTAACGTGATAATTTAATGGGGTTAAGCAACTTATACTTAACCAATTATACATGAAGATTTGATGTGGTTAAGTGACCTAAACTTAACCAGTCTAACTCGTTAATTTGATGTGGTTAAGTGACCTAAACTTAACCAATCTAACTCGTTAATTTGATGTGGTTAAGTGAACTAAACTTAACCAATCTAACTCATTAGTTTGATGTGGTTAAGTGACCTATACTTAACCAATCTAACGTGAAAACATGATAAGGCTAAGTCACGAATCACTTGAATACGCTTGACCGATTTGACTCGGTAATTTGACAAGGTCAAGTTAATTTATATAATTAACCAATCTAAAATGATAATTAGACGAGGTTAAGTTATGGATTGCTTAATATACTTAGCCAACTTGACACATGGTTTGTAGGGTTAAGTCTTGGACTTGGATACTTAGCCAATTTTGACATGGTTTGTAGACGGGCTAAGTTATGAACTTAAGTGACACTTAACCCATTAGATAAACCCTAATTCGGAGGATTAGGTAAATAACCATAGTTAACAAGGATTATGGAAATAAGGCTAAGTGGTAAACCTTAGTTAAGGGAAACTAAGTAATAATTCTTAGTCAAGGAAATTTGGACCATTTCTTAGATAGATTAGTAACCCGATACGTTAGGCCAACGTTTAAGTATGCGTATAGGAGCAGGCTATCTGATTTAGATAAAGGCTCCAACGAACTGGGTAACGAAGCAGCGGCTTCGGGGAACGTGAGGATATTCTTGGGATCCCTCTGTGAGCTGCCAGGTCAATATACTAGGCTCACGAGAGGTTGAGGTCTGCGGTAGAAGAACCAAGAATATGCCTTGGTTGCTATGCGAGCGACCTAAAGACTGGGGTGGATAGCAGTGAGTCGACGAATACATAAGGTGCCCGAGATAGCAAGTTCGTCGATCATCTACCATCTTGAGTCAAGCGGGTACGTACGGAAAGGCAGGGAACACCCAACAGACCATAATTGCTATCTAATTATGGGTGAGGTAGGCCGTAGGATGTGGGCTGGCCGGAGTGTAGTTCTCATGCAAGATTTTCTCTTGTGTTGCCTTTCACTAGTTGAGGGAGGGGTCTCGTGGGACCATAGCCACGTGTAGAAAAGCAGACCTTAGTATCTGCTTCGGTAGATAAATCTAAAGCTCCCGACCGAGTCTTGTATTTCTTGTTTTGCCCTGTGACAGGACTCGGATGGCACGATGTGATACATGTGCATACAGTTATAGAAAAACGATTCACGATGAATGCGTGGGAAAAAGGGCGCGGCTGAGGGTTAGCGTAATCCCTAGTGGCCTAGGTGGTTTAACCCAAACCGAAATACGAAAGCGTGCAATAGGTAAGCGTAATCCCTAGTGGTGCTAGGTGGCGTAAGTCCTAGTAGTTCAAACGATGATTCATATGGAAGAGCCTAGCTAGAACAAGGGTGACAGTCCAAACGATTTCAAGGATAATACGACATGAGGAAGCTCGTACGAGGTACGGCAAAGGACTGAACTTATATACATGGAAAGAAACATATGATTTGAGTAACCTATATATGCGATATATTAGGTTGACATGGACCATTACACGACTTTGAGTAAGGGACATTCATGGTTAACACATAACAAGGCTGGGATACTAGTACGGGGGGGGGGGGGTGCAGAGCAAATATACATGTTAGAACCAGGAAGAATATACATAATAGACACCGTGGGATGCTAGACGGGGTAGATACCTTGGGATAGTATACTTCATAGAAACCTGACGATGTGATACCTTGATTTATCATGGCACCGTAGTTTACCATGATATCTTAGTTTACCTTGCTACAGTAGTTCAGTCTGTTACCCTGGTTTAGTTTATCTATCTTGTAGTCATCCTTATATTTACTTTAAGTTTATGCATGTCATGTTACCTTTACCTGTTTTTATACTGGAAGTAGATAGGACTTACCAGTCTTTATGACTGACCCCGTTTTCTTTCGCCTCTTTGTCTTCCGTTTCCCCCCCAGGTTTCAGGGAGGAAATGATGTTGTTTAGTTCGGACTTCTTCTGTTGAAGGTCATCATGTATAACTTGATGTATAGCTTGGTCTTCTCTTGGCTATGGCTGCTTCACCGCATTATCATGGGGAATAATTCATGAAAAGGTTTTTATGCTTCTTTACTATTGCAAGACAGGGTTTTGATGTATTCTGATGTAAAAGGCTTTAGACCTTATTTATTAATGATATGAAAGTTGGTTTTACTTCCGCTGTTTTATATATGTTCTGTCTTGTAATATTTCTGTGTATGTTTACCAATAATACTCCTCCAAACCTAGTGCATTCCCTTTGTGAGTGACCCTAGCGGAGGTGGGGTGTTACAGGCACACAGAGTTTAGGTTAAAACAATAAACTCCAGGTCAGTCATGTGACTGGTGTGAGAACTAAAACAGTTATTTAAAACATTACTTTAAAAGAGAGTAATTCAAGGGACCACGCCGTATAACACGGAACGGGTTTCCTCCCAAGAATACCAGTGCATAAAACAAACAGCGCAATGCTCTTTGGAAAAATGAAGCTATTATAAGACCCAGGTCCCATCACACAATGCAACGCAGGCCGGAGGATAGGCTTTTCCCTTATAATAGCCAAATAATGCTTGGTACGTTTAAAACAAATCATTTGATACTATTATAGGTGTATAGTGTCAAAACAATTTCAATCATAAATATCAATCATAGACGGCATGGGTACCATATATCATGTCGCCATACTAGTTCTATAATTAAAACCGCAATATCACGTATTGGAAACTGGATTTCCGTCATGAGCCGAGGCAAGGGGCAAGCTCCTCTCCGCGTTCGATACACTCTAGCAAATGTCCCAGGACCCCACTCTGATCCTTGGAATCGGCTGGGCCGGTCCTCACCTAACTTTGGAGGATTAGTTATTACTGAACACACGTTTCCCGGTCCTTACAGACCTATATCCGAGGCGCCTTGCATTCCAACAACCACACAGGTGAAAAGTATATAAATGTCAGGGCTGGTAGGTCACTGACACCACCCTAGCTACAAAGAAACGTCGTGCTCTCCCAGCGGTCCGTCTCCCGTTTTTGACTCATACCGAGGTGTGAGGCTCGCGAATTCACGTTATACACAAAGCTACGCCACACAGGCCGTGATTTGATCATCAACCACAAGAATTTGCTTTTCAACAGAAGCCCTGATCAATTGCCACTTACACGTGCCACACTGGCAATTCACTCCATGCGACTGATGTCCATCGATATACAACCTCTGAGCTCTTACGTCTCAGAGAAGGGCGTTAAGCAAGAGAATAAATTCTCCGCCGCCAAATAGATGTATATTTAATAGAGATCAATCAATACAGAATAAAATCCAATGTCAAACACACAATCCATTTACAAGTTCGCTCTGGGTCTGAACGAAACCGGAGGCACTTTCCTCGCGTATCCATCCATCTCCAAGTACGTCTGGACGATCACCAACTGTTTCCCTCATCTTGGGTGTACAGCCCAATCGAGATCATCAGTAATCACCCAGACGATGTGAAGACTTCCGGTCTTCAACCACCGTCTTCATCTTCGACATCTCGTCGAATCGGTTATTTTGAATGGGTATAACCCGGCCTTTCCGAATAACCCACGTATATGATAAACAAATGTTACACAAACACAACAAACGCCTCATTCCAATTCAGAATATTCTTCTATTCAAAAATCACATTCTTAGGGAAAGGTTCCCATTAATTTTATCCATGATAAATTCTTCTAAATTTATTCTTTAATCTTCCTTTGGATATTATTTCAAACTAGTCGGGATTAGCGAACCACACCGAAGTAATTATTTATTTTATTTCCCGATCCCAACCTATATATCCCATGGAGAAAACTGGTAATGCTCCATATCTAACACCACGGTGTCATCGGTAAAATTAATTAACATTTCACGTTCAAATCTAATTAAAGATTTAACTATCGCTTTGGAGCAAAACTGGTGGTACTCCACTCTCGATCACCTTTCAGATTTGATAATTTAATTTATCAATTCACTTTTTAATCTAATTAAAGATTCATTAAAACTCCACTTAGTTTCAATATTTTCAAAAATCAATATCCTGCCTTTAACTGGGTTAAAGAACCAATGCCATCTAAAACACAATTCACGACAAACCCAAATCACATTCGATATTAAATACAAGGCTCTGAATAGATAATATATCGGCTTATATTCAATATCAAATTCTGAAACCAACATATATCGTATTGGAAATAACGATATAAAATATATCTTTCAAATTCCCATAACAATATCTGTATAGTCACGAAATCCAACATCGAAATATTCCGAAGATAATTTCGATTCAACTCCAGTCCAATTCACGTATTGGGAATATTGATTATTTTTAACATCACTTTCAAATTCAATTTATTTATTTCAAAAATAAATTGATTTTAATTCTATTTCAAAACTAGTTCATTTCGATAAAAATCTATTTTTGTCTTTTCAAATATGGAATTTTTCAGCCCAATTTTTCCCAAATCATTTCTTATGATTTTACACAAATTATTAATATTTTTAATAATTTTATCCAGGTCCATACAGTCGATTTTCATCAACGACCATCGAACTGCACTTACAGCGACCTTTTCCAAATTTGATTTGGACATAATTCCAAATCCAACCGTTAGATTTCAAATTTCTAATATTCATTGGAAAGCTCTTTTCGATACGAACCCAACGGTTCCAGTTTTAGGAGAATCCGGTGGTCGGATCTCCCGCAACGTCAATTCGAAGTCAATGGTCGAAATTCATGAACTGCCGCGGCGCGACGCGTTCTATTCAGGCCATTATATTTATATAATATATATTATATATATTGCGTCGATTTCCTTTTAAAACGAATTTTATAAATAGTTCTAAATTCGTTTCAATAGCAATTTCAACTTCATCTTCATTTTCAGATCGATTTGATTTCAATTCAATTCGAATTCATTTCAATTTTATCTAATTTGAATTCAAATTCGTTTCAATTCAATTCAAATTCTAATTCAATTCAATTCAATTTGAATTTACCTTCTATTTAATTCACTTTGAATTCATTTCAAATTGATTTCAATCCAATTTCAGTTCGTTTTAAATTTCATTCAAAACGATTTCAATTCGTTTTAATTCAATTTCAATTTGAATTCATTTCTATTCAATTCGAATTCAAATTCACTTTCTATTCAATTTGTATCGAATTCATTTTCTATTCGATTCGAATTCATTTCAAATTGATTTAATAAAATTTCAATTTGAATTTTAATCTAATTTAATTTGAATTTCATTTCAAAATATTAAATTTTGAAATCACTTTCCAATATTCATTATAAAAGGAATAAAATCGATATAAATATCGTTCGTGTCAAAATAACGCATCTCTAATCAACACGGCTTTAGATTTCTCAAAAACTTCTTTATTCTATTCAACAAATGAATATATATATTCCATTCAACACATGAATCTATATTTCTTTCAACACACGACTAATCTCAACACATGAGTACTGTCAACACATCACTATTTTTATTATGTAAAATATTTTATAAAACTATGGTATATATCGTTTGATTTTAGTTAGACTCCACCGTGAAGTAGTTCTAATTTTAAATATGATAAAGATGTAAATTTTATTGTATAAATTATTTTACTCAACACATCAATAGTTTCAACTCATGAACATCGTCAACACATGACTATTTTTATATTCAACACATGAATTTTCTTTTATAATATTCATTATTTTCCCGATTGGAATGAGGCCCAATCAATCACCATATAATGTTAATTATATGGATTCCATACAACACATGTATATAATAGCAATGATAAACAATCAACCCTCTAACGAGTCATTGACACTCGTTCTTTAACCCGATAATTAATGGAATGTGATTTTGGGTTTATCGTGAACCGTGTTTTAAATGACACTGATTCTTTAACCCAATTAACGATTAAAACTAAGTGGAGTTTTAGTGAATCTTTAATTAGATTGAAAAGACCGAGAATGGAGTATCACCAGTTTTACTCCAGGCGATAGTTAAATCTTTAATTAGATTTGAACGTGAAATGGTAATTGAATTTACCGATAACACCGTGATGTTAGATATGAAGTATGACCAGTTATACAAAGATCGGATTTTTATTTCATTGCTATAAAAAATCACATTTCTATTCTTCTACAATATAAAAGTTTGATTTTTCCTAGTTAAAAATTCGATCTTTCTTAGTTTAAAGATTCGATCCTTTCTATTGTATTTATATAATCTTCTAATCACTAAAAATATAATCTTTTTGTTTACAAACACAATTTAAAAACTGAAAATAGAAATTAAATTCGGATTCATAGTAAAATTAAATAAAAATAATTTAAAAACTCACATCGATCGGATTTGGGCGGAGGGTTGCCTGTCGTGGTCGGGTCCGGGCTCTGAGGTGGTGGTGGGGCATTGCCTGTCGAGAAGGAGGAGGGGGGTCTCGGTTTGGGGAATTCGAAGGGGGGGGTGCGTCGCGGTAGGAGGAGGAGGGGGGTGGTGCGTCGCGGCAGGAGGAGGAGGGGGGTGGCGCAATGGCCGGAGAGGGAGGATCGCCATCGACGGGCGCGATGGTGGAGGATAGAGGTGGGTTTAGGGCAGGCGCGATTTTTTTTCTTTTTGAAATATTTCTATTTCAAAACTGGAATGAGGCCCAATCAATTACCATATAATGTTAATTATATGGATTTTCTACAACACATGTATACAATAACAACGATGAATAATCAACCATCATCCAAAGTGCATTCTACACTATATAAGCATCAAATATAAATATTCAACGCTTATAGCAGCCTGTCAATCAAAGGACCCGTAACTTCCCTGTGAAGGAAAGAGCGGATACTTTGAGAACAGGACAAATCAGAACGCAGACGGAAGAACATTTCATTGTTATTACAACAATTCCATCAGATACAAGAATATACAGAGTATAAATGAATAAATTACATTCGATAAATATCAGAGATTACAATAAATTACATAGCAGCGGAAAACAATACAAAACACAACTGAAAGTAATACACGGATACAGAGCTTTCCGAGCACGTCCCAGCTGTAAATCAGGACCCTGTGAATATAAATCTGCAAAACCAAAACTACTAGCTGCTCGTGTCGAAAATAGGGGCACCCAGAGTTTAGGTTAAAACATTAAACTCCAGGTCAGTTATGTGACTGGTGTGAGAACTAAAACAGTTATTTAAAACATTACTTTAAAAAAGAGTAATTCAAGGGACCACGCCGTATAACACGGAACGGGTTTCCTCCCAAGAATACCAGTGCATAAAACAAACAGCGCAATGCTCTTTGGAAAAATGAAGCTATTATAAGACCCAGGTCCCATCACACAATGCAACGCAAGCCAGAGGATAGGGTTTTCCCTTATAATAGCCAAATAATGCTTGGTACGTTTAAAACAAATCATTTGATACTATTATAGGTGTATAGTGTAAAATAATTTCAATCATAAATATCAATCATAGACGACATGGGTACCATATATCATGTCGCCATACTAGTTCTACAATTAAAACCGCAATATCACGTATTGGAAACTGGTTTTCCGTCATGAGCCGAGGCAAGGGGCAAGCTCCTCTCCGCGTTCGAGACACTCTAGCAAATGTCCCAGGACCCCACTCTGATCCTTGGAATCGGCTGGGCCGGCCCTCACCTAACTTTGGAGGATTAGTTATTCCTGAACACACGTTTCCCGGTCCTTACAGACCTATATCGGAGGCGCCTCGCATTCCAACAACCACACAGGTGAAAAGTATATAAATGTCAGGGCTGGTAGGTCACTGACACCACCCTAGCTACAAAGAAACGTCGTGCTCTCCCAGCGGTCCGTCTCCCGTTTTTGACTCATACCGAGGTGTGAGGCTCGCGAATTCACGTTATACACAAAGCTACGCCACATAGGCCGTGCTTTGATCATCAACCACAAGACTTTGCTTTTCAACAGAAGCCCTGATCAATTGCCACTTACGCGTAACACACAGGCAATTCACTCCATGCGACTGATGTCCATCGATATACAACCTCTGAGCTCGTACATCTCAGAGAAGGGCGTTAAGCAAGAGAATAAATTCTCCGCCGCCAAACAGATGTATATTTAATAGAGATCAATCAACACAGAATAAAATCCAATGTCAGACACACAATCCATTTACAAGTTCGCTCTGGGTCTGAACGAAACCGGTGGCACTTTCCTCGCATATCCATCCATATCCAAGTACGTCTAGACGATCGCCAACTGTTTCCCTCATCTTGGGTGTACAGCCCAATCGAGATCATCAGTAATCACCCAGACGATGTGAAGACTTCCGGTCTTCAACCACCGTCTTCATCTACGACATCTCGTCGAATCGGTTATTCAGAATGGGTATAACCCGGCCTTTCCGAATAATCCACGTATATGATAAAAAAATGTTACACAAACACAACAAACGCCTCATTCCAATTCAGAATATTCTTCTATTCACAAAATCACATTCTTAGGGAAAGGATCCCATTAATTTTATCCAAGATAAATTCTTCTAAATTTATTCTTTAATCTTCCTTTGGATATCATTTCAAACTAGTCGGGATTAGCGAACCACACCGAAGTAATTATTTATTTTATTTCCCAATCCCAACCTATATATCCCATGGAGAAAACTGGTAATGCTCCATATCTAACACCACGGTGTCATCGGTAAAATTAATTACCATTTCACGTTCAAATCTAATTAAAGATTTAACTATCGCTTTGGAGCAAAACTGGTGGTACTCCACTCTCGATCACCTTTCAGATTTGATAATTTGATTTATCAATTCACTTTTTAATCTAATTAAAGATTCATTAAAACTCCACTTAGTTTCAATCTTTTCAAAAATCAATATCCTGCCTTTAACTGGGTTAAAGAACCAATGCCATCTAAAACACGATTCACGACAAACCCAAATCACATTCGATATTAAATACAAGGCTCTGAATAGATAATATATCGGTTTATATTCAATATCAAGTTCTGAAACCAACATATATCATATTGGAAACAACGATATAAAATATATCTTTCAAATTCCCATAACAATATATGTATAGTCACGAAATCCAACATCGAAATATTCCGAAGATAATTTCGATTCAACTCCATTCCAATTCACGTATTGGGAATATTGACTATTTTTAACTTCACTTTCAAATTCAATTTATTTATTTCAAAAATAAATTGATTTTAATTCTAGTTCAAAATTAGTTCATTTCGATAAAAATCTAGTTTTATCTTTTCAAATATGGAATTTTTCAGCGCAATTTTTCCCAAATCATTTCTTATGATTTTACACAAATTATTAATTTTTTTAATAATTTTATCAAGGCCCATACAGTCGATTTCCATCAACAGCCACCGAACTGCACTTACAGCGACCTTTTCCAAATTTGATTTGGACATAATTCCAAATCCAACCGTTAGATTTCAAATTTCTAAAATTCATTGGAAAGCTCTTTTCGATACGAACCCAACGGTTCCAGTTTTAGGAGAATCCGGCGGTCGGATCTCCCGCAACGTCAATTCGAAGTCAATGGTCGAAATTCACGAACTGCCGCTGCGCGGCGCGTTCTATTCAGGCCATTATATATATATAATATATATTATATATATTGCGTCGATTTCCTTTTAAAACAAATTTTATAAATAGTTCTAAATTCGTTTCAAAACAATTTGAACTTCATCTACAATTTCAAATCGATTTGATTTCAATTCAATTCGAATTCATTTCAATTTTATTTAATTCGAATTCAAATTCGTTTCAATTCAAATTCTAATTCGTTTCAATTCAATTTGAATTTACCTTCTATTTAATTCAATTCGAATTCATTTCAAATTGATTTCAATCCAATTTCAGTTCGTTTTAAATTTCATTCAAAACGATTTCAATTCGTTTTAATTCAACTTCAATTTAATTCAATTTGAATTCATTTCTATTCAATTCGAATTCAAATTCACTTTCTATTCAATTCGAATCGAATTCATTTCTATTCGATTCGAATTCATTTCAAATTGATTTAATAAAATTTCAATTTGAATTTTAATCTAATTTAATTTGAATTTCATTTCAAAATATTAAATTTTGAAATCACTTTCCAATATTCATTATAAAAGGAGTAAAATCGATATAAATATCGTTCGCGTCAAAATAACGCATCTCTAATCAACACGGCTTTATATTTCTCAAAAACTTCTTTATTCTATTCAACAAATGAATATATATATTCCATTCAACACATGAATCTATATTTCTTTCAACACACGACTAATCTCAACACATGAGTACTGTCAACACATCACCATTTTTGTTATGTAAAATATTTTATAAAACTATGGTATATATCGTTTGATTTTAATTAGACTCCACCGTGAAGTAGTTCTAATTTTAAATATGATAAAGATGTAAATTTTATTGTATAAAATATTTTACTCAACACATCAATAGTTTCAACTCATGAACATCGTCAACACATGACTATTTTTATATTCAACACATGAATTTTCTTTTATAATATTCATTATTTTCCCGATTGGAATGATGACCAATCAATCACCATATAATGTTAATTATATGGATTCCATACAACACATGTATATAATAGCAATGATAAACAATCAACCATCATCCAAGGTGCACCACACAACTGCACAAGCATCAAATATAAATAATCACTGCTTACACAGTCTGTCGACCAATCGATCGACATACAATTAAATAATTGGGATTAGTGTACGCCAAAATTTCATCCCAACACCCATGTGGGGTTTCAAATCAACAAGCACAGATTTTTATTTGTGCAGTTGGGCGATGTGTAAAATTTATCGTCCCAATCAATATCAGTCAAATCAGCGTATATAAACAAATCGGCCGATTTGTTTATAACTATTTATTTACTCACATTCACATTAAAAATTATATTTTTAACGATATAATATTTTTAACTATATAAATATTTTATTTCCTTTCAACACAAGAATATTTTATTATCGATTTCACATCAACATCACAAACAATTTTCACAACACATCAATCAAACAAACAAGCCATCCATGGTCTGTGGATGACGGGTGTCGGGTGCTGCTAAGCACCGTCTGCATCCTAGTATATATATATATATAACTAGAAAAAGAAATTTAGAGTGAGAAGTTCTCACCGATAGCTAATCCAATACCACGACACTTTCAATGTAGGGAATCATCACTGTTCTCGCCTTTTGTCACTTTCGTTGCCCGTAGCCACTACATATATAAAAATCACATTTTTATATTGTTATTCAATATATAAAAATCGAATTTTCACTTCGCTATTCAATATATAAAAATCGAATTTTCACTTCGCTATTCAATATACAAAAATCGAATTTTTACTTTGTTATTCAATATATAAAAATCGAATTTTTACTTCGCTATTCAATAGATAAAAATTCTATTTTTACACTGCTACTATATAGATAAAAATTCTATTTTTACCACACTATTCTCTATATAAAGATTTCGACTTTTCAAATATAAAGATTTCGCCTTTTCAAATATAAAGATTTCATCACTATAAAAATCACCTCTTTATTTCATCGTATATATAATAAAAATCAGATTTTTATTTCGCTACATATACAAAGATGATATTTTTATATTCTCTGTATTTATAAAAATCACTTCTATATATTTATAAAAATCACTTCTATATATTTATGAAAATCACTTCTATATATTTATCAAAGATCTAATCTTCTCAGCGTTAAAAACGAAACCTTTTTTGCTTTTAAAAATCAAACCTTTCTGCTTTTAAAAATCAAACCTTTCTTATGAACTTTAGCGAATAAAAATATAAACTTTAACAATCTAAAAATATAGACTTTCTAATATCAAAAATCAGATTTTTCACATTAATCTAACTAAATAAATTAAATAATAATAAATAAAAAGGAAAAACTCACGGTAATTGGTCGAGAGGGGGGGGGCGCGATGGTTCAACGCGAAAGGAGGGAGAGAACGGAGGAAGACATGGGGAAGGGAAGGAGCGGAGGGCGGAGCTGCTCCGCTGGTTGCCGCTCGGCGAGGGGGAGGGCGCATCGTGCGGCGTGGCCAAGTGGTGGCTGCGTCGTGCGATTTGATTTTTTTTCTTTTCTTTCGTTCAGAAATTAATCGGGGGGGGGGGGCTGAGTAGTAAAGGAGGAGAGAGGTTTTAATTTTATTTTATTTATTATTTTAATTTCAAAAGGTTGACTTTTACATACGACCTCTAAACGAAGCCCACCGCCTGTCGTCCATAGCGTTTCACCCCCATTCCGAACACAATGGGATATGTACCATAAGCTGATTCGACTGTTTCGATCAGTTTTCGTCAAAATCAAAATATAACACTATATATTGAATTTGAATGCGCATTTCAATTTACCGGGGTCACATACTAACTCTATAAATCCCAGAAAAATATTTTCTAGCTTTGTATTGAGGATACAGTCCTAACAAAACTAATTTCGTCGAATTCTGAGACCGTTGGAAAAATGGCCATTTTCCAGTCGATTAAAATCAACTAAAACTGGTCAAACGCGTTTTCCTTTGCCACACTCACATATTGAATCAAAAAATTATGAAATTTGGAATCTAGCAATTATTTGACATCACGGACCCAACAAAAGTGGTTTCGTCGAAATCCGAGGTCGTTTGAAAATTTTCCATTTTAAAGGGCCTGAATTCCATGGCGACTATTCAGAATTTTCAACTGGACGTATCTTTTGATTCCCGCTATGAAATTTCGATTTTTCAGATTCGTTGGAAAGATATCCTCAATTAGATCCTATTATTTTTGGTTTCACTAAAATCCGGATTGTTTTGCACCCGGTACATTCAATTGAAGTTTGAAATCGAATTATCGAACTACCGCGCCATTTTCAATTCTATTTATAATTATATATAATTATTTATATTCTAACGACGACGTATATAATATATACGTTCAATTTCTATTCAAAATAAATTTCTCGTCGATATTATTTAAAATAATCTATTTTGAATGTTCAAAATTCACTAAAATTGCCAAAATAAAAATTTTAAACTGGCCCAGATTTTCGGGTTGTTACAAAACCACTCCATGCAACCGATATCCATCAATCACACAGAATGATATCGAATGTCAGACACACAGTCCATTTACAAGTCCGTTCTGGGTCTGAACGAAACTGGAGGCACCTTGTACCTCGCATATCCATCGATCTCCAAGTACGTCTGGACGATCACTAACTGATTCCCTCCTCTTGGGTGTACTACCCAATCAAGATCATCAGTAATTATCCAAACGACGTGAAGACCTCCGGTCTTCAACCACCGTCTTCATCTTCGACTCATCGTCGAATCAGTTATCCAAAATGGGATAAACCCGGTCTTTCCGAATCACTCGCGTATATAAGAAACAAGTGTTACACAAACACAACATATGCCTCATTCCAATTCATCAGTTACTAACCGTAAATTAGCAAGAGAACAATTCCCCAAATATTAACCTCGAAGGCCGAAACCAACATCAGATCAATACCCAGGAAACCATTCAACTTAACTAATCTCCAGTTAATTTCTAAATTTCGCATTCTTAGGGAAAGGTTCCCATTAATTTTATCAAAGATAAATTCTTCTAAATTTATTCTTTAATCTTCCTTTGAATATCACTTCAAACTAGCCGGGATTAACGAACCTTACCGAAGTAATCATTGGTTTTAATTTCCTAATCCCAACCTATTCATCCCATGAAGTAAAACTGGTAATACTTCATATCTAACACCACGGTGTTATCGGTAAATTCAATTACCATTTAACGTTCAAATCTAATTAAAGATTTAACTATCGCCGGGGGAAAAATTGGTGATACTTCATTCTCGATCTTTTCAATCTAATTAAAGATTCATTAAAAATCCACCTAGTTTTAATCTTTAACTGGGTTAAAGAACCGATGTCATTTAAAACACGGTTCACGATACACCCCAAAATCACATCACATTTCAATCAGTCCCTAACCGTAAATTATCAAGTGAGCAATTACCTAAATATTAACCCTGAAGGCCGAAACCAACATCAGATCAATACACAGAAAACCATTCATCTTAACTAATCTTCAGTTAGTTTCTGATTTTCTTAACTCCGTTGGGTCTAAGAACAATATTATTGAAGATACCGTTCACGACAACCCAAAATCACATTCCATTAATTATCGGGTTAAAGAACAAGTGTTATTTAAAACACTGTTCACGATAAACCCAAAAATCAATACCAATTCAATTCACTTAAATATTATTTAATTGGTACACTTCGTTAAATCTAAATAAAAAGATTTAATCTTTTTCTCAACTGGGCTTAAGAACAGGGTTAATGAAGACACCATTCACGACAAAACCAAATCACATTTGATATTAAATACAAGGCTCTGAATAGAAAATATATCGGCTTATATTCAATATCAAATTCTACAACCAACAAATATCGTATTGGTAATAACGATATATATATATATATATATATATATATATATCAAATTTCCATAACAACATCGGTATAATCACGAAATCCAACATCAAACTATTCCGAAGATGATTTTGCTTCAAATCCATTCCAATTCAATTATTCGAAATCCTGGTTATTTTCAAAACCATTTCAAATCCAATTTATTTATTTTAAAAATAAATAAGTTATAATTCTAGTTCAAAACTAGTTCATTTCGATAAAAATCTATTTTTATCTTTTCAAATATGGAGTTGTTCATCCCAATTCTTCACAAATCGTTTCTTATGATTTTACACAAATTATTACTATTTTTAATAATTTTATCAAGGCCCGTACAGTCGATTTCCATCAACGGCCATCGAACTGCACTTACATCGACCTTTTCCAAATTTGATTTGGACATAGTTCCAAATCCAACCGTTAGATTTTAAATTTCTAATATCCGTTAGAAAGCTCTTTTCAATACGAACCCAACGGTTCCGGTTTTAGGAGAATCCGACGGTCGGATCTCCCGTAATATCCATTCGAAGTCAATGGTCGAAATTCGCGAACTGCCGCGACGCGGCGCGTTCTATTCAAGCCATTATATATATAATATATATATATATTATATATATTTCATTGATTTCCTTTCAAAACGTATTTTATAAATCATTTAAATTCGTTTTCAAAACGATTTCAACTTCCTTTTCAAATTCAAATCAAAATCGGATTTTTCAATATAAATTCATTTTAATTTCATTTCAAATCGATTTCAATTCAATTCCAATTTAATTCGAATTTTAAATCTATTCAATTTAATTCGAATTTCAAATCTATTCAATTAAATTCGAATTTCAAATCTATTTAATTTAATTCAGATTTCGAAATCACTTTCAATATTCATTGAAAAATGAATAAAATCGATATAAATATCGTTCACGTCAAAATGGCGTCAATCTAATCAACGCGGCTTCATATATTTCTATTTTCAAATATTCTATTTCAAATATTTCTTTTCCAAATATTCTTATTTCAAATATTTCTATTCAGATATTCTATTTCAAAACTGGAATGAGGCCCAATCAATTACCATATGATGTTAATTATATGTATTTTCTACAACACATGTACAAAATAACAACGATAAATAATCAACCATTATCCAGAGTGCACCACACAATTGCATAAGCATTAAATATAAGTAATTAGCGCTTACACAGTCTGTCAATCAATCTATCGACATACAACTTATTATTGGGTTAGTGTATGTCATATATCATCTCAATACCCGTGTGAGGTTTTCAAACAATCAAACACATATTTTATTTGTGCAGTTGGGCAATGTGTAAAATTTATCGTTTGAATCATTATCAGTCAAATGTGTGTATATAAACAAATCGTTCGATTTGTTTATATTAATTTATTTCATTTCATATACACGTTAAAAATTCTATTTTTAACTATAAAAATATTTTTTATTTCATTCCACATCACACAATCAACTACACATCAAAATCAATCAAACAAACAAGCCATCCATGGTCTGTGGACGACGGGTGTCGGGTGCTACTAAACACCATCTGCATCCTAGTATATATTTCAACTAGAAATAAATTAAAGGTGAGGAGTTCTCACATTGGGGATTCACTCCGCCATCCTTTATTTTTGAACGGTTCAGATTTGAATTTAATTCCTATCGGTTCCATCACACTCTGTTTCCCTCTATTCATAGTAAAAATTACATTTCAATTATTCAGTTTTATATATAAAAATCATATTTTTACATCGCTCTACTTCTAATAAAGATTATATTTTTATATCAAAGATATTTATATTTTCAAATCAAATATATTTTTATTTTCAAATAAATGATATTTATATTTTTAAATCAAAGAGATTTATATTTTTCTACAACAATGCTATTTTACTTTCAAACCAATTCTATTTTATTTTCCAAACAAATTCTATTTTATATATTTTAAACCAATCCTATTTTATATATTTTCAAAAAGGTGTTATTTTTATTTTTCAAAACAATGCTATTCATTTATTTAAAAACAAAACTTTAAACAATTTTATTTTTAAAGACAATGTTATTTTACTACAAAAACAATGTATAATTTTCAGTTTTATAACAGTAAAAAAGGATCACCTTATCTCCTCGTTTCTCCTTCAGACCGTCGCTCCATGTTTGCAAAACTAGGTCTCGTCGTTGTTGGCGATCCACTGCGCCGGAGGAAGATCAGTCGCCGCCACACGGAGCGCCGTCGTGTCTCCCTTCAGCGCCCCCAGTATGACGCCATTCGGTGGCATATGCGCCTCGATTTCTGTGCTCGAACGGGGCGGGTTTTGGGGAGTCATTCATCGCCAGAGAGGGGAGGGGGATCAATCGATGGGGGGGGGGGGTCTGGCCAGGCGCGGCGGTGGATGGGGGGCGGCGTGGCGCGATTGATCCTAGGGTTTTTTAGTAGTCGTTTCTGTAAAACGATAGAAGAGGGGGGACGGTTGACCGAGTTGAAAAAAGGGGAGGGAAGGAGATATTTATTATATGTTTTAATTTAATATTATTTTAATTCATCAACTAATTGTTTTACACCACGAACTCCAATCGAATCCCAACTACTGTCGCCCCTAGCTAACTACCCCCATTCCGAACACAATGGGATATGTATCGCAAGCCAGTTCAGTTGTTTCGATCAGTTTCCATTGAATTTAAAATATAAATCTTTATATATTCAGTTTAAACGCACATTTCAATTTACCGGGGCCACATACAGTCTCTAAAAATTCCCAAAAAAATATTTCTAGCTTTGTATTGACGATACGGTCCTAACAAAACTAATTTCGTCGAGTTCTGAGACCATTCGAAAAATGGCCATTTTCCAGTCGATTAAAATCAACTAAAACTTGTCAAACGTATTTTCCTTTCCCATGCTCACATATTGATTCAGAAAATTACGAATTTTGGAACCTAGTAATAACCTGACATCACAGATCCAACAAAAGTGGTTTCGTCGAAAACCGAGGTCATTTGCAAAATTTCCATTTTCAAAGGCCTTTATATATATTAAAATATATATAAATTCCACAGCGACTTTTCTGAATTTTAAACTGGACATATCTTTCAACTTCTAAAGTGAAATATCAGTTTCTTACATCTGTTAGAAAGATATCATCAAACAGATTTAGATATTTCTAGTTTCGTCCAATTCCGACTTAAAACAAATTTTGTATATTCATTTGAAAATCGAAATTGAAATTTCAAACTACCGCACCTTTTCATGCTCGTTATATAATTAAAATAAATTTATTCGTTTTAACTTCATTGAAAATAAATTTTTCGTTGTTATTATTTAAAATAATTCATTTTAAATAATCAAAATCCATTAAAATAGCCAAAATAAATTTTTTAAATTGGCTCAGAATTCCGGGTTATTACAGAAGATATCTAGTTCCTTAACGAAGCTTATTAAGAAACATTCAAGATTCAATTAGACTCCAGAATGTGAGGCGGCTTTCGAAAAGCTGAAGTTAAGGCTGACGACTGCTCCAGTGTTAACAACTATTGATGGCAATCAAGACTTGAAAGTTTGGACAGATGCTTCTAAAGAAGGTCTTGGCGTAGTATTAATGCAAAGAGGCCAAGTAGTCGCTTATGCAAGCCGTCAATTGGAACCACATGAGAAGAATTATGCAACTCACGATCTTGAATTGTTAGCCATTGTGTTTGCTATGAAAATCTGGAGCCATTATCTATTGGGTGAGAAGTTTGAATTATATACTGATCGTCAATCGTTGAAGTATTTTATTCACCCAGAAAGATCTCAATATGAGGCAGCAGCGTTGGTTAGAATTTCTCGCAGCATATGATCTTGATATTTTGTATACTCCGAGGAAAGCCAATGTTGTGGCGGATGCACTCAGCAGAAAGAATGTGATCATCACCAGTCTTATCATTACACCATTGTTGATTGATAAAATATATATTCTTAAGAAAGATGATAGTTTTGTTAAGGAGATGATCAAAAGAATTTAAAGGGGCGAAGTCTCCAGTTTCCAAGTGGATAGCGCAGGAGTTCTGAGATTGAAAGGAAGAATTTGTGTTCCTAACATCCTTGAGCACAAAAGAGAAGTATTGGACGAGTGTCACAAGTCAAACTGAGCATCCATCCAGGGGTTAGTAAAATGTATAACGACCTTAAGCGAAGCTTCTGGTGGAAGGCGATGAAAAGAGACATCTCTATATATGTTAACAGGTGTTCTACTTGTCAACAAGTTAAGAGCGATCAACAGAAACTCGCCATATTGCTGCAACCGTTGGAAGTTCCAGGTTGGAAGTGCGAACAAATTTCTATGGAATTCGTAGATGGTTTGCCCAAAACCCGAAGGGGAAATGACAGTATTTGGGTGATCGTAGATCATTTCGCAAAGACCGCCCATTTTATACTTGTCAGATCGAATAGAACCGCTCTGAGTCTGGCGCAGATTTATTTCAAAGAGATTGTTAAACTTCATGGAGTTCCTATGAGAATCTTTAGTTATCGTGACCTGATTTTTGCTAGTAAATTTTGGGAAGCATTCCAAGCAGAATTGTGAACGAAACTGAATTAAAGCACCTCTTGTCATCCTCAAACAGATGGCCAGACTGAGAGGCTGAATCGTATTCTAGAAGATTTATTGCGGGCTTGTGTTATTGATTTTGGCAGATTATGGGAAGAACACTTGGATTTGGCTGAGTTCTCATACAACAACAGCTACTAAGCGAGTCTGAAAATATTGCCATTCGAAGCATTGTATGGTCGACCGTGCAGATCTCCCGTTTGTTGGGTAGAACCTAGCAATAGACTTGTATTGGGACCAGATACGATTCGCGAAGCTGCGGATAAAGTCGATTTCATTAAGAAACTATTACTAGCCGCTCAAAGCTGACAGAAGAGCTATGCAGATTCAAGAAGAAGAGATTTGTCTTTTGCTATTGGTGACTATGTATATCTATGGGTTTCTCCGATAAGAGGAGTAGTCCGATTTGGTAAAACAGGGAAATTGGTGCCCATATTTATTGGTCCATTTCCTGTACTCGAACAGATTGGAACTCTCGCTTATAGAGTTCAGTTTCCTAACTAGTTGCCTGGAGTACATGATGTATTTCACGTATCTCAACTTCGAAAGCATGTGCATGATCCAGACTTGGTCGTGGAAGAAGCCGCGCAACAAGATTTGGAAATTACACCAGAATTAGCTGTGAGGATAAAGCCGGTAAAGATTATTCGCAAAGAAACTAAAGAGCTGAGGAACAAGAAGGTTCACTTAGTCAAAGTGCAATGGAGTGGAGATCCGCGAGACTGTACTTGGGAAACTGAAGAAAGCATTAAGCAAGCCTATCCCGATTGCAGGGTGGATATCTCTGATTAACTCCGGTGCAAGGTACGTTTACCATATTTTTCATTTCCGTATTATTTTCTACATAGTTGTTGTTTCCTTTTCATGGATGTGAAATTTCAATTATATTCTGAATAATTTTAAAAAGAGTATATGAATTGATTAGTATATTTTTGAAAAGGTTAAAAATAAATTGATTGTTGTTTGTGTTATGTGATTATGAATTTGATTAATCAAAATATTAGAAATAATTAATTTAATCAATAAGAGAATGATGGTAAATTTGTTCGAATGAATCAAATATTGAACTGATTTGAAATAGATAGAAATATATGCATGTACATTGTATATGTTTGAACAGGTAAATGAATTTGCTGTTGAGTAAAGAATTTATTTGCGTGCCCGACAAATAGGTAAACCTTAATGAGTTGGATGCGCAATTTTATTTATTATATCAACTCCTGTGAATGCCATTGGATGCAGAGTGCTGGTTGTTCTATGTGTAGTAATAAATGTCGCCACAGGATAGTAACAATTAATTTTGAACTACATTGCATGGCATACTTCTGGAAGATAACATACTTCATCATATACCACATAAGAATTTGAGCTTGTGTGATGAGGTTGAAGATTTACCATACAAGCGAGAGGCTTGTATGGCGATGACTATATATTACAAGTTGAACTGATGACTGATATGGACTATATAAAATATAACAGTAAATTGCCAGATTAATAAAAACCCCGCACGGATCTGGAGATGACAATAAACAGGTCTCTCTGGTCATTAAGGCACAAAAACCATTTATAGGGCGATGAGAATTTATTCTCTGGAGTTATAATCTGTACACACTCCCCTGTGGACACCAGAATATATCACTATAAATATATGCATGCTTATTAGGATTTATTGGGTACCTAACACGGCCCAATAAATTTCCAAAATCCTTCCCGTACAAAGAAGGTTATGGCGAAATTTTTCGAAAATTTAGGGTGTTAGCCAAATTTTTGAAGAATTAGAAAATTCTTAGAAACTGAAAAGTTGAAGAATGAAAGCCAGAATGAGAGTTGAGTTGGATAATTAAAAACTTTCAGCTTCGTTCCTTTTCGGGGACGAAAAGATTTTAAGTGGGGGAGATTGTAACAACCCAGAAAATCAGAACCAGTTTTTAAAAAAATATTTTGGCAATTTTAGTGAATTTTTAATATTTAAAATAAATTATTTTAAATAATAACGACCAAAAGTCTATTTGAATCGATGTTGGAAAATAAATATATTTATTTAATTATAAACAAGGCCTGAAATGGCGTGATAGTATGAAAATTTGAATTTGAACTTTGACTGACTGTACCAGGTGCAAAATAAAACGGATTTTTGTGAAACAAAAAATATTTAAATCTGTTTATGAATATCTTTCTAACGAATCTAAAAAATCGAGATTTCATCGCGAGAGTAAAAAGTTATGGCCAAATGAATTTTCAGAAAGGTCGCTATGGAGATTATATAGCCCTTGAAAATAGCCATTTTGCAAATGACCTCCATTTTCGACGAAACCACTTTTGTTGGACTCGAGATTTCAAATTATTGCTAGATTTCAAATTCTATAATTTTTAGAGTTAATATGTGAGTGTGGAAAAGGAAAATGTGTTTGGTTGATTTCAGTCAATTTGGATCGACAAGAAAATGGCCATTTTTCAAACGGTCTTAGCATTCGGTGAAATCAGTTTTGTTGGGACTGTATCATCCCAACATAGCCAGATTTATTTTTCTGGAATTTTTAGAATCAGTATGTGGCCCTGGCAAATTAAAATGTACGTTCAAATCTAAAATTGAATGTTTTATAATTTAATTTGAAGAATAACTGACTGTAACAGTTGAATGGGCTTACGAAACATATTCCATTGTGTTCGAAATAGGGGTAATTAGCTACGGGTGATAGTTGTTCGGTTTGAATTAGAGTTCATATGGACTTGGGGGTATTTTCTGAATTAAAAGAATTAAAAATAATATATATATATATATTATGGACCAATCACGTTCTTTCTCCATAATCTCGGATCCGATAAAAAAAACCCGCTACCCTCCTGTGAATGACAGAAAGGGTTCTTTTCTTCTCTCCTCCAATCCGATCAATCCATGCACCTAAATCACTAGCCCCAGTTAGGGTTTTTGTAGAGCTCATCGAGGGCTTCAAATCCGTACCCAATTCGACCCCTGTTGATACGTGTTCGTGGAGATCAGAGCCTCCAAAATCGTCATCTTTCAACCACCGATTCTCCTTCCTCCCAACGTCGATCTAGACGCATCCACTGGCTGACGACGCGCCTCGCTCCCCTCGTCGACGTGCAACTCCCTGATCGTCATCTAGTTCAACGGATTTGAAGAAAAATCCGAACCCTAGTTCGAACCAAAACAGAAAAGGTACGACATTGGGTTATTTTTGAAATGTTTCAACATTTAAAAGCGTTGCAAACTTATAAAAATCATAATGAGGCACCAGGACTGTGAGGACGTCTTCTACATTCTAGAAGAGACCGGAGATTTTTTAGGGCCTTCTACAATTTTTGGCAAAGCGAAATAGCAATGTGAGATTTTTGAATTATAAACGATATGGAATGACGATGTATAAATTATACGGTCGACGTATGAGTTATATAAGCGTTGTACACCTCATGTATAAGCGTTGTATAAGTTGTATGTGCGACGTATAAGTTATATATGCATTGTAAAAATCATATATGCGTTGAACTGAATTGAAATGAAATCGAAATATATTTATATGCGTATATATATACTCCCCTTGTCCACAGACCATGGACGATATATATTGGTTGTGATTGTTTGGATTTGGTTGATGTGAAATTTGCTGAATAATATGAATGGTTGATTTGATATGATTGATTGTGGTTGAAATCCCAATAGGATTAGTTTATGGGAAAATTCGTCTGCGTACGAACTAGATTATTGATATCCCCATTGTCAAAAGATGTGAGGCTTTAAGGTAGAGCGAGGAGCCGTACTCGGGACGGTGCCGGTTTTAACTACCCTGTCGTTATGCTGTCGAAATTTTCTAAAAAATTCCTGTGTTTGATTTATTTATATTCATGTATTGAAATATATTCATGTATGGAAAGTTATTCATTTTTGAAATGAAATGCTTTGAACGATAAAAATTGACATTTTTAGCGAATGTTTGAAATTAAATGGTTTGAACGATAAAAATGACATTTTTAGCGAATGTTTGAAATAAAATGGTTTGAACGACAAAATTAACATTTTTATCGAATGTTTGAAATAGATTGTTTTACCAATAAAAAATCACATTTTTATCATATATATGAATCACTAAAAATCTTCATTTTTGAAATAAATTGCTTTAGCAATAAAAATCACATTTTTATCATCTATATGAAGTATATAAAATAATCGTGTTTGAAGTAAACGGTGTTGATAATAAAAATCACATTTTTTTATATATTTGAATTGTTTAAAATAGTCATGTGTTGAAATAAATATTTATTGAATAAAAATATCATTTTTATCAAATATATGAAATGAAATGGTATTTGAAATCTAAGAATGGATTATATTTATATACATATATAATTAAAATAAATCGAATAACAAAGCCGCAGTTCATATTTTGAAACCGTGATTTCAAACGATTATTGCGGGAGATCCGACCGTCGTATTTTCCCGAAACCGAAACCGTTGGGTTTGCTTTGGAAATATCTTTCCAACGACACCAACTTTGCAAAGATCCAACGGTTGGATTGTCTGGAATGTTGAATTCAAATCTGAATGAAAACAGCGCCAGAATGGGTTATATATATATATATATATATATATATATATATATATAATTAAAATAAGTCGAATAACGACGCTGCGGTTCGTATTTTGAAATCATAACTTCAAACGATTGTAACAGGAGATCTGACCATCGGATTTTCCCAAAACTGGAACCGTTGGGTCCGCTTTGAAAAGATCTTTCGAATGGTATAATTTTTTTAAAGATCCAACGGTTAGATTTTTAGATATGTGTAAATCAAATTTGGAGAAAAACAACACCATGGCCGCGTTATGGCCTGAAGTGTCGTTTGAATAAATTGACTATATTTAAATAAATAAAAATAGCGATAGATCGTGATAAAATATTATAAATGATATGGAATGGAAATAAACCGAATTTACCCGGTTTATTGGATATTTGATGGTTGAATGTGTTTGACGTGAAAATTACATTAATAAACTGAATTATGGATGTCAGATAATTCTAAATATACGTGAATTATTTGAAAAGGCCGTGTTAATTCTCATTTCAAATGATTGGTCGATGGTTAGAAGTCGAAGATATGAAGATGGTGCGAGACCGAGGATCTTCACATCGAATGGATGGTTACTGATGCCTTTGATGGGAGTTGCTGCCCTGAAGGGGATACAGTGGTGGTCGTCCGGGCGTACTTGGTGATCGTTCGGATGTGCGAGGGCCTCTCTTCTGCATTGGACATACGGGGGAGGAATTAGGTGCCTCCGGTTTCGTTCAGACCCAGAACGGACTTGTAAATGGATGTGTGTCGGACATTGTAGATAGATAATGTGGCTTACAGAGACGCTGTGATCAAAGCTTTTGTTGAAAAGCAGAACTTTGTGGTTGATGATCAAAGCAGGGCTTGAATAGTTAGCTTTGTGTTTAATGTTGATTCGCGAGCCTCACACCCCAGTATGGACCAGAAATAGGAGAGGACATCAGGGAGGACCTGCGTTTCTTTCTAGCTAGGAGTGGTGTTTTTGGTTTTACATGCCTGGGCATTTTACTTACGTGGATGATGGATAGCGAGGCGCCTCAGTTATATCAGTCGCTACTGGGCCGATGGTTTGGTCGGATATGACCAGTTTATGCCCCATAGGGCGGGGAAACGCAGTGTTCAGGCATTATAATCCACTCCATGTGGACTAGCCCTGGCGATCTAAGGTGCAGTTGCAGCTATTCCTGAGACTCAGGCTAGACAGTCTTGAAGCGATAAGGACGATCCCTTGCCTTGGTTCATGACGGAAATCCAATTTCCAAATACGACATCGTGCAGTTTTGATTGTATACATATATATGGCGACATAGTGGTATGGGGCATTCATGCCATCTATGATTGATATTTATGATTGAAATTGTTTTTGAAACATATAAACACTAGTAATAATATCAAATGATTTGTTTTAATTGTATCAAGCATATTTTGGCCATTATAAGGTAAAAACTCTATCCTCCGGTTTACGTTGCATTGTGTGATGGGAACTGAGTCTTATAATGGCTTCGTTTTTGTAAAAAGCATTGCGATGTTTAAATGATTTACTTGTTTTAAAGCACTGGCAATCTAATGGAGTAAACCCGTTCCGTGTTAGCGGCGTGGTCCTATGATTGGCCTTATTATAAAATAAGTTAAGTAGATTTCTTATACTAGTCCCATGACTGACTCGTAGTTTGTTTCACTTGCAAACTCGGGTGCCCTATTTTCTACACGGGCATCCTTGCATTCAGGATTTAGCAGGCTCTTTCTGGATAGCTGCAGAGCTGAAGACGGATGTTATCACTCCTTTCTTTTTATGCTGTTCAGCTCCTGTTGTACATGTCATGTTTCGATTCCACTGTAGACATTTTATGTAAAGCTGAACTGTATTTTTTTACTAAGTATGATCCTGTATTCTGTGTAACTATGATGATTATGTTTATCCAGTGTATTCTATTGTACATTATCTAGTGTATTTATTTATTCCTGTTCTGCTGTTATTTGTTTATGTGTTATATTCCAAAGATTACCCTTGCCACCGTGGAACGGGGGTTTGGGGTCATCACATTGGATCTAATTTTCCCATTGATCTTTATTCGATCAAATTATATAGATCATAACAGTTCATCTCATTGTCGGCAACCATTGTTCATGCAAGTAATTGGCTAGTTCTTCTGTTTTGGTGATATTTAATTTCTTTTTGTTCTGTTTATTTTGGTTAATATTGGTATGCAGTTGGATTGTTTTATGGTTTATAGTGGTTCTTTTTACTAATATTACAGTATAGTTTTGTTATTTGTTTTAATTACAGGAGTTTTCAATGTTATTAGTAGTTTTCCTCTAATAAATTTTGTAGAGGCGTGAACTGTATTTTGGATTGAACTTACAATTTGCTAATTTTTGCAAACTTAAATTCAACTGTTGTCTTTTTGGTTCAACTGGGTTGAGGAGGATAACTGGTTACTTCAGTTAAATTTCTTTCTTCTTGTTTAAATTTGAGTTCGTCCTGAAAATTAAATGACCTTAGTTTTAATTTAAACTCACACTGTGTAGATGCTAAAACAAATAATTCCTATATTTGTTTGAGACCTGTTTTGGGCCTATCGTGTATTTAATGTGAGTTCCTAGGAGATGTGCACATATAACTTGGTCATATATTGTAGTTCCTGCTCATTCCATTTCATACATATATTCATATATGTAGGTGTTAACTCTAATAATATGCTTATATTGGATAAACCACCCTGCACATCTCATTATCTATTGTGGTTTGAAAGTTTTATTGATACTATACTATACCTTTGAATATTGAACTACTGTAACTTCCATTCGTACTGCATTTGTGTGCATGTGGCCCTGTCTTGTTCATCCGCCGTACATAGTTGGCGTAGCTGAGTGTATACACAAATTAGCAATATTTGACTTAAATCCACATCTTGTCAAAAGCTCTCAAGCCCAAACCGTGCAGCTATGGGACTGTCCTAATTTTTGGCTTCACATGACATGGGTATATTATGGTTATTTGTCATGTACACATGAATACTGTTTGCTTATCTCTTTAGTGGATATTTAAAATACACTCAAATTAAGTTAAGTCATATACTTTCAGATTTTGGATAAATATACAGGAAAGGTTGAAAAACACTGTGATGTATTTGTGGGTAAACTTTCCCATGCAGGTATTATATATAGCTATGCTTACATGAGTAGTATTTGTTAAATATATATGTACAACCTGAAAACTGAGGACATAAGAAATTTGAAGAAGTAGATCATGCTTCAGTATTTCACTTAAGATGCGTGATATATAAATATATACTGGGCTGTTGCAATCTTGCTTGTGCGTGATCACCAACTTCAAACCATGCTGAAACTTTTGATCATGCATATGTTTTTACTATGTGACAGTTTTATGTATATACATGTTATGAAACTTTACGAACTTCTTTACACCTGTTATTTATGGTTGCGGAATGCTGGGGCATTGCACACGTGTACCGGTATACGTGTGTACTGCAGGCTTCCATAACTGTTTGTCCTAAAAATAAAAACTGATATATGTGGTGGTCTTTGTACACATATGTATATATATACCGCTGTATGTGTATATATATGTCATCGACAAATATATATATATATATATATATATATATATATATATATATATATATATATATATATATATATGCTATCATGACTTGTTTTATTCTAAATTGCTATGTTATACCTTGGCAATTTTCTTGTGGGTTCGACGTACTCGAAATTTAGTAAATTATAGGATTAACTATTTAATTAGTTTCTATTGAAGTTAATTTACTTGAACTATGATTTAATCTTGACTTGAGTGTTTTATGTTTCTGCATGGAACGCTTGGGTCAAACCTTTAGCGTTACAGATTTAAAGATTTCAGCCTGGGATTCGAAGATCGACAGAACTGGAGGACGACGCACTCTGAAGTTTTAAATAGTAAATGTTTTCTTTTATATTCAATCTTTATTTTCATTTCGCTGTATAGAAAATCCTTGTTTAAAAAAAAAAATCTGACTATATATAAAAGTGATTTTTATTGTTCAATACTGTATTACTTAATTTATTATGTATTTATCTGTGTTGATCTGTATTTAAAACTTTGTAAGCTAAATAACGATTCGTCGTTTTGGAACGTTTCAAGTTGGATAAATTACCAATTTGAAGCGGTCAAAATGGCGGGCCGTTACAAGTGGTATCAGAGCTTTGGTTTATTCAAAGCTTAGCTTATTGGGTTTAAAAACGGATCTTGGAAATAAAAAGTTTTGAAAAATAATTTTTCAAAAGATAAATTATTTTAGAAATATCAAGTATTTTGAAACTGGTGTTTTGAGCGAAAATAAAAATTTATTTTGAGATTTGAAAATTTTGTTCGGAATCCCCAGTCTTCGGAAGTCTTCGGATCTAGGTCAGCGAGAGCTAATATTCGGTAAGGTCCTTTTAGATTTGAAATTAGAATTTATCGCCTAATGGTGTCTAAGCATCAACGTATCGATTTATCAAATCGTGTATTTTAACAACTGAAATTGATTGAAAGTTAGAGTTCAGATGGGAATACGAATATTTTTAAAGATGTAACGATGAATTTTAATTCGATATTCAGAATATAAATTAGTGAAAATAAAATTCGAAGGGTTATTCGATTAGGTCAATTTTATTAGAAATTATTTAGAACTTGGCAAGATAAATTATAAGTGGTTTCAAACCAATAATGTATAATCAAATATATGAATTTGATAGCGAGTTATAAACTTGTTAATTAATTAACAAGAAGTGAATTGTAAACGAATGTTATAAATGATGTGGAATATGGATGAAGATTTTAAAAAGATTCGGACTTTTATTGAATTGAAATCAAAACTGGTTTGATGTGATGAGTTCAAGTTCCTATAAAAAGGAATGATATTCATTTTTAAAAGTGGATGAAGTGTGAAAGCAAAAATGTTGCAAATGAAATTGGAGATAAAAGAAAATGAAGTTGACTGGGGCAGTGAGATTATTCCGAAGTTCGGAATATATTATCGAATAAGAAATTATTCAAAAGGAAGTTATTTGGGGAAGTCAATTGTGGCAAATCCCGAGAAGTGCTATTTACTTTTTATTTTAATCAAATTTTTTATATATTATAAGTTAATTGTTCATGTATTCAGATTAAAGAATAAA
This sequence comes from Allium sativum, assembly GCA_030737875.1. NCBI lineage: Eukaryota > Viridiplantae > Streptophyta > Magnoliopsida > Asparagales > Amaryllidaceae > Allium > Allium sativum. The sequence continues at coordinate 548,122,839 of CM060912.1, read as the reverse complement.
ATATATTTTAAAGTTAAATATTTTGAAGCGGTAAATTACTCTTATAATCAACGATTTCCGTAAAAGAAGTGAATTTGTAATTTGAATTCAAAAGTTACGAGAATAAATATTTTGTTCGTATTCGACGCTGTGAACTTGATCTATTTCAAAGTTAATAATGTTGTTCAGTTAAGGTCTGAGAGGTAAATATACCCCAACTTGATTGTTGACTAAGGAATGATTAAGGTTCGATAGTTAAAACTGGTTAAGTGAAGTAAGTTAATGGGTGTCAACAGTTAAGTGGGAATAATGACGTTTTATTTAACATCTTTTTATATCCAAATAACAGGTAGAAATGTCCCCCAGGAGAATAAAGTATATTTTTTTATAGAAAATAGAGATTTACAAATATATGGAAATGTTTTCCACTAGAATAAGAAATTTTGTAAAATTACAGGGAAATATGATAATCGGAAATGTTTTTTTTTAAATATATCGTGAGAAGCTAAGGAGTTTAGATAAATCAGAATGGCGCAAGGGCCGAAGAATAAAAAGCCGCACATCGAGAACGAATGACGGCATAACATAAGTAAAGTGGATGTGTAAACTAAATTCGAGAATTGTGAAAGAAACGATTGGATAAGAATGGAGCTAAGGAAAATTAGAAATTGATTACAGACTAGTTAAGTTGAATAATTTTCTCAGTTTTGATCTGATGTCGGTTTCGGCCTTCGGGATTGATACCTAGGGAATTGTTCACTCACTAATTTACGGTTAGGTCCTAATGAATGTGGAAAGATAGAGATATGTGATAATGCATATAACCCTTTAATTAGGTGTGTGTATTTATATATATAGCGATAGAAATAATATGAAGAGGATTGAGGGAAAGATGATGGTATGAGTAGATTGGTTGAAGATCGTAAAATTTTGGTGAATACTGTGAAGTCGATTATGGGAGGATGTGGATTACCAATCAAACAATCACCAATGATTGTAGATCCCAATTATTTAAAAGATCTGTTGAAGAAAATAAACGGTGTGTATTGGAAATGAACCCAAATGTAAATAAATTGCACATCAGTTTGATTACAATTAAGGAGGTCACTTGATGAGATTTGAAATTTTGATTCCAAGAAATTTTGAAAATTTGATTTTTTCAAATAATTTGAGAATTACAGTATATATATATATATATATGTATGTATGTTTGTATTTTTGAATAGAAATATTTGCAAATAGAAGAAAACCATTTTTTTTAGTCCTACGGTTAGGTTGTTTCGATAAAATAAATTCATTTTGAAATATGATTTGACAAAACAACTTGATTTTGGAACATGAATATGCATATATATATATATCCGAATATTTAAAATAAAACCCTTGAATTGATTATCAAGATTGGTTGAATGGTAATCTGATATATTGGAATAATGAGATTGTACATCTAAGAGATGTATGGAGGAAAAGAATTAAGTTTGTGAATTCTGAATTGTTGAATTAGAAGGTGAATTATCCGTTAGTGAATAATTCAATAAGTTTTGAGATTTAAATTGAGATTCAAATTCAAATAAGTGGGAAACGAGTAAAATATCGTAAGCAGAAATGAATAAATTTCATAGAAATGAAAATTTTGAAAGACTAAAAGCAAAAGCAAGGAATTTTGGATAGGAATTTATCAATATAAGGAAGTATGAGACCTGTTAGATTAGAAGGGAAAAAATTAAACTGGCAAGATTAAAATTAACTAATGAACTTAATCATTGGAAATTGGGAGGAAATTTGGTTTATAACCAGTGGATTTATAAGGATGAGCTTGAAAGGATATTGAATATTTGAATTGGTTAAAAGATCAAAATTGAAATTTTGAAATTTGAATCAAAGTTCGATGATATTAGATTTTAATATTTAAGTATAGAAGTTCTGAAAACTTATATGGGAAAATATATAAGAATTTAGTGAATTCAAAAACGATTGAGTTGGACGGTGATCGATTTGTGATAAAATCCTATATAACAGAATTTATATCAGAATGAGATGTTGGAAATATGGTTTGAAAAGTAATTCTTATGTAAGTTGACATAAGAATGATTTATGTGGATTTTGAAATAAAGTTCTATATGTTTTAAAAGCAAAATAAGGGAAGTACCATCCTTCTCCTTGAATTTCAAGTTTGGTTGAGTTATGATGCTGGTGGCAGTAGGTTGTCCGGATATAAAACTCATGAGTTTCCATTGAGCACGACTGCTAGCATAATTTACATGGTTGTAGATAGCCTACGGAGGACGGATGTTTCTTGGGGGAACCAAGCGTAACCATTGTGTCTGCTGCGATCTACAGTCGTGATAAGGGCGTAATCCGCAGAGCTGTGAAAGCTTACGGGTATGGATGTTTCCAGAAGGAATCAGGCGTAACCATTGTGTACCCGCGGTCCAAATGGCATATCTACACGTGAAAGAGATGTAACCACTAGAGTTACTAAAGGTAGAATGGAGCTATGCAGTGTTTGAGATATCTTAGTAGTGTGAAGCCACTTGTTTAATGCAGCAGTTTGTCTTCGAGATAAGATTTGTCTATGTGACTCGATTTGTCTTTGTGATTGGATTTGTTTCCGTGACTTGATTTGTCTGGTAAATTGATTGGTCCTCATGACTTGATTATCTTCATAATTGGATGATTTGTTTTGTGACTCAGAGAGAGCATCCTACACTCAGTGACCTCAAATTTTCTTTTGATATTAAAATATCTTCCATTGATCTGTCCATGATGAAATTCGCAGGGAAGTGATTTCCTACGGATATGGATGTTTTTTGGGGGATCCAAACGAAACCATTGTGTATCTGCGATTCATGAACGATCAACATATCAATATCACATTGGTACTTTCTGTATCTGTTTTCTTTTAATAAAGAATTTTTGAAAGTATTTTCACTGAGAGTTGAAATAAGGATATTTAGTACTTGAATATTTTAGTCATGCATTTGGCAGCGTATGCCTAACATCTGTAAGAACGATAATAGACTCTTCAAACATCGAGCTATCAAGTATTTTTAAATAAAAAAATTTGAAATTAAAATGTACCTAATTTAATAAGTTAAGGAGGTGAATTTCGAAGAATTTTCAAGTCCATAGCTTTAAAGTAACAATACAAATGTTTTTTGCACGAATTGCGGGTTATGTATAGAAATTATAAAAGATTTCGGATTTTGGAATGTTTTCAATTTATAACTTGAATAGATGTCATTTACACTCTTCAATGAGTGTTAGGGAAAATTAAATGGATTGAATGAAAGGACATTGAGCTGGACTGAGATTGTAAGGAATGGATTAGTAAAAATTGAAAGATGAGGAAATTTGGAATAATTTGAGATGCATAAATCTAACTTATGCAGAATTCGAATTTAAGAAAAGAGTGATTTGAAAGAGAATTTGATTTTTCGAGTTAATTGGGTACGATGGATAACAAAAAGGATCGGTGATGTAAATATCGATATTTAAATTAGTTGTGGGAAAATTTCACATAGATGTGGAAATTTGAAATATACCTTGGTACAATTCTAACGATCTTTCCTTTTGAAGGACGAAAAGTTCTAAAGGGAGAAGATTGTAACGCCCCAGAAATTTTGACATCTAGAATATGGAATTAATTAAAGATTCAATGATTAATAATCAATTTTAGTATGTATACTGGGATAAAAAATCGAATGTATGGTTTTGTGAAGAAATTGAATTCAATATTTAATTTATTTTTTTGGGTTGAAAATCAAATATCTACTGTTGGATGTTTGGATTGAATTTGGTTGAATATTTGAATTAGATTTGCAATTCGATTGAAAAATATAAATGATTGAATTTAAATAAACATATTCAACGTCAAAAGAAATCTGGAGATGTTATTTGTTGAAATATACAGAGAGTTGGATTGAATCTGTGTGTATTCATGTAAAGAAATTAAAATTTAACGTTTCGTATTTGGAATCGAACAGAGTTGTTTTATGGACAAACAAAATAAAATCGGTGCATTGATAAACACTTGAAAATTTGAAATAACGTCGTGTATAGCCGGAGTCGGATTACAACCAGATTAATTTATTTTTTTGAATTCAGAATGGTAAAACGATTAGGTACACAAAATTTTTGTCGCGTTTGGAGATGGTGTTGGCGTTCCGAATTTAGAGCGTCCGTAGTGATTCATGGTAAGGTTTTAATATTAAATTAACCACTGTTAAACTCTCCCCGAATAATTATACCATAATATATAACCTTCCTCAGTTAAAAACTCACCGACCTGTTATCTGAAAACTCTGGCTACCCAAACCCTATACGATATTACATTGTTCTTATCTATACACTGTTTTCTTCTATAAAAATGTCGCTCTTCTCCCTTATTTCCTTTAGAGAAAATTTTGTTTCTTTTCCCAAATAAATGGCCAGAGGCCAATTTCATTCTTTTCTCCAAAATCAAATCTTTTCCAGAACAAAATCTATGGCTGCCACCTCCGATCAAAGACGCACCACACAAAAATCAAAATCGTCCCCTTCCTATTTTAATGGCCGAAGCCAAAGTTGCCCTTTTCCAAATCACTCGCTTCCTCCTTCTATTGATCGGAAACCCGAAGTCTCCGCACTTACTGTCGTTTGAAGCATCACCGCAGATCCCTCTTCTAATCAAATCGCTACTCCTCCAAATTAAAGCAAAACCCTAACATCACTTCAGTCCAAGTCAAGGCAGCTCCTTTTCCAGTCCTCCACCGCAACAGCGTTCGTCAATCGATTCGGCAATTAAAAAGCCTGCAAAGTCACTTCCTTTCTTCTCATCACTATCGCCTTCTGCTGTGTTTCAGTGAGTACCTTCTCACTCACGATTAATCTGTGTTGAAGTGATTTAACTTCTATAACCAAAGTAGAATTTGTTTACTGGATTGGTTTGATTTGCTTCATGGTTGAATTGTCATTTTCGATTGCTTTGCTATTTGCCATAGCCATGTTATTTTGCGTCAATGAGTCTGTGTGTTGGTACCTTGACGGCATGCTATTTTGCTTCATTGTTAAATTGTAGAACAGTACAGTTTGATTTATATTGACATTCATTATATCGAATGTATTCCTAATTATCATTAGGAGTGGATCAAAGGAATTTGGAACAACCTCTGTAAATGTGTATTACAAAATTAATATATATATATATATGTATACGTATATAAAAACATGAAATACTATCGAGGTGGACTTTATAGGCTTTTTGTTCAAGAACAGAATGTTGTCTCTTTATTTTCCAGAAGAAAATTAGCGCAAGATTTAAAGTTGGATCTAATTTTCCCGTTGATCTTTATTCGATCGAATTACATAGATCATAACAGTTCATCTCATTGTCGGCAACCATAGTTGATGCATGTAATTTTCTAGTTCTTCTGTTTTGGTGATATTTAGTTTCTTGTTGTTCTGTTTATTTTGGTTAATATTGGTATGCAGTTGGATTGTTTTAAGGTTTGTAGTGGTTCTTTTTACTAATATCACGGTATAGTTTTGTTATTTGTTTTAATTACAGGAGTTTTCAATGTTATTAGTTGTTTTCCTCTAATAAATTATGTAGAGGCATGAACCATATTTTGGATTGAACTTACAACTTGCTAATTTTTGCAAACTTAAATTCAACAATCGTCTTTTTGGTTCAACTGGGTTGAGGAGGATAATTGGTTACTTCAGTTAAATTTCTTTCTTCTTGTTTAAATTTGAGTTCATCCTGAAAATTAAATGACCTTAGTTTTAATTTAAACTCACACTATGTAGATGCTGAAACAAATAATTCCTACATTTGTTTGAGACTTGTTTTCGGCCTGTCGTGTATTTAATGTGAGTTGCTAGGAGATGTGCACATATAACTTGGTCATATATTGTAGTTCCTGCTCATTCCATTTCATACATATATTGACATATGTAGGTGTTAACTCTAATAGTATGCTTATATTGGATAAACCACCCTACACATCTCATTATCTATTGTGGTTTGAAAGTTTTATTGATACTATACTATACCTTTGAATATTGAACTACTGTAACTTTCATTCGTACTGCATTTGTGTGCATGTGGCCCTGTCTTGTTCAGCCGAACCCGGAAATAGTTGGCGTAGCTGAGTGTATACATAAATTAGCAGTATTTAACTTAAATCCACATCTTGTCAAAAGCTCTACTGGCCATGATCTTGTGCTCAAGCCCAAACTGTGCAACTATGAGACTGTCCTAATTTTTAGCTTCATATGACATGGGTATATTATGGTTATTTGTCATGTACACATGAATACTGTTTGCTTATCTCTTTAGTGGATATTTAAAATACACTCAAATTAAGTTCAGTCATATACTTTTAGATTTTAGATAAATATACAGGAAAGGTTGAAAAACACAATGATGTATTTATGGTTAAACTTTCCCATGCAGGTATTATATATAGGTATGCTTACATGAGTAGTATTTGTTAAATATATATGTACAACCTGAAAACTAAGGACATAAGAAATCTGAAGAAGTAGATCATGCTTTAGTATTTCACTTAAGATGCGTGACATATAAATATATACTGGGCTGTTGCATTATTGCTTGTGCGTGATCACCAACTTCAAACCAAGCTGAAACTTTTGATCATGCATATGTTTTTACTATGTGACAGTTTTATGTACGTACCTGTTTTGAAACTTTATGAACTTCTTTACACCTGTTATTTATGGTTGCGGAATGTTGGGGCATTGCACACGTGTACCGGTATACGTGTGTACTGCAGGCTTCCATATCTGTTTGTCCTTGAAATAAAAACTAATATATGTGGTGGTCGTTGTACACATATGCATATATATCGCTGTATGTGTATATATATGTCATCGGCATACATACATATATATATATATGTACATATACATATATATAAATCCATATGCTGTCATGACTTGTTTTATTCTAAATTGCTATGCTATACCTTGGCAATTTTCTTGTGGGTTCGATGTACTCGAAATTTAGTGAATTATAGGATTAACTATTTAATTAGTTTCTATTGAAGTTAATTAACTTGAACTATGATTTAATCCTGACTCGAGTGTTTTATGTTTCTGCGTGGAATGCTCGGGTCAGAACCTGAGCGTTACAGATTTAAAGATTTCAGCTTGGGATTCGAAGATCGACGGAACTGGGGGACGGCGCACTTTGAAGTTTTAAATAGTAAATGTTTTCTTTTGTATTCAAGCTGTATTTTCATTTCGCTGTATAGAAAATCCTTGTACAAAAAAATCTAAATATATATAAAAGTGATTTTTATTGTTCAATACTGTATTACTTAATTTATTATGTATTTATCTGTGTTGATTCTGTATTTTAAACTTTGTAAGCTAAATAACGATTCGTGGTTTTGGAACGTTTCAAGTTGGATCAATTACCAATTTGAAGCGGTCAAAATGGCGGGCCGTTACAGATGTGTTTTATAGCATTTGTTTATTATATACGCGAGTTATTCAGAACGGCCGGGTTTATACCCATTCTGAATAACTGATTTGATGATAAGTCGACGATGAAGATGGTGGTTAAAGACCGGAGGTCTTCACATCGTTTGGATGATTACTGATGTCTTGATTGGGCTATACACCCAAGACGTGGTAATAAGTGGTGATCGTCCAGACGTACTTGGAGATCGACGGATATGTGAGGGCCTCTCTCCTGTATTGGACATATGGGACGAGGAATAAGGTGCCTCCGGTTTCATTCAGACCCAGAACAAACTTGTAAATGGATGTGTGTCTGACATTGGATTTTATTCTATGTTGATTGATTTCTATTAAATATATATATCTGTTTGGAGGCGGAGAATTTATTCTCGTGCTTAACGCCCTTCTTTGAGACGTACGAGCTCAGAGGTTATATATTGATAGATATCAGTCGCATGGCATGATTTGCCTGTATGGCATGCTGAGATGCAAATGATCAAGGCTTCTATTGAAAAACAGAGTCTTGTGGTTGATGATCAAAGCATAGCTTTAATATAGCGCTGCTTTGTGTATAGAGTTAATTCGCGGGCCTCACACCTCGGTATGAGTCAAAAACGGGATCGTGACTGCAGGGAGTGCATGACGTTTCTTTCTAGCTATGGGTAGTGTCAGCGTTTTGCAAGCCCTTACATTGTTATATTTTTACCTATGTGGTTGTTGGAATGCTGGGCGCCTCGGATATATCTGCTTATGCGGGAGCCGATGGGTATAGGTCCTATAGGACTGGGAAACGTGTGTTCAGGAATACTAATCCTCAAACGTAAGGGAGGACCGGCCCTGAAGATCCAAGGGTTCATGGCGGGGGATCCTGATACATGTGCTAAAGTGTCTCGAAGCGGTGAGGAGCCATCTCTGGCCTCGACTCATGATGGAAATCCAATTTCCAATACGTGACATTTCGGTTTTGATTGTAGAGCCTAGTATGGCGACATAATAGGATGGGGCACTATGCCGTCTATGATTGATACATTTATATTTGAAGTTGTTTTCATACACTTTACACTATAATAGTATCAAAATGATTTGTTTTAAATGTACCAAGCATGTTTGGCTATTATAAGGTAAAACTCTATCCTCCGGCTTGCGTTGCATTATGTCATGGGACCTGAGTCTTATAATAGCTTCATTTTTTCAAAAAGCATTGCGCTGTTTGTTTTATGCACTGGTATTCTTGGGAGGAAACCCGTTCCGTGTTATACGGCGTGGTCACTTGATATACTATATTTTAAAGTAAAGTTTTAAATAACTGTGTTAGTCCTCACACTAGTCACATGACTGACCTGGAGTTTATTGTTTTAACCTAAACTCTGGGTGCCCATATTTTCCACACGGGCAACTAGTAGTTTTGGTTTTGCAGATTTATATGCAGGATCCTGGTTTATAGCTGGAATGATATTCAAAAAGCTTTGTATCCGTTTAGTTGTGTTATGTATTATTTTCCGCTGCTATGCATTGTAATTTAAATCTATGATATTTATCGAATGTATAATATTTATTCATACCCTGTATATTCTTATATTCTGATGGAATTGTTGTAATGAGCAATGTAATGTTCTTCTATTTTTGTTCTGATTTGTCTTGTTCTCAAACAATCCATTCTTTCTCTTCTCTTCGGAGACCGGGGAAGTTTAGGTCGTTATAGAGGTGGTGCTTCACGAGTGGGTTCGGGGCCCGATCCGATCCCATTTTCCTCCAACTTTGCAACGAGCTATTTACGCCATACGATGGCGTTTTCAACCATTCTAACTTCACTAAGAAATCACAAAACATACCGAACAATAATAACAACATGTATAATTAACAATAAACACCAAAACAACAATGTGACATGTTTATATGAATCAAACCTACCCAAAACACATGTTTTCCCCTTAATCATGTATATCCATAACTAATGATAGGATTAGCAAAACATATCCAAATTAACCCAAATTTTTATCAGAGCCCTAAAATAATATTTAATAATTTTACAAAAAAATTTCCAGATTTTTTTGAGCTAAAATTTCGCCATTTATCACTAATAACCCATAATTAGCTGTAATTAGTGAAATACAATGCAAATCACTCACCTTAGCCACAAATGAATTATAGATCTGAACTTCTCTACTATTTTGGGTCGAATTCCTATGCAACACAGCAGCCCCAATTCTGATTTGGTGTTGATTTGCCTTGATTTGATGTTGATAGACTAATATATGCTTAAACGGTGATTTCGGGCAATTTAGAAGGTGGAGGCCATTGTAAGGGTTGAAGGGAGGTAAGAGGCGGATCAGAAAATGAAAAATAAATCGTTTCCTAACATATTTCAGCCTACCCATAACCCTAATGCCGAAATGGGTTATGGGCCTATCTGCTAGTCATCCTAATTAGGTCCGGTTAAGCTATTTTTCACCTTCCAAACCTTATTTCAGCCATATCTCCCAAACAAAAAGTCCGTTTGGCAAATCTCACCACTCTACGGTAAGGTATACCATCAACCGAATCCAATGGAAGTGGTTTCAGGTCAAAACTCCTTACCAATCAAAAGTTATAGGAAAAAACAAGATTTCCAGGGGTAAAACAATCATTTAAAAATCGGAAAAAATCGTGAACATGGGAAATGACCCCAATAGTCGTTTCCAAAAGTTACACGACTACACGACCTCATACGAAAATGAAATAAATATTCTACGATCCTTCGATGCGTAGATTGCGGGTCGTTACATTCTCCCCCCTCAAGAAATTTCACCCCCGAAATTGCTTAACTAAGAAACAACAATGGATCTGCATGTCTATCAATCATTTGCAACAATCAAACATACATAGCAACATAACAAGCCTACCCTAGCATGCGGTTTACTAACGAGGGGATAATTAAATGGTCATTAAAATCTTACCAGGCAAAGAGTTCTGGATACGTCTTCCTTATGCTCTCCTCTGTTTCCCAAGTACAGTCATTCTCATTCTTGCCCCCATTGAACCTTGACCAGTTTCACCGCCTTCCTTTAAAGTTGCTTCATGTCGTACTCGACAATACGAATCGGCCTGCGGTTCCCAACCGCGTTGGGTTCTACTTCGATGTCATCCAACTGATCCAGTGAAATAGTCATATCAGGGTCATGCAAGAACTTCCTTAACTGGGAAATATGAAATACGTTGTGAACTCCCGCCATCTTGTCAGGTAATTCAACTTTATATGCTAAATTCCACACTTGTTCGAGAACTGGGAATGGACCAAAAAATCTTGGTGTTAACTTGCCTCTCCTACCAAATCGAATCACGCTCTTTTAACGGAGAAATCTTGACAAACACCAAGTCGCCAACGGAGAGTTTTAAATAACTTCGCCTCTTATCAGCATAGCTCTTCTACCTATCTTGGGCAGCCTTCATTCGTTGTTGGATAACCTTGATCTTGTTTGAAGTTTCTCTTATTACATCTGGCCCAAGCACAAACTTCTCACTGATTTCTAGCCAACATGATGGTGACTTGCACGGTCTTCCGTATAAAGCTTCAAATGGAGCCATACCAATACTGGACTGATAACTATTATTATATGCGAATTCAACCAGATGCAAATGGTCATCCTATAACCCTCAAAAAAATCCAATATATAAGCTCTCAAGAGGTCTTCTAATACACGATTCAACCTCTCTTTTTGACCGTCGGTTTGAGGATCGTACGCGGTACTGAGATGTAATTCTGATCCTAAAGCCTCTTGTAAGCTCATCCAAAATCCACTAGTAAACAACGGATCTTGGTCACTCACAATGCCTTTGGGTCTCCATGAAATCTCACTACCCACTTCATATACATTTCTGCTAACTTAGCTGTTGTTCTATTTGACTTGACTGGTATAAACCTTGCACTCTTGGTCAATCGGTCCACAATCACCCAAGTACTATCAGGCCCGATCTTGTCCTTGGTAACCCATCAATGAAATCCATTGAGACTTGTTCCCATTTCCATTTTGGAATTTCAAATGGTTGTAGCAAACCACTAGGTTTCTTTTGCTCGGCTTTAACTAGCTGGCAATTCATGCATTTGGATACAAACTTCCCAACGTCTCACTTCATGCCTTCCTAGTAGTAGGTCTGCTTCATGTCTCGATACATTTTGTTACCACCGAGATGTATAGTCAGTTTTAAGTGATGACATTCTCTAAGCACTTCATCTCTCAATCCATTAACGTTGGGCACAACTAGTCTCGCATTCTTTCTAAGCCATCCTTCTCGATCAAGTCCATACTTGTTCATCTCCTCATTGATTCCCATTTCTAACTTGGAGATGATTTCTAATAGATTAGGATCGTCCCTCTGACTGGAACCAATTCGCTCAAACAAGGTGGGTCTGACCGTCAAACTTGCTAACATTTCTGGATCCAATTCGCACTTTAGTCTGAAATCATACCAAGCGATATACTCTAGTTGTTTCCATTCTAGAAACATAGCCCTTAAACTGGCATGTTTCATACTCAATGCATCAGCTACTGCATTGCCCTTTCCTGTTGTATATGCGACACCGAAATCATAGGAAGCCAAGAATTCTAACCATCTCTGCTGACGAAGATTTAGATCCATCTGAGAGAAAAGATACTTTAATGATTTATTATTGGTAAACAACTCGAATCTTTCTCCCAAGAGATAATGTCTCCACATCTTCAACGCGAATACGATTGCTGCCAATTCCAAATCATGGGTAGGATATCTTTTCTCATGCGGTTTCAGTTGCCGACTAGCGTAAGCTACGACTCTTCCCCCTTGCATCAATACAACATCTAGTCCGGTACCACAGGTATCCGTGTATACTATCATCTCTTCATTCCCTTTAGGAATGACTAACACTGGAGCACACGTCAACTTTTCCTTTAGACTCTTGAATGCATTTTCACACCTTTCGTCCCAAACAAAAGCTTGATTCTTCTTGGTCAACCGAGTTAACGGTGCCGCTATCTTGGAGAAGCCTTGGATAAACTTACGATAATATCTAGCTAATCCCAAGAAACTTCTTACGTTTGTTGCATTCTTGGGCGTTGACCAATCTTGTACCGTAGCCACCTTCACAGGGTCCACGGCAACACCATTCTCTAAAAGAACATTGCCCAAGAATTTCACTTCCCTCCTCCAGAAGTGTCACTTAGAAAACTTTGCTTTCAATTGGTGTTTTCTAAACACCTCCATCACTACTCTCAAATGTTCCTTGTGTTCTTCCTCTGTCCTCGAATAAACAAGTATATCATCCACAAACACAAGAACAAACTTATTCAATTGATCTCGGAATACTCTATTCACAAGATCCACAAAATATGTTGGTGCATTGGTCAACCCGAATTGCATGACCAACCACTCATAGAATCCAGACGACGTCTGAAATGCCATTTTAGGAATACTTTCAGCTGCTACTTGAAGCTGATGAAATCCTGTCGCGAGATCCAATTGGGAGAACACTCTTTCTCCCTCCAGTTGATCAAACAAATCATCTATCCGCGAAAGAGGATACTGATTCTTGCTAGTCACTTTATTCAACTCGCGATGGTCCACACATAAATGAAGGGAACCATCTGCCTTGGTAGCAAATACAACTGGTGCTTCCCACTCGGAGACACTCCTTCGGATAAACCCTTTCTTCAAAAGATTGCTTACTTGCACCACGAGATCTCGCTGCTCCCTTAGTGCCATATGACGAAGCGACATCACTATAGCTCTGGCATCTTTCACTAAATCAATACGGAACTCAATCGCTCAGTGTGGTGGAAGTCTAGTCACTTCCTCGAAGATATCCGGATACTGGCCAGCAATGGGAACCCCTGATAACTCGTCCTACGGGATGTCAAGGGAATTTAGAAATCTAGCCATCACCTCATCACTAGGTAGGCCACCAAAAACTACCCTCCGCCCATCATCCGCCCTAATAGTCACCGAAAATCCCTTTCAGTCTACCACCACCCCATATCTTTGGAGCCAATCGACTCCCAAAATAATGCCAAACTCAGTAAAGCCCAAAACAAAGTAATCACTAGAAACATACACCCATGACTCAATAAGACCAAATTTCGACAAATCAAACTAAGACTAGTTGAACCACCAATCGGGTTCGTCACCACTAAAGTTCTATCGATTATCTCGGGTTCCAATCCCAACCTATCTACTAGGTCACTAGACATGAAGGAACGGGAAGCCCCAGTATCAAACAATGCTCGAACAGGAACATCATAAATAGAAAGCATACCTTGAATGATGACATTCTTTCCTTTCTCCGTCGTAGTTGGGGAATTCGACAAAGAAGGAACATCATTAATAGCGTATGCTTTCACAATCTGCTTCTCTTTGGGAGGTTGTGGACACTTATCCTTGTGATGTCCCACTTGGCCGCAGTTGAAGCATTTCCTGTCCGCCGGCTTTGCTCGACATTCTTTGGCATAGTGGCCCTTCTTTCCACAGCTAAAGCACTCAACATCTTTCTTATCTTTCTTTTTCTGACCATCCTTGGTCTGACTCTGCTTCCTTTTATTCTGAGAATTATTCTTGCCTCCACCACTTGCCTATGTCTTTGGCCCCTCTGCAGACGCAACGACGACTTTAGCCTTGGGCTTAGGATAAAGGCTCTCTGATCCCAATGCTTTTCCAACAATCAACTCAAAAGTCTCATCAATATGGTTTATAAGCCTTTCCTCCAAGTACTGATCTAAGCCTATTATGAACTTCTCATTCTTCTTCTTGGGAGTGTCAATAAGGGATAATCTATACTTCGATAAAGTATCGAACTCAACAACATACTCCGAGACTGGCCTACCATTCTACTTAAGCTCCAAGAACTTCCTAAACAATTCTGATTTTTGAGCAGCTGGGATAAACTTATCACTGAATCGGGCCTTGAACTGATCCCAAGTAACATGATCCTCATGAGTAGCTGCCTTAATAGCATTCCACCAATTCATAGCCTGTCCTTGCAGCTGACGGGATGCTAACTTCCTCTTCATCGCATCATCGATCCCTAAGTCCTCGAAGATGCGCTCACAACTATTGAGCCAATCCTGAACTTCTGTAGCCGATTCCATTTTTTGGAACGGCTTCCACCAAGACTAGTGTAGTCCTTACAAAGCTTGGTGAAATCGGCCCTAGGCGCCTGCACCGCTGCACCACCACCATTTGCAGCATTAGGAGCTTCCCTCTGAACATCCCTAAGCATCTCTCTCATAAAGTCAATGAACATCGTCCTCATATCAGGAGCCTTCCTATTATTGGCTCCTGAACCAGTATTCCTCGTATATCGTCTCATCATCCAATCTATGAGGAAACGATTAACCATCTCTCCAGTGGTGCCAATGCAGTACGACTCTATCCTTAGATATACTAATAGTATATATATAGCTTTTGATAACCAAAATATCACAAATACACATTCTCATATACGTACTATCTCTCCCTGGTGTCTGTCCCTAAGTTAAATACGCAACCTTGAGCTCTGATACTAAGTGTGATGGCCCACCCCGCACCAACCTACATTTCCAATGAAACACGTACCGATGTCCATCTAGCACAGAATGGTTGTCAAATAAAAGGAAAAAGGAAGGATTTGAAACTATGAATCATCAAAGAACCTGTAGTATATCTCACAGCGCATGGGAAAAAATATAATAATAACATAACTTGATATAAAACAAGAGAGACAAAGCATAAGCTGAAAACTAAACCATCATAGCAGCGGAAAGATTCAAAATACAGCTTATGATCTAAGGCATTATTATTACAACTTTTTAAAACTGTCTCTAAAGCAAAATAGGAAGGAACGCTACTAATGCACAAAGTAGTGACCAGCAACAACACGGGGATAACATATGGAAAAGATACATGCAGGCCTCCTGCTCGTCTCCGGACAGCTACTCGTGCATAACCAGCTAACTTATCACTAGTCTGCTCGTTTAGGAGCACTTAGAGTAATAAGAAGAGACATAAAACAATGGGTCAAACAAAAGGCTGGTATGAGCGATAAGCAGCAAAAACAGAATAATAACAGGTATACATAACAACCTGAACCTGGACCTGCAACCAAAGAGTTAGCACAACAGGATGTACGATACTGTAAGGTGACACTAACACATGGTGTGAAAATAATGGGGAGGGGTGTGCATGTCATGGTGATAGCAAACATCAAACATAGCAATCATTCTCACATCTCTCACTCAGTGCGTAAAGTATACGATATCTACCACTTTGATCACCCAATCCTTTGTTACGATCACTCTGCCCTATGGAGTCATAACGACCCCATTGCACTGATCCGTAACCACTAATACTTTGCTATGTCCACTCTTCCCCCATGGAGTCATGACAACTCCACTGCACTGGCTCATAGCCCTGCTACGATCACTTTTCCCCATGGAGTCATGACGACCCCACTACACTGATCCATAGCCAATATTCATCTCTCAGTGGTGAGTCAAAGCTATAGACATCAATAACCCCTTTGCACATGTCCCACAACAAAGTCCAACTCATGAAGTTAACTTGTTGGTTCCCATCTGGATCCTAAGTTCTACTTCCTATTTGGACTACCTTTGCATCTTGGGTTTTGGTCATCATCATCCCAGTTCGATCCCCATTCGGTTCGTGACCATCATATAGGCTCGGGTCCTCCATCGGTTCGTGATACCTCATCCGGGTCGGGCATGGTCATCGCATGGGTTCAGATCGGCTCATGGCACCGGCTCGGTTCGTGGTACCTCTTCTAGGCATCAGGTCGGTTAGTTCTTCTTCCACCGGGTCGGGGTGCTTAAGATCAATCGCGAGCTTCTGGTTCGTGGTGCTCTCTAGGTGTGCGGGTCCTCCAAAGCATCGGGTTGGTTCGGAGGTCACTAGCCACGAGTAGGGTGTCACGATCGGTTCGGTTCGGAGGTGGTGCTTCACTAGTGGGTTCGGGCCTAATCCGATCTCATTTTCCTGCAACTTTCCAGCGAGCTATTTACGCCATACGACAGCATTTTTGACCATTCTAACTTCACTAAGCAATCACAAAACATTCCAAACAGTAATAACAACATGTATAATCAACCATAAATACCAACACAACATTATGACATGTTTATATAGATCAAACCTACCCAAAACCCAGGTTTTCCCCTTAATCATGTTTATCCATAACTAATGATAGGATTAGCAAAACATATCCAAATTAAACCAAATTTTTACCATAGCCCTAAAATAATATTTAAGAATTTTATAAAAAATTTCCAAATTTTTCTGAGCCAAAATTTCGGTAATTATCACTAATCACCCCTAATTAGCCGTAATTAGTGAAAAGCAATGCAAATCACTCACCTTAGCCACAAATGAATTATAGATCTGAACTTCTATATTGTTTTGGGTCGAATTCCTATGCAACACAGCAACCCCAACTCTGATTTTGTGTTGATTTACGTTGATTTGCGTTGATTTGATGTTGATTAGTCTAATATATGCTTAAACGGTGATTTGGGGTAATTTAGAAGGTAGAGGCCATTGTTAGGGTTGAAGAGAGGTAAGTGACAGCTGAGAAAATGAAAAATAAATCATTTTCGAACTGATTTCAGCCTCCCCATAACCCTAATCCCGAAATGAGTTATGGGCCTAGCTGCTAATCACCCTAATTAGGCCCGGTTAAGTTGTTTTTCACCTTCCAAACCTTATTTTAGCCATATCTCCCAAACGGAAAGTCCGTTTGGCTAATGTGACCACTGTACAAAAGGGTAAACCATCATCTGAATCCAATGGAAGAGGTTTCAGGTCAAAACTCCCTACCAATCAAAAGTTATAGGAGAAACAAGATTTGCCAGGGGCAAAATAGTCATTTAAAAATCGGCAAAAATCGTGAACATGGGAAATGACCCCAATAGTCGTTCCCCAAAGTTACACGACTACATGACCTCATACGAAAATGAAATAAATATTCTACGATCCTCCGATGCGTAGAATGCGGGTCGTTACAATCCATTCCTTGTGATTTTTAGTATCCATTTTCCTATATATTGGATAATTGATTGAAATCACCAAAAATAACCCTTAAGATTCTAAAGCTCTAGCATTTTTGGACATATAAATGTTTTTCTGGTTTGAAATGTAAAACTTGAAAATATATAATAATAATAATAATAAAACGGATTTATAAATATGAAACCGTTAGTTTATAAATAAATTCCATTTTTGGAAAAGTTTAAAATTATTCTTCGAAAAGGCTACGGAAAATCCACCGTCCAAATTTTGGGGTATTTGATTTCGTGAATCGTCTGTTTGTGTCAACTAGGTAAGGGGAAAATCCATTTTATTTATATTATGGATTTCTAGCAGAATTTTTTTAATTCGTTCGTTCGTGGTGTAGTTGCAGCATCGGTGTTGAGGCTATATATCCTTGGAGTTAGTTCGGAGTTTAACTACGGTATTTAAATACCGCGATGATAAGGATAATTATTTTTCGGATCGCATTGAATCTTAAAAGATGATGTTTACTGCCTTAATGCGAGAGATGCTTAGGGATGCTCCGGGGGCAGTTCCTAATGCCGCTAACGACAGTGGTGCAGTAGTGCAGGCGCCTAGAGCTGATTTTGCCAAACTTAACAAGGATTACACTAGTCTTGGTGGGAAGTCGTTCCATGGAACGGAATCGGCTACGGAGGTTCAAGACTGGCTTGATAGTTGTGAGCGCATCTTCAAGGATTTGGGGATCGATGATGTAATAAAGAGAAAGCTAGCATTGCGTCAGCTTCAAGGACGGGAAATGAATGCTATTAAAGCGGCTACTCCTGAAAATCATGTTACTTGGAATTAGTTGAAGACTCGCTTCAATGACAAGTTTATTCCAACTTCTCAGAAATCAAAATTATTTTGGAAATTTTTGGAACTTAAGCAGAATGGTAAGGCACTCTCGGAATATATTGCTAAATTCGATACCTTATCGAAATATGGATTATCTCTTATCGATACTGTCGAGAAGAAGAACGAGAAGTTAATGACTAGCTTAGATGAGTACTTGGGGGAAAGACTTATAAACCATATTGATGAGACATTCGAATCTAATGTGGGGAAGGCATTGAGATCAGAGAGCCTTTACCCTAAGACGAAAATCGAGGTTGCTATTACATCTACAGAGGAGTCGAAACGACAGGTAAGCGATGAAGGCAATAAGAAGTACCAGAATAAGAGAAAACAAAACCAAACCAAGGATGGTCAGAAAAAGAAGAATAAGAAAGATATCGAGTGCTTTGGCTGCGGCAACAAGGGCCACTATATCAGAGTTTGTTAAGCGAAGCCAGGGGAGAAGAAGTGCTTCAGCTGTGACTAAGTGGGACATTTCAAGAATAAATGTCAACAACCCCCTAAATAGAAGCAGATCGTGAAAGCATATGCTATCAACGTTGTTCCTTCTTCATCGAATGCTCCAACTGCGGTGGATAAAGGAAAGGGTGTCGTTATTCAAGATATGCTTTCTATTTATGATGTTCCTGTTCGAGTATTGTTTGATACTGGGGCTTCCCATTCCTTTGTATCTAGTGACCTGGTAGATAGTTTGGAATTGAAACCCAAGATTGTCGATAGACCTTTAGTTGTGACGAACTCGATCGGTGGTTCGACTAGCCTTTGTATGATTTGTCGTAATTTGGTCTTATCGAGTCATGGATGTATATTTGCTTGTGAATGCTTTGTTTTGGGATTTTGATTGGCTCCAAAGGTATGGGATAGTGGTAGACTATGAGGGGTCTTTAGTGACCATTAGAGCGAATGATGGGCGGAGGGTGGCATTGGGTTACCTAACTAGCGATGGGGTGATGACTAGTTCTCTAAATTCCCTCGACTTCCCACATGATGAGTTATAAGATGTGCCTATTGCTGGAAAGTATCTGGACATCTTTGAGGAAGTGACCGGACTTCCACCACATCGAGAGATCGAGTTTCAGATTGATATAGTGAAATATGCCAGACCTATAGTAATGCCTTTTCGTCGTATGGAGCCAAGGGAGCAGTGAGAGCTCGAAGTGCAAGTAGGCGATCTTTTGAAGAAGGGATTTATCCGAAGAAGTGTTTCCGAGTAGGAGGCACCAGTTGTATTTGCTACCAAGGCTGATGGTTCCCTTCACTTATGTGCAGACTACCGCGAGTTGAACAAGGTGACTAGGAAGAATAAGTATCCTCTTTCACGAATATATGATTTGTTTGATCAACTAAATGGAGCAAGAGTGTTTTCCCAGTTGGATCTTGCGATAGGATTTCATCAGCTCTGGGTAGCAACTGAGAGTACGCCTAAAACAACATTTCGGACGCCGTTTGGATTCTATGAGTGGTTAGTCATGCCATTCGGGCTAACCAATGCACACACATATTTTGTGGATCTTATGAATAGGGTTTTCAGGGATCAATTAAATAAGTTTGTTCTTGTGTTCGTGGATGATATCTTGGTTTACTCGAGGATAGGGGAAGAACACAAGGAACATTTGAGGACAGTGATGGAGGTGTTGAGGAAACACCAATTGAAAGCGAAATTTTCTAAGTGTCACTTCTGGAGAAGGGAAGTGAGATTCTTGGGCCATGTTGTTTCAGAGAATGGTATTACTGTGACCCTGCGAAGGTGGCTACAGTGCAAGATTGGTCTATGCCTAAGAATGCAACAGACGTTAGAAGTTTCATGAGATTAGCTGGATATTATCGTAAGTTTATTCAAGACTTCTCCAAGACAGCGACCCCGTTAACCCAATTTCCTAAGAATAAACAAGCTTTTGTTTAGGGCGAAAGGTGTGAGAATGCATTTAAGAGTCTAAAGGAGAAGTAGACGTGTGCACCAGTGTGACAACCACGAGATTCGAACCCCCGACCTCCTGGAAAGCAACACCACGCACTAACCACTGTGATAAAAGATCATTTTGTTAGATTTTCGAGAGGGGTGTTACAGACTACCCACTTAAAGAGCCCAATGTCCTTGTTGTCTCATATCACTCACCACCTAGGCATTGTGCATGTAACCTGCATCAGTGCCACACTGACTGACATCCGCAGCATTACACACACAATTCCGGCTGGGTATAGGCTCTGATACCAAATGTGACAACCACGAGATTCGAACTCCCCGACCTCTCGGAAAGCAACAGCACGCACTAACCACTGTGCTAAAAGATCTTTTTGTTAGCTTTTCGAGAGGGGTGTTACAACCAGTGTTAGTTATTCCTAAGGGGAACAGAGAAATGACGATGTACACGGATGCCTGTAGTACCGGACTAGGTGCTTACTGATGCAAGAAGGTAAGATTGTAGCTTATGCTAGTCGGCAACTTAAACCACATGAGAAAAGATATCATACTCATGACTTGGAATTGGCAGCGATCGTGTTCGCGTTGAAGATGTAGAGACACTATCTATTGGGAGAAAGAATCAAGTTGTTTACCGATCATAAGTCATTAAAGTATCTTTTTTTCTCAAAAGGATTTAAATTTTCATCAGCAGAGATGGTTAGAGTCCTTGGCTTCATATGATTTCAATATTGCATACACACCCAAGAAGTGCAATGCAATAGTTAATGCATTGAGAAGGAGACATGCCAGTTTGGTGGCTATGTTTCTTGAATGGAAGCAACTGGAGTATATCGCGGGATATGATTTAAGACCTAAGTATGAATTAGATCCAGAGATGTTAGCGAGTTTGACGATCAAACTGACTTTGATTGAGAAGATCGGTTCCAGTCATAGGGACAATCCTAATCTATTGGAAATCATCTCCAAGGTAGAGATAGGTATCGACTGTAAGGGAATGAACAAGTATGGACTTGTTCGAGAAGGATAGCTTCAAAAGAATGGGAGATTGGTTGTGTCCAATGTTAATGGATTGAGAGATGAAGTGCTTGGAGAGTGTCATCACTCAAAACCGACTATACGTCCCGGCAGTAACAAAATGTATCAATACATGAAGCAAACATACTACTGGGAAGGGATGAAGAGAGATGTTGGGAAGTTTATATCCAAGTGCATGAACTGCCTGGTAATTAAAGCCGAGCAAAAGAAGCCTAGCAGTTTGTTACAACCACTGGAAATTCCCAATGGGAATAAGTTCAGTGGACTTCATTGATGGTTTACCAAGGACTAGATCGGGTCATGATAGTATTTGGGTGATTGTGGATCGATTAACCAAGCGTGCAAGGTTTATACTGGTCAAGTCGAATAGAACAACAGCTGAGTTAGCGGAACTATATATGAAGTGGGTAGTGAGATTTCATGGAGTACCTAAAGGTATTGTGAGTGACCAAGATCCATTATTTACTAGTGGGTTTTGGAAGAGCTTGCAAGAGGCCTTAGGACCAGAATTACATCTCAGCACTGCGTACCATCCACAAACCGACGGTCAAACAAAGAGGGTGAATCATGTATTAAAAGATCTCTTGAGAGCTTGTAAATTGGATTTTGGAGGGGGGGGGTTATGGGATGACCATTTGCATTTGTTTGAGTTCGCATATAATAATAGTTATCAGTCCAGTATTGGTATGGCTCTATTTGAAGCTTTGTACAAAAGACCGTGCATCTCACCATCATGTTGGTTGGAAACCGGTGAGAAATTTGTGTTTGGGCCAGAAGTAATAAGAGAAACTTCAGATAGGATCAAGGTTATTCAACAGCGAACAAAGGCTGCCCAAGATAGGCAGAAGAGTTTTGCTGATAAAAGACAAAGAGATTTGAAATTCTCCGTTGATGACTTGGTGTTCGTCAAGATATATCCGTTGAAGAGTGTGATTCGGTTTGGTAGGAGAGGTAAGTTAGCACCAAGGTTTGTTGGTCCATTTCCAGTTCTCGAGCGAGTTGGAAATTTAGCGTATAAAGTTAGATTACCTGACAAGATGGTAGGAGTGCACAATGTATTTCATGTTTCTCAGTTAAGGAAGTTTGTACACGATTCTGATATAATTATTTCACTAGATCAATTGGATGATATCGAGGTAGAATCCTAGGCAATTGGAAACTGCAGAGGGATTCATATTGTCAAACAAGATACGAAATAACTTCGAAGGAAGACGGTGAAACTGATTAAGGTGCAGTGGGGTGATGATGAGAATGAATGTACTTAGAAAACCGAGGAGAACAAAAGGAAGTCTTATCCAGAGCTCTTTACTGGGTAATATTTTAATCGTGATATAGTTATTCTGTTATTAGTAAACCGCATGCTAGGATAGGCTTGTTGTGTTTATTATGTATTTTTGATTGTTTGTAAATGGTAGATAGGAATGTGGGACACTATTGTATGTTTTCTTGGTAAGGGAATTTCGGGGGCGAAATTTCTTAAGGGGGGAAGAGTGTAACAACCCGTATTCTATGTTTTGTAGGATCATAGAGTATTTATTTTATTTTCATACGAAGTCATAAGGTCGTGTAATTTTTGGAAACAACTATTGGGGTCATTTCCCACATTCATGATTTTTTCTGGATTTAAAATGATTGTTTTGTCCTTGGCGAATCTTGTTTCACCAGTAACTTCTGATTGGTAAGGATTTTTGACTGAAACCACTTACATTGGATTTGAATGATGGTTTCCATTCCGTAGAGTGGTCACATTAATCAAACGGACTTACCATTTGAGAGACATGGCTGAAATAAGATTTGTAGATAGAAAACAACCTAATTGGGCTTAATTAAGTGATTAGCAACTAGGCCCATAACCCAATTTGGGATTAGGGTTATAGGAAGGCTGAAAGGAGCTGGAGAATCATCTCCTTTCATTTTTCTAGCCGCCACAAACCTTTTTCAAACCCTAAATATGGCTTCCATCTTCTAAATCTCTCTCTAATCACAAATTAATCAAATCTACATCAAATCAAGCTGAATTAGCACTAAATTCAAGGTAGAGCTGTTGCACCATATTGGAATCCGAGCCAAATCAGTAAAAGTTTTAGATATATCATTTATTATTGTCTAAGGTGAGTGATTAGCATGTTTATTCACTAATTATGGCTAATTACAGGTGATTAGTGATAATTAGCAAAATTATACACCTAAATTTTTTGGAAAAATATGCATAAATTCTGAAATCCTATTTTATGTCACATATATGAAATTGGGTTGATATGGATTTGTTTTGCTAATCCCAAAATTTAAGGGATTAAGGGGAAAATCATGGATTTGGGTATGTTTGATCTAAATTAACGTGTATAATCGTTGTTTTGTTGTTTTTGGTTCATTCTCCATGTTACTACTGTTGTTTGGTATGTTTTATGATTGCATAGAAAAGTTAGAATGGTTGAAAACACTGATGTTCAGCGAAATATAGTTTGCTGGAAATTTTGCAGGGATCCGAATCAGATTGGAGCATGGCAAAAAGGAAGGCTAGTGCGAGTCGAGTTGGAGTCGGATCGAGCTAGCATATGAAGGAGTGGAGCATCGGATCGGATCGAATAAAACAAGTAAGGCATGGGATTGGATCGAAAGGAAGCGAGCTAGGTGGCATACGAACCGAACCGAAGAATCTGAACCGAGATGAGGAGGAAGCACCGAACCGAACAAGGAGGACCAAACAGAACTGAACTGAAGGACCAAACCAAAATGAATATGAGCTTCTACCACTAATGCACGACGACAATCATGAACTCTTCTTGAGACCAACTCCAATTCGACCAAACTCGAGATGCAAAGGAAGTCCAAATGGGAAGTTATCACTCAGGATCTAGATGGGAACCAAGGAGTTAACTTCTAGAATTGGGATTTGCTTCGGGACGTGTGCAAAGGAGTTATCGATACCTATAGCTTTGGTTCACCATTGAGAGATGGGGCATGTAGACGAACCAGAGCCAGGGCGGAGTGGACTGGTTGGCCGGTACCCCAGAGCTAGGGCGGTGTAGACTGGGTAGGGTTATTGACTATATACCAAGGCAGTGTAGTCATAGAAATAGTTGTATGGAGTCCGGGACGGTGTGGAACCATCATGGCCCTAATGGATTTGGTGATCAAAGCAGTGGATACCGTATACTTTATGCATTGAGTGAGAGTTGTGAGGGTGGTTACTATGTTTGATGTTTGATATCACCATGACAAGCACACTTCCATTTTACACTCTATGTTAGTGTTACCTTAGAGTATTGTACATCTTATTGTGCTAACGTTTTGGTTGCAGGTCCAGGTCAGGTATGATTACTTATACATGTTATTGTTCTATTTAGTTATATATAATTGCCATCGCACACACCAGACTTTCGTCTGACCCTGAGTTTTATGTCTCTTCTTATTACTCTGGGTGCTCCTAAACGAGCAGACTAGAGGCAGGTTAGGTGGCTATGCACGAGTAGATATCCGGAGACGAGCAGGAGGCTTCCACATACTCTATGTATATTCTCCATGTTTATTGCTGGTCACTGCTTTGGGCATTAGTAGTGTACCTCTTTTTATTTCCTTTTAGAGACAGTATTTTAAATTTATAATAATTGGATATGAAGCTGTAGTTTGGATTCTGCTACTCTGATGGATATTGTAACACCCCACTCCCGCTATGATCACTCACTAAGGGAATGCCATAGCATCGGTGGAGTATTTTAGTGAATATAGAACAGAAAAATTACAACAAGACAGATATAAATAGTACTTGAAATTTTAAAACATCATCTCATAACAGCGGAAGTAAAACATGTCTGGTTACATCATAAAACCACAATAAAGGTCAAGTACAATATCCATCAAAATAAAGAAGTACATAATCCCACTCTCATACAATAGCCAAACAAAAGAAAAGATAACTGGATAACTGGAGCTTTACATCTATCCAAGCTCCTAAAGACTGGAACAGCAATCCGATCAAGCTCCACTACTGCTAGGATCCACCGTAGGACCTGAGGGTTGGGAAAAAGATAAAAACAACAGGGTCAGACATAAGTCTGAGCGAGTCCTATAACTTTAACAATACAATCGTTAAAGTAACCAGAGAAGACATAAACTGATATACGGTAACATATAGGGATGAATGGCTACCCTAAGCAGTCAACTAAACGAAGATAAAGGATAAAGACGCATCTACCCTCCCTAAGGTAAATTACTAAACTGCACCACACCAGTCGTTCCTAACTTAAAGGTTGATCCCACCCAAGGACTTATAAAATTTACTAATTAGTACCTGCGTACCCCTAGGTGACCAAGTAGGCGCCACGGGGCCCTACAATCCACTAGGTGTACACACTACTTCCCATTCGATCGGCTCCCTAACGTAGATACCCGTGCTGGCCCCACCGTGGGATGTATCATTCCCCAATGTGGCAACCTGATGGAACTAAAGGTGCACGGCTTATATCTACTCGATGCAACAACGGCTTACCTACCAGCCCGGGCCCACTCACGCATATGAAGCCCGTTGGACTTGCGTTGCCACCGCTAACCCGTTTGCCTCTTACAGTCAAGCCCAGTATGCGTGTCCCGTCCTCGACATGGGTCGAGCCCACAAAGATACGTATGGGTTACTGGTTGAAATGGGCCTCCACAAGCTACCCACCTAAGCTTGTCCCTTTTTCTAGTATATCCCACTTAACCCTTTAATCATGTTTTAATTACATGTTCCATTTTGGTTAAGTATTCTAATCGTATTTTCTATTGCCACCCAAGGCAACCACTAGATTTTCTCATGCCACCCGAGGCACCCACTTAACCCCTCATGTCCCTCTACATGCTAATATGGTTAAGTGTTTCTTAATTAATTAATTAAGAACGTAACCTTTGTAAAGACCTCTCACATTAGACTGTCTTTTATGACCGCTGGTTAAGCCGGTTGGGTCCGGGCAGCCTTATGTCATAACAGAGTCTAACCTCGTGTCTTTACATTAATTACGTATTTAGTTTGTGCCTAAGACCTCTCACATTGGGCTAACATTTGTAGCAACTGGTTAAGCCGGTTGGGTCCGGGCAGTTTTACGCTACAACTGAGTCCAACCTCGTGTCTTAGTCAATTAATTACACCTAATTAATCACCCTCATAATTTTATATTAATTATCCCTAATTAATCAAGTTTTCTTAACATGGGTAGACCTAACTTAATAGGTAAATTCCCATGGGGTAGACCTAACTCAATAGGTAAATTCCCAACACATAGTATGGGTACACCTAACCAAATAGGCAAATTCCCATACTATGTTTATTTATTTTGTGTTATGCATAATTATATTAATTTCACACAATCTTATTAACTTATGCATTTAATTACCCCATCGTTCCCACGTAATTTCGTTCATGATATAACACATATAAAAGGTGTCAACTTGCATATGAATGAACATGTTTCAAAGGTGCCATCTTGCATATTAACAAACACATAACTTGCATATGAACTTGCATAACATGTCACATAACTTGCATATAATATGTCACATAACTTACATATTCATTTTGCATAACAAACTTGCATATTAGCTTATAGACTTGCATAATGTGTCATCATGAACTTGCATATTAATAAACATGTAACTTGCATATTTACATACATGTAACTCGCATATTAACAAACATGTAACTTGCATATAAAGAAACATGTAACTTGCATATTTACATACATGTAACTTGCATATTAACAAACATGTAACTTGCATATTAACAAACATGTAACTTGCATATTTACATACATGTAACTTGCATATTAACAAACATGTAACTTGCATATTTACATACATGTAACTTGCATAGCATATTACCATGAACTTGCATAACATGCATATGATTACATAGCCCACAACTTGCATATTTAGCATCATGCAAACATAACATACATCATATTAAACTTGCATAAGCTTACATACTCAACATGCATAAACATAAGATTAATGCTAACATCATATCATATGATTCAAAGCTCATTAACCCACATACAAAACCATAAATCTCATCACATCTCATCTAATTAGTTTACCAAAAGATCATCAAAGTGATAGAAACTCACAACTAGCAACTTTGAACACCAAATGAAGAAGATTAAGATGCTAAGAAGGGATTAGAAGTTGATTAGAGAGTGATTAGTATGCAACCCTCTTCATAAAATTAGTGGAGGCCATGAGAGCTAGCATTTTGCCATAGTTTAGTCACTAGGTTTAATTATGAATGAATTAGGGTAGGTTAGGGTCTTATTTATAGATTAGGCAAGTGTTTTAGGCCATAGGATTAACCCTAGATTCAATCCAAGCCATCAAAGCATGTCTTGGGGAAGAAGTCAAGTGTAGGAACCATCTAGGGCCTTTAGATTAAAGATGGACCATGAGAACCATTCAAATGCAAAATCTGCACTTGAGCGAATCGGCCCACGGGTTGACAGCCAAACACCCTGGATTAACCCCTAGTCGACCCAGCGGGCTCGGGTCGACTTCAAAAATCGGCCGGTTCGGTTATTCCCCTCTCCCAATTCGCTGTTTTGAGCATTTTTGCATATTTATTTATTAAATTTTCAATTATATATATATATATATATCAATATATATATATATATATATATCTACACAACCCATTTCACTTAATTAAGTATACTTTAATTTGGGAATTTTCGTGAAACTTCGCGAGGCCATATCTTGGTCATACGGACTCCGATTTTCGAAAACTCGGACTCTATTTCGCGTATTTTTCCGAGACGAACGCAATGGCATAGCCCGTTTCCCTTGATTCCCATTTTAGAATTAAATTCTGCCTCGATTTATGTTATTACAGGTTATTGAAAATACGGGTTGTTACATTCTCCCCTCCTTAAAGGATTTCGTCCCCGAAATCTTCAAGTTAGGAAGAACGTATCCTACCATCCAATCATCCATCTACTCAAAGCATCATCCACGAGCAATCATTGTCCTTACAAGATTCTAAATGCTGGATGGATATATGCAAAAGTGTGTGTATATGTACTTACCTAATGCAAAAATCAGGCGGTTACTGATACAGTAAACCTCCTTAATGCAAACCATGATAGTGCCATGCATCCAATATGTATGCGAAACCCTATTGACACATACAAATTTCTACATGCGTGCACAACCATACACAAAAATGCATCATCCATATGATAACACAGCCATGATACATCCATCAATCTAACTACCACATCCATTTATGCAATATGCAACATGAAGTGACTGAGCCGATCTAGTGCCTAATGTGTGTGTATATGCATCCACGAGCAACCACTAGCAAACAATTGCATCCATATGCATCCATCAACCATAACATGTTTCAAACACATGTTTCAACCATAGGTTTTACCCTATCTAAAGGTCATAGGTATTAGCGAGAGGATATACTAAAGATAAGATAAGTACTAGACAAGCAATAAAGGAGAAGTTAAAAGACATACTCTCAAAAAGAAATGGATACAAAGAACGCATCTTTGCTTCCGTCTCCCAAGTAGCATTGCTTTCGTCATCTCCCCATTGCACTTTAACTAGCTGAACTTCTCTGTTCCTCAACTTCCTAGTTTCTGACCCAAGGATGCGAGTAGGAGCTCGTCGAATCGTCGCATCACGCTCTACCTCTACATCTCTAAGCAAGCTCGGCTCTACCACCTCCGCGGTCTCATGTAAGCACTTCCTCAAATGTGATACATGGAATACATCATGAACACCACTAAGTCTGTCGGGCAACTCCACCCTATATGCCATCCGTCCAATCCTTTCCTTAATAGGAAACGGCCCAACAAATCTCGGTGCTAACTTCCCTACGGACCCAAAGCGAACAACATTTCTCAATGGAGATACTTTGACAAAAACCATGTCCCCAACCTCAAACTCAAGATCCGTCCTTCTCCGATCCGCATAAGATTTCTGTCTATCTTGCGCTGCTTTCATCCTTTTTCGAATTAAATCAATCTTCTCTGAAGTCTCTCTAACCATATCCGGCCCAAGCAAGATCTTATCCGTAGATTCCCACCAACATGTAGGAGATCGACAAGGCCTTCCATAAAGAGCTTCGAAAGGAGCCATACCAATACTGGACTGAAAGCTGTTATTATATGCGAACTCCACCAAAGGAAGATGTTCTTCCCATGTACCTCCAAAATCCAAGATACAAAGCCTCAAAAGATCTTCTAAGATACGGTTCACCCTCTCGGTCTGACCGTCCGTCTGAGGATGATATGCGGTGCTCAAACACAACTGAGTCCCTACCGCCTCTTGCAAACTTCTCCAAAACTCACTAGTGAAAATAGGATCTCGATCACTCACAATGCTGGATGGTACGCCATGCAATCTAACAATCTCTCTAACATAGACTGAAGCAAGCCATGGAGCGGTCCTCTTACTCTTTACGGGTATAAAATGGGCACTCTTTGTAAGTCTGTCTACCACAACCCAAATTCCCGTATTGCCCTTCCTCGATCTCGGTAACCCGTCGATGAAATCCATCGAGACACTATCCCACTTCCACTGTGGAACTTCCAATGGGTGTAGCAACCCACCGGGTTTCCTTTGCTCCACTTTAACTTGTTGGCACACTAAGCATCTAGCCACATACTCGGCCACATCTTTCTTCATACCGGCCCAGAAGAAAACTCTCTTCATGTCTTGGTACATTTTGTCTCCACCGGGATGAATAGTCATTCTTGAACGATGTGCATCATCCAAAATAGCCTTCTTCAAACCCTCATCTTGTGGTACACAAAGTCTACCGTCTCTATGCAACCATCCCTTATCATCTATGGTGTATCTACCCAAATGGCTGGACGACTCCCCTCTTATAAGCTTCTCTACCAACACAACCAACTGTGGGTCGTCTCGCTGAGCCTCGCCAATCCGTCTCAAAAGAGTAGGTCTAACCTCCAAGGATGCCAACAAACCAGGTACAAAATCAACAGAAGGTCTGAAGTCAAACAAAGAAAGAAACTCCAAGCTTCGTCGTTCCACGAACAATGGACTCAAAGATAGCCTTTTTCTACTTAAGGCGTCTGCCACCACGTTACCCTTACCAGGGGTATACGCTATCTCGAAATCATAGGATGCTAAGAACTCCATCCACCTTTGCTGTCTTAAGTTTAAATCCTTCTGAGAGAATAAGTACTTCAATGATTTATGGTCGGTGAACAACTCGAATCTCTCACCAAGAAGATAATGGCGCCAAGACTTAAGTGCGAAAACAATCGCGGCCAACTCTAGATCATGGGTAGGGTAATTCTTCTCATGCACTCTCAATTGTCTCCCTCCATAGGCTATTACCCTTCCCTCCTGCATCAAGACTGCGCCTAATCCTGTTCCACAAGCATCGGTATAAACAACAAACGGCTTACTCCCATCTGGAAGCACTAAAACTGGAGCGGTGGTCAAAGCTCTCTTTAACCGTCGGAAAGCATCATCACAATCTACATCCCATGAGAAAACCAGATTCTTTTTCGTCAAGCGGGTTAATGGGGCTGATATCTTCGCGAAGTCTTTGATGAACTTCCTATAATATCCTGCCAACCCCAAGAAACTTCTTACCTCGGTAGCATTTCTAGGAACTTTCCAATCCTGGATAGATACTATCTTTGCGGGATCCACAGCTATCCCTTCCTTAGAGACCACATGCCCTAAGAATCGCACTTCTCTTCTCCAAAAATGGCATTTAGAGAATTTAGCTTTAAGACTATGCGCTCGAAGAGTCTCCAACACTTCCTTGAGATGTAAGGCATGCTCTTCTTCATTCTTGGAAAAGACCAAGATGTCATCCACAAAAACTACTACAAACTTATTCAGATACTCTCTGAACACTCTACTCATGAGATCAACAAAGTATGCGGGGGCGTTTGTCAACCCAAATGGCATCACTAGCCACTCATAAAAACCATCCGGAGTCCGGAAAGCAGTCTTCTCTATACCGTCCTCCGCCACTCTTAACTGATGAAACCCTGTAGCTAAGTCCATCTGCGAAAATACTGACGCGCCAACCAACTGATCAAAGAGATCATCTATCCTCGGTAATGGGTGTCTATTCTTCTTCGTGAGCTTATTAAGTTCCCTATAATCCACACAAAGTCTGAGGGACCCATCCGCCTTCGTGGCAAACACTACTGGAGCTCCCCACTCCGATATACTTCGCCTTATGAACCCCTTCTCAAGCAACTCCCCTACTTGCTTATGAAGTTCTCTTCTCTCACGAGGAGCCATGTGGCGTACTGGCAAAGACACTGGTTTGGCATTATCCACCAAATAAATTCGGAAATCTATCTCCCGCTTCGGAGGCAAACCCTTTACTTCTTCAAACACATCCGGATATTCCCGGACTACTCTGACAGAACACAAACTTTCGACCGAAGCATCGAGCGATTCAAGATAACTTAGCAAAACAGATTCCATGGGATTGCAAGAGATCTCGAGAGTGTTACCCAAGCGGGTCATGAGCCTGACAACTCTCCTTTCGCAATCAAGAACGGCACCATTACTGGATAACCAGTCCATGCCCAAGATCAACCCATAGCCCGTGAAGCCCAATACAAAAGCATCACATCTAAACTCAACGCTAAGTATAGAAATCTTCAAACCCAAACATATCATAGACAGATATATGGAGCCCCCAATTGGGTTTGAGACAACCAAGGGATCATCAACTAGACTGGTGTCTAAGTGCAGTGACTCAACTAACGATGATGAGATAAAAGAATGCGATGCGCCAGAGTCAAACAAAGTACGAACTGGATGATCAAACAGAAAAACCAGACTTTCAACGGAAATAGTTCTACCTCTCTGCTGAATCGGTGGAACTGAGAGAACCTGAACTTGCCCCCCTGACTGAGGTGGTGCTATAAGAGCTTGCACCTGGCCTCCTGAGGTAGACCCCGTCTTCTGCCCCTTCTTTGGGCAGTTTTTCACAAGATGCCCTGCTTCACCACAATGAAAGCAACCGGTCTTCTTCTTTTTGCGACAATCCTTACTAAGGTGTCCTGGTGTTCCACAATTGAAGCACTTCTTCTTCGTCTTCTTTTTGTCACCATTGCCTTTTCCGCCCTTGCCTTGTTGTTGCTGTTGCGGTTTCTTCTGATCCCCCTTTTTCTCTGGTGCCTTAGAATTCTTATCATCCTCATGCATAAGTGCCATGTAGACAAGCTTCTCAAAAGTGGCCCCCATAGGAATGTGAGTCATAGCTATTCCTTGCAATGGTTCGTTCAAGCCTCTAACGAACCTCAAAGCCTTCTTCTCCGGTGTATTCACCAACTCTATGCCAAACCTTGCTAATTGATTGAATTTGTTGACATATTCTTTCACCGTGAGATTCCCTTGCTTCAAATTCAAGAACTTCTCCATAAACAGATTCTCTTCCGCCCTTGAGAGAAACTTAGCCCCAAACCTTTGCTTAAAATCTGCCCAAGAGTCAACAGGGCGTTCTCCATTAGTGACCTCCCACCAGAATGAGGCCTCTCCCTTCATTAACCAAGCCGCCAACTTGACTTTCTTTCCCTCTTCCACTTCAAAGATATCTAGCAACTCTTCCACTTCCTTAAGCCAATCTCTAGCCTCTACGAAAGTCTCTGAACCAAGAAAAGGTTTTCCTCCTATAGCCTTGAACTCCTTGCAAACCTTAGCAAAATTATCCACTCTAGGCTGAGGAGGAGGAGCGGTTGTCTCTGGTGTAGTAGCATTGGCCGGACCCGCAGCCGCGGCCCCAGCCTCTTGCAACCTCCTATACCATAGTGGTATAACTAAACCCTCCGGGATGTTAAGATCTTCAGCCATGCTGAAACGAAAGAGGAAAGATTCAAAAAGGAGATTCCGAAAGATAAAGATATGGCTATTGGGGATTATGCTTTTCTTTTTCAAAAACTTTTTCTCTTAGAAGACATGCTTTTAAAAATACTTTCTTCGAAAATACTCTTAGAAAGTAGTTTTTCTCAAAAATTTTATCTGTTCTGGTAACCTTAAGCTCTGATACCACGTGTAACACCCCACTCCCGCTATGATCACTCACTAAGGGAATGCCATAGCATCGGTGGAGTATTTTAGTGAATATAGAACAGAAAAATTACAACAAGACAGATATAAATAGTACTTGAAATTTTAAAACATCATCTCATAACAGCGGAAGTAAAACATGTCTGGTTACATCATAAAACCACAATAAAGGTCAAGTACAATATCCATCAAAATAAAGAAGTACATAATCCCACTCTCATACAATAGCCAAACAAAAGAAAAGATAACTGGATAACTGGAGCTTTACATCTATCCAAGCTCCTAAAGACTGGAACAGCAATCCGATCAAGCTCCACTACTGCTAGGATCCACCGTAGGACCTGAGGGTTGGGAAAAAGATAAAAACAACAGGGTCAGACATAAGTCTGAGCGAGTCCTATAACTTTAACAATACAATCGTTAAAGTAACCAGAGAAGACATAAACTGATATACGGTAACATATAGGGATGAATGGCTACCCTAAGCAGTCAACTAAACGAAGATAAAGGATAAAGACGCATCTACCCTCCCTAAGGTAAATTACTAAACTGCACCACACCAGTCGTTCCTAACTTAAAGGTTGATCCCACCCAAGGACTTATAAAATTTACTAATTAGTACCTGCGTACCCCTAGGTGACCAAGTAGGCGCCACGGGGCCCTACAATCCACTAGGTGTACACACTACTTCCCATTCGATCGGCTCCCTAACGTAGATACCCGTGCTGGCCCCACCGTGGGATGTATCATTCCCCAATGTGGCAACCTGATGGAACTAAAGGTGCACGGCTTATATCTACTCGATGCAACAACGGCTTACCTACCAGCCCGGGCCCACTCACGCATATGAAGCCCGTTGGACTTGCGTTGCCACCGCTAACCCGTTTGCCTCTTACAGTCAAGCCCAGTATGCGTGTCCCGTCCTCGACATGGGTCGAGCCCACAAAGATACGTATGGGTTACTGGTTGAAATGGGCCTCCACAAGCTACCCACCTAAGCTTGTCCCTTTTTCTAGTATATCCCACTTAACCCTTTAATCATGTTTTAATTACATGTTCCATTTTGGTTAAGTATTCTAATCGTATTTTCTATTGCCACCCAAGGCAACCACTAGATTTTCTCATGCCACCCGAGGCACCCACTTAACCCCTCATGTCCCTCTACATGCTAATATGGTTAAGTGTTTCTTAATTAATTAATTAAGAACGTAACCTTTGTAAAGACCTCTCACATTAGACTGTCTTTTATGACCGCTGGTTAAGCCGGTTGGGTCCGGGCAGCCTTATGTCATAACAGAGTCTAACCTCGTGTCTTTACATTAATTACGTATTTAGTTTGTGCCTAAGACCTCTCACATTGGGCTAACATTTGTAGCAACTGGTTAAGCCGGTTGGGTCCGGGCAGTTTTACGCTACAACTGAGTCCAACCTCGTGTCTTAGTCAATTAATTACACCTAATTAATCACCCTCATAATTTTATATTAATTATCCCTAATTAATCAAGTTTTCTTAACATGGGTAGACCTAACTTAATAGGTAAATTCCCATGGGGTAGACCTAACTCAATAGGTAAATTCCCAACACATAGTATGGGTACACCTAACCAAATAGGCAAATTCCCATACTATGTTTATTTATTTTGTGTTATGCATAATTATATTAATTTCACACAATCTTATTAACTTATGCATTTAATTACCCCATCGTTCCCACGTAATTTCGTTCATGATATAACACATATAAAAGGTGTCAACTTGCATATGAATGAACATGTTTCAAAGGTGCCATCTTGCATATTAACAAACACATAACTTGCATATGAACTTGCATAACATGTCACATAACTTGCATATAATATGTCACATAACTTACATATTCATTTTGCATAACAAACTTGCATATTAGCTTATAGACTTGCATAATGTGTCATCATGAACTTGCATATTAATAAACATGTAACTTGCATATTTACATACATGTAACTCGCATATTAACAAACATGTAACTTGCATATAAAGAAACATGTAACTTGCATATTTACATACATGTAACTTGCATATTAACAAACATGTAACTTGCATATTAACAAACATGTAACTTGCATATTTACATACATGTAACTTGCATATTAACAAACATGTAACTTGCATATTTACATACATGTAACTTGCATAGCATATTACCATGAACTTGCATAACATGCATATGATTACATAGCCCACAACTTGCATATTTAGCATCATGCAAACATAACATACATCATATTAAACTTGCATAAGCTTACATACTCAACATGCATAAACATAAGATTAATGCTAACATCATATCATATGATTCAAAGCTCATTAACCCACATACAAAACCATAAATCTCATCACATCTCATCTAATTAGTTTACCAAAAGATCATCAAAGTGATAGAAACTCACAACTAGCAACTTTGAACACCAAATGAAGAAGATTAAGATGCTAAGAAGGGATTAGAAGTTGATTAGAGAGTGATTAGTATGCAACCCTCTTCATAAAATTAGTGGAGGCCATGAGAGCTAGCATTTTGCCATAGTTTAGTCACTAGGTTTAATTATGAATGAATTAGGGTAGGTTAGGGTCTTATTTATAGATTAGGCAAGTGTTTTAGGCCATAGGATTAACCCTAGATTCAATCCAAGCCATCAAAGCATGTCTTGGGGAAGAAGTCAAGTGTAGGAACCATCTAGGGCCTTTAGATTAAAGATGGACCATGAGAACCATTCAAATGCAAAATCTGCACTTGAGCGAATCGGCCCACGGGTTGACAGCCAAACACCCTGGATTAACCCCTA
The DNA here is from genome assembly GCA_030737875.1 of Allium sativum. Lineage (NCBI taxonomy): Eukaryota > Viridiplantae > Streptophyta > Magnoliopsida > Asparagales > Amaryllidaceae > Allium > Allium sativum. The sequence continues at coordinate 548,086,680 of CM060912.1, read as the reverse complement.
GTCGACCCAGTGGGCTCGGGTCGACTTCAAAAATCGGCCGGTTCGGTTATTCCCCTCTCCCAATTCGCTGTTTTGAGCATTTTTGCATATTTATTTATTAAATTTTCAATTATATATATATATATATATATATATATATATCAATATATATATATATATATATATACACAACCCATTTCACTTAATTAAGTATACTTTAATTTGGGAATTTTCGTGAAACTTCGCGAGGCCATATCTTGGTCATACGGACTCCGATTTTCGAAAACTCGGACTCTATTTCGCGTATTTTTCCGAGACGAACGCAATGGCATAGCCCGTTTCCCTTGATTCCCATTTTAGAATTAAATTCTGCCTCGATTTATGTTATTACAGGTTATTGAAAATACGGGTTGTTACAGATATGGTTTAGTTTTTAGCTTATATACTATCTCGCCTGTTTTATATCAAGTTATGTTATTATTATATTTTATTCCATGCACTGTGAGATATACTACAGGTTCTTTAGTAATTCATCGTTTCAAACTTTTTGATGATCATCCCGTGCTAGTCGGGCATTGGCACAACGCAGTTCGGGGAAATGTCTAATGATGCAGGGCGGCATCACACGCTACATGCTTGGATGTGTTTGAGTTTCGATTTTTGTCGAAATTTGGGCGTAGAAAAGTGTGGGGTGTTACATTTGGTATCAAAGCCTAGGTTAAATAATCAGAGGAACTAGTTAAATTAGGAATCGTGAGAGAACGTAATTCGATTTTCTCTTATGTTTTCGTCGTCTTTCTTACTCGAATTTAATCTATTTCGACAATAATTATTTGTGGGCCTAATTATATAAAACGGGATTTGAGCGACTAAGAGTTGAAATACGTTGAGTTCGGATTTCTAGCCGATTCTGTCTTACCCCATAGTATGTTGGCAATCCCGTCGTGAAGAACATGAGGACAACATATGGTGAATCCCGTTGATTTGAGTTTGGAGACTGGGAAAAAATATAGCTACAACCGAGATAGTCATAAATTCTTGATTTGGTTTCATTGGTAGTTCTAGTTAAGACCATTACTCGATCCAAAATGAGGAAAAAGCCCATGTTAATATGTCGTATCCATTTCGAAAATATAATTACGAGGTTTATCCATCTATTACTTCGTTAAAATTCTGAATCAACCTTTGTTGATATATTCAATTGAGTTCTTGGCCTTGTATTCGAGGAATTTATTTTTAAAACTATTTGAAAAATAAAAATGGATTTCAACGGATTTAAAATACGATTTCGGAAAGTAGTTTGTGAAGATATGGTTTTAACTTTTAATTTATTCATGTTTCAAAATTTTAGAGCTATTGTGTAATTTTAATAAAGTGAATATTAGGCACACATCCCTATTTTCAAACTTAATTAGGCTCACATCCCTCCTATGTTTTAAATGTAAACCGACCCCCTATTTTTTAACTTCCGTATTTTACATGTTTTGGCAAGAGAAACATGCGCTACTTTATAAAAAAATCTAAATTCAGGAAATATTCTCGGAAGTTTACGAAATTTTAAAAAAAGTTGCATACATGTATGCAACTATTACCAATAGTTGCATACATGTGTGCAACTAGTGCATAAGCTATTTTGGCTTGAAAATAGGGACCGAAACTTGCATACATGTGTGCATCTATTTGAAGTACTTGCACACATGTATGCACGTATTGCACAAAGAAAAATTAAGTGAAAATTGGCATGTGGATTGGTGCACACTTTTATGCAAGAATTATGCAATACTTGAACAGATGTATGCACGAAAATCAAGACAAATGCGTGACTGATATTCTTGCACAAATGTATGAAGGAAAATTCAAATATATGCATACTATTATGCATTTAACTGCAGCTTCGTTGTTTTGCTGATTTTTTTGTTCTTGATGTCTTATTTGATGGTTTTTTGATCTAAATTTTTTGTCGAGTGCATGTTTGATTTAAATATGAATTTTGTATTTTTTTTAATTTTTTTTGTGAATTTTAAAAATAGGGACTAAAATTACAATAAGTTTATGATCAGATGTGAGCCTAATTTCAAAACTTAATAGGGACCTGTGCCAAACAGACCCTTTAATAAATATAATTTGACTGGTAGGAAAGATGGAATTAGGAAGAACAAGAAATTTTCCACTAAACATGAAAACAATATATATCTATTCCTTGTGATTTTTAGTATCCATTTTCCTATATGTTGGATAATTTATTGAAATTACCAAAATTAACCCTTAAGATTCTAAAGCTCTATTATTTTTGGACATGAAAAGGTTTTTCTGGTTTGAAATATAAAACTTGAATATATACAATAATAATAAAATGGATTTATAAATACAAAACCGTTAGTTTATAAAAAATTCCATTTTTGGAAAAGGTTAAAAAAAATCTTCGAAAAGGCTAAGGAAAATCCTTCGCCCGAATTTTAGGGTATTTGATTTCGCGAATCGTCTGTTTGCGTCAGCTAGATAAGGGGAAAATTCGTTTTATTTATATTATGGATTTCTAGCTGAATTATTATTTTTAATTCGTTCATTCGTGGTGTAGTTGCAGCATCATTGTTGAGACTATATATCCTTGGAGTAAGTTCGGAGTATAACTACAGTCTTTAAATACTACGGTGATAAGGATAATTGTTTTCGGATCGCGTTGAATATTAAAAGATGACATGGGATGATTAATATATTAATTTGGCCTTATAAGGTCAAGGTCCATCCTTTGTCCAAAGCCCATTTGGTAGTTGACTGTTTAGTGCTATAGTAGGACGGTTAATTACTTGATGAGTTTTGGTACAACTTGGATCTAGGACTCAACCATAAGAGTTGCGTCTATATTACCCCTCTTAACTTCTTTCTTCCTTCCTTCCTCATTTAGCCAAACCATATTCCTATCCTTCTTGTGGTCGCCTTGTCTCCTCCTTTTCCGCGTATGTTTGTGCATTAGATCTTGCCTCACTAATACTCCAGGATCTAATTTCTTCTCTCGGAACATTTCTTGGCCTATAACACATAGTTGCGCTATTCGGTTTTACCACACCATTTAAGTCTCATCTTGGGTAAAGATCATTTGGCTGGATCGGAATGAACAAAAGGTCTTACCACTTTAGGACTAAGAAAAATTTGGCAAGGAAGTTGGGCTTGCACCGGCCCATTGCTTCGAGATCTTAGAATATGATTTGTGTTTGTGCTGCATCCACATTTGCTATACCTTGTTCGAATAGGTTCTTTCGAAGGCGATCGTCGTTTCGAAGATGAAGATTTAAGCTATCTTTTGATGGTTTTTCTAAGGAGAATCTCGATGAGATTTTAGAGGAATCCGTGTTGAACGCAGACGTGAATGTACTCTTGTATGACCAACCTTAGAGATTTTTGCAACAAATCTCTTTTTCTTTATGTCGGGAATCTATGTTCGAACTGCCCATGTAGACGTGTGACCCATTTAGCACATCGTTCTATAAATGGGGAGTTATGACTAGATTTGTCTCATGATGCGGAAATCAATTTTTTTCTTGATCGGTGGCATAACCATCATTTAGTGTTGCATCATATCTGGTTCAGTTTGTTATGCTTATGTGTTGTCTCATGGAATGTAACACCCCGTATTTCTATTAACACTATAATAACAAATTAAAGAATATCTAATCTCAGATGTGATAATTAAGGGAAACGGGTTGCGCTATTGTGTTCGTCTAGGAATTATGGTTGAAGTAGAGTCCGAGTTTGCGTGAATTGGACTTCGTATGAAGAAGTTATGGCCATCGGAAGTTTCAGAAAATTCAAATTTCAGAGTCAAACAGGCTAGGCGGGAAAATTCCCGCCAGGGCCAGGTCGACCTGCCCCCCCCCCCTCCCCGGGGTAGATTTATTTGGTGACTTGTTTGTGACTAGATGCTGACTCATTAGGGTTTCTGGTCTACTTTGATTGGCTCGGATTAATTCTGGGTTGATCGGACGGTTTAAACTAATCCTAAACTCTATAAAAACACCTATAGACTCAAACCCTAAAATCAAAACAAAATTAGATTCATGGCCTCCATGCCGTCACCTAGCAACTTAGCATAGCCTCCACCAATTAGAGAGGAAGAAAGCAAATCAAATTCAATCCTTTTCAACTCTAGCAACGAATCTTCATCAAAGGAAAGCTAATACAACTTCAGAACTCAGAATTCAGAACTCAAGACCTTCTTTGAGTTGTGTGTTTGATTTTCTTTAATAAAATTTTTAGCAATTTAATTGGATTAAGTTATGTTGTAAAATTGTGATGTTATCATACATGTTGTAAATTCTATGATGTTATGTTGTGATGTTATCATCTATATTGTGATGTTATCATCTATGTTGTAAAGTTATCATCTATGTTGTAATTCTATAATTGATCAATTCATGATGATGTTTCACATGCTAGTTTGGTTATGTTGATTCATATGATAAATCATATGTATGTATGCAAGTTTAGGCGTTGATTTATATGTGGATCATATGCAAGTTAGTAAAGATTATGTATAACCTTATATGTTTCATGACATCTATTTTAGATCTAAAGTTAGGCTAGGACGTGTGTGAGTTATATGCTAAATTCTACATGCTAGTTTACATGTTTAGATGTAAGTTTACACCATTGTTATGTTGCATAAATCACATATGCAAGTTTATATAAATATATGAGTTTGGAATATGAATCATGTTATGTAAGTTTGTGGTTATTGCCTATGCAAGTTTACACCTTTAGATGTAGATCTATGACATACATGATTTATGCAAGTTTGTGACCATTATCTAAACAAGTTTACACCTTTAGATTTAGATCTATGACATATGTAGTTTTATGCAAGTTGTAACTTTGGTCTATGCAAGTTTTAGATGTAGAACATCATTCACACATGGAAGTTCACCCCTATTTTTAGATCTAGTTTTATCTATATATATGTTGTGATGTTTTCTCTTTGTTCCATGAGTTAGACTATTCGAGTCTGACGTATATTTTACGTTAAACGAACGAACGTATAACGTGGGGGTAGTGGGATAATATTAAAAGATTTGATTGGCATAAAAGCCTTAAATGGCATAAAAATTAATTTGTGATAAAAATTGGTATGATTTTGAATACCATAAATAGATGGACATAATTGAGTCGATTATGGCCATAGTTAGATTTGGAATTGATTGATAATTTGAATAGGGAAAGTAATTCAAATTGGGGAACAATTAGTTAGGAATGATTAATCGTCTAAGACACGAGGTTAGGCTTTTGTGGTGTAAGACTGCCCGGACCCGCCCGACAAATCCAGCTGCCACAAATGCCAGTCTAATGTGGGAGGTCTTATGCATAAATTAAATACGTAACAATTGTAAAGACACGAGGTTTGGTTCGTTTGTGGTGTAAGACTGCCCGGACCCGCCCGACAAATCCAGCTGCCACAAATGCCAGTCTAATGTGGGGGGTCTTTATGAGGTTACGGTCTTAATGAATTAAGAAACACTTAACCAGATAAACATGTAGTGGTACATAAGGGGGTTAAGTGGGTGCCTTGGGTGGCATTTGAAATACGATTAGAAACACTTAACCAAAATTGAAACATGTAAGTGAACATGACTAAGAAGAGGGTAAAGTGGGATGTACTAGAGGGGACCAAGCTTAGGTGGATAGCTTGTGTCAAGTAATGGGTGCCCGTTTTAACCAGTAACCCATACGTATCTTTGTGGGCTAGACCCAAGTCGAGGACGGGACAAGCATACTGGGCTTGACTGTAAGAGGCCAAAACGGTTTAGCGGTGGCAACGCAAATCCAATGGGTTCATATGCGTGTGTGGACCTGGGCTGGTAGGTAATACGTTGTTGCATCATGTAGGTATAAATCATGCATTATTGGTGGTATCGGGTTGCCACTTTGGGGAGTGATACACCCCATTGTGGGGCCGACACGGGTATCTACGAGCTAGGGAGCCGATCGCTTGGGGGTAGTGGGTACACCTAGTGGAGATAGGGGCAGGCGGCACCTATGAAGGCAACTAGGGGTGCACAAAACTACCATTATCATTGTTAAAGTCTTGTAGGCGGGATCAACCTTAGGGTAACTAGTGGTGGTGCAGTATAGTAATGATGGTGCAGTATAGTAATTATCTTATAGTGATTTAGGTGTGCTTTAACGTTATCTTAGTTCAATCTTGTTTCCTTATTTACTCTGTCTTACCCAATTGTTCACAGTCAGTTCCTTATTTTCCAACTTATGCCTTAGCCTAGTTATTTTGGTAATTATATTGTTAAAGTTATCGCACTCGCCAGACTTTTTGTGTGACCCCCTTTGTTTCCTCCTTTTTTCTTCCTCCCCCCACCCCCATCCCCGGTTCTCAGGTTGGAACTAGCACCAGTGGAGTTTGATTGTGGACAGTTGTATTTCTTGCTTTTAGAAGATTGCTTGAATCACTGAAGTAAAGTTCAGCCTCTCTTATTTATGGCTATTCTGTATTGGGGATTATGTATTTCAATTTATGTACTTCGATTTAGTCATGATGGATATTATGTACTTGGCTCAGGTTTTGATGATGTAATCAAACATATGTATTTTCCGCTGCAATGAAATAAAGTTTTTAATTCTTCAAGTACTGTTTACATCTATCTAGTTGTTAAGTTTCTGTTCTATACTCACTTAAAACACTCCATAGAAGTTAATGCATTCCCTTTGTGAGTGACATTAATGGATGTGGGGTGTTACACGTGGTATCAGAGCTAAAGGTTACCAGAACATATATGAATTTTGAAAAGTGTTTTTGAAAAACAATTTTCATAAAGAAGTACTTTCAAAAGTATGTTTTAAGGAAAGTATTTTCCAGAGAAAAGCTTATTTTTGAAAGCATAACCCCAAGAGCCATATATCTTTCCTTTGGTTCTTTTGTATTGAATCTTTCCTTTTTTTTCGTTTTAGCATGTCTGGAATTCCTGAGATACCCGAGGGAATAACGATACCAGGAGGGTTTAGGAGGTATTTAGAGACTAAAGCCACCACTACAGGTCCAGCAAATCCTCCTCCTCCTCGCGTCAATACTTTCGCAAAGATATGTAAGGACTTTAGTGCAACGGGTGGAAAACCTTTTCATGGGACGGAGACATTTGTTGAAGCTCGTAATTGGCTAAAGAAGGTGGAAGAATTGTTTGGGATCTTTGAGGTGGAAGATTGAAGAAAGGTCCAGTTAGCAGCCTGGCTAATGAAGGATGAGGCCTCATTTTTGTGGGAGGTCACTAATGGGGAGCGTCCAGTTGATACATGGCCAGACTTCAGGCGGAGGTTTGAGGTGAAGTTTCTCTCACGGGCTGAAGAAAATTTATATATGGAAAGATTTTTGTCATTGAAGCAAGGGAATCTATCGGTGAAAGAATACGTCAACAAGTTCAACCAGTTGGCGAGATTTGGCTTGGACTTGGTGAATACTCCAGAAAAGAAGGCTCTAAGATTTGTTAAGGGTTTGAACGAACCGCTTCATGGGTTAGCTATGACCCACATTCCCATGAGAGCTACCTTCGAGAGACTAGTTGACATGACGCTTATGCATGAAGAGGAGAAGGGCACCAATGCTAATAAGGCACCCAAGAAGAAAGTCGATCAAAAGAAGCTGCAACAACAGAACAAGAAAGGTGGTAAAGGCAACAATGCTAAGGGAAAGAAAAGATGCTTTAACTGTGGGACACCAGGCCATCTAAGCAAAGATTGTAGGAAGAAAAAGAAGACTGGTTGTTTCCACTGTAGCGAAGCGGGACATCTTATTAAGGACTGCCCAAAGAAGGGGCACAGGGCAGGTCTACCTCGGGAGGATAGGTGCAGGCTCTTATGGCACCAGGGCAGGTAAGGGGACAAGTTCAGGCTCTCATGGTCCCACCGCTGCAAGAACGAGGTAGAGCAATTTCCGTTGAAAGTTTAGTTTTTCTGTTTGATCATCATGTCCGTACTTTATTCGATTTTGGAGCATCACATTCGTTTATCTCTACATCATTAGTTGAAACACTGCACCTAGAAACTAGTCTAGTTACAGATCCCTTAGTAGTCTCAAATCCTATTGGTGGTTCGGCTCATCTTTCTATGATTTGTTGGGATTTGAGAGTGTTTATCATGGGCATTGAGTTTGAATGCAACGCCTTTGTTCTTGGCTTCATGGGCTACGGCTTGATTCTAGGTATGGATTGGCTAAATAGATACGGGGCCATCCTAGATTGTAAAAGAAGGGTATTTAGATTGTTGACTTGTGGTGGAAAGACCCTTGATATTTCTTGTGACCCTAAAGGTCCAGTAATGCTTATCTACCTAGAATCCCTTGACGCATCCGATGATGATTTACATTCTGTTCGTATAGTCCGTGAATATGTTGATGTCTTTGATGAGGTGAGGGATTTACCCCCAAAACATGAGATAGACTTTCGAATATATCTAGTAGATAATGCAAAGCCAGTTGCATTGCCAGTGCGCCACATGGCTCCAAGAGAGAGAAGAGAACTCAGTAAGCAAGTGAAGGAGTTGCTTGAGAAGGGGTTCATCAGACGTAGTATATTGGAGTGGGGTGCTCCGGTAGTATTTGCCACGAAGGTAGATGGGTCCTTTAGACTTTGTGTGGACTATAGAGAACTTAATAAGCTTACTAAGAAGAATAGACACCCACTGCCGAGGATTGACGATCTCTTCGATCAGTTAGTTGGCGCCTCAGTGTTTTCGCAGTTGGACTTAGCCACGGGTTTCCATCAGTTGAGAGTGGCTGAGGATAGCATAGACAAGACTGCCTTTATAACTCCAGACGGCTTCTTCGAGTGGCTTGTGATGCCCTTCGGTTTGACAAACGCCCCTGTATACTTTTTTGACTTGATGAGTAGGGTGTTTAGGGAGTACCTTAATAAATTCGTGGTAGTCTTTGTGGATGACATCTTGATCTTTTCTAAGAACGAGGAAGAGCATGCCCTACATCTTAGGGAAGTGTTGTAGACCCTTCGAGCGCATAGCCATAAAGCTAAATTTTCTAAATGTCACTTTTGGAGAAAGGAGGTACGATTCTTAGGGCACGTGGTTTCCAAAGAAGGGATAGCTGTGGATCCCGCGAAGGTAGTGGCCATCCAAGATTGGAATGTCCCTAAAAATGCTACCGAGGTGAGGAGTTTCTTAGGGTTGGCTGGCTACTATAGGAAGTTTATCAAGGACTTCGCAAAAATATCAGCTCCATTAACACGCTTGACGAAAAAGAACATAGTTTTCACATGGGACGTAAATTGTGATGATGCGTTCCAACGTTTAAAGAGAGCTTTGACCACAGCCCCAGTCTTAGTTTTGCCAGATGGGAGTAAGCCATTTATCGTTTATACCAATGCTTGTGGAACAGGACTAGGCGCAGTCTTAATGCAAGAGGGAAGGGTAATAGCCTATGGTGGAAGTCAGTTGAGAGTGCATGAGAGAAATTACCCTACATATGACCTAGAGTTGGCCGCTATAATTTTCACGCTTAAGTCTTGTCGCCATTATCTTCTTGGCGAAAAAATTTGAATTGTTCACTGACCACAAATCGCTAAAATACTTGTTCTCTCAGAAGGACTTGAACTTAAGGCAGCAAAGGTGGATGGAATTCTTAGCGTCCTACGATTTCGTGATAGCATATACCCCTGGCAAGGGTAACATGGTGGCAGACGCCTTAAGTAGGAAAAGGTTATCCTTGAGTCCGCTGTTTGTTGAGCGGAGAAGCTAAGAGTTCATCTCTACGTTTGACTTTAGACCTACCGTTTACTTTGTACCCGGTTTGCTAGCATCCTTAGAGGTCATACCTATGCTTTTGGGACGTATTGGTGAGGCACAGCGAGATGACCCACAGTTGGTTGAGTTGGTAGAGAAGCTCAAAAGAGGGGAGTCATCGAGCCATCTCAGTAGGTATACCCTAGATGATAAGGGTTGGTTGCGTAGGGACGGTAGACTTTGTGTACCACGGGACGAGGATTTGAGGAAGACCATTCTTGATGATGCACATCATTCGAAGATGACCATCCATCCCTGCGGGGACAAGATGTACATGGACATGAGACGAGATTACTTTTGTGCCGGCATGAAGAGGGATGTGGCCGAGTTTGTCGCTAGATGCTTGTGTGCCAACAAGTAAAAGCAGAGCAAAAGAAGCCCGGTGGATTACTACACTCATTAGAGGTCCCACAATGGAAGTGGGAAAGCGTCTCGATGGACTTTATTGATGGGTTACCGAGATCGAGGAAGGGTAATACGGGGATTTGGGTCGTGGTAGACATACTTACTAAGAGCGCCCATTTCATTCCTGTGAAGAGTAAGAGGGCTTCTCCATGGTTATCCTCCGTATACATTCGAGAGATAGTTCATTTGCACGGTGTTCCATCTAGCATAGTGAGCGACCGCGATCCTATTTTCACTAGTGAATTTTGGATAAGCTTGCAAGAAGCGGTAGGGACTCAGTTATGTTTGAGCACCGCATATCATCCTCAGACGGACGACCAGACCGAGTGGGTGAATCGTATTCTAGAGGACCTATTGAGGTTGTGTGTCTTAGACTTCGGAGGTACATGGGAGGAACAACTTCCGTTGGTGGAGTTTGCATATAATAATAGCTTTCAGTCTAGCATTGGCATGGCACCGTTCGAGGCTCTTTATGGACGACCGTGTCGTTCGCCTACATGTTGGTGGGAGTCTACTGATAAGATCTTGCTTGGGCCTGATATGATTAGAAAGACTTCGGAAAAGATCGATTTGATTCGAAGGAGGATGAAGAAGGCGTAAGATAGGCAGAAATCTTATGCGGACAAGAGGAGGACAGATCTTGAGTTTGATGTTAGGGACATGGTCTTTGTTAAGGTGTCTCCATTATGGAACGTCGTTCGCTTTGGGTCCGTTGGGAAGTTAGCACCAAGGTTCGTAGGGCCGTTTCCTATTAAGGAGAGGATTGGGCAGATGGCGTATAGAGTGGAGTTACCCGAGAGACTTAGTGGTGTACATGATGTATTCTATGTATCACATTTGAGGAAGTGCTTGCACGAGACCGCGGAAGTGGTAGAGCTGAGCTTGCTTAGAGAGGTGGAGATAGAGCGCGATGCGACGATTCGACGAGCTCCTACGTGCATTGTTGGGTCGGAGATTAAGAAGTTGAAGAATCGAGAGGTCAAGCTAGTAAAAGTGCAATGGGGAAATGATGAGAGAAACGCTACTTGGGAGATGGAAGAGAAGATGCGTTCATTGTACCCTTTTCTTTTCGAGGGTATGTCTTTTAATTTCTCCTTTATCGCTTAGCTTGTACTTATCTTATCTTTAGTATGTCCTCTCGCTAGTATCTTTGACCTTTAGATGGGGTAGTCCTATGGTTGAAACATGTGTTTGAGACATGTTATGTATAATGGATGCATGTGGATGCAAGTGTTTGCTAGTGGTTGCTCGTGGATGCATATACACACACTTTAGGCACTAGATCGGCTCAGTCACTTCATATTGCATATTGCATATAAACGTGTGTGCATATTTAAGTTAATGGTTGTACCATCATATGGATGTTGCATTTTGGTGAATGGCTGTGCACACATGTAGAAATAGTATGTATCGATAGGGTTCTTTCGCATACATAATGGACGCATGGCACTATCATGGTTTGCATTAAGGAGGTCAACTGAATCAGTAGACCGCCTGATTTTGCATTAGATAAGGAACATATACACACACTTTTTGCATATGTTCATACCGCATTATGAATTTTATAAGGACAATGGATGCATGTGTTTGATGGTTGAGTAGATTGTTGTTTGGATGTTAGGAAATGCATTCTCCTTAACTTGGAGATTTCGGGGGCGAAATCCTTTCAGGAGGGGAGAATGTAACACCCCGTATTTCTATTAACACTATAATAACAAATTAAAGAATAACTAATCTCAGATGTGAGAATTAAGGGAAAATGGTTGCTCCATTGTGTTCGTCTCGGAATTCTGGTTGAGGTAGAGTCCGAGTTTGCGTGAATTGGACTTCGTATGAAGAAGTTATGGCCATCGGAAGTTTCAGAAAATTCAAAACAAATTTCAGAGTTAAACAGGCTAGGTGGGAAAATTCCCGCCAGGACCAGGTTGACCATAGGGTCGACCTGGGGGTCGACCTACCCTGACCAGGTCGACCTGCCCCCCTCCCCTCCCCCCCCCCTCGGAAGATTTGTTTGGTGACCTGTTTGTGACTAGATGCTGACTCATTAGGGTTTCTGATCTGCTCTGATTGGCTGGGATTAATTCTGGGTTTATCGGACGGCTTAAACTAATCCTAAACTCTATAAAAACACCTATAGACTCAAACCCTAAAATCAAAACAAAATTAGATTCATGGCCTCCATGCCGTCACCTAGCAACTCAGCATAGCCGCCACCAATTAGAGAGGAAGAAAGCAAATCAAACTCTAACTCTACCAACGAATCTTCATTAAAGGAAAGCTAATACAACTTCAAAACTCAGAATTTAGAAATCACGACCTTCTTTGAGTTGTGAGTTCGATTTCTTTAATAAACTAATTAGCAATTTAATTGGATTAAGTTATGATGTGGATTATATGGATATGATGTGAATTATTGACCGCATGTTATAATTATGTTGTAAAATTGTGATGTTATCATACATGTTGTAAATTCTATGATGTTATGTTGTGATGTTATCATCTATGTTGTGATGTTATCATCTATGTTGTAAAGTTATCATCTATGTTGTAATTCTATAATTGATCAATTCATGATGATGTTTCACATGCTAGTTTGGTTATGTTGATTCATATGATAAATCATATGTATGTATGCAAGTTTAGGCGTTGATTTAGATGTGGATCATATGTAAGTTAGTAAAGATTATGTATAACCTTATATGTTTCATGACATCTATTTTAGATCAAGAGTTAGGCTAGGACATTGTGAGTTATATGCTGAGTTCTACATGTTAGTTTACATGTTTAGATGTAAGTTTACACCATTGTTATGTTGCATAAATCACATATGCAAGTTTATATAAATATATGAGTTTGGAATATGAATCATGTTATGTAAGTTTGTGGTTATTGCCTATGCAAGTTTACACCTTTAGATGTAGATCTATGACATAAATGATTTATGCAAGTTTGTGACCATTATCTAAACAAGTTTACACCTTTAGATTTGGATCTATGACATATGTAGTTTTATGCAAGTTGTAACTTTGGCCTATGCAAGTTTTAGATGTAGAACATCATTCACACATGCAAGTTCACCCTTATGTTTAGATATAGTTTTATCTATATGTATGTTATGATGTTTTCTCTTTGTTCCATGAGTTAGACTATTCGACTCTAACGTATATTTTACGTTAAACGAACAAACGTACAACGTGGGGGTAGTGGGATAATATTAAAAGATTTAATTGGCATAAATGCCTTAAATGGCATAAAAATTAATTTGTGATAAAAATTGGTATGATTTTGCATACCATAAATAGATGGACATAATTGAGTCAATTATGGCCATAGTTAAATTTGGAATTGATTGATAATTTGAATAGGGAAAGTAATTCAAATTGGGGAATGATTAATTAGGAATAATTAATCGTCTAAGACACGAGGTAAGGCTCTTTTGTGGTGTAAGACTGCCCGGACCCGCCCGGCAAATCCAGCTGCCACAAATGCCAGTCTAATGTGGGAGGTCTTAGGCATAAATTAAATACGTAACAATTGTAAAGACACGAGGTTAGGCTCGTTTGTGGTGTAAGACTGCCTGGACCCTCCCAGCAAATCCGGTTGCCACAAACGCCAGTCTAACGTGGGAGGTCTTTATGAGGTTATAGTCTTAATGAATTAAGGAACACTTAACCAGATAAACATGTAGTGGGACATGAGGGGGTTAAGTGGGTGCCTTGGGTGGCATGTGGAATCTAGTGGGTGCCTAGGGTGGCATTTGAAATACGATTAGAAACACTTAACCAAAATTGAAACATGTAAGTGAACATGACTAAGAAGAGGGTTAAGTGGGATGTACTAGAGGGAACCAAGCTTAGGTGGATAGCTTGTGTCAAGTAATGGGGGCCCGTTTCAACCAGTAACCCATACGTATCTTTGGGGCTCGACCCAAGTCGAGGATGGGACACGCATACTGGGCTTGACTGTAAGAGGCCAAAACTGGTTAGCGGTGGCAATGCATGTCCAACGGGTTCATATGCGTGTGTGGACCCGGGCTGGTAGGTAAGACGTTGTTGCATCGTGTAGGTATAAGCCGTGCATTATTGGTGGTATCGGGTTGCCACTTTAGGGAGTGATACACCCCACAGTGGGGCCAACACTGGTATCTACGAGCTAGGGAGCCGATCACTTGGGGGTAGTGAGTACACCTAGTGGAGATAGGGGCAGGCGGCACCTATGAAGACAACTTAGGGTGCACGAAACTACCATTATCATTGTTAAAGTCTTATAGGCGGGATCAACCTTAGGGTATAATAGTGATGGTGCAGTATAGTAATTATCTTATAGTGATTTAGGTGCGCTTTAACGTTATCTTAGTTCAATCTTGTTTCCTTATTTACTCTGTCTTACCCAATTGTTCACAGTCATTTCCTTATTTTCCAACTTATGCCTTAGCCTAGTTATTTTGGTAATTATATTGTTAAAGTTATCGCACTCGCCAGACTTTATGTCTGACCCCCTTTGTTTCCTCCTCTTTTCTTCCTTCCCCCTCCCCCCCCCCCCCCCCCCCACTCCTCCCCTAGGTACTCAGGTTGGAACTAGCACCAGTGGAGTTTGATTTTGGACAGTTATATTTCTTGCTTTTAGAAGATTGCTTGGATCGCTGAAGTAAAGTTCAGCCTCTCTTATTTATTGCTATTCTGTATTGGGGATTATGTATTTTAATTTATATACTTTGATTTAGTCAAGATGGATATTATGTACTTGGCTCTGGTTTTGATGATGTAATCAAACATATGTATTTTCCGCTGCAATGAAATAAAGTTTTTAATTCTTCAAGTTCTGTTTATATTTGTCTTGTTGTTAAGTTTATGTTCTATACTCACTTAAAACGCTCCATAGAAGTTAATGCATTCCCTTTGTGAGTGACATTAATGGACGTGGGGTGTTACATGGAATTACTTTATGTAAATTCACCTATCCACTTTGTCTTTGGACAATATTAGGTGGGTTTCCATAAGAAGCAGTTTTTGGTAGGTTTCTTTCCTCAACATAAATTATCTCTTAGAGAGATGGTTATGTGGAAACCTCCAACAATACCAACAGTGTTCGTAACAAGAGATCGAGCATTTTTGCTACCATGGTATGCTTAATCAAAGATCATGAAAATGGTTTGAGCTCCAGCCGCGGAGCAAAACATCTCGTTGTTTATACCCGTTGTTTCAGGAGTCTTGGTGTTGTTTTGTTGTTATCCCTTTCCAACATCGGGTTCTTGGCTTTGGGGTGATTCATGCTTGTAACTGTTGGTGCTATTTAAATCGCACGACTTAGGTTAATGAGATTTCTATGTTTGGAAATATTTTGTCATTCACGCATGCCTATATGAATAAAATCTCACTTTCTTATCTAAACTAACAGTTATCCTAGAGTTGGAAAGAATAGAATTCTATATTGGATAAATTTTAGCAAAGGACAGGTTTCGCGTTCTTTTCGTCACGGGTATATAAATAAATAAACCACCATTCCTTGTTAAAGCTAAAACTTTACTCTTTTTTTATGTGTGATTCCAGTTTTTGCATTTTGGCGTGACTGACTTCCTTTTTTGCTAATATATGAATTGAATCATTTAAATTTTCGCAAATAAACATTTTTAAAGTTTTGCCAAAATGTTGTTTGATTTTTATTATTATTTTCTTGTTTTATATGAAAGTGAAACGACTATGTTAAAAAAATCAGAATAAAAACATGGAATCTTTAAGCGAAAATTTATTTTCATGAAAAATTTTGATTTTTGGTCAATGAACGGTGTAGGGAAGATTTTTGGATGCTTTTTGTGCGCATTTTAGCGGTGTAACAGGACCAACAATACGATAAAAACGTTAACGACAACAAGGAAAAGGCCGTTTTGGCCTTTTAGAAATGTTGTTTCCATACCTTGTCAATGATTCGCGAGAGTTATTAATTAACTCGTTTTACGTTTTAGAGCTTGTTTTAAGCCTCTTTTAAAGTCTACAAATGGAAATTTTTGGATTACTTTGAGTAACTAAGGAGGAAAATCTATTGTAGGGCGGGAAATGAAATACTAGTAAGTGGAGGAAATGTTAAATTCTTCTCTTTAATTTCGTTTTTACGGTTTAGGAGAAATTAAATAGGAAACGATTAGTTTGCGTACGTTTTGGATGGTAGGGTTTGGATGCAAAAGAATTTTCAAATTTTGCATTCATATAGAACTGTCAGTATATTTAGGATGTTTTGCATCGTGGTTTTAAAACCATTTTAAAAATCTCTATGCATACCTATAAGGCTGGCAATTGGAACCGAGAACCGAAAATCTGAACCGAACCGAACCGACCCGAACCCGAACCGAACCCGATTGGTCTTGGGTCGGGTCTAAGTGATGAAAAATGCAAGTAAGACCCGACCAGACCCGAACCGCATAGAACCGACCCGAAAGACTCGACAAAAAACATTGAAATATATATATATATATATATATATATATATATATATATATATATATATATATTAGTGTTATTATTCAATCGAACCCGAACCGACCTAACCCGAACCGAAGCTCGGGTCAGGTCGGGTCCAGATTTTTGAAATGTACAGTTCAGACCGAACAAAACACGACCCGCCTATAACCGAGACCCGCCAAGTAGGGTCCGCGTCCATCGGGTCAGGTCTAATTGCCACCCCTACATACATATAGAGGGTCCAATTAGAATCATCATGCATGCATGTTTTATTGTTGAAATGCATTAAGTACCATGCACGTATACACATGGTTGCAAAGTGGATGTAAACAAATTGGTTGTGTAGGATAGGATAACTAGGTGTCAGAATTTCAAGACGAAATTCCTTTTAAGGGTGGAAGAATGTAACAACCTGGAATTCTGACATTAAATAGTTATTTAATTAGAAGCTCAAAAATAGAAATTTCAACAAATAATGGAATTTTTATGAGGAAGTCAGATGAGTAGTATGGAGCTATCCAGCCAATTAATATATATATATATATATATATATATATATATATATATATATATATATAAGCCAGTTGACAAGCCCAACTGGTGGCAGTTCAAGCTATGCGAGCAATATCCAAAGCATTACAACCCCACAAAAACCTACACACATTTTATATGCATAATATAATTTATATAGATAAACTATGCAACATAAAACACCACAATTTCTTCCAAGCTGCACATTTTATATGCAAACAATGGAATTTTACCATGAAACTTTAACCATTGTGTTCATCTCAGATTTTTGGTCAACTTTCATGTTTGGAGTTCCACGGACGGAGTCCGTACGAAAAAGTCACGGACGAAATACGAAAATGAACGAAAAATAAATAAAACAGAATAAATTACATATAGTAATATATAATTGCCTAGCCACCTCACTGCTAGGTCAACCAAGCAGTCGACCGACGGTCGACTGCTGCCTGCTACCGCTTGGTCGAGCCAGGCAGTGACGACTAGGGTTTTGTCATATAAAATTTTATATGAATGGACGGATGTTAATAAAAATAGATCTGACGGTCCAAGGATAGTTCCACCCTTACAAATAAAGGGGTAAGGCCTCATTCTTTCCCATTCAACTCTATAAAGGAAGCGGAGCTCTGATATTTTCCTCTATCTCTTCTAACCTAATTTCTTCAATTAAAAATATATACATACAAACAAATCAAATGTATATAAAATTGAGAGGATTGATAGATTTAATGGAAAGGAATGCAAATCAACGCTCAATGATAGATTCTTCACCCTTTTCCCTTTTTCTTACATTTCTACAGATCTAGAATTTCCCCCTTTCTAGATAAATTGTAGATTTATAAGAATTTGGGGATTGTAGGCCTAAAAAGGGTTCAAACAATTGAATTTGGAGGCTATAAGGTGAGTGGAAAATTTACATATACATTTATAATAATGTATTTACCTCGTTTGTAATATATTTAATTTTTATGCCTATGCCTATCATATTTGATAAATAAATTGTTGTAATTAGATTGACACCCATCAAATCTGGTTATAAAAAGTGTATAGCTTGTGAATTTTATAGTGTAGCTATGCACAAAAATGAGTTATATGATTTCTTAAACTTGTTTACACCTATTCCTACAGTTATGTCATGAAATATATTGCAATGATGTTACAGAATGTATTGTAGACATTGCATAACACTGTAGATCTGGAAATCAGTCCCATTAAACACAAACTAGATGTAGTTACATTCTAGATCTTTAGTTCAGTGTTTAAAAATAAAATATGTGAATTTGGGTAAAAAGATGAAATTGGAAAATTATGTGAATTTGGAAAGATATTATTGTTAAATTATGTGATTGTAATTATACCTATTTGTATTCAATATTGTTGGGTTTTGGCTTAATTATTGTAAATATGCCATTTTCTTCTTTTTGAGTAAAAAGATGTCATTTTGGATTCACAAGAAGTACGACAAAGAGATCTAAAATGGAAAAGTGGTGCGAACGTACGTATAAATATAACAATAAATATTTGTGCATAGTTTGCATCAACTATTTTAAAAATATATGATATATATAAACATATATATTTCTTGTGAATTTGAATTGTGTCTATTCTACAAATTTGGCATAAGTTACAAAAATTACCGCTAACGGTCTTTTGGAAGATTATAAACCTTTTGGCAAGATTGAAGGCAAAAAGGAATGTTTGGTTATTATTTAAACCAAATAATTTAAATAGAAATAAATTAATTATAATAATAAAAGATAACTACGTTGACCGTACGAAAACATAAAAATAAATATTTTATCCGTCCAAATCAGCGTAAAACGATAAAATATACATTGTATGGAATGTTGACTGAGTGGATAATATTAATTTATGGAATAATATTTGTAAATTGCATTCCATATTAAATGAATATTTTTGTGGTGGCCATTTTAGTAATCAACATAATTAATTGCTATAAATAGGATTGCAAATCAATAAATCAAAATTGTAACCAATTGTTGAATGGGCGAAGTGAATATGATAGGTTAATGGTTATAATTCCTAAAATTTATTTTGGATAAATGTTGTACCCCAATTAGGAAATTTGAATTATAATCGCTTATAGATAGGTTAAGCTAAGCTCACTTAAGGTATAAGCCTGCCAGGAACCGACTGGCAAATCCAGCAACCGCAGGTAGTCAGCTTAATGTGAGGGGTCCAATGTGATAATATAAACGTACTAAGGCACGAGGTTTAGTTCAACACATGGTAGAAGCCTCTTGGAACCGACCGACAATTCTAGCATCCACAAGTAGTCAACTTAAAATAGGAGGCCCGGTGCATAAATATATATATAACATGCAATAAATAAATAAATAAAATTATAAATGACTGTTGGGGTACAACAATTAAATATATTCGGGACTGATAAAATAGGGATATTCCATTGTAATTAATATCTTAGGAAAATTATTGTTGTTAGGCTCATAAATGACATTAATTGAAATTAATGGAAATCTAAGATAAATGATTGCTTGAGGAAAATATGACCATTATGTCCATAAAGGGCAATAAACAATGAAATAAAAGGAAATGGTTGTCATAAGGGAATTTATGATTGTTAAACACTAAGTCCAAATTAGGGAAGGTATTAAATAAACATCCTAGGGAAAAAGGAATATAACCTTCCTTATATTAATGGAAATAAAAAATATAGTTGGACTTAGTAGGTTAGTAATGCAAGATATTATTAACCATATAAACCTATGACGCAAATAAATGGTGTACGTATAGTACTCCCATATAAAGGAACTAAACGGTAATGACTTAATAGCATATCCTACTTTATCCCAAAAAGGGAAAGGTGTTAAAGGCAATGGGATACGAACTAATAACCTTCGCAAATAGTCCGCTTCTTGGGTCCTAAAAGGCTAATTGACTAGGATTAAAGAGTCCATCTGGAAATAGGTTTTTCATTATTGGGGTCTTAAATGGCATGTGTGTGTGTGCCTACCCAAACCTGGAAATTAAAAATTTCAGATATGGTCGTCTATCCTACGGGAAGTAATAAGCGACTAAGAATGATTTCTAATAAGGTCATCTAGAAGTTATAACGCACGATAAAATACATTTTCTCACCTTATGCAGGGCAAGGGTATATGCGTGAATGATGGAAGCCTTAACTATTAGGTCCCATAGCTAATGCTCTTTAGTTTATGTTAACGTTCGATATATTTTATCGGTGGTTAATAAGTGACCAATAGGTCCGCCTAGGTTCTTAAGCGATCAGGGAGAATCCACCCTATCTATCATTGGTAGCGAGGCATTAAATAATAAAGGATAATGAATGAGGATATATTCATAGAAACCCCGAGTTTGGGGCCAACCCTTGATTAAATAACCAGTTATGTTTTGGTATAAAAGTTCCACAAATATGTGCGTAAATGTTCTTTCTCGGTATTACGGTTTGACAAATACTACTTTGGGGAAGGGTAGTAAAGTTGTGCGTAAACGAATCACTGACCTGGTTACGCATACATCCTAGGTTGGACCAAATGGGATACATCTGTGTATTATAACATGTGTTGTAAATTTCTTAGTCACCAGAACTTGTTGTTCTAACCCCCTTCCTCACTATAACCTCCCAGGTCTCCTAAAGAAGGTCAGGTTCCCACAGATGATTAAGTTTGGCTTTTGGTTCTCGTTCTCTCTCGTGCTTGGTATTGGCAAAGTGACTTACTTTAAAAAGGTAGTTACTTGAGTTAACACTAGTTATCATATTTTGTTTCCACTGTGAGTTTTCTTTATCGTACTTTGATTATGCTCATGCTCATTTATTGTAGGTACCAGATTATACACTCCATGATTGGATGTGTTTCAGTTTTGATTTTTGTCTAAATTTGGACACGAAAAAGTGTGGGGTGTTACATTGGTTCCTCTCCAAGGAATAAACCTTAGGAGGGATCCTAGTCCTAACCACTTAAGACCCAAATTAGACAAGAAGAGAGTCAGCCACTTAAGACCTTCTCAAGGTGTAGTAAACCTACCTATTTTCACACATAATTGACTTATATATATATAGTTATATATACATATATGCATACTAGACCTCCCACATTAAACCATATACCTATAGATGCTGGATATGCCAGGCGGTTCCAAACAGGCTTCTACTACAAGTAGGTTTAACCTCGTGTCACAGTGTACTAAGTTTTGAATGGCCTATGGCACCTAGACATCTCACATTAGTTGGGCCTATTTTTGGTTGTTGGATTTGTTGGTTGGTTCCAGGCTGACTTCCACCACAATTGGCAACTAACCTCATGCCTGTGTGTCACTTCTTACTATATGTAAAGTCAATATACACACACAATCAATCAATTAAATATGTATATGGGGACAATTAAAATTCAAATCCTATCCTAATTGCATCTATTACATTAATACAATGTTAATTACGTTGATTGTGTTTATATAAGTGTAATAATTGCAATGCCTAAATAACACTAATGTTCGTGTAAACGAGAGAACGTTTCTTACGAGATAGCAATTGTTAATTTATCTAAATTAAGGTATACAAGTTAGTTTTTCCATATTTTGACCGCTACAATTTATGCATGATGGCATAAGAGCATAATAAAACATAGCAGTGAATGGAAAAATACAATCTTACATATTGAACTTGCATCCTAGGTTTATTGGGATGATTTCAATAATGGATTGAAAATAGAGTATAACATACACATATAATATATACATATATGTTTATAAGTTCCACGTTATCCAATTCACACCTTTTTGGTGTTTTGCACATAAAAACGTTTACATTTGATATATTTCAAGTATGAATACGTTTGGATTCAAAATAAAATCCAAACCTAATCAAATCATGGAACAACCAAATTTAAACCCTTTTAGGTTACATTTGAATGTTTGCATAAGTGTGAATCACATAAAGTAGAAACAACAACACCCCTTTCATTCTTAATCCAAAATTAATATCCAAATCGATAAACCCAAATATCATGACAATTCATATGCAAATATAAAATAGAGGATTTGGGGGTTTTTGTATTGATGTTATCGATTTCCAAATCTTCTTAGGCATAGCTATCAACAAGTTAATCTATTAAAAAAATAGAATATGCCTAAGCACACAATATTCCACTCACATATCTAAGGAGGAACAAAGAGGATTTCTTGTTGTATATTTAGATATGTGCCTAATCCTTGCGACAAACATTCTCCAATCCTCCTAATATATATGTAAGAAACATCTTTTAGATTCATATATATATATATGTGTGTGTGTGTGTGTGTATATTCTAAATTCCAGAATTCATACTAAAACCTATATGAATTTAGATTAGAGAGAAGATAAGAATAAAGGTTAGAGGAATAGAAGAAATTCTTAATCTTTTTCTGGAATTTTGCAATGGAAGAAGGACAACATGGAGGCAGATAGAATAGAGTGGCTAGGGTTTTGTTGTGTGATATGTGGGACTATATATAGTTGCTCGTGTGAGTGTAGGCCGTTAGATTATTCAAATTTAATCTTGTCCATATATTTAAATATATCCCTTTAGAAAACCCTAACCAAACATAGATTTATTGGGCTCCTCAGCCGGCAGGCTTCGACCTGGGTGGTTGACTTTTGTCGACACCCCTTTTAAGGGGGCGGTCAATCTCCTGGCCGCTGAAACGCCCAATGAATTTATGTGGCGCCGAGGTGTCTAATTAGTTAATACGTTCTTTATTTTCTTAATCTCTTTCCTTACTTACAATATTCTATATCCCCGTTATCTTATCCTTTTTTTGAATTTCAAATTCTCCCTCTTTTATTTAAATATAGTTTGGATATGTATATATTATCCATTTAATTAAATATATATTTTCTGCGTTTTACTATCCAAATTCATTTGCTTATAATTTCTTCGTACATTTACCGTTTTCAATATATTACAAATCAACACGATTCAGAATTTCGCCATGAATGCAAATAAAAGAATTTCGTAGCCAAATTCTTAAAGCTGCAAAATCTCATTTTCTAGCTTTATTATTAAATTGTTTATTTTTACTTATTATTAATATTTACATATTTTATTAGGTGTTACATAACGTACGCTTTGTGCCATTCAAACACCCTATTTTATTGTCAAATTGATGTTTTAAACACGTTCAAACAGCCGTATTATAACCTCGCATTTTCATGCAAACCAAAATAAAGAAAGTAAATCAGTAAAAACTTATTTTTTTTTAAATTGATGAAGTTTTTTTTTCAAACGACGTTTTTCAAAAGTTTCAAAAATGTACTTTACGGAAACTTAAACGATTCAAGTCACATGTTGGTGAAAAAGGAAGTCAGCCACACAAAAGTGCGAAAACGAAACCAAATACAAAAGAATGCAATTAATTTTAACTTAACAAGGAGCGCTGATTTATTTATACTCGTGACGAAAAAAAATGGAACTTTGATAAAATTTATCTAATACAAAATTCTATTATTTCTAGCTCTAAGACAACTGTTGGTTAGATAAGAAAATAAGATTTCATTCAAACAGATATGCGTGAATGACATGAATATTTTCAAACATAGAAATCTCATTAACATAAATCATGCATTTTAAACAACACTAATAGTTAATTCAACTACAAAAATAAAAATGCTAAAAAGCAAAACACACGATATAAGATACAAGATGCATAAGCCATAAGCTAATAACGGCTAAGCGCTGTGAGATGGTCGATCCCTACGGTTGGAACTCGACCCATTACCACGTCCATGCTAGGAACATAGTGTGGCTGAGATGCAACCAATCTCATGCTCTTACCGACGCTACTCTCTATGGACATCTCGAAGCTCGGCCTAGATGTTGCAGAGAGCGGCGAGCTCCAAGCTCGCCTGCCAGGCTGCTAGTGACATTGAGGCTGTTGTAGTGGCTGCTGAACAGGTGCGGGAGGTGCGGGGATGGGAGCATCGGGCAGATGAATGCCTATCTTACAGAGAGCGGTGCGGCTAATGGAGATAGGTGCCTTCTTCACTGTCGTCTCCCCAGTAAGTCTCACATGCAAGTGTTGGAAGACACGGGCGAGAAGATGACTATAAGGAAAGTGGCACCTTAGGGTGCCGATGAATAGCTCATGAAGATGGATCATAAGCACGCGCACCCAATTAACGACTATATTGCCAAGAATAGCATAAGTGGCGCAACATACTGAGGGATAAATCTGCTCCAAGCTTCCCATCTTCAGGATGATGTTGTGTTGTATGATATACACAACCACACGAGCAATACGCCATAGATTAGCGGTGGTCCAAACTCCGGGGGCCTCAAGGAAGATACGCTGAAGAATCTGAGGGTCGTCCATCTCGATAGCATTTAGCTCAGCTCCGGCTGCTAAGATGCCCAAAATCTCTGCCAAATACTTGTCAGAGAACTCGATGTGGATGCCCATGACCTCAGACTGGATGATGCCCGGATTGGAGCTTAAAAGTGGAGGAGGGTTTTGGGTTTACTGAAAATGGGGATGGAGGAGGAAATGTCAGCAGGAACAATATATATATCGTTTAGCTGAAATGGGTCAGGCTACAGGCCGTGCCCTATTAGGGGAGTGGTCGAATGTTTGTCGACAGCTAGCGATCGATAGCTTGCCCCAAACGGACGTGGTCTGAACCTCGTCCCGACGGCTCGAATAATTTATATAAAAATTATAATAAAAATTACTATAACATCGAAATAACTTCAGAATCCAACCGAATTCTCGTGTCGACTTCCACCACTTGTTGAGTCGAGAAATTTAATTTCCAATAAATTTTTCCTTACCTCTGAAAAGTTGTGACCACCAAACGAACAAACAATATTTTAGAAAAAAGAATCTGCTAGAAATCTGAAATAATAATTAAAACAGGTTCCCCTTAACTAGCTAACATAAAATTAAATGATTCAAAATAAAATACCTTAAAATCCAAATAAAGGATTTTTCTTAGCCTTTTCGAAGGAAAATTTAAATCTTTTCAAAAATGGAATTTATTATAACTAACGGTTTCGTATTTATAAATCTAATTTATTGTTTGTATTATTATTATTTGTGTTCCAGTTTATATTACAAACAAAAATAACTTTCCGCATTCAAAAATGTTGGAACTTTAAAATCTCGTGGATTAATTTCAATAATTTCGATAGATCGTCCAATATATATAGGAAAAGGGATACTAAAAATCACAAGGAATGGGTATTAGTTATTTTTTAGTTTTGAAGCATATTCCTTGTCAAATCCAATTCTTTCCACCAACTGGATTATTTATTAAAATCACACAAAGCCCAACAATTCAAAAACACGAATAGAATTAAAATCTTAAAATCATACTTTATAAAGTTTATAAAACCATTTTCCAAAATCGTGATTCAAAAAATTTCGAAATCCATTTTATTTTTTCAAGTAGTTTTAAAAATAAAATTTCCCTTAACACAAAGCCAAGAACTCAAATGAATTTTATTAATAAAAGAATATTCAAAATTTTAACGAAGTATCAAATGGATATACCTCGTAATTATTTTTCCAAATGGATACAACATATTAACATTGATTTCCTATTTCAGACCAAGAAAAGGTCATTGATTGGAACTACCAAACGAAACCAAAAACCAAAACTCATGATTATCTCAGTTGTAGCTAGATTTATGTCCAATTTCCAAACTTGAATCCAAGGAATCCACCACATGTCATCCTCATGTTGTACACAACGTAATCACCAACGTATTGTAGGGTAAAACAAAATTGGTTAGAAACCCGAACTCAACATATTTCAACTCTTTATCGCTTAAGACCAATTATGTATAATTAGGCCATGACTACTTCATCATCGAAATAATTTAAAGTCGAGTAAGGAAGATGAAGAATTTTCAAATTACGTTCTCTTTGAGTCCTAATTTAACTAGTTCCCCTGATCGTATTACCTATGCTCTGATACCAAATGTAACGCCCCACACTTTCCTGAGCCCAAATTTCGACAAAAATCAAAACTCTAACACATCTAAGCATGGAGCATGTAAATATGGTACCTGTAAATAAATGAGCACGAGCATTATCTGAGTATGATAAAATAACTCACAACGGAAACAAAATAGAATAGACTAGTATTAACCCAAGTAACAATTTTATAAAAGTGAGTCACCAAGTCAATACCAAGCATGAGAGAGAATGAAAACCGAAAGCCAAACTTAGAAACCTGTGAGAACCTAACCTTCTCTAGAAAACCTGAGAGGTTGTAATGAGGAGGGTGTAAGAACAAAAAGTGGTGAACAAGATGAGTGCAACACATCTTACAATACACAGATGTATCCCATTTGTTTCAACCAAAGATATATTCCTACCAAGGCTAATAATTCTAACCTAACATTGTAAACAATTACGCATGACTCTAACTACCATACCCGAGGCAGTAATCCACTAATATTGATACTAAGATATATTGTTTACATGTAAGTTTATGAAGCCATTAAGCCATCACTTAACAAATTATTAAAACTGAGAGGTGGGCTCTCGAGTACGGATTTTAGTGATTTTCACACACACACACGCACACGCACACACGCGCACACACACACACACACACACATATATATATATATATATATGGCCACTTAACGCCCCACCATTAGATGATAGATAAGGGTGGATTCTCTCGATCACTTAAAACGCTAGACGGACCTATTGGTCATTTAATACCTCCTGATGGTTTACTCACCCTATTATAAACTAGAAGACATTAGCTACCGGTCCTACTAATTAAGGCTTATGTCATTCATGCATATAAACCCATGCCCCCGCATAGGAAAAGAGATAGTAACCAGTCACTTAAGACCACTTGGTGGATGGCTGTTACTATCTAGTTGGCCTTTTTGGATAACCTCCTAGACGCTTAATACTTCCCGTAGGATAGGTAGCTCTATGGAATGACCATACCAGACATTTTTAAATCCAATTTTTAGTAGGATTCATACACCATTTAAGACCCCTGACTGGAGGACTTATTCCTAGGTAGACTCCTCGACCCAAGGAAGCAGACTATTCACGAAGATTATCAAGCTCGTACCTAATTAGGCTTTAACGCTTCCATTTATGGGAGGCTGGCTACGCGATCACTTAATTTCTTTTTATAAGTAGATCTAACCACTTAAGACCTTAATCCCAAAGTAGGATATGTTTATTGAGTTATTCCCGTTTAGTTTCTCTTAACAGAAATACCATACATATAGAAACTAACTATCATCACGAGTTCCCATGACTAATGATATCTCACATCAGTTGGACGTATATTCGACTACTGGAAAGTGTAGACTTCTATCGAATAAGGTAACTGGCCTCACATCATTAACCTACTAAGTCCAATTCTAACTTTTAATTATAAGCTTTAGATTAGTTGGTATCAATAAGGAAATTTTTATCCTTCTTAGCCTAGAATACTTATTTAATTATTTTCCTTATCGGAATCAGTATGTAAAACGACAATTAATACCCATCTATCCCCTTTTTATTTCATTTGTTTCTGTTTCATAGGATTATAACCAATTATAACCATAATAGGCACATTTCCCTGAGGCATTAATTATCCTTAATTATAAGTCCCGAAATATCTATTTCTTGTACCCTAATAGACACTATTACTTTATTAATTTATTGTTTGTTTTATATATATGCGTGTGTGTATATATATTTATGCACCAAACCCCTCACATTAAGTCGATCACTTGTGGATGTTGGATTCGCCGGGCAGTTTCGAGCAGACTTCTACCATAAGTTGAGCTTAACCTTATGTCTTAGTGCGGTTACATTTAATTTCCTAATTAGGGTTTACAACATTAATTTTTGCTAATTTAGAAATTGTAACCGTTAGGCTTAATTACCTAATTAAATTTGTTTCCCCAAATCAATTATGGTTACAATAATTATTTGTTTATTTATAGCCCTATTTATAACAATCAATTACACTAATTGCTACAATGGTCACCACAAATATACCCACTTGATATGGATTATGTTTACATGTATAATTCCATAAAATTAAAATCTTTCAAACATTCATTATAATATATATATATATATTTCATTATTTAAGTAGATTTGGATGGGCAATGCATATATATACATATATATATATATATATATATATTCGCGCAGTTAACATAGTTATTATCTTTTTTATTATTAAGTTTAATGTTTTGGTTCAACTAATACCCAAACATTCCTTTCTGCATTCAATTCTGAAATAAGGTTCTAAATCTTACAAAATGGTTATCAACTATAATTATTGTAAATTATGCTTGAGTATGGAAATAAACACATTTCAAAACACAAGAAATATATATATTATGTATGTTTGGAATAGTCAATGTAAACTACGTACATACACACACACATGTGTGTGTGTGTATATATACACACTTTTATGTGAATTTGCACAACTTTCTCTTTTTCAATATTTGACACATTTCTTATTGGTTTCAAATGATGTATTTTTACTTAAAAAGGAAAAAAATGCACACTTTATAGTAATTAAGTTAAACCCCAACAAAAGTGAGCATAAATAGGTGTATATCTTTTTAATCAAAATCATAAAATTTTCCATTTAACTCTGAAACTACAGATCTGGAATAAAACTATATCTTAGTAGTGTTTTATGGGACTGATTTCCAAATCTACAGTGTTTGTAATAACCACAGTATATTTTGAAACACAATTATTGACAATAATATAAACATTAAGTAAGCCAACAATTTTATTTTTGGCAAAGCTAACTAATTTTTAAAGAGATTGCACCTTTTATTATTACCAATAATAAATACAAATATAACAGGAGGTTGGTGGTTGCCAACCTACTACATACGGTTTTTAAGGTGGACCGTCCACCATCTGTGATATTTATAGTGAGTCGTCCACTGAATCTGTCTTGGATTACAGTACAAGAGCTAGTTAATTGACCAGACTACAATATTACATACTTCAAAACATAAGTGAATGTGAAATGAATAATAAAATGAACTATATAGGCAAACGACCATTCATGTGATAACACAGTACCATTACAACCACTTGCAACCATAATATAAGCATCAAGGCATATATATTCATATGACTTCAAAAGAAGTGTTGTTCAAGACAGCATTAGTGATTTGACCACAACGTAGGGCTAACCTCAAGCACCACAACCACTATACCCACTGCAATAGGCATATTAAAGGAGTAGCACTAATGTACCATTTTCATAGGAAAACATGACATGATGATTTGACGTACGCAAGGAATCTACAATGTAAGGCCTAGTAAAAGAAACGCAATGGAAGGATAAGGAATCACCACTAGCAGAAGTACGACATAGTCGGAGCTAAGGCTTCCCGTGGTTGCCAAGTTCCCGATGATGAAAGACAAACGACCAGCACACCCAAAATGCTAAAATCAGGCACAACGACACCAAAAAATACCTTGCTCAAATTGATGTAAGGCTTTTTCTAAGGCCAACGTGTTCATAAACCCATGCTTCAAGTGAACAAAAGACTACCAAAAACTGAAGTGCATCGAGAGCTAAGCTACACCAGTTCACTGAGCTCAAGCAACCAAATTCATACATTGACATGACACTACTCTTACAACAAACGAGCCCTATTGTCAGAAACAACAACCACCAAAGCAACAGTCGCCACCATTCAAACAACCCTCAATTCCAACTCAACACCAGCAATAACAGACCAATCCACATTGAATAACTTACTCACCTAAGCACCATCACAACCAAAAAAGGCGAAACCCAAGACATAAGATAAATAAGCAGTCGCTGCGAACCTTGATTCAACATATCAGAGTTAAGCCTCCACCGACCAGATAAGTCGACGCTGACCCACCGTTACACCAGCCAACAAATATAACGCAACAGCTTTGTCCCGAACAACCACAACAACCACATATCTCCTGACTAAATCAGACTACAACGGGAGTTTAAACACCTGGAAATGAAGCTCGAAGTCGCCTGGGAACCAGATGTAGCACATTATAGATAATCATTTGTGTGGATGCATAGGATAGCGTGACATAGTCACAGTCGAAAGAAATCGTAACAACAATAAATCCAACACTTTTAGAGACGGAGGTGAAATAGAGTAGGAGTTGAACAGGGAATTCGACCAGGGAAATAGTGCTTTTGAATGAGGGGAAAAAGGCTTAGATATGAAAATAGCAAAATCGATTCTGGGTTAAGAGCCACGCAGACAAAATCAGAAAGAAGAATAGGAGAAAGAAAAGATTTTTGTGTCGATTAGAATGTTGGGTGAGAGGGAGTGTGTAAAATACGAAGAAGAGGAAATTAAGTTTTCTGTCGCCATTAATGGCACTATTCTCAGAATTGAACCCCTTGAATAAATAGATCTATACTTTCATGTTTTGACAACATTCATAAACAGATCTGATAGGTATCCTTTCAGATTTTACAATATTATAACCAAATCTGATAGATTTCAGGCATATATTTAAAATCTAATACAATCGAGATAATAAGTTATTGTAACTTTATATATAAATTTCCCACTCACCTGAAAGCTTCCAAATCTGAATAATCTTTTAGGCCTACAACTCCCAAATTTTTACAAATCTATGTTTATTCTGAAGAAAGGATACTTTTAGATTTATAGATTTGCTAGAAAATAAGAAAGGAGGGGAGAACCTAATGAAGAATAGCTAAGACATCAATTCATACCCTTTTCCACTTGAATCAGGTTATCCCTTTCAAACCTAAATGGTTTATGTTTGATTGATTATATATAAACTTGTTTTTGATTTAGAATTTATTTGAAGATAAAGGGAAATGGCAGAGCTTCACTGCTGCCTAAAGATTTGTGTAGAAAAGAAGGAGGCCTTACCCCTTTATTAATAGGAGTGGAAATGGCCATGAACCGTCAGATTTATTTTAATAATCATCCTTCCATTCGTTTAATAATATATAATAAACTAACCTTTTAACCCTAGCCATCACTGGACGTTCTGGCACCCAATAGGTCGACTGCTACAGTCGACTACTTGAGTTGCTAATCTCCCAGTTAAGGAGGCTGAATATGGTATTAATTGTTTATATATTCTGGTTTATTTATTTTCCAAACATGAAAGTTGACTAGAATAGACGAACGCAACGGTTAAAGTTTCATGGTCAAATTCCATCGTTTGCAGAAATTCATATTTTGAAAAATCTACTTAAATAGCTAATTATTGTCCAAATTACGGGTTGTTACAGGTTCGTAAGGGACCTACATCCACTTTGAAGACATTTGAGGATTTTATTGACTATTGAGGGTTATAAGTACAAGTCATCATCATACAAATATTGGTTAAGTACTTGGGAGTCATATTTTGCATAAGCAATCTCTTAGGAGAAAAATATATGTTTTTTATTCTTCCTTGTGTTTAGGAAGCCATTAATGAGTTCCTATCACCTTGTAGAGCTCTCAAATCAACAAAAATCCAACCTTTGTGAAGGGGTATTTATCGGTAGTGTAATAGGTGAGAGTAGGTGAGATTTGGGGACCACAACAACAAATTTCGCACTCAAAACCAGGTTCTCTAGAAATTTTGTATCCCTCCTGTGTGTTTAGGTGGATTTTGTATCCCACCCCGAGGATACGAATTTTGCATCAAAGGATGCGCGTATCCGGGGAGGAGGGATTTATGATGATTTCGTATCCCTTAGGGGATAAGAAATCTCATATCCCTAAGGGTAAAACATGTCTCCGGGATATGAAAGTTGGTATTGCAAGGGATAGGAATTCAGTATGAGTGGAGGGAGTTAAATTCTCGAAGGGAGGCGATTCAGGTAATGCAAACTTGTGGAATGGTTATGCACTGAAGGGAGTCGAAATGAGTAAAGCAAAACCAGGGGGATTTGAAATCTTCGATATAAATTAACGAGACTCAAAATCTTTGAATACCCACTAAAAATATCATATATAAATTCCAAAATAATTCAATTAAATAATAATAAATTATTATAATCATAAATACCCAATGGAAATATCATATAGCTTCAAATATAAATTATACAACTCGATATCATCAATTTCGAGTTAAACGGTATCCAAATTATATTAAAACCCTTATAAATTTATTAAATAAAAATTATATTTTAAAAACGATTTCCACAACGACTATTTTAAAATTTGATTTGGACATAACTATCAATTCATAACACGAAATCTCGTTTTTCTCTTCTATTTGAAAATTATTATCAACAAGATTCTAACGTTTCTTGTTTCACAGAATTCTGACTTATATCGGATCTTGTATATTCAATTGAAGTTCAAAACTAAATATTATGAACTACCGTGCCATTTCGAGCTCGATTTAAATTATATATAAATTATAACATTCAAAATTTGTTTATTAATGAATTCAATATTAAAAATCCACTAATATTCCAAATAAAATATTTAAAATAATAAATTAAATTAAATATTGGACTACCAAATACATGGGACATTACAATCACAAATGGATGCACTCAACACAATTGTTAAGAATTTAAGGTTGCACAGACATGGTAAAAGTCCCAAACACAATGGTGCAAATAGACAAATTTCCAAAAGTATGCAAACCAATGTTAGTATCACAAGTCAATAGACAAGGCAACTAATATTACATTTAAGGTCCAGTTGATATGGTGCAGTCTCAACATGGTTAAGATAGTGAAACAAAAATACAAACAGTACAAACATTTAAACCCTAACACAAAGCAGCAAAACACTTGCAAATCCAGCGATGGGAAGTGCACAAGTGACTCAAGCTCAAGGCCGAACTCTTTTACAGTTCAAAGGAAAGAAAATAAGGAGCCGAAATATATGGAAAATATTAAAATAGAAAACAGTATTGTTCAAACCGAGAAGAAAAATTCCAAAGCCTTTATTTTCGATAAAGTTTATTTTTGGCAAGTGAATTCATTTGGCAAAAAAAAATCTTTCAAAATCATGTAAAAGAATATACGAGAGGTATTTCCAAATCAAAGATATGAAATTATTTATTTTCGGCAAGTCAAAATCTCCAGAGAATATCAGGAAATATATTTGGCAAGAATAATTCAAAACTTTCCTAAATCCATTAAAGTCAATTCTACTATTCTCGACAAGAAAAAATCAAAGCCTCCAGAGATTTGAAGAATTCAACATGGGTAATCACGACAAGTCATTATGGAAATCATAGAATATTTAGGGTTTTTAATCCTATAAATTACACGAATTCAACACTGGTATTCGGCGTCAAAAACCACTAGCAATCAATACGAGAATAACAGAAATTAAATCAGAGGAACTCACAGAGAATCTTTTCATCGCTTTTGATCATCGAAAGGTAGAAGCTTCTGCAGTTCAATCGTGGAAGAGCATCAACAATCAATTAAAGTATTGCAACATTATCAGAGATCGATCAAAATATTAAAGCCATGATTTGAACGAGATTCAAAACCTAGGCGACTATTGAAGAGAAAAAGAGGAAGCAAAATTTTCAAGTGACAAAGCAAAAATAATATAGGTCGGCTTGTTTGTTAAAGTATCTTAAGTTTAGACTTGGGTTCTGTTTTTTTAAGTTTTATGTTTTTATTTTGTAATTATTTCAAAGTTTTCTAGTTTTCTAAACTAGAGATTCTATCTATAAGGTTTTGTAGTTAGGGAAAAATCTGATCTTTGGAATTGGGATCAATGCATAGTTTTAAGCATAGGATTAGAACAGTTGGGAGCGGCAGTTGCGAGTTTACATGGGATTGTAAGCATAGAGATTGTTTTAATACTTAGTAGAAACCTTGGGGAACGCAACAGTAGGCGAGGTTTCGCCGAAGATGGGTAAATTCTATATCGTCTCTTTTTCCGCACTTACTGTGATAATTATTTGTTTGCAATTATTACAGTAAGTGCGGAAAAACCCTATTCACCCACCTTTATGGTTAATTTAGATCCTATAAGTGGTATCAGAGCATGTTTTTTTTATTTTAAGTAACTCTAGTGTCATGGATTTTCCTAACAATGATTTTTCTAGTTGTCAGTCTAGCGAGAATTTTTCTAGTATAAATCCAACTATTTTTAATGGAACATATTTATTTAATTTGGAAAACAAAACTTGAATTCTACTTAAAACTTGTTAATCCGAAATGATGGAATATTATTAAAAATGGATGTGATATGGTAGATAAGAATGATATTATAATTAATTCTTGTGCTATGCATATTTTATATTCTTATATTAATGATGATCAGTTTAACCATATCTCCCTTTGTTTAACTGGACAGGAAATTTGGAAAGCTCCTGATGCAATGTATGAAAGAAAAGACAACAGGAACTCAAAACCTACAATTGCCAACTCAAGCTTAGATGTGTTCTTAGTAGGATTTACAGATGCAGATCCAGACGAATCAGATGCTGGAGACTCAACAGATGATGAGCTAAATTATTTTTCATTTAAAGATTTAATTCTTCTTTGTGATAGATTAGCTAAATCTTTTAAGAGTCTCAAATTGAAGAATAAAAATCTAAATTTGGGAATCTTGAGTAGAGTGGAAAAATTGATGTTTTGGAATTAAAACTTGAAAGCATTAAAAAAAATCAAACCTTGATTGCAAAAATTGTTCAAATTTGGAAATAAATCTTGTTTATCTCAATGAAAATTTTCAAAAGCTAGAAATGGAAAATATGGCTTTAAGTAAAGAAGATGAACTAATTTGTAAAAGCAATCTTTTGAAAAAAGGGTTGAAATTTGTTAATTTCACTAAAAATTCCAAATATGAATTTGCCAAGAAACAAATTTGCTGAAAACTAAATCGATTTGGAATGATCTTGAAATTGAAATCAAGAATATGAAAAATATCAAATGCTACAATTTTGCGACTTTTCAAAAAGAATTATTTAAAATGGATGAGAATTTCAAAATCCTTGAAAATGAAAACATTATTTTGAAGAATAGAGAATTTGAAATTACTTGTATAAATCACGATTTGGAAAAACAAATTGAAAAATTCAAGGATTTTGAAAAACTTGAAATTGAAAAGCGTAAAAGATTTGAAACTGAGATTTCTGAGTCCAAGGCGAAAATTAAAATGCTTGGAAACAGAAATATGGTTTTAAAACAAAATGATTCTGAAAAGAGAAAAGTCACAATTAATTGCCTTTCAAATTTAATGAAAGAAAATATTGATCTTAAATGTAAAATTCAACGACTTGAATCAAAATTGGTTAAATTTTCTAAAGGTGAAAAATCGTTGTCTATGTTGTTGACAAACCAACTGTTGAGAATAAAAAAGGACTCAGTTTCGGTTAATTTGATCAAGTTAAAAGCAAAATTCTTATGGTTTGAAAAACTCCTTAAATCGCTTGGCAAATGATCGATCTAAAATCTTGAACTCTAATAGTTTTAATGAAATTTTTGGTTGCATGATTTTCGAAAAGTTTGGACATAATCAAGATAAATACTTGCTTAGAAATAAAAACAATCCAATTAAACGAGTTTGGATCCCCAGAGATAACGAGATGAATTTGATTAAGATTAAACAAATTTGGGTTCCAAAGGGCACTTTAGTGGATGCTAATGGATTGTTATATAAATGGGTTTGGGTACCAAAATATTTAAAGAAAATTAAGAGTGGTAAAACATCGTTTGTTAGACCACTTGATCTCTTAAACAATTAGGTACTGAATGTAACAACCCGTATTTCGATAACATGTTAAAACGAGAATCAAGGCAGAATTTCATTTTTAAATTCTGAATCAAGTAAAACGGGCTATGCCATTGCGTTCGTCTCGGAAAAATACGCGAAATAGAGTCTGAGTTTTCGAGAATCGGAGTCCGTATGACCCGATTAAGGCCCAACGAAGTTTTCAGAAAATTTCAAAGTAAAAAACAGATTTCAAATTCAAGTTTGAACTTGGAAATTTGGGCCAGTTTGGGCCAGGCGGGAAAATTCCCGCCAGAGCTCCCAAGTCGACAGCCCTGTCGACTTGGGAGTCGACTTGGTTGGACCCAAGTCGACAGCCCTGTCGAATTGGCTGTCGACTTGGTCCAGCCGGGCAGTTCTGCCTGGTGCACCATTTTGGGTTTGTGTTGAGTTTGGGGGCCAGATTCGGTTTTAAGGGCTGAGATTGCAACTAGGGTTTAATCCTATGGCCTAAAACACTTGCCTAATCTATAAATAAGACCCTAACCTAACCCTAAATCATCATTACTCATTCATACAACTAAACTATGGCAAAATTTTACCTCTCATGGCCTCCACCCTCTTCATAAAATTTCTAAATTGTTTCTATGAGAGATTTTCCATGCATACAAGTGTTTTCAAGCTTGTATGAGTGTCATTAGCTTGCATTCAAGTCAAGTTTCTATATTTGCATCATAAAGCAAGGGTTTTGATCATTTTGGCTCAAGGGTTTTTATGTTAGAGCTTGCATTTTGGGTCTAGTTGATTGCATAAGGGCTTTGTCATATCTTTTGTGCCTTCATAGCAATGTAAGCCCTTTCCCTACTCTTAGATATTAACTATGAAGTTAAATGTTCATGTTGCAAGTTTGGGTTTGATCATTGAGTATGATACATGCTATCATGTCATATGAAGTCATTATCTTGATCTTGTGGGCTAAAAGCTACAACCTTTATGTTGAAATGTTGCATTATGCAACATGAGAACCCTCATAACCTTTATGTTAACTTGCATATGAAGTCATAACCCTTATATGATGATATATGCGAGTTACTAGTCATCATTCCATGTCTTTTGTCACCATGATTCGCTTATGTGCCAAGTTTGGGTTTATGCATGTTTTTGAGGCTTAAGAATGTAACATGCAAGTTAATGAACACATTCGTGCCTCATTTGCCACCATGATTAATTTGTGGCTTAATATCCATTTTTGTCATGCCTTTGCCAAGTCTCTTCTTTTAATCCATTACGTTGTTGCGAACGTATATGCGAGTTTAAAAGCGTTGGGTTATGTTATGGAGAATCTCTAATGACATGAAATACAACTTGAAAACATGACTTGAAATATAACATGGAAGTTGACATGTGAGTATGTTTGAAAATATGAAATTGGGAATTTACCTATTAAGTTAGGTCTACCCATACTATGGAATTGGGAATTTACCTATTAAGTTAGGTCTACCCATATTCTTAAAAACTTGAATATGAACATGACACTAGACTAAACATGAAAGTGACCAACTCGAGGTTGGGTTGAGTTTGCAACGTAAAACTATCCAGAACCGACCGGCCTAACTAGTAGTTGCAAACAATAGGACCCAATGTGAGAAGTTGGTCATGTTGTGCTTGAACCCGAGGTTAGACCAAGTTGTGGTGTAAAGCTACCCGGAACCGACCGGCTTAACTAGTAACCACAACAAAGTCTAATGTGAGAGGTTGAGGTGCATTAAGTAATTAATGCCACATGATAGGGTTAAGTTAATTTGATTAATGACTCTTAACCAAATAGGACATGGACAATGGGTTAAGTAAATTGATTAGGCCAAAGATACTTAACAAAACATGACAAGGTTGGGTAGGTTAAGTAACTTGATTTGCCTAATGACACTTAACCATTTTTATACGACTAGTGGACGGGGTTAAGTTAACCAACACTTAATCAATCCAACACGATAATTTGGTAAGGTTAAGTAAGTTTTCTTAATGACACTTAACCGAAAGATACAGTTAATGGATGGGGTTAAGATTAGACTCAACTAGTCTAAACATGGAAATCGGATGGGGTTAAGTTAGCCTAGACTTAATTAATCCCACTTGGTAGTTTGATGGGGTTAGGTTAAACACTTAACTAACCTAACACGATGATTTGAAGTGGTTAAGTTAACCAACACTTAACCAATCTAACTCGGTAATTTTGAAGTGATTAAGTAACCTATACTTAAATACTCCAACTCGGTTATTTGATAAGGTTAAGTTAACCAATATTTAACCAATCTAACGTGATAACATGATAAGGCTAAGTCACGAATCGCTTAAATACGCTTGACCGATTTGACTCAGTAATTTGATAGGGTCAAGTTAATATATACTTAACCAACTTGAGCATGGTTTGTAGGGTTAAGTCTTGAACTTGGATACTTAGCCAATTTTGACATGATTAGTAGACAGGTTAAGTCATGAACTTAAGTGACACTTAATCCATTATGTAAACCCTAGTTCTGAGGATTAGGTGGATAACCGTAGTTAACAAGGATAACGGGAATAAGGCTAAGTGGTAAACCTTAGTTGAAGAATAACTAAGTAATGATTCTTAGTCAAGGAAATTTAGACCAGTTCATAGATAGATGAGTAACCTAATACGGTAGGTCATCGTTTAAGTATACGAGTAGGAGCAAGTATCTGATTTAGATAAAGGCTCCAGCGAACTGGGTAACGAAGCGGCGGCTTCGGGGAACGTGAGGATATTCTTGGTATCCCTCTATGAGCTGCCAGGTGATCATACTAGGCTCATGAGAGGTTAAGGTCTGCGTTAGAAGAACCAAGAGTATGCCTTGGTTGCTATACGAGCGACCTAAAGACGGGGATGGATAGGGGATAGTCGACGATACACGGTCGTACCCTAGATAGCATTTCGTCAGGCTACCTACCATCTTTGGTCAAGCGTGTACGTACGGAAAGGCAGAGAACACCCAAAAGACCATAATTGCTATCTAATTATGGTTGCGGTAAGGCTAGGATTGTGGGTTGGCCAGTAGTGTGTTCTCATACAGGATTTATCCTGTCTTGTCTTTAACTAGTTGAGGGAGTGGTCTCGTGGGACCATAGCCACGTATAGAAAAAAATAGACCTTAGCATCTGCATCGGCAGATAAATCGAAAGCTCCCGACCGAGTCCTGTATTTCCTGGTATGCCCTGTGACAGGACTCGGATGGCACAATGTGATACATGTGCATACAGTCATGAAAAAACGATTCACGATGAATGCGTGGGAAAAAGGGCGCGGTTGACGGTTAGCGTAAATCCTAGTGGCCCTGGGTGGTTGAACCAAAACCGAGATACGAAAACGTGCAATAGGTAAGCATAATCCCTAGTAGTCCTGGGTAGCATAAGTCCTAGTTGTACAAACGATGATTCATGTTGAAAGACCCTAGTTAGATATAGGGTGACAATCCAAAACGATCTTAAGGATCATGGAACTATGTTAAAGTAGTATAGAATCTCATGGGAAAGCCCGTATGGTCTACGGCAAGGGACTGAACATTTACATGGAATAAAACATACAAGTCGAGTAACCTATATATGCGATATATTAGGGTGACATAGACCATTACACGACTTTTGAGTAAGGGTCATTCATGGTTAACACTACGGTGGGGATACTAGTACGGTAGGTGCAGAGCTAAAAGACAGGATAGATACCATGGGATGTTATGCGTGATAGATATCTTGGGAATATTATACTTGACAGGAACTTGACAATGGGATACCTTGTTTTATCTTGACATCGTAATTTATCATGACACTTTAGTTTGTTTGAGTTCAGCAGTTCATCATGTTATTTTGATTTAGCTTATCTATCTTGTCATCATGCTTATGTTCATCTCAGTTTCTCATGTCAGTTAACTTTACTAGTTTTTATGCTGATAGTAGATAGGGCTTACTCAGTCTTTTTGACTGACCCGTTTTGTTTCGCCTCTTTTCTTCCGTTTCCCCCCCAGGTTACAGGGAGGAAATACTGTTGTTTAGTTCGGACTTCTTCTGCTTGAAGGTCATCATGGACGGCTTGGACTTTTCTTGGCTATGGCTACTTTACTGTTTTTACTTGGGGAATAATTTATGAAAAAGTCTTTATGCTTCTTTACTATTGCAAGACAGGTTTTGATGTACTCTGATGTAAAAGGCTTTAGACCTTAATTATTGATGTTTATGAAAGTTTGATTTTACTTCCGCTATTTTATATGTTCTGTCTTGTGATATTTCTGTGCATGTTTACCAATAATGCCCCTCTAAAGCTAGTGCATTCCTTTGCGAGTGACCCTAGCGGAGGCGGGGTGTTACACGTGGTATCAGAGCATAAGGTTACCAGACTGGGCAAAAGTTTTTAAAGACCTTCTGAAAACTATTTGAAAATCGTTTACAAAGATGCATTTTTTCAAGAAAATTTTCTTTTAAAAGAAAAAGGCTATTCCCCAAAGGCCATTAGCACTATCCTTGTTTCCTTAATTGAATCTCTTTTCCTTTCTTTCCTCCATCTGTAGTCACAGTGGTTTTAACTGCGACTAGTCTTTTCTATCTACGAAAGTGCTTTCCATACGATGGAGGTGGTTCTCGAGAGACCAGTTGTAACAACCCGTATTTTCAATAATCTGTTATAACATAAATCGAGGCAGAAGTTGATATATAAATCTGAATCAAGGGAAACGGTCTATGCCATTGCGTTCGTCTCGGAAAAATACGCGAAATAGAGTCCGAGTTTTCAAAAATCGGAGTCCGTATGACCCGATTAAGGCCCAACGAAGTTTTCAGAAAACTTCTAAGCAAAAACAGATTTCAAATTCAAATCTGAATTTGGAAAATTGGGCCAGTTTGGGCCAGGCGGGAGAATTCCCGCCAGAACACCCAAGTCGACAGCCCTGTCGACTTGGGAGTCGACTTGGTTGGACCCAAGTCGACAGCCCTGTCGACTTGGTCCAGCCGGGCTGTTTAGCCTGGTGCACCATTTTGAGAATGTGTTGAGCTTGGGGGCCAGATTCGGTTTTGAGGGCTGAGATTGGAACTAGGGTTTAATCCTATGGCCTAAAACACTTGCCTAATCTATAAATAAGACCCTAACCTACCCTAAATCATCATTATTCATTCTAGCAACTAAACTATGGCAAAATCATCCCTCTCATGGCCTCCACTCTCTTCATAAAATTCCTAAATAAATTCCTAAGTGATTTTCCATGCATACAAGTGTTTTCAAACTTGTATGAGCATTATTAGCTTGCATTCAAGTCAAGTTCTTATATTAGCATCATAAAGGAAGATTTTTTAATCATTTTGGCTTGCATTTTAGGTTTAATTGATTTCATAAGGGCTTTGTCATATTTTTGTGACTTCATAATCATTGTAAGCCCTATTCTACTTTCATACTTAAACTCTAAAGTTAAATGTATGATATGCAAGTTTTCTATGATGTAATATGCAAGTTTGTCATGTTATGCAAGTTTTCTATGATGTAATATGCAAATTTATCATGTTATGCAAGTTTTCTATGATGTAATATGCAAGTTTATCATGTTATGCAAGTTTTCTATGATGTAATATGCAAGTTTATCATGTTATGCAAGTTTTCTATGATGTAATATGCAAGTTTATCATGTTATGCAAGTATGCTATGATATGATATGCAAGTTCATCATGTTATGTTATGCAAGTTTGATATGCAAATTGTCATATGATATGCAAGTTATGCTATGTAAGTTTGGGTTGAACATTTTGTTCATGCTATCATGTTATGCAAGCTTATCTTGGGTTTATGGACATAAAGCTTCAAGCTTTATGCTAAAGGTTGCATTTTGGCAACATGTAAGTTATCATATCTCTTATGATAACTTGCATGTGAGGCTAAATGCGAACTTATGGCCATTTCTACATGTCATTTATCACCACGTATCACCAGTATGCTAAGTTTGGTTTTATGCATGCTTTTGAGGCCTAAAAATGTAATATGCAAGTATATGAACATATGTACATTTCATATGCCACCATGTTAAACTTGTGGCTTCAATACCTCTATGTCATGATTATGCCAAGTTCCCTCTTTCTATCCTTTATGCGCTATTGCGATATGTAAGCGATGGGATTGCGTTTGGGGGTTGGGTAAACGTAAAAGACATAAAAACATAAGCTTGGGAAATTACCTATTAAGTTAGGTCTACCCATTGGGAATTTACCTATTAAGTTAGGT
This sequence comes from Allium sativum, assembly GCA_030737875.1. Classification (NCBI taxonomy): domain Eukaryota; kingdom Viridiplantae; phylum Streptophyta; class Magnoliopsida; order Asparagales; family Amaryllidaceae; genus Allium; species Allium sativum. Next base: position 548,044,603 of record CM060912.1, on the reverse strand, counting down.
CTACCCAATTGCTTAAAAACTTGTAACATGTTTTGGAAACATGATGGACATGACACTTAGAAAAGATAAGTGTGGCCAACTCGATGTTGGGTTGAGTTTGTAGCGTAAACCTACCCGGAACCGACCGGCTTAACTAGTTGCTACAAACAATAGGACCCAATGTGAGAAGTTGGTCATGTTGTACCTTGGACCCGAGGTTAGACCAAGTTGTGGTATAAAGCTACCCGGACCCGCCCGGCTTAACTAGTGACCGCAACAAAGTAATGTGAGAGGTTAAGGCGCATTAAATTAATTAATGCCTCATGATTAGGGTTAAGTCATGGTCCACTTAGTACTTAACCAATTTGGGCTCGGTAGATTAATCGGGGTTAAGTCGTGAACTCATCGTTACACTTAACCAAGTTAATCCATGATTAGCAAGGGGGTTAAACCGTACTTAACCCACTAGAAAAATCCTAGCAATGGGGGCCCACTCCAGCAGTAATCCCAAGTTAGTATCATCATGACCCTAGGGACTAGGCTAGGGTGGGGGCACGATTACTGGACTGGAGGTAAGTGACCAAAAGCGACGGCAGAGGGTACGCCGGTGTAGTTCCGGGCGGACCATGGTCGTGCACATATTCCGAAGCCGGGGAAAATCATGCACGGGTACCAGTAGATCGAGACTGTGCACTCATGTTTATGGTGTCCAGGGGTTGCCACCCTAGGGCTTGATACACCCGACGGGAGACCCGGCACAGTCTGACTACAATTATGTTTGGGCCGTATTGACACCAACACGTGACGAGTTAGGCTTAGGGAGCCGATCGACTAGACTGTGGGGTTGGACCTTGTATTAGCGTCACTTCATGTTATTGGGCCAAAGCTTGGGCCAAGGGATCAATACTTGTTTAATTCAAGTCATGTTAGTTTGCTAGTACACCTGTGGTGCAAAATCTTAACCCTGATTATGCGATGACACCTTTATCTTCCTTGTTAGTTAATCATCATGCTAGTATGTTGTTATCCTTATGATCATACCTGCTTCTCATGCCAGTTAACTTTATCAGTTTACATTGATTGTAGTAGGGCTTACTCAGTATTTTTGACTGACCTGTTTTCTTTCGCCTCTTTTCTTCCGTTCCCCCCCCCAGGTTCTCAGGGAGGGAATACTGGAGCTTAGCTGGATTTCTGACTGCTTGCTTGTGGGATTTAGCTCATGTACGGTTTGACATGAAGCTAGCTGTGGCTATTACTTCTTTTGGGGATTAGTATTTATGTACTTCAGTTTTCAGTTGATGTTGTTTTATCTAGACTTGTTTATTTGGGAAGTTGACATTATGATGTAACAGACTTGTTTTGAAATGGTTTAAAATCTTCCGCTGTTTTATCTATGTTATGTACTCTGTTTACGCATATACATATGTTCTTGTTCTGCCTTGATATATCATTATGCATGTTTACCTGATTCAAACGCCCCTCCAAAGTCAGAGTGCTTGCAAGAGTCACCCGGGCGGAGGTGGGGTGTTACATTTGGTATCAGAGCATATGGTTTACGAGAAGGAACAAAAAGGTTTTTAGAAAACTTTTGGAAAACTATTTTCAAAACCAAGTATAAAGTATTTTCCAAAAGAAAAGTCTAGTTTATTTTAAAGGCTATTCCCCAAAAAGCCATTAGCAAAAAATCCTTCGTTTTTCTCCATTCTGAATCTATCTTTTTCTTCGTTTTCAGTATGGCCAATAACTTTGCCATTCCGGAGGGAGTACACGTACCTGTTTGGTATAGGAGACTTTTGGAGGCTAGGGCGACCAAAGCCGGCCCCGCCGATGTTCCTCCTCCTCCTCCTCCGGTAGTTAATGTTCCTCCTCCTCCTGTCGCTGAGGTTTCTCTTCCTCCTTCCCCTCAGCATCCTCAAGTTGACTTCGCAAAGATTTGCAAAGACTTTAAGGCGATGAGTGGCAAGAACTTTCAAGGCACCGAGACTTATGTAGAGGCAAGGAATTGGTTGAAAGAAACCGAAGATATTTTCGCCTTCTTTGATATAGATGACCGTAGGAAGGTTTTATTGGCAGTATGGTTGCTAAAGGAAGAAGCTGCACGTTGGTGGGTGGTCACCACCGCTACTAGGCCAATTGAGACTTGGGATGACTTTCGGGGAAAGTTTGGACTAAGGTTCCTATCACTAAAGCAAGGGGACATGACTATTAAGGAATACGTGGATAAGTTTAATCAACTTGCTCGGTTCGGTTTAGACTTGGTTAACACAGCTCAGAAGAAGGCCCTATACTTTGCTCTAGGATTAAACGAGCCATTACATGGTTTAGCCATGACTCATATACCCTTGGGGGCAACTTTCGAGAGTTTAGTGAATATGGCCCTACTCAATGAAGAGAATAGGAGTGACAAGAAGGAGATCAAGATGAATGATACTCAAGCCAAGAAGACTGATTCCCAGTGGAAAGGAAATCAGGGTTATCCAAGCGGTCAGAGCAGTCAAGGCAATAAGAACAAGAACAAGAGTCAAGGCAACAAGGGGAACAACAACAAGGGCAATAACAAAAAGAGGAAGTTCCATTATTGCGGTTCAGTTGGGCATCTTATTAAGGATTGTAAAAAGAGGAAAAGGAAGAGTGGTGAATGCTATTGTTGTGGTGAGTTGGGACACTTCACTAGTGGTTGCCCGAAGAAGCAAGGGCAAGGCCAGGGTCAGACTCAGCGTGCTGGACCTTCGGGAGGGCAAGTTCATGCTCTCAATGCCGCTCCAGTTCCCGATCGAGGTAGTATCTCTGTTGAGAGCCTTGTATATATTTCTGATTTTCTAGTTCGTACCTTGTTTTATTCTGGTGCATCGCATAGCTTTATCTCATTTGATCTTGTTGAAAGTTTGCACCTAAGTACTAGTCTAGTTAATGATCCCGTGTGTGTTTCAAATCCAATTGGGGGTTCCGCCCATTTGTCTATTATCTAGGTGGATTTGAATTCTCGCGTGATGCTTATATTCTCGGTTTCATGGGGTATGGGTTGATTTTGGGCATGGATTGGTTGTCCAGTTTTGGAGCCATTCTTGATTTTTGAGCATAGGGTTGAGAGGCTCATGACTCGCCTCGGTAATGCCCTAAAAATTTCTAGTAACCCTATGAGTCCCGTCATGTTGTGTTATCTTGAATCCCTCAACTCGTCTATCAATAGTTTGCAATCGGTGAGGGTGGTCCGAGAATATCCTGATATCTTGGGTAAAGTGAAGGGGGTTACCCCTAAACGAGGGATAGATTTCCGCATTTATCTGGTTGATAATGCCAAGATAGTTTCGTGGCCGGTAAGGCACATGGTCCCGCAAGATGAGAGTTAAGAAAGCAAGTCAAGGAGTTGCTTGAGAAGAACTTCATTAGATGAAGTATATCTGAATGGGGAGCGCCTATAGTATTTACTACCAAGGCAGATGGTTCTCTCCGACTTTGTGTTGACTATCGAGAGTTGAATAAGCTGACTAAGAAGAACAGACACCCGTTACCGAGGATTGATGATCTCTTTGACCAGCTTATCGGTGCTTCTGTTTTCTCTCAGCTTGATCTTGCTACTGGATCCCATCAGCTCAGGGTAGCTGAAGATAGTATAGACAAGACTGCGTTCAGAACGCCAGATGGATTCTTAGAATGGATGGTCACGCCATTCGGTTTGACTAATGCACCCGCCTACTTCGTGGACTTGATGAGTAGGGTGTCTAGGGAGTTCCTGAACGAGTTTGTGGTAGTTTTTGTAGAAGATATCCTGACTTTCTCAAAGAACGAGGAAGAACATGCTAGACATCTCAAGGAGGTGATGGATACGCTTAGAGCGCATCAGTTGAAAGCCAAGTCCTCCAAATGTCATTTTGGAAGAAAAAGAAGTTAGATTTCTTGGGCACATAGTTTCTAAGCAAGGCTTAGTGGTGGATCCCGCTAAAGTGGTCGCGGTTCAAAACCGAAAAGCTCCGACGAGGACAATTGAAATAAGAAGTTCTCTCAGTTTAATTAGTTAGTTAGCGTCCCTTGAGCTTAGACCTACCCTTCTGGATCAAGTAGGGACTTCGCAGAAAGAAGACCCGCAGTTAGTCGAGATCATGGACAAGTTGATTCGAGGCGAGATGTTAAGACACCTCGCTATAGATAACAAGGGATGGCTAAGACGCGATGAGAGAAAGAAGGTTCTTGAAGATGCACATCACTCGAGGAGGTGGCCGAGTTTGTCCCAGGGTGCATGTTGTGCCAACAGATTAAGGCCGAGTCATAAAAAAGCCCGGTGGGCTATTACATCCATTGGAGGTCCCCGCAATGGAAGTAGGAAAAACGTCACGAAGGATTTCGTGGATGGACTGCCTAGATCAAGAAAAGGGAATAAGAGCATGTGGGTCATAGTAGGTAGACTCACGAAGAGTGCTCATTTCACTCCAGTAAAGAGCGAAAGGACTGCAGCATAGCTAGCGACAGTCTACTTTCAAGAAATAAAGCGGTTGCACGAGGTTCCCTAAAGTATAATTAGTAACCATGACTCAATCTTCACTAGCCAGTTTTGGGATAGTCTACGGGAAGTCATGGGCAAACGGCTGAATCTAAGCACGGCCTATCATTCGCAGGCAGATGGTTCATTGGCAACGTGGATTGGTATTTTCGAGAAAAGTTCTGCTGCGTGGAATACTTTATAGTAAGTAAACGAGATCCAGGATTCACTAGTGAATTTTGGAGAGCTTGCATGAAACCATGGGGTCATAGTTATGTTTAAGCCAAGAATGATAGAAGAGTAAGTGAAAGAGGAAGACGAGAGGCGACAATGAAATGGGTTCCAACTCATATTTGGAAATAAGAGTTAAAGAAGCTAAGAAATCATGAGGTAAAAGACGGTCAAAGCACAGTGGAGTTAAGCTCAAGGAAATGTGACTTAGAAGACTAAAGGCTAGATACGCGCATCATATCTCTTTCTAAGAGTATATCCTTGATACTTGTTTTCCTGTGGAACTTACTCGCATGTTATCTTTTTACGTATATCCTCTCGGTCCCATTCTCGGTCCTATTTCTGTCGGGAAGTATGACTCATCGGTTAGTAATACATGTCAAGGTTTGAAGGGGTCCGTTAGGTTGACTAAACCTTTTGGGCTTTTATAGAATATGGGTTGGGTTAGGAAGGGATTTCTTATAATCCGAAAGGAGTATATCCTGCTTATCTTCCCGATCTCTTTGTAGCATATCTTTTGCTATCCATGTTTGTCTTGATTATCTAGTTTGTCATGTTAATCTTGTCATGAGAACCTTAGGTAGAAACCCTTTGGATGAAACATGTGTTTGAGACATGTTATGCTTGATGGTTGCAAGTGGTTGCAAGTGTTTGCAAGTGGTTACTCGTGGATGCATTATACACATTAGGCACTAGATCGGCTCACACACTCCTCATATTGCATATGCATGAGTGTTTATGCTTATTCATGGATGAAAATTTTTGTGTTATCACATGGATGTTGCATATGGATGTATGTTATGTGCACACATATAGATGTTATACATTATGCTAGGAATTGCATACATATGGATTCATTTCACTAACATAATTTGCATTGATGATATTTGCATTAGATAAGTACATATACACACACCTTTGCATATGTTCATGCAACATTTAGAATCTTGTAAGGACAATGATTGCTCGTGGATGATGTTTTGAGTAGATGGATGTTGGATGGTAGGATAAGTTCTTCCTAACTTGAAGATTTCGGGGACGAAATCCTTTAAGGAGGGGAGAATGTAACAACCCGTATTTTCAATAATCTGTTATAACATAAATCGAGGCAGAAGTTAATATATAAATCTGAATCAAGGGAAACGGGCTATGCCATTGCGTTCGTCTCGGAAAAATACGCGAAATAGAGTCTGAGTTTTCGAAAATCGGAGTCCGTATGACCCGATTAAGGCCCAACGAAGTTTTTAGAAAACTTTTAAGCAAAAACAGATTTCAAATTCAAATCTGAATTTGGAAAATTGGGCCAGTTTGGGCCAGGCGGGAGAATTCCCGCCAGAACACCCAAGTCGACAGCCCTGTCGACTTGGGAGTCGACTTGGTTGGACCCAAGTCGACAGCCCTGTCGACTTGGCTGTCGACTTGGTCCAGCCGGGCTGTTTAGCCTGGTGCACCATTTTGAGAATGTGTTGAGCTTGGGGGCCAGATTCGGTTTTGAGGGCTGAGATTGGAACTAGGGTTTAATCCTATGGCCTAAAATACTTGCCTAATCTATAAATAAGACCCTAACCTACCCTAAATCATCATTATTCATTCTAGCAACTAAACTATGGCAAAATCATCCCTCTCATGGCCTCCACTCTCTTCATAAAATTCCTAAATAAATTCCTAAGTGATTTTCCATGCATACAAGTGTTTTCAAACTTGTATGAGCATTATTAGCTTGCATTCAAGTCAAGTTCTTATATTAGCATCATAAAGGAAGATTTTTTAATCATTTTGGCTTGCATTTTGGGTTTAATTGATTTCATAAGGGCTTTGTCATATTTTTGTGACTTCATAATCATTGTAAGCCCTATTCTACTTTCATACTTAAACTCTAAAGTTAAATGTATGATATGCAAGTTTTCTATGATGTAATATGCAAGTTTGTCATGTTATGCAAGTTTTCTATGATGTAATATGCAAATTTATCATGTTATGCAGCAAGTTTTCTATGATGTAATATGCAAGTTTATCATGTTATGCAAGTATGCTATGATATGATATGCAAGTTCATCATGTTATGTTATGCAAGTTTGATATGCAAATTGTCATATGATATGCAAGTTATGCTATGCAAGTTTGGGTTGAACATTTTGTTCATGCTATCATGTTATGCAAGCTTATCTTGGGTTTATGGACATAAAGCTTCAAGCTTTATGCTAAAGGTTGCATTTTGGCAACATGTAAGTTATCATATCTCTTATGATAACTTGCATGTGAGGCTAAATGCGAACTTATGGCCATTTCTACATGTCATTTATCACCATGTATCACCAATATGCTAAGTTTGGTTTTATGCATGCTTTTGAGGCCTAAAAATGTAATATGCAAGTATATGAACATATGTACATTTCATATGCCACCATGTTAAACTTGTGGCTTCAATACCTCTATGTCATGATTATGCCAAGTTCCCTCTTTCTATCCTTTATGCGCTATTGCGATATGTAAGCGATGGGATTGCGTTTGGGGGTTGGGTAAACGTAAAAGACATAAAAACATAAGCTTGGGAATTTACCTATTAAGTTAGGTCTACCCATTGGGAATTTACCTATTAAGTTAGGTCTACCCAATTGCTTAAAAACTTGTAACATGTTTTGGAAACATGATGGACATGACACTTAGAAAAGATAAGTGTGGCCAACTCGAGGTTGGGTTGAGTTTGTAGCGTAAACCTACCCGGAACCGACCGGCTTAACTAGTTGCTACAAACAATAGGACCCAATGTGAGAAGTTGGTCATGTTGTACCTTGGACCCGAGGTTAGACCAAGTTGTGGTATAAAGCTACCCGGACCCGCCCGGCTTAACTAGTGACCGCAACAAAGTCTAATGTGAGAGGTTAAGGCGCATTAAATTAATTAATGCCTCATGATTAGGGTTAAGTCATGGTCCACTTAGTACTTAACCAATTTGGGCTCGGTAGATTAATCGGGGTTAAGTCGTGAACTCATCGTTACACTTAACCTAGTTAATCCATGATTAGCAAGGGGGTTAAACCGTACTTAACCCACTAGAAAAATCCTAGCAATGGGGGCCCACTCCAGCAGTAATCCCAAGTTAGTATCATCATGACCCTAGGGACTAGGCTAGGGTGGGGGCACGATTATTGGACTGGAGGTAAGTGACCAAAAGCGACGGCAGAGGGTACGCCGGTGTAGTTCCGGGCGGACCATGGTCGTGCACATAGTCCGAAGCCGGGGAAAATCATGCACGAGTACCAGTAGATCGAGACTGTGCACTCATGTTTATGGTGTCCAGGGGTTGCCACCCTAGGGCTTGATACACCCGACGGGAGACCCGGCACAGTCTGACTACAATTATGTTTGGGCCGTATTGACACCAACACGTGACGAGTTAGGCTTAGGGAGCCGATCGACTAGACCGTGGGGTTGGACCTTGTATTAGGGTCACTTCATGTTATTGGGCCAAAGCTTGGGCCAAGGGATCAATACTTGTTTAATTCAAGTCATGTTAGTTTGCTAGTACACCTGTGGTGCAAAATCTTAACCCTGATTATGCGATGACACCTTTATCTTCCTTGTTAGTTAATCATCATGCTAGTATGTTGTTATCCTTATGATCATACCTGCTTCTCATGCCAGTTAACTTTATCAGTTTACATTGATTGTAGTAGGTCTTACTCAGTCTTTTTGACTGGCCTGTTTTCTTTCGCCTCTTTTCTTCCGTTCCCCCCCCCCCCCAGGTTCTCAGGGAGGGAATACTGGAGCTTAGCTGGATTTCTGACTGCTTGCTTGTGGGATTTAGCTCATGTGCGGTTTGACATGAAGCTAGCTGTGGCTATTACTTCTTTTGGGGATTAGTATTTATGTACTTCAGTTTTCAGTTGATGTTGTTTTATCTAGACTTGTTTATTTGGGAAGTTGACATTATGATGTAACAGACTTGTTTTGAAATGGTTTAAAATCTTCCGCTGTTTTATCTATGTTATGTACTCTGTTTACGCATATACATATGTTCTTGTTCAGCCTTGATATATCATTATGCATGTTTACCTGATTCAAACGCCCCTCCAAAGTCAGAGTGCTTGCAAGAGTCACCTGGGCGGAGGTGGGGTGTTACACCAGTGGCCGCGTTATAAGAAAGGATAGTGAGAAAGAGGATAAAGGATACGAGCTTAAGGATGAGCAACTCATTGGCATGGCTTAGTCCTCAAAGGAGGGAGAAAGATGAACAATGAAACCCATGACGAGAGAGTACCTTTGGCATGGTAAAATGGGGCGGATAGTTAAGTATTATGGGACAAGGACAAGATCATCGGGAGGGCAGTAGTATGCTCTCATTTCTAGGGTACCTCGGAAGGAGGGTAACGATCTTGTTAAAGGTTTAGCTTCTCTTCTCTATCGTCCCGTTAGGACTTCGTTTTTCGTATCATTTAAGTCTGCTTCGATAGTTGAGTCTCTGCACCTTAAGTACTAGCGTAATAGAGAATCCCATTTTTGTCTCAAAGTCCTATCGAAGAATCAGTCCATTTATACATGACTTGTTTGGATTTGAGAATGTCTATGCCAAGTGTTGAATTTGGAAATAATGCTTATGTTTATAAGCTATGGATGGATTCTAGGGATGAAGTGGTTATCCAGTAGGGGGTGCCACTCTCGGTTTTTGATAGGAGGGTAGTTAGACCTTTTGACTAGCCTTTGTAATACCCTCGAAGTATCGTGTAACCTTTTTGAGGTTCTGTCATGACTAGTTACTTAGAATCCCTTGATGCCCTTATTGGAAATTTGAAGCCCGATCGAGTGGTGTTCGCCAATAAGACGGATGGTTTACTTCATTTATGCATGGGTTATAGAGATCACCCTAGTAAGTGCGCTTGATAACCTGGTTGACATCTGTTTACTTTCAAGAGAAAGTTCTTCTACATGGAATACCTTATAGTATATAAACAAGATCCAAGATTCACTAGTAAATTTTGGAAAGCTTGCATGAGATCTTGAGTACGCAGTCATGTTTGCGCCAAGTATTCTAGAAAAAGGATAAGTGCAAGTGGAACGAGAGGCAACGAAGAAATGAGTTCCAGCTCATGTTATGGAAACAGGAAATAAGAAGCTACGAAATCGCGAAGTTAAAAGACGGTCAAGGCACAATGGAATTAAGCTCAAGGAAATACGACTTTGATAGTCAAAGACTAGATACGCGCATGATATCTCTTTTTGGGAGTATATCCTTGATCCCTGTTTTCTGTAGAGCTTACTTGTAGGCTATCTTTCGTGGACATCCTCTCGGTCCTATTTTCTGTTACAAACCCCGTAAGGAGTTTGTCTTGTTTATCTTCTCGACCCTGTTTCAGGGAATCATAGGTAGAACCCTATGGATGTAAACATGTATTTGAAACATGTTATGATTGATATGGTTGCAAGTGGTTGCAAGTGGTTGCTCGTGGATGCGCGAATACACATTAGATACTAGCTCGACTCGGTCACATTTCATATTGCATATGCACGAGTATTTATACTTGTTTATGGATGAAATCGAATGTATTATCATGCGGTTGTTGCATATGAATGAATGATTGTGCACGCATATAGTATCTATATGACTAGGACTATTTGCATACATGTTGGATTCATGGCAATATACATATTTTGCATTAGAAAGATTATTCAGGCTTGATCATTAGCATTAGATAAGGAACATGTACACACACGTTTTGCATATATTCAAACAGCATTAGAAATCATCTAAGGACAATGGTTGCTTGTGGATGATGTTTTGAGTAGATAAATGATGGATGGTAGGATATGTTCTTCCTAACTTGGAGATTTCGGGGACGAAATCTTAAAAGGTGGGGAGAATGTAACAACCCGTATTTCGATAACATGTTAAAACGAGAATCAAGGCAGAATTTCATTTTTAAATTCTGAATCAAGTAAAACGGGCTATGCCATTGCGTTCGTCTCGGAAAAATACGCGAAATAGAGTCTGAGTTTTCGAGAATCGGAGTCCGTACGACCCGATTAAGGCCCAACGAAGTTTTTAGAAAATTTCAAAGTAAAAAACAGATTTCAAATTATGGTTTGAACTTGGAAATTTGGGCCAGTTTGGGCCAGGCGGGAAAATTCCCGCCAGAGCACCCAAGTCGACAGCCCTGTCGACTTGGGAGTCGACTTGGTTGGACCCAAGTCGACAGCCCTGTCGACTTGGCTGTCGACTTGGTCCAGCCGGGCAGTTCTGCCTGGTGCACCATTTTGGGTTTGTGTTGAGTTTGGGGGCCAGATTCGGTTTTAAGGGCTGAGATTGCAACTAGGGTTTAATCCTATGGCCTAAAACACTTGCCTAATCTATAAATAAGACCCTAACCTAAAATCATCATTATTCATTCATACAACTAAACAATGGCAAAATTTTACCTCTCATGGCCTCCACCCTCTTCATAAAATTTCTAAATTGTTTCTATGAGAGATTTTCCATGCATACAAGTGTTTTCAAGCTTGTATGAGTGTCATTAGCTTGCATTCAAGTCAAGTTTCTATATTTGCATCATAAAGCAAGGGTTTTTGATCATTTTGGCTCAAGGGTTTTTATGTTGGAGCTTGCATTTCGGGTCTAGTTGATTGCATAAGGGCTTTGTTATATCTTTTGTGCCTTCATAGCAATGTAAGCCCTTTCCCTACTCTTAGATATTAACTATGAAGTTAAATGTTCATGTTGCAAGTTTGGGTTTGATCATTGAGTATGATACATGCTATCATGTCATATGAAGTCATTATCTTGATCTTGTGGGCTAAAAGCTACAACATTTATGTTGAAATGTTGCATTATGCAACATGAGAACCCTCATAACCTTTATGTTAACTTGCATATGAAGTCATAACCCTTATATGATGATATATGCGAGTTACTAGTCATCATTCCATGTCTTTTGTCACCATGATTCGCTTATGTGCCAAGTTTGGGTTTATGCATGTTTTTGAGGCTTAAGAATGTAACATGCAAGTTAATGAACACATTCGTGCCTCATTTGCCACCATGATTAATTTGTGGCTTAATATCCATTTTTGTCATGCCTTTGCCAAGTCTCTTCTTTTAATCCATTACATTGTTGCGAACGTATATGCGAGTTTAAAAGCGTTGGGTTATGTTATGGGGAATCTCTAATGACATGAAATACAACTTGAAAACATGACTTGAAATATAACATGGAAGTTGACATGTGAGTATGTTTGAAAATATGAAATTGGGAATTTACCTATTAAGTTAGGTCTACCCATACTATGGAATTGGGAATTTACCTATTAAGTTAGGTCTACCCATATTCTTAAAAACTTGAATATGAACATGACACTAGACTAAACATGAAAGTGACCAACTCGAGGTTGGGTTGAGTTTGCAACGTAAAACTACCCGGAACCGACCGGCCTAACTAGTAGTTGCAAACAATAGAACCCAATGTGAGAAGTTGGTCATGTTGTGCTTGAACCCGAGGTTAGACCAAGTTGTGGTGTAAAGCTACCCGGAACCGACCGGCTTAACTAGTAACCACAACAAAGTCTAATGTGAGAGGTTGAGGTGCATTAAGTAATTAATGCCACATGATAGGGTTAAGTTAGTTTGATTAATGACTCTTAACCAAATAGGACATGGACAATGGGTTAAGTAAATTGATTAGGCCAAAGATACTTAACAAAACATGACAAGGTTGGGTAGGTTAAGTAACTTGATTTGCCTAATGACACTTAACCATTTTTATACGACTAGTGGACGGGGTTAAGTTAACCAACACTTAATCAATCCAACACGATAATTTGGTAAGGTTAAGTAAGTTTTCTTAATGACACTTAACCGAAAGATACAGTTAATGGATGGGGTTAAGATTAGACTCAACTAGTCTAAACATGGAAATCGGATGGGGTTAAGTTAGCCTAGACTTAATTAATCCCATTTGGTAGTTTGATGGGGTTAGGTTAAACACTTAACTAACCTAACACGATGATTTGAAGTGGTTAAGTTAACCAACACTTAACCAATCTAACTCGGTAATTTTGAAGTGATTAAGTAACCTATACTTAAACACTCCAACTCCGTTATTTGATAAGGTTAAGTTAACCAATACTTAACCAATCTAACGTGATAACATGATAAGGCTAAGTCACGAATCGCTTAAATACGCTTGACCGATTTGACTCAGTAATTTGATAGGGTCAAGTTAATATATACTTAACCAACTTGAGCATGGTTTGTAGGTTTAAGTCTTGAACTTGGATACTTAGCCAATTTTGACATGATTAGTAGACGGGTTAAGTCATGAACTTAAGTGACACTTAATCCATTATGTAAACCCTAGTTCTGAGGATTAGGTGGATAACCGTAGTTAACAAGGATAACGGGAATAAGGCTAAGTGGTAAACCTTAGTTGAAGAATAACTAAGTAATGATTCTTAGTCAAGGAAATTTAGACCAGTTCATAGATAGATGAGTAACCTAATACGGTAGGTCATCGTTTAAGTATACGAGTAGGAGCAAGTATCTGATTTAGATAAAGGCTCCAGCGAACTGGGTAACGAAGCGGCGGCTTCGGGGAACGTGAGGATATTCTTGGTATCCCTCTATGAGCTGCCAGGTGATCATACTAGGCTCATGAGAGGTTAAGGTCTGCGTTAGAAGAACCAAGAGTATGCCTTGGTTGCTATACGAGCGACCTAAAGACGGGGATGGATAGGGGATAGTCGACGATACACGGTCGTACCCTAGATAGCATTTCGTCAGGCTACCTACCATCTTTGGTCAAGCGTGTACGTACGGAAAGGCAGAGAACACCCAAAAGACCATAATCGCTATCTAATTATGGTTGCGGTAAGGCTAGGATTGTGGGTTGGCCAGTAGTGTGTTCTCATACAGGATTTATCCTGTCTTGTCTTTCACTAGTTGAGGGAGTGGTCTCGTGGGACCATAGCCACGTATAGAAAAAAACAGACCTTAGCATCTGCATCGGCAGATAAATCGAAAGCTCCCGACCGAGTCTTGTATTTCCTGGTCTGCCCTGTGACAGGACTCGGATGGCACGATGTGATACATGTGCATACAGTCATGGAAAAACGATTCACGATGAATGCGTGGGAAAAAGGGCGCGGTTGACGGTTAGCGTAAATCCTAGTGGCCCTGGGTGGTTGAACCAAAACCGAGATACGAAAACGTGCAATAGGTAAGCATAATCCCTAGTAGTCCTAGGTAGCATAAGTCCTAGTTGTACAAACGATGATTCATGTTGAAAGACCCTAGTTAGATATAGGGTGACAATCCAAAACGATCTTAAGGATCATGGAACTATGTTAAAGTAGTATAGAATCTCATGGGAAAGCCCGTATGGTCTACGGCAAGGGACTGAACATTTACATGGAATAAAACATACAAGTCGAGTAACCGATATATGCGATATATTAGGGTGACATAGACCATTACACGACTTTTGAGTAAGGGTCATTCATGGTTAACACATGATACAGTGGGGATACTAGTACGGTAGGTGCAGAGCTAAAAGACAGGATAGATACCATGGGATGTTATGCGTGATAGATATCTTGGGAATATTATACTTGACAGGAACTTGACGATGGGATACCTTGTTTTATCTTGACATCGTAATTTATCATGACACTTTAGTTTGTTTGAGTTCAGCAGTTCATCATGTTATTTTGATTTAGCTTATCTATCTTGTCATCATGCTTATGTTCATCTCAGTTTCTCATGTCAGTTAACTTTACTAGTTTTTATGCTGATAGTAGATAGGGCTTACTCATTCTTTTTGACTGACCCGTTTTGTTTTGCCTCTTTTCTTCCGTTTCCCCCCAGGTTACAGGGAGGAAATACTGTTGTTTAGTTCGGACTTCTTTTGCTTGAAGGTCATCATGGATGGCTTGGGCTTTTCTTGGCTATGGCTACTTTACTGTTTTTGCTTGGGGAATAATTTATGAAAAAGTCTTTATGCTTCTTTACTATTGCAAGACAGGTTTTGATGTACTCTGATGTAAAAGGCTTTAGACCTTAATTATTGATGTTTATGAAAGTTCGATTTTACTTCCGCTATTTTATATGTTCTGTCTTGTGATATTTCTGTGCATGTTTACCAATAATGCCCCTCTAAAGCTAGTGCATTCCTTTGCGAGTGACCCTAGCGGAGGCGGGGTGTTACACTGAAGGAGGCTAAGGGACAACTTTGTAAAAGAGAGATCAAATTCCAATTGTTTTGCATTATTGTTGTATCAATTATTCTGTGTTCCTTAGTCATATGATGATGAGTTAGAGATTCATTGGTTCACATTGATAATGGTAAGTTAGGTATGATCTATAAACTCGTGTTTTGTTTTTGTTTTTTCCTTTATGTTTGATCTAGTTTTGTATTGACAACGCCATAGTATTTTTACATATCTAAAGCTTCCTAATTTCAAATTGTGAAATTTGAGATGTCTTAAAAAGTATATCCAATCGTCTACAAATTTTATGTTTTGAGTATTTCCAGATTCTGATTTTAAATTAACTAAAAACTACAATACATTTAAAGTATAGGTTATAGGCAGTTTCCAGAATTTCTGATAACGCTGTAGTATTTTGACCATATCTTGCACACCGTTGCTCGAAATTCTTGAATTCTTGATAAGTTAATGAAATTTCACACAACTTTGCTGTTTTGATTTTCTTTTAATACACCTGGCAAAGTCTTGAAAATCTGCACTCAATACAGCACACGGCTCGAAAATTGTTTTAGATAAGTTGTGATAATATCATAGTTTTTTTACTTGACTTGGGTTTGAATTTGCAAAATATATTTGGTTGGTGCTTGGTTGAATCTCGTTCAATATTATAAGTGGATTTGATTTTGAAAATAATGTGTAATGGTTGTTATGTTGAATCTCTTGGGTTATCGAATTTTAATTTTGAAATTAAACATCTCATCAAATGATTTTGAATGAACTGTTTTAGACTTGGATCATCGAATGTCTCTTGGGTTGGATGTAAATGTTATGAAAAAATCTCTTATGGAGTTTTATTCAAAGTTTCTGCTACTCTGATAAAGGAAATTGAATTGTTATATTTGTTTGCTTATGCTTGGCG
Source organism: Allium sativum (assembly GCA_030737875.1). Classification (NCBI taxonomy): domain Eukaryota; kingdom Viridiplantae; phylum Streptophyta; class Magnoliopsida; order Asparagales; family Amaryllidaceae; genus Allium; species Allium sativum. The sequence continues at coordinate 548,028,803 of CM060912.1, read as the reverse complement.
ATTGGATGATTTGTTGAAAACCTGTGTCTGAGATACATTGTTATGCCACTATGAGCAATTTGGAGCTACAAGTCGTATCAGTCTTATAAGTATTGAAAAATTTCACATTCAACTGATTGATTTTTGAAACCGATTTTCAACTTGCATAGTTCTTTCTGAATCCCTCTTGAAATTGATATTTTCAAATTTTAAATCATTTTTTATTATTTATTAAAAAAGTTGAAATTTTTGACCAAATTGAACCTTTTTGGAACTCATCAAAATTATTATTAGATTTATGAAATTGTGATGAGTTATGACTATAATATATTTCATGACAAGAGGAGATATTATTTAAATTCTCATGATGATTGGATATATTTTATAATATCTTTGAATTAGTTCTTATTTCACGATCATCTTCTTTTTCTACCATTTTTCTGCCATTCATCATGGTTTTATATAATGTGGAGTTTAAATTGTTTTTTGGAAATATTTAAAAAAATATTATTATTTTTATCCTCAGTACTCACTCTCATTTAAAAGTCGTGGTGGTTATGCATGAGTGAATCACCTTCATCTCTATATGTGCTTCCATTCTCATTTAAAAGTCCTTGCAATTACTCATGGATGGAACTCATACAAGAGAGGATAAAGTTAAGTATTCTTCTAATCTCATTTAAAAATCCTAGCGGTTATGCATGGTTAAAAATACTTAAAAAATTTAAGTTACTAATAACCCCATTTAAAAGTCCTTGTGGTTATGTGTGGTTAGAAAGTGCTTAAATCATTTTGTTCTTAATTTTAAAATTTATTTTAAATTTTTTGGAATTCACGTTCGTATAGTTAAAGTTTTATAAATCTCTTCATTTGTAAAATCAATCGTAAATCCATCATTATTAAAATTGAAATTAGGTTTTAGTTTGAAGAATATTATGACTTTTGTTTGATTAAATGAGATTTACGATACATATTTTCCCTCTTGATTTGAATATATATTCCTAGTTTATATTCATCACTGTTTCGATTTCTATTATCCTTTTGATGATAACAAAAGGGGGAAATGGTTAAGATTTTGATTGATGAGTGAGTAATTCAAGAATATTTTATTGGAAATTAAATTGAATTTAAACTCACTCATATGCATATATATAGGGGGAGTTCAGTCGTAGGAGGAGCATACAAACGGGGGGAGTACTACATTCCATATTCAAACACATTTATCTCATTCAAAAATTCTGTGTATGTTTGTCATCATCAAAAGGGTGAAATACATAAATAAATATTCATATTGAATAAAATGATATTGCACACAATTCGATACTCAAATAGTAATTTTATTCAAATAAATATTTTATTTCAACATTTGAAATAGTACAATTTTCTGACTTTACTATTTACAATTCACTGTTATATTACACAGTCATTCACTTGGACAAACAATTCTCAGTACAACACTCGATTCACACTGTTACATATAAAATTTAATACTTAGTTACATATATAAACTCATATACACACACTAGCAAACTGAGTCTTCAATTGTCTCAATATCTTGTCCAGCCACCTGTATACCTATAACAGAAACACACACAGTAAAATGGAACAAAAATATATTTAAATTTTTGCGAATATAAAATTATTTTTAAATATTATTTGCCTTAGACATTTGGTGTGTTTATCATCATTTTTCTAGACTTGGTCTGATATGTATGTATGTGTGTGTGTGTATATTTGAGTCTAGACTACTTGTGATATTCACACTGATTCACTGTAAATACCTTAAGGTAGACTGTATCTTTAGTGCTCGCAAACCAGCCTCAACTTAGCTAAAGTGGTCTATTGATCAAGACCATCCTCGACACACATACGTGCTCTGCTGATCTTGACCAGCCTCAACACAACCATAACTAGTTTGCTAGATTAAAAATAATAAATATATGCATAGGGGAAATTTTTCAGGTGAGTAGGGGAAATATGGTCAAACACAACTCAGCATGACATCACTATAGAATGGTACAAGTGTACATGATCAAGCGAACCAGAGTGAATGTCAAAGGACAACATGGAAGCAATGTACACAACTGGCAATATAGTGCACATGTACAAGGCCATGCATGGCAGCAAACAAAACATAATGGGACTAGCATTTAACAAGTTACAGGTTCAAAGGTTCATTTCAGCAGCAATTCAAAGTCATACAACCATATAACAGCAATATGGAAGACATTGTACAACACAAGAGGTCATAGCAGATCAACGTATAGCATGGCAGCATGCTTTGCGATCAAGGCTAGCAATCACATGATCAAGACAGCCAAAAAATAATCAAAGAATGCACAAGACAAAAAAAATGGACACAATTATGGAAAGCATATGTGAAGCAGTACAGAAGTGTAGAAGCTTGCACACACACATGTAGTGGTTGAAGGGCTAAAAGCGAACCTACTATTCATCAGCGCTAAATTGAAATGGCGTAGCGGTTGAAGGGTGCTACAGGCTATAGTAGGGATATTACGGGGCTTTAACTACATAGGATGATATATTTGTACGCACACATACACATGTACATGGATGAAAATAATGAACAACAAGATTGGGTGAAATGTCACAATAAGCATGTTGCATACACAAAAATTCATGAATGACACATGTCCAGATCAAGATTCAACATGAATAGGGAAACTAATCAACATGACATACATACACACACATTAACGTGTGTATATATGTATATTTGTGCATACATGGTGCATGGAAAAGTGAAAAACCAAAACTACAACCAGCCGAGCAAAGACAGGAGTACAAGCAATTAAGCTGCAAGCTCTAAATGGAAACTTGAACAAGAAGACAATCGACATACATAACAATATGGACAAAGGGCACAAGCATGAAACAACATCACTAATAGATGCAATCAACTCAATGGCCAAGAATTTCAGGTTGCACAAACATGGTAAAAGGCCAAAACACAATGGTGCAATTACACAAAGCTCCAAAACTATGCAGACCAATGTATGAGACAAGGCAACTAATACTACATTTAAGGTCCAGGTGATATGGTGCAGCCTCAACATGATCAAGACAGTGAAACAAAAATGCAAATACTAGAAACATTTAATCCCTAACACAAAGCAGCATAACACAAGTAGATCCAGCAATGGGAAGTGCATAAGTGACTCAAGCTCAAAGCCAAACTATTTTACAGTTCAAATGAAAGATAACGAGGGGCTAAAATATATGGAAAATATTAAAATGTAAATCGTATTGAATCAATCAATATTGTTCAAACTGAAAAAAAAAATTACAAAGGCTTTATTTTTGTAAATGAATTCATTTGGCAAGAAAAATCTTTCTAAATCATGTAGAACAATATACGAGAGATATCTCCAAATCAAAGATACGAAATTGTTTATTTTGGGCAAGTCAAAATCTCCAGAGAATATCAAAAAAAAATTGGCAGGAATAACCCAAGACTTTCCAGAAATCATCAAAGTCAATTCCATTATTTTCGGCAAGACAAAGTCAAAGCTTCAAGAGATTTGAAGAATTCAATATAGGTAATCATGACAAGTCGTTATGAAATCAGACAATATTCATAGTTTTTAAGCCTATTCATCAATGGCAATCGACATCGAAAACCACAAGCAATCAATATAATAATAAAAAAATTAAATCAGAGGAACTCATAGAGAATCGTTTCATCATTTCTGATCATCGACAGACAGAAGCTTCTGCAGTTCAATTATGGAAGAGCATCAACAATTAACTGAAGCATCACAACATTTTCTAAGATCAATCGAAGATTTAAAGCCAAGATTTGAACAAGATTCAAAATCCTAGGTGGCCATTGAAGAGCAAAAGAGGAAGCTAATTTTTCAAGTGACAAAGCAAAAGTCGGCTTGTTTGTTAAGTGTCTTAAGTTTAAACTAAGGTTTTGTTGTTTAAGTTTTAAGTTTTTATTTTGTAATTGTTTCAAAGTTTTCTTGCTTTCTAAGCTAGGGATTCTAGCTACAGGGTTTAATTAGGGAAAATCTGATCACTACGATTGAGATCAGTGCAGGGTTTCGAGCGTAGGATTATAATAGTTGGGGAGCGGGTGTCGCCAGTCAACAGGGGATTGTAAGCATAGATATTGTTTTAGTACCTAGTAGAAACCTTAAGGAATGCAGCAATATGCAGTGTTTTGCTGAAGCTGGGTGAATTCCATGCTGTCTCTTTTTCTGCATATACTGTGGTTATTATCTGTGTTGTTATTATTATTACTCAGCGAAAAACTGCAATAAACCCTATCTGCCCCCCTTTATGGTTAATTTAGATCCTACAATAGGTTGTTTAAATAATTCAGTGGAACCCCTAAAGTTAACGTTCAAGTTATGAACTAATATTGTAGTACATGAGAATGAAATTAGCTCGGGGGTTAAAATGTCTATGAAAGAAAATATAGATACATAGGTTAAATAATGAAAATATGAAATTAACAAAACTAATATTTATCATAATATCGAATAAATCGTCCGCAGCTTTAGTGCTGGTGGTGGGGGTTCCTAGCTTCTCAGGGAGAGGGAGAGGGTTCGATTCCCGCCTCATGCACTTTAGTTCAAATAAGGCGACTTACCATGTGCATAAGTCTGATGACCCCGCGGACCGGGTTAGGCGCACTAGGGGGAGTTTTACGGCAGTGCCGGTTTCTCCCTTGAAAAAAAATTCAAAAAAATAATAATATTGAATAAATCAAATAGAGAAGCATAAAATGTTGAAATTGGTGATACGCAAATCACAATTTTGGGAAACAAATAATTTTACATATTTTGTGGAGATATTTGTTGCTAGATTTTATGGAGAGATTTGGTGTTATATTTGACGAAGAGATTTGGTGCAAGATTTGATGAAGATATTTGGAGCTAGATTTTATGGAGAGATATTGGTTGCTATATTTGTGGACATTTATTGCAAGGATATTTGGTGCTTATCCAAATAGTTTTATAACATATATGAAGATAATTTGGATGCCAAGTTTTCTTGAGTATGAAGCAATTCTCGCTATAAAAGGGCCAGCTAACATCTTCATCAAGTGTGGGTGAGAGCCACTAAGGTGTGGCTGAGAGCCACCAAAAGTGATCATTTAGCTATTCCAAATTGAGCGTTCTCCTTCAAATTATTTAGCCATTAGATATTCTCTACCTATTTCTCAATAAGGTTATTGGTTCAACTGGTAATTTGTAACGATAGTTGAGAAAGATTGTAAACAATTTTTTATTAGTGAACCAACAAAGAGGGTAGTTGGGTGGAATATTGTGTGCTCATATTTCCGATATTACTTGTGTTGTTTTTTTATTTTTCAATTAAATTCATCTTCAAGTGATTTGGTGATAAATATCATGTTTTTCGGGCATTTTGTCAAGCTTACGCTGCGCACAAAATGTAACAACCTGCATTCTACGCATCGATGGATCGTAGAATATTTATTTCTTTCCCATATGAAGTCGTATGGTCATGTAACTTTGGGAAACAACCATTTGACTCATTTCCCATGCTCATGATTTTTGTCGATTTTTAAATGACCGTTTTGCCCCTAACTGATCTTGTTTTGGCCATAACTTTTGATTGGAAAGTAATTTTGATTTGAAACCACTTCCATTAGATTCGTTTGATGGTTTACGTTTCCGTAGAGTGGTCATATGTGAAAAATGGACTTATCGTTTGGGAGATATGGCTGAAATAAGGTTTGGAAGGTGAAAAACTGCTTAACCGGGCCAAATAGGGTGATTAGTGAATGGGCCCATAACCCATTTCGGGATTAGGGTTATGGGGAGGCTGAAAGGAGTTAGAGAATCATTCCATTTCAGTTTTCTAGCCTCCACTTACCTCCAAGAAACACTAAAAATGGCCTCCAACCTCTAAATCACCTCCAAATCATCTTCTAATCAAGGATTAAGCTTCGCAACATCAAATCAAGGGAGATCTACACCAAATCAACGTTAGAGCTGCTGTTTAGCATCGGGATTCGCACCAAACCAGAGATTTATTTCATATCTAAAGTTCATTTGTGGCTAAGGTGAGTGATTTGCATAGTTCCTCACTAATTATGGCTAATTAAGGGTAATTAGTGTTAATTAGCGAATTTAAACATGATAAAATTCTGGAAAAATATTTTTAAAATCCGAAATGATGTTTTAGACCTCTGTTATGAATTTGGGTTGATTTGGTTAAGTTTTGCTAATCACATCATTAGTTTCACCTAAACATGCTTAAGGGGAAATATGGGGTTTTGGGTATGTTTGATCCATTTTAATCTATCATATTGATGTTTTGATGTTTGTGGTTGATTACACATGTTGCTATGACTGTATGGTATGCTTTGTGATTGATTTCAATAGTTAGAATGGTCGAAAACGTCGTCGAATGACGTAAAACACTCGCTGGAAAAGTCTCAGGAAAAGTGCAGGTTTTGAACCGGATCGGATCAGATATGGGGCTCGGATCGGATAAGTGGACGGGCAAGGACATCTGAATCGGATCGGAACTTAACACTTGAGAGGCTTGGCAAAAAGGAAGGCCATGTTGGTTAAGCTGGGGATCGGATCGACTTAAGGACGAAGGGCTCGGAACGGAGTATGGCGAAGGGATCAGATCGGATTAGAATAAGGGACGGGACCAGAAGAGGCAACAGGAGCTGGAGCACGAACTGGAGGGGAGATGGCAACCCGACCCGACCCGAAGTGGGACACCCGACCCGAACCGATGCAACGTTGTGAACCCGAACCGAACCGTTACCAGAGGAAGACCACAAACCGAACCAATTCAAAGTAGAGGACCCGACCCGAACCGATGGCTAGAAGGGGAACCCGACCCGATCCAGTATTGACCAAAAACCCGAGATGCAAAGGTAGTGCAAATGGGAAGTTAGAGCTTAGGATCCAATTGGGAACAAATGAGTTCACTTCATGGTTGGACTTTGCTGCGGGACGTGTGCTAAGTAGTTGTCGACATTCATAACTTCGATTCACCACTGAAAATGGATGATGGACTACTTATCAGTGCAGTAGAGTCATTATGACTCGTGGGGCAAGGTGATGGTAGCAAGACTATGTTATCAGTGCAGTGAAGCCATTTATGACTTCATGGGGCAAAGTGATGCGTAGTAAGACTATGAGCCAGTGCAGTGGGGTCATTGTGACTTCATGGTGCAGAGTGGACATAGTAAAGGATTAGTGAGGCTATGAGCCAGTGCAGTGGGGTCATTGCGACTCCATGGGGCAAAGTGGACATAGCAAAGGATTAATGGCTACGTTATCAGTGCAGTGAAGCCATTTATGACTTAATGGGGCAAAGTGATCGTAGCAAGGTATGTTGGGTGATCGAAGTGGTGAATATCGTATGCTTTATGCACTGAGTGAGAGATGTGAGGATGGATGCTATGTTTGATTGTTGCCATCACTATGACATGCACACACACACCCCCGTTATCTTTACACCATTTGAAATGGCACCTTAGAGTGTTGTACAGTATGTAGTGCTAACTCTTTGGTTGCAGGTCCAGGTTTAGGTATGTTTTTAGTCTACCTGTTATTGTTCTGTTTAGATGCTTATCGCTCATACCAGGCTTTATGTCTGACCCAGAGTTTTATGTCTCCTCTTATTACTCTGGGTGCTCACACGAGCAGACTAGAGACAGGTTAGCTGGTGTTGCGCGAATAGCTGATTCGGAGGCGAGCGGGAGGCTTCCACGTATGATATATTGATATTCTCCCTGTGTCGTTGGTGGTCGCTACTTGGGCATTAGTAGTGTACCTCCTTTATCTTGCTTTTGTTTTTGAGACAGTTTGAAAAGTTGTAATAATGTTTAACTTTGGATCATAAGCTGTACTTGGATTTTCCGCTGCTATGTTAGTTGTTTCAGCTTATGCACTGTCTCACCTGTTTTATGTCAAGTATGTTATTATTATATTTTGTTCTATGCGTTGTGGGACATTCTACAGGTTCCTTGTTAGTTCGTTTCCTTCTTCCTTTTTCTGCTGATGACCGTCCCGTGCAAACTGGACATGTGTACAGCGCACTTTTGGAGTAAATGTCGGTTGGTGCGGGGCGGGATGTCACATTTGGTATCAGAGCTAAAGGTTGCGTAGTTAACCTAGGGAAAGACACTAGGGGGAGAGATAGTACGTATATGAGAGCGCGTATTTGTGATTACTTTGGTTTTCAAAAGCTATATATATACTATTAGTAGTATAAGAATGACATCGTACTGCACTAGCACCACTATGGAGTCGTTAATCATTTCCCCTTTTTCAGATTGACGTTGAGCCGATATGCTAGAGGTGCTGGTAGGGGAGCCAATAATGGGAATGCTGCTGACATGAGGGCGATGTTTACTGACTTCATGAGAGACATGCTTAGGGAGGAACAAGGGGCAGTTCCCAATCCCGTAATTGGTGGTGGTCCAGTAGTGCAGGCGCCTTGGCTTGATTTCGCCAAGTTGTGCAAGGATTACACTAACCTTGGTGGGAAGCCGTTCCATGGGACGGAGTCAGCCACAGATGTTCAGGATTGGTTGGATAGCTGTGATCGTATCTTCGACGACTTGGGTATTGTGGATGTGATGAAGAGAAGGCTAGCGTCTCATCAGCTGCAAGGGCGAGCGATGAATTGGTGGAATGCCATTAGAACAGCTACTCCAGAAGATCAGGTTACTTGGGATCAGTTCAAGGCTCGCTTTAGCGAGAAGTTCATTCCAGCTGCCCAGAAGTAAGTGTTGTTTAAGAGGTTCTTGGAACTCAAGCAGAATGGTAGGGCAGTCGCTGATTATATTGCTGAGTTCGACACTTTGTAGAAGTATGGACTATCCCTTATCGATACTCTTGAGAAGAAGAAAGAGAAGTTCATTACTGGGTTGGATGGATAATTGGGGGAAAGGCTTATCAACCACATCGATGAGACTTTTGAATCGATTGTGGGGAAAGATTTGAGATCAGAGAGTCTTTACCCTAAGTCAGAGACTGAGGCTGCATCTGCAGAAGGGCTGAAGCCGCAAGCAGGCGGTGGAGGCAAGAATAACTCTCAGAATAAGAGGAAGCAGAGCTAATCTAAGGATGGCCAGAAAAAGAGAAAGAAAGATGTTGAGTGCTTCAGCTGTGGTAAGAAGGGCCATTATGCTAAAGAATGCCGGGCCAAGCTAGCGGAAAGGAAGTGCTACAACTGTGGTCAAGTGGGACATCATAAGGATAAGTGTCCGCAACCTCTTAAGGAGAAGTAGATTGTGAAAGCATATGCTATTGATGTTGTTCCTTCTTCGTCGAATGCCCCAACTGCGGCGGAGAAAGGAAAGAATGTCGTTATTCAAGGTATGCTTTCTATTTATGATGTACCAGTTCCAGTTTTGTTTTATACTGGGGCTTCCCGTTCCTTCATATCTAGTGACCTGGCAGATAGGTTGGGACTGGAACCCAAGATAGTCGATAGACCATTGATTGTGACGAACCCGGTTGGAGGTTCGACTAGCCTTAGTATGATTTGCAGAAATTTGGTCTTATCGAGTCATGGATGTATGTTTGTTTGTGATTTCTTTGTTTTGGGCTTTACTGGGTATGGCATTATATTGGGGGTCGATTGGCTCCAAAGATACGGGGTGGTGGTAGACTGTGAGGGCTTTTTGGTGACAGTTAGGGTGGATGATGGGCAGAGGTTAGTGTTTGGTAGTCTACCTAGTGATGGGGTAATGGCTAGTTTTATAAATTCCCTTGACATCCCGCAGGATGAGCTGTCAGATGTGCCCGTGGTTGGCCAGTATCCGGACGTCTTCGAGGAGGTGACCGGGCTTCCACCACACCGAGAGATTGAGTTCCGTATTGATTTAGTGAAAGATGCCAGACCTATAGTGATGCCACTTCGTCATATGGCACCAAGGGAGCAGCGAGAGCTCGGGGTGCAAGTTAGCAATCTTTTGAAGAAGGGATTTATTAGAAGAAGTGTCTCCGAGTGGGGAGCACCAGTTGTGTTTGCCACTAAGGCAGATGGTTCCCTTCGTTTGTGTGTGGACTATCGCGAGTTGAATAAGGTAACGAGGAAGAATAAGTATCCTCTACCGCGGATAGATGATTTGTTTGATCAACTGGAAGGAGCAAGAGTGTTCTTCCAGTTGGAACTTGCGACAGGATTTCATCAGCTCCGAGTAGCGGATGAGAGTGTTCCGAAAACGGCATTTAGGACGCCGTCTGGATTTTATGAGTGGTTGGTCATGCCATTTGGGTTGACCAATGCACCAGCCTACTTTGTGGATCTTATGAATCGAGTATTCAGAGATCAGTTGAATAAGTTTGTTCTTGTATTCGTAGACGATATCCTTGTTTACTCAAGGACAGAGGAGAAACACAAGAGACACTTGAGAATAGTGATGGAGGTGTTGAGGAAACACCAATTGAAAGCGAAATTCTCTAAGTGTCACTTTTGGAGAAGGGAAGTGAGATTCTTGGCCCATGTTGTTTCAGAGAATGGTATTGTCGTGGATCCTATGAAGGTGGCTACGGTACAGGATTGGCCTACGCCCAAGAATGCAACAGATGTAAGAAGTTTCTTGGGGTTAGTTGGATATTATCGTAATTTTATCCAGGACTTCTCCAAGATAGCAGCACCTTTGACTCAGTTGACTAAGAAGAATCAGTCCTTCGTCTGGGACGGAGTGTGTGAGAATGCATTCAGGAGTCCAAAGGAAAAGTTGACACGTGCGCCAGTATTAGTCATTCCTGGAAGGAATGAAGAAATGATGGTATACACGGATGCTTGTGGTACCGGACTAGGTGCTGTGTTGATGCAAGGAGTTAGGGTTGTAGCTTATGCTAGTCGGCAACTAAAGCCGCATGAGAAGAAGTATCCTACCCATGATTTGGAATTAGCAGCGATCGTATTTGCGCTGAAGATGTGGAGACATTATCTCTTGGGAGAAAGATTTGAGTTGTTCACCGATCATAAATCGTTAAAGTATCTCTTCTCACAGAAGGATCTAAATCTCCGTCAGCAGAGATGGTTAGAGTTCTTGGCTTCGTATGATTTTGGTATCGCATACACACCTGGGAAAGGTAATGCGGTAGCCGATGCCTTGAGTAGGAGACATGCCAGTTTAGGGGCTATGTTTCTTGAATGGAAGCAACTGGAGTATATCGCAGGGTTTGATTTCAGACCAAAGTGCGAATTGGATCCAGAAGTGCTAGCTAGTTTGACGATCAGACCCACTTTGATAGAGCAGATTGGTTCCAGCCAGAGGGACGATCCAAATCTATTGGAAATCATCTCCAAGTTAGAGATGGACATCGACGGTGAGGAGATGAATTTGTATGGGCTTGATCGAGATGGATGGCTTAGAAAGAATGGAAGACTAGTTGTACCCAACGTGAATGGTTTGAGAGATGAAGTGCTTAGAGAATGTCATCACTCAAAACTGACTATACATCCCGGTGGTAATAAGATGTATCGAGACATGAAACCGACCTACTACTGGGAAGGGATGAAAAGAGATGTTGGGAAGTTTATATCCAAATGCATGAATTGCCAGCTAGTTAAAGCCGAGCAAAAGAAGCCTAGTGGGTTGTTGGAACCATTAGAAATTCCCGAATGGAAATGGGAGCAAGTCTCGATGGATTTCATCGATGGTTTACCGAGGACTAGATCGGGACACGATAACATTTGGGTAATTGTGGATCGATTGACTAAGAGCGCAAGATTTATACCAGTCAAATCGACCAGAACAGCAGCCAAGTTGGCAGAATTGTATATGAAGTGGGTAGTGAGATTTCATGGAGTACCTAAAAGCATTGTGAGTGACCGAGACCCGTTGTTCACTAGTGGGTTTTGGAAGAGCTTACAAGAGGCTCTAGGGTCAGAATTACATCTCAGTACCGCATATCATCCTCAGACCGACGGTATGACGGAGAGGGTGAATCGTATATTGGAAGATCTCTTGAGAGCATGTATATTGGATTTTGGTGGATCATGGGATGACCATTTGCATCTAGTAGAGTTTGCATATAATAATAGCTACCAATCCAGTATCGGTATGGCTCCATATGAATCTTTGTACGGAAGACCGTGCAACTCACCATTATGTTGGATAGAGACTGGCGAGAAGTTTATGCTTGGACCAGATGTGGCGAGGGAAACTTCAGATAAGATTAAGATCATTCAGCAACGAATGAAAGCTGCCCAAGATAGGAAGAAGAGTTATGCTGATAAAAGGAGAAGAGATTTAAAATTCTCCGTTGGTGACTTGGTGTTTGTCAAGATTTCTCCGTTGAAGAGCGTGACACGATTTGGCAGGAGAGGCAAGTTGGCACCAAGATTTGTTGGCCCATTCCCTGTTCTTGAACTAGTCGGGAATTTGGCATATAAATTTGACTTACCAGAGAAGATGGCGGGAGTTCACAATATATTTCATGTTTCCCAACTAAGGAAGTTCGTTCACGACCCAGATATGACTATTTCACCTGATCAGTTAGAGGACTTCGAAGTGGAACCCGAGGCGGTTGGGAACCGCAAGCCGATCCGTATTGTCGAGCACGATACGAAGCAACTTCGAAGGAAGGCGGTGAGGCTAGTCAAGGTTCAATGGGGGCGAGAACGAGAATGACTGCACTTGGGAGACAGAGGAGAGCATTAGAAAGATGTATCCAGAACTCTTTGCCTGGTAAGATTTACCTTGTAATTTAGTTATTCCGCATGCTAGGATAGACTTGTTTTGATTGTTTTGCATGTTTGATTGTTGTTTGATGGTTGATAGGCATGCGGGACCCTTTTTATGTTTTGGTTAGGGAATTTCGGGGACGAAATTTCTTAAGCGAGGGAGAATGTAACAACCCGCATTCTACGCATCGAAGGATCGTAGAATATTTATTTCTTTCCCATATGAAGTCGTATGGTCATGTAACTTTGGGAAACAACCATTTGACTCATTTCCCATGCTCATGATTTTTGTCGATTTTTAAATGACCGTTTTGCCCCTAGCTGATCTTGTTTTGGCCATAACTTTTGATTGGAAAGGAATTTTGATTTGAAACCACTTCCATTTGATTCGTTTGATGGTTTACCTTTCCATAGAGTGGTCATATGTGAAAAACGGACTTACCGTTTGGGAGATATGGCTGAAATAAGGTTTGGAAGGTGAAAAACTGCTTAACCGGGCCAAATAGGGTGATTAGTGAATGGGCCCATAACCCATTTCGAGATTAGGGTTATGGAGAGGCTGAAAGGAGTTAGAGAATCATTCCATTTCAGTTTTCTAGCCTCCACTTACCTCCAAGAAACCCTAAAAATGGCCTCCAACCTCTAAATCACCTCCAAATCATCTTCTAATCAAGGATTAAGCTTAGCAACATCAAATCAATGGAGATCTTCACCAAATCAATGTTAGAGTTGTTGTTTAGCATCGGAATTTGCACCAAATCAGAGATTTATTTCAGATCTAAAGTTCATTTGTGGCTAATGTGAGTGATTTGCATAGTTCCTCACTAATTATGGCTAATTAAGGGTAATTAGTGTTAATTAGCGAATTTAAACATGATAAAATTCTGGAAAAATATTTGTAAAATACGAAATGATGTTTTAGACCTCTGATATGAATTTGGGATGATTTGGTTAAGTTTTGTTAATCACATCATTAGTTTCACCTAAACATGCTTAAGGGGAAATATGTGGTTTTGGGTATGTTTGATCCATTTTAATCTATCATATTGATGTTTTGATGTTTGTGGTTGATTACACATGTTGTTATGACTGTATGGCATGCTTTGTGATTGATTTTAATAGTTATAATGGTCGAAAACGTCGTCGAATGACGTAAAACACTCGCTGGAAAAGTCTCAGGAAAAGTGCAGGTTTTGAACCGGATCGGATCGGATATGGGGCTCGGATCGGATAAGTGGATGGGCAAGGACATCCGAATCGGATCAGAACTTAACACTTGAGAGGCTTGGCAAAAAGGAAGGCCATGTTGGTTATGCTGGGGATCGGATCGACTTAAGGACGAAGGGCTCGGAACGGAGTATGGCGAAGGGATTGGATCGGATTAGAATAAGGGACGGGACTAGAAGAGGCAACAGGAGCTGGAGCACGAACTGGAGGGGAGATGGCAACCCGACCTGACCCGAAGTGGGACACCCGACCCGAACCAATGCAACGTTGTGAACCCGAACCGAACCGTTACCAGAGGAAGACCACGAACCGAACCAATTCAAAGTAGAGGACCCGACCCGAACCGATGGCTAGAAGGGGAACCCGACCCGATCCAGTATTGACCAAAAACCCGAGATGCAAAGGTAGTCCAAATGGGAAGTTAGAGCTCAAGATCCAATTGGGAACAAATGAGTTCACTTCATGGTTGGACTTTACTGCGGGACGTGTGCTAAGGAGTTGTCGACGTTCATAACTTCGATTCACCACTGAAAATGGATGATGGGCTACTTACCAGTGCAGTAGAGTCATTATGACTCGAGGGGCAAGGTGATGGTAGCAACACTACGTTATCAGTGCAGTGAAGCCATTTATGACTTCATGGGGCAAAGTGATACGTAGTAAGACTATGAGCCAGTGCAGTGGGGTCATTGTGACTCCATGGGGCAGAGTGGACATAGTAAAGGATTAGTGAGGCTATGAGCCAGTGCAGTGGGGTCATTGCGACTCCATGGGGCAAAGTGGACATAGCAAAGGATTAGTGGCTACGTTATCAGTGCAGTGAAGCCATTTATGACTTCATGGGGCAAAGTGATCGTAGCAAGGTATGTTGGGTGATCGAAGTGGTGAATATCGTATGCTTTATGCACTGAGTGAGAGATGTGAGGATGGATGCTATGTTTGATTGTTGCCATCACTATGACATGCACACCCCCACCCCCGTTATCTTTACACCATTTGAAATGGCACCTTAGAGTGTTGTACAGTATGTAGTGCTAACTCTTTGGTTGCAGGCCCAGGTTTAGGTATGTTTTTAGTCTACCTGTTATTGTTCTGTTTAGATGCTTATCGCTCATACCAGGCTTTATGTCTGACCCAGAGTTTAATGTCTCCTCTTATTACTCTGGGTGCTCACACGAGCAGACTAGAGACAGGTTAGCTGGTGATGCGCGAGTAGCTGATTCGGAGGCGAGCAGGAGGCTTCCACGTATGATATATATATATTCTCCCTGTGTCGTTGGTGGTCGCTACTTGGGCATTAGTAGTGTACCTCCTTTATCTTGCTTTTGTTTTTGAGATAGTTTGAAAAGTTGTAATAATGTTTAACTTTGGATCATAAGCTGTACTTGGATTTTCCGCTGCTATGTTAGTTGTTTCAGCTTATGCACTGTCTCACCTGTTTTATGTCAAGTATGTTATTATTATATTTTGTTCTATGCGCTGTGAGACATTCTACAGGTTCCTTGTTAGTTCGTTTCCTTCTTCCTTTTTCTTCTGACAACCGTCCCGTGCTAACTGGACATGTGTACAGCGCACTTTTGGAGTAAATGTCGGTTGGTGCGGGGCGGGACATCACACAAAAACCCCAACAGTTTGGTATTAGAGCAATTTTTGCACAACAGATTGGTATCAGAGCTCAGTTCATCGCATAACTTGGAGTGATTTTGGATTGAAGGTTGTAGATGTTGGAGATGATGTTGCTTTCATAGATGGATATTGCGGAGTAGGAGATTTTGAGAATTTGGAATGAAGAACCTAGTCAGCAGCAAGGTGGATCGGTTGGTTTTGATCACTGCCAAGGATCCGTTGAGGATCATGTTATCGATTGTTGTCTTCACGTTGATAATTCTTGAGGGATCCACGTAGATGAAGAGGGATCAAGTAGTAGGCGTATATCGATAAAGAGGAGGTGTGATTGAGCCAGTAAATCAATTAGGTAATCTTGTGGCCTGATGAAATCAAGAAGGTGTGATTGAGCCTGGAAATCAATTAGTTAATCTTGTGGCCTGATGTAATCAAGAAGGTGTGATTGAGCCTGGAAATCAATTAGGTAATCTTGTGGCCTGATGAAATCTGCCTGAACTTGAAGAGAAGATATGATGGTTTTATCTCGTAGCCGTTAAAATCGAGATGGTGTTAATTGAGAAAGAAGAGGTTGAAAGTGAGAGATAAAGGGCTATTGTTTGAGTGGAGGAGAAGTTGTGATTTGGTATCAAGGTGGAGTGTTGAAATTGGTGATACGCAAATCACAATTTTGGGCAACAAATAACCTTACGTATTTTGTGGAGATATTTGTTGCTAGATTTATGGAGAGATTTGGTGCTAGATTTGATGAAGAGATTTGGTTCAAGATTTGATGAAGAGATTTGGTGCTAGATTTTATGGAGAGATATTGGTTGCTATATTTGTGGACATTTATTGCAAGGATATTTGGTGCTTATCCAAACAGTTTTATAACATACTAGTGTGTAACCCGTGCGTTGCACACGTTATTTTTTAAAATGTAACATTTGCACTATTGATGATAAAAAATAAAAGCTTATTATGCATCGTCTGATGATTTAAGTAAAATAACTAATTTTTTTAAAATAATTTTTTTAAAATTATGATGTATAATTTTATGTTATATATCCTATGTGCTGGGCTTGAGAAAGAAAATATCTTTGTTATTTTTACTTTATTAATCAAGTGATTTTGCCAAAATATGTTAAATTTTTTGTTATGTTATCAATGTACGTAGTAGACTCAAATGAGGATATTAAGAAAAAAAGAAGGGTTTAGTAGAAAATTATAATTTATGAAAGATAATGAACTTGGTAACATATTTAATTACAATATCTAAATGACAAATCAAGCTTGTTAACCCTTTATGATTATATTGTATATGTTCAATTCAATGTATCAACGACTATGGACTACTATAAGACGGCAAATACCATCAAAATAAACAAATAAATGTATGAGCGACTGTAGTAAGTTGTCATTAGCTATTATTTTAAAACCCTCGGTACGTATGGTGTAAAAAATGAAAAGTTGCAACCTCAAACAGAAAATAATCACTGTGCATCACTTGCTTTTCGAATAACCTTGAAAAGAAGACTTTATCATCTCCATTTGAAAATAGAATATGGCATATTCACTAGACATGAGTAAAACATATGGAAGACAACATAAACTAAGATGTATGGGTAAATAATGAAAATCTATAAAGAAAAAGATGCAAAAATAAAATATCAGAAAGTAAAATTGAAGAAATCGTGTTAAACGCTAGGATAAAACAAAATTTCACTCTAAATGACCTTGTGACACAAGGTTTAACGTTTGAAATTTATATCTTTAAAATTTTAATCTAAAATTCATACTTGTTGATACAAATAATTGACAGAAATTTTTCTTGGAAATAACTAAAACTATAATAATGGCTGGTAAGTCACAATACATACCATTTAATCATTAATTAGAAACATAACTGAAAGGCCATACCGTATAATCAAAAATTATACAACTTTCCATGTATAAGTAAACATCAACGAATGACTTTTGAAGCGAAAATATTGGTTGATTTTATATTTCAAGTGACCAAAACATGTCAACATAGCAATAAATACGATTAAACATAAAAAGCTCATAGTTATGCACAATATGTTTATTAGGTTAAAAAACGTAATTCCAGTCTAGGTTGGTTGCAATGTAAATACTAAATCAATGCAAATAAACTATTCTTCAGAACAATTTAACTCATATGTCAGCAAGAATGCCATTTGATTCTACAAAACAAAAATTAGTAATTAATTACAAATTTATCGGTTTGGAAGGAATTTAACAAATACAAACTCTTTAGTTCTTCACTGGTCAGTAATGTTTAACAATCGTTAAAAACTGCAAGTTTTAAGATATAAATGAGACTTTTTTGCAATTACAATTTAAGTGTGATTAGTTGTAGACAAACAAATTATTTATTCAGTTTTCTCATTGTACCAAATCATGAATAATAATCATTGAATGAACATTGATAATGTTATATGCTCTAAGCTATCAGCTTTACAAATTCAAATATTTATTAATTCCAACCATTTATACATACTAAAATACTATGCTTTTTCAGAAAAAATAACACGCACACATACATACATGTGTGTATACATACATATATGTATATATATATATGTGTGTATATATATATGTATACATGTATACACATACACACACACACTCCTATGTGCGAGAGAGAGACTCACACAAACGATTTCCTTAACTGTAGTCCATAAACATGGTAGGAGACCATTGAAGTATATACATGCATGGTGGTCTAATTATATGTTTTTAATTTTATGTGTGTAGAGTTTGTCATTTGTACTAATTCCCGGAATCAAATCCTCTATACCTAAATTCTATGTCTCTCTATATCCAACCAATAAAAACCCTCTGATTTCCACATTTTTGTAATTAAACCCTCTTTTTTTCTTTGATTTAATTGCGAAAAGGTGAAAATCGAGGATTTTGATTGGTTGGGTGTAGAGAGATAGAGAATTTTTGGTATAGGTGATTTGCTCTCTTAATTCCCACCTGCATGTTCAATGTCCTTAAATTATCGCATTTATATTAATCATAGGTTTAAGCATGCAAGATAATTATCAATTTACTAAATAATCGGTGAAGGAAATCATTAAAATTAAACTCTTACTTGTTAAGTTTTCAAAAACATACTAACCTAATATGTTAACAAACTGAGTTATACATATTTTGTAGGTAGATGGAAAAAACACAGATATAAAGCAGAAGTATAGAATTAAATGGTGAAAAAGAACAAATATCAGGAAAGATCGTGTCAAAATATGTTTTCGTTATACACATATAAAGATGAGATTGTTGAAATTCTCTGTTTTTATTTATTGTTTTTCCCTTTTTTTTCCTTATTTTCCTTTTTGTGGATTAACATTGGAAAAAAAAAATCATGTCAAAAGATATTTGCTATCTAAATTTAAAATGAGATTATTGCAACTATCTAAATCTTTCGTATACGGAAAGAAAACTATAAAATATCATGCCAGAAGATGATTCCTATCTATACTTTCACCACATTCTTAAACAATGGAATTCATTAGCATTCTCCAATATTTGGATTGACGTCATAAAAAAACAGAAACCATTTTGTGCATTAAACTTTTTTAAGGTTATCTCCTTGTAGAATTCGTTGTAGGTGCCTTCATGAGCGGACGGACATCAAATTTGACCAAATCAAACCACTATTGTTTGTAGGAAGGTCTAAATTTTATTAGTTAAAAAATTCGTCCCACACTTTCCTTAAAACATGTATGTATATAATTTAATACAAAGAAGCCAACCAAAAAAATATAGTCTTCTTTAGATTACAGGCAATAAAATACCTCAATATGACACGATACTGAATTCAAAGGAAACACAAAAGATGATCCATACAAAAGAAAACCAGATATTTTAAAAGCAAAAAAGTTGCTAAATTAGGAACCCAAGATTTCTTTGTGTGAAGGAATACCCAAAATGGTTTTTGATTTTCAGAACCGCATTCTAAATGATGGAACATAGATATCTGATAGGTAACATGATTTTGAAGCTGTATCATACACACTTTACCAGGCATATCATACGAATGAGTAATGACTATCCTTGTTATTATTATTTCCATATTTTTAAAATATATATTTCGGAGTACGTTGCTTATATATTTACTTTTATGAGGGTGGATTGTGAAAAAAAGATACCTCAATATGACCCACACTAAGATACTTTCAGAACCATGAATCCATAAAATACGTTAAATAACGGAAGAGAAGAAATGGTTTACTTAATACGGATAAGAAAAGAGTTTATGCAACTACCTTTTTGTGATTATTCTGGATCAATTTTAATAAGCGATTGAATGAAAATGACTCCTAATATGCATAAACCAACAAACAAGTATCTCAACCCCCCTCCTCCTACACACACATACATATATAAAGACATATATATATATATATACACACACACACACAAGTGCAAACCTGACCTGTGCTTCTTACACGGTCTTTGTAAATAAAAGCGATCACTGAAATTGTTGCATGCCATCTAAATGAAAACTGCAGACTCATGTTGACTTTACATATCGGTTCCCTTCGATTCTATGTTAAAACGCATGTGCATACGATTAATTAGAAAATCTCTAAAATAGTTTGTTGAAAGGGAAAAACATGTACTAATCCGTACAAAAGATGATTAGGTAAATAATTGCATGGAACAATTGTTAAAATATTAAAATTCTTGATTTGTAATGTTCTAATGCAAATTCATAAATATACCATAATGTTGTATGCACAGCTCGCTTGTAAATTTTATGGAAGAATACTAAGTGATCAATACCCATGCACATATGCTCTATCCTTTAGTATAATATCAATTATGCTCATCCATACAAGTAAACGAAGTGACTGAAACAAACAAATATTCTTTTTCACAATTACCAGTAGGTTTAGAATTGGAACAACTTTTTAGAAACACTTAACACTTCAGGCAAGAAAAAGAAACGAAAGAAGGCTAGTGGAATGGGAATATGGAACAGCCTTAGCTAATATATTTTTTCAGCGAAATTAGAATAGCAAAGAAGGAAAATGAAAATGAAATTGAAAATGAATTAAGTTTACGAACATAATCAAAATACAGAAATATACACGATAATACACCACATTCAAACAAAATGCACAACGTAAAGTTAAACAAATGATTATGTCTATAGTAAATAGTAACATAAGTAGAAAAGCTCTGATTTTTTAAGCTTCTGCCATTCCTACTTTCTATAGTCTTTTCAAACGTCCTTCCCATGAATCGCACATGGGGCCTACTGACTGAGGAGCATCAGGAACTGGAACAAAATGCTTCTCTGGTTTTCTAGCATTCTTTGGCCCCTACAACATAATAAATTTTAATCCATGTGGAGTGCAAAAAGCTAGTGCTAGTTGATCAAAAGTCAAGAACACTCCTGAAGCTTTTAGAACTTTCTCCTGTGGTCTTCGTAGACTTCAAGACTGCCATTTCGGTTCTACAAGGACCTCACATACCATTATCATTGTTTACAGCTCAAGCTAATATATTAACCTTATTTCCTTTGGCATTCAGGAAAGTAATTAATACTAATATTCTCACAGAAAAAGAAGGTGATAAATTCTGCTCGTAAGAAGCCAGCTCAAAATTACAACATTGCACTTGCTACATGTCTTCCTAACTGAAACATAAAAAAGCTTAATAATTGCTTGAGGTGTCGATTTTTATCACAGCATGCTGTCTTCTTGCTCCTACAACCAACAATGAAATGATAATGAGTATTTATGTGGCTTCTTCATCTCAATGCAGAGGCACTCGATAAGAAAAATTATTTCACTATCATGTAGCAAACCATTTCCTTACTATTTTTATATGCATCTTTACACTACATTATCTTGATAAATCTTGAACTTATGTACTGTAGAATGATATACCCACAGTGAACATGATATAACATCAATTATTATCCACTATAAAATCTTATATTGTCCTTGCTATAAGTTTATGTTCAATAATTATGATATTTGCAATAACAGTTCCTAGCATCTGAGAAGGAAAATGAATGTGAATTTTCATTTTCTTTCCATTAAATCAATAAATTGCAATTGCATCTAAAATTTTGGAGTCAACTTGTAACGGAATAACATGGCTAAGTAAATAGAAATAAATCAAAAAAAAAAAAAAAAGCAAAGTCTGTTAAATAACTATTACCTTGCTCTCTCATTAAATTGAGACTCTGTATAAGTTCCCTTTTTTCGACATACTCTATGTTTTATGTTTTTCTGTAATAATCATGCCACCACACTTGCTATTTTAGGATCACACTTTTAGTCACTCTTTTCGCATTATCCAAGGCTGCTGGATCCTGCACATGTTAATATCATATAAATTATACTTTAGCTTACAATAATTTAAGGGAAGAATGACACATCAATGAAACCAAGGAGGATTCGAGAGGACTACATAGCATACCAATACGTATATGTAGTATAAAATGAAATCATGAGCACTAACACATACAAATTATAGGACATTGTATAATTTTAGCATTATTGTGGATTTTTATCCATTTACCATTATGCAGAATTTACACATGCTTTAACAGTAAAATAGCCTCTCCATAAAGCAACTTACACAATTTCCAACCACCATTAAGTGAGATGAATAATTCTGATATATTCGGAAATTTGTAGTCCGTATGGGTTTAGTTAAAGAGTTCTGCATTAGAAAGGAAAATTTTCTTTGTGGGATAGTGTTTTCTTGTAATTGAGTGTTTTAAGTATTAACCATTCATTTCAGAAAACTAATAAAAAAAATTAATATAAAATTTGGGAGTATCTATATGCCTCCAACATGTATAAAGATGTAGTAACGATCTCATGACATAAAATACCTACAGTTTTTTCTATAAACGTAATATATTTACAGTGTTCTGCACACATCAATGGTGTATTTAACAAATGATAGCTGCACAGCAGTAATACTACGAATAAACTAAAATAACTGTTTGCAATTGGTTTATTAATTGGCAATACCAGTAAATACAGAGTGACAACATGGCAATGCAGCACTGCTATCATATGGTTTGGAAGTCTAAAATTAAGCGAGCGTTATTATTTTCATTTGTTGATGAGTACGTTCTTTGATAGTCAGTTATAAAAAAGTCGCTCATAACATACCTAAAGATCAGATAAACTATACTTGTTTATTCGCAAACAATAATAACAACAACTTGTTGAAATTTTAATTAAAGTATGGTGGCTGAGATAATAAACTGAATTGTGAACACGCACAACGGCTGCTGAAACGTATATAAGCCATGATTTGGCTCATGTTGTAATTATAATGCAAACGTCAGTTATGGCAATGAAAAGTGATGTACTTTCATTCACTGCCACATTTCCCAAGCTACTTCATTTAATATCATTGTGGTATATTCTTACCTAATCCTTCAACTAACAAACCTAATAGAACAACGTGCAATTCTAAAAAGTTCATAGCATCTTGATCAAAGGTTCATCCAGAGTTATAATGTATGTCATTAAAATTATATTTCTTTCTAGAGTAATAAAGTAGACTATTAATTATGTAGTCCTTATAAAGAAATGATCATATGCTTAAAGAAAAAATTGTGTATATATAAAGAACTTATGCATAAACACTGTCATGTAACAAATAAGCAAACATAGCATGAAAAAGAACAACTATAAAATGCTCATATCCACCTGTCCATAACCTTCTTGATTCCTACGTCAACTCCTCTTTTCTCTTATATGCATCATGGTAAAATTTGTTCAAGTCCTCCACCATTATTTGATCTGAAACCTACTGTATACATAAGGGCCATAAAATCAAATTATTAGAAACATCAAATATTATAATTATTTTTTGAGAAAGAACTAAATGTTATTAATAAAAACTTATGGTAGCCTATTTTAGCTTATTAGCAAATATAACAATGTAATAATAGTAATCTTCTAATGCAAGGTTACATACCTAGTTTAATATTAAATCCAAATCTGTAATATGGACGATCATTGTTAATATTGATAGAATTATTAACATATATAAATTAAACAGACTTGATGCCGATGTTCATAAAACAATAATAAGTATGCGACAATGGATATTAACTTATAGAACACACATGTTTTTAAGTCATGTTTATTATATTATTTTACAATGACCTACAACAATAATTCGTTGCAGTAGCTTATTAGCAAATATAAAATGTAATAATAGTAATCTTCTAATGCAAAGGTTACATACCTAGTTTAATATTAAATCTGAATCTGTAATTTGGACGATCATTGTTAACTTTGATAGAATAATTAACATATATAGAATAAACAAACTTGATGCCAATGTTCATAAAATAATAATGTACAAACCTAAAAAAATAAAATGATCACTGATATTTATATAAATAAACCAACTACAATAAATATTTAGTAAACTCTATCTTATTCAATTTTTAAAACATAAAACTCTGTAACACCCCGTATTTTCTGTGAACTTAAGAATTACAAATCTGAGTATAATTAAAATATAAAATCAGAATCAAGGGAAACGGGCTGTGCCATTGCGTTCGTCTCGGAAAAATACGCGAAATAGAGTCCGAAATTTCATAAATCGGAGTCCATATGACCAAGTTATGGCCTCCCAAAGTTCAGAAAAAAATTAAACAGCACAGACCAGGTCGACTGGGGAGTCGACCCTAGAGTCGACCTGCCCCCAGGGGGTCGACCCTAGAGTCAACCCTAGAGTCGACCTGCCCCCAGGGGGTCGACCCTAGAGTCGACCGTAGAGTCAACCTGGGGGTCGACCTGCCTCCCGAATCTGCTTTTCTGCCTGAGTGCGTTCTGATGTATCTGGTCTCGTTTTCTGTCTAGATTCGTCTGCCTAAACCTATTTAAACAGCCCCAAACCCAGCCTTCTCTGCACACAATTCTATTCTGCTTCTACTCTGCCTCTGTTCTAAATTAAAAATAAAAATGGCGTCGCTACTCTGCTGGAATCAAAACTAGAAGCTAATCAACATCAACCTAAGCAACTCAATTCAAATTAGAGATTAAAACTTCTGCAACAATTCTGCAACAACTAAAGTTCTTTCTTTAATCCAACCAAGGCAAGTACAGTTATTCTCCGCTATAAACGTTAATTCTGATTGTGACATGAATTATAAATCTGAATCTGAGGTTATATCTGTTCTGTTCTGTTTGGATCTATCTTATTTTGTATCTCTTTCCTCTTTCTGTTTTATAGCCAGACTACCACGAGCCTGAGCCAATCTCATAAGAGATTAACATACGCTAAAATGTTTGGGACAGTAAAATGAATGATGCATGAATTTTGCATGGCTAATAGGTGACTGATTTGAAGAAAGAACATGGACTGTAGCTAGAACATAAATCTGAGATGATTGGACATGTTATATTTATAACATAAAAAGGTATTGAACATATGATTTGTGGACACAACATAAAAAGGTATATAATTGGACATAAATGTAGACTGTATTGAACATATAATTTGAGATAAAGGGAATATGGCTTAGGTATAAAGACTTACATGGAAGTAGGATATCTATTATGTAAATAAACACCTAAGTAAGGGACCTTTGGGATATATGACATGCATAGTAATCTATGGCTATATTTGGTATAAATTATATGGATCTTCTGTACTATGCAAGTTTAATAAAAACTGAAGCATATGATATATGGTAAATTATGACCAAAATCTGTGCTATGTAAATTTAGTGCAAACATGGGGTAAATGATCATATTGTGAATTATGACTATTATTTATGCATGAGAACTTAGGCAAGATTTATATTTAGGCAAGATATGTTTGTGAAACTTTAAGGAATGATTAAATCTATTATATTTGCCTAATTTGCTAGTTCTGTTATATTTGCCTAATCTGCTAGTTCTGTTATATTGCCTAACCTACTGCCTAGTCTGCTAGATCTGTTCATCTGCCAAATCTGTCATCTGCTAAGTCTGTTGAAAATGCCAAACTAAATCTGTTGAGATGCCTAATCAGTTATCTGCTAAATCTGCTAGTTGCTTAATCTGTTGAATCCGTTAAGTCGCCTAAATCTGTTATCTGCTATGTCTGTTAAGTTGATATATTCAATCTGTTATTGACATAATCTGAATTAGCTATGAATAATTGACATATATATTAGGCGTGGGTATAAATGGTAAATCATTAATTAATTGGCCGCAAAGATAAACATGGTTAACTCGAGGTTAGAATGAGTTTGCGGCGTAATTCTGCCCGGAACCGCCCGGCATATTCTAGTGGCCGCAAACAATAGGTTCTAATGTGAGAAGTTAGTCATAATGTGCTTGAAACCCGAGGTTAGACTCAGTTTGCGACAGAAATCTGCCCGGAACCAACCGTCCTAACCAATGGCCGCAAACTGTCAGTCTAATGTGAGAGGTCTGGGCATTAATATTTAATTAATGAAAATCTGAGATAAATATGATGTCTAAAACGTGTTGGGCGGATAAGATTAAACCCACTAGACTGATGAATTTAATAAATCTGTTCCATGAATCTGTAGGCCCAATTACAAAGTTAGACAACTCTGTAAGTCTGTTAATCTGTAACTGGTTAATCGGTAAGTCTGTTAAATCTGTATATCTGATCCGTTAGTCTGAAAACTTATCTGTGAACTGGTTGATCTGAATTCTGTATGTCTGAACTTGTAAACAAGTTAATCTGAGATCTGTTAGTCTGGGGACACAAGGTTAGGAGGGGAATTACTTGTGTCATCTGTTGTTTGGGACCCATATTAGTCAGTAACCCTTTCTGGTATCAAAACTTTGACCCAACAGTAGGTAGGGTCCGGGCACGCTTACTGAACTAATTATAAGTGGTTCATTCTGATAATGGCGAGGGGTGTTGATGGTGCGTTCCAACCGGGTCATGTGCGTGCATGGATCCCGGTCTGCCTCTGAGGATGTAAGACACTGTGACATCTGTAAATAGGTCTGTGCCGATTGGTTGTCACTTTAGGGAGTGATACACCCTACTGTGGGGCCGACACAGGATATTTATGTATTAGGGAACCGATCGCTTGGGGTAGGGTTTTAGGGTACACTTAGTTCTGTCTGTTTCTGTTGGTACCGTCTGTTTCTGTTGGGTGGTAACACCTGTCTGTTTCTGCGTAGTACCATCTGTTCGGGTGGTAAAGGCCCATTACTAGTGTACACCTAATTCTACATTCTGTTTCCGTAGGGATTAATCTGTTTCTGCTTCTGTCTGTTTCTGATCGGGTAGTAAAGGCCCATTATTAGTATTCTGTTTCTGTTAAATTATTCTGTACCCGTTCCTGTTTCAGTTTAGACATTAGGGCGACACCTAATTCTGTTATACTAGTATTAGTGCAGAGAAGTGTAAAGCAATAGTTTATGTCATTCTGTTCTTCTATTATATCTGCTACACCTGTTACAGTTATCCCTCATCCAGTTTTATGTTCATGTCATATTATTATTATTATCTGTTCATATGCTGAAAGTCACTGGACTTGCCAGATTTTTTGTCTGACCCTTATTGTTTCGCCTCCTTTCTTCCGTTCCCCCCCCAGGTTATCCAAGGAGGGAATACTTTAGCTTGATACGGATTTCTCTTTGCTTGAAGTGCTTAAAGTATGGCTTGGCTCTGTATAGCTTCCGTTCTATGGGGATTATGATTTTAAACCATGCATTTTGAAGGCTTTTGTACAAGACTAATATTTTGTACTTGAATTCTGAGATTTGAAAGGATGTAACCATATTGATTTCTGTTTCCGCTGTAATAAAGTTAAAAAATTTCAAGTACTGTTTTATCTGTCTTGTAAGTTTCTGTTCTGTTTACTAAAATGCTCCACCAAAGTTAAGGCATTCCCTTTGTGAGTGACCTTAACGGAGGTGGGGTGTTACAAACTCAGCATAACATTGCTCTGAAGCAAAGTTTGTAAAATTTAGTTGCAAGATGGAATTTGAAAGGAAAAGAAGTAAATTTAATGAGCTTATTATAAAAGAATTACTAAAAGTCTACTTTGTAAAAGATTGAAAATCTGAACAATGTTGAAAAGGAATGAAACTAACAATGTGTAATAACCCGGAAATCTAAGCCAATTTAAAAAATTTATTTTGGCAATTTTAGTGAAGTTTGAATATTTAAAATGGATTATTTTAAATAATAACGATGAGAAATTTATTTTGAATAGAATTAGAATGTATATATTTATATACATCGTCGTTCGAATATAAATATTTATTTATAATTATAAAAGGAATTGAAAATGGCGCGGTAGTTCGATAATTCAATTTCAAATTTCAAATGAATGTACCGGGTTCAAAATAAATCGGATTTTAGTGAAACCAAAAATATTAGAATCTATTTGTGAATATCTTTCCAACGAATCCGAAAAATTGAAATTTCATAGCGGGGATAAAAAGATACGTCCAGTTGAATATTCAGAATAGTCGCTATGAAATTCTAGCCCTTAAAAATGGAAATTTTGCAAAAGACCTCGGTTTTCGACGAAACCACTTTTGTTGGATCCACGATGTCAAATTATTGCTAGGTTTCAATTTTCATAATTTTTGAATTCAATATGTGAGCATGGCAAAGGAAAACGCGTTTGACCAATTGACTGAAAAATGGCCATTTTTCAAACGGTCTCAGAATTCGATGGAATTAGTTTTGTTAGGACCGTATCGTCAATATGAAGCTACAAAATATGTTTCTGGGATTTTTCGAGTTAGTATGTGGCCCCGGTAAATTGAAATGTGCGTTCAAATTCAATATATAGATTTATATTTTGACGAAAACTGATCGAAACGATCGAATCAGCTTGCGATACATAACCCATTGTGTTCGAAATGGGCGTAATTAGCTATGGACGACAGTCGGAGGGTTCGGTCTCGAGTTCGAAATATAAATTTACTTTTTGAAATCAATAAATAATTAAATATATATATTTTATATGAAACCCCCTTTTTTTATTCTCCTATAACCAAAGACCCCCCCCCCCCCCCCCGTTTACTTTTCAACAGAAAAAAATGGCGCTCGACGCCTGAGCCACCCACCGACGACGGGCCTCGCCGCACCCTCTCCCCCAGTTCCTCCTTCTCCTTCGATCCCCTTCTCCTTCACCTCTTGATCCCTCTTCCCTTCATTAAATCGCGCCACCCATCGAACCCCCAAACCAAGCCCTAGCCCATCGGACCGCCGAGCGCGCCCACCCACGGCCAGCCTCTCCCGCTCCGACCTCCTCTCCGCCCTCGTTTCTCTCTCCACGCCACTGATGAACGCGACGCCCCCAGGCCACCTCCGACGAGCGCAGATACTCCCCCCTTTTTTTCCTTCGCTGTAAGGTCCTTCATTGTTTATTTTATTTTATTTTAATTTATTTTATCTATTTAGTTTAGTTTAACCAATAGAAAAATCTGATCTTTTATGAATAAGAAAATACATTGTCTAGCATGTGAAAAGATTTGATTTTTATAACGATGTTTATAATGTAAAGAAGGGATTTTTTAATTAAATAAAAATATAATTTTTATATTAGTAGAAGATAGAAAATGTGATTTTTATATAATAGAAATAATAAAGATGTGATCTTTATAGAAGTAGCCATGTAAAAATATGATTTTTATATTATATAGATAATAAAAATTCGAACTTTATATCGTAGGAAGAATAGAAATATGATTTTTTTTCATGTAGGGTAATAAAAATATAATTTTTATTATATTAGTGGCAAGATAAAAATAGAATTTTTTTTTCTATATAGTAGCGTATAAAAATAGAATTTTTATCCATATAGAGTGATTATAAAAGTAGAATTTTTATATGCATAGCAACAATATAAAAATGTGATTTTTATATATGTAGTGGCTACGGGCAACGAAAGTGGCAAAAGGCGAGAACGACGAAGATTTCTACATAAGAAGAATCGCGGTGTATTGGTTTAGCTAGTCAGTGAGAACTCCTCACCTTTAATTTAAATTTCTAGTATGAAATATATACTAGGATGTAGACGGTGTTTAGTAGCACCCGACACCCGTCGTCCACAGACCATGGACAGCTTGTATGCTTGTTTGTTTGATTTTGATGTATAGTTGACTGTGTGATGTGATGTGAAATAAAATATTTTATAGTTGAAAATAGAATTTTTAACGTGTATTTGAAATGAAATAAATATAAACAAATCGGACGATTTGTTTATATAGACACATTTGACTGATATTGATTGGGACGATAAATTTTACACATTGCCTAACTGCATAAATAAAATCTGTGTTTGATTGTTTGAAAACCCCACACGGGTATTGGGGTGATATATGACATACACTAATCCCAATAATTAGTTGTATGTCGATCGATTGATTGACATTCTGTTATAAGCATTGAATATTTATATTTGATGCTTATACAGTTAGAATGCACTTTGGATGATGGTTAATTATTTGTCATTTTTGATATATACATGCTTTGTATGGAAATCCATAGAAATAAAATCTAGGGTAATTGATTGGGCCTCATTCCAGTTTTGAATAGAAATATTTGAAAAAGAAATATTTGAAATAGAAAATTTGAAAATAGAAATATTTGAAAAAGAAATATTTGAAATAGAATATTTGAAAATAGAAATATTTGAAAAAGAAATATTTGAAATAGAAAATTTGAAAATAGTAATATATGAAGCCGTGTTGATTATATTGACGCCATTTTGACGCAAACGATATTTATATCGATTATATTCGTTTTTATAATGAATATTGAAAAGTGATTTCAAAATCGAATATTTTGAAAATGAATTCGAATCGAATTGAAATTGAATGGAAATCAATTTGAAATGAATTCGAATTGAAATTGAATAGGATTGAATTTGAGTAGAAAATGAATTCGAATTGAAATTGAATAAAATTGGATTCGAATTGAAAATGAATTCGAATTGAAATTGAATAGAATTGAATTCGAATTGAAATTGAATAGAAATGAATTCGAATTGAAATTGAATTGAATTGAGAACGAACTGAAATTGAATTAAAAATCGATTTAAATTGAAATCAATTCGAGATGAATTTAAAACGAATTTATATTGAAAAATTCAATCTTGATTTGAATTTGAAAATGAAGTTGAAATTGTTTCGAAAACAAATTTAAAACGATTTATAAAATAGGTTTTAAAAGGAAATCGATCAAGTATATTATATATATATATATAATATAATATAATGGCCTGAATAGAACGCGCCGCGCTGTGGTAGTTCGTGAATTTCGACCATTGACTTCGAATGGATATTGCGGGAGATCCGACCGTCGGATTCTCCTAAAACCGGAACTGTTGGGTTCGTATCGAAAAGAGCTTTTAACGAGTATTATAAATTAGAAATCTAACGATTGGATTTGGAATTATGTCCAAATCAAATTTGGAAAAGGTCGCTGTAAGTGCAGTACGATGGCCGTGGATGGAAATCAACTGTACGGCCTTGATAAAATTATTAAAAATAGTAATAATTTGTGTAAAATCATAAGAAATTATTTAGGAAGAATTGGGATGAAAAACTCCATATTTGAAAAGATAAAAATAGATTTTTATCGAAATAAACTAGTTTTGAACTAGAATTATAATTCTATTTATTTTTAAATAAATAAATTGAATTTGAAAAGGGTTTTTAAAGTAACCAGAATTTCCAATAATTGAATGGGAATGGATTTGAATCGAAATTGTCTTTGGAATATTTCGATGTTGGATTTCGTGATGATACAGGAATTGTTATGGTAATTTGAAAGATATATTTATATCGTTATTTCCAATACGATATATGTTGGTCGTAGAATTTGATATTGAATATAAGCCGATATATTTTCTATTCAGAGCCTTATATTTAATATCAAATGTGATTTGGGTTTGTCGTGAATGGTGTCTTCATTAACACTGTTCTTAAGCCCAGTTGAGAAAAAGATGAATTTTTTTTATTTAGATTTAATGAAGTGTACCAATTAAATAATATTTAATTGGAATTGAATTGGTATTAATTTTTGGGTTTATCGTGAACAGTGTTTTAAATAACACTTGTTCTTTAACCCGATAATTAATGGAATGTGATTTTGGGTTTATTGTAAACCATGTTTTAAATAACACTTGTTCTTTAACCCGATAATTAATGGAACGTGATTTTGGGTTTATCGTGAACCGTGTTTTAAATAACACTTGTTTTTTAACCCGATAATTAATGGAATGTGATTTTGGGTTTATCGTGAACCATATTTTAAATGACACTGATTCTTTAACCCAGTTAAGGATTAAAACTAAGTGAAGTTTTAATGAATCTTTAATTAGATTGAAAAGATCGAGAATGGAGTATCACCAGTTTTACTCCAGGCGATAGTTAAATCTTTAATTAGATTTGAACGTGGAATGGTAATTGAATTTACCGATAACACCGTGGTGTTAGATATGAAGTATTACTGGTTTTACTTCATGGGATGAATAGGTTGGGATTGGGAAATAAATGATTACTCCGGTATGGTTCACTAATCCCGACTAGTTTGAATTGATATTCAAAGAAGATTAAAGAATAAATTTAAAGAATTTATCTTTGATAAAATTAATGGGAACCTTTCCAAAGTATAAGAATATTTGAATAAAAACATATTCTGAATTGGAATGAGGTGTATGTTGTGTTTGTGTAACACTTGTTTATTATATACGCGAGTTATTCAGAAAGACCGGGTTTATCCCATTACGAATAACTAATTCGACATGGTGTCGAAGATGAAGACGGTGGTTGAAGACCGGAGGTCTTCACGTCGTTTGGATAATTACTGATGATCTTGATTGGGTCGTACACCTAAGAGGAGGGAATCAGTTAGTGATCGTCCAGACGTACTTAGAGATCGATGGATATGCGAGGTACAAGGTGCCTCCGGTTTCGTTCAGACCCAGAACGAACTTGTAAATGGACTGTGTGTCTAACATTGGATTTTATTCTGTGTGATTGATTTCTATTAAATATATATCTGTTTGGCGGCGGAGAATTTATTCTCTTGCTTAACGTCCTTCTCTGAGACGTACGAGCTCAGAGGTTATATATTGATGGATATCAAACGCATGGAGTGAATTGCCTACGTGGCATGCCTAAGTGGCAATTGATCGAGGCTTCTGTTGAAAAGCAAAGTCTTGTGGTTGATGATTAATGCACCGCCTATGTGGCATAGCTTTGTGTAACGTGAATTCGCGAGCCTCACACCCCGGTGGTGAACCAAAAACGGGAGAGGACCTCAGGGAGGACATGCGTTTCTTTCTAGTTAGAAGTGGCGTCAGTGGTTTTACACGCCCTGAAGAGTTTGACTTATGTGGTTGTTGCTGTTGCGAGGCGCCTCGGATATATCGGTCGATCCGGGACCGATGGAGTCATTGGACTCATTGACACCCCCAAAGTGTGAGGAAACGCATTGTTCAGGCATTTTAATCCACATCGGTGGACCGGCCATGTCGCTCCAATGGCCCACCTGAGTCTGGGTCCTGAGACACGGGCTAAAGCGTCTCGAATCGGTAGAGGACTATCTTTTGCCTCGGTTCACAGATGGAAATCCAACTTCCAATACGTGACTTTGCGGTTTTATTTGTGGAGCCTAGTATGGCGACATAGTGGGATAGGGCGCTTATGCCGTCTATGATTGATACTTATGATTTGAAGTTGTTTTATACACTATACACTTATAACAGTATCAAATGATTTGTTTTAAACGTATCAAGCATTCTTGGCTATTATAAGGAAAAAACCCTATCCTCCGGCTTGCGTTGCATTGTGTGATGGGACCTGGGTCATATAATAGCTTCATTGTTCTTTAATTAGCATTGCGCTGTTGTTTTATGCACTGGTATTCTTGGGAGGAAACTTGTTCCGTGTTATACGGCGTGGTCCCTGGATTTACCGAACTTTAAAATAAAGATTAATAACTGTTTTAGTTCTCACACTAGTCACATGACTGACCTGGAGTTTATTGTTTTAACCTAAACTCTGGGTGCCCCTATTTTCCGCACGGGCAGCTAGTAGTTTTGGTTTTGCAGATTTATATTCACAGGATCCTGGATTACAGCTGGAATGATATCCGGAAAGCTTTGTATCCGTATATCTCCTTCAGTTGTGTATTGTATTATTTTCCGCTGCTATGTAATTTATTGTAATCTCTGATATTTGGTAAATGTGTAATATTGATTTATACTCTGTATATTCTGATGGAATTGTCGTAGTTAACAATGAAACGTTCTTCTGTTTGCGTTCTTTTGTGTGTTTGTTCTCGAAGTATCCGGTCTTTCCTTACCGGGGAAGTTACGGGTCTTTTCAGTTGGTATCAGAGCTTTAGTTTACAAAGCTCAGAGAACAAGACACGTTAGAACCAAACGAAAGAATTCATCAGAAATTGGATTAGTAATATCCAACAAGAATGACTCGTTAGAGATAGGATCAGTAGTATCCTAGAACGAGTGTGAAGAGTGTTGTTTTGAAAGATAAAATTTAAAACAATTTTTGTTTTGAAAATTTAAATCAATTATTTGTATTTGATTATTTATTTTATATTGAATTTGGACAATCAAGTATGTAGATATTTTAGTATACGTCTGATCCCCGTGTATTAAAGCCCCAAATATATTCGATAGATATAGTATCACACTCTACCTGTGTATTGAAGCCTCAAATATATTCGATAGATATAGTATCACACTCTAGTCACCCGAAGAAGATATTGATGATTGAGATCTCATCATCAGTGTTTTTGTTCGAGATTCGAAAGTGGGATTTCTATATATTTCCAATTGACTGGTGTGAGAACCAAAATTAGATAGGGCTTATTGTTGTGATTTGGCACCAAAAATGTGATTTTTGACTATATATCAAAATTATGAATTTGAAAAGCTAATCAACTAATTGATTGCTGATTGTATTGTTTGATTGCTATTTTGATTAATTGGATGTTGAACCTTTAGCCAAATTGAATCAAATAGTGGATTGTACTGAAAATTAGTCGCATTTGCATGCATGTACATGTACTTACATTGAACAGGTCACAGCAAGGAGGCTAGAGCAGAAGAATAAAATTGTTTGCCCGACAAATATGTACATGTTTACCATAATTTACTGTTTTGTTTGGGTGATGATGATTTTGTGAGCCGATTGGCTAGCCGCTTGGCTTTTTCTTTTTCTTTTGGATTAAAGAAGGCCATGGGAGGCTATATGAAATATCCCGAAGTCCCTGATGCAGGGAAGGTTATGGCCAAATTTTTCGAAAATTTAGCGTGTTAACCAAATTTTTGAAGAATTTGAAAAGTTCTTAGAAACTGAAGAGTTGAAGAACTTAAGCCGTAGTGAAAATAATGAAAGTTGAGTTGGTTTGTAAAACAACTTTCGGCTTCGTTCCTTTTCGGGGACGAAAAGTTTTAAGTGGGGAAGATTGTAATAACCCGGAAATCTGAGCCAATTTAAAATTTTTATTTTGGCAATTTTAGTGAAGTTTGAATATTTAAAATGGATTATTTTAAATAATAACGACGAGAAATTTATTTTGAATAGAATTAGAACGTATATATTTATATACGTCGTCGTTTGAATATAAATATTTATTTATAATTATAAAAGGAATTGAAAATGCCGTGGTAATTCGATTTCAAATTTCAAATGAATGTACCGGGTTCAAAATAAACCGAATTTTAGTGAAACCAAAAATATTAGAATCTATTTGTGAATATCTTTCCAACGAATCCGAAAAATTGAAATTTCATGGCGGAGATAAAAAGATACGTCCAGTTGAATATTCAGAATAGTCGCTATGGAATTCTGGCCCTTAAAAATGGAAATTTTGCAAAAGACCTCGGTTTTCGACGAAACCACTTTTGTTGGATCCGCGATGTCAAATTATTGCTAGGTTTCAATTTTCATAATTTTTGAATTCAATATGTGAGCATGGAAAATGAAAACGCGTTTGACTAGTTTCAGTTGATTTTAATCGACTGAAAAATGGCCATTTTTCAAACGGTCTCAGAATTCGATGGAATTAGTTTTGTTAGGACCGTATCGTTAATACGAAGCTAGAAAATATTTTTCTGGGATTTTTCGAGTTAGTATGCGGCCCCGGTAAATAGAAATGTGCGTTCAAATTCAATATATAGATTTATATTTTGATTTTGACGTAAACTGATCGAATCAGCTTGCGATACATAACCCATTGTGTTCGGAATAGGGGTAATTAGCTATGAACGACAGTCGGAGGGTTCGATTTCGAGTTCGAAATATAAATTTGCTTTTTGAAATCAATAAATATATAAATATATATATTTTATATGTGTAATGACCCGCATTGGCAGGGGTATTATGATTAGTTTATTTAATTGTATAAGTGGTAGGTTAGTGAATTACATGGTCGTGGAATTAAATAATGATGAATATTTAATTAAAATAATAATTTAAATAATATATTTAAATCTGAAATAAACAGAATTAGCTGAAATGACAATATGGTGTGAACCAGACCATCTGTGATATATAATTCAGCTTGGAATTTGAATTTGAATAACGAATATATTCAATCGTCGACAGTTGAACGTATAGTTTATAATATAATTATAAACGAGCTCGAAATGGCGCTGCAGTTCGCTATTTGGCGATTTGAACTTCAACTGAATGTACAGGATTCATTTTAAACCGGATTTCTGTGAAACAAGAAACGTGTGGAGCTGGTGGAGTATATCTTTCTAGTGGAAGAGAAAAATCAGGATTTCGTCGTGTAGATTTTGAGATATGTCCAAATCAAATTTTAAAATAGTCGCTATAGAATCGGTTATCGACCGTAACGGGTTACTCGATATAACTAGAGACCGGGTTTGAATTTAGACAAGGTTCTTTTGGGAAATAGTGATAATTTAATTTTTAAAATTTTACTGTAATTTTTAATTAAATTAATAAGCAACTTTCTATTTGGAGTATTTTGCACCCTGAAATCAACATTTTGAAGTTTCAAAATATAAGTCCATCTACCGGTATTATTATATTTTTGGGATCGTTGCACATCGCTCATCACAACGACATTTTTACGTCAGTCTATAGCGCTCATACGGATATAAATTTTATTTAACACGGTATGTTAAAAGTTAAAACTTAAAGCAAAATATCCTAACTATTTCTAAGACTAAAACAAGTCCACGTTCTATCTCTTCACAGCCTCACATTTGCTTCCAGAAAATAAGGGTAAAAATAGACCACATCTCTACCTTTGCAACCGCACCCCCTTCTTTATAAACGCGAGATAAATTCCAACACTCCCCCTTTTAAACAACAGCCACGATATAAAAATATACAGCAATATCATTATGTTTGAAAAATCAAAACAAAATACAAGGAAAAATCCTATAATCATGCGATGATCATATTCAGAACCGTGGAGGATTTCTCTTCATTTCGACAGCACTGATGAAGGGTGCGATGCATCTCAATTTCGCTGGAAAATATGGTCAGCGAGCAACGTGGTTCTAGGGACCGCGACGGAGGTGGTGGTGCATTGCTAGTGAGGAGGCGCATCAGTGGAGGGGGGGTTTGGTTGAACTCGAAGCGTTTTGGGGGCGTGCTTTGTCATGGCAGTGAAGGGAAAGTAGCAGGTCGATATGGGTAGCAGGGGATCGAGTTATGTGAGATGGTGTCGAGTAGGCGGGGAATCAGATGTCGAGTTGACTGGTGACGTTGGCGGTGGCGTTTGGTGAGCGAAGAGATGGCGGTTGAGGGTCAAACGGTGAGGAAAACATTACTGGAGAGAGCGGATTTAGGATTTGGGGAAGAAGCGTTGGTACGGGTCAAGTTTAAACCAAAAGGGTATGGGCCCGATAAAGGGGTATAGCCCGTTTAATACTTAATCCATGTTTTATTCTATTTAAAATTTGTATTAACTTGTAACAACAATATTTGGGTCATACATGAACGGAATTCAGCGAACCAAGATCTGTTGGGATCGTACGGACGGGAGCAACACAATGGGACTGACTGGGAATGGATCCAAGCTCGTTACAATTTATGGCAAAATAAATTGTCCGACTGAATCAAATAACGCAAACCGATATTTATCAGTTAACGCGCAAATGTGAGTAAATCTCACTAACTTTGAACAGTTTATAATTTCATGTTATATTTTTAGAATTGTTAGATATTGGCTGATTTACTGTATGTTGACTGTTTGATTGAACTGCTAGTCAGTTAGTTAAAAATGTCTATATTTGATTCTGTTTAACAAAATGTATCATATAGAACTGGAAGTGATGTTATCTATATTGTTTAACATCTGTGATGCAGGGAAACAGGTTGGAGGAATCCAACTGGATTCCTCAACATTTATTTTACTGTTTTCATATATTGTGATATATGATGTGTTATATAATCTGTTATGGATTATGGGTGTTGGAATGATATTGATCATTGTTATATGATATTTTTAATATCATAAGAAACCCCAGGATGAAAAAAAAAGAAGTATTTCAATGTATATTGAAATAAAGGAATTTTATAAAATCACAGGATTTTATAAAAGGAAATATTTATAAAACGAACACGGTTTTATAAAAGGGATATTTATTTAGAAAATAAATAGAAACAGTAAAGGAATATTTATTTAGAAAATAAATAGAAGTTATAAATAGGAAATATTTGTAACGGTAAATAGAAGTTATAAATAGGAAATCTTTGTAACGGTAAATAGAAGTTATAAATAGGAAATATTTGTAACGGTAGATAGAAGTTGTAAATAGGAAATATTTGTAACGGTAAGTAAACATTATAAAAAGGAAATAGTTGTAACGGAAAACGTAGTAAGTAAAAGAAGTTAATCGATGTTAGTTAATCGATTAGTGTTAAAGTAAAAGGAATTAATCGATGTTAGTTAATCGATTATTGTTAAAGTAAAAAGAAGTTAATCGATGTTAGTTAATCGATTAATGTTAAAGTAAAAGGAATTAATCGATGTTAGTTAATCGATTAGTGTTAAAGTAAAAGGAACTAATCGATGTTAGTTAATCGATTAGTGTTAAAGTAAAAAGGAACTAATCGATGTTAGTTAATCGATTAGTGTTAAAGTAAAAGGAACTAATCGATGTTAGTTAATCGATTAGTGTTAAAGTAAAAGAAACTAATCAATGTTAGTTAATCGATTAGTGTTAAAGTAAAAAGGAAGTAAATCGATGTTAGTTAATCGATTAGTGTTAAAGTAAAAGGAACTAATCGATGTTAGTTAATCGATTAGTGTTAAAGTAAAAAGGAACTAATCGATGTTAGTTAATCGATTAGTGTTAAAGTAAAAAGGAACTAATCGATGTTAGTTAATCGATTAGTGTTAAAGTAAAAGAAGTTAATCGATGTTAATAAATCGATTAGAGAAATGAGTTAAATCGAATATAGTTATTCGAATAGAAGCAAATGAGTTAAATCGAATATATTTATTCGAATAGAAGCAAATGAGTGAATCGAATATAGTTATTCGAATAGAAGCAAAAGAGTTAATCGAATATAGTTATTCGAATAGAAGCAAAGGAGTTAATCGAATATTGTTTATTCGAAGAAAGTAAAAGGAATTATCGAATATAGTTTATTCGAAAGGAGTTAAGCGAAATGAGTAAATCAATAGCGTTAGTCAAATAGAGTTAATCCAATAGTGTTAGTCCAATAGAGTTAAGTGAAAAGGGTTAATCGAATAGAGTTAAGTGAAAAGAGTCGAATCGAATATATTTATTCGAACGAGAGTTAAGTAAGGAAGTTAGTTAAAGGAATATAAAGTGAACTTTGCCTATTTCAAAGTTAGAAATGTTGTTCAGTTAAGGTCTGAGAGGTAGTTCTACCCCAACTTGATTGACTTCGTTTTAACTAAGGAATAGTTAATGTTCGGCAGTAAAGGAAATGGTTTGAGTTGGCATCGCGATGGTTTGTTTAAACATCTGTCTAAGTCCAATGAAGAAGCTTTGGAAATGTTTTCCAAATAAGAAACCAGAAATGTTTTCTAATAAAGGAAATGAGAAATGGAAATGTTTTCCATTGTTAATAACGTATATTTTCCCAATTTAGAAAATAAGGAATATTGAACGTAGGGAAACATGAGATAAGTAAATTAATGAACTAAAGAGATGAATGTTGAATGATGTTTGATCGATATAATTTCCATTTGGAAATAATATCATTGTTTGCACACCTATTTTTATTCGATAGTTAAATCACAGACTATCGAAGTTTTGACCATTTTAACGTTGTTAATATGGAGAGACCGGTTGGATTATTATCCGAAGAACCACTCTGTATTGGCATAACCGTTGCGAATCATATATGCCAAAGGAAATTGAAGACGGAGTTATGCAAGGGCTATCTTGT
This sequence comes from Allium sativum, assembly GCA_030737875.1. NCBI lineage: Eukaryota > Viridiplantae > Streptophyta > Magnoliopsida > Asparagales > Amaryllidaceae > Allium > Allium sativum. Next base: position 547,988,922 of record CM060912.1, on the reverse strand, counting down.
TTACAGAATAGTGCCTTCGGTTCATCCTGTTCCTGGATGACTTGTATGGACGGATGTTTGACAGAGTATTTCCAGATGATCACGTATATTGATTTCTCCAACTGTACCAAGAGTGGAAGCGGAGAAGGAAACTTCTTTTAGCTAACACATAATGTATGGTTGAGGACGTCAATCGGTAATTTGATGGATTTAACGATGTGGCATTCAAAGTGAATCTGGTATGATGATAAAGCGTAGCTTCTAGCCTCATCATCCGGTAAATGACAGAAATCGGGCAGGCAGCATGGCTAAGTCGGTCGCACCGAAGTAGGGTGTATAATCACCTGATCTAGAGTTTCATTTACTTCTAAAAATCTATTGTTGATGCTGTCCCATTCGGGAAACGGTTGCCGATCCCAACTGTTGGTGATATACATTCGATACACTCAAGCGAAATGAGTGGTCGGCCATGTGTGGCCGGGTTGCAAGATGTTCTTGTTGAACCCAGTGTATTCGTCTCTAGAGGTACACGAGCGAAAGGTGATTCCATACCTTGTCATAGTTGGAAATCCATTACCCAATACGTGCTTGCGGTTTTGATTGTATACTATATATGTAGGACGTGAGATGAAAGCGTTTCTGCTAGATGATTATATATATACTGTGGTTGATAGACATTATTATAATATAAAAGGTTTTTGATATAAAAGATATTTTGGATTCTCATAAGGGAAAAACCCGTTCCGTTATGCGGCGTGGTCTTATGAGATATCGTTTACTTGTTCGAACTATTTTAAAACTGTTTACTCATACCAGTCCCATGACTGACCCGGAGTTTATTTGTTTTGTTTCCCCTAAACTCTTGGGTGCCTAAATTTGTATGGGCAGTCAAGTAGTCGGGATTTTATAGATATAGTTGAAGAGCTGGAGCAGGAGGCTTCAGGATCATATAGCTATAGTTATTTCCGCTGTGTTGTAAGTGTTGTACTTTGATAATGATATGTATATGCAAGTACAGATTTGTATTTCAAAGTTATGTTATGAAATATATTTATTCGTTCCGCTGTGAGATTCGTGTTACTCTGATATTGTGTTCTTCTTCTTCTTCTATTCTAAGTTTCTATCTTATCTTTTCTCACCCTCTAATTTCTTTCACTAATTACCAGGATTTTTCGACGTTTTGGTTATCGACATCGAGCTTATGTCGATAACCAAAGTCGCTCAAAATCCGGGTCGTTACAGTTGGTATCAGAGCTTAAGTTAAGAATTACTTGGCTCTGTGGCGTGACTCGGTAGAGATAGGGTTAGTAATACCCTAGACTGAGATTGAGTGTATATATACGAGTGAACGTATTTGATATTGATATAAAAATTTGTTTTATATTGTGGAGATTCATTGGTTGAGTCGTTTATGGGTTCTGGTCGATCAGTTTGATCCACTGTATCGGTAGGAGTTACTAAACACTTGAATACGATGAACCGTCATGGTATGTTTTGAAAAGAGGGTAAATTAAAATAAATTTACCCGAAGTATATTTTGATATATATTGGATATATTGGTTGTTATTATAATCGAGTAAGATTATAAGTTAAATGGTTATGTAAATAACCAATCAGAATTCATATAAGTAAAATACGTGAAATCAGATAAGTTAAATCTGAAATTTAAACCAGAAATTGAAGTTAAAACTCTGGAGAATTGGATAAGTGTTTGTAAATGGATTTGAATTAAAAATAAGGAAAATTTAAGATCCTGGGAGATTTTAAATTGTTTTACAAGCAGTGTGAATTATATTTTGAAATGAATTTCAAAGTGGAAATGTTTAGAAATGGTTTTATAGTATTGAACTCACTTCAATCGCTAGAAAATAGATTCTGATGATGACAGCTGCATCATCAGTATTCATTTTCGAGTTGTAAGTGACAAATTACTACCAGAGATACTGTTTTGAATTTGTTTTGGGAAAGACAAGTTGTGTTGAAATTCAAAATGGGATTGAAAATATAGAATTTGAACTTTTAAATAGATTCGAAATATTAACTTGTTTAAAAGAAATAAAATGAGAAGTTCCTTTATAAACGAAGTTTATAAATGAAGCGAATAGAATTATCATTGGATAATTCAGAAATAAAAATACAAGTGTGAAGTTGAAAGGGAAATCTATTTTCCAAAGGTAGAAATATCGATTTCAAAAGGAATTGAAATCGAGACTTATGTAAAGAATGAGTAAAGAAAATTTGAAATAGAAATTGAATATGTGAAATTCAATGGAATTGAAATAGAATTTAAATAAGAAAATTCAAAGGGAATTTGAACATAGGAAATTCAAAGGGCATTTGAATATAGAAATTCAAATGAGATTTGGATAAAGAAGATTTAAATAATGGAAAATTGAATATAGAATTCATATAGAGTAATAATAGGATTCGAATATAGAAATTCAAAGGGAGTTTGAATATATGAAATTCAATGGAAGTGATATAGAATTTGAATATAGAACATATAAAGGAATTCAAATATAGGATTTGAATATCGAAAGTGAAAATGAAATTTGAATATAGAAGATTCAAATAGAATTGAAATGAAATTCAAGTAGAATTTGAAATAAGAGAGTTTGAAATGGAATTCGAATATAGGAAATTCAAATAGAATTGAAATGGAATTCAATTCGTTGATAAATAAGTTAACATATATTTGAACATGTTATACTCAAATATGAAAGTGAAATGGGAAAACCAGTAATTTGAAAATCACTTAACGAACTAAGTTAAAATGATTGGATTAAGTTGAAATGAATTAGAAATTATGGATATACATGAGATAGGTATGGAAAAGGTATGAAGGTATATAAATAGAATGCTCGACAAAAAGGTATGTATTTAATTCATATATGAGATTTTATGAGCCGAATCGGCTAGCCGCTTGGCTTTTCTTTTTCTTTTTTGATTGGAGAAGGCCTATGTGGCAGTTTGGGGATTTTCCCGATGCTCCCGGTACAAAGGAGGTTATGGCGAATTTTTTCGGGAATTTAAGGAGATATAATATTTTTAAGATAATTTGATAATTAGAAATCAACGTATCGATATATATAGAAGTCGATAAGGAAACGAACTTAGAAATAGAATAGTAGAATCAAAAAGAAAGTCTAGAATAAAATCTAGTTAGAATAGAAAGAGGAAGCGTATACGTGTTTAAAAATGAAGAAGTAGTTGTGTGGTATTGATTATTCGAGTAAGTAGGCATATCTGTTTTGATGTTATAAATGTATTCAGTCAAGGTCTGAGAGGTAGTTTGAGACGACCCGAACTTCCCCGTGAAGGAAAGCACGGATAGAATTGAGGACAAGACAAAACAGAGCGCATACGGAAGAACATTTCATTGTTATTACAACAATTCCATCAGATACAAGAATATACAGAGTATAAATGAATAAATTACATTCGATAAATATCAGAGATTACAATAAATGACATAGCAGCGGAAAATAATACGAAAGCACAACTAGAAGTGATACACGGATACAGAGCTTTCCGAGCATCGTTCCAGCTGTAAATCAGGACCCTGTGAATATAAATCTGCAAAACCAAAACTACTAGCTGCCCGTGCGGAAAATAGGGGCACCCAGAGTTTAGGTTAAAACAATAAACTCCAGGTCAGTCATGGGACTGGTGTGAGAACTAAAACAGTTATTAATATTGGTTTTAAAGTTAGGTAAATCAAGGGACCACGCCGTATAACACGGAACGGGTTTCCTCCCAAGAATACCAGTGCATAGAACAAACAGCGCAATGCTAAATAAAGAAAAATGAAGCTGTTATAAGACCCAGGTCCCATCACACAATGCAACGCAAGCCGGAGGATAGGGTTTTCCCTTATAACAGCCAAAGCATGCTTGATACGTTTAAAACACATTATTTGATACTATAATAAGTGTATAGTGCCAAAACAATTTCAATCATAAGTATCAATCATAGGCGGCATGGGTACCATCTATCATGTCGCCATACTAGTTCTACAATTAAAACCGCAATATCACGTATTGGAAATTGGATTTCCGTCATGAGCCGAGGCAAGGGGCAAGCTCCTCTCCGCGTTCGAGACACTCTAGCAAATGTCCCAGGACCCCACTATGATCCTTTGGAACCTCCAAGGCCGGTCCTCTCTTACTTTTGAGGATTGGCAATTCCTGAACACACGTTTCCCGGTCCTTACAGACCTATATCCGAGGCGCCTCGTATCCAACAACCACACAGGTGAAAAGTATATAAATGTCAGGGCTGGTAGGTCACTGACACCACCCTAGCTAGAAAGAAACGTCGTGCACTCCTTGGGTCCGTATCCCGTTTTTGACTCATACCGAGGTGTGAGGCTCGCGAATCCACGTTATACACAAAGCTATGCCACACAGGCCGTGCTTTGATCATCAACCACAAGACTTTGCTTTTCAACAGAAGCCTTGATCAATTGCCACTTACGCATGCCACACAGGCAACTCACTCCATGCGTTTGATATCCATCAATATATAACCCCTGAGCTCGTACGTCTCAGAGAAGGGCGTTAAGCAAGAGAATAAATTCTCCGCCGCCAAACAGATATATATTTAATAGAGATCAATCACACGGACTAAAATCCAATGTCAGACACACAGTCCATTTACTAGTCCGTTCTGGGTCTGAACGAAACCGGAGGCACTTTCCTCGCATATCCATCGATCTCCAAGTACGTCTGGACGATCACCGACTGTTTCCCTCATCTTGGGTGTACAGCCCAATCAAGATCATCAGTAATCACCCAAACGATGTGAAGACTTCCGGTCTTCAACCACCGTCTTCATCTTCGACATCTCGTCGAATCGGTTATTCAGAATGGGTATAAACCCGGCCTTTCTGAATAACCCACGTATATAATAAACGAATGTTACACAAACACAACAAACGCCTCATTCCAATTCAGAATATTCTTTTATTCACAATATCACATTCTTAGGGAAAGGTTCCCATTAATTTTATCCAAGATAAATTCTTCTAAATTTATTCTTTAATCCTCCTTTGGATATCATTTCAACTAGTCGGGATTAACGAGCCACACCGAAGTAATTATTTAGTTTATTTCCCAATCCCAACCTATATCCCATGGAGAAAACTGGTAATACTCCACATCTAACACCACCGTGTTATCGGTAAAATTAATTAACATTTCACGTTCAAATCTAATTAAAGATTTAACTATCGCTTTGGAGCAAAACTGGTGGTACTCCACTCTCGATCACTTTTCAAATTTGATAATTAAAATTATCAATTCACATTTTAATCTAATTAAAGATTCATTAAAACTCCACTTAGTCTTAATCTTCACAAAAAAAAAATCAATATTCTGCCTTTAACTGGGTTAAAGAACCAATGTCATCAAAAACACGATTCACGACAAACCAAATCACATTTGATATTAAATACAAGGCTCTGAATAGAAAATATATCGGCTTATATTCAATATCAAATTCTGAAACCAACAAATATCGTATTGGAAATAACGATATAAAATATCTTTCAAATCCCCATAACAATATTTGTATAGTCACGAAATCCAACATCGAAATATCCCGAAGATAATTTCGATTCAGCTCCAGTCCAATCCACGTATTGGAAATTATCGATTATTTTCAAAATCACTTTCAAATTCAATTTATTTATTTTAAAAATAAATTGATTTCAATTCTAGTTCAAAACTAGTTCATTTCGATAAAAATCTATTTTTATCTTTTCAAATGTGGAATTTTTCCAGCCCAAATCTTTCCAATTCACATATTATAATTTTACACAAATTATAGATATTTTTAATAATTTTATCAAGGCCCGTACAGTCGATTTCCAACAACGGCCATCGAACTGCACTTACAGCGACCTTTTTCGAATTTGATTTGGACATAATTCCAAATCCAACCGTTAGATTTCAAATTTCTAATATTCATTGGAAAGTTCTTTTCGATACGAACCCAACGGTTCCGGTTTTAGGAGAATCCGACGGTCGGATCTCCCGCAATGTCCGTTTGAAATAAATGGTCGAAATTCACGAACTGCCGCGGCGCGGCGCGTTCTATTCAGGCCATTATATTATATATATAATATATATAATATATATTTCGTCGATTTCCTTTTAAAACGAATTTTAAAAATAGTTTTGAATTCGTTTCAAAAGCAATTTCAACTTCCATTTCAATTCAAATCAAAATTGAATTCTTCTCTATAAATTCGTTTTAAAATTCATTTCTATTCAATTCAAATTTCAATTCAATTTGAATTCATTTCAATTCACTTTCAATTCAATTTGAATTCGTTTTCAATTCCATTCATTTCGAAATCGTTTTCAATTCAATTCATTTCGAAATCGTTTTCAATTCAATTCATTTCGAAATCGTTTTCAATTCAATTCATTTCGAAATCGTTTTCAATTCAATTCATTTCTATTTTATTCAAATTCAAATTCACTTCCTATTCAATTCGAATTTTAATCTAATTCAATTGAATTTTATTTCAAAATATTTAGTTTTGAAATCACTTTTCAATATTCGTTGTAAAACGAATAAAATCGATATAAATATCGTTCACGTCAAAATAGCGCATCTCTAATCCACACGGCTTTATATATTTCAAAAACTTCTATTCAATTCAACACATGAACCTATATTTCTTTCAACACACGACTAATCTCAACACATGAGTACTGTCAACACATCACTATTTTTATTATGTGAAATATTTTATAAAACTATGGTATCTATCGTTTGATTTTCAATTAGACTTCTACTGGGAAGTAGTTCTAATTTTAAATGTGATAAAGATGTAATTTTGATTATATAAAATATTTCACTCAACACATGCACATCGTCAACACATGACTATTTTTATATTCAACACATGAATTTTCTTTTATAATATTCCTTATTTTCCCAATTGGAATGAGGCCCAATCAATCACCATATAACGTTAATTATATGGATTCCATACAACACATGTATATAATAACGTCGAAAAATAATCAACCATCAACCAAAGTGCACTACACTGTATAAGCATCAAATATCGATATCTAACGCTTATAACAGCCTGTCAATCAATCGATCGACATATTTGATCAATCAGGATGAGTGAACTTCAAATTTCATCCCAACACCCGTGTGGGGTTTCAAACAATCCAACACAGATTTTATTTGTGTAGTTGGGCGATGTGTAAAATTTATCAGCCCAATCAATATCAGTCAAATCAGTGTATATAAACAAATCGGCCGATTTGTTTATAAATATTTTATTTATTCACTTTCACGTTAAAAATTATTTTTAACGATAAAATATTCTATTTCAACACTTGAATTTCTATTCATTTCATTTACACAATAAAAATGACATTTTTATTTTTCTAACATATTTTAGAAAATTTCGGCGGCATAACGGCACGATACTAGAAACGGGACAAGGCCTAGCCTTATCCCCGGTCTAGTGAAGGCCCACGCCATTCACACATCAATCAAATTCACTTTCGTTATGCAAACCACAAAATTTGGAGTAAGGGTCTAACCTAGCCTTACTCCTTCGCCTTATAACGGCGCACGTCTAATCCTAACCAATTTATCGATTCGATTTTTCACACCACAAACCACATTCAAACCAATATCTCAATCAATCACCAAACATCCAAACAAACAAGTCCATGGTATGTGGACGGGTGTCGGGTGCTTCTAATAAGCACCGTCTGCATCCTAGTATATATATATAACTAGAAAATAATTTGAAAGGTGAGAAGTTCTCACCGAAAGCTATCCAATCATCTTGACTCTTCTTCGTTATCCCATCTTCGTCATCTTCGTTGCCCGTAGTCACTATATATATAAAAATCACACATTTTTATATTTCGATGTTTTTAAAATAAAATTCACATTTTTATTTGTTCACTTTCAATTTAAAAATCATATTTTTATAATCACTTCATATATTTAAAAATCGAATTTTTACTTTGCTATTCAAAATATAAAAGTCATATTTTTACTTCGAAGTTCAATATATAAAAATCACATTTTTTTTTACTTTGACGCTATATGGATAAAAATGCTATTTTTACACCGCTACTATATAGATAAAAATTCTATTTTTACATCGTTATTCTATATATAAAGATCTCGCCTTTTCAACTATAAAGATTTCATCTTTATAAAAATCAGCATTTTATTTCGACGTATAGAAAATAAAAATCAGATTTTTATTTTGCTACATACACAAAGATGATATTTTTACGTTCTCTATCCTATAAAGATTATATTTTTAATACTTTAAAAATATAAAAATCATATTTTTAATATTTCTATATAGTAAAGATTATATTTTTAATACTTTAAAAATATAAAAATCATATTTTTATCACTTCTACTCAATAAAAATCCCGTCTTTTCTATTTTAAAGATATGATCTTTATTTTTGCAAGTTCAAATCTTTTTCTTTTAAAAGATTAAAACCTTTTTCTATTTCAGGATTTTCAACTGGACATATCTTTTGCTCCCCGCTATGAAATCTTGATTTTTCGGATTCGTTAGAAAGATATTCACAATTAGATTCTAATGTTTTTGGTTTCACTAAAATCCAGATTGTTTTGCTCCCGGTACATTCAATTGAAGTTTGAAATCGAATTATCGAACTACCGCGCCATTTTCAATTCTATTTATAATTATATATAAATATTTATATTCTAACGACGACGTATAAAATATATACGTCGAATTCCATTCAAAATAAATTTCTCGCCGATTTTATTTAAAATAATCTATTTTAAATGTTCAAAATTCACTAAAATTGCCGAAATAAAAATTTCAAACTGGCTCGCATTTTGCGGGTTATTACAATCTCCCCCACTTAAAACTTTTCGTCCCCGAAAAGGAACAAAGTCGAAAGTGGTTTGATTAATTAACTCTACGTTCGATCTGGCTTGCATTCTCCAACTTTTAAGTTTCTGAGAATTTTTAAAATTTCAAAAATTTGGCTAACACCCTAAATTTTTGGAAAAATTTCGCCATAACCTCCCCTGCACCGGGAGCATCGGGGAATTTCAAATAGCTTCCCCGGTCCTTCAGATCTCAAAAAGAAAAAGAAAAAGCCAAGCGGCTAGCCAATAGGCTCACAAAATCATCATCACCCAAACAAAACAGGAAATTATGTAGTAAACATGTACCTATTTGTCGGGCAAACAAATTTTATTCTTCGGCTCTAGCCTCCTTGCTATGACCTGTTCAATAATATATATGTATATGCAAGCAAATGCGACTAATTTTCAATACAATTCAATATTCGATTCAATTAGGCATAAATGGTTAAAAATTAGCAAACAAATAAACAACCAACACAAACAGCAATCAATTAGTGATTAGAGTTGCAAATTCATAATTTTGATACATATATACAAAAATCATGTTTTGATGACAAATCACAACAATGTGTTCTAACTATATAAGCTTTGGTTCTCACACCAGTCTAATGGAAATATATAGAAAATCACATCTTCGAAACTCGAATACGAGTACTGATGATGATGCACCATCATCAGAATCATCCCCGGATGTCTAGAATGTGATTCTATATCTATCCAGTATATTAAAACTTCGACTATACGTTCATGACGCGTATACGCGAAATCTATATATACTCGATTGTCCATATTCAAAATAAATAAATAATCAAATACGTTTAAAACGATTTAAATTTTCAAAACAAAATTGTTTTCATTTGAAAAATATACTCTTCACACTCGTTCTAGGATACTACTGATCCTATCTCTAACGAGTAATTCTAATTGGATATCGCTAATCCAATATCTGATGAATTCTTTCGTATGGTTCTAATGTGTCTTGTTCTCGAGCTCTGTAAACCAAAGCTCTGATACCAAACTGAGACGACCCGAACTTCCCCGTGAAGGAAAGCACGGATAGAATTGAGGACAAGACAAAACAGAGCGCATACGGAAGAACATTTCATTGTTATTACAACAATTCCATCAGATACAAGAATATACAGAGTATAAATGAATAAATTACATTCGATAAATATCAGAGATTACAATAAATGACATAGCAGCGGAAAATAATACGAAAGCACAACTAGAAGTGATACACGGATACAGAGCTTTCCGAGCATCGTTCCAGCTGTAAATCAGGACCCTGTGAATATAAATCTGCAAAACCAAAACTACTAGCTGCCCGTGCGGAAAATAGGGGCACCCAGAGTTTAGGTTAAAACAATAAACTCCAGGTCAGTCATGGGACTGGTGTGAGAACTAAAACAGTTATTAATATTGGTTTTAAAGTTAGGTAAATCAAGGGACCACGCCGTATAACACGGAACGGGTTTCCTCCCAAGAATACCAGTGCATAGAACAAACAGCGCAATGCTAAATAAAGAAAAATGAAGCTGTTATAAGACCCAGGTCCCATCACACAATGCAACGCAAGCCGGAGGATAGGGTTTTCCCTTATAACAGCCAAAGCATGCTTGATACGTTTAAAACACATTATTTGATACTATAATAAGTGTATAGTGCCAAAACAATTTCAATCATAAGTATCAATCATAGGCGGCATGGGTACCATCTATCATGTCGCCATACTAGTTCTACAATTAAAACCGCAATATCACGTATTGGAAATTGGATTTCCGTCATGAGCCGAGGCAAGGGGCAAGCTCCTCTCCGCGTTCGAGACACTCTAGCAAATGTCCCAGGACCCCACTATGATCCTTTGGAACCTCCAAGGCCGGTCCTCTCTTACTTTTGAGGATTGGCAATTCCTGAACACACGTTTCCCGGTCCTTACAGACCTATATCCGAGGCGCCTCGTATCCAACAACCACACAGGTGAAAAGTATATAAATGTCAGGGCTGGTAGGTCACTGACACCACCCTAGCTAGAAAGAAACGTCGTGCACTCCTTGGGTCCGTATCCCGTTTTTGACTCATACCGAGGTGTGAGGCTCGCGAATCCACGTTATACACAAAGCTATGCCACACAGGCCGTGCTTTGATCATCAACCACAAGACTTTGCTTTTCAACAGAAGCCTTGATCAATTGCCACTTACGCATGCCACACAGGCAACTCACTCCATGCGTTTGATATCCATCAATATATAACCCCTGAGCTCGTACGTCTCAGAGAAGGGCGTTAAGCAAGAGAATAAATTCTCCGCCGCCAAACAGATATATATTTAATAGAGATCAATCACACGGACTAAAATCCAATGTCAGACACACAGTCCATTTACTAGTCCGTTCTGGGTCTGAACGAAACCGGAGGCACTTTCCTCGCATATCCATCGATCTCCAAGTACGTCTGGACGATCACCGACTGTTTCCCTCATCTTGGGTGTACAGCCCAATCAAGATCATCAGTAATCACCCAAACGATGTGAAGACTTCCGGTCTTCAACCACCGTCTTCATCTTCGACATCTCGTCGAATCGGTTATTCAGAATGGGTATAAACCCGGCCTTTCTGAATAACCCACGTATATAATAAACGAATGTTACACAAACACAACAAACGCCTCATTCCAATTCAGAATATTCTTTTATTCACAATATCACATTCTTAGGGAAAGGTTCCCATTAATTTTATCCAAGATAAATTCTTCTAAATTTATTCTTTAATCCTCCTTTGGATATCATTTCAACTAGTCGGGATTAACGAGCCACACCGAAGTAATTATTTAGTTTATTTCCCAATCCCAACCTATATCCCATGGAGAAAACTGGTAATACTCCACATCTAACACCACCGTGTTATCGGTAAAATTAATTAACATTTCACGTTCAAATCTAATTAAAGATTTAACTATCGCTTTGGAGCAAAACTGGTGGTACTCCACTCTCGATCACTTTTCAAATTTGATAATTAAAATTATCAATTCACATTTTAATCTAATTAAAGATTCATTAAAACTCCACTTAGTCTTAATCTTCACAAAAAAAAAATCAATATTCTGCCTTTAACTGGGTTAAAGAACCAATGTCATCAAAAACACGATTCACGACAAACCAAATCACATTTGATATTAAATACAAGGCTCTGAATAGAAAATATATCGGCTTATATTCAATATCAAATTCTGAAACCAACAAATATCGTATTGGAAATAACGATATAAAATATCTTTCAAATCCCCATAACAATATTTGTATAGTCACGAAATCCAACATCGAAATATCCCGAAGATAATTTCGATTCAGCTCCAGTCCAATCCACGTATTGGAAATTATCGATTATTTTCAAAATCACTTTCAAATTCAATTTATTTATTTTAAAAATAAATTGATTTCAATTCTAGTTCAAAACTAGTTCATTTCGATAAAAATCTATTTTTATCTTTTCAAATGTGGAATTTTTCCAGCCCAAATCTTTCCAATTCACATATTATAATTTTACACAAATTATAGATATTTTTAATAATTTTATCAAGGCCCGTACAGTCGATTTCCAACAACGGCCATCGAACTGCACTTACAGCGACCTTTTTCGAATTTGATTTGGACATAATTCCAAATCCAACCGTTAGATTTCAAATTTCTAATATTCATTGGAAAGTTCTTTTCGATACGAACCCAACGGTTCCGGTTTTAGGAGAATCCGACGGTCGGATCTCCCGCAATGTCCGTTTGAAATAAATGGTCGAAATTCACGAACTGCCGCGGCGCGGCGCGTTCTATTCAGGCCATTATATTATATATATAATATATATAATATATATTTCGTCGATTTCCTTTTAAAACGAATTTTAAAAATAGTTTTGAATTCGTTTCAAAAGCAATTTCAACTTCCATTTCAATTCAAATCAAAATTGAATTCTTCTCTATAAATTCGTTTTAAAATTCATTTCTATTCAATTCAAATTTCAATTCAATTTGAATTCATTTCAATTCACTTTCAATTCAATTTGAATTCGTTTTCAATTCCATTCATTTCGAAATCGTTTTGAATTCAATTCATTTCGAAATCGTTTTCAATTCAATTCATTTCGAAATCGTTTTCAATTCAATTCATTTCGAAATCGTTTTCAATTCAATTCATTTCTATTTTATTCAAATTCAAATTCACTTCCTATTCAATTCGAATTTTAATCTAATTCAATTGAATTTTATTTCAAAATATTTAGTTTTGAAATCACTTTTCAATATTCGTTGTAAAACGAATAAAATCGATATAAATATCGTTCACGTCAAAATAGCGCATCTCTAATCCACACGGCTTTATATATTTCAAAAACTTCTATTCAATTCAACACATGAACCTATATTTCTTTCAACACACGACTAATCTCAACACATGAGTACTGTCAACACATCACTATTTTTATTATGTGAAATATTTTATAAAACTATGGTATCTATCGTTTGATTTTCAATTAGACTTCTACTGGGAAGTAGTTCTAATTTTAAATGTGATAAAGATGTAATTTTGATTATATAAAATATTTCACTCAACACATGCACATCGTCAACACATGACTATTTTTATATTCAACACATGAATTTTCTTTTATAATATTCCTTATTTTCCCAATTGGAATGAGGCCCAATCAATCACCATATAACGTTAATTATATGGATTCCATACAACACATGTATATAATAACGTCGAAAAATAATCAACCATCAACCAAAGTGCACTACACTGTATAAGCATCAAATATCGATATCTAACGCTTATAACAGCCTGTCAATCAATCGATCGACATATTTGATCAATCAGGATGAGTGAACTTCAAATTTCATCCCAACACCCGTGTGGGGTTTCAAACAATCCAACACAGATTTTATTTATGCAGTTGGGCGATGTGTAAAATTTATCAGCCCAATCAATATCAGTCAAATCAGTGTATATAAACAAATCGGCCGATTTGTTTATAAATATTTTATTTATTCACTTTCACGTTAAAAATTATTTTTAACGATAAAATATTCTATTTCAACACTTGAATTTCTATTCATTTCATTTACACAATAAAAATGACATTTTTATTTTTCTAACATATTTTAGAAAATTTCGGCGGCATAACGGCACGATACTAGAAACGGGACAAGGCCTAGCCTTATCCCCGGTCTAGTGAAGGCCCACGCCATTCACACATCAATCAAATTCACTTTCGTTATGCAAACCACAAAATTTGGAGTAAGGGTCTAACCTAGCCTTACTCCTTCGCCTTATAACGGCGCACGTCTAATCCTAACCAATTTATCGATTCGATTTTTCACACCACAAACCACATTCAAACCAATATCTCAATCAATCACCAAACATCCAAACAAACAAGTCCATGGTATGTGGACGGGTGTCGGGTGCTTCTAATAAGCACCGTCTGCATCCTAGTATATATATATAACTAGAAAATAATTTGAAAGGTGAGAAGTTCTCACCGAAAGCTATCCAATCATCTTGACTCTTCTTCGTTATCCCATCTTCGTCATCTTCGTTGCCCGTAGTCACTATATATATAAAAATCACACATTTTTATATTTCGATGTTTTTAAAATAAAATTCACATTTTTATTTGTTCACTTTCAATTTAAAAATCATATTTTTATAATCACTTCATATATTTAAAAATCGAATTTTTACTTTGCTATTCAAAATATAAAAGTCATATTTTTACTTCGAAGTTCAATATATAAAAATCACATTTTTTTTTTACTTTGACGCTATATGGATAAAAATGCTATTTTTACACCGCTACTATATAGATAAAAATTCTATTTTTACATCGTTATTCTATATATAAAGATCTCGCCTTTTCAACTATAAAGATTTCATCTTTATAAAAATCAGCATTTTATTTCGACGTATAGAAAATAAAAATCAGATTTTTATTTTGCTACATACACAAAGATGATATTTTTACGTTCTCTATCCTATAAAGATTATATTTTTAATACTTTAAAAATATAAAAATCATATTTTTAATATTTCTATATAGTAAAGATTATATTTTTAATACTTTAAAAATATAAAAATCATATTTTTATCACTTCTACTCAATAAAAATCCCGTCTTTTCTATTTTAAAGATATGATCTTTATTTTTGCAAGTTCAAATCTTTTTCTTTTAAAAGATTAAAACCTTTTTCTATTTCAGGATTTTCAACTGGACATATCTTTTGCTCCCCGCTATGAAATCTTGATTTTTCGGATTCGTTAGAAAGATATTCACAATTAGATTCTAATGTTTTTGGTTTCACTAAAATCCAGATTGTTTTGCTCCCGGTACATTCAATTGAAGTTTGAAATCGAATTATCGAACTACCGCGCCATTTTCAATTCTATTTATAATTATATATAAATATTTATATTCTAACGACGACGTATAAAATATATACGTCGAATTCCATTCAAAATAAATTTCTCGCCGATTTTATTTAAAATAATCTATTTTAAATATTCAAAATTCACTAAAATTGCCGAAATAAAAATTTCAAACTGGCTCGCATTTTGCGGGTTATTACATAGTTATACCCCCAACTTGATTGATTTCATTATTAACAAATAAATAGTAAGATTCCAGGCTCGAAGATCAATGTTGGATAAGAGTTAGTTGAATATAGTATTTGGGTTGTCGTAACGATGTTTTACACAACATCCGTTTTAACCCAAATAAGTGTAACTTGGAAATAGAATGAAGAATATTTCCTAAGTATAGAAATAAACGAGATCGGAAAGGAGATAAGTAATTGGAATATTTTCCAATTATAAATAGCATATATTTTCTAAAAATTTAGAAAATAAAGGAAGGCGATATTCGGAAATGTTTTCAAAATAACATAAAAGGCCAATGTGTTTATTGAAAATATCTGGTTAACAAATATTGATGAAGAAATAGAGAAGTGATTTAACTAATGGAATATTAGTTATGGGCTCGGTGAGATGTTCAAAAGGAAATTTTAATTGTTGAAAAGAGTAAACTATTTAAAAACTCCCAGGGAAAGACTGTTTGAATTAAAAACAAATTTAACAGAAATTTGTGAAAGAAAATTTGAATTAAAGTAAAGCCAGTAAAGTGTTAACTGAGATTGAATTGGAATGATATCAAGACAAATTGGATTGTGAGATTCAAATTTGAAGTGTGATGTGATAATCAAGTTAAGAGTTGGGAATCGAGAAGAAACTTGAGTTGAAATGATATTTGGCTCGGATATAAGTGAATGGTTGGGTCGTGGATAAAAGCAGATTGGATGTGATTGGGGTAACTCTTGTATATGCTGAGTTAATAGCATATGGAAGTGACAGAGTAGAATGCCCGACAAAAAGGTACCAGTTTATATTATATATAAGTTTGGTGATTTTGATGAGCCGAATTGGCAAGCCGCTTGGCTGTTTGATTTTCTTTTGGGATGGAGATGGCCCAGATAGGCGAGTTGGAGTTTGACCGATTGACCAGTACAAAGGAGGTGCTGGCGAAATTTTTCGAAGAGTTAAGGCATTAGAAAATTTTCAGGATTTTTGAAATTTTTTGATAATAAGAATTAATTAATAATTTAATTGAAATTAAATAGGCTCAGTTGAAACTGAAGTTAAGAAGTGAACAGATATGTTCTAAACAGTCGATAGGGTCGTCCTCTACCTTTTAGCAATTTCGAGGACGAAATTATTTTAAGTGGGGAAGATTGTAATGACCCGCATTGGCAGGGGTATTATGATTAGTTTATTTAATTGTATAAGTGGTAGGTTAGCGAATTACATGGTCGTGGAATTAAATAATGATGAATATTTAATTAAAATAATAATTTAAATAATATATTTAAATCTGAAATAAACAGAATTAGCTGAAATGACAATATGGTGTGAACCAGACCATCTGTGATATATAATTCAGCTTGGAATTTGAATTTGAATAACGAATATATTCAATCGTCGACAGTTGAACGTATAGTTTATAATATAATTATAAACGAGCTCGAAATGGCGCTGCAGTTCGCTATTTGGCGATTTGAACTTCAACTGAATGTACAGGATTCATTTTAAACCGGATTTCTGTGAAACAAGAAACGTGTGGAGCTGGTGGAGTATATCTTTCTAGTGGAAGAGAAAAATCAGGATTTCGTCGTGTAGATTTTGAGATATGTCCAAATCAAATTTTAAAATAGTCGCTATAGAATCGGTTATCGACCGTAACGGGTTACTCGATATAACTAGAGACCGGGTTTGAATTTAGACAAGGTTCTTTTGGGAAATAGTGATAATTTAATTTTTAAAATTTTACTGTAATTTTTAATTAAATTAATAAGCAACTTTCTATTTGGAGTATTTTGCACCCTGAAATCAACATTTTGAAGTTTCAAAATATAAGTCCATCTACCGGTATTATTATATTTTTGGGATCGTTGCACATCGCTCATCACAACGACATTTTTACGTCAGTCTATAGCGCTCATACGGATATAAATTTTATTTAACACGGTATGTTAAAAGTTAAAACTTAAAGCAAAATATCCTAACTATTTCTAAGACTAAAACAAGTCCACGTTCCATCTCTTCACAGCCTCACATTTGCTTCCAGAAAATAAGGGTAAAAATAGACCACATCTCTACCTTTGCAACCGCACCCCCTTCTTTATAAACGCGAGATAAATTCCAACACTCCCCCTTTTAAACAACAGCCACGATATAAAAATACACAGCAATATCATTATGTTTGAAAAATCAAAACAAAATACAAGGAAAAATCCTATAATCATGCGATGATCATATTCAGAACCGTGGAGGGTTTCTCTTCATTTCGACAGCACTGATGAAGGGTGCGATGCATCTCAATTTCGCTGGAAAATATGGTCAGCGAGCAACGTGGTTCTAGGGACGACGACGGAGGTGGTGGTGCATTGCTAGTGAGGAGGCGCATCAGTGGAGGAGGGGTTTGGTTGAACTCGAAGCGTTTTGGGGGCGTGCTTTGTCATGGCAGTGAAGGGAAAGTAGCAGGTCGATATGGGTAGCAGGGGATCGAGTTGTGTGAGATGGTGTCGAGTAGGCGGGGAATCAGATGTCGAGTTGACTGGTGACGTTGGCGGTGGCGTTTGGTGAGCGAAGAGATGGCGGTTGAGGGTCAAACGGTGAGGAAAACATTACTGGAGAGAGCGGATTTAGGATTTGGGGAAGAAGCGTTGGTACGGGTCAGGTTTAAACCAAAAGGATATGGGCCCGATAAAGGGGTATAGCCCGTTTAATACTTAATCCATGTTTTATTCTATTTAAAATTTGTATTAACTTGTAACATCAATATTTGGGTCATACATGAACGGAATTCAGCGAACCAAGATCTGTTGGGATCGTACGGACGGGAGCAACACAATGGGACTGACTGGGAATGGATCCAAGCTCGTTACAATTTATGGCAAAATAAATTGTCCGACTGAATCAAATAACGCAAACCGATATTTATCGGTTAACGCGCAAATGTGAGTAAATCTCACTAACTTTGAACAGTTTATAATTTCATGTTATATTTTTAGAACTGTTAGATATTGGCTGATTTACTGTATGTTGACTGTTTGATTGAACTGCTAGTCAGTTAGTTAAAAATGTCTATATTTGATTCTGTTTAACAGAATGTATCATATAGAACTGGAAGTGATGTTATCTATATTGTTTAACATCTGTGATGCAGGGAAACAGGTTGGAGGAATCCAACTGGATTCCTCAACATTTATTTTACTGTTTTCATATATTGTGATATATGATGTGTTATATAATCTGTTATGGATTATGGGTGTTGGAATGATATTGATCATTGTTATATGATATTTTTAATATCATAAGAAACCCCGGGATGAAAAAAAAAAGTATTTCAATGTATATTGAAATAAAGGAATTTTATAAAATCACAGGATTTTATAAAAGGAAATATTTATAAAACGAACACGGTTTTATAAAAGGGATATTTATTTAGAAAATAAATAGAAACAGTAAAGGAATATTTATTTAGAAAATAAATAGAAGTTATAAATAGGAAATATTTGTAATGGTAAATAGAAGTTATAAATAGGAAATATTTGTAACGGTAAATAGAAGTTATAAATAGGAAATATTTGTAACGGTAGATAGAAGTTGTAAATAGGAAATATTTGTAACGGTAAGTAAACGTTATAAAAAGGAAATAGTTGTAACGGAAAACGTAGTAAGTAAAAGAAGTTAATCGATGTTAGTTAATCGATTAGTGTTAAAGTAAAAGGAATTAATCGATGTTAGTTAATCGATTAGTGTTAAAGTAAAAAGAAGTTAATCGATGTTAGTTAATCGATTAGTGTTAAAGTAAAAGGAATTAATCGATGTTAGTTAATCGATTAGTGTTAAAGTAAAAGGAACTAATCGATGTTAGTTAATCGATTAGTGTTAAAGTAAAAAGGAACTAATCGATGTTAGTTAATCGATTAGTGTTAAAGTAAAAGGAACTAATCGATGTTAGTTAATCGATTAGTGTTAAAGTAAAAGGAACTAATCGATGTTAGTTAATCGATTAGTGTTAAAGTAAAAAGGAAGTAAATCGATGTTAGTTAATCGATTAGTGTTAAAGTAAAAGGAACTAATCGATGTTAGTTAATCGATTAGTGTTAAAGTAAAAAGGAACTAATCGATGTTAGTTAATCGATTAGTGTTAAAGTAAAAAGGAACTAATCGATGTTAGTTAATCGATTAGTGTTAAAGTAAAAGAAGTTAATCGACGTTAGTTAATCGATTAGTGTTAAAGTTAAAAAGAAGTAAATCGATGTTAATAAATCGATTAGAGAAATGAGTTAAATCGAATATAGTTATTCGAATAGAAGCAAATGAGTTAAATCGAATATAGTTATTCGAATAGAAGCAAATGAGTGAATCAAATATAGTTATTCGAATAGAAGCAAAAGAGTTAATCGAATATAGTTATTCGAATAGAAGCAAAGGAGTTAATCGAATATTGTTTATTCGAAGAAAGTAAAAGGAATTATCGAATATAGTTTATTCGAAAGGAGTTAAGCGAAATGAGTAAATCAATAGCGTTAGTCAAATAGAGTTAATCCAATAGTGTTAGTCCAATAGAGTTAATTGAAAAGGGTTAATCGAATAGAGTTAAGTGAAAAGAGTCGAATCGAATATATTTATTCGAACGAGAGTTAAGTAAGGAAGTTAGTTAAAGGAATATAAAGTGAACTTTGCCTATTTCAAAGTTAGAAATGTTGTTCAGTTAAGGTCTGAGAGGTAGTTCTACCCCAACTTGATTGACTTCGTTTTAACTAAGGAATAGTTAATGTTCGGCAGTAAAGGAAATGGTTTGAGTTGGCATCGCGATGGTTTGTTTAAACATCTGTCTAAGTCCAATGAAGAAGCTTTGGAAATGTTTTCCAAATAAGAAACCAGAAATGTTTTCTAATAAAGGAAATGAGAAATGGAAATGTTTTCCATTGTTAATAACGTATATTTTCCCAATTTAGAAAATAAGGAATATTGAACGTAGGGAAACATGAGATAAGCAAATTAATGAACTAAAGAGATGAATGTTGAATGATGTTTGATCGATATAATTTCCATTTGGAAATAATATCATTGTTTGCACACCTATTTTTATTCGATAGTTAAATCACAGACTATCGAAGTTTTGACCATTTTAACGTTGTTAATATGGAGAGACCGGTTGGATTATTATCCGAAGAACCACTCTGTATTGGCATAACCGTTGCGAATCATATATGCCAAAGGAAATTGAAGACGGAGTTATGCAAGGGCTATCCTGTTTACAGAACAGTGCCTTCGGTTCATCCTGTTCCTGGATGACTTGTATGGACGGATGTTTGACAGATTATTTCCAGATGATCACGTATATTGATTTCTCCAACTGTACCAAGAGTGGAAGCGGAGAAGGAAACTTCTTTTAGCTAACACATAATGTATGGTTGAGGACGTCAATCGGTGATTTGATGGATTTAACGATGTGGCATTCAAAGTGAATCTGGTATGATGATAAAGCGTAGCTTCTAGCCTCATCATCCGGTAAATGACAGAAATCGGGCAGGTAGCATGGCTAAGTCGGTCGCACCGAAGTAGGGTGTATAATCACCTGATCTAGAGTTTCATTTACTTCTAAAAATCTATTGTTGATGCTGTCCCATTCGGGAAACGGTTGCTGATCCCAACTGTTGGTGATATACATTCGATACACTCAAGCGAAATGAGTGGTCGGTCATGTGTGGCCGGGTTGCAAGATGTTCTTGTTGAACCCAGTGTATTCCTCTCTAGAGGTACATGAGCGAAAGGTGATTCCATACCTTGTCATAGTTGGAAATCCATTACCCAATACGTGCTTGCGGTTTTGATTGTATACTATATATGTAGGATGTGAGATGAAAGCGTTTCTGCTAGATGATTATATATATACTGTGGTTGATAGACATTATTATAATATCAAAAGGTTTTTGATATAAAAGATATTTTGGATTCTCATAAGGGAAAAACCCGTTCCGTTATGCGGCGTGGTCTTATGAGATATCGTTTACTTGTTCGAACTATTTTAAAACTGTTTACTCATACCAGTCCCATGACTGACCCGGAGTTTATTTGTTTTGTTTCCCCTAAACTCTTGGGTGCCTAAATTTGTATGGGCAGTCAAGTAGTCGGGATTTTACAGATATAGTTGAAGAGCTGGAGCAGGAGGCTTCAGGATCATATAGCTATAGTTATTTCCGCTGTGTTGTAAGTGCTGTACTTTGATAATGATATGTATATGCAAGTACAGATTTGTATTTCAAAGTTATGTTATGAAATATATTTATTCGTTCCGCTGTGAGATTCGTGTTACTCTGATATTGTGTTCTTCTTCTTCTTCTATTCTAAGTTTCTATCTTATCTTTTCTCACCCTCTAATTTCTTTCACTAATTACCAGGATTTTTCGACGTTTTGGTTATCGACATCGAGCTTATGTCGATAACCAAAGTCGCTCAAAATCCGGGTCGTTACAATATGAACCCCTCCCCCTTTTTATTCTCCTATAACCAAAGACCCCCCTCCCCCGTTTACTTTTCAACAGAAAAAAAAATTGGCGCTCGACGCTTGAGCCACCCACCGACGGCAGGCCTCAACGCACCCCCTCCCCCTAGTTCCTCCTTCTCCTCCGATCCCCTTCTCCTTCACCTCTCGATCCCTCTTCCCTTCATTAAATCGCGCCACCCATCGAACCCCCAAACCGAGCACTAGCCCATCGAACCGCCGAGCGTGCCCACCCACGGCCAGCCTCTCCCGCTCCGACCTCCTCTCCGCCCTGTGACGAAAAGGAATTTCGCTCGGTCTGAACCAGTCGCTAAACCGACCCAGACCGCTCGAAACGCCCGATCGTTTTGAGAACACGACAAAACAGAACGCAGACGGAAGAACATTTCATTGTATATTACAACAATGCATCAGATTACAAGAATATACAGAGTATAAATGAATATTACACAGAAATATCAGAGATTTAAATTACATTTAAATACATAGCAGCGGAAAATAATACAATACACAACTTGAAAAGATATGCGGATACAAAGCTTTCCGGATATCGTTCCAGCTGTAATCCAGGATCCTATGAATATAAATCTGCAAAACCAAAACTACTAGCTGCCCGTGTCAAAATAGGGGCACCCAGAGTTTAGGTTAAAACAATAAACTCCACGTCAGTCATGGGACTGGTGTGAGAACTAAAACAGTTATTAATCTTTATTTTAAAGTTAGGTAAATCAAGGGACCACGCCGTATAACACGGAACGGGTTTCCTCCCAAGAATACCAGTGCATAAAACAAACAGCGCAATGCTAAATAAAGAAAAATGAAGCTGTTATAAGACCCAGGTCCTATCACACAATGCAATGCAAGCCGGGGGATAGGGTTTTCCCTTATAACAGCCAAAGAATGCTTGATACGTTTAAAACAAATCATTTGATACTATTATAAGTGCATAGTGCATAAAACAACTTCAAATCATAAGTATCAATCATAGACGGCATGGGTACCATATATCATGTCGCCATACTAGTTCGACAATTAAAAACGCAAATGTCACGTATTTGGAAATTTGTAACGACCCAGAAAATCTGAACCAATTTAAAATTTTTAAATTGGCTAAAATAATGGATTTTAAATATTTAAAATAAATATTTTAAATAATGGCGATGAAAACTGAGTTTGAATCGACAATTGAAAACGAATATAATTAATTATAATTATAAACAAGGCCTGAAATGGCGTGGCAGTTTCAAAAATTGAATTCAAACTTTGTCGGACTGTACCGGGTGCAAAACAAAACGGATTTTAGCGAAACCAAAAATATTTAAATCTATTAGATAATATCTTTCCAACGAATCTGACAAATCGAAATTTGATAGCGGGAATCGAAAGATATGTCCCGTTGAAAATTCTGAATAGTCGCTATGGAATTCAGGCCCTTAAAAATGGACATTTTGCAAACGACCTCGGATTTCGACGAAACCACTTTTGTTGGGTCCGGGATGTGAAGTTATTGCTAGGTTTCAAATTTCATAATTTTTCGAATCAATATATGAGCGTGGCAAAGGAAAACGCGTTTGACCAGTTTCAGTTGATTTTAATCGACTGGAAATTGGCCATTTTTCAAACGGACTCAGAATTCGACGAAACTAGTTTTGTTAGGACCGTATCGTCAATACGAAGCTAGAAAATATTTTTCTGGAATTTTTCTAGTTAGTATGTGACCCCGGTAATTTGAAATGTACGTTTAAAATTCAATATAGTGATTTAAATGTAAATTCAATGGAAACTGATTGTAACGATCAAATCAGCTTGCGATACATATCCCATTGTGTCCGGAATGGGGGTAAAACGCTATGGACGACAGGCGGTGGGCCTCGTTTAGGGGTCGAATAAAAAGGTCAACTTTTTGAAATTAAAAATAATAAATATTTATATAAATCCTTTACTCTCTCTCTCTCCTCACTTTCTCTCTACCGTCAGAAATAAAAAAAAAAAAACCGACGCCCCTCAAAATCGACGCCGCCATCTCCGTCCACCGCGCCTGTCGATCGCCGCCCTCCGACCTTGCCAAGCCGCCACCAACGCCACCATCTCCTCCTCCAGCTGGAAGACCCCATCGCCAAGAAAAACCCCCAAGCCCCAATCCGCGAGCCCCTAACCCTAGCCCCCCTTTTTTACTGCCTCCTGCCGCCGACTGTAGGGCCATCTCCGACGCCGACCACCTCAGGGCGCCGACAACCCCTCCTCCAGTCCCAATTCCGACCAGTAAACCCTCCCCGGCTGAAAACCTGTAAGCTTTCTCTTTTCATATCAAAGCATAGTTTGTAAAAGTCAATTCTTTATATAGAATGGTTTAATAAAAAAAATAGAATTTTCAGATTTGTTATAATGTATAAAGTTTAGATTTTTATCGTTTAAAAAGCCAAGATTTTTAACGCCAAAAGGATTTGATTCTTTCTTTTTTTTTTTAAAAGTAAAAATCAGATTTTTATATATTGAATAGCGAAGTCAAAATCAGATTTTTATATATTGAATAGCGAAGTCAAAATATGATTTTTATATATTGAATAGCGAAGTCAAAATATGATTTTTATATATTGAATAGCGAAGTCAAAATCAGATTTTTATATAGTGAATAGCGAAGTCAAAATCAGATTTTTATATATTGAATAGCGAAGTCAAAATCAGATTTTTATATATTGAATAGCGAAGTCAAAATCAGATTTTTATATATTGAATAGCGAAGTCAAAATCAGATTTTTATATATTGAATAGCGAAGTCAAAATCAGATTTTTATATATTGAATAGCATAGTAAAAATATGATTTTTATATATTGCATAACATAGTAAAAATTCGATTTTTACATATGTAGAGAATACGGGCAACGAAAGCGACAAAAGACAAGATTGGCGAAGATTTTATGCAAAGAAGAGTCATGGGATTGAATTAGCTATTCGGGGAGATTTCTGATTTAAAAATTATAAATGTGTTGAAATGAAGTGAATTGCTATATATAAATATATATATATATATATAAATATATATATATACGCCCCTCGTCCACAAACCATGGACGATATTTATTGATTGAAATTGTTGTGAAAATTGATTGATAGCGAATGATTGTTTGGGATTGTTTGTGGTTGATATTGATTGATTGAGGTTGAAAAATACCCGTTTGTGGTTGAGAAATATTTGGTTGAAACCACATAGGATTAGTTTGTGGAAATGAAATAAATATATACATGCCGCCTGCGTGCGAACTAGATGCATGATCCCCATTGTCAAAAAACGCGAGGTTTTAAGGTAGAGCGAGGAGTCGTACTAGGGACGGTCCCGGTTTTAACTACCCTGCCGTTATGCTGCCAAAATTTTGAATAATATTCGTGTGTTTGAATTATTTTCATATGCTTAAACTATATTTATTCATTGAATAGAAAACATTCATGTGTTGGATTGATATTCATTCGTTGATTAGAAATTCATGTGTTGAATGGTATTCATATTTTGAAATAAATTGTTTGATAGATAAAAACTATAGAAAACATTCATGTGTTGAATTGATATTCATTCGTTGATTAGAAATTCATGTGTTGAATGGTATTCATATTTTGAAATAAATTGTTTGATAATAAAAATCACCTTTTATCTATATATAGAAACTATAGAAAACGTTCATGTGTTGAATTGATATTCATTCGTTGATTAGAAATTCATGTGTTGAATGGTATTCATATTTTGAAATAAATTGTTTGATAATAAAAAAAATCACCTTTTATCTATATATATAAAATCCTATTTTTGTCACCTATATGAACTATATAGAAAAATAGTGTTTTGAAATGAATTGTTTTACAATAAAAATCACATTTTTATTGTATGCATAAATCGTTGAAATGTGAAGTGTTAAAAATAGCCACTTGTTCAAAATAAACATATATGAGTTGAAATATTCATTAATTAGCTAATGAAATGATTTGCACCTATTTATGTAACATTAGAATGAATGGTGTTTTTAAACCAAATAGAAATCAAATATGAAGTTGAATAGAAATTGATAAATGATAAGAACTGTATATATATGTACATGCATATTCATTGAACAGGTTATAGCAAAGGGGCTAGAGAAGAGGAATAAAATTTTGTGCCCGACAAATAGGTACACATTTACTGTTTTGTTTGGGTGATGATTTTATGAGCCTGTTGGCTAGCCGCTTGGCTTTTTCTTTTTCTTTTTGAGATTAGAAGGACCGGGAAAGCTATTTGCGATTTCCCGATGCTCCCGGTGCAGGGGAGGTTATGGCGAAATTTTCCAAAATTTTAAGGCGTTAGTGAAATATTTGAAGTGAAAACGATATTGAAATCATTGAATGAACTATATATATATAAATATAAATAAAATTAAAATGAAACGAGGCCGTGTAGTTCGTATTTTGAAACTGTGATTTCAAACAACTAGTGCGAGGAATCCGACCATTGGATTTTCCCGAAACCTCAACCGTCGGGTTCGCCTTGGAATAATCTTTCCAATGGCACCAACCTTGTAAAAATCCAACGGTTGGATTGTCTGGAATGTTTAATTCAATTCTGAAGAAAAACAGCGCCAGAAGCGATTATATTTATATATATATAAATATAATTATATATAAATCGAATAACGACGCTGCAGTTCGTATTTTGAAATCGAAATTTCAAACGATTGTACCGGGAGATCCGACCGTCGGATTTTCCCGAAACTGGAACCGTTGGATTCGTTATGAAAAGACCTTTCTAATGATGTAAATTTTGTGAAGATCCAACGGTTAGATTTTCAGATATGTGTAAATCAAATCTGAAGAAAAACAGCGCCACGACCGCCTTATGGCCCGAAACGTCGTTTTGAATAAAATAGCTATATTAAAATAAATAAAAATAGCGATAAATAGTTATAAAATATCATAAGCGATATGGAATAGAAATAAACTGAATTTGTTCGATTTATGTGGCTTTTGATGGTTGAATGTGTTTGGTGTGAAAATTACATTAAAGAACAAGATTGGTGTTGTCGAATAATTTAACCATTGAAATAAATTGATTTGAAATTCTAAATATGCGTGAATTATTTGAAAAGGCCGAGTTAATTCTCATTTCGAATAATTGACCGACGATTGAAATTCGAAGATGAAGACGATGGTCGAAGACCGGAGATCTTCACCTCGTTTGGATGGTAACCGAGATCCTGATTGGGAGGCATCCCGAAATATGGATAATGAGTGGTGATCGTCCAGACGTACGTGGTGATCGATGGGTTTGCGAGGTATTTAGTGCCTCCGGTTTCGTTCAGACCCAGAACGGACTTGTAAATGGACTGTGTGTCCGACATTGGAATTTGTTCTGTGTGATTGGTAGCCATTAGTTGCACGGTATGAATTGCCTGTGTGGCATGCTAAGATGCAGTGATAAGGGCTTCTGTTGAAAAGCAAAGTCTTGTGGTGATGATCAAAGCACCGCCCGTGTGGCGTAGCTTTGTGTATAACGTAAATTCGCGAGCCTCACACCCCGGTATGAACCTAAAACGGGAGAAGGACCTCAGGGAGGGCATGCGTTTCCTTCTAGCTAGGGTGGTGTCAGTGACCTACCAGCCCTGACATTTATATACTTTTCACCTATGTGGTTGTTACTGTTGCGAGGCGCCTCGGTTTGATCGGACGATCCGGGTCCGATGGAGTCATTCGTTGGCTCGTTTACGCCCCAAAGGACGGGGAAACGTATTGTTCAGGCATTTTAATCCACATCGGTGGACCGGCCCTGTCGCTCCAAAGGCTTGACTGAGTACTTGCCTGAGACATGGGCTAGATTGTCTCGAATTCGGTAAGGACTATCTTTTGCCTTGGTTCATGACGGAAATCCAATTTCCAAATACGCGACGATGCGATTTTGATTGTATACCTATATATGGCGACATAGTGGTATGGGGCATTAATGCCGCCTATGATTGATAGTTATGATTTGAAATTGTTTTCAAAACATATAAACACTAGCAATAATATCAAATGCCTTTGTTTTATTCGTATCAAGTATATTTGGCCGTTATAAGGTAAAAACTCTATCCTCCGGTTTGCGTTGCATTGTGTGATGGGAACTGAGTCTTATAACGGCTTCATTTTTTTTATAAAAAGCATAGCGATGTTTAAAAGAAAGATTTGTTTTAAAGCACTGGCAATCCAAAGGAGTAAACCCGTTCCACGAAAGTGGCGTGGTCCTGTGATTAGCCAATTATATATGTGTTGAGTGGATTTCTCATACCAGTCCCATGACTGACTCGTAGTTTGTTTCACTTTCAAACTCGGGTGCCCCTTTTTCTACACGGGCAGCCTTGTATTCAGGTTTAGCTGGTTCTTTCTGGATAGCTGGAGCTGAAGATGGATTCTATCATTTATCTCTTTTTATGCTGTTCAGCTCCTATTGTACATATTTTGTTTGTTTTCCGCTGTAGACATTTATGTATAGCTGAACTGTATTTGTACTAAGTAAGATCCTGTATACTGTGTAACTCTGATGATTACTTTTATCCAGTATATTCTATTGTTCATTATCTGGTGTATTTATTTAATTCTGTTCTGCTATTATCTGTTTCTGTGTTATATTCCAAAGATAACCCTTGTTTCCGTGAGAACGGGATTTCGGGACGTCATAACGTGGTATCAGAGCTTTGGTTAAGCTTAGTTCTGTAATATAACATTTGAACGAACTCATCTGAAATAGAACCAGTAGTGTTCTAGGACGGGTAACTCTATACAGATAGGATCAGCAATATCCTAGTATGAGTAAAGCAGAATGAAATTACAACTGGATAGACACATTTACATTCAAGTACATGTTTCTATATTTTAAAAATACCTTTCCTGTGACCTGACACTTGATCTGCCATTTGCAGAAGTACTAGAAAATGAGTGCCGGAAACAGAAGAAGTAATACGGACCCGGATATAGAAGCTCTATTTGTGAAATATAGGAATCTAGGTGGAAAGCCGTTCTCGGGCGAAGAATCTATTATGAGAACACAAGCTTGGATTTGTTCGGCTGAGAAAATCTTCGAAGCCTTAAAACTGAGGGATGACCAGAAAAGATTACTGGCCTCCTGGGCACTCGAAGATGAAGCTTTGTTTTGGTGGGATTCAGTAATTAAAGATAATCCAGAAGGTGATATCACCTGGGATAGATTCAAAGTGACTTTCCTAGAAAAATTTACTCCTCCCGAAGCGACCGAGCGACTATGCGACGAATTTTCTTATCTAATACAAGGTGACATGACAATTCCCGAATATCATAAGAAATTCAACGAACTTTCTCACTTTGCTCCTCATCTAATTCAAAATCTGAAGAGGAAGAATTTGAGATTTATCAATGGGCTTCAAAGGAAATACCAGAATAAAGTGTTGGGGCATGTGAAGCTTCCTTTTTCAGAAATGATTTATATGGCTTATCAGTATGAAGATCTTCATAAGAAAGGAATGTTGCGTGACGAAGAAGAAGTTTGTTGTAGTGACAAAGAAGATTCGGAAACTGATATTCCTGAAGCCAGTATGATGTCTGAGGTCAGTAAGGAGCCTAGGACCAATCAGAAAAGGGCCAGACCAGGAAAACAACTGGTAACGACCGCCATATGCAATAACTGCCATAAGCAAGGGCATTTGCAAGGAAATTGCAGATCTTTAAAGAAGAAAGGAAAGAGCGGATCCAAACCTACGAAGAGGCAAAAGAACACACATGGCGAAAGGAAATGCCATAAGTGTCGTCAAGCAGGTCATATTGCACGGGAGTGTCAACTCTCAAAGAAATCTGAGGCAGTACATATAAATGAAGTAGCGGAAACTTCTGAGCCCTCAGATAAGCAAGGGAGGTCTGATGTTTTAGAAGGCACGCTCAATGTCAAAAACATCCCAGTTAAAGTACTGTTTGACACAGGCGCGTCACGAAGCTTTATTGCAAAGAGTGCTGTCAAGAAGTTGGATTTGAATTTGAAGAAGCTCAAAGAGCCAATGACTGTCCGAAATCCAGTTGGAGGTTCCATCAATCTCAGTTGGATTTGTGCAGTACCTGTCTCTTTTTCTTGCTATAAATTCCCTATTATCTCTATCATCATGAATTTTAATGAATTCGATCTTATTCTGGGATTGGATTGGCTAACTAGATATGAAGCTGAAGTTAAATGCGCCGAGAGAGTGGTTAAAGCAAAGGCCCAATCGGGGAATTATATAACCATACCATGTGAAGGCCCGACTTCAAATAGAAAAGATTTCTGGTCAGCTCTCGATGTTTCTCCAGCTCAAATGGAAAATATCCCTGAGGTCGCAGAAAATATTCCTGACCTCATCAAAGATATTCCTGTCGTCAAAAACTATGCAGATGTGTTCGAAGAAGTTGTTCGCTTACCTCCGCAGAGAGAAATAGATTTCAAAATTGCTTTAATTCCGAATGCAAGGCCGGTAGTTCACGCTATTCGAAGAATGTCCTTGAAAGAGAAGGAGGAATTAGACAATCAAACAAGACAGCTAGTATGGAAGGGTCTGATCAGGCCCAGTTTCTCTGATTGGGGTGCAGCAGTGGTATTTGTCCCAAAATCTGACGGTACTCTACGGCTATGTGTGGATTATCGTGATCTGAACAAACAGACAATAAAGAACAAATATCCATTGCCGCGGATTGATGATTTGTTGGATCGATTAAATGGAGCACAAGTATTTTCACGAATGGACCTAGCTACAGGATTCCATCAACTTCGAATTGCCGAAGAGTGTGTTCCAATGACAGCGTTCAGAGGCCTCGACCTATTCTACGAGTGGTTAGTAATGCCATTCGGCTTATGTAACGCTCCAGCTTACTTCGTCGATCTAATGAACAGGGTATTCAGAGGAGTATTGAATAAATTTGTTCTGGTTTTTATTGATGATATTCTAATCTTCTCTAAATCAAAGGCCGAGCATGAAAAACATTTGGAACAAGTGTTAGAAATCCTGAGACGGAATGTATTAAAAGCCAAGTTTTCCAAATGTATATTCTGGCAAGATGAAGTGAAATTTCTGGGCCATGTTGTATCGAAAGAAGGAATCGCTGTGGATCCAAGCAAAATCACGGCCATTCAGAATTGGAAACAGCCCACCACCCCCACTGAAGTCCGCAGTTTTCTCGTATTGGCTAGTTATTACCGGAAGTTCGTTAAAAACTTTTCGAAGATATCTGGTCACTTAACGAAGCTTACAAAGAAGCATTCTAAATTCAAATGGACTCCAGAAAATGAGGAGGCTTTCGAAGAGCTGAAGTTGAGATTAACAACAGCTCCAGTGTTAACCATCATCGATGGCAACCAGGATTTAAAAGTATGGACTGATGCTTCTAGAGAAGGCCTTGGCGCAGTGTTAATGCAAAGAGGTCAAGTGATTGCTTATGCTAGCCGTCAACTGAAGCCGCACGAGAAAAACTACGTAACTCATGATCTTGATTTATTGGCTATTGTGTTCGCTTTGAAAATCAGGAGACATTATCTTCTGGGTGAGAGGTTTGAACTGTTTACAGATCACCAGTCGTTAAAGTATCTGTTCACTCAGAAGGACTTGAATTTGAGGCAGCAGCGTTGGCTGGAGTTTCTTGCAGCATATGACTTTGAAATTGTATATACTCCCGGGAAAGCCAATGTCGTGGCCGATGCGCTGAGCCGAAAGAATGTAATGATCGCCAGCTTTATTATCACGACATCCTTGATTGACAAAATATCTATTCTTCAGAAGGAGGATGAATTTATAAAAGATATGATCAAAAGGATTCAGAAAGGCGAGCCCTCGTGTTTTCAAATAGATAACGACGAGACCTTGAGGTTGAAAGGAAGGATTTGTGTTCCTGACATCCCAGAGTTAAAAAGGGAAGTGTTAGACGAGTGTCACAAGTCCAAGCTGAGTATCCATCCTGGTGTGGCCAAAATGTATAACGATCTCAAAAGAACATTCTGGTGGAAGGCTATGAAAAGAGACGTTTCGATATACGTTAGCCGATGCCCTACTTGCCAGCTAATTAAAAGCGACCAACAGAAATTGGCTGGATTATTACAACCACTAGAAGTTCCTGGTTGGAAGTGGGAGCATATTTCTATGGATTTCATTGATGGTCTGCCCAGGACCAGAAAAGGAAATGACAGTATTTGGGTGATCGTAGATCGCTTCACGAAGACCGCCCATTTCATACCTGTCAGATCAAACAGAACCGCTCAGAGTCTGGCGCAGATTTACTTCAGGGAAATAGTTAGACTACATGGAGTGCCGCTCAGTATAGTAAGTGATAGAGATACGATATTCACTAGCAAATTCTGGGAAGCATTTCAAGTCGAGCTGGGAACGAAGTTAAACTTGAGCACCGCTTATCATCCTCAGACAGACGGTCAGACTGAGAGGGTGAATCGTATTTTAGAAGATCTATTGCGGGCTTGTGTTATAGATTTCGGTGGATCATGGGAAGACCATCTGCATTTGGCTGAATTCTCTTATAATAACAGCTACCAGGCGAGTCTGACAATGTCGCCATTCGAAGCATTGTATGGTAGACCGTGCTGATCTCCTGCTTGTTGGGTCGAGCCTGGAAATAGACTTGTGTTGGGTCCTGATATGATCCGAGAAGCTGCCGACAAGGTCGATTTTATTAAGAAGCGATTACTCGCCGCTCAAAGCCGACAAAAGAGCTATGCAGATAGAAGAAGAAGAGATATATCCTTTGAAGTTGGCGACCATGTATATTTGAAAGTATCGCCGATGAGAGGAGTTGTCCGGTTCGGTAAAACAGGAAAGTTAGCGCCCAAATTCATTGGTCCGTTTCCTATTCTGGAACGGATTGGGACTCTCGCTTATAGGGTCAAACTGCCTGACTGGTTGCCTGGAGTGCATGATGTATTTCATATATCTCAACTTCGAAAGCACGTTCATGATCCAGACTTGATCGTGGAAGAAGCAGCTCAGCAGGACATTGAAATTACTCCAGAATTAGCCGTGAGGCGAGACCCGCTAAAGATTATCGGCAAAGAAACCAAAGAGCTGAGGAACAAGAAGGTTCGCTTAGTCAAAGTGCAATGGAGTGGAGATCCGCGAGATTGTACTTGGGAAACTGAGGAGAGCATTCAGAAAGCTTATCCCAGATGCCGAGTAGATATCTCTGATTGACTCCGGTGCAAGGTACATTTACCCTACTTTGCACTACCATTCAATTCTCTACTCTATTGTTATTTTCTTTTCATAAATGTACATTTTTAATTATATAGTCTGAATGATCTTTAAAGGGTATAGGATTTGATTAGTATATTTTTGAAGGTTAAAAGCAATTGGATTAGTTGTTGTGTTGTGTGATCGTAGATTTATCAAACCACTTTCTACTTAATTCCTTTTCGGGGACGAAAAGTTTTAAGTGGGGGAGATTGTAACGACCCAGAAAATCTGAACCAATTTAAAATTTTTAAATTGGCTAAAATAATGGATTTTAAATATTTAAAATAAATATTTTAAATAATGGCGATGAAAACTGAGTTTGAATCGACAATTGAAAACGAATATAATTAATTATAATTATAAACAAGGCCTGAAATGGCGTGGCAGTTTCAAAAATTGAATTCAAACTTTGTCGGACTGTACCGGGTGCAAAACAAAACGGATTTTAGCGAAACCAAAAATATTTAAATCTGTTAGATAATATCTTTCCAACGAATCTGACAAACCGAAATTTGATAGTGGGAATCGAAAGATATGTCCCGTTGAAAATTCTAAATAGTCGCTATGGAATTCAGGCCCTTAAAAATGGACATTTTGCAAACGACCTCGGATTTCGACGAAACCACTTTTGTTGGGTCCGGGATGTGAAGTTATTGCTAGGTTTCAAATTTCATAATTTTTTGAATCAATATGTGAGCGTGGCAAAGGAAAACGCGTTTGACCAGTTTCAGTTGATTTTAATCGACTGGAAATTGGCCATTTTTCAAACGGACTCAGAATTCGACGAAACTAGTTTTGTTAGGACCGTATCGTCAATACGAAGCTAGAAAATATTTTTATGGAATTTTTCTAGTTAGTATGTGACCCCGGTAATTTGAAATGTACGTTTAAAATTCAATATAGTGATTTAAATGTAAATTCAACGGAAACTGATTGTAACGATCAAATCAGCTTGCGATACATATCCCATTTTGTCCGGAATGGGGGTAAAACGCTATGGACGACAGGCGGTGGGCCTCGTTTAGGGGTCGAATAAAAAGGTCAACTTTTTGAAATTAAAAATAATAAATATTTATATAAATCCTTTACTCTCTCTCTCTCTCCTCACTTTCTCTCTACCGTCAGAAATAAAAAAAAAAAACCGACGCCCCTCAAAATCGACGCCGCCATCTCCGTCCACCGCGCCTGTCGATCGCCGCCCTCCGACCTTGCCAAGCCGCCACCAACGCCACCATCTCCTCCTCCAGCTGGATGACCCCATCGCCAAGAAAAAACCCCCAAGCCCCAATCCGCGAGCCCCTAACCCTAGCCCCCCTTTTTTACTGCCTCCTGCCGCCGACTGTAGGGCCATCTCCGACGCCGACCACCTCAGGGCGCCGACAACCCCTCCTCCAGTCCCAATTCCGACCAGTAAACCCTCCCCGGCTAAAAACCTGTAAGCTTTCTCTTTTCATATCAAAGCATAGTTTGTAAAAGTCAGTTCTTTATATAGAATGGTTTAATAAAAAAATAGAATTTTCAGATTTGTTATAATGTATAAAGTTTAGATTTTTATCGTTTAAAAAGCCAAGATTTTTAACGCCAAAAGGATTTGATTTTTTCTTTTTTTTTTAAAAGTAAAAATCATATTTTTATATATTGAATAGCGAAGTCAAAATCAGATTTTTATATATTGAATAGCGAAGTCAAAATATGATTTTTATATATTGAATAGCGAAGTCAAAATATGATTTTTATATATTGAATAGCGAAGTCAAAACCAGATTTTTATATATTGAATAGCGAAGTCAAAATCAGATTTTTATATATTGAATAGCGAAGTCAAAATCAGATTTTTATATATTGAATAGCGAAGTCAAAATCAGATTTTTATATATTGAATAGCGAAGTCAAAATCAGATTTTTATATATTGAATAGCATAGTAAAAATATGATTTTTATATATTTCATAACATAGTAAAAATTCGATTTTTACATATGTAGAGAATACGGGCAACGAAATCGACAAAAGACAAGATTGGCGAAGATTTTATGCAAAGAAGAGTCGTGGGATTGAATTAGCTATTCGGTGAGATTTCTGATTTAAAAATTATAAATGTGTTGAAATGAAGTGAATTGCTATATATAAATAAATATATATATATATATATATATATATATATACACGCCCCTTGTCCACAAACCATGGACGATATTTATTGATTGAAATTGTTGTGAAAATTGATTGATAGCGAATGATTGTTTGGGATTGTTTGTGGTTGATATTGATTGATTGAGGTTGAAAAATACCCGTTTGTGGTTGAGAAATATTTGGTTGAAACCACATAGGATTAGTTGGTGGAAATGAAATAAATATATACATGCCGCCTGCGTGCGAACTAGATGCATGATCCCCATTGTCAAAAACCGCGAGGTTTTAAGGTAGAGCGAGGAGTCGTACTAGGGACGGTCCCGGTTTTAACTACCCTGCCGTTATGCTGCCAAAATTTTGAATAATATTCGTGTGTTTGAATTATTTTCATATGCTTAAACTATATTTATTCATTGAATAGAAAACATTCATGTGTTGGATTGATATTCATTCGTTGATTAGAAATTCATGTGTTGAATGGTATTCATATTTTGAAATAAATTGTTTGATAGGTAAAAACTATAGAAAACATTCATGTGTTGAATTGATATTCATTCGTTGATTAGAAATTCATGTGTTGAATGGTATTCATATTTTGAAATAAATTGTTTGATAATAAAAATCACCTTTTATCTATATATAGAAACTATAGAAAACATTCATGTGTTGAATTGATATTCATTCGTTGATTAGAAATTCATGTGTTGAATGGTATTCATATTTTGAAATAAATTGTTTGATAATAAAAAAAATCACCTTTTATCTATATATATAAAATCCTATTTTTGTCACCTATATGAACTATATAGAAAAATAGTGTTTTGAAATGAATTGTTTTACAATAAAAATCACATTTTTATTGTATGCATAAATCATTGAAATGTGAAGTGTTAAAAATAGCCACTTGTTCAAAATAAACATATATGAGTTGAAATATTCATTAATTAGCTAATGAAATGATTTGCACCTATTTATGTAACATTAGAATGAATGGTGTTTTTAAACCAAATAGAAATCAAATATGAAGTTGAATAGTGTTAGCCTGCTTTGTGACCAGGCTACCCAAAGCCAGGGACTTGAGTATGAACTTACATTGATTGGCGATCACTTGGATGGAGTGATAGAAAGATGGAAAATTTGAATTATACATGCAAATGTAATCGGATCGGATCCCCCTCTCCGGATCGGATCGGATCGGATCCCTCCTTTCGGATCGGATCCCCCTCTCCGTATCGGATCGGATCCCTCCTTTCGGATCGGATCGGATCCCCCTCTCCGGATCGGATCGGAGTACCCTCTACCCGAACCTCCTGAAGTATTCTGCACAGAAGTGCGTGTTGGCAATCTGCTCGAACAACCGGTTCGGTTCGGATCCGATCCGAACCGACTGGACCTGCTTCTGCACACGGAGTTTGACCTCTTCTTTTGGCATAATAGACTCCTACAATAGCGGATCGGACTCCACTTGGCAAAGCACGACCTGGTAACCACTTTTCCACGTTCTCCACTACTTCTGAGATCTCCTCCGGTCACGCCACGTGGCCCATCCGAACCGGAAGCGCCCAGAGCTTATCTACAGCTATAAATACACCACAACATGGCCATTTGAAGGGACTTTTGGCATTTCATTCATTCATGGTAGCCATGGCCGAATTCCCCCACCAACAACCACCTTCTTCTCCAATGAAAATCAATGAAAATCAATGAATTCGGAGAGAATTATTCATTGTATTTGAGCGATTGAGTGATTGAATTCCTTATAATTGTAATCCATGAATGAAATGAGAAACTATGAAGTGGATGTAGGCTTGTTAACGCCGAACCACTATAAAAATCCTGTTGTCTTGCTTTTCTCTCACTTTTTCAGTTATTTCTTCATATCCTACGCTCTAAATACGATAATTTGGGTGTTAGAACCATTTTTTGGTCTAACATTTTGGTGCTTTCACTGAGAAATGAAGATTCTCAACCTATAGGGATTCTCCATTCTACTATTGGATCGCCAAGTCCGATGAGGAAATCCGGCAAATTCAACATTTTTAATGACTTTCCAGTTCGAAAAAGTCTCTGGATCGGATGCAGGTGACCAGCAGATCAGATTGAGTTAATGCAGAATCGCATGGCTTCGGTTCGGATAGCCCCACTCAGTTCGGGTCGGGTCCGACCCGACCCCACGAAGTTATACACTGAGACGCCAGAACTAGTAATAGCAGCATCGGTTCGGATCCAATGACCAGGGGTCCGATCCGACCCCAATAAAATGAAAAATCAATCCGACCCGAAGACGTCTAACCCGGAGTGGCACAACAAACCGACCCGGGGACAATGCTCCGACCCGACCCGTTGAGCAGGACTCGAATCCAGCTGCTGTTGATACCCCGATCCGACCTGGTGATGCATCTCCGAACCGAAGTGGGTACCCCGAACCGAACCGAGGAAATGAATGTTACCGATGGTGCATCTATGATCCGACCCAACGTGAAGGCACTCCCGAGCCGCAATTTGAAGGGATGATCCGATCCGAACCGAAATAGCTGTTTTTGGGAAAAAATACATTTTTATGACCATTTCAGAAAAGGCTCCATCGTCCAAAATCGAAAAAATCGAAAAAATACATTTCTATGATCCGAACCGAAATAGCCTGTCGATCGCCGCCGGGACTGCGGGGCCCCGGACCCCCGCCGGCGCTGCGCCCGGACCCGCTGACGGCCTCGCCTTCGGCTCGGAGCACGGCTCGCCTTCGGCTCGACGTATATTTTGACCAACAGTAGTCATCAAAGTTTGTTAATGAAGATAAGGTGGATAGTCAAAGAATATGACAACCAAATGGCAACGACTAGGATTCCTCCAGAAGCCATAGCCTCTATTTGCCGATGCCATTCAATGGGAGGAACTGTCAGTCAGATTCAGCTTGCTATCAACGACAGTATACGAGATAATGATTGTCTAATAGTTGCCTCATCTTCTGGAACTCTGATAGTGTGGATTTCAGCAATGCAACTGATGTTGTTCCCTAATGAGTAGTGACCATCCCATTTATATGACTTAAACCTGCCCAATCGGCGGAGCATCGAATGACAGTTATATAGAACAGTTCGAACACTACTTCAAAGATGATTCATATGATTTTAGTGACCTTGATTGTCAATAGTGGGATACCAGAAAGCAGCTAAGGATCCCAACATCCCAAAGCTACACTTCAATTGTATGATGTGATGAATAAAATGTCCTGCGTCTCACCTCCCGAAGAACTTAGCTAACCTTTGCAATGGCTATTTGTTGTCAATCGCATTGAGGAAGACTGATTTCCATCGAATAAGGTTTAGGTCAACATACTTTGGTGCCCAGCGATAGGTAACAGCTGAACCCCTGCAAGCCATGATTGGACATATGAATCTTTGCTCGGATGATAGCAACTTGACTGCTCACCAGTCACCATATGACCTTTGTCAAGAGATGAGAGTTCGAGATCAAAACAAATATGAATCGACCGTTAGCTCTCGACTTCATACATAAATTGTGATAGAAAACATGAACATTACTTCAAGCCTTGGAAGCCATGCTATCGTAGTCAAGTTTATCTGACTAAGTTCTAAACTGACCAGCTCTAGCGGCGATTAGAGCTTACATTACAACCTGGTATCTATTGCTAAAATTCCTAATGAAAGATGGAATGGGAATGGTCCGTGGCGACCATGTTACTGGAAGAGCCTGATATTTAGCTAATTAGGAGATGCTACTCGATAGAGGTGGCAAGTTAAAGGTTTAGAGCACTTAAGCCTTGATGCTGATTGATTATCTGTGCATTAGATCTTATTCCCAATGTGGGACTAAAGGCATATCTGCGGATGGATGAGATATGACTATCCCCCTAGCAGCCATGACTCCCTCATACTCAATCCTT